>JAESUZ010005116.1:0-1230951 GCA_017311185.1 Proteles cristata cristata | reverse complement strand
AAATCATCTTAACCTCAGCAGGTACCTACCCTAACCCTAACCCTAGACAAGAAACATGGACCCCATTCCCATTGGGTATTTTTTCCTTTTGTTTTTATTGATATGTTGCCTTTTATCTTCATTCCCCACTTCCATTCTCTTACTTGCATAGGCAATGATTCTAATGTGTTTGATGTATGCATATGTTCTTACAAACTACAGGTAGTTATCAATCCGCATTTTATATTTATGTAAGTTGAATTGAGTAATAAATTTAACTCAAGTTTTTACTTATTCTACCTTGCATTATGCTTGAAAATTCCATCTGGGTTACTGTAGGTACATTTAGTCTACAGCTTCCTCCAGCTGCAAAGTACTCCACAGTGTGTGTATTCTATGTGTGACTTATCCATTCCTCAGGATAGAATCTCGGAGAATCCCCACCACACTGCCCACCAAACAGTACTGTAAGGAGGGGTCTAGCACTTACCTCTTTGTGGACCTACAAAAGAGTTCTTTGAAATGTATTCCCAGAGCAGAGTGGCTGGGTCCTGGGTTGTGGGTGCTCCATTTGACTGAGGATTATTTTCTAGAACAGCTGCATCAAACTGTGCTTCCACCTGCCAGGCTGGACTTCTATAGCCCACATCCATGCCAACACCTGGTGTCATCTAGCTTTATAATTTGTCACTCTCTCAGTTTAAAGTGGTGTCTCATTATTTCCTTTGCACATTTCTGATTAGTAATGGGTTTGAACAGCTCTTCTTATTCTTATTATGCTTTGAGGTTTAGTCTTTTTATTTCCTATTCTCATCCTTTTCCCATTTCTTGGATAGATTTTCTGTCTTTTTGTAGTGATTTACAGAAAGTCCTTATACATTCTATATATCAGTCCTTTGTCAAGTTCAGGCATTACAAATATTTCCTCCCAATATCCTCTGTCAATTTTATCCACATTGTTCATAAATCCTTAACTTTCAATCAGATTCAACCTTTTCTTTCATTCTTTCTTTCATTCATTCATTCTTTCTTTTTTTGGCTTTTGCCTTATGTTTTAAAATTTTTGTTTAGGATGTTCTTTCTCTCCCCCAAGATCAAAAAGCAATTTTCTTACATTTTTTTCTATCCACCTTTTACTAATAATTGCATTTAGTCCTTTCATCTGCAAACTCTACTTTGTGTGGATGCTTATTTAAAGGCATCTCATTATGTTTTTCTCCAGAAAGATATCTGCAGCAAAAGGGTAAGCAAAATAGGTTTATGAAGCTGCTGCCATTTTCACCCCATTGATTTCTTTAAAAAAAATTTTTTTTAATGTTTTATTTATTTCTGAGAGAGAGAGAGGGCAGGGGAGGGTCAGAGAGAGAGAGAGAGAGATACAGAATCTGAAAGAGGCTCCAAGCTCTGAGCTGACTGTCAGCACAGAGCTGGACGTGGGGCTCAAACCCACAAACCATGAGATCATGACCTGAGCTGAAGTCGGACGCTTAACCAACTGAGCCACCCAGGCGCCCCTTCACCCCATCAATTTCTAGCACCACTGTCATCATATATTACATTTCCATAGCAATGTTTACTATCAGAAAGTTTCCTGATTAGATCCATTTGTTAGAGAATAATATGACAACAGAAGATTTCTTGAAAATGAAAACAACAAAGGCCTCTGAGGCTTGTAGTGTTTCTAGGATGTGCTGCAATGGAAGGGAAGCATGTGGTGGCAGCAAGTCTCCTTGGCATCTCTCAGGAAGGCACAATAGTTTCAGGCTCTGCTGTCTTTTCTCAGACTACAGAACTGACCCAGCTCAGTAGCAGCTAGTATTAGTTCATTGGCTGTAGAGTGTTTGAAACTTTCATAGTTCCTCTAAGGATAATAGCTCATGCGCCTTAGGAAAACCTCATGAAGTAGTTAGTATCATTTTTTACAGATGAGGAAATGGCAGAGGGAGGGGGAGGGGCTAATATAACTTACACCAGCCTGCCGAGAGCTCAATTTGAATCTATCTGCTCAACTCCACTTCTGATGACCCTTCTAATCATTGTACTGCTCTTCATATCCACTTTTATTCTTTCAAACAATGTTTATTGAGTTCTGACTGCTATAAAACACTGTGCTTGGGGGTCTAGGTACTTGGTGATTCACCAAATAAGAATTTTTTTTTTTTTGAGACAGAGTACAAGCAGGGGAAGGGCAGAGAGAGGTGGAGACACAGAATCTGAGGCAGGCTCCAGGATCTGAGCTGTCAGCACAGAGCCCGACATGGGGCTTGAACTCATGAACCGTGAGATCATGACCTGAGCCGAGGTCAGACACCCAACCAACTGAGCTAACCAAGTGCCCCTCATCAAGTAAGAATTCTATTCATAAGGGACATCCAGTCTAGTCTGGAAGATAAGATGTATCCACAACAAGTACAATCTAGGTTAGGAAAACAGAGGTGCCTTAGAGGACCATTAAGTTCTATAGTTGCTCAGAATTGGGAAGAATGTTTCCCACCTACCTTTTTCCAAGAAGTACCCAACCCATTAGACTTCCATGTATGTTGTAATCACATGTCTGAATGTTGACTATTGGGTTGCATAAATGCTTAGCAAAAACCTGATCCTTATAGGCTTTTAAGAATTAAAAGAGATAGCTTCCATCTTACCTGAAATGTCTTTCTCTCAAGCCATTTGCAAGTATTTCACCTCCAATCTTAAAGCCACTCAGTCTCAACAATCCTCTACCATTGGCCAAAAGAAAGGTTATACAGAGGCCCAAAACACTGGAGATACAGAAAGGAAGTAACAGGAAGAAAAAAATGATAGGTGGATATTTTATTAATAGAATGAACTACTAACTTTTCAGATTTGGGATCCCCAGAGGCAGACCCCAGAATGAGGATTCATGTGAAAGTGGCCCAGGAGAATGTAGTATTTGAGGGAGGGAGTGGGCCAGGGACAGGGAGGAGGGCAAGGAAGGTGATATTGCAGGCAAAGTCCCAGGCTCACCCTGAGTCTTCAGGGGGACTCTGGAGGGCAGTCATCTCAAGAGTTTGTCCAGACTTGAGACAATGTTGCTTTCAGTCAGGCATTGGCTAAGGGCCAGGGGGAGGTGGGGTGTTAGAAAGTAAACTCCCAGGCAGCCCAGGTGGTCCATGGACTGTCTTCAGAAGAGAAGTAAGCATAGAGAAGTAGAGGTTCACAGAAGCTCAGGGAGGGATGGGGCCTGGGCAGAGCATCAATAGTGCCTCTGGGAACAAGAGTCTGCAATGCATCTGTAAATCAAGTTCAGGAATTCTGTCAGCTTGTAGCCATTCCTAGGCAACCTAGGCGTCCCTCCTCAGTTGACAGGTGAGGAAGTTGAGGCACAGACTGATTACTGTATTTGCCCAGTTATGTAAATTAATTTGTGACAGAATTACAATTTTGGGTTCTGAAACTCAAGTCCATGAGTCTTTCAACTGCATCTCACCATCTCACTTCCTTTCGAGGACAGCAGCGCTGAGAGCTCCGAGAAGCACCTGCCAACACAGCAGGCCATATTTTTCACTGCAGGTACATCACTCTCTGCCAGAGTCTGGCTTCTCTCAAGCCCAGCATCCATCCTTGCAGGCCCTGTTGGCCCATAGAGCAGCCCAGTAGAAAACAGACTGACCCCCTTGACAGAGGATCCGACAGTCAAGGAAGACTTATCTGGGTAGTTAAAGAAACCTTGGTGCCTGAAGAAGGCATGGGGAAGATGACAGGTCTGAATAGTCTGACAAATTTTTATTGCCCCCAAATCTCCAGTCCCGTAAGTCATGACATAAATCTTAGCCCACATCAAATAAATGATTGTCTGTTTAAGAATGAAAGGGTAGATGAAGTGAAGAGTGCACTTTGCCTCTTCTTTATGCCTTTGCCTCTTCTTTCCCTCGGCTCCATATCAGGGATTTTCCATCCAGGACTTCGCCTAACCCTTCCCAACAGCAAATCACTCCTGCCAACCCCCCTGATAGATGGCTGGGCCAAAGAGCAGAGAGCCATCAAGGGTTAAGCCTACTTTTGAAGAATTGTGAGGACACCCAGGCAAGAGGAAAGAAACTCTGAAAGATGAGAAAGGCTGTCATGGTTGAGGGTTGGGCATATGAAGTGATCAGTCATTCCTTAGAGCACTAAAAATTTATCAGCAAAAGGAAAAAATTTCAATTGGTCAGATAATCTTAAAAGAAGGAAAGAGGCAAAAAAATAATGCAGGTGACTAGGAGGATGGGAAAGGAAATGTGTAGACGTCTTCTCTGGTCTGCCGTGGCATCCTTGCCCTTAACAGACTGAATTACAATTGTCCCTTTACTTATCTGTTTCCTTGGCCACAAATGCCATGTTTCTGGTGACAAGGACTCTGTCTTTTTCTTTCACCCTTGATGTACGCCAGGCCTCGCACAAAGTCTAGGGCATAGCAGATGCTCATTATATATTTGTTGAATGACTGAGAAAATAAATGAATGAACTGGCATTTTTTTTAGAGCCAATGTTGACCAAGGCACAGCGCTAGACACTTCACTTCCTTGAGTCCTATCAGTCTCACAACAATGAGACAGATATTATCAAGGTTATTTTGCAAATAAGAACATTGAAATTCAGAGAGGCTAAACAGCTTTCTTGGGGCCAGGCAGCTCATAAATAGAAGAGTTGGGATTCAGAGTAAGCTCTATCTGATTCTAAAGCCTATGGTTTTTGTTGGATTTACTATTTATGTATGGACAGTTCTTAATGATGCTGGCTGCCCAATCTGAGAAGGAACTATTATCCACCCTCCCTCTGTTACCTGCCATTTTGTCATTCCACCCTTTGCCTACACTTACTCCATTTGGTATGCTGAAGAAAAAAAATAAAATAAAAAGATGAAATCCAAGCCAACCCATTAGTTATATCTTGTCAAGATCCTCTCTCTGGGTGTTTCATTTGTGTATGGTTTCTCCTCCCCTGGAGGCTGTAAACTTGTTGGGGGTGAAAGCCACGTTTTGCACACCTCTGGCCACCCCTCCCTCAGGCACTTATAGGTATGATTTGGGTCATAGCAGTCATGTCATCCTGGTTGGCTCACAGCAGAGGGTGACAGAATAGGGGCATTGGGGACTCAGGGGGCTGTAACACAAACACGGGACATGCATAGGAACTACCTTTGAATGCCCTCCTCCCCAAAGAGAGTCGATCCATCAGGTGTACACAAAATAGGCTGGTTCTCAAAGGGCAAATGGGATGTAAAGGGAGAGGAGGGAAGGGGATGGTATAAATGTAGATTCTTGAAAAACTGGAGCACAGTGGAGTCAGCCAGTCTGTCTCTTACTCCCTCTCCTCCTTGGGCAGCCAGATAGCATCGACACGGAAGAGTGTTTCTTTCACTGTGCTCTGCCTTCCTCTTGTGGTCTTGGGTGACCTTTCCCAGCCTGAGACTCTCCAACTGCAAAAGGAGTTCTGAGGTCAGTCTAATTCTCTAGCCCAAAGCCCTTGGGAACCCCATGCTAGCCTTTGATGTACCTGTTTCCTCATAGGAACTGGTGAGGTGCTGGGATTGGGGGCCTCTGTGAAGATCAAGAAGTGCTGAATTAAGCTTATTATTAGCACCGCACCTGAACACTTGGCCTGCTGACAGGCCATCCATCTCACTGGGCTGAAAGGACAGAGCATGATTAATACAGCCGGTTAGTGGGCTGGCCCGCCCCTGCCCATCTCCTCCTCTGGATGCAGTTTGAAGAATTCATTAGGAAAGGGGCAGTGGGGAAGGGGGAGGGTTACACCATCCTAATCCCCCTTACTCTCCCCCTCCCCTTCTGACCTCCTTCCAGTTTGGCTTCCTTAACCAAGACTGTCAAGGTTGATCAGGGTCCAATAGGTCCTCATGGTGGGTACAGGGGATAATCAGCCCTTTTGGACCACTCCCAAACCACTTAGCAAAGTTAAAAGTTTTTCAGTGTACCTTAATCTACTCACTTGAAAATAAAATATGGCAGGGCACCTGGGTGGCTCAGTCCATCAAGTGTCCAACTTCAACTCAGGTCATGATCTCACAGCTGGTGAGTTTGAGCCCTGCATCAGGCTCTGTGTTGACAGCCCAGAGCCTGGAACCTGCTTTGGATTGTGTCTCTGTCTCTCTCTGCCCCTCCCCTACTCACACTCTGTGTGTCTCACTCTCTCTCTGTCTTTCAAAAACAAACATTAAAAACATTAATTAAAAAATTAAAAAGAAAAGAAGTCAAATAAAAGAGGACTTGGTTATCTATGCTGGTGTCTCTGGCTGTCCGCTGAGAGTCTGCAGTCTAGCCACATGGGCACCAGCATAGGTAACTTCAGTGTAGTGTGGTGAGGGCAGGGCTCAGAGGTGCTGGGAAGATGAAGGGTTTATCCTCATCCATCTGGGCCTCCTGGAAGGAGTAAACAGGTGCTGAGCTGCCTTGAGGGTGCCCCACACCTCGCCACTCACAGGTGCTAAGTCCAGAGAGACCCACACAGACTGCCAAGCCATCCCCACCCCTTGATTAACTCTGGGACATGGGCTATGTGAACAGTGGCTACTACTTAACTGTTAGAATCACTCTTCGTTGTCATCCTGTGATTTTTTAATGTGAATTCTTTGAAGCATCATTTTAGAATTCTGGAAAAATTCTAACACTTCCTGCCCCTACTGGTGCCAATATATTAAGTGACTGCCAAGAAGTGGGAGACATTAGCAACTGTCTCCCCACTAAAAAAAATTCTTTATTAATGATTAGGCCATCTTTCTGAGTTTTTGTAAATTCTTACTGACTCTTTCCTATTTCCTTTGGGAATGGGAGTGTGTGGGCTCAAAGCAAACTCATTTTATTGATTTTTCAGGTTGGATAACTTGACACCAAACACCAAGGCAAGGAACCTAGTTATCTTGATGCTTTATGTACAGGAAGCAGGAAAGACTAGAAAAAAAGGCCTCCGTCGCTGGAGCAAGAAGATTTATGCTTTAGTGCCAGGTCTACAGCATATAGCTGGTGGATCTTGGGTAAATCACCTTTGTTACCTACCGCACTAAAACAGACAAACAGCACACGTTTCCTGACACCGATTCTATTACCACACTATTTCTTGTCCTCTCACAACTAGCGCACATAATTTTCACCATTACTTTATTTCATTGTTTGTGTATTTATTTATTCTTTCCCCATTCCAGGAAGGATTTGAGAAAGATTACAGAAGAAAAAAAAACCAGAGAAAGGAAAAAGAGACTAAATAAAAATATATGACACGGAAGATAAGTGCCCTAAAATATGGGCCATAAGGTTCTCTTTATTAGAATAGGCTGTGCGTTAGTCTGAGAGCTTTCTAGTAGCCAAATGAAGTCATGGGATCTGGAAGGGAAAAGCAACCTAATGATTAGGGAAAAAAAAAAAGCAGTGTTTTCCCCCACTTCTGAGAACTAACAGAGATTTCGTTCTTGGATGCTAATAAAAGAACACCAGGAGATGTAGCAGCTGATGTCCTCCACATCTTCACAACAGCAGAGATGCCAGTCATTTCTTCACTGTTCCTTATATTAATCCTCTTGCAATGAGGACACAGGGCCAGCACGATACCCTAGCAGGGATCAGTGAATGATACCCTGCAGGACAGACATTAAAACAAATGTGCTGTGAGTACGTATCAGTCTGCCTTAGGCTTGACCTGATAAACTTGACGTTGTTGAGATGAGTCGTTCTCAAAGTAGCTCTGAACTTTACAGTATGAGTATCCCCCGGGAACTTATTAGAAATGCAGCTTTTTGAGTTCCACCTGGAATGAGAAACTGAACCAGAAACTAGGGGGGTGGGGCAGGGAATCTAGGTTTTACCAAGCCCTGAGGAAGTGTGAGGACCAAGGGACACCGGGAGGGCTGAGTAGATTGCATGACCTTCCAACAATGGCAGGAACACTACTTTCTGCCTCTGATCTTTTGATGAGAATTAGGCAGCAGGTAGTCTGAGGATATATTTTTGGGCAAGAGCCTGGAGAGCCAATGGTTATGTTATCAGTTAAAAGCAGATCCATAAACTTTCAAAACCACTCTGAAGAAAGTCTGGTTGACACCGTGGCAACCTCACCATGTGTCCCCAGAGGTCCTCGGACGTCCCTGCTCTGTGCAGAAAGGTGCCGGGGCATGCCAACAGGGACGCCGAGGTCTCCTCCCCAAACAGCTTTGCTAAACCCTGTGCGCTTCTCCCTCGCTCCTCTCAAACGTTCTTACCTGTTTTGGATATTTACTTGCTGTTTCTTCCTTACTGCCCCTCCCAGCTCTCAAATTAGGTCATTATTCCATTATATAGGAATAGAGTAAGAAAGAGACCTAAAGCTGAAAAGGACTATAGAGATAATGTAATAACAATGTCCTCATTTTACAGATCGCAAGTGAGAGGATGGCAGGAACACTTCCCTTGTGTATTGCTTTATGTGGCACACAGAACATTCTTGGTGGCTCTTAGCTGAATCTGCTCATTGACTGGATGTAGCATTTCATAATTTTCACATGCCTGATAGCACTTTATCCCCACGAACACTTGCTACGTATTATTATCCCCATTCACAGACCAAGAAGCTCAGGTTTGAGCAGCTGGATGTTTACTGAGGTTTCACAGATTTTTAATATTACAGATCCAGACTGTAATCTAAGCCCCTCAACTTGGCATTCTTTTCCCTTCTGCCATGTGGCATCTCCCCATAGTGCCATACTGCCTACGACCAACCATGGTGGTCACACACTCCCCCACCTCCAGACACATAAGCACATAACTGACTGAATGTAAACAGTGGTCAGCTCCGGTCAACCCCGAGACGAAAATGCAAGGACCTCAGCGTCTTCAGCAACTCAAGGTTGCCTGTATGACCTTGCCAACACTTGGCTGTCTACAGAGCAATTTGGGGGGTTGGGGGGTTGGTTACTAGACTCCTCTGAGAGGTGTAGCTACTGCACTATCAAAGGCAGCTCGACACAAACTGAAGATTAAGGAGATAAAGGCATTTCTGCATTTTCATGTTTCATATCTGTAGACATATTTCTGCACACACACAAATATGGGTAAATACGCAGAGACTGTGTGTCATTTCCAATATAAGCAAAGTGATTTGATCTGATGAGCAAAATTAATCCATACAAGCCCTGCATAAGGCAGCAGAAAGGGGACAACCAAGTGTCAGATAAAGAAAATGCAAGAAATTGTTTCAATCAAGATCCCAGCACAGACTCAGAAGTTCGTTTGTTGCCTAAGTGAGTGAAATGTCTTGCCCTGCCCTGTTATCCACCTCTCCCAACCTTTTTGGGTCCAGGTTAGAATTTTCTGTGACCTTCTCAAAGGTCATCAGGCTGCTGGTAGCCCACTAGGTGCCTCTGTAAAAATTAAGAGAAGACACTCCTTTCTCCACATGGACTTGGCCCCAGCTGGGGGGGCATGCTTTAGAGAGTGGAACATGAACTGAATTTCAACTTCTACTCACGTGCGAGGTGGCTGCTCTTGTGGATAATGCAACCAACTCAACCGTACGTGGCAGCCCTGTCTTTACGTGCCAGTCCTGTGTGCACTATAGCTGTGGCGTCTCCCAGTCCAGTAAGGGCAGCATCTAGGAGTGTGGTTCACATATGGGTGTAAATAAAAGCCTTACTTTCCACTGGGCCAAATCGCCTTTAACTCAAATAGATATTGGTAGCCAAGAATGCTATAAAAGACTGTGTTTGCAGAACTGTCCCCCACACAGGGGAAGATCGTTTTTTTCAGCCTTCTTATTTTAGAAGACATCTTCATTAAGCAAATCCAGATTGCTACCGATAACACGAACCATTCTGCTAGTAATGGCTAACATATTTTTAATGCTTACTATATGCCAAGCATTATTCTCAGTACTACACATAGTAACTCATATAATTGTCACAACGTCTCTAGAAGGTAGGTTAGTATTATTAACATTGTACACACGTAGTTCTCCGAAACACAGAAAAGGTAAGTCACCTACTCCAGCTATGGCATAGAAGTGGTAAAGCTAGATTACAACCTGTGTCCAGCTCCAAAGTCCTTGCTATTGGGCACTATGATCCCTATGTAAAGTGTTCAAACACAAAGTTTGCCTGATGTGCGGTCAAATGAAGTCCCAACGAGGGACTCGGTATCATCTGGCCCAGCCCTCCTCCTTCCTGTCGAACAGCCCCAGCACTTGAGTGTGGGTCAACCTATCTGAGCTAAGGGGTTGCCTCCTTTCTGAATGGTACAGTCCTTCTGTCACGAATCCAAACAGCCCTGCCATCTGGGAAGTGCATCTTCTGGTCTCAAGTAGGACAGAAAACAGTTGTGAGACAGGTACCTGGTGGCAGGGAACCTGCCCACCTGGACTTTATAAAAAGCCTGAGCTCTTCCCAAACCCCATCTCCCTGCTAGGTCGCACCCTGCCCCCTGGAGCAGGAGGAGGAAGGTGTGTGCCCATTACTGCTGACACACGACAGGTGCACCGCCGCATGGCACGCTGGCTGTGACCCCATTAATCCCTTGTGCTTTGCTCAGTCGCACCCGGAAACTACAGACCCCCAAGTCCTCACATCGTGGAGTAAAGCTCTAATGGCCTGCTTCTGTTGCCATGACAACTTCAACAGCTCCTCAGAGTCCTCTAAGTACCTGAGGTGAAAGCAAAGGGGGCATGTTTGCCTTTGTGGGTCACCGTGCAGTTGCTCCTGTGGCGATGTTGTGAAGTCTCCGCCAGGCAAGGCTAGGAGGCCTAGAAAGGGAGGAGCTTCTGAACCAGCCCCCACCAAGGCCGGCACTGGCTCCTCCTCCCTCCTGTTCCATAACCCAGACCAGCCTCACATCTCTCTTGGGGCTGCAGCCCCCCCTCTCGGGGTTGCCTATGGGTAAATAAAAGGCCACAGAGGGGAGAAGTTGGAGGCCACTATCCATTTACTGGATATGTGACCTTTGGGAAGCCCTTTAGCTCCTGTAGAGGGTGGAGACACGTTAGAGTTCAGAGTGCATCACGTTTCAGGGCACCTCTCCTCTGACAAGGTTTCTGGTGATGGGTGTCTGCCCACCTGTTGCTTACAGTTCCTTGGAACATTCTAGAAACACGAAGATTTGAGGATCTTGAGATTTGTCGCAGAGTGACAAAGTGATTCACCTGCCACTGAGTGGTTGGTTGCCTGGATTAATGGGTCTTATTCAGAACTTGGCTGTTTTGAGTGTCTTCCCTTAGGGTGAATATACTGCACAACACTTTAGTATAATCTCTGTACTAATGTCCTATGGGACCCATATTCTGTCCTTGCATGACAGGTTTAGAAACTAAATGCTGAGTCCATACTTAAAAAAAAATGCATCTGTATTCATGTTGGCCTATAGTTTTAGACTCTCACAATCTTTTAAAATTTCAGTTCTAACACTCCCATGCCCTATTTCATATATGCCTACCCTCTTTATGGTATCTGTACATTTAATAGGCATATTTTCTCTGTTCATACCCAAGGACTTGAAGGCATAAAAAGCATGCTGATTAAAAACCATAACTGTATTTCATTAACATGAATTCATGCAATGCTTAATATAACCTTTATTTGTGTCCCATGAAAAATAGCAACATTAATTCTAGTGAGTTGAGTTGTTTTTATTTTTTCAATGATGTAACTAATGAAGTGATCTTGACCAAGTCACGTAACCTCGTCAGCTTTTAGTTTTGATGGATGCATGATAAACAATAATTTAATTGAACTGAGGTAAGGAATTGAGCTAAATGAGGTCTACAGTGAAATCGCCAGTAAGAAGACACCTTGCATTTGCATGGGGTTACTTCCTGAGAGATGTTCATACATTTGGCCTCTGGAAATTGTTACTTTTGTTCCTAACTACACGTCTAGTTCACCCAAAGCAAGGATGTTGTAATTGGCCTTATATACACTGTGCCTTTGTGTGATAGGCCTATAAGAATTATTTGATGATGATAAACGTGAGGTCCAGAAGACTTGACTGACCATAGATTATCTGTTTCATGAGAACCCCTTGAAAAGTTGGGTGTAACGACCCTAGCCAGCCCAACACTCTGCTCAATTTTTACTGACCCTTCTATCTATTCTCTAGGGAAGACAGAATAGAAATGCAAATTCTGAATAATAATGTTACTACAGAAGTCAGTAATTTCCATTCTTATTAAATGTCATCATCTCACCCCGCTCCCCCCTGCCCTCCCTGTGCCCCCTTGCCATCTACTTCCTTTGGGGTCAGGCCAGCTGCTCTAGAGGTATGTGTATCTCAGCTGATATACATGATTGGTGCAGTTAATTACCCCTTTCCACATAAATACACTCCCAATACACCCCTCAGCAAGGTTTTTACCTCGGTATCCCAATCTGCTCCCACCGAAAACATCACCAGGTATAGATATTCCACTGCCACATTTGAAAATGAGCTCCAGTGTCTCAAAAGGAAAGCTTCTGAAAATGCAGCCCTTGGGTATAATTGAAACGTTAGCACTGCCAAGTGCAGCTGGACATCTTGGGACTAAAGTAGCATTCACGCATTCACTGATATTCCCTGAATGCCTCCTCTGTCCACAGTGCCTGCAGACCGCTTCCAGATGGGAGAACCCAGACATGGTCTCCCTTTGCATGAGCCTCTGGGAGCCCTTCAGGGCCACGTGGGGGAACAAAGGCCCTACTGACACCCCCTTAGGAAACACTTCTTCACGTGAAGCTTCGTCGGAGACCAGAGAGCCCCAATTCCAGCCTGGGGGGGACCTGGCCAGGGATTATGGGCAGCTCATCTCATCCCGGCCCCGCCCAAGGGAACCTTGTACCTCGGGATAATCGGGATAATCGCTCTTGTCATTACCTGCCTCACACGGAGGTTGAGAGGATTTAATGTGATAATGTTTGTAAAGCTTTTTGAGCCCCTCAGAAGAATGAATGGAGTGATGCAAATGCAAAGCGTCATTATTATAGTGATCACAGAGGCATTCACACTAGTCACAGGCAAGGGGGAGAAACCCCATTCCATTATAATCTTCTATTTCTGAGAGCTGATAACGCTCTGAAATGTGCTTCCCTTTTCCAGCTGAAATTCTCCACCTTTGTAATCCGCTCAGAGGTAAAATGTTTGGGGAAAATTTTAGAAATTTCTCTTTAGTCTCCTTTGAGAAGGAAGAACATTAAATAAGTACACTTTGCCTGCTTACAAAAGAGCTGTTTTGACCAAAATCATTCAAAAAGGCTGAGCTTTATGACTTCAAATTTAGCTGGTCTTTAGTCCCCACTGAGATAAATGGAGCAGTGTTAAATCTGAAAGGGGAAAATTGGTTTGGCGAGGTTCTAATGTTTGATGCTGCCATTCAAGGGCTGCTGAACAGAGGCCGCTTTTTCCATATAACGAAATCGTTTCTTTCTAGAGAAATTATTCCAAAAGTTTTTCCCACACCGGAAAATGAAGTTTGTTATTTTGACAATAATTCATCCTTCCAATTTAGAAAGATCATTGATTTTCAGAAGACTTTAGAGTCCTTTTTCTTATGAAGAATTTGTCCCAGAGTAGCAGAAAAGACCCTGTAAAACTCACTGTAGGTGTACCCTGCAGATCTCCAACCGAAATGATTCTGGGGGCGAGGCAGGCAATATAATGGACAGAAGTAGGCCAGGCATCGTGACAATCAAGTGTGGCCTCCAAAGGGGAGGACAATCATTTTCCTTGTACTCTGGACTGGGGCCCTACAAACTAAGCTGACAAAAGACAGATTATAAGAGAAAAACTAAAACAAGTTTATTTTTATTCATTCATTCATTCATTCATTCATTCATTCATTCATTTTAAAAGTAGGCTCCATGCCCAATGTTAGTTAGTCAAGTGTGTTTGTGTACTCTTTCCTGGTGCTCACTAGTCTCTGCTAGTAGGGTTGTTCTGCCTTCCCCGCTGTGGGGAGTCTGCAGGGAGGGGCCCCACCTTCACAAGGGGAATTTATGTTCCCTTTCAGGCAGGTAGGGGGAGCGCAGAGAGCTCATCCCGTGTTTGCTTTCTCTTAGCTGCATTCATTTAAAATAATCCTTGTGTCACAGGGGCGTATTTTGAAGTGGCATATGTCCTCAGCTCCGTGTTGGGGAGACATAGGACATGGAGGGCATTATGGGAACTGGGAACCCATCCAAAGGATCTGCCACTCCCCAGCTCCAGCTACCTCTTGCCGCATAGAAACACAGTTCCAGATTCCCACCAGTTTTACAAGGGAAACCAAAAAGCAACAATTCAATAAACCATCTACCCACTTAAAATGTTATTGACAAATTCATTTATTTTTCTTTTTAACACTGTGTAGCCAAACAAAACATCTGGCTCTTGGGGTACTGTTTTCAACTTTCGATTTAAACTCATGTGAATTTTCCAACCACAGTGGTGGGAAAAATGCATTTTTCTGTATGAGACCCATAGATTCTTATGATAACAGAATTGTAGAATCCTCACAATTTCCCCATCTCCATCTTGGTATTTCCTTTCCTTTATCCATGGGTTGTTTAATTTCTCTCTCTGTACCTCAGTCTCATTTATCAAATCAGTAATAAGAGCACCTGGCTTGTGAGAAGTTGTGAGTAATAAGTAAGAGAATATATAGAAAAGCTAGGTTGTTGCCATATTATGAGCACTCAGTAAACCCTATCCTTTATTACTGTTCCTTATTTATTTAGTTAGTTAGTGAGTTAATTTATTTATTTTGTAGAGAGAGAAAGAGCACAAGTGGAGGAGGGGTAGAGAGAGAGAGGGAGACACAGAACCTGAAGCAGGCTCCAGGCTCTGAGCCATCAGCACAGACCCTGACATAGGGTTCGAACCTACAAACCATGAGATCATGACCTGAGCTAAAGTCAGATGCTTAACCAACTGAGCCACCCAGGTGCCCTTATTGTTTCATTTTTAAATGAGCAGGACCAGGGCCTGGGAATCAAGCTCACTGTCCCTCTGTCTATAACAACACTGTCTCCATTGCTTGACTCACCTCAGTCCAATCCAACCTGATAATTTTGTGGGCTCACTTCAAACTTAAGACCAATAGAATGGAACAGACTCTTGAGGGCCAGCACTCCTGGCCACTGGGAGAGGGATGCAGATGCTGAGTCAGGTGCAAAGCCAGCTGGAAAACATTGCTTTCTAAAATGCAAGCTTTAATGCTAAACTTTTGCCACAGGGCAGGGGATGGGGAAGCATGGGGTAGGGGAGAGCTCCCAGAGGGGGTTTCATCTGGGTTCCAGTTTAGACACATGCTTGGGCTCCTATGCTCTTGGCTTTTGAGGCTCACTTATAAAGTGAAGGGACTGACCTGGACAACTTCTAAGCCTCATTCAGCCTTCATGTGTTTTAAGCAGTGAATAAAACAAAATCCCTGCCCTCAGGTAGCTGACAGTTTTGCTTTAATTTGCTGAGTCTGGCTTCTCTTTGCATCTTCTTCTACAGGACACACTTCCTACCAGGTCTAAGACAATTCAAGTACCTACTGTTGATAATAATTTTGGTCTTCAAAGAGTTTGTATCTTACTTGGAAGAATACTATTATATACCTGAAACAGCAATACAAGGACAGGAGACTACAAAGAAACGGTTTGAGGTGGAAAAAGAAGCATAACGTAGAGCGAAAGTAGTAGGGGAAAGTTTGAATAATGGGTTGATTTCTGAAGGTCAAGGCAAATGAGAGGTGGGGAGGGCATTCAGGGAGACAAGAGCAAGAGCAAAAGCCAGGAGGTGGGAGAGCATTTTAAATGTCTGGGAAGACTTTGGTTTTTCTCTATACTGACTGATATATAAATGTAGAGGAGTGAGGGGGAATAAAAGGTCAAAGAGGCATAATTTCTATAGGGCCCCTGGATAATATTTCCAATCCTCACCAGGAAGACTGGAAAATTACATGATACAATTTGTATACTCAGCATTTCCCTGTTTCTTTAGAAAGTGTGCAGTGGGGCTCAAGTAACTTGGGGGAGATAAAAAAAAATTCATGTCAAGAAACAGGAATCTCCCCGGGGCCCCTGGCTGGTTCAGTCAGAAGAGTATGTGCCTCTTGATTGTGGAGTTGGAAGTCTGGGCCCCACGTTGGGTATAAGGATTACTTAAAAATAAAATCTTAGGGGCGCCTGGGTGTCTCAGTCCGTTAAGCATCTGACTTCGGCTCAAGCCATGATTTCACAATTCATGAGTTCCAGCCCCACATCAGGCTCTGTGCTTACAGCTCAGAGCCTGGAGCCTGCTTTGTATTCTGTGTCTCCCTCGCTCCCTGCTCCACGTCTGCTTGTGCTCTGTCTCTCTCAGTCTCTCAAAAATGAATAAACATTAAACAAGTTTTTTTTAACTAAATAAATAAAATCTCAAAAAATGGAAAGAAACAGGAATCTCCTAGGAGATGCTACAGTAACAGAGAGGCATAGGAGAAAACAGAAGCCCCTCTTCTGCTGGGCACTCCCAAGATAACCATATAGCTGTAGGGATGAGCTGTTGCCAAGGAAATTAAGTCTAATAAAAGAAATTCAGCACCGCTGCCAGTCCCGAGTTCTGGAGTCATGAAAGTGAAATATTCTGCCTGCACTTCACCTGTTTAGGGTGACGCTCAGTGTTGCAGAGGGGAACTCGGGGAACATTTCTCTATCACAGAGAAAACAGAGGATCCCGGGCCCTACTTGCCATGCAGAAGACACCCACTCGTCTCCTCTGCAGACAAAGGTCGTCGGGGACCCCAGGCTGGCCATGGACGGGATCTGTGAGGGACAGCCTCCTTTGAAATGCAATTTTATATTGGGGTGCCTGGATGGCTCAGCTGGTTAAGCATCCAACTTCAGCTCCGGTCATGATCTCTCAGCTCATGGGATGGAGCCCGGCGTCTGGCTCTATGCTGACAGCTTGGAGCCTGGAGTCTGCTTTGGATTCTATGTCTCCTCTTTCTCTGCCCCTCCTCTGCTCACATTGCGTCTCTCAAAAATAAATAAATGTCAAAAAAATTTTAATGCAATATTACCAATTTCTCTTCAGCCAGTAAAGGGAGCTCACTGATAAGGGGATTGACAGCCAATCAAGCTATGCCAGTGTAACCACTAAAACTTGGGCTGATGGAGGTGCTGAGTGTCCCTCATTAGACTCTATTTTTATAAGAGCTATTTGCCCACTTGGCATATGTTGGGAGGACCTGACACAGAGGGGTCTCTGTCTTCCCATTGTACTTCAAGGGTCAAACTGTTGGCGTGGGTTGGGTCAGGTTGGTGTGCCTGCACACTCACTGACTTGTCTACATCTCCATTTACTGCCTCAATATGGGGCTCAGTTTACAAGGACAATGTGAACAGTGTGAAGGGCCAGGTTGGAGGGTGGGGAGCTCACTTGAGCTCGGCCATGACCACCAGCAGCACCCTCTACCCAAGTGTCACAAGTCTAGACACTGAGTAAAAGCAAAATACTTTCTCTACCAATACTTGAAGCTGTGAGATGTGTCCCCACACCTGCTCCTTTGCAATCACATTGCTACCTTTAATTCCTTCCCGTAGAGAAATCCTGCCACTGTCGATACTCTTTAGAAGAGATTCAACAGGTGGTGTCAAGGGAGAAGTGCAGTCATAAAGATACGGTGAATAGGGGCTTCCTTTCTGCTGTGCCCAAGGACAGCATGGATGTGCAGATGCCCACTAAACATCATCCAGAGCTCCCAGAAAAGGAAATACTCCCGTGAAGAACTGTTTGTTTGGCCATCTCGAGGAACAGGCAGGAGAGGAGGAAAAGGTGGGGCTTTAAAAATCACACCCCGCCTGAAACTAGCAGGATCTCCCCGCCTCCAGCCCCGCCCACAATCTGGAAGACGAAGCACAGAGAAAATGGGTGCCTGAGCCCTCATCAGGATCCAGCCCTGAGCTGGGACCTTGAAGGAGTCATTTAACCTCAGTGAACTTCAATCACCTCATCTCTAACACCCGTGAGACTCTGCATTGAATGATGGTTAATAGCGAAGGGAAACAGTGATGTAAAGGGCAATGATGATCGACCCTTAGGAAAGTGCTATCCAGATGAGTGATGGGGAGAGGAGGAGTGCAAAGAACCCCTCACATGGCCCCAGCAGGGAAAGGAAGAAAACCATCAGCTCCTCCAGCCAGGCTCCCCTCAGGTTCCCACTGGGATGCAGCTACTATGAGGAGTGTCATCCAATGGGTGTCATTAATAATCATGACATACACACACTGGCACTGGCCCAGGCAGCCTGAGATATGGGAACTCCTTAGCTATCTGTCATTGTACCGAGGAAGGGAGATACTGGCTGTCTTGAGTCAGGGAGGTGTGCTGAGCCCTGGAGGACAGGCCCTCTGGAGCAGGTGTTTGGAACGCAGGTGGGCCAAGAGCTCCTCTGCCGAATGAGGCCACATCTGGGGTGTATGGATGCCTCAACCACATCCAGTGCAAGGCACCTTCAGAGGGACCAGAGGTTCCACCTTGCTCCAGTCTGGTTCTGGATCTCACCATCCCCACAGAAGCTAGAACAGCCCCCAAGCAGGCACACTCTCCCTCACTTTCTTGCTCGTCTTCTCTTTCCCAGGAGACAGAGGGCTTGTGCTTCTGAGGACTTTTTCAACCATATCTCAGGAATCAGGATGGACAGTGTCCCAGGCACACAGTGGGGAAGTGTTAGTACAAAGTCTGCCTTCATGGTGCAGACAGCTGGGGTCAGGAATGGGGAGACTGGAGCCGGAGGATTTGTGGCAGAAGGACCAGAGAATGTGAGGTTACTCTGTACAGTACTGTGACACACTGTACCCATGGTTCGTGCTCAGGGGCCATCAAACAGGCTTCAGAAGATGGAGCCATCTATGTGCATAGAGGGAGTGGTTGGTATGTCCTAGAGAAGGTGACACTTCCTCACACCTTGCCCACAGTGGGACCCAGGGTGCTGGAGAAGGCAGGCAGTGAATGCACTCCAGGCAGAGTGAAAGCCAGGAGGCCAGCCCCAGCTCTGGGGGCTTGTATGGTTTGCAGGA
Organism: Proteles cristata cristata; assembly: GCA_017311185.1. NCBI lineage: Eukaryota > Metazoa > Chordata > Mammalia > Carnivora > Hyaenidae > Proteles > Proteles cristata. The sequence goes on along the minus strand of JAESUZ010005116.1, from coordinate 1,212,002 downwards.
AGAAAAGGAAGGAGCACTGTCCTCCTCTTCTCAGTATCTTCCTTATTTACTCACATTTCCCTTTTGTATACTTTGGTGAGTTGAGAAAAATAGAATTAACAAAAGTATTTCCCTGTATTTTTCTGTTTTTGCCATACTGCCTTATTTTCTGGTTTTGTTGTACATTAAAAAAAAAAGGAAAGGAAAGGCTTCTCATGTAGTCTTTTCTTAGAAGATTACCTTTACTCTTGGCCTTGGAGAACATGAAGGGATTTTGCAGCTTGAGGATGGCGGAAGGTGGGGCAACATGCGTGTTTCCCTGGTCTTTCTTGGGCTGGGCAAGTTCAGGGCCAGACCTGGTTACACATTCCGGTTTGCTTCTAAGGATTTATGTGGTTCTGGACTTCAGTTTTCAATTCTGAAAAAGAGAAGGGTTTAGACTAGATGAGCTTCAATATCATTTCCAGCTTTAAGGTCAATGGCTCCATTGCATCATTCATTCATTCATGCATTCAATCATCCTTCAATAAATGTCTTCTGAGTATCTACTGCCTGCCAAGCTTTTGAAGCACAAGTATGAGCAAGTCATAGTTCTTTTATGCACTCTGGCAAAGTTAGAAGATCACAGACACAGCTACAGCTGCTGAAAGGAAAGCTACTCTGGGAAGCAAAGCAAAGAAGCAGCAGCTATGGTTTGTCAAGAGATCAGAAGCCAGGGGTCAGTGCACAGCCATAGAATGACCAGAGCATGCCGATGGGGACTTTATGGGTGGGGGGCCTGAACCAGGATGTCAGGCCAGAAGGCAGCATGGCCCCAGAAGATTTCAAGGACAGGGTCCCCGGCTGTGGGTATGGGACAGCTAGATGTGAACGTAAGTCACTAAGAAGGTAGACATGGCAGCCTCAGACATGAGCGTCCAGTTGCCACTTCCAAGGCAGACCCATGGGGGAAACACAGGGCTCCAGGAAGTTGGAACAGGCCCAGTGATTGGAACTAAAGCACATAAAGACAGTTCTGTGGGAAGAGATAGCTAGGTGCCATCTGAGACTACTGGATTAGAGCAGCTTCAAACCTACTTCAGATGGACTTGGTGTTAGCATCTGAAAGCAGGGATCAGTCTACATGGAGGATAGATGTCTCCACCTAGGATAGAGAAGAGCTGCGGAAACTAGGACCAGGTGGAGCCTAAGAAGAGAAATGTGATGGAGAATGTGATAATAATATGGCAGTAATAATAACCAGCACCTGGGCTAACAATGATTGAAAACTTAGAATGGACTGAGTACTTGCTAATGGTTTTATGTGAATTATTTCTTAAAAATCTTGTAACAACTCTACAAGAAAGATATGGAAACCAACTTGACAATAAACTATATAAAAAAAAAGATACGATGACCCGCACTTTGCAAGGGAGGAAACAGAGCCTTCCACAGGTGCAACAACTTTTTTTTTTACATTTTATTTTTTTAATTAATGTTTATTTATTTTTGAGAGAGAGCGCACAAGCAGGAGAGGGAGAGATAGAGAGAGGCAGACACAGAATCTGAAAGAGGCTCTAGGCTCTGAGCTGTCAGCATAGAGCCCGGACACAGGTCTCAAATCCACGAACTGTGAGATCATGACCTGAGCCAAAGTCAGACGCTTAACTGACTGAGCCACTCAGGCATCCCACAAATTATAGTTTAAATACGTACACTTATTGTATGTTAATTATACCTCAATAAAACAGTTACAAATTAAAAAATATAAGAAAAGAGGAAGAAGCAAAGAATAGAGATTACAAGTAACAGGTGAGTAAGAATATGTAGATTTAAACCCAAACATATGAATAATTACCTTGAAAATAAAGTTCTAAATATTTCAAATAAAAGACAAAATGTAAGATAAGAATTTTTTAAAAAGACTATACTTTTGCTGTCTGTGCCAGAACAACTCTAACTGTAGTTATGCCTATATTTATAAAGGTTTAAAGTAAAAGAAAGAAAGAAGGTATGTCATGAATTAATGCTAAGAATGTTAGTACCAAACAAAGTAGACTTTAGAACATATGTATTACCAGGATTATGAAAGACCTTTTTTAAAAATAAATATTTATTTATTTTGAGAGAGACAGCTCAAGTAGGGAAGAGGCAGAGAAAGAGAATGAGAGAGGGGGAGAGAGAGAGAGAGAGAATCCCACACTGAATGTGGCGCTCAATGAGGTGCTCAGTCTCACAACCATGAAATCACGACCATGAAATCATCAGCCAAAATCAGGAGTCAGTTGCTTAACAGACTGAGCCACTCAGGCGCCCCATGAGGGACTTTTTTTCTTTTTCAAATAGTTTGTTGTCAAATTAGTTTCCACATAACACTCAGTGCTCATCCCCACAAGTGTCCTCCTCCATGCCCATCCCTCCTCCCCCCCACATCCATCAGTCCTCAGTTTTTGTCAGCATTCAAGAGTCTCTCATGGTTTGCCTCTCTCCCTTTCCCCCACCATTTCCCCCTTCTTCTCCCCCTTGGTCCTCCTGTCAAGTTCCTCCTAATCCTCCTATACGTGCAAACATATGATATTTGTCCTTCTCTGCCTGACTTATTTCGCTCAGCATAACACCCTCAAGGTCCATCCATGTTGCTACACATGGCCAGATTTCATTGTTTCTCATTGCCATGTAGTATTCCATGGTATAGATAAACCACATCTTCTTGATCCATTCGTCTGTTGATGGACACTTAGGCTCTTTCCATGTTTTAGCTATTGTGGAGAGTGCTGCTATGAACATTGGGGTACATGTGCTCCTATGCCTCAGCATTTCTGTATCCCTTGGGTAAATTCCTAGCAGTGCTATTGCTGGGTCATAGGGGAGTTCTAGTGTTAGTTTCCTGAGGAACCTCCACACTGTTTTCCAGAGGGGCTGTACCAGTTTACATTCCCCGCAGGTGCAACAACTTAACTTGCCTTGAACTAGTCAGGATCACCTACGTAATGCTGCATAACAAAAATGTCCCAAATTGCAATAGCTTAAAAAAACAGAAGTTCATTTCTCTTTCCTGTTGAAGATAGTTCAGCAGGGGTCCCTACTTACCCTTGTCACATAGACTTTCAGGCTAAATCTAAATTGACACATGTGTCCTCCATTGCTGTGGTTGGGGAGTGAGGGAAGGGAGTGTGGTAAGTTTTGCACCAGTTTTTACACCCCCTCTTACACCCCCTCTTCTACCTCACTTCCCCTCATACTCATGGCCAAAGCAAGTCACTTAGTCATATCTGACTCCAAAGGGGGCTAAGAAGTCCAATTCTCCCATGTGCCCAGGTAAAGAATGGAGGTATTTATCAACAGCCCTATTACTGTGCATACACTAAATGGGGAAATCAAGTTTAAATCCACGTTGACTGACTCCAGAGCCCGTGTTCTATCCCAACACTATTCTAGAAGAGAAAGTCTCTTGACCCCTTCATACCCTACCCCTCACCGTGCTTACTGAGCCTCTTCCCCTCCCTTCCCAGGCCTTGGGTGAGGAGACAGGCACAGGGTGATTGATGGCTCCCAGCAATAGTCTGGAGAGATTATCTAACAGCATGTGCTAAAGGAGCCATGGCTGGGAGCCTGCTCATAATAGCAATTGAAACGCTGGTTTCTGCGGGTCTAGACTGCCAAGGTCTCGAGGGCTTATTAATCCCACAGCAGTCCTGGGAGGGGTTCATTGCTGCTGTTATTTATACCTTCTGCTGTGCACATCCAGCAAAGACAGTCAGCTGGGATTATGTTCCAGGGACACAGAGCCTTGGCTACCTTCCAAGCGTGGGCTGCAGAGGGCTCTTCCTTCTAGGTCAGCTTCTAGGCTGCATTCACAAAGAAAAGTGAATGGAGGCTCTTATGTCATAAAGATGCAGACATGTGCATCCCATCAGAGAGGAGGATGTGCAGTCTTGGAATTTGGTGAACTCCCTTGGCACTGACATTCAGGGCTACCTCCTCTTGATCACCCCTCTCAGTCCGCAGAGACTGAGTGCACCTTCCTCAAAACTACTGTCCTCTTGACATCTGTCCCTGCACCCTTGTTAGTCACCTGGCTTTATTTTCTTTTTCCCTATGACATGCCCTGTCTGCGGCAATTAGAGTGAGTTTTTCAGAGCACAGATTATGACTAATGCTTTGTGAAGACACAGAGCATTGAGCACATGCAAGGTATTCGGTCCATGTGTGCAACCCTGGCTCCTGCTTGCCTCTTGGAGCCCACTTCCTGCCATCTTCCCTGAGCTTTCACATCGCACTCTTGCCAGTTATAACGAAGGGCCGTATTGCTGTTACATCTGTAGCACATGCGTCCTTCAGCCTGGAGTGCCCTTCTCCACCTCCTTGCCAGCACCCCAACCCAGCAAAGCAGATCTGTCCCTCCTTAGGCCAACCCTGTCCCTTGCACATAGCTCCCTTACAGAAATTATGTTTCAAATAGCTGTTTCCCTGTCTGTCTTTCCCACCTGAGAACTACTTGAGAATAGACATATGTCTTCTTTATATTTGGTACCCTTGTGCTTTTACCAATGCCTAGTGGGAGGTGAATGAGGTGCTTGCCTGGCTGGGGTGCAAAACTCAAGGGGGGTGGTGCCAAAACACTCTAATGAAAATAAATAATAGTTGATGCAATATGTTTAAAAATAAAAATTAATGCAAAAGAGTCTGAGATGAACAAAACATTTCCATTTTAAATAAAGATGGGATCAATAAGAGTGCCATGCCGAATCATACTGGAGCCTGAGGCAAAAGGAAAAATCGAACATACCGATTTGTCTTTATTTGGGTGAGTATGCAAGTGAAGAGTTGGAAAAACTTTGCGGATTGAACCGCCAGTTACCCAAAGTTTTAGTATTTATGGTGAGAATTCCTCTTGTGTTCTTTCCGGCTCCGTTTTCATTCTATTTTCTGCCTGTGGTGCAAATAGAACCCTTTCCCAAGTTGAGAGAAAAAGAAGACATTCAGAACAATGGCCCAACTCCAGTCAGTTGTATGCATTTTGCTCAGTTAGTAGGAGCACCTTGCCGTGGGGTGAAGACTTGAGATCTGTCCATGGTTTGGGTGCAAAGACAAAGCACCACCTCCCTCCCTCCACCCTGAGATGCTTACTCTGCAAACAGAAGGCTTTGACCACTGGGGACACAGTAAGAAACTGGATGTTAGGGCAAATCCATCTCCACCACCAGCAACACAGAATGTGTACCCCTGGGGGGAAAAGTTAGCATTTGGGGTTGAAATGAGCTTTTGGGGGTCTTTTACATGTCATTGTTGTCATAGATAAGTGCCCAAGAACTGGCCTTACAGCCACATCTGGAGCCACTCTTGCCCTTAGTTGAAGGCATTCATGTGGGATATTTGGAAAGGCACTGGGACCAGGATGAAGACCTTGGCTTTGGGCCTGGCTCTGTTCTTACTAGCTATGTGCCCCTGACCATGCTATTTAGCCATTCTGAGCTTCAGATTACTCATGTGTAAAAAGAAGAGGTTAATCGTCGAGATTATGGTTTGCAAACCCTGTACTATGGGACCCGAGGGCTATGAGAAGCTCTCCTAGGGACCACGGATAGGATCGTGAAGCTCCCCTGCTTTATACAAAGCATCCTGACTTTCATCATTTATTAGATGCCTGTGTAGGATTTGTTTTTAAAACCAGGGAGAGTTTCCACTGCTTATCAAAAAAAATGACTTAAAGCACTGGTCTAGATGATTTAATAATCCTATCAGCTATACTATGTGATACGATCTGTTGGCTGCAGCTTTCAAGAGTGACACGTGTGTTGTAGCTGTGTCTGAGGAATATGTTCCCTGAAGCCTGTGGACTAGGAGGGCCCAAGGTAGAGAAACACAGAGAAAGATGGCTTGAATTTCTTCATCCTTTTGCAGTATAAGTGTCTTTGTCTCAAGAAATTGCTCAAAATTAATCACACTGCTATTGCCACAAGTTTAGAGAGAGGCCACTAAGATCTAGTCCAACAACTTATTCATTGCGAGAATCCCCTCCTTCCTATCCCTGTCAATTGGTTATGCAATGTCTTCTTGAATTCCTCCAGTGACTGAGAACTCACCACCTTTGGTCATAGCTGACTTGAACCTTTGATTCATAGTGACTGACATTTTTAGACCATGCAGGACAAGCCTAATCCCTCTTTACCAGAATAACCCTTCAAATAATTGAAAAGAGTGACTATTGTCTCCTTTTCAACTTCAGTTGGTTGAGCTAATGAACCTGGCCCTTGAGCTCTTGTCATTCTGGTGTACATTTCACTTGCAAGTGGCCCTCCCCATTTCCTCTCTTACTGGACATGAACCAGAAAGGAACACCATGTCCTGGACAGCAGCAGAGCAGAATAGAGCAAAGCAGTTTTGTTCTCCTAGTTCAGTGCTTTTCAACTCTGCTGCACACCACAATCGCCTGTGCAGCTTTTGAAAAAATATTGTTTTCCAGACTCCATCTTTTGACCCGGAGTACAGAAGGTTGCTCAATTCTTGCTCTGATTGGCCAATAATCTATTGGCGTGTATGACGCAGCTTGGTTGATCGGCAATTTTGAGGGAAGAAGGGAAGAATACTTCTTACTGCTTGAGTATCTTTTGTTCATAATTCTGGGGTAGACCCTTAGGTACATTATTCCATTTACTCTTCATCTATGAGCCAGGTGGTTTTGCCCCGGTTTTGCAGAGGAGAAATCTGAGGTTCAATGAAATTCAACAATTTGCTCAAGTTCACTCAGTTAGACCAGTGGCAGAATTGGGATTGCAACTCAAGTGCATTTGAGCCCAGAGCTCACTTTCTTGTTATCATGCTTCTCTCTTAAAAAAAAACAAAACAAAACAAAAAATCCTAAAGTTTATTATTTATTTTTGAGAGATAGAGAAGGGGAAGGGCAGAGAGAGAGGGAGACACAGAATCCAAAGCAGGTTCCAGGCTCTGGGCTGTCAACACAGAGCCCAACGTGGGGCTCAAATTCATGAACCGTGAGATCATGACCTGAGCTGAAGTCAGATGCTCAACTGACTGAGACACCCAGGCACCCCATTATCATGCTTTTCTTAATTCAATTAAGTTAGCAATTCTTTATTAAAACTCAGTACCTACCATATGCTAGCCAGGTTCTATCTAGGCCAGCAACTTTTGTGGGCTGGAGCTTTTGTGGCAACCTGCCAAGCGGTGCCAGGACACAGAACATTTCCTTTTTTCATTCAATGATTTGTTTATGGGTACGTTTTCTTGAAAGAAAAATCATGTCGGTGTAATGCAGGCTTTGTAGAGAAATAAGTCTTTGGTATTTGGTTGTAAAATAAATGTCAGAATAAAATGTTTGAGAAAATAAAGAGCTGTATATGAAATCACTTCCTACGGAGCTGTAGAATACTGATGGACTGTTGCTGGTGTTTCATTATTTAAGGCAAATTTGGTACGTCAGGAAGTAGCTGCTATACCCTGGTGGTTATTGATCCCCAGAGCACTGGTCTCATTGCCAGCAATGATTTCAGAGTGGCTTCTCCTTGTCTTGGCCACGAGGTTTAAAGAGCATTCCAATCATAGAGCGACACGACCATCAAACCAGTGGCTTTGTGACTCTTCACACCAGAGCCTCTGCAATATGCTATAATAAAGATGTTGACCACTGTTTCCATCTTAGATTGGCTAAGCAGTGCCATTTGTGGGGGCTATTTGTAGTCTGAAAGTACCAGCCAGCAAAGAATAACAAGGTGGTAATAAAGAAAGGTGTCCAGACAAGAGGAGGAGATAGATAAAGCAAAAGCGAGATCATACAAGGTGTGTATGGGGCACTGACAATTTTAGGTGGGATTCCTCTGGCCATACATGTCCTCCTACCCAGCAGCCATCTCTTTCCCAGGCTGAAATCAACCCCTCCTTCAGATGATAGCTTAGGATTCCCCTCTTCCTTAAGAGCTTCCCTGATCACCAAAGATTGGTTCTGGTTCCCTCCCGTGATCTTCCAGTCCCTTATTTTCATTGTGGGACACACAATACTGTATTAACATTGACTCATCATTTAGGGGATCTCCTCGCCCAGACCAAAGCTTCTTAACTATGGCCTTCAGGTGAGTTACAGGTGTGCCCCAGCTTTTGCATACCTCAGCACTTGGGGGACCCCCCCCCAGAACAACTTAGTCTGTCTGGCCCTATGTGGCAAAACTAGTTCTTGTGTGCCATGATACAAAACGTTAGGAAACACTATTCTAGACCGCTCATGAATGACAGGGAGGGAGGGAGCTTGAGAGGGAGGGAAGGAAGAAAGGAGGGAAGGAGGAAGAGAGAAACAGCCTGTCCAGGTGGGAATAGATTGTTTTAGCAAGTGGAGATCCTTGAGAACCACCGCTTACCGAGTTGTTCTGTGGTCACCCTTTATCTGGGTAGGTAAGAGGTTATAATACATGACACTTAACATCTCCCCTGTCTTTTGAGCCAGCTTGACCCGGTTAGTGAGAAGGGCATGGGCTTTGGGTTCACCAAACTTGAGTTTGAATCCCAGCTCTGAGATATGATCTGTAGGACCTCACCTAGGTTTGTTCACTTCTCAATGCCTCAGCTCTCTCCATAAAATGGGAATAATAGTAGTTTTGTTTCTAAGCTATCATGAGCATTAATGAAATAATGCTGTGCCACATTCTGGGCACACAGTGACAGATGGTCACTCAACATTTCCCCTCACATCTTAAATTTTGTCGCAGAGCCATTTCAGAAACCACTGTTGCAATCAATGACAGTTAACATGGCTAAGTGCTTCGGTTTGAGGAGTCGAAACTCAATCCCAGTTCTATATTTATCCGTCATTTGACCTCAGGCAAATGACTTAACCTTCCCCAGCTCCCGTGAGTCCCTTTCTCAGTCTGCAAAATGTGAATAACTTCTCCTCCTTTGCCATTTTTGTTTAGAGTATGGAATACGTTGACATGGGTAAAGTCCGCAGGACATGCCACACATCGTGAGCACTCATGCTGATGTTTGCTGGTGGCCACAGGACCCAGGAGGAGGCAGCTGAAGGTAGCTGGAAAGCTGAGGACATGCGTAGGTGCACTGCCATCCGGGTTTCTGCGGTGTGGTTGTGGAGATTCCCAAGCATCTGCAACTGGGGCCCTGTGCTGATGGCTGGGTGCGAGAGGCAGGAAAGTTCATTTGCAACTAATATATATTCAGCTGTACTAATTAGCACAAGCCCCAGAGCCTAGAATAAATTAAGCCAGTCTTTTAAAAAAAAAATGAGGCCGTAGGCTAGAAAGAATGTTGAGAACTTCTTTTTGTTATTATTGTTCTAATTGTTGTAGGACTGAAAATGTTCTTACAAACCAAGGTTGTCTATGAACCAGAAGATCACAGGCCCCTGTGTCCAGGGTCATAAAGGTCTATGTCTATTCTGAGCATAGAATAGCAAGTATTTATTATTATAACTTTCTGGTTTTCGGAGTCAGCTATGTGGCAACACTCTCCACATATCACGCACTCACACTTTGCAAGGCGCTTGTAATAGCTCCTAGAGCTGCTGTAAAAAGTGCTGAAAACGGGATGGCTTGCAACTACAGAAACTCCTGCCTCAGGTTCTGGAAGCCAGAAGTTCAAAATCAATGTATCCACAGGCCCAGGCTCTCTTTGACATCTCTGGTGAAGAATCCTTTTGAAAGATTTTTTAAAATGTTTTTGATTTCTTTTGAGAGAGAAAGTGCACGTGCATGAGTGGAGGAGGGCCACAGAGAGAGGGAGAGAGAGAATCCCCAGCAGGCTCTGCGCTGTCGGTGCAGAGCCAGATGCCGGGCTCTAACTCACAAACTCTGAGATCATGACCTGAGCTGAAATTAATTCGGATGCTTAACTGACTGAACCAAGCAGGCGGCCCTGGTAGAGAATCCTTCTTTGCCTCTTTGAGCTTCTGGTATTGGTCAGCAATCCTTGGCATCCCTTGGTTTGTGGGTGCAGCACTCTAGGAACCTGGCTGCCTTCTCCCTGTGTCCTCCTATGGTCTTCCCTCTGTGCATATTTGCCTTTATGTACACATTTCCCCTTTTTATAAGGACACCAGTCATACAGGATTAGGATCCACCTTAAGGACTTTATTTTAGTTTGACTATCTCTGTAAGGATATGATTTCTAAGTAGAACCACAATCTCATGTGCTCGGGTTAGACTTCAACATGTCTTTTGGGGGGACATGATTTAACCCATCCCATCCTCCTTTAAGATTTGTATTATCATCTTGTTTTACAGGTGAGGTCTCTGAGCCTGGGGTGGGGGTAAGAAATGTGTCCAAGTCACACAGCTGGCATTTAGAGATAGCCTATGTCCTCCAGACCCACGCTAGATCCACCACCCCCCCACTCCTCCATCTCTGTGCACTGGCTTCTTGAGTGTGTCAGTGTTGCAGGTTGACCTAGAACTTATGACACTGGTTGATCCCACACCTCACTTGCACGTATATGTGTATGAATTTGTTGAATCAATTCTGTGATCTTTGCATCTCTCTCAACTGGAGATTGTGTTTCAGAACTGAGCAGTGGCAGATCCTCTGTGTGGGGAGGCCACAGAGCACTCCAGAGAGCTGGAGCAGGTGGATGAGGAGAGGGACGCCTTGTTTCCACCAAGGCAACAAGCTGGTTCTTCCTGATCATTGAGCATCAGCTTAAGCCTCTGATGCCTCTTCTTAGTTGACCCCTGGCCCACCATGGTCTCCACTGACCAGTTTATGCACTGTCCTCCCTGGTCTTGACCCACACAGCTCCTCAGATCTACCTCTCAGGGGGTGCTCTGGGCTCCCTGGCTTGGACGGGGGTAAGAACCGTGTATGCTCTTAGCGTCAGGAGAGGATCTCATGTCCCTCTTGTGACAGGTTTGTGATTGCCCTGGGCCAGCTCTGCAGCCTCTCACAGTTCCCTCCAGCTCTCGCAGACAACGTGACTTTCTGAGGCTCCGCTATTGGCTCAGCCACTTGCCTGGGTTTTCCTGCTCCTGGCCACTCTGGCATGACCTTCTGACTCTCCAGTCCTTCTGTGTCCTACTCAGGCACAGAGGACCTGCTCTCCCTTTGGGAGCCAACCGGGCCCTGCTGGGGGGTGAAGGGCAGTAGGGGGAGGGGCTGTTTCCTCAGGACGTCTTGCTGCCCACATCTATCTTCTCACCCTTTCATCTGAACAGCGCACTCCCACAGTGGCGTGGGACTCTGTGCCTAGCGGGCCAGGCAGGAAGTGTGGTAAAGGCCTCCCTGCCCACTCTGTGGGGTTCTCAGAGTTTCAGCCTCAAGGTGGAGCCTAGAGTGTAGCCCACACTCACACAGAAACTTTTTGCCCTCCCCTTCACTTCTTCAGCGGCACCTTCCAAAGTCCAGAAGACATTCTTACCTCCTCCCTGTAAGAAGGGGAAACTGCCTTTCACTGCCTCAGGCATCCTGACCCCCCTTCTCTGGACTGAAGTATGAATTTCTTGCTTGAGTCCTCCAGCCCTTGCACTTGACAGTCAAACCTCCACTGTTGGTATTAAAACAATAAAGTAACAATAGCTACAATGCTATTGTTTGCACTAGCAAGCTTTGGCCTTCAGGAACTCATGGTCAAGACTCCACGTCTTGGTTCTCCAGAGGCTCTTTGATGACCTGGGGCCATTAGTTGTAGCCTGGTAGTCTAGTTTTAAAGGGGAAAGAGTTGTAGGGCCCAAAGAAAAATTCACGAAGTAATATTTTAGAATACCACCCTAATTTTATTTTAGCTTTGAGCTTTTGCTGCCAGGAAGAGGCACCACCCAGAATTTGTGAGCCAATTTAGTGGAAGTATCATTTTCATGAGTTCTAGGCTCTGACCTGTATGAGCTGATCAGTTTTGCTCTAGTCCAGGGCCAGAGTCGAGATCTCTAATTCTGGCTCCTGACATTCGAAACATGTGCTGTCAGTCCCCAGAATGTGAATATGGATAGATTAGCACAAGATTGTCTACAGCTAGAACATGATGGAATAGAGTGAGCTGTCCCAGAGCTTCATTTTTCTTTATTAGCAGGAAACATGTCACTTTACTCCTGCCACAAACACTATTACCTGATCACCTTGTCCAATATCTGTCATTTTACAAATGCAGAAATGGAACCCTAGAAAGGTAAGAAAAATTGCCCCAAAGATTCCAAACCTTCATTGCCATGAAGCCAAGGCAAGGAGCCCTGCATGGAGATTCGCACTCCTACGTTTTCTCTCGACCACCCCATGCTGCCGCGAGGTTTCTTTACGCTTCCCAACCTACACATTGTTTTTAAACTATAAATACCCAGTTTGGAGGTGGAGATGGACTAGCGCAAATGCTTGACCCCAAGAAGCCCCAATCCATCTGCTCATGGCTGCCGAAGACAGAATTTCTGATGAGCTGGAACTCAGTTCCTTTGCCAAGAGCCTTCAGCCCGCTTGCAAAGGAAAGATGAGTCCTCTGCTCAGATGAACCCCCGTCTGGGGGTGTGCAGATTACAGTGGAGGCTGCTTTTGATGTGTCCACGGCACACCGTCACAAGGCCCTTGGTTGGCAGGAGGAGGCTGACTGCACAGCCACAGCCAGATGGTGAGGACGAGGGGCCCCATCTCCAGTTTCAGGTGACACCACCCCAGTGGGAGCAATCACGGCAAGGCCTGGGTCAACCTCAACACCTTGCAGACATTTCTGTGAATTTTTAAAAAGAGCTGTCAGCTCATGCTTGCTCCACTGAGCTTTCCGTCCTGATGACTAGACTGGCAGGATTCCCACTTGGAAACCTGGAAGGAAAACTTACTTACCATCAGTCATAACTGGGCACCTTTTAGCTCCACGTTTGTGTTCAAAGCAGAGACCTCCTGAAGACCTGAAACACACCGTTCTTTCTGTTAGGATATTTGGAAGCTCCCCGCCTCACTGTGGAAAGACATAAGTGAGAATTCGAAAAGCTACTGGGGCAAATAGAGCCCCGTGGCACAATGTGGTGTGGGGCCAGGACAGTGCAAGCTCTCCCTGTATGGACCCCCAAACACACAGGCACTTGGGCATGTATGCAGCTCCCCTCCTCCCTTTATGCAAATCCGAGCTGGTGAAAATAAATACCTTCGACCATCTTGAAGGTCAAAATAAAATCAGTGACAAAACGGCTGCTTTGAAAGGGGGTAAAAAGAGTCCCACTAGCTTTCCTTTGCTGCAAGTTGCAGAAGAAGGGAAGGTTTATTCCATGTGCACGGGGCTGTTATAATGGAATATGACGGCCAGTCTTGTGTGGCTCGTTAGCTAGTCCTAAAGAAAATTCTCAGAGAAGTTCAAAGGATATTTTGGGCTGTGGGAGAATCAGCGAAGGCATTACTTTGAATGACAACCCTCCCTTGGATCTCTGTGAAAAGTTAATCACGTATCATATGCAGATAGGTACCCCCCAGGTATAAGTGTTGGGATCATTTATTCAAACGGTATTTCTGCACTCTCACCCACCGTGGGAGGTGCAGAGGGGCAGACAGAGAAGGCAGCCTGGTTCTCCTGCCCCTGCTCTGTTTGGGGCGATGTTAGGTTGTGCAGAACAAACCATTTAACTGACACAGCAAGAGAGAATTGTCAAAATAATTGGCCACGCCTCGCATGAAAGCATGAAGTTGCCTTACATCAGCTGCTAGAGCTGCCTCCTGCTTCTCCCCCAGAAGCCGTGTCCCCAAATCAATGTGTGGGTGTCAGACAGCAGGGCTCTTGGGGTCATCTCTACAGTAGTTATCTTCATGGTGGGGTCCTCGTCTTAGTTTTCCTTTCCTTAGACTGTTGTGACCTCAGCATCTATTTTATTTTAAGAAAGAGAGAGAGACAGAGAGACAGAGCGCTAGCAGGGGAGGGGCAGAGAGACAGGGAGACACAGAACCCGAAGCAGGTTCCAGGCTCTGAGCTGTCAGCACAGAGCCCCTGACACAAAGCTCGACCTCACAAACTGCGAGATCATGACCTGAGCCCAAGTCAGTGCTTAACCCACTGAGCCACCCAGGCGTCTCGTGACTCAGCATCTTTTAAGGGACCTCAGATGAGTCTGAGTTGCCATGAGGACCAATATACCAATATACTCCTTAAAAACTGAAGCTGCCTTATGGAGTGGGGGAAGGGGAGGGAAGGGAATGAAAGGATAGAAGTCAGGGTTTGCAGGGGGATGAGGGTACAAGTTGGGGATCCCAAGGAGAAAGAACTGTTGGGATGAAGAGAGCTTGGAGGTGCTGTGGGTGAGAAGGAGGCAGGGGCAGTGTTGCCTCTGATGCTCGCTCTCTATTTCCAGGTGGACCCCTGCAGTGGCCTCCCTGTCTCCACCCCCAAGTCCTCCCCATCATTTTACCCATCGCTGCCCCAACTTTGACTTTGTTTCTACCCCCTCAGAACCCTCAAGGCGTTATCCCTGATGCTGGTAAAGTTCAAATTCCTGACCCTGACACCTCACTGAGCCAGACCACTTTCTGCCACTCTCCTCCCTGAATCCTTTCCTTCTGCCACGCGGGTCTACTTGGAGTTGCTCAAATGTACTGTGTGTTTCCTGGCTCAGGCCTTCACCTCCGCCTGGAATGCCTCGCGCCCCATCCCCTTACTGAACCCGCCCATCCTTCAAGCCTTTGAAGTCCCATCATCCCTACAGCCTGAAACCCTCTCTTATCCCTAATATAATGCCTCATGTTACAGAATAATGGCTATATGCTTCATAAATCTTAAATGCAGGCAGGCAGACGGGCAGGAAGGAAGGACTAGATGGAGGGAGGAAGGGAGAGAAGACTTCCTTCATCCTTTGCTCTGAATAAACAAGACTTATGCTAGGAGACGGTGAAGGGTTCTGAGTCCATTATTTTGCTTAGCTGAGAGAGCCTTGTACAGATAAAGCTCAGAAAAGCTTCTTGACACTTGGTGGTACCACTCTGGTAAAGGCAGAGAGCACCTGACCTTGGGTGAAATGAGTCAGGGCCTTGGATGACAGCAGGGGTCCCTGGCGAGAAAGCAGAGGGACTTCTGCCCAGAGATGGCCCACCTCTTCTGGGAGGGGGAGGGGGGACACAGCCCCACCACCTGGCCTGGCATCAGAGTCTTCTCAGCCACAGGATGACACACTAATTGCCAGGCTGGCTCTCATTTAAATTCCTCTCGATGGCAAGTGCAGAAAAGGTGACAAAATCCCGACAGGATTTCCATTTGTTTTAATTCTAGTTCAGCTCCAGGAATCTCCTCATTAAGCCATGTCACCGGAGCCGTTAGGGGCCCGAGCTCAGAGCCAGGGAGGCAGCGGCCAGGGTCTCCACTCCCCAGCCCTGCCAGCTCCCACCCGTTGCCTTCTCCCTCTGCTCATTCATCGCTTTTCTCCCAATTGGGGTAATGCTCTCCGCCTATCTGCCTGGGTCATTTTCATATTCTATCCATTGGGCTACTTACAGTGTTGATACTTTCTGTCTCTTCTATTTTACGGCCGCTTTCCATCCACAGATCTATCTTTGATATTCTGGTCTATGTATGCTGCCCACCCCCCACCTCCCTACTCTGCTTTATCCATCTTTGTTTCCTTTTTTCCTTGCTGTACTTCTTGCTATTAGCTGGTCATCTATCGAGTTAAATGGCCTCGTCCTTCCCTCTCTGTCTCCCACGTTCACGGGAGTCCACCCCAAGTTCCTCTGGCAAGCTTGCCTGCCTCACCCCTACCCCCTTCCTGCACTTGATAAATGAGCACTCCCTCTAGAACCCCTCCCAAGGACAAAGCTTGCTCAGTAGGACACCCACTACCACACGCCCATAGGTTCCCTCAATCTCCTACTAGTAGCAACCGGAGCTAACGCTATTGAGCATCCCACATGAGTCAGGCCTGAGCTAAGTCTTCATTTCCTGCTTTCCACAACTTTTCAAGGCAATTTCCCCTCATATTAGAGGAGGAAGCCGAGACTCAGGGAGGTGAAGTAACTGGCTCCCACAGTTAATATGTGGGATATTGACAACCCACTCTTAGTTATCTGCATGAGCGACGGCACAGATAATCTTCCCCTGCAGAAAAATGTAGACCTCATTTCTAATAGGCTCTGGAATATTGCATTTGGGGCAGCAGATTTCCCTCCTGGTGTTACTCTGATGTGGCTGATAGTCAAACGGCAGTGCGGGGAAGGCCACTCTATGGAATGGTGCTCTGCCACAGATTCTCCACAGAAATGATGTGCACAGAGAACATTGTTCCCTGTAATGGGGAGGCTCAGTGTGATGACTGTGGCCCCGGCCCCAGACCCTCACTTCTAGCACCTGGTCTCAGCCCCATCAGCCATTTCTATTCTCTGATCAGCCGCACCGATCCAGGGCCATGCAGGGTGGTGTCAGATGGCTAATAAAAACCAAAGGGAATCCACTCAGGATTCCAAGATGACCTTGGCTCAAAAATAGAGGGTAGCCAAGTGTCCCCTGTTATTTAGCAAAGGGGAGATCCCTGCAATGGAACTACCATGGGATAGGATGGAGATGAGTGAATCCTCAGGCCACTTGGTCAAGAAAAAAAGTGGCTATACTCCCAGATGAGGTGAACTTCTAAACCCGGAATCCCAAAGATGGAGAAAAGCAACAAAGAAATAGAGCCTCCCCAGGAAGAGTGTAGGGAACATTAGTGAACTCCCTGAAATTAGCTGTCTCCTATTATTCCCTGGGTCTCTCTTGCTTTTAGATTTGAATCAAAACCTCCAAGCTGGAAGCTCCACCCTCCGCCCCACAATTTATCTCTGGTACATTGTCCAGCCTTCCTCCTCTGCATGAACTCTCTTGTTTCTGCCAGATTAGAATAACACAGGGTCCTTGTTCATACCTTTCCATGTGGGGAGATGACACCCCCCCCCCGGGGGGGTATGCATGAGAAAGAACGGATGCCCTTTCTTAGGCTAATTATTAGGGTTTTATATTGGTCCTTCAGGATTTTAGAGTCCAGGGGTGGAGAAACCCATGCCTCTCCATTACCACCTACAAAGTAGGAAGTGATCAGCCAGGAAAGAAAGGGAATTAATATGAATGGGGAGCACAGAGGGAAGAGGTAGACATCCTGGTATGGAGGGGTGAGGAAGGCTTCCTGGTAAAGGTGGCATCTAAACTGAGCCTGGAAAAATAGGTAGGGCTGATGCAGACATTCTAAGTGGAAAATCATTATTAGCAAAGGACAGGAAAGAAACTTCATGGAGTATTTCCCTGCTCGGGGTGGTGACAAAGGTAGAGAAAGATGGTGCCCCCCTGTGAGCATCTGGCTCCATTACCTGTAAACTCCATGAGGGCAGTGGCCATGTCTTTGTAGCTGCTGTGTCTAAAATGGTCAGGGCTGGTGCTCAAGGAGTGTGTGTAATTGCTGGCAGTGTAATGACGATGCCGATGGCATGTGTGAATGGTAACACCGATGCCACTTTATGGGACTCAAGCCACTGTCATTGGCACCATGAGACTGAGCATGGGAAGTTGAGTGAATTTCCAGCAGCACTTTCCCCTCTTGCTTCTTCCTCAAGCTCTCTCCGCTGAACTTCGCATCTGTCTCAGGGAAACTGGGCGGGGTGATGCCCCCTGCCCAGGGTGACAGACTCTGTCACAGAAAAGCAGTCTCCATCAACGTGTATCGGGCAAAATCCTGCTGTAGCACACAGCAGGCAGGGCAGGGCCAGCACGGCCGCCCCACCACCGCAGTGCCGGGGAATAAAGGGAAATGGTTAGCATTAAATTTCATGTAAATCAGACTTTATTTGCTTTGGTGACAGGTTATTACCATCTGCAGGGAATGAGGGGGAAAATGACTGCTGGCTGGAGAGGAGGCTCCCCAAACAAGGAGGCCTCTGGTAGCAGCCTCTAGCATGCAGGCAGGCCCGCCCCTCCTTCCTCTGACCTCCAGCCCTCATCACATTTTCCCGACACCTCAGTTCAACAGCACCTTCTCCACCGCCCAGTGTTCTCACTGCTCCCATGGGGCATCTATTTACAATGACGCCCCCAACCACATCTTTGCATTGGCCTCCTGTGCACTAGGCACTGCTGTGCTCTTCCTACCAGAACCATTTATGCACTTAGGTCCCCACCTCGCTGAACTTGATGTAGCCCTGAAGGTCAACTCAGGCGCACAACCTTCACTCACCACCCAACCCGTGGCATCCTCTCTCCTTTGAGTTTTGTTCATGCTTAACCTCTGGTCCATAAGGTAGCCTGTCCTGACTGATGTGCCCCTACCAGCAACCGAGGTGACAGTTTGGCTTCCACTCGGAGACACGGGCTGATGGAGTGGCCACCAGCTTGAACACTGCATGGGAGGACCTCACATCAGCAGTGAGATAAAGCTTTCTGCTGACAGAGATCACTTCCGCTCCCAAGTCCCACGGTCCTGCCAAACTAAAGGGGCCAGAAAGTGCAATCCTACCATGTGTACAGAAGGCAGAGAGCTAGAAGTTTGGTGAATAGCGCCGATGGCTTCTCCAAAGTCTTAGCCACTGAATTCCACGAGAAATGTACCATGTCTGTTCTATCACCACTGAATCCCCAGTGGCTGACACAGTGCCTGGTACATAATAATGACTGAGTAAATACTTGGGTTGATGGCCAGCTTTGGCTCTGACCTTTAATCTTGATGCAGAACTGACCTATGTGTTTTATTGGCCTCGAATCTGCCTTCTGCGACTCTCCAGACCATACACCTTGGGTAGGAGGTGACCGTTTCCTCACTGTCTTGTGGCCCTTGTGCCCGAGCATCAGTGTAGCTTAGGCATATCTGCTCTGCACCAAAGGAGAGGTAGGAGAGGGGGACAGCATTGTCTGTTGAGACTGTCATTATTTGGTGAGTAGACACTTTGACAAGTATGCATATAAGGGTTTGTGTGTGCATGAGGGTGTGTGTGTAAGAACTAACACTGGAGGGGAGGAAGGCAGAAAGTAATTCCATATTCTATTGCTGCATTCCTCTCAGTAGTAGTTTATCTGTGTTGTGTTTGATGTAGGGTGGACTGTGGGGGTGGGGGGCAAAGATCTGGGAGAAGGTGGTGTGATCTGGGGCAGCCTCATCTGCTTCCATACCGTGAGTGACGCCTACTCCCGTATTTTCTTCCTCTCCTCTCTTCTCTTTCCAACCTTCCCTCTCCTTGTTTATTTCCCTGGCTTATCCCTTTCTGCAAAGCCACAGTGGCAGATAGGAAGAGAGGATGGGGGGAAGGTGTGCCCTGAGTCGGGAGCACGGGAACAGGACTGAGGTCTGGCTGCAGACTGGCCAGCATTTGAGGCCACGGTCATGGCTTGAGTGTCCTTGTCACGGACACAGTTTTAGATATACTCGACCCAATTTGAGAGACCTGGCAAGGGAATCTGGAAGCAGGACTCATTCCATGGCCTCCCTTCGCCCCTCCCCCTTCATCCTTCCTCTTCCTCTTCAAGGCTTGAGTTGAAAAACGACTGGGACTCGATCTCATGACTCCTGTGCAGGGATGGGCCGCCTTGGCTGCTTCTCCCACAGCCGGAGGAGGGAAGAAGACTGGGGTCTTCCACAGAGCCTGCCCAAGCCTGTGTGGGCTTTTCCAGCATCTCTGACCAAGGACTGCTGCTCTGAGAAGGCAGAGCAAGTCCAGCAGCCCGGCTCCACAGCCTCCAACGTTGGAGGCCTGCCAAGCGCACCATCTGTACCCTCCGGCCAGTGCTATGCATTGCCAGCTTCTACATTAAGCCCTCCCCCCGAGGCTGCTGCCCCCAGCCTGTGCTGGGGATCTGCCAGCGCCCCAGACTGCATCATACGATCAGATAAGCTTTGCCAGGTTTACGGCTGGTAATTTATGGCCTTCTTTAACAACATCTCTCACGCCGCACAGTCATTAATCCCAGAGCTTTTGCCCACTTTGTAGAAAATAGCTTTAGTAATTCCTTACAATGTAACATTTGCTAACTCACCTGTCAGGCTGTCAGGCTGGGTGGGTGTGGCAAGCCACTCTCCAGTTACTTCTTTCCATCTTACTTCGCTTAGGTGAGTCAGGCCTTCTCCCTCCAGAAAATCCCAGCAAAGATCTTTATTACCCAGCTCCCAGCCTACCCTCCCCTGTTATCCCTGCGTGTCGGCTCCGCACCTGACCTCCGCGCCTTCTGGAAAGGCAGGAGAGGGGGCTGATGATGGGGTGGGCTCCCAACACTGGAAAGAGCAGAGCCTTTCACTGTTACAAAAAAGACAGCGGATCATCGGAAGGAGAGGGGGCGCATTGTGACCCAAGTGTACATCTACACACTTGTACACAAACATAGGGTGTGTGAAATGCCTCTGTGGGCAGCTGGCTTGGGCACTAATCGAAGGATCAGCTTGGACTGCTTGAAAACTTCCAACAAAGGCGAACAAAATGATACATAACTGTATTTGGCTCCAGGATGAATTACACAGTACTTTACGGCCAAATAAATTTAACTTAAGCTAGTCCAACATTAAAATCAAGTCTCCTTCTCTTAAGGCATGCCCCCCCTGGGTGAAAGAGGAGGTAGCATGGAAAATTCTAAATTATGGTGAGGAAGGACAGGTGGGATGAAAAGGTTTGGACTGTGATCATGAAACACTTTGAGTATATACTGATCAATCAAAATTTTAAAAAAAGAAGGGGTGCCTGGGTGGCTCAGTCAGTTAGGCGTCCGACTTTGGCTCAGGACATGATCACATGGTTCATGGGTTCAAGCCCCGCATTGGACTCTGTGCTGGCAGCTAGCTCAGAGCCTGGAGCCTGTTTCAGATTCTGTATCTCCCTTCTCTCTGACCCTCCCCTGCTCACGCTGTCTCTCTCTCAGAAATAAATAAAACATTAACAAATTTTAAAAAAATAAATAAGAGAAGTCTAAGGGAAAGATGGAGTGAAACACACTGAAAGATAGTATATCAAAATGATAAAAAGGCTAAATTCAGATGTTGACATATATATAGTGTATAATATGTAGGTATTACACATATATGTATATATATATGGCTCTCAATTTATTATCTTTCTATCTTTTCTAAAGTTCCTACAATCAGCATTCATTTTTATACTTAGAATAAATACAAACACCACAAATGAATGACAATGTTCATTGTGATTGACCAATTAGTTAATGCGACTAACATCAAAGGTGTTCATCTTTCTCATACATATTCTTAAGACCAGGAGAATTTTTAGAGACATGCTATCTGCCCATCTCCTCTCCTTGGGCCCATTCTCTCTCTCTCTCTCTCTCTCTCTCTTTCAAAAGAAAAGCTGAACACATTATAAGCATTATTTTATTCTATCTTTACAACAAGTCCGAGATAACAATCTTTAATGTTGGTATACTTTTTTCCTCTCAGACTTTTTGGGGAAAAAAAAAAGACTCTGTTGAGTGAGTTTTAAATGTACAGAAAAATAGAGAAGACAGTACAGAAAGTTCCCATGTGACTTAAAACCAGTCTCCCTTGTTATTAACATCTTCTAGTAGCATGATACATTTGTTGCAATTAATGAGCCAATACTGATACTTTATTATTAACTAAGACCAGCAGTTTATTGACATTTCCCCAGTTTTTGCCTAATGTCCTTTTTCTGTTCCCTCCATGATACCACATACTAAGGAGTCATCCTGTCTCTCTCTAAGGTCCTCTTAGTTGCAATAGTTTCTCTGCTTTTCTTTGGTTTTGATGACCTGGACAATTTTGACGAAGCTCCTCAGAAATTTTCTGGGGGTTTCCTCTTGATAGGACTGGAGTGAGAGTTGGGTATTTTTAATTTAATTCTTTAAAAATTTTTGCATTACACATGACGTACAATGCTGTATTAGGTTCCGGTGTGCCACACAGTGATTTGACACTTCTATACACGTGCAGCACTCCTTGGACCCATTTTCTACTAAAGTACCCACATCCCTCTGGTTTCATATTTGCTTTTTCTCATAGTGGATATAGGAAGGAAGTGTCTATTACTGAAGAACTTAAATATTTCCCAATGCAAATGTCATATTCTTCATGGAGTCCTCAGTGCTTACTTAACTGAGGATGCTCGGGGAATACTTGTTGAATGGATGGATGGGTAGATGGATGGATGAATGAACAGTGGCTGCGTTTCATTTCAAATAAGGCAATTGAGGTTCCAGCTGGTGTCATTTTGCTGTCCCTGTCATGGGCTCCTTGGCATTGGTGCTGTGGGCAACAGCAGCCACTGTACTTGCTCTCATCCAGTTGGGGTGTGCATGGTGCCGACACAGCATTTGCTGTGGAGGATGAGGACGCTTTCTACATGAGGACTGCAGGCACACTCAGGTTTCCCACTGAATTCACCTGAGGGCACTTGTTTGCTTGTGTGCTTGTCATTTTTGGCACTCTTCAGTGAAAAACTCAGATGTTCCTGTGGGACGTACAAGCAGACACAATGTTGGACTTCATTATTGTGCCGCCGCTCTCTTTGAGGGTCCATCTTCTTTTTGCAACTTGGCTCTGAAGACACTCAGCTGAAGTGGTATTGACATTAGACTCTGATTTTGATGTGTGTGTGTGTTGGGGGTGGGTAATTTTAAGTGAATCTTTGTAGCCCAGTTCTTTAGGGCATAGTCAGCTACCACATAGCATAAAGTTGTAAAACTCACTCATTTCAGCATGTCTACGCTATGCACACCCACACACGCACATCCACGCACGCACATGTGCACACGCACATCTTCTCCAAAGGGCAATGAAAGCAGGTCCCTCTTTCAGCCACATACATTCGGAACCCAAGCCCTGCTTCTTTCTCCTCCTCACCTCAACTTGACCGTCATTTTAATCAGGGTTTGAGGGAGGAGGAGGTTGAAGTAAGTTGTGCAAACAACCCTGACAAACTGAGGTGAGTTTGGAAAGCTCATCCTGGGTCTCTGAAGACCTTCTCGAAGACCACAAATCAGCAGCTTGCTCTTCCCCACACAGGAGGGTGTATAAAGAAAGATGCCAGGAGATGCATGTCCAGATCTATATGAAATTGAGAAAGGGAATTCCTAAGATTCTTATGTCTAGTACTTGCAGGAGATCCTTTTTACCCATGAGTGAAGATGACTCATGGGAGTGGGGAGGATGCAGAAGGTCAAGACTGAAATAAATACTTGCCTAGGTGAACAGGTTAACTCTTCATGCAGATGGGCTGAGGGTGCCTGGGTGGCTCCGTTGGTTAGGCATCCAACTTCAGCTCAGGTCATGATCTTACAATTTGTGAATTTGAGGCCTGCATCAGGCTCTGTGCTGACAGCTCGGAGCTTGGAGTCTGTTTCAGATTCTGTGTCTCCCTCTCTCTCTACCCCTTCCCTGCTCACCCTCTGTCTCTCTCTCTCTCTCAAAAATAAATAAGCATTTAGAAAATTAAAGAAAAAAGAAGATGGGCTGATGGAGGGTCCATGATGATAGAGAAAGTCACAGCCTTGGGTTCTAGACTTACTAACCCAGGGGCCTTGACCAAACCCCTTGACCTTTCTGAGCCTTGTTGTTCATCTGTAAACCAACCTGCATCAAATGAGTCAATGTTTGTCTGCTTTATTTATTTTTCAAATGTTTGTTTATTTTGAGAGAGAGCAAGCACGTGCACAAACAGGAGGGACAGAGAGGGAGAGAGAGAAAGAATCCCAAGCAGACTCTGTACTGTCATCGCAAAGCCCAAAGCAGGGCTTGATCCAATGAAACATGAGAACATGACCTGGACTGAAATCAAGAGTCAGACACTGAACCCACCGAGACACCGTGGAGCCCCAAATGAGCAGGCGTTTGGGAAAGCATCTTGCAAACTGTAAGGTTCTTTACAAATGCAAAACGTGGCTAGAATGAGTGCATAATAAGCACTTGTTGAATGAGTGGATAAATGGAACTCACTTGTGGCGTGCTATTAATTTTGATGACATATTGAGATCACCAGCAAGCATTTTATCGATCGATGACAATCCTATGAGTACCGGTCAAAACAAAACTGCAAAAACCACAAATTTCACCACTGAGTGATATACGGCTTTATAGTGGTTTTCTTTGTTTCATTTGTTTCTGTCTTGTCTCTGCAATTACCCTGTAAGCGGCTTGAAAGCAGAGATCTGGCCACGCACAGCTTGCCCAACGTCAGCCGGGCACAAGGATCGACCTTAGTGAATATTTGGGGATTGAATCTTGGATCCTTCATGGGAAGAACTTGGGGTGCTGTGAGTGCGCATGTGGATGGGAAAGCCATCTGCTGGTTGGACTGGAGGGGTCAGGATGAATCAGGGCTGGAGGGAGAGAATACTCTTGCAGACATGCCTGCAGACCCATTTATCTCTCCCATTCAACACAGTTGGCCGAGAATTAATGAAGAGAAAAATAGAATGTCTGTAACAAGTGAAATTAAGCCACAAACTTCTACTGAGCCTTTTGGATGATGTCTCACTAACTCCTGAGAGGGTTAACTAGGTTTCTGGCTGTGACTTCTCTCGGCTCCTCTTTAAGTGTTGTGCTTTCCTCTCCTACTGACCAGCTAAGAGCCCTTCCTTGGCAGTCCCTGGCTAGGAAGTAGGAGAAAATTACTGACGCTTGGGGGGGGCGGGAGGGGAAAGGCTTTTACTTTAAAAAAAAAAAAAAAAGTAAGTGAACAGAATAGCCAAGGCCAAAGAAAGGAAACCTTTAAAAGGAACTTATATTTAGTCCCAGCATCAAAATGAAGACAAACTCTTTCTTCTCCACTAGGTTCACACTGAGGAGAGTGAAATTGCTCTCCCTCCATTTCATTACAGGGAAGCCTTTTCAGCTTCCTTCAAGAGTCTCAGGTCCCTAAGAAGAGTGTCACCCATGAACTCCAGCTCCCTCACGTTCCTCTTCTCTGCATTGTGCTTTGCAGTAGGCACTGTGAACAGAAATGAGGTAACTTACAGAGGGTCCAACAATTGATCCAGGCCTGGGCAGGAGGTAGAGGACTGGATATAGCAGATACCCGAGTCCGGACCCTTAGTGAAATTAAAGCCAAAGGGCTAATGGGAAGCAAGAGCCTGTTGAGTACCACAAACAGGCAGAGAGAAAGGGTCTAAACAAGGCTGATGGATGGAGAGACACAGACCATTTCAGACCCAAGCACCTTTTGTGATATGAAGGAATCATCTCTAGGGGAAGGGACTGAGCTATTAAAAGGGTGAATTGATGGCTGAGGCATGCCCACCATGCATGTTTTGTGGACCCAAAGCTCTTTAAGCAATTACATGAAACAGGTAGAAACTAGCTATTAACAAGGAAATGGAAACCCAGGGGTCAGGCTTGTTTGTTTAAAAAGAGAACAGCAGTGATTCATCATCATACTTCAGGCGGCTAAATAAATATTTACTAAATGAGGGCAATAGTCCACAAAAGAGAACTTGGAAAGCAGTCTGAGAAGGTGCCTCTCTGCAGCTGAGGTTTGATGGGACTTTGCTCTGGGA
The DNA here is from genome assembly GCA_017311185.1 of Proteles cristata cristata. Lineage (NCBI taxonomy): Eukaryota > Metazoa > Chordata > Mammalia > Carnivora > Hyaenidae > Proteles > Proteles cristata. Next base: position 1,186,672 of record JAESUZ010005116.1, on the reverse strand, counting down.
CCACAGGGCTTGGCCTTGAAAGGATACGCTGTCAGAGGCTGGCTCCAGCAGGTCCAGGGGTCCCTGAAGGATGGACAGTGTCGGCGAGAGAGAGAGTGAGAGAGCCCCGAGATTCTTTCTGATCACCAGGCAGGCATCTCTGTCCTGTTGGTTTTGGTGTCTCTATTTATAGGTCAAATGTTAACATGGCATCAGAAAATGGAATTTTTACAATGGATAGCTCTCTGTGATAAGATGTTTTTGTAAATGTACAGAAACAGGTTTTACAGAAGTATTCTTGCAGAACTACCCCAATTATAGTGACGTTGAGTAACTAAGAAAATAACAGGGTGTTCACATTTTAATAACACTAAGATTAAGTCATAGGGTTGTAAATACTCTTATCCATCCTCATCACAGCTGCCAGGGTAAGGGAAGGTATTTGTGCAATGTAGGCCTTAGGGAAGGGTCTGCTATACACCAAAAGTTAGCAAAGGTATATGTAGTAACTTATCTTCTGCCCTTATCTGTTCCTTCTCTCTAAGTTAGGCTCTTTGTCTCGGGGCAAGACTTGATTTTCCAGTTATATTCTTAATTGCACCGGAGAGCCAACCATACCTTTAAAGAGTTTAGCTCATTTCCAATGCATAGAATAGCCTCTTCGAGTACATTTACCTTTATGTCTAGTATTATGATTTCTTGAATAGCTAGGGCATGAGAGACATTTTTGGTTAGCTGGTTTACATGTTGAGCTGTATAAACATCCTGGACTAACGCAATGGTAGAAACAGCATTGTACATGTAAAGGTCAATCTTTTATGAGTAAGGGTCATTAGCCTGTTCATAGCTCAAGGGAAAGTATGGAGGGAAACAGGACCTTCTGGAGACACGATGTCTGTTCCCATAATCAAAAGAAGAAGTTCCCACAATAAGTTCCTTCACAAGGTGCAGTCATCATACCAGGGCTGGAATAAGGGGACAAGTCACTCCCGATATTGACCAACAAGGTACCCTAGGGGTCAGTGCTCAAGCAGAAATAATTGAGTGAGGGTGGATATCGGTCTTCATCAGATTGGCAAGAGACCGTGCAAACTTGCTTTAACCTCACCAGGAGTTTTCTCAACTAGTGGGCTCAGAAAGGTTCTCAACAATATGCAAGGTGTAGTTTCATGTGTCACCATTAACAAGTCCACACAAGCAACCCGAACGTTTTTTGGCAGCCCCCTGTCATTGCAACTATAGCTGGAAACTTGTTAGCGTCTCTGGTTTATGGGCATAAAAGCAACAGGAAAATTGAAATAAGGAAATACTCCCACTGCCTCTAAATCATGAATTTCTCCAGTCACTGGATTCCTTAATGACTTTATTTTTTCTTTAATTTTGGGAGTTGGTAATTGGGGCCTGGAAGAAACCCAACCAGAGCCTTCATCCCCATTCTATTTAGATGAAAGTATCAAAGAGTCCTGGAACGGTCAGCTATGAAGGCCATCAAAATCTCTAGTCCCATTGCCAATTGTAGCAGCAACAAGCAAGTCCCAGAGTTGTAAGGGGCTTGTCCAAGGCACACAGGGATCTGGTCCCAGGACCATGTTTCTCACAAACACACTCCCTTTAGTAGGTCACACTTTCTGTTCCTTAAATTAAAGAGTTCATGGTATCCCCTAAATATCACACAGATATGTTTTCACATGGCTATATGAGCTCCATGGGTACCAACCACTATTTGGCTTTGGGGTGCTTCCTAAGGAGCACGGGACCTGGCAGCTCTGAAGGGCAGCATAGACTCCTCTGTAAGCAAACCATAGGAAGAGGTCCTTGGTGAGCACCACCAACCTTCATGGCCTCCTGAGTGGCTACATTGGCTGTGCTCACACAAGCCTGCAAGCCTGCAAGCCAGGCAGCTGCTCGCTCCATGTATCACGCAGTGGACATGGCTCCCCCCAGGACATCTTTCCCTTTCCAGCCCACACATTCCAGGCTCTTCCTTCCTCTTAGGGAATTTAAACTTAAATATTGTTCTAAACATAATTAAACATAATTACACCCACAGACGATCTTTGGGAGACCTGAGGTTTCAAAATTCTCATGCTTGAAATATTACTTGAATAGGAAGAGTAACAAGAGGTTAATGGCTGAAGGTCTTGAAGATCTTGAAAAGTCTTAAGAAGAACGCAGCTTGGGCTGAGGGAAACAGGACAGAAAATAAAAACCGAGGTAATGGTTTTGTGGAAAAGAAAATAAGACCATTGGTGCCGATGGTGGAGAAGATGTACCACAGCTCAAATAGGGGCAGTAGCTGCAAACATGAATTCATGGTATATTTTGTATTTTATTTTTACTCCCTAAATAATACTTCATAAAATAACAGTTTAAAGACCACAGCCAGAGTTGTCTTCTCCTTGTGGAGCAAAACAAAGGTAGATTTATGATATTAAAATGGGTAAAGGATTATGGAAAATGGAATAGGCAGCGACCATAAGCAAAGTGATGCTCAAGCCTAAGGAATCAGAACCTGAGCAGCGGAGGCCTGAGTAAGCCTGGCCTTACTTCGGGCTATTTAGGTACTGACTTAGTATCATTCAGAGACTCACAGGGACAGGAGGGAGCCCCATTTCTCAAGTGAAGTCAGAAGTCAGGGCCAGTAGAAAAAAGATCCCTTTCTGGCCAAATGTTCTTTCTTTCTTTTTTTAAGAGTTTTTTAAATGTTTTATTTATTTTTGAGAGAGAGATAGAGACAGCGTGAGCAGGGGAGAGTCAGAGAGAGAGGGAGATACAAAATCCGAATACAGGCTCCCAGCTCTGAGGAGCTGTCAGCACAGAACCAGGCACGGGGCTTGACCCACGAACCATGAGATCATGACCTGAACAGAAGTCGGACGCTTAGCCGACTAAGCCACCCAGGCGTTCCCAAATTTTCTTTCTTATTGGAAATTCCAAGAAATCTGTATGGCTTTGAGGTCTAAGAGCAGACTCCCTCATTCAGGATTTATGCAGTCTCCATCCCCGAGGCCCTACTGTGTGTCAGACGCTGTTCCCGAGACCCGTACTCCAAACCACCCAACATCATGTTCTATTCTGCTGCTTCCTCCACCCACCCCAGTCCACTGTTAACAAGTAACAAAATTGATTTATTTGGATTTTATCTCCTTTTTATTTTCCCCACTCACCCCATCTTGGGGTGGCTAATAAACTACAACATAGGGTAAAAGGCTGGCAGCCAGGGGGAAAGAAGGAAAATGCAAGTGCTGAGCTAATGAATTAATTGGATTTTGATGTACTAAGAGTCCATAATGAGCTCTCGATTATTCAGGGATATGTTCCCAACCTAATGTAGTCTTCTTTATATTCTTCCTGCTCTGCTTGAGGCTTAGCAATTTGGAATTTGTCTAAAACAACAAGGATTCTTGTGGAAACAAAACAAAATAACCAACCATAGTCTAATTTTCTTTTCTTTTCAAAGCCTTTGCAAGTTTTTGCTTGTCACCTATTCCCTATTAAAATGTAAACTTTTTGAGGGCCAGGAACTAATTTACATTCACATCCTTCCTGACCCCACAACCCCACTCAACAATACTTACAAATATTTTTTCATGCTAACAAATACTATTCACTTTTAATGGTTTTGTAGTATTCTGTGTTATGCTGTTTCATTGTTTATTTAACCAGACTTATTATTGGACACTTAGATTGTTGTTTATTTTTCAGTATCCCTGTTGGTACCTTATAAATAAACCTTGTACACTTTCCTTTTTTTAAATTTTTTAAATGGTTTTTATTTATTTCTAAGAGAGAGAGCGAGCATGAGCAGGGGAGGATCAGAAAGAGAGGGAGACACAGAATCTGAGACAGGCTCTAGGATCTGAGCTAGCTGTCAGCACAGAGCCCGATGGGGGCTCAAACACATAAACAGTGAGATCATGACCTGAGCTGAAGTCGGATGCTCAACCGACTGAGCCACCCAAATGCCCCCCCTTCAACACTTTCTTAATAACTTTGTGAAGATAAAGTTCCAGAAGAAAATTCTGGGTCAAAGTGGATGTGTGTTTTTAAGGGTTTTAACTCATATTGCCAAATATGCACCAGAATTATTGTGCCAACCGTTTATGCGAGTCCTCACCAGCTCATACCCTAGCTCCATGCTTCCCGGGGGAAATCTCCTGGCATGAGACAGTGAGACATAACTCCCTTCCATGGGGTTGCTCCTTGAAGATAGCATTATTATTCAATGCCTTTATCCTGGGCAACTGGAGTCCAAGTTTAAGCCCTTTCAAATCCAATACTGTACATTTATAAAGGTCACTCTATTGTTTTCATCCTCCACTGGTTTGTCTGACCTCATTTGTAGACTCACAATTTCCAGCCTTGGCTGGGGGTGGGGATTGAGGAATGAGGACAGTAAGACGAAAAAGACAAGAGCTCGCTGTTCTTAGAAAAGTAGCCCGCTTGGAAACAAAATGGCAGGCTCCACAGGGTAATCCTGTTACTTCTAGTTTGTAAAATGGAAAAAAAAAAGTGAACACTTTTGTGATTCTCTTAAGGTCCAGAATTCTTTATGGGCTGGACCATCTCAAACAATGGTTCACAAAATAGAAACCGAGCTTAGATCTTATATCATAATTCTGGTTTTATGACAGGCCTCTGGGTGTTCCTGCCTTCCAGCCCGTCATTACTAGACAGATTTTGAAACAAAGTTAGGGATGAAGGAAAGGGCAAAGGGGCAAAGGTCGAGTTATAGAGATGAAGGGGAGAAGCATGACATAAAGGAGGCAAGAGACAGGGGTAGAGCAAGGGGTGGGGCAGGGAGAGAAAAAGACGATGTGCCCAATAGCAAAGTCATCTGGGTTTGCAGGACCAGCTTCAGAAAACCAATAATGCAAGAGGGCTCAGAGCACAGGAGAGTTTAGGAGCAGCCTCTATCTCCTCTTACCTCCCCTCCCAAAAAACCACCCCAAAGAAACATTTTAATCTCAATTATGTTCCCTTAGCCTTCCTTCCAATCAAATTGCAGCCTTAAGCCCCTCCTCTGTGGAAATTCTGCAGCTGTCACCAGAGGTATCTAGAATCACCATCAAAACATGCAGTCAATCCAGAATTCCTCTTAAATATTCTAGGCCTCTAGGTATCATTTGATATATTAATTATGTAATTTACTAATTAAGTGGATTAATAAAGAACCACTACTCAGGAAATTTTCTAAGGTTCTTGAAACAATGTTTCTCTCTGGTGTTATAAAGCACACAGGCCCCCAGAAAAGCATAACAGCTGAATGCTAACAAGCCAGACTTTGGACCCCAGTTTTGAACCCTGGGATGAAGGGGGAACTTTCCAGCCTCTCACCCCTGCCTGCAGGGAGAAGGTGAGCAATGAACAGGAAGAAAGGACTGGAGCCTGTAACGGGGAAGACACAGGTAAATCTCAAGTGTCATAGGGTGCCATGTGTCTTGAAGAAGTCAGGACCATGGAGAGCAGAGTCAGATTGCCACTGTTTGGCTTGCTATTTATAGGTCTCTTTGAGGGTACTTTTAATGGTAATAATTGTGCCTTTGCTAATCTCTGTCTAAATCAACAACTGTTTTTCTGGTTAGAAAGCTTTACTGTGACTCTTATTTAAAGAATGAGGATTCGGCACACAGCAGCCTCTGAAACGACAGAGGAAGGTAAACAAGCCCAGTTCTTTGGGAGGGTTTTGTGAATTTTGCAAAAGGGGGGCACAAGGGTTAGAGGAAGCACTTTGCTACCACTCATGGATGTAAGTGAAAACCCTCTATCATTAGTCAAAATGTCAGACAGGACCTGCTTACTCATAGCTGATTAGAAAATAGCAGATCCCCTTCCTGTGACTCAGCAGGGCAGCTCCCCTGTGGGCAATACCAGCACTCATGGCTCTTCTTTCTCATGCATTCAGATGGCAATGCATTTTCCCAGCAGAAGCCTCCATGTTGTTTCCTGCCAAAACTGAGCAATGAATTTGGAACTCTGGCCAAAAGAGCTTAGTATATATGTCAACATGGTATAGAGCTTTGTAAAGCTGCCCTCATTTAACTTATAGATGCTTTCTTCATTAGAGACTGGGGGCTCTCAAAGTAGGCTTTAAGGGGTTTGGCAAAGCAGAAATTGTGCTCATGTTGCCTCTTTTGTCCTCAAGACTAATAACTGATGTGCCTTTTAATACCCTCTGATAGGCTACTGACAATCTTAAAATAGACAGACATGAGGTAAGGCTTGAAATACTTACATGGGGGATTACAAGAATGCTCCATGTTGGTAGATTTTGGCCAGAAAACAAGGCAAGTAATTTCTGTGTCCCAAGAAATTTTTTGACCTATTTTTGGACTTGTTTAATCCCAGCTTATATTCTTCCATGCCTTTTCAGTGGTTTTCCCCCATCCTTTCTTTTCTGGTGTGATTAACCTAAAAGAGAGCAAGCCCCTGCCCTTGTGTGAGTTGTGTGAAAACACACTTTCAAGGAAGGGAAGGGGAGGGCCATATTGGATGTGTTTGAGGCTCAAGCCAATACCCTGGGATCTTTGCGAGGAAAATTCTCAGACACCCAAGGGGATCTTTTATGCTCTAGTACAATATCTTGTTTGCCTGATGCTCTGTGGGACAGTGCCAATCATGCTCCCTGATTTGACCTATCCATTTGGTCAAACAACTGATTTCTATTGATCCATTTGTGGAACTTGGCCAGACATTTGATTGAATTTACCAATCCAGGTGGCTGGTTTTTCTAATAGACACAACCAATGTTGTAGGTTATCATTAAATATTTTACCTCTGGTGTTTGGGGCCTGGCAGAGAAAAAGCAATATTGACTCTTCACAACAACAGCTAAAAAACTGGCAGCTTCACACTACCAGTCAAATTCCCTTGTCCCTTATCAGCCAGGCTGCACCAGGAGGGGGACTTCCCAGCAGCAGCTTCCATGGAGCCCAAGCAGCTCTCTTTTGGCTGTGCCATTCTGTAGTATCCATTCTCTTCTCTGCAGGGTCCACTGGGGACTTGTATTTCTGCAAGAATTCCTTGGGTGTGTTGTGTGTTCTCCCCTGCTTAGTCATTCAGCCATAACCTTTCCATTTAGAATCCTGCCCTGATGATGGTTCAGCTCCCTAGTTCAATATTTTACATTTATCTCTATTGAATTCCAGTTGCCTTCTGTTACAAGAGGTACTTAAATTATCTGAGCCTCGCTCCACAGGCTCAGGCTCCAAGTCCAGGACAAATCTGTTTAGCACTTAGGGATCATTGGCTGTGTGAGGGGCTTGGGCATATAAACGTATCTGAATTGGTTGTCTCTTAATGATAGCAAAGGCAGCAGACTTGGGTGGAGAGCATGGAAGCCACGGATGTTATAAAATCTCAGTTAGGTTTCCTCAGTACTGGGGGAAAATGGACCAGAAACATTATTTGGAGAGTGGGGAAATAAATAACAATACAGCCTTGTAGTAAAGGAGCAGCTAGCATTTTGCAAACACCTGCTAGATGTGAACACTGTTATGTACATCAAAAAAGTACTGTAGCTTTTTCTTCATCAAGGACACTTACAATATATTATGCAGTTAGCCATTAGCTCTCTTGTTGCCCTCCCACTGATGATGGTAGGAGGTCATATGATTTTTCCCGTATTTCAGGGTTGGAAGAGTGGTTCAAGAAGCAGAAAGAGCTTGTGATATGCTGGGAGTGGTCCCCAACTTAGCTGCTCCATACTAATGTTCTTGCCAATGGATTATGGTCACTGAAAAGCAAAGAAAACAGGCACTAAGGATAAGGGTCCTCAGAATGAAGGACTCTAGATTGGGCCACTCTGTAAACCAGGCTTTTACAGAAAAATCCCAGTCCTAATGTAAGAGAAAATGTATAGCAGAGAATTCTGACCAGCTTCTTTCCCTAGACAAACCCCTAACATTATAGAATCCAAATTTTATTGACTGTCTAAGGTCTGAATGCAGCAGTTTGATGGATTCTATGGTTTCTCCCTTTGGGATCCAGTGAGCATGTCTAGTCTTTTTTTTTTTTTTTAATAATTTTTTTTAATGTTTTATTTATTTTTAGGAGAGAGAGAGAGACAGCATGAGCAGGGGAGGGTCAGAGAGAGAGGGAGTCACAGGCTGAAACAGGCTCCAGGCTCTGAGCTGTCAGTCAGCACAGAGCCCGACGCGGGGCTCGAACCCACGAACTGCGAGATCATGACCCAAGCAAAAGTCGGACGCTTAACCGACTAAGCCACCCAGGCGCCCCTAGTCTTATAAAACCCTACAAACCATAAGGCCAAAGAGCTCAAGAAGGTTGAAAATTCCTTTGCATTCATGAATCCATGGTCCTTCTGATTCTCTAAGATCTTTGTCTCCATGAGGGTTAAAGGAATAGAAGAAAAGAAGGAACCAGACATAGGAGGTGGAACTGGTCTGGAAGGAGATATATGGAAGGTGATGATTATGCTCTTTCCTGAGGGCATGTCTTTTGGTCCCCTTTTTCCTCTCTAGAAGTACACAAGCAATAGCATTGTTTTTGAGGAGAGAGGGAGGCTGCCCAGAGAGCTCTTGATTAACTCATATTTTAAAAGATCGTGTATGAAAGATGGAAGGAGAAACACATAACCAAGGACAAATACAAAAGAGTATCACAAGCTTGTAAGAATAGTGCCAGCAAGACTAATGCTCAGAATGAGCAGAGACTTCAAAAAAATGCCACGGACAACACAAAAGCATTTAGTAGCTATGTTCAGAATTAAAAGGTACAGGCTTACTGCTTGGGGAAATTGGAGCAAGGTTAGGGATAAGAAGAGAAAGAACAACTCGAGCATTTTGTTTCTTTACCAAAAGGCAAGATCTTTCAGCAGAAGAGAATAGAATCAATATTTTTCAAATAATCTTCAAACTTAAGCTGGACAAACAAAAAGTAAGTGGTCACCTGGAGGCCTTAAAAGTTTCCACACCTGACATTATTTCATGCCAGGATTTTGAAGAAACTTTGATAAATGTTTATAAAACTAAAGTTTGGAAATGATTGAGGAAAGAAACCAGAAGACTAGAGATGAGAAAAATCTGGATTTTCCTGGAAAATACATGGGTTCCCGATTGGATAGCCCAATGTCTTTGATACTGATCACCATAGAAATTCAAAGATTAATTAATATTCAACTTGCTTATAGACTCTTAGAAGGGAAGTGGCAATCACTGGGAGCTAGCATGGGTTCACTGAGAACAAGGCATATTAAATGTACTCCTATATTCATTTTGTACCAAATTGCTAGATATGTAAATAAGCTGAATACTATAGATATGCCAAGGTCCTTGACAAAGCTTGCCTTGATATTCTTGTGGATTGAGTTGGAAATTGAGGCCTGCATAATACTGTTTGCTAGCATCATGGTTAGTTGGACAGCCATGCTTAGGCATTAGCTTACATCAACAGAGTGGGACTGTCTTATATATTCAAGAGCTACATCTTTGCCTCTGTTCTTCCCATTTTTATCAAGGACTAAGATGGAAAATAAGCAGAAAGCATGTTATCAAATTTATGAATGGGATAGCAGAACCAGGATTCAAAATATCTCTATGGATTATAGGAATGGCTAAAGCCCACAAGGTAAAATTCAATAGGGATAGAATTAAGTCCTGTATTTAGGCTTAAGAAAAACCAGTGAGGCAGGTCCAGATTGGGGACACCTGGCTTAAGAGAAATTCATCTGAACAAATCACTTAGGGGTTATTGTCTGACTAAAATTCAAATAGCTGTTATAGTACATAAGACTTCAAAAACATTTCCTGCAATCACAGACCACTATAGAGGTATTCTGTCTAGGACAAAGGAGGCAACCATTCATTGTCCTGGAGAAAGGTCCCTGACAAATCAGAACTATTCCAGGGAGGGCTAACACAACAGGGAAGCATCTCACACCTTGTTGTGAAAGGAACTTGGTAATGGTTAGTGGAGCTAAAGATACTCCTATATATATAATCTAGAAAAGTCCTTGAGCCTGTGCACAAAAAGACATATATTAGAATGTTTTTTAGCAACACTGATTGTGATGGCTAAGTGCACAAATAACATAAATGTCCATCAACAAGACAGTGGCTAAAGAAAATGTGGTATATTCATAAATCACAGGCATAATTAGAACGAAAAAGGAAGTTCAATAAGAATACCTACATTATGAGAGCATTTATTTACATTTAAAAACATGCACAGTACTACTTACTGTACAGTGATACATATGTATGAACTAAAACAATAAAGAAATACATGGGAGGGGGGTGTCTGGGTGGCTCAGTCGGTTAAGCAGCCGACTCTTGATTTCAGCTCAGGTCATGATCTCATGGTTCCCGAATTCAAGCCTCAGAGCAGAGCCTGCTTTGGATCCTGTGTGGATCCTCTGTCTCCCTCTCTCTGCCCCTCTCCTGATCATGCTCACTCTTTGTCTTTCAAAAATAAATAAATGTTTAAAAAAATTTAATAAATAAAATTTTAAAAGAAATACATGAGAGTGAGAGGTACCACATCCAGGATCATGCTTTCTCTCAGTGGAAAAGGAAGGTAATGCAGTTTGAAGTGGTAAAACAAGATTCTTCTTTTCACAATGTTTCCATTCAAAGTTGGGTTTTGGGTAAATGGGTCTATGTTGTTTTAATCTTTATACCATTTTCAATGTTTAAAATATCCAAAATACTTGCTTGTGGATTTAAAAAGATTTATTGAGGTGAAATTCACATGACTTAAAATTAACCAATTAATTTATTTTTAAGGTTTTTAAATTTAAAAAATTCTTTAAATATTTGTTTACTTTTGAAAGAGAGAGAACGAGAGAGGGAGAGAGAGAAAGAGAGAGAACAAGTCGGGGAGGGGCAGAGAGAGAGAGAGATACACACAAAATCCAAAGCAGGCTCCAGTCTCTGAGCTGTCAGACAGAGCCCAACACAGAGCTCAAACCCACAAACCATGAGATCATGACCTAAGCTGAAGTAGGATGCTTAACTGAGTGAGTCACCCAGTGAATGCCCCAAGATTTAAAAAATTTTTAAAGTAAATTTCTACACCCAACATGGGGCTCAAACTTACAATCCTGAGATCAAGGGCCACATGCTCTACCAACTGAGCCAGCCAGACACCCCAAAAGTAAGCATTTTAAAGTGAACAATTAGGTAGTATTTAGTACGTTCACAGTGTGCTACCACCATCTCCATCTAATTCCGAAACATTTCCATCACTTCATGTAAAACTCTGTACCCACTGAGTAGTTTCTCTCCATCCCATTTTGAAAAGTTTTTTGTTTTTCTGGATGCTGAGAATTTTCTTTAAAAAATGGCTTAAAAAAAAAAGCAGTTGTACATTCACAGCAACATTGAGAAGAAGGTACAGAGATTTTTTCATATATCCCCTACCCTCACACACACATAGGTCCCTCATCAACATCCCCCACCAGTGATGAATTTGTTACAACTGATAAACTTACATTGACTCCTCATCATCCAGAGACCATAGCTTACATTATGATTCATTCTTGGTATACCTTTTATGGGTTTGGACAAATGTGTAATGACATGTATCTGCCATTATAGTATCACACAGAGTATTTTTATGCCATGAAAATCCTCTGTGCTCCATCTATTCACCCCTCTCCATAATACATCTTTAAGGAGTATGCTTTTTAAAAAACTCATAAGAAAGAGGGAAAGAGGGATACATGAAAACTATCTCTAAACACTAAAGTTTTTTTCTATGAAATATTTCTATGAAATTCAATCTTGTAAAGCTCCCAAGGGATCGATGAGTAGATATTGGAAGAAGGAAGAGTTTGGTTTAACACAAAGAAGAGCTTTCTAGCAAGATTGCAACAGAATTTCACAGTTGTTCAAAACATGGGCTTCAAGTTAGAGTCAGGTTAAAATCTGCCTGCTGCTTTATTAGTCCTGGAAAAGTTGCCTGACTTCTCTGAGCTTTCATTTTGTATTTATAAAGTAGATAATAATGGTATCAACCTAGGATATAATAATAGGATTATTATAAGGAATAATTTAAATGAAGTATATAGGTGAACAGCACAGAACAAGTGCTACATAAGTATAAACATAAAATAAAGAGCTATCCACAGATATAATGACTATCTCGTCAGACACTGAGTTTCCCGGTGCTGTCAAAGTTCAGCTTGAGGCTGGATGATGAACTGTCCAAGTTAGTGGAGAGGGACACTTCTGCCTCAAAGGGAAGTTAAGTTCCCTATTGTTTTCCTTACACACTGTTGACTCTAAGAGTCTTTGCTTCAAACGCTGAGGAGACATATTGTTGGGTGCTTCTATGAGCAAAATATATTAGTTTTCTATTTCTGTGAGTAACATTACTACAAAATTAGTAGCTTAAAACGGGAAATAGATATCGCAATTTCTAAGGGCCAGGCTTGGTTAGACCTTTTGGCTTGGGGTTTCACCTGAAAATTGTAAGCAAACTGCTGACCAATACTTTGGTCTCTTTTCCAGTTTCACATGGCTGTTAGCAGAGTTCACGTCCTTCCAGAATATTGCACTGGGGACCCCAGTTTTATTCCAGCTGTCTGCTGGAAACTGCCCTCAATTCCTTGTGATTGCTGGTGGTTGGGGGGGAGAGAGGGGAGTCATCGCCAGTTCCTTGTCACATGAGTTTTCACAGCATGACTGCTTGCTCCAGAGCAAGGGAAGGAGTCTCTCACCAAGAAGATGTTACAATCTGTGAACATAATTGCACTGGTGACATCCCATTACTTTCACCATATTCTGTTGGTTAGAAGCAAGTCCCAGATCTTGCCCAAACTCAAGGTGAGGGAATTATACAAGGGTGTGACTTTGGGAGGCAAGGGTAATGGAGGTCATTTTTGAGTCCATCTGTTACAGGCAGGAAGCTGCATGAGGAAACAAGAATACAAGTGCCTCCCTCATACTGCGGCAGGGGCAACAGAGGGCCAGACAGGCATGTAAGCTGAGATTGAGCAGGAATAAGAGGAGGAAAATTAGGGATCTGGAAGGCTGAATAAGCATCAAAGCAGCATTCAGGGAAAGCAAGTAGCTGCGGGCACCCCAGGCTGACTGAACAGCCATTATGGGGGCCTGCCCGGTGTTACAGCAAGCTGTGACTGCATGTCTTGCCAAAAAGTCCCTGTTGTCATAAAGCACAGAGAGACATTTTGTCAGGATGCATTTGGGTACAAGGTGGATTTGGAAAAAGAGAAAAGATATGTGCAAAGATCCAGTTTGGTCTCATACCAAGCATATGCCAGCCTTTTGCCCATTTGCAACCACTTCATCCTCCTTGGGAGTTATTTTGTGTTGGACGTGGCTAAGGCTGCCTGCCACAGACTTGAGTGTGTTCAGCTTGGTGCTGCAGATCATTGACCTTCTGGTGGGGAGGTGGAAAAGAATCAAAGGGCAAGGGGCTGAGGCTAACGCCCCAGGGTACAGCCCCAGTCGCTAAGGAGTCTCCTTTCAGAGTGCCCTGCATCTCATCCCATGCCAGCAAGGGAGACATATTTGCAAAGGGGACCAAAAATTCAAGTTATGGTCCCGGCTAGCCCCCAATTAGATACGTACAGCTGAACGTTTTTCTTTGTTGCTTTTTTTTTTTAATCATAAGTGTCCAGTGGGGGTGCAGAAAGTCTGAATCTATATATCTGGCTTTGAATAGGGCCTGGAGAAGCTTCAAACCAATACATAATAGATGCTTGTAAAGCCAGCAGCATGATGGGTGGGTCGGTCTTAAAGCCACACTACCTCAGAGTTAGAAGAAACCTTCTGGTTGAATCCTCCTATGTAAGGCTGAACTCAGGAATGACTTGGCCCAGCTGCTTCAGATTCTCCCTGATTTTATGCCTCTGATTTTTGGATGAGAGTGAATCAAGGAGAATTTTAAATCTCTGGAAAATAAGAGTCCTTGTATGAGTTTGGGAAATGGGTACAGATGCTTGAGTTCCAGGCCTAATATCTTTGACAGTGTGTTCCCCAGACAACCAGCCTTCAGTGTATTTCAATGATCCTTTCCTCTCTAGAGCTGATATTTGCATCTTGTGAGTATCTTCATCTCCACCAAGACCTGAGGAGGTGGCTTTTTCTGCTTCGTAAGTGTCAGTGAGTCAGCGCTAATGCTTCTGTGAGTCAGACCAGTGTGGGTGAGCCCTGTGTTTATCCAATACCCTGGAATAGAGGGGCAGCAAGAGGCAGCGATGCCTTTATAGCATACCAGGGAGTTCTTCCAGAACTGGACTTGGCCTAGGAGGTTTTATTCTAGAACTAGAAAATGGGATTTTGAAGAAGTGACTGGAGTCGATGTTACTCAGCTCCCTCCTGACTGTTTCTATTACTTATCCCTCAGTTCCTCTCCTGACATCTGCAAGAACTTGACCAGTTCAGGTGTCTGAGTTGTCTCCCCCTTCTCGGTGTATTAGTGGGGCAAGGAGAGGGCAAAGAAAATGAAATCTGGGGCCGGCAGACTGTTTCTTCTAGGCCCTTGTATAAGGCCCCCTCTGATGCGGTCTCGTTTGACATCTGTTATGCCCTCTGCTCTGTGGCTTCTTTGAACTTGCAGCACTTATTGTGATGCTTAATCCATACCAGGAACTCAGTGATAGTTGCTGAACTTAAAAGAATTAAATCAACACAGGAGGAGGATGGAGCCTTGGCTGGCTAGTAAAGAGTAAAGATCTCTGTTCTACCTCTAGCTATGTCCACTACCAGATGACCTTGGCCACCGATATCCACTCTGTGCCTCAGAGTCTTCATTTATAAAACAAGAAGGTTGAATAAGATGATCCTGAAAGCCCAACCAACTCTATCTCCCAATGGCCTTATGATTCGACAGGCATGGGAATGAGAAAGTCCTGGATTTCACTATGGAAGGAAAATAGCCACTACAAAGAGAGGCATCCTGAATCCCAGCTCAGACTTCCCAGAAATGAATTTGCTTGGGGGTGGGGACTGGAGGCATCATGGAGCCAGGCGCCCATCCTCAGTAGGGTCAGCAGCCCGCATGGGCATGCACACAGCCTTGGCTGTCAAAGAATGCACAGATCCACCTCTTAACAAACACAATTCTGCTTGAAGAAGCAAACAGTCACTAGTCACGGAAGAAACAATTACCAAATTGCCTGAAATAATTATAGTTTCTAAACAAATAAAGCCCTATGCTATGTGTCAATTCCTTGAAACACATAGACACACACACACACACACACACACACACACACACACACACTTACAAGAAGTCTTTGCCTGAACTGTAAGGGTCACCAGCCTCAAAATATGCCTTGCTTTTAAAAAGTCATAAGTGCAGACAGGGTATCTTTTTTCTTATTGAGATGTAGAATAGCTTTTTGTTAATCCCTTAAGATTACAAGTTAAGTGTGTGTTTGTGGACACCAGCACGTACCTAGAGTTTAGAGACATGAGTACCTTCTCTAAAATGGAAATTATAGCACAGCTAACTCCCTGGGCTCAGCCCACAGCATCATATTTTGTTCAGCAGTGTGAAGCTTTGACAATCCTCTTCACCAAGCAAGAGCGGGAGCTAATGCAGGGTGAGCCTATGTGGTAGGCCTTCGAAGAGTCTTGAAAATGCATATATAGACATGTGTGTGTATGCATGTGTGTTTGACATTGAGAGGAAATGTACCTGTCTCCAGCCTTCTAGTGAGAGAAGGGAGGTGGTCACTCCCTAAATATCTTTTATCCACACTCAGCTTCCTGAGATACTTCATTTTGTGGGATGCCCAGAGTTCAAGATGATGATGCATTTGTTCTACTCACAGAATGACAGCATTTTCGTTAGTGTATTTTGGGTCTCCTTTCTTTCAGAAATGGTTGGCTATTCCATGTGTGTGCATGAACCTGCACTGCATATGTGTGCACAGCACGTATGTGTATGCATGTATAGATGTGTGTGCATGAACATGTACTATATACGTGTGCACAAGCATGTATAGATGTGTGTGCATGCATGTGTGCACGAACATGTATTATACATGTGTGCACAAGCACGCATGTATGTGACTGTATAGATGTGTGTGCATGCACCTGCGTATGCACGAACATGTACTACATGCATGTGCACAAGCACATATGTGTGTGCATGTACAGATGTGTGTGCATGCATGTGTGCACGGACATGTATTATATGTGTATGCATAAACACGTATATGTATGCATGTATAGATGTGTGCATGCATGTGTGCATGAACATGTACTATATATGTGTGCACAAGCACATATGTGTATGCATGTACAGGCGTGTGTATGCATGAACATGTACTGTATGTGTGTGCAGAAGCATGTATGTGTATGCATGCATGCGTGTGCATGAACATGTACTATATGCATGTGTACAAGCACACATGTGTATGCATGTATAGATGTGTGTGCATGTATGTGTGCATAAACATGTACTATATGCATGTGCACACGCACACATGTGTATGCATGTATAGATGTGTGCATGAACATGTACTATATGTGTGTGCACACGCACACATGTGTATGCATGTATAGATGTGTGTGTGTGCACTAAAGTGTTGAGATTATTTAAAATACAGCCAAGCCAGCTGATAGAGTCATTCTTAGACCCACTTCATGTGATTGTTGTATTTTTCTTTCTCTCTGAATCAAAAATGCTGCAGAACTGTGGAGCTGCTCTTGTCTTAATTACTGCAAAAATATTGCTAATTAGAAACAAGGGAAGAAGTGTTAGGAATTTGTCTCCAAATCAAAGACTGCATTATTTTCCAATAGATATTAAAAGACTTGAAAAGAGGCTAAGATGGTGTGGTAGATAGAGTTGTGAAGTGTGTTGAGGGCCCCAGTGGTACAACAGCTAGAAGGGGAAATTAAATATCTGGGAGGAAAATGTTCTCAGATGTTGGATTATGCCTGCAGCCATAACACTGGATGCTGTGATCCTATCTATCTCAAACACAAAATGGGATCAAGAGGTCTCCAAGGAACCTGGGGGTGGAAAAGTGTTGGTGGCTTGAACAGGGGCCCCTATAACCACCTTAACCCAGCAGACATCAGCAGCAAAGGATGCTAATGCAAATAAATATTTTGAATGTAGTGTCTTCTTTCTGCCCTGCGTTTCCCACCTCCTTGTTTTCTCACCGATTCTTTAGACTGAAACTGTTAAAATACAACAGGAAGCTCACTTTTGGGGTCTATTCTGTGTGGCAAGCCCCCTGTGTCTATGGAAGACTGAACTTCCAGATGAGTGGAGAGCCGAAGACAGAGCACACAATGTGAAGGCTGCCTTGTGGTTTAGTTCCAGTGGCCTCCACATGTGATCCAGGTTCCAAGGCTGAAACACCCATGATGCTTTCCTTCAACCACAGAGACATATCATGATTGATCTGATCCCTCTCAGGGTTTCAAAGGCTTCAGTTCTCAAAGCCAACATTAAGTCTGGAGCCATGAGGAAAGTGTTAGGGATGAGAACCAAGCGGTGGCATGAGAGTAATTCAGGAACAGGAAAGAAGAAGGTAGGGGCCAGCACGGTGGAAAGACAAGGAAGATGAACAGAATGAGTCAATGTCCTGAAATGAGGCGGCCCCAAAATAGACAGCATACCAGGGAGAGATAAATGACTTATTCCAAACTTATGACTTATTTCAAACTTACGCCTTACTTCCTTTTGCTTTAGATAGATGGCTTCAGTGGGTTTGTAAGTAGCCATTGGCTTGGAGCCTAGGCTGTGTGACTGCGGATAAGTCACACAACCTTTCTGAGTTCCAGATTCCTTGTCTGTATGTTATTCAAGTCCCTGACTACCTCACAAGGCAGCTACTGGGATCAAACAAAGGAATGTGTGCTCAGGGGCTTTGTGAATTGAATGACACTAGATGTGTGGTTGGTATGATTATGGGCTTTGCCACCCAAAACCCGGGATTAGCAGAGAGAACCAAGGTATATGTTCACATACAAAACTTGGCTTTCAAGCCTTGATAAAGTTATCATAAACAATCTTTCCACTGTCCACCCCAGCCATGGAATAAGAGGAGAGCATTACTATTGTCAACATGTTGCATAAATTGAAGATAGTCTTCTATGGCTTCCTGATTGCTGATACAGAGTTTGAAAAGTCAAACAAAACTATAAGGCTCGTCATGGAAAAAAGAAACTTCCTGGCTCATTCCTCCCAGCTCTGAAGGCTGTTCTTTAGAGGTGACCACTTTTAGCCATTTATTTTAGTATTTGCCTAGACAAATGTAGATCATATATTTAGACCACTATTTCTTGAGATTATTATTTTTTCATTCAAATTTGAGAAATTGTATGTCAATTTACTCCCATGGAAGGTACAGATTTAGCTCTTTTACAACCTTGGCTTCACTCCATCTACCACACACACAGACACACACACACACACACACAGACACACTCACACACAAGAATGCTCACACAAGCACACAGACATTTCCCCTCCCATGTTTCCAGTATAGTTGATCACAACCATTGTCTAAGTCAATATTTAGTATTTACATTCTTCAGCCTTTGCAAATATTATTCACAACAAAGCTGTGTGGGGTACAGTGATCACGACTGATCTCTCGTATAATTCATTGTCCCTAGAGTTCAACATTTCATCCTTTTGTTTTCTTTTGTGGCTAATTACAATTCTTGGTAAACTCTTTGACAGACCCATATAAACATAAGAACAGCAAGGAACATCAAGCAAAGTGTCATTTCTGTGTTTTCTTGGGGGAGGGGTGTCACCCCTCCCCCAGAGGCTTCAGTCTTCCTGCTGGTGGTGCTCCGGAAATTCCTCCAAACCCTCTGTCTCCTACACCCAGCGCCCTCCTTTGGGGCACACTCCTTTGCTTGATGGCATACATCCTTTCCAGCTTCCTGAGAAGTGATGCCTCAGAGGTAAATTTGTTAAGGCTGAGAACTTAGATGTCTGGAGATGCAATTATTCTTCCCTCACTCTTGATCGGTAGTGTGGATATAAAGCTAGAGATGGAAAATTACCTTCACTCAGAACTTGGAAAGAATTACTCTGTGCCTGTTGGAAGCTGGTGTTGCCCTTAGAAAGCCAATGCCATTCTGATTTCTAACATTCTGTGGGTTTCTTGCCTTTCTCCTCTAGCAAGTTTTCAAAGAGATGGTAAGACCTCCTTATCTCTGATCTGAAATTTCATGATGGCATGCCTTGATGTGATTCTTATTTTCATTTATTTTGCTGGGCACTTACTAAGCCCATTCATTCTCTAAAGTCATGTCTTCCAATAGAAGAAAATGTTATATTTTTCTTTAATAATTCTCACTTCTTGATTTTCTTTGTTCTCTCTCTGACTCTTGTTAGTTGAAAGTTGGACCTCCAGGGATGAATCACCTAATTTTCTTATCTGTTTGTTCCTATTTTCTATCTTTGTATACTATTTTCTGGGAGATTGCCTCACTTTTATCTTCTACACATTCTGTCGATTTTTACATTTTTTTCTGTTATCTTAATCTTTACTATCCAAGAGATTTTTCTTGTTTTCTGAGGGGTCCTTTGTAAATAGAATCCTATTTTGTTGTTTCATGAATGAAATATTGCTTTCTCAAGTTTTTTTCTGTTCCCTGAATTTTCTGTTCCATCTGACTTTCATTTCTTCATTTGCTTTTATCTTTTCTATACTAGAATCTTTCCTCAAATGCCTGATAATAACTCTTTTCTATTCATATCTTTTCTTTCTTTCTTTTTTTTTTTTGAGAGAGAGAGGGAGAAGGGGTACAGAGAGAGAGAGAGAGAGAAAGAGAGAAACACAGAATCCCAAGCAGACTCTACACTCAGCACAGAGCCCAATGCTGGGCTTGATCCCACGACCTTGGGATGATGACCTTAGCTGAAATCAGGAGTCAGACACTCAACTGACTGGGTCAGCCAGGCAGCCCTATTTATCTTAAACACCAATGGGCCGTTAGAAAGCTAATTAAATGCTTTATGCACACACATGCACGTAGGCATCCACACTGTGAGAGCAGGATGCCGGTAGGACTATGGAGTAATTAGTAGGGTAATCATTTGCAGTCCAAGTCACTTAATTAGGAGACATTTCATTTCTTCAGAGACATTTTTCCAGTCTCCTCCCCAGGGAGTGAGAGTAATACATGCCTAACTGTGAGGGGCAAAGAAGTAGGGGGCAGGGCAGTCTCATGGTCCAGGACATACGTTTCACTCAATACCCCTGCTTTCAACTGCTCTCAGCTGTGGCTGGTGTCAAGCCCATAGCCTATCTGATTCAATGTCACAAGAGGAAGCTTCTTTCCTTCTGTAGAGGTGACCGGAAGAAAGCTATTTGACTGGGTGGGGGAGAGGAGAGTATCTAGGGGATGTAGCAGCAGCTCGTGCAGATACTCACCCAGTCTCCCTGTTCCCCATGCCACCTGCACCCCAGTCTTCGGAGGCACCTGGATATCTAATGCCTGAGTCTTTCCCGAATCCCAAGTCAGATGACTACTTTTTGGCTTCTCCTTCTCCCGGTACTTTCACTACTCTTCTAAATTGGTGAACTTGTCCATCTGCTTCCCATCTTTCAAATTTTTGTTGCCACTTCTCCTCTACTCTAAGTGTCTCCTTAATGGATTTAAATCTCTATGTATTTGTTTTAAATGGCGCATAAGAATTCACCACAGATGTAGCAACTGAAAACAACACAAAGTGATCATCTCACCATTTTTAGGGGATCAGGAATCCAACATGTTTTAGTCGGGTTTAGGCGGGTTTAGTCGGCTCAGGATCCCATCATAGGCTGAAATAGTGATTTTGGGCAGCTGCACCCTCATCTGGAAACAGCTAGGAGGAGACCCATTTCTAAGCAACCTCAGGTTGTTGGCAGAATTTATTTCTTTGCAATTGTAGGACCGAGGTCCCCATTTTCTTGCTGGTTGTTGACCAGTCTCAGGACCTTGCCATGTGGCCTCCTCTACCTCAGTCACAGAAAGTCTCATGTGCATTGAATCCTTCTCATGCCTCAGTGATGTCTCTGATTTGCCTCTCTGCAATTAACCCCCACATCTCTACTTTTAAAGGGCACATGTGACTAGGACAGGCTCCACTGGATATTTTCCAAATCTTAATGTCAAGTGTGCCATATAATATACCTTGTTACAAGAATAAAGCCTCATATTGATAACCCAGGGATTATGGGGAGCATGTATACCCAAGGGTGGAAGATCTTGGCAGCCATCTTAGAATCCTGCCTAAAGGTGAGATTTCTTTTGTTAAGGAAGGAACAGAAACAACCGCTTGCAGCTTAATTCATGTTAATTAGAAGCTTCTCCTGCTCTCATTAACACATGTTACTGTTATAGGGCACGTTAGTTAATATCAATGCTCTAGACATGATAGCAAACTTGACCTTCAACTCTTCACATGTGGGAGCTGCTCTCTTTAGTTATGGCTCAGAAGAAATGAGCCTTCCTCCTCGCTCATCCAAATGAATGAGGCTTATGTGCCCAAGAAACCAAAGAAGACTCTGAGTGGATTCCTACCTTCCTCTTTGGAGAGCATGAGCTTGTTAGGATCCCAGAAGTGTGTCTGGAGAACTGTGGTTCTGATCTACCCTTAGTGGTCCAGACACACAGTTGAGGTCATTGTTCTGGTAGGTGCATGGAGGTTGGGGACCAGCAGAACCCAGCTGCGTGAAGATGTTATCAATAAGAGGTAGCACTTTGGCCAAGGGACATGCCGATTTTTCCTGGGTTGTCAGATCCCAGTGGTCATTGTTGTATCCAGTGACAAATCACTAATTTCTTGAAACCTTTACTGGAACATGAAGGGGGAGATAAATGTGACTGGAGTGTTGCTCTGAGCATCCCTGCAGACAAATGACCAGTCATAACTAAAAGATGATTTTACATTTTCTGATTGTAATCAAGTGAGATGTAACCAATATTCTGTAGTTCATTAGCCTCATGTCTCCTAATCTTCACTGTCAAGTGTTCCCTCATGGAAAAGCTCTCTGTAGAGCTCACATTTTTTAAAAATTAAATTATAGCTTAGAGTAAAACCAGTGGGAGAGCCACTGGCAGGTAACCAGCAGAAGGAGGGGGATAAAGGGAGGGAAAGTTTGCACACAATATGGCCTTAGACTAAAAGGTAGAGAAGAGAGAAGGCAGGGGAGCAGGAGTAAGGAGAAAGATTGGCAAGGGAAAAACAGGCTGATTTCCATATTTTTCTGATGTGGGTGCATTTCTCTTATTAGAGCCAAGTGGGCATCAACAAGCCAATAAAATGTGTGCAATATTGGGAGAAATTCATAAAGGAGACTCTTCCTGCTGCTACTAGATGGCATGGCAGTGCAACACACCTTTCTCCATACACATTCAGCCTTCATTCCTAGCAAGGATCTCCGGGTTTACTTTTCAGAAAGTCTACTTCATAGTGAAAAGAAAGGTAGGGAGACAGGGTTCTGAGACTATCACCCAGGGAGGATGTGAGATTCTTCCCTGCAGCAGGCCTGGGCGAGAGCCTATCTTTCCCGTGACTATTTCATGCTCTGCCTGGCCCGCTGGGGAAAGATGCTAAGAGCCTGGCTGTGGTCCTGCCTGGGTGGGATTCCAGTGGCTTCTCACCAGGCCCCTCTGCCTTGGGTCTTTGCCCACTAGCCCCACTTCTCATGCAGTCACATTTAGATCTCTGAAACCCAAACCCAAATCTAATCACATTAGATCTTCTTAAAGACCTTGGTGGACCTCAATTGTCTACAGAGCTAAGCCCAAGGCTGTTTCTGATCATGATTTTCAGTGCTCTTTACACAACTTCAGTGGTGTCGCTTTTGGCTGCCGTGCTCCATACATAGGTTGCACCTCTCCTGAATTCACTCTGTCCTGTCACACTTTTGCACATGCTGTTCCTTCTTCTGCTGAGAGCACTCTTCCTTTCCTTGTCTGTGTCAGGAAATATGCCTCATCTTTCAAGTACCAACCCCAATTTCAATTTTTCTTTAAAAAATTTTTTAATGTTTTATTTATTTTTGAGAGAAAGAGAGAGACAGCGTGAGGAGGGGAGGGTCAGAGAGAGAAGGAGACACAAAATTCGAAGCAGCTCCAGGCTCTGAGCTGTCAGCACAGAGCCCGATGTGGGGCTCGAACCCACACACCATGAGATCATGACCTGAGCTGAAGCCAGACGCTTAACCAACTGAGCCACCCAGACTGAGCCAGCCCCGTAATTTCACTTTTTCTGAAGCCCTTACCTCACCACTGACTTCGACTTCATCTTTTCCACATTAAGGTGCTCAGGGATCAGCAGAGTGGCTAGCTGCTAATTAAGGACAAGGCCAGATAGGGTAAGATTGCAGGGAAGGCATTGACAGAGTTATGGACTCTCCCAAAGAGGGTGGCAACAGTAGAGAACAAAATAAATCCAGAGATGCGTGACTCAGGTGGAGAATGGCAGCCGGATGTGGAGGGCATTGGGGTAGGAGGTGCTGGGGTCAGAGATGCTCACAAGAGCTGTATCTGGTGCGCTGGGGTCAGGACTCTGTGAAGCAGATCTGTGGGGGCAGGCCAGACTATCTGGGAGACAGAGGCTCCCAGGCACAAAATGCCAGGCAATGTTTGTGGTGCGTTTGTTTGGACAGTAGTTGCTCTTAAATGGAGAGTCAGAGGATGAGGTAAGGAGACAAAGTAAAGTGCAAAGGAAGGAGGAGAGAGAGGGACAAGCACTTTGCGGAGCAGAACCGACTGTTCATTTCACTCCAGCTCTGCAGCAAGAATAAATGGAGGGAAGTCTTCAGACTTCCCAAGAGCCCAGAGGCATCCTTTCCAGTTCAGAGCATCCGCCACACATGGAGGTGACACGGGGAGACCTGACAACTCACAACGCGTCCTGCAGACCCAATAGTGATGAAAGGCCACTGGTGCTTTGAAATGCCTCTTAAAAGAAACACCGAGCTTGGGTACTTAGATGTACGATATCAGTTTAGATTTCTCCAACTTTGAACTCTGAAAAGCAACTCTGCCCTCATGATCTTTCTGCCTTTAGTCCAGGCTGGAGGGGAGTTCCACATCCCATTAGGTGTGTCCTGATCTTCACAAAGAGAATGAAAAGACGGGGCATCTGTAAGATGAGAGATGCTGACAACCTTCTTCTTGCTCAGTGGAATCTGCGCTGGCAGATTCTGTCTCTGTGTCCACTTTTCACTAGGCTTTTGTGCCGCGCCACACCTAATCTCACCCCAGAGTCAAAGTATGTACATCTTATATATGTCTTCCCATCATCCTGGGGGGCTCTTCCCAGAAAGGGCTGGGCCTTCCCCTCAGAACCTCCAGCCCCACACAGCCTTTGGCACATAGTGAGTGAAGTGAGCCTGGTTTTCTCTCCTTCTCCTACCCTTTGATTCTTTTGTACTCATTTATATCTAGCTTTTTCCCACTCCTTTTCTTTTTCATCTTTGCCCACCTCCCAATCACAGTCAGACTGACAGAGGCTGAGGGGAGACAAAAAATACCAGCTGATACCCCAACTAGAAGTTTCAGTGCTTGTGAATTTCCAACTCCACTCTCAAAGAAACCAGAACTGTGTGCTCTTTGGGCACTCCCTTTATACCTCATGCCACACCTATGCCGCACCATAGGTCATGGTGCCTATAACCCTCTCTGACACATCAGCTTCCCAGGTAAGGCTTATAGCTCAAAATCTTTCTGTACCTCTGGGAGAGGCAATACGCCACGGTTATTAAGGACCTACTCACTGGAGCTGGGTGGTCTTAGTTTGAATTCTGGCTCTGTCGCTTATTAGCTGTGTAAACTTGGATGAGCTGATGCCATTCTCCATGCCTCAGTTTACTCAACTATATAATAGGAGTGATGATAATGGTACTTACCTCATAGAGTTGCTTTGATGATTAAATTCAATACATGCAAGGCAGTCAAAGCTGAACCGGGTACTTGGCGAGCACTACGAAAACGTTTGGTGTTCTTATTGTTAATATTATGATACAGATGCACTTATTTTCAGGCATTTAACCTCCACACTTAATCTTCTATCTCTCCATTTCCAGTAAATCTTCCTCCTTAGTTTGCAAACCATTGCAAGTCTCTTCTCTCCTAAATAAAATCCCTCCTACTCTATCTCCAGCTTAAGCTGTTTCTCTCTCTCTCTCTCTCTCTCTCTTTACTTGTCTACAGTCAACACTATTAACTGATAAATCTATTACAATCTCCACCTTCTCACCTCCCATTCATGTCGCCGTCTATAGCAATCTGGCCTCAGCGTCCACCACAAGGTCAAAGTTGTTTCCCCTCAGATTACCAATAACTTCCCTATGGCCACATCTAATTACCTTGTTGTCCCTTGTGACCTTATTGACTGCTTACTTTTCCTGGAAGTGTTTCCCGTACTTCTGAGACACTATTCTTTCCTGGTTGTAATCATCAGCTTTCGCTGTGTTATGCTAAAGTGATAATCCCCAATGTCACTGGCTTACAACAGTAAAGGTTTTCCTTTATGCCCATGTCCACGTTAGCTGAGGATTGGATGTTGCTCCACTCCTTGTATGTTTTTCATCTGGGGATCTGCACTGAAGGAACAGAAGCCCTTCTGGCAGAGCCACACAGTGATTCCTAAGACTTCTTTTTGGATGTTGTGCGGATCACCTGTGCTCATATTCCATTGGCCAGAGCAAGTCACATGGCCCAAACCTACTAATAAGAGATCAAAGAAGTGCACTCCTCTGCTTGCAATGGTCAGGGACATACACCGATCTTCCAGGAAAGATAGTTAATAATAGGAAACAATAATACAATCCACCACACTGAATCTCCTTCTGTCTTTCTGATAGCTGGTCCTTAGCCTCTTTCATTAGATCATGTTTGTTCCCTCACCTCCTAAATTTCGGTGTTCTCCAGAGCTCCTGACTCTACAGACCCTCTGTGGGTAATCCTACCCATGTTCTTAACTTCAAAAAGTATCTGTATTCTTATGACTTTCAAATTCCTAGCACAGATAATCACTAGGCATATTTAGTGGCCCTTGAACTTAACATGTCCAAAATACAATTCATTTTCTTGCCTACCTATCCTTTTATTCTCCATCATGCTAATGGTAATGCTGTCAATCCAAATATGTAAATCAGAAACCTGGGAAGGTTTCATTGTGCCTCCCCCTCATTCCATCCAATGAGTCAACTACAATCCATTCCACATTTAGGATAAATCCTTAGTCTCTTCCCCACTTTCTATTTACTCTGCTATCACCTGACATTGGGCCTTTCTTATCCTCTGCTTGAATTTTAGTGATTACTTCCTCTCCAACCAGGCTGCCTGCTTCTGTTACTCTTCATGTGAATCTATCTCTGCACTGTGGCAAAAGATATCTCTCCCTCTTTCTCCCCCAAATCTGATCTTCTCCGCTTAAGAAACTTCAAAGGCTCTTCTCTGAACCAGAAGTAAAATTCAGGCCCCATATTACAGCATTCCAGGCTCTTCACAACTGGGATTCTGCTAGTCTTTTCATCACCCTGTCCTGCTACTTCCCATCCTGGAGCATACCCTCCGCTTCGGTTGTATTAGACTTCTCATTAGTATCCAATGCCCCATGGTGCTACCATGGTTCTCATCCCCATGTTCTTACTCACACTAGTCCCTCCATGTAAATGCTTGTCTCATTGTCTTCATTGGCTAAGCCCCTATAACCCTTCGAAATCTAGTCACAACACTTTTCATGAAACCTTCCCCAACATTGCTCATTGCCTTTGCCCTTACACTACTAGAGGCAACAGCAACCTTTGTTATAACATTAATCATATCAAAAAATAGCTCATGAGCTAATGCAGTACATACACGTTAGATACTCAGTCAGTGCTGGTTAAGAACAAATAACAATGGTGGGAATGTAAACTGGTACAGCCCCTCTGGAAAACAGTGTGGAGGTTCCTCGGGAAACTAACAATAGAACTCCCCTAGGACCCAGCAATAGCACTTCTAGGAATTTACCCAAGGGATACAGAAGTGCTGATGCATAGGGGAACATGTACCCCAATGTTCATAGCAGCACTCTCCACAATAGCTAAAACATGGAAAGAGCCTAAGTGTCCATCAACAGATGAATGGATCAAGAAGATGTGGTTTATCTATACCATGGAATACTACATGGCAATGAGAAACAATGAAATCTGGTCCATGGATGGACCTTGAGGGTGTTATGATGAGCGAAGTAAGTCAGGCAGAGAAGGACAAATATCATATGTTTGCACGTATAGGAGGATTAGGAGGAACTTGATGGAGGAACAAGGGGGAGAAGAAGGGCGGAAATAGTGGGGGAAAGGGGGAGAGGCAAACCATGAGAGACTCTTGAAAGCTGACAAAAACTGAGGACTGATGGATGTGGGCGGGGAGGGGGGGGATGGGCATAGAGGAGGGCACTTGTGGGGATGAGCACTGAGTGTTATGTGGAAACTAATTTGACAATAAACTATTTGTAAAAAAAAAAAAAAAAAAAAAGAACAAATAACAATGAATGGCACACTCCAGTCTATGTCACACGAAAGCGATAGTCAGATTTTCCAGTTATTGGTTTTACTCTCTGGCTGCTTGCTGGCTCTGGGAGACACGGTCTCCTTCCTATATTGGAGGACTAGCTTCTTGCCTTCATGTTGAAGCAGTCTCTGCAGCCTCAGGAGCCTGAATCTGGAAGTTCTAGCCTTGTAGGATTCTTTAGCAAATCTCCTTCTTCTAGAACCAGTCTCTCAACCAACAAAGGTCCTCTGCAGGGACACTCCCTGCTCTCAGCTTTCCTTAAAGGTGCCCTGTTGGCTGGCTTAGGCCCTCTTCAGACTCTCCCCCGGAGCCCTCTACTCCTGGATTACACCATCCCTCTGGCCACTTCTGGGTTTGTTCACGGTTTCCTTTTCTCTCCTCTGCCAACACTGGCTATATGTTTTGCAGGGCCAGGTGCAAAATGAAATTGTGAAATCTCTTGCCCAAACATTACTACAAATTTCAAGATGGCAACAATAAAGCAGTAAGCCAAGTTACTTTTAGGATAAAGCCACATATGTGGGGGGTGGGGAGAGGTAGAGGGATGAGGATTGGGGGTGGTGGTGTTAAATTAGGCATATATCACTTCGGGAAAGTGAGTTAGCCAGGGTAAAGAAAGGATACATTTTTGCCTGATGAGGACAAAAGCACTGGAGAGAATTTGGTGGAATAAGTTAAATCTGATTAAGGTTTTTATTGCAGATGGAAAAGGGAGTTTAAAATACTTTGATGTAGGAGCACCTGGGTGGCTCAGTTGGTTAAGTTGTACAACTTTAGCTGGGGTCATGATCTCTTGATTTGTGAGTTTGAGCCCCGTGTCAGGCTCTGTGCTGACAGCCTGGAGCCTGCTTCAGATTCTGTGTCTTCCTCTCTCTCTGCCTCGCCTTCACTCATGCTCTGTCTCTCTCTCAAAAAAAAAAAAATTGTGTGTGTGTGTGTGTGTGTGTGTGCATGCATGCTTGTGTGTTATAGATGGTTAATATATATGAGTATTTGGTAAGTAAAGGGTTTTGACTAATGCTGCATAGAAGTTATTTTAAAAGTAAGAATAAGCTCTCTCATTAGAAGCGTTTTGTAATTATGAAGAAATTGCTTGCCATCATTTGCATCAAATCAGCAGATGTAAAATGATGCCACTTCCATGGCTCGGGGGTATGGGCATAGAGGGCCTTTTTTCCCCATCAGGCCTCTGTCAGAACGGCAAAAGGACAGGCCACAGGCCGAGTGGGGTTTGAGAGCTCATTTAATTCTGTCTTCCATTCATTCCACTAATTTGGGCTCTCATTTCATGCCAGTGACTCAGACTCAGAAGTTTCCGCACAGTGAGGGTAGTGAGAGATCAGATCTGGCCCCAGAGCCGGAGATGGGCTAAGCGTATCTAATAGCAGACAGCCTCCTCTACCCCCAAACCTATTGTAAATTCAGAGGGAAATAGCCTTATTTAGAGCTCTTAAAAAATTCGCAGTGAAATAAAACTTACGCTTACAAATAAAATACCAGTGGGGTCGGGGGTGGGGCACAGAGTGACCTGGTGGAGACAGGGCTGGGAAAGGGAGGGCCTGGGCTGGGAATTGGAAGAATTCTTTTACTACTTCTGATCTTTCCCTTTCTCCTTCCTCCAACCGTAATTAATTAATGCAAACAAGGGAGTCTCTCGATTGCTGGGATTTGCCCCAAGCTGAGCACCACGCTGCTGCCACTTGTCACAATCTTGCTCTTGCTCTAAAGCCGGGAGAGACTTCCAGCGCGCCTTGCATTTACATATCATGTCCTGAGTCACAATCATTATGTCATTCTGAACCCCACAATAGCCTAGTTTGGTAAGTAGTTGAACCATATGAAATCGCCATTTCTGTAGATCAGATATAGCCAAATGTTGGCAATTCCTTATACTGTTCAATCTAATGGTGGTGGCACTATTATTCTAATCATTATTTTCTCAGAGGATGATAGGGAAGGTTAGAGGAGCTGTAAAGATCTCACAGAGCCAGGCCTGGGGTTTGGACCTCAAGCCGAACTTGTACTCAGAATAACGCCCTCTCTGACATTTAGCGCCCCGTTGGTGTAAATGGCAAATTGGTCCCATGAGGCCACGCACACACAGGTTGGGAGTCTCGTCTCATGTTAATGTGCTTCAACTGTCTTTTTTTTCAGCCTTAGATTCAGTAATGGTTCTCTGTACAAACTCATTCATTTTTAATCAGTTGACTGTAATGATTTGTTACAAATGATCTTTAATTCTCAGCTGTGGTTAATCAGTACCGAAAGGCACTTTTCCTGTTATTTTATTTGGATAGGACTCTTGGTGAAATACTTGCCTGCCATTACTTAATCACTTGTTTGTTTTGCCTCTGCACACGGTTTCGAGCACAGTATAGCAGTATGCAATGTGGGCATTTTCCCTGGTTCTCCAAGCCGTGGTAGGTGCAAGGAGCTGCGGTGGCGACCTTGGAAGGTTGTGCCAGCCTCGGATGCTAACTGACCTCCTTCTGCAGGCCAAGCACAGAGCCAGGCACTGAAGACATGACAGTTGACCCCAGCTTATACAGAGGCAGCGGCAGCACAGCCTGAAAGGTTGTTATAACAGCTTTCAGTGTAGGGGAGAGGAAACAGAGGGGAAGGCACTTCCTGGGGAGGTCAGGAAGTCTTCCTGGAGAAGCCAACTCCTGGACAATCAATATTAAGCAGGCTGAAGTTTCTAGGCAGATGGAGCAGTAGATGCAAAGGCCCAGACAGCAGGAGAAAGAAAATTGGGACCGAGCAAGCCTGGAGTGCCGACAGGAGGCAGGGGAGACCCGCAACAAGCGGGTCCAGACTAGTGAGAGCGGCTGGGTCATGAAGGGCCTTGGTCACATCTTTTTTTTTTTTGAATAATCAACTGTTTTTTATTTCTTTTCTTTCCTTTTAATATAATTTCTTGTCAAATTGGTTAACATATGGTGCATAAAATGTGCTCTTGGTTTTTGGACACATCTTATACAGTGAAAGGGAAAAAGCCTGAGATTAGAAAAAATCCCTCTGGTAGCAGCATGGAGAATGACTAGAAGGGGCTGAGAGAGGGGCAGGAAGCCCAGAGAGGAGGAGGAGGAGGTGGGGGAACAAGCAGGAGATGCCGGGGCTGAGCCCAGTGAGTAGCTGCTGGGAGGCGAGGAGCAGGTGGCCCGGAGTGCAGGTTGGCCTGGAAAGGAGGCTGGGCACAGAAGAGGAATTTCCAGTTCACTCTTCCAAGACCAGGTGGGGGCACTTGTTTGGTGTCTGAGAGACCAGGCAGGAGCAGGAGGCCACAGCAGGCAGAACCCCGAGCTCAGCTCTTCCTGCGCCACCAGCTCCCTCGAGGCCCTGAGGTCCACCTTGTGTCATCTTCTGGCAATGCTGACCAATGAAGGGACGCTGAAAATCTTTCCTTTCCCATCACCACCCCCAGGTTTTGGTATTTCTGGCCCTCCTGGGAGTCCAGCATGACTATTGTAAGATTTGAGTCACATCCTGCAGCAGAATGATTCTAGAAGGCTACTTTTCAGAATCATTTTGTCCAGAGATGTGATCAGTGAGGGCTCAGGAGTGCCAGCTCCAGGCTCAGCAGTAGGGAGAAGGGGAGCCGGCCTGGGACTTCGTGCACAGCCTGTCAGTGGTAGGATCCACAACATCAGAGTGTGGGGGCTCACATGGAGCTTGGTTTAATCCATTTCCTGTTTGACTAGGGAACTCCCCACCTGTTCTCCCAGGAGCTGGCCCTGGGAGATGACCCTGGTCCACAGAAGTGCCTGACCTGCCCTTGACACGAGAGAAGGACTCAGCTGCTGTGTCTTCTGCCCAGTGTTCGAGTCCTGTGTCCTCCACACTCACGTTGACTGATGGGGAAGCAGCAGAATTTTGGCTCACACCCCAACTGAAACCAGAGGGGAGACCGTTCTCAAACGCCTAGGAAGTTGACCTTGTGTCACTCTAGCAACTGATCCTCCCTAAATTGTGGATCCAAGCAAGACAGTGATATGTAACAAATTAAAACTGAACTTGTCCCAAGAAGACAGGAAACGTGGGGCCAGTTGTAAAGTTGTGCCCTCTGGGTCAGGTCCTTTGAGGGGAAATTGGTTATCTTTGAGGAAGACCAGAGAGCTGCCATCAGAGAAAATATACTCAGCCCCTGGCCCTGAGGGTCACACTTTTACCAGCCAAGTACTGGGTTAGCCAATTACCTGACCCAGGAACCATTTAAAGGAGAGAAGAAATACTGCCCTCTATCCACACCCAGGCAAGGCAGAACTCTATATCAGATGAAGAAAGGGCCAGCGCTCACCTTAGATCCATAGCTTTCTCTTTCCCTTTTTGGACTCATTTTCAGCTTCTTTCACTAAGGAGAGCACACGTCCTTAGGCAGGAAATTACCCTGGTGATTGATGCCTAGCAAATGTAATTAGACCCCAGTTTAGTGCTCTCCAAGGGGTGCCCTCCAGTGTGGTGTTTGGAATTTGGTGATCACTTAACAACTGTGCACTCGAGGCCTCCTGGTTATGAAGCATTTGTCTGTGTCAGGCTTTGGCCACCAGAGCCTCCCACTCTCTTTAGACACAGGGAGGCTGTGGGCAAAGAGGTAGGAATGACAGATGGGGCAGGGAGAGTGCAGAGAGGATGCTGGGACAGGGACATTCAGAATAAGAACAGCCAGGTTGGCCAAAAAGACATGATGAGTCCCAAGGTGAAGCTAGAACGTAAGCTAGGGACCTGTGGGGAGTGGGGGTGTCTTCCATGGCTGAAGTTCTATAATATTTGCTAGTCAACTTAGTGCTTGAAAGATAATCCTTTAATTCTACTGCCTTGGGGGCTTTGGAGGGGTTAACTAAAAAAACTGGTCCAGATGCCCATCATTGAGATATTTGCATCGTAGTTGGAAAGGTCAAACACACCCCATTGCGCTTCCAGGCCACAAACTTCCATTGGGCTCGGCCACACACAAGCACATGGAGTAGTGTTTGCAGTGGTGGCTCATCTGTGGAGCTAAGGGAAGGACAAAGGAGCCCATCTGCATCAGCTAGGCAGGACTGAGGTCTGCATCAGCTCTGCCATTTAGAAGCTGAAGGACCTTGAACAAGTGACTTAACCTCTTAGTCTCAGTTTCTTGACTCTAAAATAGGATGGTAACAGTACTTCTCTCCCAGGCTTTTAGGGAGGGTGCAGAAGGGCACACGCCCTGGCACAGAAAGGCCAGGGCGGGGCTCACGGCAACGTACACAAGTGCCAGTGCCCTCCCTCCCCTCTTCAGCTGGGGCCGGTTAACCCTTTTCATGTCATAATCCCTTTTGGCCTGTGATGCATGTGAACCCCTTCTCAGAATAATGGTATAAGCATAGAAAACACTATCTATAAGATTAAGGAGGAAAATGTGTTTTTATTGAAATCAAAATTACTAAAAAACCAAATTTTGCTGTATGGTGATATATGTACTTCTTTATTAACACCGTAAATAACAATCGAAGTGTCTGGGTGTCTCAGTCAGTTAAGCGTCTGACTTCGGCTCAGGTCATGATCTCACGGTTCGTAGGTTTGAGCCCCGCATCCAGCACAGAGCCTGGAGCCTGTTTTGGATTCTGTGTCTCCCTCTCTCTCTGACCCTCCCCTGCTCACACAGTCTCTCTCTCTCTCAGAAATAAATAAAACATTAAAAAAAAACCCAAGATTTGCTGGCAGCTCTAATAAGTACTGTAATTTTGAAATAGTAATAAGCTTAAACAATATTTCAACATCACTGCAACAACTGTAATGAGATATAAAAATATCTGTGATTTCTATTGGTGATGAAATTATAGCTACTGCTCAGACTATCATGACTTGTTGCCTGCATTTAAAATTAGAGGGACTTCTAAATTTTTGCTACAGGTTGGTAAAAAGGCAGATATAACTTCTTTTCCAGATGAATTCATGAACTCTTTGTGGACCCCATGCTAAGAACCACTGCTATACGACTTGGTAAAATAAGTTGTCACCGTACTTTCTAAATTTTTAAAAATAACACTTATTTTCACATTGTTAAAGCAAAATACAAGCATAATAGAAATGGTAAGAAATTTAGATTAAGTGGGAAAGACAAAGGAAATAAAAAAAAAAACCACATGACTCAGAACCATGGCTCATGGAGCTCATTGTTAATCCTTTTTTCACACACCATATCTACTCCATGTAGGATTATTAAATTGCAGTGTTGCTCAGAAGGATGTTAAAGAACAGGGAATGCTCAGTGAAGAAGCAACTCAAAGCACCATGAATGTGGTGGAAGACTGGAAACTACATGAAGCATAGTCGAGGAAAAGGAACCCTGCCCTTTACAGCACAGCCACCCATAGGCAGGGCAAAGCATCAAGCAACAGAGCTAGGAAGACCCAGAAATCGAGAGGACATGCTAGAGTCTTCCAGCCCCACGAGTAGGAGCCATCCCATTCCTATTCATCAGGATGCATGATCTCAAGTTGGAAACATACATTGTTAATATCGCAAATTACCCACTTGGTGGGGGATACTGACTGTGCTCCAAATCTGTCAGATGCTTGATCAGAGCCCTGATACGTGTTGGCAGAGCGAGAGGTCTCTCATCCAAAGAATCCGCTTTGGAATAATGATAATGAGGTAGCATGTTCCTGGGAAGTGTGGTGCAATCTATACAGACACCCAGGCATGTGTGGGCAGAGAAGGAGCCTTGTATCACCCTGAATGAGTCCCTGTGGCAACACAGTGCAGCTCTCTCTGCACTGAAAAGGTAGTCTGATATATACTCGGCTGTCCCAGGTGACCTCCGGAAGACTGAAGGCTTCGAGTGGCTTGCCCTGTCCATCTTAAACAATGGCCACAGAGAATCTTGTGTGTGTGAGTTCAAAATAGAGTGGAGGCCAAGCCCAAGCTTACTGTCCCTGAGTCTTCCAACCAGTGGCCAGGTTCTGGGCTCTTCACTTGCCATGCTTCCTTTATGAACATGAGGGTGTGAAGCCAGTAGCCACCAGCTTAGTGTCTCACCACACCTCCCGGAAATAACTTCTGTGAGGCTGGGACCAACATCACTGTAGCAACATTGGGAAAGTGCCTCTCTTCCTTTCTGCAGCTCAGAACTTACAGCCATGTCTTTTTCTGACCTCCAAACAGAGACCTTCCCCGGGGGTGAGGGAGGAGGAGGAGGGTGTTAATGAAATACTTCAGGCATAGTCATCAAAATGTGATCATGTGCTTTCTTAGAAGGACCTTTCAACCCCACGGCGGCACCCACTGCTTCCTCTCAGCCTAGCCAAAGATCACAGCCTAGGATAACAGGCCAGCCAAGCTCCCGAGTGCAAGGCACCGCCAAATTCCAAAATGTTTTTAATAAAACAATGTGGAAAGGGCAGACTGCTCATTTTGATTCTCCACTGGGTCGTTCAATTAAAGCAAAATTCTGGGGACACTTGAACCACCCTGACCATATTTTCCATTAGTAATAATGATAAAAGATAATTATTGAGCCTGTCTGTCAGATATTCCAGACACCCGCACCTTCACTTAATTAATTGCTAATTAAGATATGAAAGAACAGCAGTGTCTCTCACACATCCCGACTTTATTAAGCCTCAGCAAATCTTCCTCGGGGAAAACAAACTTAAACCACCAAGGCTTGAGTACCTTCCTTGGATTTGGGAAAACACAGCCGGAAGGGAGGCAGGGAGGAAGGCCAATTTGGAAGTGCTGTTATTTACCATTCTGATGATGCACCATGATCCTGAGAGGCAAGAATGAGGGAGAAAGAGTGAGCAACAAACAAGGTTTGAGTTCCTGCCTTCTGAATTACAGTGAGATAAGTGAGCTTTTTACTTATATTATCTGAGTTAATCCTCACAGCAATCCTATAAAGAAGTATTATGATTCCCATTTTATAGATTAGAAAAGGTGCACTTGGAAGGATTCAGTAAATACCTTTCCAAAAATGTGTAACTGGTAAGAGCTAGAATTTGAGTCAAATTCCACACTCTTCCATTTGTTGTTCCATGGAGGTACAAGAAAGAGAGATGCAATTTTTCCCAGTTCGTTACCAATATTGATAAAGGCAGAAAAGCATCGTGGTAGCCACCCTTCAAGATGATCCCTAATTATTCCTTGCTTTTTAGTATTCATAGCCTTGTGTTGTCTCCTCCCACATTAAATAGCACTAACCTATGTAACCAATAGGATATTGCAGAAAGGATAAGGTGGGTCATGAAAGATGTGGTAGCTTTCCCCTGGCTCTCCCTTGGATCATGCACTCTGGGGAAGGCCAACCATGCTGTGAGGACACTCAAGCAGCCCAGCAGAGGCTCACAGGGGGATACCTACAGTAACAACCAGCATCATCTAAGTGAGCTCTCATGGAACCAGTCTCCAAACCTAGCAAGTCTTCAGATGACTGCAGCCTTTGCAGACATCTTATGTGAAACTTCATGAGACTGTGAACCTGAACCACAGACAAACCACTTCTGACCCACAGAAACCACGAGATAAAAATGCTTATTGATTTAAGCTCAGAATTTGGGGGAGTAATCTTTATACAGCAATAGTTAATGAATTCATGAACTCTTCACATCCTTCTGAATTCCGATGTCTTACCAATACAAATGGGCAGGATTAGAAATCCTTCTAAAGGGCGCCTTGGTGGCTCAGTCGGTTGAGCATCTGACTTTGGTTCAGGTCATGATCTCGCAGTTCGTGTGTTCGAGCCCCGCATTGGGTTCTGTGCTAGCAGCTCAGAGTCTGGAGCCTGTTTCGGATTCTGTTTCTCTCTCTCTCTGCCCCTCCCCTGCTCGTGCTCTGTCTCTCTGTCTCAAAAATAAATAAAACTTATTAAAAAAAAAAGAAATCCTTCTAAGAAAACTTCAGTGTGTATGCCTGAAGATAGGGGCCCCAAATAATAGTCATCCAAGGTCCTTTGTGAGTTTGGGAGCTGAATATGGGTCAGATCACCAAGAGTTGCCTCAAATTCCCATTTTCTCATTAAGATGATTAGGTATAATTTGTTGGGCATTGTACTGAAAATCTGATCCATTTTCAATAACCAATGGCTATAAGAGGAAAAATATGAATTGATAAGAATTCAGCACATGGGGTAGTCTTGTCTAGAACTGAGAGCACCCTTGCAATCAGTTGGCTATTTCTGGGATATCTCCAGCAATTTGCAATAAACAAAACCCAAACCACCCAAGTATGAAGGTTTATGCAGAATGTCAAAATGGACTATTTCTTGGAGTCTGAAACCTCGCAGTCTATGTCCCACCTGGCCTGGCCGTGTTTCTTCTTCTGCCCATGATTTACCTAAGCCAGAGAGGAAATTGGCACAGGGCTTTGGAGAAAATCTGTGTTTGGGATCAACAGGTATCTAATGTTGCACCTTTCAGACCACCCAAGTCCCCAGATCCTGCCCAGAGCAGTCAGGGGCAGGGGGCCCAACCAACAAAGCCCCTCCTGTTTCTGGACTCGCATTCATAGAAGAGGAGTCAGCATTTGATGTGGAGAGAAAATACAGTGCACATTTTTCTGGGCATATTTCACAGGAAAACTTTTTTTCCCTCCACAGATGAGCTGTTACAAGCTGACCCCAGAAAATAGCTATCAAGGGAATGTTGGCCATAAAGAGCAGAAAGTGCAGGTAGATGAGTGGGTTGAGAGAATGAACAGAAAGAACACAGCAATTTGCTGAAGTGCTGGCAAGTCAGGTCACCGTGCTCCTTAGTTTTGTGTGCATTTCCTGTGGTTCCATTTTCTCCCTCCCTCCATGCCCTCTGGGGTGTATCAGCCGAAAGGATTTGGGAGCAAGAGCCCTGCACTCGGTATTTATCCAACAGCTTTGCCTCAGACTTGTTACCACCGAATATTTGCCCACGTTGTGACCCACCGGCATCACTTTCTGTTACGGGAATCCTTCGCCTCGTCACTGGTTATACGAGAACCCACTCTGAGATGGTGCGTTTGTATGATCTCTTTAGGGCTAGATGCCTTGTTCATCAAGCCAAATGGTTCTGTTAGTGAGGTAGTGCACATTACATCACAAGGGCTGGTATATCAGGTTCAATAGGAGC
The DNA here is from genome assembly GCA_017311185.1 of Proteles cristata cristata. NCBI lineage: Eukaryota > Metazoa > Chordata > Mammalia > Carnivora > Hyaenidae > Proteles > Proteles cristata. The sequence continues at coordinate 1,149,162 of JAESUZ010005116.1, read as the reverse complement.
TCTCTAACACACCAAGTATGGCCGTGGCTTCAAGAAGACCAGCACACACTTGCTCGAATTCAATGTGGCCATTGCTCAGTCCACAGTTTGAAGCTTATTTAGAAAAAAAAAAAAAGCCAGCTAAAAGCAATACATACATACATACATACATACTAGTTAGTTAAATGGAAGGAACACAGGACTAGAATACAGGGGTCCCCTAGGCTAGTTCTAATCCCCCCAGTACCTCTGTGTGTTTGGTGCCTGCCTCCGTGAGTGGACTTCTCCTGTAACTGTCAGCCTGGTCTCTCCCTCCCCCATGGTCAGGAGCCCCATCAGGGCAGAGCCTGTGTCCTCTTCTTGTGTCCCCAGTGCCTGGCACAGACCATGGTACTCAGAAGGCTCTTAACAAACGCCTGCTGCCAATGACCGAATCAGAGCATCTATCCATAGTCATGTATGGCTGTGTGTGCTGATATGAGCATGGAGGAAAGTACCAAAGTCTGTGTTCCACACCAACAACGTGGGAGCTGAGGATAATACGGATGGTGCAGGAGGGAGAGGAGATGGAGAGAGGCAAGCAGAAGAGAAAAAATAAAAAATAAGGACATGGCACTAAAAAAGCCTCGATGTGTAATACGATCTTTCTGGTGAAAGTATGTGTCTGTATGCATGAGTAAGTAGGGGGAAAATGATGATGCTCATATGTTGGTTCAAACAAGTTGCAGAGAATTTTGGCTAAGAAGTATAAACAAAAACATCATGTATCTGTGTCTATATGCCTGATTGGGTTTAAATGAGCATGAAGGGGGGTGTGGGTGAGGGGTGCTGTGAGGCACCTCCCCACAGCAGCACTCACCCCCCACCCAGGCGCTGGGAGTGTTGGTAGCTCACAGCTCACAGCTGGGGTCCCCTCCTGGAGTCACCTTCAGCCAAAGGAAGCTGCTGTGCCCAGGGTCTCCCTAGGGGCAACCAAGGACAGGTGGGGTCCAAATAGCTGTCCCTTCTCATTGCTGGGCAGCTCCAGAGCTCCCTCTGGCCAGACCTGCTTCCTGGCCTCCCTGATGAGAGTATGCCCAAGTGAACCTTCAGCACACATAACCTACTGAGGTCTGTATCCCGAGAACCGAAAGTGTGGCCTCGTGGAAAAATACATAACTGGTCTATTAGCATGTTACATCAAGGGGCTGAGGTTGGGGGAGGTGATTAGCTTTTTCTGTATGTATACATCTTCATATCGATTTGCTTGGTACAATGAACACATATCCACTTTCTAATTTTGAGAATATCAAACAAAGAAATGTGAAACGTACTCAACAAATAAATGTTACTTAAATGAGTGAATGACTCTGCTCATACCTCGTTGGAGAATTGGTAATAAAAGAGCATATCGAAAGAATTGATTTTTAATCAAAGAACCTGAAGGGGATTTTGCTACCATGTTTGATGACTTTTGACTTTGTTGGTTCAAAAGAGATTGGGCCAGCTTTCTACAAATGAAGTCACCACCCCACAGGGTGAGAAATAAAGTGACCAATGGGTAGAAGCAAAAAGAAGAGTTTTAATTCCATGGAAGAAGAAATTTTCTAGTATCAGAGTTACCTGCCAGATAAAAATGGGCTGCAAATTTGGGCAGCCACTGTCCAAATTACACTGACCAGAGAAAGTATAATTATTCCATTTGGTGAGCTGTCAGATTAGAACCGGAGCGGGGAAACTCCCGGCATTTATGTCCCTTCCAACACTTACCCACCCTGGGCACTGGCATGCTCACTGATGAACGCTCTCCTTCCCAATGATGCAGCCTCACAATCTTTCCCAACCCCACTCTCCAAGCAGCCACTGCTGATACACTGCGTAAGGATTCACCAGAGATGAAATCTATTGGCCCTTCCAGAACTAAACGATCTTTCTTCTAGTTCTAAGGTTCCACAAGGTCTTCCAGGGAAGGCTAATTTATTCAGGAAGAACTTAGAGGAGCAAGCCTACACCTTAGCCAAAGGCTTGCCCCTTCCTGCCTCCAGTGCTAATCGATTTTTTTTGCAAATGCATATGAGGTCCCTAAGGCTCAGTGTCCCCTTTGGAGAAAGCCGAGAGGATTTGTGGGAAGCAAGGCTGTTAAGGCATAATCATCCTGTAATGGACAGGTGTCGATGGTCCCTGGGAATTGTGTACGGGGGAGAACTGATTCAAGTCTTGCATGGGAACCGGACTTCTATCGGTTAACAAATTACTGACATGGAAGCTCCCCACTTGCAGTAGATGTCACTGCTTCCATGGGGGGAGGGTTCCTACCGGAGAGGATTACCCTTTGTTATGCATTCATTTCTGCGATGAGTTTTTAGTGAACATCTCTGTGCTGCACTGTGCTTGGGACAAGAACTAAAGCAGGGAGCAGGACAGAGTATGGAGTGAGAATAGCACAGACGAAGAGGCTTACGACAAGTGGTGACTTTTACAACTTGGGAATGCCTAGGTGCTGCTTATATTAAGGACAGAAGAGGGGCTCTGGTTTAGGGGCAACGGGAGGCTTCATGGAGGAAGTACCAAGCATCTGTCATAATCAGGTCACCTCCGTATGTTACTATGGCCATCTTGCAAAGAACTCCGAATAGTTTTCATCACATAAAACACATTTCTGGATTTATAATCATTCTGTAGAAGAGTTTCTTAAGTATTTACAGCTTCATTGCAAAACTATGAGAATGAATGAAAGAAAATTAATAAAATAAATAGAACTCTCCAGAGAAGAAATGAAAGAACTTCATAAAAAAACAGTTTTCTTTGCTTTAGACATCCACCTGTTGTACCCCCAAGTTTATTGAAAAGGGGCTTTGGAGGCTGGGATGGAAAGGGAAACTGAGATTCCTTGTTTTGGAACTCTCAACAGACTTCTTCCCTCCCTATTCCTATTTCAGGTGGACCTATCGCTGCACCTGCACAGAGACTGGGTCCCTTGGAGTCAGGATTGAAGAGCGTGTGGGAAAAAGAAAGCATCAAAGACACTGTCACTAAAGGTACCATTTCCTGTGAAACTTTCCCATCCATCACTGCAATGGCCAGTTCGAGGCTTTCGCTTGTGACTGCATATTCCCAGGGTCTGAGACTCTTTGTCACTGCAACAATGGCCTAGGGGACAGCCTCCCTGAAAAGAGGTGCTCAAGACCGTTACTTCCCCTGGGCTTCATGCCATCTCAGTAAAAGCTGGGGAAACCAGGCACTGGGGTTTTGGCTTTTCATAAAATATGTCTGAAATGCATTTCATGATGTGGTTGGTAATAAAAGTGTATTACTGCTTTCAGTCCCTCCAAGAGACTAGGCTTGATTCCCAGCCCAGCCGCGCCTGCACTCGGCCTGCAGGAATCGGTGCTAAATTATTCACCAGCCCGACTAAAATTTCTGGAGTTCCAAAACCTCTAATAAAGTATTATGAAAAAATATCCATCTCTTTATCTCTATCCATAACCATTTATATGGCTAGAGGAAAAACCTGTCGTTTTATTTCTTTTAATTTCAAAGCTTTCCTAATTCCTTTTTTCACACCACATATATATGTCCAAAGAATTTTCAGGTTGAAATAATAACCTTCTAGAAAAATGGTCCATGGGAGACGGCTCTGAGGATTCAGAGTTGACAGGCACAGTGAATATTTTGCTCCCTTAATAACTTTCACTGGCTCTCCAACTTGACATACCGAACTGGGAACTTCTCAGATAGGTATGCCCCTTATTTCATAGTAGAAAACAATGATAATATACCTACCAGCCCTCTCTCTATGTGTTTATACGGTTGCTAAAATTTGTTTGGGAAAAATTCATTTCCAACCTCAGATCCATAATATACTCATTATCAGTTGTACTCTGCAGCAATAGGGTAAGTCTGTTCTGATGCCCCAAGTTTGAATCAATCCAGACTAGTCCTAACCACACCCTGCCTCACCTGGGGACATTGGCTACAAAGTATCCTAGGCTGTTTAAGATACCTTTGAACATAGAAACTTAGGAGACATTAGCACATTAAGCTGGCTATCAGCCATTCGCACTTTATTTAAAAATTTTTTTTTAATGTTTTTATATTTATTTTTGAGAGAGACACACACACAGAGTATGAGCAGGGGAAGGACAGAGAGAGAGGGAGACACAGAATCGGAAGCAGGCTCCAGGCTCTGAGCTGTCAGCACAGTGCCTTGCACAGGGCTCGAACTCGTGAACGGTGAGATTGACCTGAGCTGAAGTTAGACTCTTAACTGACTGAGCCCCCCAGGCACCCCTAGCTGTTCACACTTTAGAGCAAATTGGTTACTTTGGTGTTTTGAAGGTAACAGCTGGTTGAGATTAAGTTCTCTGCAACCAAGCAGAGCTGAAACAGGGTGGACTCTCTGAGCGACAACTAAGGGTAGCTGTCGCAAGAAAGTCATAGGAAATGTATTAAGATGAAGACATTTGAACTTACTAGCACTCTACTGAGAGAAGGCTCTGTGTAGCTAAAAGACTATTGGCCAAGACACTTGCATTACAAGATTGATATCTCTCCCTACCCTCCCACCTCCACCAAAGAAATACATTCAAATAAAACCCATTGGTTTCTAAACTGACTTCTGAACAAGGTGGGTTCAAGGGGAAGGGGGTGCTGTCATCCTCTGCTAAGTCGATGTTGAATAAATATTTAAAGAATGTTGGTTTAAATGTAAGACAAATCATTAGCCTGACAAGCGTACCCAGCTGTTTCATCAGCCCTGATACCTGAGGCTTCTGATAGAGAGGGTGGAGGGATGAAAGAGCGAGCCCAGGACCCTGCCAGCCGGAAAGAGGCTCTGTGAGGGAACTGAGAAGCCAGCGTGCAGACAGACAGGGGGAGAGGGGTGACCCATGAGGACAACCATCACATCCTGTCTGGACCTAGCCCTACTCCAGCAACGAGGACCCTGCTCAGGTCTGACCTCATGGAAATCGACCTGCAGGCTGAATCAGAGAATGTTCATGGAAAGAAAGAATGAGCCTCATGATTAAACAGGCCCTGGGGATGATGATCCTTGTGATATTGTGATTTATAATGAGAAATATATATTTGGTCTTCATCTAGTTTCTGACACAGAACTCTCCAAGCCCTTGAAATGTCCTAAATGATAAGAGCTATAAAGGTGTCTTGCTGTTCATAACAAACACCTTTCCATCACACCTGAGTTTACACAAATGTGGAGACTTCGGGAAAGCACCTAAGAATGGGAGCTTGAAACCATCCTTGACATTGGGATATTGGAACTTTTAGTCCCACCCCACCCCCCACCCTCTGGGGAGGGGAAGGAGTTTGGAGATTGAATTCATTCACCAATGGCTAATGATTTAACACATCACACCTGTGTAATGAGCCTCCATGAACCCCAAAGGGACTGGGTTCAGAGAGCCTCCAGGCTCAGGAATGAGACCATTCCCATATGCCACCATGCTGGGCCCCGTAGAGGTATAGACACAGGAACTCCTTTGTTCAGGGCCTTGCCGAAAGTATCTTCATCTGGCTATTGATTTGTGTCCTTTAATATCCCTGGGGATAAACTGGCGATCCAGTGAATGAACTGTTGTCCTGAGTTCTGTGAGCTGCTCTAGCAAAATAACTGAACTCAAAGACGGGGTCATGGGAACCTCTGATTTATAGCCAGTTGGCAGCACAGGTAAAGGGGACTTCTAATAATGGGCATGGGAAGTGGGGACAATCTGGTAGCACTGAGCCCTTAGTCTGTGGAATCTGACACCATCTTCAGGTAGGCACTGTCAGAATTGCATTGAATTGTAGCACACGCAGTTGGTATCAGAGAATTGCTTAGTGTGGGGAAAGAACCCCACATGCTGCAATTGGTGTCAGAATCAGAATCGTAATTCCAAATCACATCAGGGCTGTAAGCACATCAGGGTTAAGCTCCGTTTCAGGATGGGGCTGACAGCAGCTCTCCGGGCCAGGGATAGTCAACCTTGGCTGGATGTGAGGGGCCTACCCCGAAGCCAGCAAAACACTGCCCAAGCAGGGGTGTGGCATCCTGCTGGCCCTGGTGAGGGCAGAAACTCTCAGAAGTCTACAGGATGCAGCATTCGGAGGTAGTTCACAGAAGCACCAGCTGCTCTGCTGATTAAATCTCAAAGCCACCTCCAAGTTCCAAGGCCAGTCCCTCTTCTCCTGTGTCACCTGTGTGCGATTGACCTCACAGGGGTGCATGGATTGTCAAGAGTAGCCCTGTCCCCCACAGATGTTCAAATAGCTCTTCCCCAGCGTGGGCTGGTGTGGTGTGGCAGTCCTCCCCCTGCCCCCTCCCTCCGACCCAGGTCACCTCATGGCTCTTCGGCAATGCACACGGAGGTGCACTTCCCAAGCTGGTCCGAACTGCTTTACTTGGCCTCCTTCTATTTCTATCCCACCTTCATTCCCCATGCATTGGAAAGCAGCTTATTTTAAAAGCTGATTAGATGAGCCTTTAATAACATTAGAATTTAAATGGCCCCAGATAGGTTTTCAGCCTCTTGCCAAATTGAGATAAATGTGATATTTGGGGAGCTGAGTTCCCAGCTTCATGGCTGCTCTGGACTGCAGTCATGTTTTGAAGCACTACGTCTCCCATGTTTCTCTGCAGCCTGAAACTGGGTTCTTGGGGGTCTCTAAGGTCCCTTTTATCCCAGAAGGTCTAGGGCTCCGTGTGTAGCTGGGCCTCCACGATAATGCACTAATTATTAAGGAAAGATAAGGCGGGGACAAGGGCACAGGACACAGTTATGATCTGTGTGCCATGCGCTGTGGGCAGACTTCTCTCTGTGATCCTATACCCTCTGATAAGTCTCAGTTCCAGACAGCACACCTTTATTGAGCAGCTGCTATTTAGGCGTGGCACCGAGAATAAAATGGTCAGGAGTAGGGATGTTTCATCTGGGTTAATACGTTCAGCTCCCTCTGTGACTCTTCCAGGGGGGTTCGGTGCTGGGAAAGGGAAACACACTTACGGAGCCATACGGGTATGACCGCCTCCTGGTTTTGTACTCTGCTGCAGCTTTTGGGAAAAGCAAAAACCAGAGTGGGGGTGTGGAGTGGGGACCCACCAAAGATGAACATAACAGTCCAGTATTGAGGCCTTTTTCTCTCCACATCTTGTAGTTTACGTGGGAAAGATGTACCTGTACTGGGTGTGTCACCTGGGTCTGCTTGCAAGTTCATCTCCCCTTTTGCTAAGCCTGGGGCCATCCCCAGTACCCTCAGTTTTGCTACTCTTCTTGGAAAGCCTCTGTAAGACCCTCCTCCCCACCTTGCTCTATCCTGTCTCTCTGGAGAGGAAGCGTCCCTCCTCCTTCTGAGGCTCACTCCTCCCCTGAGCCCTCAGTTCCTTCCCTTTCACCTCCTCCAGGGTGCTCACCCAGCCATAGCCCCTTCCCTCACTCACATCGCCTCTCACTTTTGGTAAGTTCTTTCTCTGCTGCTTATAAACAAACCTCGGTCTCCATGAAAACGAGCACACAAAAACAGCTTTCCCTTGATTTTGTGACTCTCTCCTCTTATCCTAAATTCTGTGAAGGAATAGTCTAGATTCATGTCTCACCCACCCAAGCAACCAATTCAACTTAATCCCTCAAACATGCGTGGAGTACATACTATGTGCTATGCCCTACCTGGAGCCTGACCACTGGGACGATAGTCTTGTAAGTCGGGTACACATGTGGGAAGGGAGCTGATGGGCTCATGCACTACAGGGAAGGAGAATGGGAATCATCAGCCCTATCTTGGGGACAGGGGCAACTAGGAAAGTATCATAATTCTTCGGGCACATGGAGAACCCAGGAAGGGAGAATAGGAAGGAGGAGGGGCAGTTCAGATGGAAGGAGCAGTAGTGGCCAAGGTCAAGGAGAGAGAGGGCACCAAGCACCCGGCGAGACAAGCGGTGTTGAGGCAGCAGAGGATGACTGACAGTCCTCAGGGGTGAGATTCCAAGAAACTTCAACTCTTTCTTGAAAATACTGGAGAAGTCCAAGCCAGGATGTGACACAATCAGATTGCCTTTTACTTTTTTTTAAATTTTATTTTTTATTTATTTTTTAATATAACTTATTGTCAGATCGGCTAACATCCAGTATGTACAGTGTGCTCTTGGTTCTTGGTTTTGGGAGTAGATTCCTGTGGTTCATCACTTACACACAACACCCAGTGCTTATCCCAACAAGTGCCCTCCTCATATTTAAAGAGAGAGAGACAGAGACAGTGTGAGTAGGGAGGGACAGAGCGAGAGAGACAGAGAATCTCAAGCAGGCTCTGCACTGTTGGCATAGAGCCCGAATCATGAGATAATGACCTGAGCCAAAACTGAGAGTCGGATGCTTGACCACCTGAGCCACCAGGATGTCCCAGTCAGATTGCCTTTTAGAAAAACTCCCGGGAGGGGCGCCTGGGTGGCTTAGTCGGTTAAGCGTCCGACTTTTGCTTGGGTCATGATCTCACGGATTGTGGGTTCGAGCCCCGCGTCGGGCTGTGTGCTGACTGCCAGTTCAGAGCCTGGAGCCTGTTTCAGTCTGTGACTCCCTTTCTCTCTAACCCTCCCCTGCTCACGCTGTCTCTCTCTCTCTCCTAAAAATAAATAAAACATTTAAAAAAAAAAAAGAAAGAAAGAAAAACTCCCGGGAAACATCAATTAGAGGGGAAGCTCAGAGAAAAAGCTGCTCCAATCGTCCAGATAAGAGGCAAACTAAAAGTGGCCTGGGAATGAAGGGGAGGGGATGCTAACACAGTCCCCCCACCATGTACCCCATTTTGGGCCTCACCCGAACAGCAGTTCTCTTCCTGCTCTAAACCCTGAGCATCCCGATGCCTTCCTTACTGTCCTTTCTGAACCTGTGTTATAGTCATTTGTGTGTACCCCTGACTTTCCTTATCAAATCGTATTTTTGTCTCTCCTTCAAATTACAGTACCTTGCTCATAATAAGAGCTGAAGAAAAGGTTATTTAGTTGAATTGAATTTTCAAGAGCTTCAAACCATGAATAATTGAGGAATCAACCATGTATAAGTGCTTATCATTTACATAATTGTATAAACAAGCTGAGAAGATTTTTTTTCCTCTGTTATTTTTATTACCCCAGAATGCCCCCCTGTCTCCTTGGTTCTCTAGATTTTAAGGAAGTAGTAAACAAGTGTTCTGTAACACACACAAGTATCAGAGGCTCTGCCTGGCTCTCACCTCCCCAGGCAAGGGAAGTGGTTGCAAGCAAGGAACAGATGATTGCATTGATTGAAAATGAAAGCCATGTATAAATATTGAGAACTATGCTGTCTGAAGAGACAGAGAATTGTGGAGCACACTGCATGATGGGACCCGTGTGCAGAGTCCCGAAGGTCAATGTGCAGATACAAATTGATTAAGCTAAGTACTTACTGAAATTGCTTTCCAACACACTGATGAAAATTGATCATAAGCAGGACCCATATTTACAGTGAAAATGCTTATGTAAAGTTACCCTTTGGTATGTCACCAAAGCAAATTTAGATTGTCCGGATTTTTTCCCAAGTGGAGGTACCTGCGGTAGAGTTAACAAATGCTTTATAGAGAGTCTACCAGCACTTAGCATTTCATGACTGAGAATCTGACCCAGAACGACCTTATTGTGACATCTCTTTAGAACCCTGAGGTTAGCCTCCCTCCCATTCTCTCCCATGCCAAACCAAAGGACCCTGACTAGCTACAAGTCAGCCCTACCTACTCTGGTATCCATACTTTCACTCTTTTTTGTTTGTTTGTTTGTTTAATGTTTATTTATCTATTTTGAGACGGGGTGGGAGAGAAAGAAGGAGAAAGAGAATCCCAAGCAGGCTCTTGGTTCTCAGCACAGAGCCTGATGTGGGCCTTGATGACCTGAGCCGAAATCAAGAGTGAGATGCTTAACTGACTGAGCCACCCAGGCACCCCATACCCATCCCACATGTGCCCCCCACACCCACCCCATGCTGCCACTCTTAAACACAATCCCTAGCTCCTAGGAAACTGGGAGGCGGATCTCACGTGGACTGCATCCAACATACTTAAGCAGTGATGTGAGTGCCACTAGCTTGGACCCCTTCAGCAGCAGGAAAGAGAAGCAGGTGGTCAAAAGGAAAGGCAAAGCAGATATGGGGGAAATAAGAAAGGGGAACAGAAGGCCCAGTTAGCGAGTCTTTATTGAGTAATTTTTATGTCTCAAATACAAAAGTAATGAGCCATGGGCCACATGAAAGGAGTACATATCATGGTCCTTGCACCCAAGAAGCTTAGGATTTCATCCAGAGGGCAATTCTAAACCCAGAAAACAAGTACTGTACCAGTGCATGGCAATATAATGGCATACTAATATTGCACCCTGGCATTGGCTGTGCTATTACTGAAAAATGAAATGGAGTGAATGTCACAGGTTCCAGAAGGTGGAGATGGACAGAGAACACCTCATGGCAGAGGTCACAGACATCAAGCTGCATCTAGAAAGGAGAGATGAAATGAAGCCAGGGAGGCAGAATGAACATGACCCCTTGGACTTATGAAAAAGAGTAAGAACAAAAGGAGAGGAAGAAAGAGAACTGGAGAAGGAAAAAGTTGCCAGTGTTGGTGAAGGCAGAGCAGCCTCAAGTCTTTTGGGCGCCTGTGTGAACCCTTGGGTTGCTTGGCCAAAGACCGACCATTTAGAGGCAGAGAATATTTCTGTAGTCCCAGTCCTCTCGGTAGGGCTTGGGCTCATGCCAGCCAATTTTTGTTGTCTCTACCATTACAAAGTGAAGCATCTTTTTCCTCGTGTTTGCTCAAGAGGAATGTTGTTTACACTGACAGCCTCACACACTTCAGACTGATCTCTGACAACTGAATTCTCTTTTTACTAACAATTGAGTGTAAAGAACTCACAGAAACTTCACAGCAGATGAGATTCCTTCATTAGCTCAAGGTTCCAGTGGCCTCTGAGAAATGGAGAGATTGGTAAATGAAGGATAATTTATTAGATGCATTTCAAGTGGGTTTTATGAAGAGAGTGGGATCTTGCCCACAAAATGTATTTTGATTGGCACAGGGAAATCTCCCAGACTCCCAAATTACTCTCCCACCCCACCCTCACTCCATTTCAAATTTTCAGAAAATAAAATGAAGCAGAAGATACCTGGCTCTCCCACATTGTCTGAAATTCTACCACTTGAGATGGATTCTTACTAAGGTGTTGCCTCTCTCAGATGTCCCCAGAGAGACCCGTTTATCCACGCTAGAACGCTTATTATTTTATTAGGTGGTTTTCTGTCTAAAAGTCACAAAAGGAGGAATATGCTTAGAAGAGGAGAAGAAATTATTTATTATTTATTATTATTATTATTATTATTATTATTATTATTTAGCACATGGGTCCCTGTAAGGAAAGGCAGAATGGAGGAGAGTATTCAATGCAAGCAGTGAATGGCCTGGATGGCTGAAGAGCAGAAGGAGGGTAGAAAATAGAGCCAGAAGAGGGGAGAGGGTAGGAGAGGGGGGCGGGCATGGAATCAGGATGGAAAAAAGCTAGAATCAAACTTTGTCTCCTCTGTATGTGGCCTGGAGCAGCCCTGACCAATGGAATGAATATCTCCAACAGCAAAGCTGGGCAAATTCAAGTGCCACCTGTGAACTCAGCATTGCCTAAGAACGTGGAAAGGAGGAGGGACAAGGATACCACTCACAGGTTTGCAGGGGGCAGGCTGGATGTATGCATATGCAGCTAAGTCAGGTCCAGCTTCAGCAAAACCACAGCACGGCTTTCATTAGGTGCAGAGAAGACATGCCTTGAGTTCACCCCAGTGTGGGACAATTGTGGCCATGGGCCCAGGGAGTACGTTGATTGACAGCTCAGTCGGCAGACTACAGTAAACTGCAGAGTGATTTAAGAACTTTGGAGATGAAACTGCGAAAACCCAGATAATCTGATACCAGAAACACATACCCACCAAATGTTCAGTCTAGGACTTTAGTGGTTAGTCTAGTCCAACCCTCATCTTCTTGCTGGAGGAGGGAGAGCTCGGAGAAGAATTGAGATTTGTTGAGTGCTTTCTATCTGCGAAGTACTGTTTTAATCACTTTTTATGTATCAACTCCTCCCAGCAGCCAATAATAATAGTTATCGTTGTTATCGCCATTCTACAGAGAAGGAAACTGAGGTAGAGAAAAGCCAAATGACTTGCCCAGGGTCAAAGCACCTAGTAAGTGGCAAAGCAGGGATTTGAACCCAGGAAGTATGAGTCCAGAATTCCTCCACAAACTAAAGGATTTGTTGGAGAGCACACTGTCGGACACCAGCAAGGAAAAGCCACCCCTTGTAATGTGAACCCTGGCACACTGAGGTGACATTGCAAGCACATTTGTGCGATGATGATGGCAGGTCAAGGAGAGGCTACAACACACCTGGTGATTGATTCTCTGTGGGAGCTGAAGGCCTTTCTGGAAGGGAAGCAGGGCAGGGTGGTGAGTCGTCTATTTCTCCTTAATCAAAGAGAGGAATGAATTTGTAATGGAGTCACTGCAATTGAAACCATGATAATTATTGACAGAATGGTACAGAAATGGAGGCGTAGATGTCTCTCTCCTCAAAGAGGAGGAGCTTGAGGTAATGAAATTGTAAAGACGGAATTGATGGCCTTTTGATAGTGATCAAGGCAACAGCAATAGACTGTGAGTGTGACGATAAAGGAAGGGTAGCGATGCATGGAGTCGCTCAGTCAACCACACTTCCTGAATGCTAACTTGGGCCAGCTGCTAAGTGCTCTGGAAGGAATGAGGTCTAGTCCACCATGAGCCTACCATCAGATGAATAAAACCAGGCAATGGTAAACAGCTCATCTCCCCAGACACACACTGAAACATGAGAGATCTAGGCATGCATCACCAGTTTTATTCATACAGACTCAAAGTGTTCTGAAGAAGAAATTGGTAGTTAGGATTCTTGGAATCAGGGAGACAGCCATAAGAAAGAGCTGGGCCGATGGGATGTTGGCCTCTTCAGATGAGGATTATCACTGGCTGTTATGGGACGACACATGAGGATGGAGTGGTCAGTTGTAAATAGGCTACAATGGCAACAGTGAAGTTGCCTTGGAAAGTGGAAGATCTTTTGTTGTCACCCTGATCATGGGCTATTTGATAAAAGAAAAGGGAGGGGCATCTTAACATTAGTGGAGACATTGGGTACATGTCTAGAGTGGAAGAGGGATGCCTATAGCTTTATCAAAGCCGACCAGGGTCTTGTACCGTAAGGGAGTGGATAAAGATGCTGAAATTGTTATGGGAACAATTATGACTGTAACTGAGGTAATAATGAAGATAATGGACCTGTAATGAAAAGCTGGTGGCTGTAAAGGAGAAGGTGAGGGCAACTGGAATGTAGAAGAGGGAGATAAGGGAGGTAATGGTGGTGACGCAAAAGGTAATGGAGTTATAATGTAGATGATGTGAAAGGTAATGGAGTTATAATGAGGTGATGACTACAGAGTTGGGGGGGGGAAGATGATCATCTTAATGGAAGCAAGAGGGACTGTATGATACAGGTGAGAACTGTATGCAGAGCATGCATCACAATGGCCATGGCTGTGGGTGACTGGGGGAGTAATGAACAGCTACACCCAAAGTTCTCATTACGGCAGGAGTCCTAATGGACCCTAGAATAAGATAATGATGTTAATGGAAAAGATGATGACTGGCATGAAAACCAGGACGCTTGTGATGGTATTTAGAAGTATCTATTTAGTAGGAAAGAAGGAGGGATGGAAATGCGATTGAGGGTGGACCGGTGTGGACATAGCTGTATGTTACAGGGCTGAGGCTCCTGAGGGCGATTCACTAGACTTCTCCCCATGGGTGATTTGGCTTTAGTGCAGCTGCTCCCACTTGTACAAGGCATTTGTCATGCGTGAAGCAAGTCTGAGATGAACAGACGTGGCTGCGGCAACAATTCAAGCTTACAGTCTAAATTTTGTTCTTAAATTAGGCATGACAACACACTAGCTCAGATATAGTACTTCTGTGAACAGATATGTAAACAAAATGTCTAGGAGATGCATGGGTTTGCAGCAGAAGTAAATTTATGTAGAGGATTATTTATTTTTTTAATATAATTTTAACCATTAATGCTTCTTCCATGTGAATAAGTGGGAGCCTAATCCTCCATGGGTCACCGATGAACTTCTGAGACCTTTAGATGGAAAACGTGTTTGTGGCAGCTTGTGCTCCCAGTCTGGCCAGGGAGACTCTGATGTGGGCTCTGAGCAGGGATCTGGGGAACAGGCATGCACAAGGGTCCCCAGTGCAGATGGCGTTTCTGCATCGAGCAGCCTAGACTTGTATACAGAATGTAAACCTCAGACCTAAGGACAAACACTTGATTCCAGACCCACAGCAGGCATCCAGGAAACACAAGCAAAAATGTACATCCTTTGAGGGGAGCAGAGACAGCCAGAGAAACTCATTGTACCAGGAATTCCTGTGTGTGGAACATAGGTGCTATCTGCCTCCGTCCGGTACCTAGATGCCACCTCTCAGACCAACTATATCCAAACCACCGGAAGAGCTTTTGCAAAACTGAGATTCCTGGGTCCCACTTCATGGACAGTCTGATTCTGTTGATTAGGAGCAGAACTATAAATCTGTCTTTTAACCACCACCCTTCCTGGAAATTTTCCCATGGTCTCTAGTGTGGGAACCACTCTGTTCACCCACGGCCCTTAGAAGGAGAATGTCAGGCAAGGGGTGTGGAAAGCAATTTCATGAGCATAAGCCAAACCAACATTTCAAGTAGATTTGTCCTAACAGTGGGATTTGAGCAGCACTCAGCAGCCTCTCCTTCTCAACAGAAAATTATCCTCCACCTAGGTGTACTTTTCCCTCGATGGAGACTCGCACAACTGACTTAAGCAGTCTCCCAGCAAGGGACTCCTAGAACGGCACTAGGCAGCGTGGGGCAACTAGACCCTATTTCCTCTAGAATAGAAGGAATGAGGCAGTATGGGGATGGAAATGTGTGTGTGTGTGTGTGTGTGTGTGTGTGTGTGTGTGTGTGTGTGTGTAGGAGGTGGGCATGGAGGAAGGCAATGCACTGGTAAGGAGGGAGGGAAATATCCAGAGAAGGCATTCCAAGTACCCCTGGTTATGGAAATGCATACGGATTTAGAGGTGAGAGGGGGCACCGCCATGCTGTCTTTGGAAGGTCTCTCTTGTCCAGCCCTCAGATGTACCATTTTGCTCTTCAGGATTCCCAGGGATTAAAAAAATGTCAGTACTGGGAAATATTCAATTTAGGTTTGGGGAGGTACAAATTGCTTCTGTCCTTATATGGTATATAAGCTGTGCACATGCACCTATGTCTACACCTGCATGAACCAAATTAGAAAACAGGTACAAATACTAAACAATTCCATTACAAAGAAAATGTATTTTTTTCCTCAAGTTCCATCCATGGTGCTACACATGGCCAATTTTCATTCTTTCTCATTGCCATGTAGTATTGCATTGGTGTTATGCTGAGCGAAATAAGTCAGGCAGAGAAGGGCAGATACCATATGTTTGCACATATAGGAGCATTAGGAGGAACTTAATGGAGGACCATGGAGGAGAAGAAGGGGAAAAAATAGTAGGGGGGGGGGAGGGAGGGAGGCAAACCATGAGAGACTCTTGAATGCCAAGAACAAACTGAGGGCAGATGGGAAGGGAGGGGAAGGGGGTTGATGGGCATGGAGGAAGGCACTTGTGGGGATGAGCACTGGGTGTTATATGGAAACCAACTTGACAGTAAACTATTTTTAAAAAAAAAAGAAAATGTATTTTTTCAATTGCTGAACAAAATGATAGACTATTCCTCCATAACCAGTGTCTTAATTCTTCCTGTCCCTTCAACCTGAACTCTTTAAAGAGACCAGCAAATTCACAGTCACAGTCTTCTTTTTTTTTGGGGGCGGGGGGAGAAAAACTTAGGTCCATTAGCACCAGCTTGCCCAGATCTGTCTCAGGGACCAAAACCCAGAGCATTCGCTCATGTTCCCTTAGAGAAATAGTGAAGTTCAAGCCCTACTTGACCCACCTGGGAGTAACTCAGACAATCAGATTGAGGCTGTGATAGGAAGTGACTTTGTGGGCACAGTGTGGGCTCTCTCTTCAGCTGATCACTTCTTCTGTCTTCCCTGGTCACCGCCCTTCTGAAAAAATGTGCCCCACAGTCCTTTCACAACTATGCCTCCCTTTCCCAGGGGTGCTGACCCATCTCTTGAGAAGTGCCACCTTCCTCCTGAGCCATGTTGTCATTTGTTAGCGGCTAATCATTCATTAACCTCCCAGGTACCTCCTGGAAGCCAGGACCTCACCTTCATTTGCAAAGGTGGTTCATCAGGTCCCCCTTTAATAAAATTACAACTTCAGGAAACAGATCATTTGTATCAAATACAACCCCATGGCTTCCTCTTATGTTAATCATTTCAGGCAGGTGCTATTAGGTAATTCAATCACTGGGCTACAGAAAGCAGCCACTGAATTAATGAGGAATGAACTCAAATTCTGAGTAAGAGATTTTCTGAATAAATGGCTCTGAATGAAAAAGCAGGAGCCAAGCCTATAATCACAGCAGATGACAACAATACAAAATTGCATATTAAACACAGTCCCAACTTCCATCTATTCTCAGTCCACAAACTCTTCTGAAGCCAAGAGAACATATTGTGACTGCCGCCAGCAGCTTCCATGTTTGCCACTTTTCTAATATTTCCTTAACACTTTTTCAGGTGCACTGAATGTATTCTAAAGCTCTCATCCCAATTTAAAATAAGCCTTAGTTTATCCCCAACACTAGCCTTTTGTTTAAAAGAGCATCTTTGGGGCGCCTGGATGGCGCTATTGGTTACACGTCCAACTCTTGATCTTGGCTCAGGTCATGATCTTGTGGTTCATGAGTTCGAGCCCTGCATCAGGCTCTATGCTGATGGTGTGGAGCCTGCTTGGGATTCTGTCTCTTCTTCTCTCTTCCCCTCCCCCGCTTGCTCTCTCTCTCTCTCAAAATAAATAAACATTAAAAAATTGAATAAAAGAGCATCTTTGTCCACAGCCCCATTCAGACTTGAAATCTGTCTGGCCTCCCATCTGATGTGCCTGCATCTGGCCACCCTGCCTTGTGGGATACTTTCCTCACAGCCACCAGGATGACCCTCCCCAAACTCAGATCTCACTACATCACATCCCTGCTAAACACCCTCTGTTCACTATCACTGTGCTCACCTTTTAAGCGTGTCCCACAAAATTCTTGGTGACTGGTCCCCAGCTTGTCTTTCTAGCACATCTCTGGTTGCTCTTGACAACCCTGAACATTCCGTGCTCTTTTGTAGTGCCACCTGTTTCCTCCCTAATGTGCCTACACCAGCCTAGTTCTGAACAATGTCCACCCTGATCCCCTGGGCACCTCCACTCCTAGACTGAGCCAGGTGCCCTTTTCCTCATGCTTCTTTAGCACCTGAAGTCAGAGCTCAGTTATTGAACAGAGCACTGAAGACCACAACAGCTGGAGTGGAGTCTCTCTCTTCAGCTGGCCTGATACCAAGTTGAGAATAAGACACTACATAGGGTTGAACCTTGGATTTGCAAGGCTGGGCCTATGGTAGATAACACCGTAAATATTTGATGAATGAATGATCAAGTGGTGGAATAAATGAAATCATGGTTGAATAAATAAATGAACCCAATGACACGATTTATGCCAATTCAAGCAGCCACACGTCCCAACTCTGAGCAGCAGCATTTGCAGAGTTTATTTTTCGTGACCTGAAATTCGGTCAGTGACAACATGGCACCAAATGAGTAAGTTGCCCTACAGCTGATGATGTCATCACCATGTCTTCATCCTCCCTCCCTTATAAATACCGGACAAACTAGACTCTGCAAAAGAAACGAGATGCTCCCCTGTGTACAGAAACCACTGATAGGATGAGCCACATGGTGAGCCACGTGGCCTTCCTGGGGTTGGGGCTTCCCTCGTCCCAGGAAATTTCCCCAGCTCTGCACACAGCATTTGGTTCTCACGGAGCTGTGGTTGCCCGGCATTTATCATGCTGTGCTTCATCAGAGATTTAATCAGGTTTGAGTTTTTAACAACGTGCTTGTCACGCTCACTTAACTTAAAATCAAGCCTGTTCGGGCATTAGTTGGTCCTATTCACTCAGTATGGTAGTTTGGACATTTAAAACTCCAGAATTTTTCATCAAGGAGCACTTTACATTTTTATCAAGCATCCCTTAGGCACACACCTCGCAGGCTGGCTCCTGGTTGAAATAGTCTAGCCTTGGGGCTCAGATGGCAATGGAGGAAGTATCTTTATAGTAGTTTCCTACAGATGCTGTAACAAATGTCAAGCTTAGTGGCTTAAAACAATACATATTTACTATCTTAGAGTTCTATAGGTCAGAAGTCTGACATGGGTCTCAGTGGGCTACAATCAGGAAGGCAGCATGGCTATATTCCTTCTGGAGATCTGGGGTAGAAGTCTTTGGGGGACTATTATACTGCCTGCCACACTTTTGTGTCTCTGGACCTCAGAAGGCATCCTTTGCATGACCTTTTGGGTGCAGCGTGGATTTCCTAACAGCATTCACATTTCGTGAAAGCTTGATACAAATGCTGACTTGCAGGCCCAACCCTAGGCCTTCAAAATCAAATCTAAATTTTCACCAACTCCCAGAGGATTAGGTGTCTGCATAGTGAGTATGAGAAGCACCACTCCAGAGGTTTCCTGAGTGGCAGAGGAAAGAGCTGGCTACGTAGTGTTAGACAGATGGTGGTGTTATCCAGGATCATGTACATAAAAATGGACAGATCTGAGGAGGAGCTCCATCAACAGGCTTCCTCCCTCTCGGGACTCTGAGCAGAAGATAAAGAAGTGGGTCAGGTGGGACCAAGATATCACTTGATAAGCTGATATCAGGTAACGTAGCTTGACTGCAGGTGTAACACTGAACCAATGAGGAGAATTTCTTTCCCTGCACTGGCCACGGCTGGACCAGGCTGGGGAGTGGGTCTCACCGACAACAGTGCCCTATTGGCAGGGGCACAGCCTGTGTAGGAGGATTTTTGACACAGAGCAGTGCATCCAGGAGCATATGCTCTCTGCAGGTGGGCCAGCTCACAAGAGGAGGGAGAGAAAGAGGCTGGGCTACACATGCCCAGTTTCTCCTTTCAAACTCAGCAACCAGATAGATCACTAGTGAATAAGAGGATAATAAGACAGAAGTGTTACAGCTGTATCATGTCAATATTTTCAAAATTGCTTTCTACCCAATAATAAAAAAAATTAAAAGGAAAGCCCTGACACTTTGAGTGTACGATGAAATTGTTTTAACATGTCTAATTTATACTTAAAATAAATCTTACTAAAATATCAGTTCTAGTGAAATCTTCAAGATTATATCTCCTCCAACTTGGAATAGAGATCTCACCCCTTTGGAGAGGATGTTCCTACTTTTAAGTGAGTTCACTTTCCCAGATCATTCAGGGCCCTTCTACAAGCTTCTTCCTGATGTGAAGAGCGTTCTTTTTGATGAAGACATTTTCTAGGAGTGACCGCCAAATCCACTTAAGTTATAATTATTTTTTATGAATGTGTCCACCTACAAGATGCTAGGTTCTTCCAAAGTCAAGATCTCACTCATCCTATAGTTACAGTGTCTATGGTAGCAGCTGGCTCAGAATGGCTATTCAACATGGGCTTGTTGACTTTAGGGATGGATGAGTCATTGTCCCTCAAAAAGTAATATAATGTCATACTTAATGAGACATCGCCATGTACCAGAAAATGACCCCAGGAAATAGTCCTAAAATTCAGCTTGACTGTGCTGTTCTAAGAGAAGAGTCCATGGTTGCCTCACTGGGTGTCTAGGGAAGGAAAAGGGAGCTCCCAGAGTGTGACTGTCTCACATCCAGAGATGTGAGAAGCAGTCTGTTCACATCCCTACCCTTCACTCCAAGGTGTGCCAAGAACCACAAGTGTTACTTCTCAGAGATGCCACACGGCGGCTGTCCTGGGGTCATTGCAGGCAGAGGGTGGTATAGACACTCTTTATGAATGCTTATTTTAATTACTGTCTTAAAAAAACCCGTAGCTTTCATAATCCATCATTCTGCTATAAAATCAATATTCTGGGGTTCAAATATCTTTATCATGACAGTGTTTTATTCTAAAAATGTATTTTTCTACATGTTCTAACTTCTAAAATAATAAAAAAATAACTTTGGCATGACATAAATAAAACCACAATTTAATGAAATGGCACTTTGTGAATTTAAACCAAAGCAAATATTTGACATGCTTTATTTAAATTAATTTTCTGTGCATACTCTGCTGTTTTGATAGCAGGCAAGCTCTGTGGTATCATATATTTATTACAATGGGTTCTGAGACTCGACGTGTGGAAGTAGAAGCTGAGGGACCCAAGGGGACCCAATTCTGAGGGTCTCATGGGCTCACACTCAGGTTCCACTGGCAGTAAAAATTGGCTGGGAAGTTGTTTAACAAAACGATTATATCCACTCTTGCAAAACAAGAGCACGATATTCACTTCCATGTTGGTAGCATTTTGCCAAATAAATATTAATTTGCTTTTCATAATCTTAGACCAGTTCTAATGTGCATCCTATGTAAATTGTAAGCTAAACAATTTTTTTTGTGTATTCATTATAAATACCATCCTGTCCTGAACTTTCTTGAAAAATAATCTGCCAGGTGTAGGACGTGAACACTGTCAGTTCAGGAGAGAAACTAAGGCATATGTTTAGTAAGTTACTACCTGGTCCTTTATGAAAAAGTGTGCTAGTCCCTGGATTTATAGAATTAACATGATTTGCAATGACTGAATAATACTGGCTTTGATGTGGGATCTCAGATACTAATCCAATTTCCCCCAGCTTCCTGGTAGATCTGATTAAGAGCTTTACAATACTTTATAGTTATAGAAACTGTATTTGACTATGGTTATGATTAGCTTTTCAGAGCCACTAACCTGACACAATGACCTCTATCCCAGAAGGGGGTCTGAAACAAAATGGTGCTGGTGACCCCCAAGGACAGGTCATGATCATCACAGGATAGATGTTAGGAACTGGTATGGGTCATGACAAAAACAGCATATAACTTTCTTATCTGTGGATAACAACTTGTGATGTCTTTTACATTTTTGTGTAAAGGTCTTCACAGCTCTTAAGACCAAGTGCACTTTGAAGATGAGGATATAATTCACAGACCCAATAAAAAATTCTGACTTATAAGGCACCTGGGTGGCTTAATCGGGTAAGCGTCTGACTTTTGCTTAGGTCATGGTCTCGCAGTTTGTGGGTTCGAGCCCCACGTTGGGCTCTGTGCTGACTGCCAGCTCAGAGCCTGGAGCTTGTTTCGGAGTCTGTGTCTCCCTCTCTCTCTGACCCTCACCTGCTCATGCTGTCTCTCTCTCTCTCTCTCCTAGAAATAAATAAAAATATAAAAAAAATTCTGACTTATGGGAGGAAACTGAAATACGTTTTCAAAAGAGATTTTACACACGCATACACACGTGCATGCGCGCGCACACACACACACAACCATAGAGCCTGTCTCCACCATTCAGAAAACTTTAGTTCCAGTTTTGTATTTACAGGAAAAAGAAGAAAATTTTAAAAACACAGTACAAGATGGTCTCTGATCCCTCAATTTAACAAAGCATCCATTCTTCATTGGTGAGAGTTTAGACACAGACCTTTCAAACCTACTTCAGACAGGGTGAATTCTTAGCTCTTTCGGGTTACCGCTGGGCCACATCATTGAGTCGACTAGAAAAGGTCCCGTTCCAGAAGCCTGTCCTGTGTGCTGCTGTTTGCCCACTCCCAGAGGCAAGAATCAGAAGCAAGGCAGCTTGGAATTGCCATGAACAAACTCTAGAAAATGGGAGTGAAGAGAGGATTCCGTAGGTACCCAGGCAACTGTGAAATGACGAAAAGAAGATAAGAACCAACAAAACCAAGAGGCAGGAGGAAAACTGGAAGCAAAATAATACAGTGGATTACATTTGTTCCTCAAAGAGAACCTGGGAACAGGCTTTATCGTCCAAAGACCATTTCCCTCTCATCTAGAAATTCAAAACGAAGAGTGAAAAGGAGCAACTCTACAGCAAAGTTTGGCTTAAGTAACCTTAACAGGTAATTGAAAAAAGCTTTCAGGCATTTGGTTATTTTTTGTTTTTAATTTTTATTTGTTCAAATGAAAAGTCAATGGGTAAGAGAAACCATAGTTTCTCTGCAGGCTCAGAAAAAAACTAGACATTGGAGAACAGAAACAATTGCCCCAGCCAATAGTGGTTCCTGGTTTTCTAATAAAAAACCAAAACAAAACCAAACCCAAACAAGACAAAAAATGGTCTCATCAGTTCATTCAGAAAGTGCCCAGTGCAAGATGTCTATTTACCTTATAAGGTACAGTCCCTGCCTTTAAAGAGTCCCTAATCTACTTCTGGAGATAGGACTGAACACATCATTAGAAAACAGCCTGGGATGGCTTCTGTTCATATGCTCACTTTAACAGTACTGTAGAAGTTAGAAGGGAAAGCTACAAGAAAGTAGTTTGGGGAGTATAACTGTATCATCACTGCTGATAACAGACACCCTGAGTCTAGTAACTTGAGACAGTAACCATCGATTATATCATAATTTCCGTGATTAAGAATCTGAAAGCAACTTGGTTGCTTGGTTCAGGTTCAGGGTCCTTGTAGGGCTGCAATCCACCTGTCATCTGGAGCTGCAGTTATTACAAGGCCTGAGTCTATTCTTACAGTGGTTGGAAGTCCTCCGCTTTTCACTGTGTGTGCCTCTCCACAGGGTGTGTAACAACATGGCAGCTGGCTTCTGCTAGAGCTAGCAATCTGAGAGAGAACAAGGGAAGAATGTTCCCAAGTGGAGAAAGAGGGAGAATGTGCCAAGGAGGCCATTGTCTTTTTATAAGCTAACCTTGGAAGTGACTTCCCATCACTTCTGCCATATACTATTTGGTAGGAGTGAGTCAAGACATCCAGTGTGCACTCTGGGGGAGGGAATTACACAAGGGTGTGACTATCAGGAGAAGGGGTCATGGGGGGGGGACATTCTAAAGGCTTTATACTACAGTATCCAAAGGTGCTGAACTCAAGGGGGGTGGTTAGCAAACTACAGCTAGAGGGTCTGACACTGGCTTTTGTAAATAAAATTGTAGTGGTCCTCAGGCACATGCATTTGTTTGCCTATTGTCTGTGGCTGATTTTGTGCTAACAACTGCAGGGTTGAGTAGTTGTAACAAAAATCTTATGGTCTGCAAAGCTTAAAGTATTTACTGTCTGGGGCACCTGGGTGGCTCAGTCAGTTGGGCATCTGACTCTTGATATTGGTTCAGGTCATGATCTCATGGTTCATGGGGTGGAGCTTCACATCTGGCTCTGTGCTGTCAGTGTGGAGCCTGTTGGGATTCTCTTTCTCCCTCTGTCTGTGCCCCTCCCCTGCTCTCTCGCTCTCTCTCTCTTAACAAATCAATAAACTTTAAAAAAAAAAGTATTTACTATCTGAAACTTAAGAGGAAAGCTTTGCTGAGCCTTGATCTAGAGAAGTACTTCTCAAAATTTATATGCATGTGAGTCATCTGGAGATCTTTACAATGTGGCTTCTGATTCAGAATTTCGTCTGAGTGAGGTCCGAAACTCTGCATTTCCTACAAGCTCCCAGGCAATGGTGTTGCTATTGGACCACAGACCACACCACACTTGGAGGAGCAAGGCTTATAGACCTTGAGGGATGAGAAGGTCTTGAGTAGGTGGGAGATGGCATGTCAAGTGGAGGGAAGTGGCATGAGAAAAGATGAGAGAGGGAACAGGCATGGCTTTGGGGGAGAAAATAAGAAGACTGGGTGCTCTAGAACAGAGTAGAGGACATGGTCATATCCTCCCTGTGAAGAGCAACACTTGGCCTTGGGGCAATTGAGAAGGCATCAGGGAAAACAATATAGTGTTGGCTTACTATTTCAAAATACACAGCCTTAAAAAAAAATGATCAGAATACCGTTGATTGTGTATCCAACCAAAACACCAGAACTGAAACAAAAGGAGAAAAGAAAGGAGGAAGGAAGGAAGGAAGGAAGGAAGGGAGGGAGGGAGGAAGGAAGGAAGGAAGGAAGGAAGGAAGGAAGGAAGGAAGGAAGGAAAGAAGGAAGGAAGGAAAAAGAATCTATATAGATATTTGTTTAGTGCCCACTTTGCATCACTGATATGTTAGGTCCTATCGATGAAGATAAATAGTCCCTTCTTACCACCTAAGCTGCTGATGGACAGAGACATATATAAATACACTGAAGGCCATGAATTGTGATAGGTATATTAATAGAAATATCTGATTGACACTGCAGCAAAGCATGAGAAGGGTCTTGAAGGATGGGTAGGAGTTTGTTATGTGGGATAGATGAAGAAAGCATTTAAGGCTGAGGAATATCATAGAGGGCAGGGACTGGGTAGAGGTGTATAGGCCTAAAGTATAGGGTGTGTATCAGGTAGGGAACATGGAAGGGTCAGGAAGAGAAGAGCGCTGGACATGAGGTTGGACAGAGACAGTAGAGAAAGGCTGTCACTGGCCTCAGATACTATAGAACAACGTTCAGAGTCTATCAGGTGATGGCATCAGACAACTCATGTGACATTCCTGGCACATAGGAGGGCTCAATTATCACTAATTGTGGTTCTATTTTAGAGACTCTGATGGCCATGTGGAGGATTTCATACCTGGGAAAGCAAAAAGAGGGAGGATCATCATTCATTTGGCATGCAGGTGAACTAATTTTAGGATTCCTTGAAATCAGGTTTCCGAAGCAACTTGCTGAAGTTCATGTGATACATGGATTGCATCATAGCATGTCCATCCTCAATGGCTTGTGTCCCCACACACTAGTCCTGTTCCTTCCAGTGGGGCATGCCTGCCACGACAGAAGAGAAGGCAGCTGTTCAGCTAGCATGGCTATCCTTATCCATGGAGCAATGGCAAGGACTTTGCCAACACTGAGCAGGCGATCTGCATGGACTTTCCATCTATCCCATTCAGACTTGGCTCCATTACCCTTGGCACCACTGTGGTCCTGGGGACCCCTGCATTCCCCATCATGTCACTCACCCCTGCTGCACTATTGTGGTCTATTGACTTCTCTGTCTCCATCTGAGACAAGTCTGCCTGTCTTTAAGCTCTCCAAAGTAAGAGGCCATGTCTAGTTCATTACCGCTCCCCTGGCACTTAACCCAGTCCTGGGCTCAAGGTGGGCACCTAGCAAATCTATGCCACATGAGCAAATGAATGACAACAGGGCTAATAATATTTTTTACCTCATTGTTCATTGTGAGGATTTTATTAGTTTGTTAGGGTTTCCATAACATGTTATTAAACATTGGGTGAGTTAAACAACAGATACTATTTTCTCACAGTTCTGGAGGCTGGAAGTCCAAGATCAAGGTGTTGACAAGATTATTTCCTCTGAGGCCTCTCCCTTGGCTTGAAGAGGGCCTGGCTTGCTTCTCACTGGGCCTTCACGTGATCTTTCCTCTGTCCATGTGTCCTTCCGATGTCTCTCTGTGTGTCCTAATCTCATAAGGACAGTCAAACTGGATTAGAACCCGTACCAATAGCCCAATTTTAACTTAATTGCCTCTTTAGAGACCTTATCTTCAAATACAGTCACATTCTGAGATACTGGGGGTTAACACTTCCACAAATGAATTTGGGGGAGGGACACAATTTTTTTCAACCCCTGACAAGGCCTGAAAGAGCTAAGATAAGTGCCTAGAATGTTGCCTGGGATGTAGGCCACAAAAGTGCTCGCGGTTCTCAGGAGGGAAGGGACATGTGGAGAACACCTTGTCTCTGAACCAGTATTGCAGAGGTGCACTCTACACTCAGCTCCTTTCTAAACAGTGTTTGGAGTTTTGAGGTTTATTCAGAAAGTCAGAGGAGAGTTCTGGAGAGTTCTATAACTTTGTACTCCTGCACAGGATCATCCTTTCAGGGCAGCATGGCCCCAGTAAGGGTGCATCCCAATCCCTCTGCTGCCAGGGACAATCTCGGTACCTGTTATTTATGGGATACATTCCATCTTTTGCTTCTTACATGCTCTCCACAACAATCCTGTCAGGCAGGAATTATAATGCTATATATGGGACAAACTGAGTCCAGAGAAGTTAAGTAACTTGCCTAAACCCATGTAGCCAACTCATGACAGAAACAGATTCAAACTCAGCCATTTCCACCACAGCACACGGTCCATTGATGGGGCACTGGTCCAAGTGGGCACCATCATTACTGGATCTAAACTTCTGCTTCAACCCAGGAGTGCTGTGACATCTCTGGCTTCTGACACTGAGGCACTAAGTCAGAGGTCCTGATCCACCAGCCTGATGTGGAAAAGACCCAGGCATATCCCCAGGCAGCAAGGGGGATGGCTGAGAACATACACTTAGTGGGATCTGTTTCCCCATCTGCTCTGAAAACCCCTTGCTATTGCTCAGCTCCCTCTCAGCCAGTCAGTCACTCTATCTGGAGAAGCCGGAGATAACTCCAGAGTAGGGAGACTTCCTGTCACAGTGTGGAAAAAGGAGTCATGCCATCTGCAGACACATCTATATGGATAGCAAGCAGCAGCATCAGAAGAGCAAGGAGCAGGGACAGAAGTCAGGGCAGGATGGGCAAACATTGAGCGGACCTGGGGGCCAGCAGCCCAGATCAGAGGAGGTGTTCAAACTCCAGAGTGAGAGGTGGACAAAGTCACAATGCAGGCAGGTCAGCGTGTGGGACACAGTGATGGGGGCTGCAAAGGAATCCAAGACGGTGGCCACAACGTGTTGGTTCCAGTGAGCTGTTTGCACAGCTGACTCACCTCATCTTCTGGGGCAGAGGAGTTATCCTCACTTTTGAAGCCTCCGTGTCCACATCTGTAAATCAGATCTTCATACTACCTACCTTGGAGTAGGGTGAGGAATGAAGAGATAATACATCCAGCTTGTAAAAGGCAGCCATTCCTTCAACATTGGCTGATTGCAAAATAATGGCTATAATGACAATAGTATGAAATATTAAGACACCAGTTGACCCACCCAACCCAAGGGAGAGTTTTCAGCCTAGAAAATAAAACTCCCTTTAAAGACCAGTTGCCTCCAACACCAGTCTCATCATAGGTGATGCAGTGGGAAATGTGTAGTGTTTCAGACATCAGCCCTCTCGTTATGCCCCACGGTCAAGACCCTCACAACATTCACCATCAGGGCTATACCTTATGATAAGTCGTGTGAGACTGGAAGGCCCATGTTAACACAGAACCCCAGCAGGCATCCCATCCAGAAGGGCATTCCACACAAGCATGGTTTTGCCTGGGTCTAATTCCCAGCACGGTTATCATGATGCAAAAGACTACGGCAAAAGGAAAAAAAAATCACTCAAAAATTTCTGCCTGCCTCCTCTTTCTTCCTCCTCACCTCCTCCCTCCTTCTAGGATCTGTTACAGGAATTTTATTCCTCTTAATTTACTCTGCAAATTGCTCAGCTTGAATACTGTTATTCCGTAGCTCTGTGAATGGAGCGTTGTGAGCTTTCAGCCCACCTGCTCTGCGCACAGCACACATTCTGCTGGAGAGCGCTGCCCTTGCGGAATGGAAGATGGGACCTGCCTGCCCCAGGCTTTAGGTGCCTTGCAAAATACCTAATCATGCAGCTTCTCATTTGTACAGGGATTTATAGTTTCCAGAACACGGTTATCCCCATCAGCTCATTTACATAAACACCATGGAAGAAGACATAATACCTTTCATCTGTACAGCTCTTTTTTCCATTTACCAAGTACTCTCATATATATGACCTAATTTATAGATAACATATAATAATATAATGCTCTAAACACATATTGATTCCTTCCATACGAATAGTGCTATTATAACCCATTACTGAAAAATAACATGGACTGACCAGTTCCTGGGCACCAAGGCATGAACCCTGTCCTTGGTTGGGATCCTCCATGAGGGCTTCTACTGCAGGAATGTAGGCTTCCAGATGCCTTTTGACCTGGGCCTTGTCTTCTCAGAGAGCCCTCCATTCCTTCAGCCATGGCCCAAGTCTCTGTCCAAGGGTCTGGTCTCCCAGTCTCATCCTGAGCCATGCTATGCCCCTGAGCCTGTCTATAAGAACCCTGTGTGCATCCAGGCACAGCTACGGTGGAGCATCCTGCTCTCTCTCTCTCTCTCTCTCTCTCTCTCTCTCTCTCTCCCCCTCATGTGTTGCTGCCCCGGGGAGCTGCATGAGCAGATGTTGCCTACATTTCAAGACTCTGTGACTAGCCCTTAAGCCACGGTCTAATATTTAGGAGAGGATTGTAGAACTCCTCGAAAAAGCTTGAAGGATGTCCTCGATTCCTCCAGTAAGTCCAATCTGTCCTGCAGTCTTGGCAATCTTTATCAAGGGTGTATCCAATCATGCCCTCCATGCCCCTAGTTTACTCTTTGCCACCTTCAAACTCTCCACATCTTCACCAACACTTGTCTTCGTATGTCTTACCTTTTTGATAATAGTCAACTTAACAGGTGAAAGTTGGTTTTGATGTGCATGTCCTGACGATTAGTGAAGTTGAGCATCTGTCTTGATAACTGTTATTCATTGCTTTAGATTGATTTTCCTGGAGACAGACTTTGAGCAGAGAGTTACATATACAAGGTTTATTGGGAAGAACTCATGGGAGATAGATATTTACAGAGGTGAGGACAGAAGGACTGAGCAGTGAGAAGAGGTGACAATGTGGTTTTAACTGAGGCCTCAGTCAACCCTACAGTGCCTTCACTGTAGAGCAGGGATGACCCTCTGAGTTGTCCCAAATTGAGGCAGAGGAACAGGCCTTTGTATCCCTGCAAAGGACTGGAAAGGGGAAGGTTGGATAGAGAAATCCCCTGTGGCACAGGACAATGTTCAGTGAGGGACATAGTTGTGAGCCTTCAACAGCCAATATTCCAGCATGGGAGTTGGATGTGTCTGACTAGCATCCACTCCAATGGAGGTCCCCATACTTCACTGCACCAGAAGATGAGAATGTTGGAGGCCATCTTGGAATCCTGGTTAACACTGGAACACAGGTTCATTGCCCTTCTGCCTGGCCCTGTGTTTCTTCCTCACCCATCAGAACTGGATGACTCTATCTTTGCCAAGACCCCATTTAGCCAGCAGTGGCTAAATTCTATCTTCTGTCACACACCTCTTCGGTCCAGACTCTTTGAATTGGGCAAGTCCCCTTCTGTGGCATGGTTTTAATCAGACCTTTCTAGGGCATGTTACATTTCTTGCCCTGCTGCCTCCCTGTGTGGAACCTTCTTTTCCTAATTTATTTTCAGCCCTGAAGCTGATCTCAGAGGCAGCATCTGGTTCTGCTTTTAAAACAAAGCTTTGGCTGAGGAGGGCAGAGAAGCACAGAAGTCAAACGCACGTTTGTCCCCAAGGTCACTCAGCAACAGTGCAGCCTTGGTTCTTCCCTGCCCATATTGCCTCCTCCCAGCATCCTTTGTTGTCAACACACAATTTTTATTCACCTGGGCTTATTACAGGGTCCTGGGGTTATGGAATCCGCAGCTATGTCAGAGCCACAGGGCTTTGGAGGCCCTCCCAAGCACCAATCCACTCAGAAATTCTACATCCATACAAGGAAAATAGAAACTGAGGGGGATGTGACTTGTGAAGTTTGAGCTTCACATTTTAGCTTTCCTCTTGGCAAGTGAAGAGCCTGCCTGAAACTCCCTGGGCTCAATGTTCGATATCCAGAAACAAAAATGCCTGGTCTGTCACGGAAGCTCAATTCACCCCAGTATGCCCCCCAGGACGTACCTACTCTTCATGGCACCAGGGGGATGTGAAGACGGCCTCTGAGCTTCACAGGGGTTCTGTCCCCATTTTGATTCAAGTATCAGTAAGATTGAGGCCATCATGGAACGAGCATCATCACCGCGTTGGGGGTAGCAAGTCACTTGTGCAGTCACAACTGTCCTTCGTGATGGCAAGTCAGTTCAGTTGTAGTTCTAAAAACATGGTCATAGTGGCCGTGCAGTGGATTGCCTGGGTGTAGCGGTGGGGCGGGGAGGAAGCAAGAGGTGGACAGAGCAGACAGGTACACTTCCTCCTGGGGCAGCACTGAAACAGACAGGGTCTTTCTTCACCCAACCCCACATCTCTATCACTGCCTCTCCAACAGGACTTGGGGGGCCCGTTACCTAGGACACTGAAGGCTGTAAGGGCGAGCTCTTTGATTGACTACTTGTAAGAGATAATTTACTTGGTTAGCTCATTTCTCCCCCGAGGAGCCTATTGTAGAGGAGGGTCTAACACAGAGGAAGACCCTCAGGCCATTGGACCTAGAGTCAAGAAGGAAGCAGGCATGTTTGCAGAGATGGGCGGGGGACTGGGGGGTGGGGGGGCATAGCATCGGGGCTCCCAGAGGGAGGGTGTGAAGGGAGCGGAACAGGGTAGCAAGTACAAAACATACCCAGTTTTTTAAAAATATTGATTTATTTTTGAGAGAGAGAGAGCACAAGTGGAAGAGGGGCAGACAGAGACAGGGGGACAGAGGATCCAAAGCATGCTCTGCACTGACAGCAGTGAGCCTGATGTGGAGCTCAAATTCATGAACCCTGAGATCATGACCTGAGCTGAAGTCAGATGCTCAACTGACTGAGCCACCCAGGTGCCCATGTGGGTACAGAGGAGACAAGGTGACAGGTCAAGGGTCAGGGAGAAGATGGGTCAGCATCCGTGCCCCAGTTTCTCTTCCCCACATGGAGCTCCCAGCTCTACCATCCTGCAATTGAAAAGGGTAGCTCTAGAGCTACGCCAGCCTCATATTAAATATTCAAAAATGTCAGTTATTATTACTGTAATTATTATTATTACTCCTGAGGCATGTTTTCCTTTGTTATTTTTAATTGGAGGGGAGGACAGTGTTGTTCCCAATTTCTTACTCTGCAGAAATATTTTTCTGCCTCTCCTGTATATATTGGGAAAGGGAAAGAAACCAACAAAAACCAACAAACACAAAACTGGCACGAATTAAACACGTGACCGCAGAGATCTGCACAGTTTCAACACCGAAGGAGTCAGCATCCAGGCCATGCACCCCATGGAACATCGGCTTGCATAGGTTTTGCTTCTGGTTTATGTTTCCTCTGTTGTTGTTGTTTTTCTTTTTAATTATGATCCAATGACCTTGTTCCATAAAGTGTGGCTCGAATATGAGCAACAGAAGGTTGAGCAAACAGAGTTTAATGCTATAATCAAATGCAACCTACAGCCTCATTCTTATGGTGCATATTAGTGATAGATGATGATACTAATAGGTGTATGGGCTGCGTGGTAATTGGCCACACCAGACAGGAGGTTAGCTTAAGTTACTACTCAGAGCTTGGCTTTTCCACTGTCAGGGTTTAAAGCCCCTCCTCTCTGTGCTCTTGCTGGCTCCCCGCCATCCCCCCTGCTCCCCCACCCCACCCCAGTGGTGATTTCTCCCATACCACGCCCTTTCTCTGCTTAGATTTCAAACTAGAGCCTAGAGCTTCCCTGCCTTAATAAGGGAGAAACACAAGAATAGAAGGATTGAAGGGGATCCCTCAGGGTGACACAAGCCCTTGACACAAACAGACACCCTATAATAGGAGTCTATGTCACACTGACGGAGGCCAGCGTGGGCGCCCCTTACCAGCCGACAGTCTCCCTCGCATGGACGTGGATGGGGATGGCCCCACTATCCCTTGGTCCTTGGGGTTCCCTGCACCCAAGTGCACCCAGACAGAGGACAGAGGGGGAGAGACACAAGTACATACCCTTCTCTGCCAGGAAGGGACCCTGGCCACCCAGGCTCACGTGCCCTCAGGGAGCACTTGCTGTGGGGGGAAGGGGATAGAGCTCTTCACACCACCACGGCGCTCATGCGGGTTTGGGGTGGGTAGTCAGCCGTCTCTGCTACAAGACATTTTGTAAGGCCCCGGCAGGACCTATTCGGTTTAAGCACTGGTGATTATTACCTAACATGAGCATTGAAGATGCTGAGGGACCAACTAATGGTACCGAGGCAGGACTAGGCAGAGAACACGTGTGAGTCCCAGGGATCCCCGGAAACGTGTATTCTTACATAAAGTGGAAGCCTATCTCTCCCACTGGACATTACCCCATCAGCTGCCACCCCAGGCATCGGGGTCCAGGCCTGGAAGCTCTGTGAAACACAAAGGCTTATTTGATTGCCCTTTACAGCAAAAACCTTGTTAAGAAGATATTGGTTTATCCAAGAGAATGCACAATTGGAAGCGATTGTTGCTCCCCAGCTAACTAGACACCCTGTCATGGTCCAGTAAAAATATCAGATTATCGGAACTAGTTAATTCCAAATCCATTCTTCCTGGTCCCTTGCCTTTCAAATTAATGACATTTGCTGAAATTGACAGCAGGCAGAGGGGCACATGATTCCCGGGCATTGGTGCCTTCTGCTCCCATGGGCCTGATATGAAGGTGAAGTCCAGCAGTCCAGGGTGTATACTGGAAAATTGGATTTGAAGTTCTATTTTTTCTGCCAAAGACTTTTGAAATGAGCCAAGGGGGAAATGAAGAATTCCCAGGTAGCTGAACAATTAGTATCATAATTAAGAAGTTCAGAGAAGGGGGGGGTCCTTCTGGTGGACTTTGTTCCATGGGGGGCATCCATCCTTGGGAAGCATGACTTGGGGTCCAGGATCTAGGAGAGGCAGCAGAGGGTGGGGCCCCACTATTTACCAGCTGGATAAAAGCATGCAAATCACTTCACCTGCCCATGCCTCAGTTTCCCTATCTGTTAATGTCAGACAGTTCCTACTTGGAAGCACAATGAGAAGGATTAAATGCTTTCATATTTATAAATGTTTTGAGTGGCACCTAGAACATAGCAGGCCCTATAGAGATGGGTATTTTAAAAAATAAACCAGACTTGAGCCAGTTTAGTTAAACTCTGAGCCCCAGTTTCTTGTTTGGAAAACGCAGATCATTTCACACACGCACAGAAGGATCTCACGGGTGGTGAGATTAGTGAGACAGGTGAGCATGGATGTGCTGCCCAGCGCCTGGCACAGAACTAGCGGCTAATAAATGCTAAGTGCTACCTCGAGCTGAATGTTTAAAGAATTCCCAGATCCCAGCAAGACAGAAAATGAGGGATGTCAGTAAACAGTGCCAGGGAACCTCTTGCGTATGGCAGCCCCGAGTCACTGAGAAGAGCATGTGCCAGCCAGCACCTCAGGGTTTACTTATTTCGCAGAATAAGGAGCCATGCGTGTCCCAAGCTCCCACTCAGGTTATTAGAGAGACATATGCAGCCCATCCACACAGATTGGCAGGGTGGGAAAACAAGGAGAAATCAGGGAATACCTGGTGAAAGATATTTAAATAAGTGAGATGGATTTGCTCCCACAGACCTCAGTCGCATAGCTGCTGAGTCTAAAAATAGCGCAGAGACACAGGATCTGTGAGAACGAGGCAGTCAAAAAGTAAGAGCTGGGAGCCTTTCCATTTTCATAACAGGAAAACGCGCAAGAACATGAACTTCTCTAGGTAGAAAAACAATGCAAGGACTTCCTAAAATTAATTCCAGAATGGCTCGAGGAGGGTAGGATGTTAAACATGAGCCAGGAGGAATCAAATAGCAGGCTCCCCCTTGAGGTACGATCCAGTGTCTCTTGGTGGCTCAGTGATGGGACCTGGGGAAGAGATGCAATGCAATATTCAGGGACCACAGCAAGACTTCTTAATCCTGCTCTTTTTCCTGAAGGAGTTTAAGAAAGACATGGTGCAGGTCTGTGAGGATTAGTGTGACTGTCTGTGTAAAATGCCTGATGCAGGTCCCAGGTCACAGCAGGCATATAGGCACCTATAATGCCGTGATCATCACAAGGTCTCAATATATGAGTTCAGTGCACCACACAGCGGATGTCCACTTGAACATGGAGTGTGTCACCGGATGCGCGTGGGCTGGACCATTCCCAGTGCTTAGTCCTGAATCTAGTCAGGAAGCATCCTTGTCAGTGACCTCAGTCATATTTTATTCCCTCAATACCATTCACAGTAGGTCTAAGATCCTGGATAGCAGGCACCATCTTTTACATCTCTGTGTCCTGAGGATATCTTCATACATTCACCCACTAAGCACTCAATCAGAACGTAGGATGAGCCACAAGCCCTGTGCAGGCACAAGAGCCAAAAACATGGATATGCCAGGGTTCTTGCCCTTGAGAAGCTCAGAGTCCATCCAGAGAGGTGGACAAGAGACAGGCATCTAGAAATGTTTTGTGGGTGCTGTGGGGTATCTATAAAGGGAGTTTAGACAACCTCAGGAGGAGGTCACTGTGACTTGTATAGGGAATGGTGAGTGCGTATGTCTGTATGATTGTTTATTTAGAGTCAAAAGTGTTTATATGTATATGAGAGAGGGAGGGAGAGAGGAGAGGAAATGAGGAAGAAGGGGAAGAGGAAGAGAGAGGAGGAAGAGGGGAAGGAGAAGGCAGACTGGGTAAACTGCAAAATTTCAGGCCATTCAGGACTTTGCCTGCCTTTGCTCCTGCAACCTAGGGCTTTCCCTAAACTAGATGAGGCCACTAATGGGCCTGGGTTCTCCATGGATGATATGGACTAAATGTGTCTTCCCCAAATACATATTGAAGCCTTACCTCCCAATGCAGTGCTATTGGTAGATGGGACCCTTGGAACTAATTAGGGTTAGACGAGGTCATGTGACTGGGGTCCTCATAGTAAGCTCAGCGCCCTTATAAGAAGAGACACCAGAGAGCTTGCTCCCCCACCCATGCTCCCACTCCCACCCTGCACCCCCCATCCCCATGAGCACACACACAGAAGAAGTCATATGACCGCAGCAAGAAGGCAGCTGTCTACAGCCCAAAGGGAGAGCTCTCATCAGAAAGCAACCAGGCTGGAACCTTCATCTTGAACTTCTGGCCTCCAGAATTGTGAGAGAAGAAATTTTGATGGCTTAAGCCACCCAGTCTGTGGTATTTTGTAATGGTGGCCCTAGAAGACTATGACAGGGATGAGTGCAATTCTTGGGTACATCAAAAAGCATAGACCACGTAGGAACTGGGAGGATACCCCCTCATGACCAGTATTGTGTAGAACCTTTCTCTAGAAGATGTACATAGAAAGCTTCCCCAGCCAGGAATGTCCAAAGTGTAGACAAGAAGTCAGCCAAGAGCCACTGAGGGTTGACCAGTAAGAACTACACTGAGTCTGGAGGGACTGGAGTTATTATTTGGCGGAGGATAATTGCCATTGGCTCCGTTTTCTATAGGACGCCGTCTAAACACATGAGGCCCTTTACAATCTGGCCCAGCTCTACCTCCAGCTTGATAATCATTCCTCACGCACATAATCCACAGGCCCCAGCTATACTGCTTTCTTCATGGGTTCCCCGAATAACCCATGTTCATGGAGAGGCAACACAGTAAAACTGGAAAGCCAGCCTGCCTGGGTTCAAATCCAAGCTCTGATACTTCCTTAGTGTGATTCTTTGCCAAGTCATTTACCCTTACTATGCCTTGGTTTTTACCTTTATCAAATGGAGATAATAATACTACTTACCTCATAGAACTGCCATGCAGGAGAAATATGTTCCCGTCTCGAAAGTGTCTCGAATAGTGTTTCGTACTCAGTAAGCACTATGTAAAGTATTCGGTTCTATTACTTCTCTCTACTTAGGAAATCTCATTTCTACTAAATATCACTTCAAACGTCATCGGTTCTGTGCAGTGTCGTCACCCCCTCATCTGGATTGCTGTAGCTCTGTGACCCGGCTAATTAGCACAGTACATGATGTACTTGTTTCTGTCTGCCCTGGACGGTGAATTCTCAAGAGTAAGCAGGGAAGAACTCTGGGCAAGAACTTCCTGACACCGAAATGTTTTAGATGCTGAGAACAGCATGCCCCCTTCGTCCAATGAGCTATCCTTGAGAAGAGGCTAGGTTTTGCTCTGTCTGAGATCACTGAGGCACTGTCCAGACTCCGTGAGGGCTCCGAGGTTTCAATGGCAAAGATGAAACAGGTACATGGCATGTAATCCTTAACAACAGAGACAAATGGATCACTCACTGGTGTTTAGGAAGCCGCAGGACGATTTTAGCATTCAGGACACAGCTGGACGTATAAATACAAAGATGATAAACAGGTGGCCAGGAGCCTGCACCTGATACCTGCTTGTTCTATGGGTCTTCCCAGGCCCACCAGCTCCACAACGACAGTGCCCTACAGACGTCATTCCCCTAGGTAGACAGGCCATCTCTCTGGCGATAAAGCCCCGCCATCTCTCCCCAACCCCACCCCCAAAAGCAAACGCAAAATCAATGCTTTTCCACTCAGGCCCGACCTTCCCTGACCACTCTGCTGTCTCAGTTACAGCCGCACTGTGTGCTCGGCCAGGGACTAGGAATCAGCTCCCACCCCACATTAACATTCAGGCAGAGGCCCTGGTGATGAATATTTTAATATAATGTTTACTGTTTACCCACATGAATGGAAAGAAGTTGCATCTGCCAGGGCCACCTGTGCCCACAGAATGGCAGCCCAAGCAGCAGGTCCTCCGAGAGCCCAGCTGTGCGGGGGCCAACAGGGGGTGGAGGGAGGGGTGAGGGGCCGCTGGGGCCAGGCACGGGGAAGAGTGGGAGGGGACTCAGACATAGCCTGTAAAAGGGGGGAGGGAGGAAGGAGGATGGAGGAGGAAGCAAGGGGAGCCTGAGAGCGAAGAAAAGCTGAGGTGATGGGGCCAGCCTCCCAGAAGAGAGGTCATTACCACCCAGCCCCCGCCTAGGCAGTGCAGCTGGCTCTGGCATGCTGGGTGGGTTTGTGGGCATCTCCCGGTGCTGCTCTCTGTGGTCACGCCGCCATATGTTCTCCCTGTAGCACCGCAAACGCCCTCGCCTCCTTCCCAGGCCCTCAGTCCCAAGCACGTCTTCCTCTGTAGACAAGGAAGAAGGCCCACTCTGGGACCCAGGTGGTAGCTGGGAATAGAAAGGGCCATTCACACGCTTAGTTCAGAGTATTTGTGGTTTTGGAAAGGTCTGGAAGGAAGCATGGCAGAGGCTGTCCTGGCTGGAAGGGTAGCCATCCCATCTTCCCTTATGGCTGTAACAAGCCAGAGACAGCCTCAGAGTGGAGGGGAAGGGCAGGGACCATTGCTCCCGGCTCGGCATCTGCCAGAGGAGGGGCCTGAAGCACACAGACTCCCCTCTTCGGGGCAGGTGAGTCCATGGCTCCCGTGAGCCTCTCCTCCAGAGATGAACACTTCCTACAAAACTGCCTTGGCTCTTGTTAACTTTATCACCTTCCACCTTTCTCTCTTTCTTGGGTTACACCTTAGATTAGGGTTGGAGCTCTGACAGAATGTGGCGTTAGCACTCATTCGATTTCTCCCAGCCCCTTTTCTGGACATATTTCTAGGTTTCAGGGAACCATGAGCTCCCTTCCTCTGAGTGACTCCCCAGCATTTGGGGGAAAGGGCATGGGAACAGCCACGGTGCAGGAGAAAAAGGCACCTGCCTTCTAATGGGTGCGGGAGAGAATAATAAACAATAAAATAATAAAAGCGCCAAGTCCATTCTCTCCCGCTGCACTTTTTCTGCCCCTCCTCTCAGCCACTATCTTGTCCTGGTTCTTGCCCTTGCTCTGCGAGTGGCCCCCCGCCCATTCCTGCAGGCCCACAGCCGGCCACTACCTGGGATTAATAAAAGGCCTAAAAATATGAATTGTACTTCTGGGTGCCCATATGTAGGAACAGATCTTGTTCTTAACTTTTTATTACAGAAAATTATTTAAATTCATAAAAATAGAGAGAGCTGTCAATTGGTACAATCCCATGTAGCAATCCCTCAGCTATAAAAATCATCAACGCTGTACCTCTCTTTTCCATCCATAACCCTCACTCCTCACCCCTCCCCACATCCACAGAGGGTTTGTTTTTTAAGGGATTCCAGTTGTCTGGGGTGCCTGGGTGGCTCGGTTGGTTAAGCGTCCGACTTTGGCTCAGGTCATGATCTCACAGTTCATGGGTTTAATCCCTGCATCAGGCTCTGTGCTGACAGCTCAGAGCCTGGAGCCTGCTTCAGATTCTGTGTCTCCCCCTCTCTCTCTGACCCTCCCTTGCTCAAGCTCTCTCTCTCTCTCTCTCAGAAATAAATAAAACATTTAAAAAATTTTTAAAAAGAAAGATTCTGATTGGCTATTCAGTTTCACCCATGAATATTCATGGGAGCAGTGACTTACTCTCCAGACCATCTCAAGCCCCAGAAACCACCTCAGACTTGGGACACACCCCACCCTTTGAGGATGGAAATTCTGCGACCCCTCTTTTTCCGGCATGTGTGTATACCTCACCATCTTGCCCAACTGTTCTCAGAAAATCATTGTTCAGAACAAATCGGTGCCCTGGCTCGTGGACAGCTTTGTCGGAGGCCTTAGGCGATTTCTTGTCTTCATTCCCAGAAGAGATTATTCTGTAAGCAAGTCTGCCTATCAGAAAACACCTGGCTGCCAGATGTGCTCGGCTGTATGTGAGCAACTGCCGACCCGTCGGAACTTTCTAAACAAGGGCGACATGCCATCTTGTCACCAAATGACTCTTGTAAATGATACCAGCACATGCAATATTCAGAAACAGCAGACGAAGCAAACACGGGCTTTCTCCAAAAAGAAAAATCTGAAAAAAGAAAAATAAGTGCTCCTCTTAGCCCCCAAATTTGCCCAGATCCCTTTGTTCATGGAGCAGGAAAGTGAATTTTGTTCTGAAAGTTGTTCCTGGGAAGCCCACGTGTGGGCCTCGCATCAAATTGTCATCAGCGGCCCTTGACCTGCAATGAGTGACCTTCCTTTATGCAACTTTTAAATAATTCATGGGTCTAAGTCTCGAAAAGCTTAAAGTTTAAAAGTCTGAGCCTGGAACTTTGGACGTGATGACATGGTTGCTTGTGTGCTGGTGGAATGTGTACTTAAACTCAGTTGAGGCGCCTGGGTGGCTCAGTCGGTTAAGGATCCGACTTCAGCTCAGGTCATGATCTCTCGGTTCGTGAGTTCAAGCCCTGCAAAGGGCTCTGTGCTGACAGCTTGGAGCCTGGAGCCTGCTTCAAATTCTGTGTCTCCCTCTCTGTCTGTCCTTCCCAGATTGCATTCCGTCTCTTGCACTCTCTCAAAAATAAGTAAACATTAAAAACAAATTTAAACTCAGGATGCCTGGATGTGTGATCCTGAGGCATTTATTTCACTGCTCTAGGGTCCTATGTTCCCAAATGGGAACAGGAGGAAATCACCAGAGTTCCGTCTCCCTCACCGGCAAGCAGGTGGTGAAGCAGTCAGTACATGAAATGCTAGAAGGATTTTATGACAAAATAGGAAATGAATTATTATCTGAATTTATTACATTATAAGAAACCCATATACCGTGGATTGAAAATGTGTAGTCCTTTTGGTTGAAGTTAGAAAAGTGCATGGATATACCATTTCAACGTTTTGAAAACCAACATGATGGTAGCTACAAAGTTCTTGGACAAGTACTATCCTCTGAATGGTGAGTGTTACTAAAACCTAAGCATGGTCAAGGACAAAGGGCACTCAGCTTACCATCAGTCGGCCCTCATTAATGTCACCAACATGAAATAATTAATATTTCAGCACCTCTCGAGCTTCCGTGCCTTCGGGTCTTCCAGGGAGGTGAGACCACGGGGTGGGGAATGAGATTGCCCGGTCTCCCCAGGAAGGTGCCCTCTCCACTCCCAGCACAGCCCCTCCTGAATGAATGGCGACGTTCATGTTTAGCTGAATGTTCTCATGCTTTACTTGGGAGTTGGGACACGCACCCTGTTTGCACAGATCCTGAAGGTCTGTAGGAGTCCCCAGCTTTTTCCCAGGGAGGACTACAGCTGTGACCCTGTCTAACCAATGGTTATCCTTGGCGTGGGATGGCAGGGTCCCTGGGGACCACATGGATTACTCAGAAGCAGACTTGACCTTTGTGAGCAAGGTGGGGGAAAGGGAAGGACATTGCACTGGAATTCAAGAGGTTCTGGGTTGTTTCCGGCTCGTCCTGGGTGACCTGGGCTGTTTGTTTCTTCTGGGATAGCTTCGCTTGCCCACATATTCAGTGGAGGTGATCAGAGCACTTCCTCATACCCTCAAGGTGTTGACAACGGTCGAAAATATGTATGAAGACACTAACAAATAAATTGCTAAGGTCCTCTATGAATTGAAGTTCTAGGGCTATGACACATCCAACACTACCTTGGATGACTTTTATGGACCTTCCCTGGGGTAGACTTTAAATTCACTCATAGGTCCAAACCCTATAAACTCCAAATACCCTTTTGCCCTCAGGATTCCTGTTCCTTTATCCTAAATGTTCCATCTTCTTTGGCCTCTCCTCGAGGTGTTGGTACTCTTCCCTCCCCTGCCTCACAACCCTCACCCCATCTACTCTTCTGGAGACCAACAGAAACACTCCCTTCTCGTTCCCCTCCCTGCATATGATCTGCCAGCTTTCCATGGTGGCAGGGGATTCTGGGAGTTTCTTCTTCCTGTGTTTCTTTGTATGACATGTGCAATGGAACATTGGTGGTAGCTGGGGATCAATAATCAGTGCCATAACCCAAGTGACTTTCATGGGGAGAGACGCCTGGGAAGTATTTGAAGCGGAGACTGGTAACCAGTCTGCCCCACTTTCCACCAGAGACTGTGTGGGGCCTCGGAGGATCCCCTGCCCAGCTCCCGCTAAATCAATTTCCCAGCCCAGCAGAAAAATTGGGCAGGGTTGTATTGAATCTATTCCCCTCCATTGCCCCTCACTGCATTCCCAAATCACATCTGGCTTCGAGTGCTTTCTTCCAACCAGCATTTAATCCTCAGTGGTGATCCTTTTAAGAAACTTAATTTCATTCTCCACCCTTCTCTCCCCACCCAACTTCACCCATAAAAAACAGTTCTGGGAGTTTTCAAATTCTGACATCACATAAAAACTTCTTTGTTCTGCAAAGTACTCATTCTCAATGCTTAATCCATCTCCCAGCACCATCCGCAGCAATGCACTGCATGTTCCCAGGGTTTATAGATCTCTCATTTGCTGGCTGCTTCCTACAACAGCCTGGAAGTTCAGCCTTTTAAAAATCAATCTGGCTCTCCACGTTCCTGCACCCCACCTCACAGTCTGCAGAGTGGCAGTCTGTTCACTGAAGTCTCCCGAAAATATTATTCGCTCTTATTTCTTAACCAACCCCAGCCTGCAAGGAAACACCAGCTCCATGCCCTCAGCCGAGCTCCACACAGGCACCGTCACAGGCATCCACACTTTCAGCTCTGCCCTTCCCTCCAGGAACATCTCCAGAAATGTGGGTAGGAAGCTTAAAATCCCAGATACCACCAGAGAGTCTTAATTAGAACCCTGCGATTCCACAAATAATGAGGAGAAATAATATTAATGATAATAGCAAAAGTAACAATTAGAATTGTTATTAAAAATAAGGAACACATTATTTTTTGGAAGTTCACCCTATACCAGGCACAGTACTAAGTACTTTACCTGAGTAATAACCCCAAATCTTTGGTGGAGGGTACTATTATTATCCCCATTTTTCAGATGAGGTTGGGGTTATGCAGCAGTGAGTAACCTGCTCAAGACCACAGAAGCAGGAGTTAGTGGAGGCTGGATTAGGCTTAGGCTATCTGGCCCCAAAGCCTGTGCCCATATCCTCTACCCTGCACCATTTTCCTGAGACCAGCTTGAAGTAACTAAAGCAAAGGAGGATCTTTACCATAAGGGCACTAGAGTGGCTGGGGGAACCCAGGAGCAGGAATTAGTCCTCAAGAGTAAGCGCAGGCAGATACTCTCCCTTAGCCGGGTCATTGCCATTGCCAGAAAATGTGGCTGGCATCAGACGCCAGGTATCAGTAGAATTTCAGACTGATCTTGCTCTCTCCTCAAGGATTCAGTGCCTTCGGGTGGACATGGCTG
Organism: Proteles cristata cristata; assembly: GCA_017311185.1. Classification (NCBI taxonomy): domain Eukaryota; kingdom Metazoa; phylum Chordata; class Mammalia; order Carnivora; family Hyaenidae; genus Proteles; species Proteles cristata. The sequence continues at coordinate 1,107,112 of JAESUZ010005116.1, read as the reverse complement.
ACAGGGGGCAAGTCACGAAAAAACATGGCTGCTCCCACTGTGGCCAAATGTGAAGGGCAGAAGAAAAGGGGAAGAGCAGTTCTCAGAAGGAAGGCAGTCAATTCCCCAGAGAAAAGCATGCTGGGAAGATCATGGAATAAGTGTGCCTTAGAGTGGCCTTGGGTTATTTGGATCACCCAGGATGGTGATGACTAGGTGTTCCTTCCTTATAGAGCTGTTGTGAGGACAAAATAAGAAATTATGTATCAAATGCTTGGCATGGTGCCTGGCACATGGTAAATACCCAATAAATGTTAGCTATTACTAATATTAAGTCTCAACCATTGAGAGCTCACACTGTCTAGCTCAATTTTATTCCTTATAAATAAACATTATTATACTAAATCCCTTGGCACACAAGATTCTCATAGCCAGTTCTTTTCCCATCTTGGAAAAGTAGAGAAAGAACTAAGGGGAGAGCTGTGATGTCTCCAGAAGAATCTGCTCTAGGATGATAATGGATCCAGCAGGTGTGATAGGAAAGCAGAGAATGGAAACCTTCTACAATGTGTCTTTTCTGAGTCCACATCCTTTATGTATTTCATGGCAGACCAGAGATTTGAGGGCTCTGAAGTTGGATGGGAATCCTCCATTTCTAATTGCCCTTCCTTCTTGTTGACGTTTTGGTCCCACTGAAGTGGGCAAGGCCAGGGAGAGCTGGTCGGGGGGTGGGGGGGGTTCCATGGCTAGTAAGGAAAGAAAACGGATTCCTTGCTACTTCCATTCTTAGTCCACAAAACTGTTTACGCTTTGGGAAACTTCCACTGCTGTCAGGACTTCTCACGCCTGCTCTCTACCCCTTCCCCAGACTCCGTGAGTCCAGTGTTAGAGAATATTCTTTGGTTGGCAGGTTAGAACTGAAGGAAGGAATCAGACACTTAGATCTCTAAATGCCAAATGCATCAGTCTAACTTATTCAGATAAGTTTTCATCTGGGTATTTTCTATACTATCAAACTCTGTATCCTTCAGTGAAGGCATTTGTCTTAGCTGAATAAAATCTTTTAATGGTTTAATAAAAAGCACTTAACTCAGTTTTCCTAGTTTTATGAGTGCCTTGGGGTCCTTTAGGAGAGCAAACATCTTTGCTGGGATCATTGAGGGAAACATAATTATTTTTCTGCCTTCTGATATATTATTTTCTGGAAAGAACAGTTCCAGATGTTCATCATATGCTTGCAAATTCTCCAAAGCTCCATCGAAGGACAGGTTATTATCAATGATGAACTCAGAAACGTCTGTCCTTCCTTCCACGACTGACCTGCCCGTCCCTTCAAAGACATCTTCTACTTCTTTATTCCTTTCTTTGCTGAAATAGCATCCATGTTATTATCATTGCCAATTTGCTCTGTTCAGGATAAATGGAGAAAAGGGTCTGGAGGTCAGTTAGAACCAAGTGGCGGGAGCAAAAGCCAAGCAGGAAATTAGGTTAGTAGAAATTTCTTGAGGACAAAAACAACCAGAGAAGGGACAGTGGACCGAATGGGAAGAAGCAGGAGGGAGTCAGAGAGAGAGAAAACCAGGAGGGCCAGGAAGCAAGGGAAGGGCAAAGGGAGGATGACCTGTAGAGGGAGAGAATGCAGAGGGGAGGGGAGGGAGTGCATGCAGTAGGAAAGGCACGGGAAGCAAAGAACTGGAACACAGCACGGGACCAGGGGGTGTGCAGTATAAGCAAGGGAAAGTATTCCAAGGGAAAGAGGAGACAATGGGAACACAGAGAGGGGAGGAGGGGAGGGAGAGAGGTTGCAGGGAAGAGGGAAAGGAACACAATTAGGGATTGTAGAGGATTGGAGTGAAGAGTTTCGCAATCATAGCAGAGCATAGAGATGGCTTTCATTTTACCAATATGCAAATGAAGTAAATAAAGGCTCAGAGAGGTTAAGTGACCGTCCAGCAGCCCATCTATCCATCCATTCACTTCTTTGGTCCTTGAAAGAATGTTTGTTGAGCACCTTCTAAATGCCCTGCTCTGTGCTATGCACCAGGGGACACCATGTTGAACAAAGCAAACAAGGTCCTTGCTCTCAAGGAGCTCATGCTGCAGTGGGGGCATACAGGCAAATGCACTGGCTTGTACAGCACCATGAGGTGAGAATCACGGTGGTGCATGAGCCATGGGACCTGTAGAGGAGGCTCCTGGTGTGTGTACCAGGTAGGGTAACCTCAGGCACAAAGGCGAGCTGCCAAGAGCCCTCTAGTTCCAGGGGAGCTCAGTGACAGAGCCTGCACTGGAAGCCCAGTCTCCTGGTTGCCAGCCCCTTACATCCAGCTGCCTCTGGGCTTTAGTTTTGTCCCCTCAAAAGCCAACGTCCCAATAATGCATCTCTAAACTGAGTGCAGAGGATCATGTCTAATAACAGCCCACTTTTTTATTCATCAAGAAGCCCTTCAGTGGCCCACTATTCCTTTCAGGATTAAATCTCAACTCCTAGCATCCAGGCCCTTCCTCCTTCAGCTGGCCTGGTTACCCTTTGCCCATCTTCTTCCTCCTTCCCCTTTCTTTCCATTGTGTTCTAGCCACACCTCGTTTTGCAGGTGCAGGGATGGGCCTCCATTGTTTTATAGGTAAGGCCCTCTTTGGTGTATCGGCCCCATCCTGTTGTCCCAAAGCCCTGGACATGATTTTTGAACTCATCTAAGACTCAACCCAGGTTCCATCCCCTCTCAAAGAGCCCTCTCTCTCTAATGGTCCACTCTGAGCGAATGTGATCTGGTGTCTCCTCTACTAGGTTCCCACTGCATCTCTCTAATAGCAATTACCACATGGAATGTCTCAGCCCTTGATGTGTCTGGCATCTCCCCCCTACCCCCACTGGTAGACTGTGAGGTCTCCAAAGACAGGGATGGTAGGTAGCCTATTCACTCATCTGTTCATCACTGCTACCTGGCATAGCTCCTTGCTTACACAAAAGTATTTAATAAAGGCTTGTGGAGTTGACTTGAAATGAGTGCCCAATGTGTTAAGTTGCAAGAATCCTCTAACTCAGTTTGGGGTGACTAGTCAACTTCTTCCTTGCACATGAGACAAAACAAGCTTTGATCTGCAAACCATCAGGTGAGATCTCTGTCTGGTGAGGTCTTAGTACCTCTCCTTGCCTGTGTCTGGGCACCCACATGGTCCAAGGAGAGCAGCAGCCTCGGATTTTGGGTCTCTTGGTGCTAGCTCCACATTTCATAGGACCTTAGAGAAGTTTCGGTGAACTTGAACCTGATCATCTATTATGAAGGGAACAGAGGGATCTTACCTTCTTCACTTATCATGTTGTTCCTAGCCAGTTAATTCTTTCATATGTTTAACTACTAATTATAAAGTGCCAGGCTAGATATTCCCTTTCTTAGTGTCTCCCCTTCGTGTACACTTAGTTTGTTTGGCTTGGGGGTACAGAGTGTTACTGTTCTTTGCTGAGTAAACTTTAATCAGCATTTTCTTCATTAGCCTATGGTAGCATATAAACTTATGGTTCATGCAATTCGTTTCATCTTTTTAAATTTAATAAGACACAAGTTGGACGGTCATTAAGGGTCTCCTGTTGTGCGTGAAGAACCGAAAATAAACACAGATAAAATTAACTCTGGTTCATTATGTTTAGCAAGAAAAGTTTTATCCTTTCCAGTCATCACAACGAGGGCCAAAGGTGAAGTCAGGCAAGTGTTGTTTTCACTTTCTGCCCTTCGTGGTATCCACATCACATAAATAAGTAGGTTTGTTTGGTCATCCTAGTAGCTGTTTTGGATCATCACAGTACAGCCTAGTGGATTTCAATCACTAATTCTTCTAATAACTACAGATAAAAAAGAGAAAACTGTCTCTGCCCTTGAAAAATGTATAGTGACATTCCCAAAAAATGCCAATAACTGCTCTATGTTGGTATGTAATGTGATGACACTTGGGGCAGGTGTGTTCTTGGACAGCACAAGTCTCTCAGCCGGTCCTCAGAGAAGTGATAACCCCCAGACCCTATTCAAATGGCTCTGGTACAGAAGAATGGCAACCAGGGCCACTATTACCCTCACTCCCAACAGGACTCATTGGGCCAGTGCTTTCTGGGCCAAAGACTATGTTTGTTCCTAGAGAAAAGTTCTGGGTCCGTCTAGCCTCCCAGATTCCCATCTGAGTTATCACAATGAGGGTTGGAATTGGAGGATTATCTGGAATACTGCCTTCTGGCAATGCTCTAAGCAGAAAGTTATACCAAAAGGCAAAGCCCAACCAAAAGGCAAAGCCAGTGCTCAACCCCCACAGCCACCCTCCTCTTCTCCAGAGCCACCTACAAGTGCAGAATCCTATAGGGTAGGTTTTTGCTGTCATCATTCTACTAGAGCTGTGTGTTAAGTGATCTCTCCCCAATAGCACCAGTCATTCTAGGGAGGGGTAGGGTCCTGCCTTCTCTCCAAGCAGCAGAGAGAACAATCCCTCATCTGTACTTCTGATGAAGGGCTTGGTCAGGGGAGAGTACATTGAAATTCATCTCAGAATTTTATCCCCCGAATCAACCTTTAGGATAACAGAATTTTCCATGCCCCAGGCTTTGCCCACAATGATTAGTACTAGCACAGATGTTGGAAAATGTTAACAGTGGCCTCTACTGTCCAGACGTAGTACTGCCACACACTTAACTCTTGTCTAGCTATTCTCATATTCATTCATTCGTTTCTTCACTCACTCATTCATTCATCCAGTTATTTTTTCAATAAACGTTTATTGAACATTCAATGTATGTCAAATTAGTAAGATAATGTGATTCAAAGAATGCAAGGATGAATTCCCCACTCCCCTTGCCTTAACTTCAAATTTTCATTCTCACTCATCCAGACAGAAAGCCTAAGATTTACAAATTTCTCTCTCCTTGGTGTTAAGGCACAGAAATCCACTGTGACAATGCAGAGGGTCTTCAGTTTAAGATAATGTGTTACTCCTTGGTAGCCATTAACACTTTAGCAGAAATTAGTTTATTCTATCAGAAAGAAGTATCCCTAGGGTGAATAAATACAGAACCTTGTAAGTGTGGGTTAATAAAGGGATAAGAAGTAGTCCAAGATAGGCCCCTAGAAAAGGTAGTACAATGAGACTCAAAGGGCTAAAAGGAGAATTGAGTACATTAGTCACCTGGATGGAGGCCAGAGAAAAGGCAGTGTAACTAGTGTTTTTTAGGGGATGTGTTCTGAGTTCAAATCCGACCTCTCTAATTTACTAGCATTTGATTTCATGTGAGCTTCTTACCCTCTCTGAAACGTCCCTCCAAATTTCTCATATAGCACTGTGGGAAATAGGTTATATAATGCTGTGTAAAGTACTTAGCACAGTGCCAAGTACAGTGTAAGCATTCAGTAAATTAGCCATTATGATTAGAGGGGAGGAAAAATGAGGCTGTAGAGACAGTGGAGATGAACTACTGCGCACAGTTGTGACTAAATCCACCCTTTCTCTGCTCATCACATTCTCCAGGCCAGTGGTTAGCCCTGCTCCCTTAGTTTTATTTGTAGATCTCCTTCAAAGAGCATAGCCTCAGGGCACATGCAAGCTCCTGGCCTTGCAGCTGGGGAATGGGGCCAAGAATCGGCCCAGAGACCTGCTGGAGGCCAGGGGTCACTGTCAGTCCTGGAACTGCCATGAGGAAGCTGAAGGAGAGCCTTCATGGAGACTACCAGAATTTAGCACATGTGGGCAGATGGTTCCCTGTGGCCATTGGGGCTTCTCCTCCTTCTGCTCCTGCTCCTATTGGTTACTGCCACTGCCTGTCCTTTGTTCCTTCCAAGAAAACATGAAGACATGAGCTACTCCTGGGGGTCTCAAATGCCTTAGCATCTATCTAGAGTCTTACTCACCAGAGTCCTATTCCTGGAGATTTGAAGTAGATTTGTTGATGGTTATGCATTTTCCAAAATTAGCATGCCTCATTAGCTTGACTCAGAAATAACTGGAAAATGCAGCTACCCACAGCAGCTGGGGGGGGGGGGGGAGGTTTCAAAGGAACCAGCCAGCCACAAAGCATATCAGAGGGATGCCATGAGATCCTTAGAAATCCACATCTTATATTCAGAGCTCAGAGCTCGGTGAGTCAGTAATCAATGAACAGCCAAGCTGTGCTGTTATTTTATCTTGATATCAAGAAGGGGATGTAGGGCTAATGTGAATACCAACCTCAGGAACTCTGATTGCCAAGTCCAAGCAGGAGACCTATGTGTAATAGAAGCCGACAGGCTCATGGACAGCTTAGAGAAAGGAGGGAGCTGAATTTGGGGTACCAGGTCACTGGGAATAAAATTCTTAGGAAGAAGAGGAGGATGAAGACTACTCTACCCTTTAGAAACTCCCCAGGTGAGTAGCCTAATCGCCTTAATATAGAAGAGTTTGCAGCAAGAAGGGCTTCCCTCAGCAGATGCTGGCTTGTTGGTGGGGGGACACTTTAGGGGATCCCAGGGGATGTCTTCTGAACATATTCCAGTCCAGTGCTAGATGTCCCAAAGTTTTCAAGGAAACCAAATAGTTACACCATGGATGGAGAGAGTGCCCTTCCTATAGCAAAGAAGCACAGTTGGGCAGCCCCTTGGCACACACTTGGAGTCATCATGAAGCAAAGTTTTGCCAGTGACTGAGAAAAAATTGTCTAGAGTTTGCATCCCAGCTCTACCTTGTATGTCTTGAAAAAGCTTTTTAACTCTTCTGAACTTTAATTTTTTCACCTGTCAAATGGGGATAATAGCATCAAACTACTACAGTAAGGATGAAATATGGTACAGAACAGGCTTGGCATAAAATAATACTCAAAGTACACAGGCTAATATAATCCACATGCCCTAGAATCTACTAGCTTATAATGATAGCATAAGGTCCTCTTTCTTTTTACTGACTGCATTTGTACTCTATAAGCCCCAGTGGCCTAATTGTCAATGGTCATAAGTAGAATTTAACAGAGGATGCTGTCCATTTAAGCACAGGTTTCTGAAGAAGCAAGAGCAGATCCTACTACAGGGAGGCAGCCATATCATCTTGTATCAACAGGGTCCCTTGATGTCCTCTTTCACAGTGGCAGGGAACTTTGAGCTGGGTATCAGTCTCCTTCCATCCTTTCTTACATCATTCCCACTGATGGATGCTTGAAGGAAAGTGCAGAGAGTGGGCTTTGTTAACGGAAGTTTGGGTAAATGTAGCCAAAGGATGGGCTGGATAGAATTCATTGACAGACACAAAGGTGAATCCAAAGGTTGGATCTTCTCTACCTCTTGAACCACACCAGAAAGACTGGGTGTCAAGTAAATGTTTACAGAGTACATAACTGGATGGAGAAATGGAAACGCAGAGAGGTTAAGTGACCTGCAAGGTCAGACCCTGAGAAGTGGGGTATGGGGTCCCACTTCTGCTCTCTATGATACCCCGTTTTATTTTTCAAATTCATACGACCGAGTCCTGCCTGCTCCATTCCCTTTCTCTCTCTCTTTCTCTTCCACTCATGGAGTTGCCTCCATGTGGACAATGTATGCATACATACTGAAAGTTGGTACAAGTTTTCTCACCCAAAACTGTGGAGGGCTGTGTGTAGTGTTTCTAATTATCCACTCAAAAAAGAATTGCCGATGAAGTGAAGAATCCAAGAGAGCAATTACACATAACCTCAAATGGTTTATTTTTAATGTGAGGGTGAACTATATGCTCCTCTAGTTGCAGCACATTAAATCTCTCCATGCACCTGGTGATCACTAATACACAACTGAATTTCCATTCTTGGAGCACCCAGCCAATGACAGGGTAGGCAGCGAGCCATCCAGAGGCATGCTGAGTGACAGAAGGAGCAAGCTGGAGACTAAACATTTGCTCTGTACAGATCCTCACTTAAATGGCTTGTCCCCACCGATGGGGATGGTCAAGGTCAAGGAACATGGTGGGACAGAGAAGAAAACACACGAGGAGATGAAGGGAACAGATGACATCTGTAGGTTCTTTCCCACTCTGTGTGTGTGTGTGTGTGTGTGTGTGTGTGTGTGTGTGTGTGTGTGTAAGAATGGACTCTGTGTGCCTCAATTAGAACATCCTCTCTCTCCAAATTCTTCCCTCTCTCTCTCCAGATCCTCGAAGCCATGACTGGCCTTCCCTGATTCCGGAGCCAGCAGCAGCTTTCGCTTTGTATTTATACGATTTCCAGTGCTCTGGGCTTGTCTGTTTTCATTAGATGGTGCTCTCCACAGGGCAGGCAGCCGGGTCCGCTCACTTCAGCAAAGCACCATGTATGTCTAGTACTTTATAAACAATACAAACAGACAAGAAATTGGCTAATGCCTGAGATAAGAAGTTGACACAAAAATCCACGTGTAGATGGCATCGCAATGAGAGGTAAAAGCACCGACCTCCACATGGAGTTATAGGAAGTGAGCTCTTCAAAGAGATGAATGTTACAACCCAGGAAATTTCATCAGCAAAAGTATTCTAAGCAGTTTCCTCTGAGTATGTGTGGAACATATGAAAATGGCATATCTTCTTTTACACCGGAGCTGGGAAAGAAAATGTTATTAGTGCGTATGACATATGTGAGCTTCTCTGTGAATAAATACACAATGCCTCTCTTTATGTTATACGCATAATAATAGCACCTCAAATCTATATGGTGCTGTGCTTCCCAGGAACTAAAAGTGATCCATGGTTATTATCATCTCATTTATCCTTACAGATTTTTTCACTTAATATTTTGCTACTGTGTTACCAAAACATAGACACATTTAAAAGCTACTCTTGCAGCATTCCTTTTTCATGCAGTTCTTCATTTCCATTATACTCTCCTTAAAATGCAACTAGGGGAAGAAGCTATAATCCCATTATAAGGTCTTGCAGTTTATTCGCAGGTTTGCGTAGCAGATGTCTCCCCTGTGCTGTTACAGGTCTCTCAGAACCAACTGTCCCGAGTTCACTTCCCCAGTCCCCATCCTGAGCTTTCATGGAGTTCAGGTTCCCAAAAGGGCCACCATTTGGGTTTGGGGTAATACGTTCCATGACACGGCTCTGTTACTTTACAGAGGAGGGATGTTCACAAAGCCATGAGGACTTGTTAATGCTTTTGCAAAAATCAGCCAGCAGATAAATTGCTCCATTTTCCAGCAAGCCCCAGAAGTGGACTGGTGGCTCTTTGATTGGGGACCTGGGAGAGAGTGCGGAATTTTGAATTGTTTCCCTGTCCCTCCAAAGAGGAACCCATAGATCAAAAGCAGCTTGAGGACCTGGGGACTGTGGATTGGGTGCTGGAAGGAGTTGTCAAGGCAGGAAAGCAAAGTGACGAGCACTAAAAACCACTTATGTGGAGCAGTTCTGCCCCCAAGCAAAGCCCGAATCTGCGGTGTTCTGAGTTAAAAACACCCTCTTGCCATCCATCGCTTACTTAGGCCTCTGGAGATCCTCAGAGAGGATTGTGGGTTTCCTGAGATCTATCTGTCCCGTCATCATGGCACATGCTAGCTAGTTTCTAGACTCTGGGAGATAGGTATGCAGTCACCAAGCACCCTGGCCTGTGGTTCCAGATGGAAGGGAGTGGGATCGAGAAAGCAGACTACCATGCATGGGTGTGTTGAGAACTTTAAGGCCCTCGGGCTAAAGCCAACCTGACACTCCTTTGATTCTCTCATCTGGGCAGCATGTGGTCTCTCTGTGCGGCTCTTTTATCACCACAGAGCTCTTTATTCTGTTGATACTCATGCCCTCTTCAGCGGCAGGGCTAGGTTGCTACTCAAACTATCACTTTATCATAGCACTGTTGACGTTTTGAAGTTTTACCAAATACTCCAGAAGAAATGCCAGTTTTTGCCCTTCAGTGATTTCAAATTCCTACTTATTCTCTGGATTCTCCTTCTTATAAGTATTTACATATTGATAGTGAGTAGGCTGGATAGGATCAAGTTTTGTTTTCTTCTCCTGGAAAAGAACAGAATGACTTGGGAACTCTGAGTCCTATTGCTACTGGCTTCAAGGAGGCCTTCTGGACTTTGGAAGATGGACATGAATTCATCAGATTAAGAATAAAAAAGAAGGAAAAGAGGGCTCCAGGGCACAGAGAATCCATGGGGCAGAGCACGTGCAAAGACCCGGGATCCTCGACACCCCCTCCCAGAACTGTATGCATTCTGCATTTGTGCAGCATGAACTATGAGTAGTAGGAAATACAGCTGGAGAAGTATACTAAGGATTAGATTATAAGAGACCCTTTTTGTTCCAAAGAGATTGATTTTATCTTACTCCCAGAAAGCTAGCATGTCCACAACACTTAGTGTATTCTTTTGTGAAATTTCTTAACCAACTTGTCAGCACCCCAAATCCTTAGGTTATAGAGATAACAAGTAGAACCATGCCATGTTTTTAAAAAAATATTGCCTTGGCAGGATGGTGGGAAAGAAATCGGGCGAGGAGATGCTAGGGGCAAGGAGATCAGATAGAAGATGGTCGGCGAGACTCTAAAGAAGAGCAGCACACAGGGAGCAGAGGGGACCCTGAGGCAGCACACAGGACTCGGGACTGGGGTGATAGAAGGCTTGCCACCACAGGCATCCACTCACTTTCGAACGGACGGCTGTGGCTCTGGACTTTCCCACGTGGAACCCAAGCCACTCCCTCAGTTGAACATGGCGTGTTCTCATGTGCCAGGCATTACTCTCAGTGTGTTAAAAAAATAATACTAGCTGAATTCTCCCAGCAGCCCATGGGATAGGTACTACTGTGACTCCCATATTGCAGATGAAAACATTGAGGCACGGAGAGGTCATGGAGCCAGTGTGTCATGGAGCCGGGGTTCCGGCACCTGGGATTCTAGCAATGACAGTATGCTGGCTCGCGGTTCATTCAGGGACATCCAGCAAACAGGAATGAGTGTCTGTCTGCCTGCTTTCCTGCGAAAACTCACTGGCCATTATGAGAACAACCCCCTCCTCCAGCATGTCCTAAGTGTATTCTTTCTTACCAGGGCAGTATTTCAGGCATCCAAAGATAGACATGACCACTGCTACCAGCACACTCATTCTCTGTTTTCCAGAAGGTTCCAGTTGCCTCACTCCAGGGCATACACAACTATGGACTGTCTTTTCTTGCCCTTGGATCTCTTTCTTCTCTCAGAGGATGAGCTCAGAGCCCATTGAGTCGGTCTCAAGCTTTGGGTCTCCTATTAGTTTCCTAGGGCTTCCATAACAAAGTACCACAGATTGAGTGGCTTAAACAATAATGCAGATCTCTTTTGTCACACTCTGGAGGCTGGAAGTCCAAGGTCAAGGCACCAGCAGGGTTGCTTTGCTCTGAGGCCTCTCTTGCAGATGGTCACCCTCTTGCTGCCTCTTCACCTGTTCTTTTCTGCAGGCACACATACTCCCAGGGTCTCTCCGTGCGTCCGGTCTCCTCTTCTCATAAAAAGCCCGGTCATACTGGATTGGGATTCACTGTAACAGCCTAATTTTAATTTAATTACCTCTTCAAAGACCTTATCTCCCAATATGGTCGCCCAGTCTGAGGCTCTGAGGATTAGGACTTCAACATATAAATATGAGGGGATACAATTCAGCCCATAACCAGACTCTTTCCTCCACCTCTCTACCTACCCAGCTCACAGCCCATTTTTTTCCCAAATACACATCTTTGGAAAGATATCATACTATGGAAATAAAGGGAACCAAATTGAAACATACTCACCAGGGAAATGGATCTTTCCAGAAGTGGGGAATTTGCGTGTGTGTGTGATTCCTAAAATGACATTTCTCTGCTTCCCTCCCACGGAGCGGCTTGAGCTCTGACAGCTCAAGGAGGAGGCAGTAGTGATAAAAGCACACAGGCTAGCCATGAATCTTCTCATGTTAATGCACTTCATTAAAACCAGCATTTTTATTACAAAGACCTGCCAAAGTGAATATTAGACAGAAATGCATGTTAAGCTGCCATTGATCTTTCCAGCTGGATTGTACATTAAAGAGTGTACTTTCTCACTCTGTTAGCTGCTCACACATAAAAGGGAAGTAAGAATCAAAGGTAAAGAGCCTAAGCCTTATCCCTCCAACGTCACTATGGCTACCCAGTGGGCAGAATCAGGCAAGGGGGTAGGAGCCACCCAAATCTCATTTCCAAAGCTTTTTAGACATACAGGCCTTGGCCATCTTCTCTGCATATCCAACTGGCCTTCCTTCATGACTAGGAGGTCACTGCTGGTTTACCAGGTGACTGTTTCCAACCTCCGTTTCCCAGGAAGGGGTCTGACTTATTTCATTTCTTAGAAATGATGATTTGGCTAGAAGCATGTACAGGATCATGTATTGCCCAAGGTGTTTCTGCATCCGGGGGTCAGGGTTAATTTAACATGAAGGCCAGGATATCTTTGAGGGTCTCCTGGGGATTGACGTGTGTGTGTGCATGCATGTGTGTGTCCAAATTGACAACAGCGGAAACCAGACATTTAATGAAAAGAGAAAGAAAATGCATGTGGCAGCTGGAGAAGAAGTTGTATAAAGAAATTGTATGTCTGCGGTTTACTAGAACTTGAGGTAGAGACAGAGCTTTTCTGCAGACAGTTGGACAAGTCTCACTAGGATTCCTGTCTGCTAAAATATAACTATGCAAGACGAGTGAGTGGAGCTTCAGCGCTAAGGGCTAATCCTGCCAGAAGAATCATTTCTTTCAGGACCACCACTTATTTTAAATCAGGCACCTCTCTCATCTCTCCTGTGTCCCCCACTGCTGCTCCAGACCCTTCTGTTCTTATACCCCATCTTAACCTGTGCCTCAGTGTAACCTTCCAAAGCTTGCAATCCCTAATCCCCCAGCACAAAGACAGATGCAGGACAAAGCCCCGTGGTGCCCTCTCCGCCCCAGTGCTGGTCTGGAAGGGCAGATAAGAGGCCCACTCATCATCGGCTAAGCCAATGGGAGTAAATATTAGAAATCAGAGGTTCAGGAACCCGAAAGGGGCTCAGATAACCAGATACCCCCCACCTCCAAGATAGCCCTTTCCAACTTTATGTCCCCCACCAATCATGCTAAGTCAACATCAGCACAAATTATTAATATCCCAACAGGTACAGCCTGACATGATCACTATACGTAAGCAGTGATTCGCCAAGTACAGAGGTGGACAGGAAAGGACATTAGTGAGTTCATCACTCAGACCGACATGTTACCTTCAGTCTGTCATGACTCATAAGACAGTTCTTCTGTTTTACTAATTGCAGCGTATTTATTGCTTTTCACTCTCTGCCACCCAGTCCACTTGTGCCAAACAAGAGCGATGGACTTCCTGTTCTTGACAGCGCAGACTAGCGTCTTCCTTCCGCCCCCTCAGTGGCCCAACCCTCTCACCACCATTACACAGAATCCCCAGTTTCCAGTGCATCCAGTTACCTCCATTTTTTCATTTTACCTGACCTTCTACAACATTGAGCAGCATTGACTTTGTATTCAAATCTGGCAAACATTCAAGAGTCCCCGCCCTGCTCCCAGCCTTGGGCCTAGTTTTCAGCCAACATTGATGTGGGGCACAAAGCTGAAGTTCAGGAGCCCAGAGGCTGATAGGAAAGCCAGTGAATAAACAATTGCAAAGCACAAGATACACCCCCATGTCCAAGGGAGACTGGAGGAGGCATGCATGTTTCTCTTCTCTGGCTTCTGGGGTGTTTCTTTAGGCTGATTCTCTTTTGAGCCCTCCTCACTGGGGCTCTCCTCCTTATACAAATTGCCCTCCGCTGGAAGGAGAAAGGGGATCAGTGTTCCCCTACTTCATCTGCCTTCTTTTAATTTTATTCTATACCTTTCCTTCAGCTGATCTGATCCATTCCTACGGATTTGACTATTATGTGTCCACTCTTAAATCTGAGCCTCTCTCCTAAGCTACAGATCCACATACCTACTGCTCCTTAGAATTCTCCTCAGATGCCTCAAGTGCAACATATCCAAACCTGAACCCACTCTGCAGCCCTATCTCTCGTCTGTTGATTCCTTATCATTTATTTTCATAGTAAGCATCCTGCACCTCGGTGCCAATGAGAAATCTCTTGAGTGTCCCTGCCTCTTACCTGCGCACCCCACCCCCACCCGCAGCTAGTGCTTGTTGCTGCATGTTTTCCCTCTGAGGGGTTCTTGCATCTGCCCTCTCTGTTCATCCACCTGCTCCTTCCATCTCCCACCTGGACCACTGTAGTCGTCTCCAGCTGGTCTCCATGTTTGCAGCCTCAGTCTCTCTTCACTCCAGTCTATGAGCCACACTAATGCAGAGAAATGTGTCCCAAAAAAAGCTTCCCATTTTTGAGACTGTTAGGCTCCACTTCCTCGAGAACTATGCCAGAGCTTCTTAGCCATATTTCCAAGAACCTTGAATCTCCTGCTCCTCCAGGTATCAGGGCAGCCCCCAGTCTAGCCGCAAGAGGCAGTGACGTCCCAAGCCTGGTCCTTCAGCTCTTCTGTGGCTTTGTACGTCGTCTCCACCTGTTGGGAAGCCGCATCCCATGCACCAACCTCAGCACCTGCTTGGGGAGTTCCTAGGCATCGCTTAGGGTCAGCTCAAAACTCTCCTGCTCTCTGAACTTTCTCCGACCCAATACACATAATCTATCACCCTTAAGTTGTGTTCTCCTCTATCTGACTTCTGGAAGGACCATGAACTACTGAAGGGCCAAGGCCATGGTTGTGGTTGAAGCCCCAGAACGTCTGGAGCAGAGCCAGTGCCCATTTCCTGTCCTGCCCTGTATGGCCCTCCCCTCACTGCTTAGCCTAGCCAGTAGCCCTGTGCGTCCATCAGACTCAACATGTCCGAAGCCGAGCTCTGTGATTTTCTCATCAAATGCTTCTCTTCCCAGATTTGCTATCAGTTGGTGGCAATCTGCAAAGACAAGGTCATTTTGACTCCTCCCTCAGAGTTTTTCTCTGCCCACTTCACTTCCTTAAAATGTCTGGAGCCTCTGTCTCCCTCTCGATGCCCACCCCTACTCTGACACTCTATTTCTGATCTTCTTCACCTGGACTAGAACCGCCGGAGCCTCCCAACCAGCCACTCTGCCCCAGCTTCCCTAAGCCAGCCTCCACACATTCCAAAATCCACAGTCGCTTTCCTTCAATGATTCCCTTTCACTACTCAAAAAAAGCTCCCCCTGCTCAGCATGACCCCTCCCTGGTCTGACTGTTGATGGCCTGGGTGGCCTCACCTCCTCCTGCTCCAGCCACACTGAGGCTCTAAACACACCTTGCCTCCGCTCTTGCCCTCCCCTCTTCCTGGATGCCCTTCCTTCGGCTTCTTCTGTTCACACTTCACACTAAATGTGGATGTCGCCTCCTCCTGGTAACTTTCTCAGATTTCTCCCCTCTTCCTCACATGGGATGAATTCCACCTCCTCTTGTTTTCTTGACTTCCTCTGCACTTACCATGATTTTCTATGCCCCCCGGGGGGGGGGGCGGGGGTCAGGAGCGGTGTTGTGCATAATAGAGGCTCAACAAATGTGAGATGAATGAACTTACTTGGTTAAAAGAAGTTCTAAAGGTAAAGGGAACAAACTACTATTATGGGCCACATGCTTAATATGTAGTATCTCAATTAAACCTCACACAAACTCCACGGAGGAAAGTATTGATTGAGGAAACCAAAGCTCAGAAAGGGTAAGTAACTTGCCCAGAGATGATCAGGAGGGATCCAAACCCCCATCTACACCTCTGTCCCCATGCCCTTCCCGCCACAGCTTGCAGTCTCCTTTACCAGGCCAGCAGTGGCAAGCTCATATGCCTTCGGAAGGTCTTTGAGGAGGCAGGCGCGCAGCCCAAGTCCCCCGGGATGGAGACCCCGTGCCCCAGCACAGGGGCGCCTGCAACTCTGCGAGGGGCCGCTTCCAGCTCTGCATGTCCGCAGGCGCAGGGCTGAAAGTGAACTTCTCTGCTGCCGTATCATATTGCAAACTTCCATCTAATTTGCCGTTCCCTCTCTCCCTAAGGACACATCTGCGTTAGTACTTTAAAGGCAAGCTTCTCTCTACGAGGCAGGCACGAATCCATTTTTCACTGGCATTCACATTATGGGAAATGCAGTGCTTTATATATTAACGAGTAATTTCCTTTGCCCAATGCAGTTCAAAATTCAATAAATGTCGTTTAAGCCCAATTTTCCCACTTGTAGGTCAGAGAGCAGCCTTGTTGGGGTGGAGGGAAGTTCCCACATACTTCCTTGTCCTCCTCCCTGCCCTTACCACCACCGTCCCCCAGACACCGTTCCCTCCAGCATGACCGCACTGACAGCAGGGCGGCTGCCCAAACAGGAGGTGGTGTCAGGGGAGCAGGAGCCCATGAGGCCAACCAGACCCCTTTCGCCAAGGGGCCTGAAAACTCACTGTGTCATTTCATGTGCCCCTCTGAAACTCCCAGCTGTCTCTGGACATCTATCCACAGGCAAGCCCTGCAAGCGTCTCCCCAGTGGGCTGAAATCTCAAGTCAGAAAGGTCATTCCTCTGAGTTAAGCGTTGCCTACATGCTTCTGCTCTCTTTTAGGATGGAAATGTCCCTTTAAGTCACTCACACCTTAGATTCAGTGTTTCATCTTGCAAACCAGGTCAACCTGTGGTTTGAACTCGAGTTTGAAAGGGTTAAGGAAAACCAGAAGGGCAGAAGTCATACTGCTCTGTTTGCTCTTCTTGCAAGGTTGACCCTCTCTGGCCCTGGGGAGGGGAGAGTGAGGGGCTGCCTCTGGTCCCTCCCTGGGAGACAGCGGACATCGTGCTCGGGCAAGACGTACTCCCCCAGCTCTGCGCACAGGACTTCTGGGACACTTAGGAATATGGGTCCAGGTCTGCTCTCTGCATAGAATAATAATTCAGTAAAATCTCAATTAAAACCAAGTCATAAATCACATTTAATGTTGCCCTGATGGGTCGAATCTAATATGCCAGACCTATTAATCATCTGCCAGGCCCTGGGATCCCAGCCTCTTTCTTCTGAGGACTCAGGGGTTAAGACCTATTCTTCCACCTCTGCCACCACTCAATTAGACCCCAAGGAGTGGGTGCCAGGCAGTTCTGGAACTGCATTCTGTCCTGAATGTGGGGCTTGGCAGCCTGCATATGGCTGGAGAGTCTAGGAGGAAAGGGGAGCCCAGATTCCTAAATGGACTACTTGTCTGCTGAGTGTGGACCTTTTGGGTGGTGGTGACATGCAGACCCAGCCGCCCAAGCTAGACATGCAACCCATCAGGTCAAACGACTTCTCCACTGTCCCCAGCCAATGCCACATGGTCATTTAGGGGGCAAGGGGCATCAGAGGTCTGGGGGAAGAGACAGGGTTTCCTGGCATAAGTGGATCCGTGATGAGGAGCCCCACATAGGGAGCTGGTGGATAGTCTGTCCTGCCCAAGAAAACATGGCCGTGATGGCAGGGCCTAGTAACCAGGAAGAAATTCAGGGCAGAACTTTGGTCCCTGGGAGGGTGCTGTCCAAACCTCATGGATGGGGTCTGCAGCATAAAGATCTTAGGAGCTATTAGGCCTGAGGATTCCAAGAGTTCCGAGAGCCAAGTGGATGTCCACTAGAAAAGCCAAGGCTGAAGAATGACTAGAGCATGAGATCTGAAGCCAGACACTGGCGTTTGATTTCTAGCCATGTGGCCCTGAGCCAAACACTTTGCGCCCCTGAGCCTCAGTTTTTCCATCTATAAAACTAAGTTCACAAAACTTAATTTCCAGGATTGTTTTGGGGGTTAAAGGATGTAATGATGTCCAGCGTGATCCCCACAATGTGTCAAGTAGGGGCTCAGATAACAAAAACTCTTGGTGCAGTTATAGAAAGGCCCCTTCTGCACAGCAAGTTCAAGAGGCAGGCAGTAGAATTGAGGTCAAGGTTGCAGAGCCAGGGGTCCAAGTCAGTAAAACCATGGTTGGGGTATAAAAAGGTGGGGACCAAGTGAGAGCTGTCTGAAGCCACTCTATACAACAGTTGTGTCAACCATCATGTCTGCTTACTGGCAGGAGGAGGGGTGGGGGAAGGAGGGGGCTAAGAGGCCAGAAGCTAGGGGGTTTCAGAGGTCAGCCTGGGCCATGCACAAGCCCGCACCAGAGTGAGGATAAGGTAGACCTCTTGGGTCTCTCTTCACCCCCTCCATCCCTTCCTCTTCCTTTCCTGTCAACTTTCCTTCAACATATATCTCCAGGTCCCCTATTATGTACCAGGCATTGGAGTCTTGACCCTAAGAACATGGACGGAGCTGAACCTGAAGGATGCAGAGAGTGGGAAGCAATCACCTTAATACTTTTGAAAGAACTCTTTAAAAAAAAAAAAAAAGCACATAAGGGCACTTAGCTGCTTTATGATCAATATACTTTGAAACCTACTTAAGCATTTGTCAAATCTCACTTTATGCCACTGACTGATGTAAAATAATAGCAGGCATTTATCGAACACTTAGAATATGGGCGAAAACATTTGCCTGGATTAGCTAGTTTAACCCTCCTGTCTAGGAGCTTCAGTAGTATTATCATCCCCACTTTATAAGTCAGGAAACTGAGGCTAACTGAAGGGGAGGAATTTCCTGCAGTCTCACGATGAGTCTGCAGCAGAGCTGGGGCTGCAATCGTGGCCAGCTGAGCTTTGAACAGCTGTGTGTCACAGGTCCTCTATCCACAGCCAGCAGGGCTCCTGCTCATTCGTCCAGGATGCCTGGCCACCACCCGGCCCAGGGGTCCTGAAGTATACTGATGTTTGTCCTCCAAGTCTGTGAGAGCTCAGGAACAATAACCTAATCTGTCTACTCGCTTTCCAGTCCTTACCAGGCTCAGTGCCCATCTTGGGAGAAGCAGGGCAGGATGGGTGCCTGTCAAGGTTAATGGCCCACTGCCCCCTGCCCTCCAGAAAAGACAGAGCCCTGCAGGTGGCAAAGCCCACTCTCCAGCAGCAACCTGGTGGCTAGGTTTCTCAAGCCTTGCATTTGAATAACTGTGTTCATTTTGAGTGCCCTCTCCCTGGTATTAGAACAGGCAAAAAATTAAATAAATCGACCGATAGGGTAGAAGACAATGAAAAATCAATGTTATCTATTATAACGAGCATTTTCTAGCTATTGTGAAGGCAATAGGACATTGCAAGGTGCCAAAAGGGCTTCTTCTCTGTTCTAGAAAATGACCTCGGTTCACATGAGCTGCTCTTCACATACGCCTTTTCAGTTTGTGACATTTGCTCAGCCTCTTGCTAAGGAATGGTCCAGAGTACAGTCCAGAAATTGCCCAGGGACTTACCTGGCCATGATCTGGGTACTATCACACCTGAGGCGTATAGCTTTCCCAGGAATTCCTGAACCCATTGCTAATACCCGGTCCTCCACTTTGAATCCTTTGGCCAACTTCTCATCCTCCTTGGAGCCAAAAGTGTCTCCTAGCTCTGTACCTTCCACAGGCTTTGTCACTCCTCTTCAGGAACATTCACATTTCCCTCCATACTATGATTCTGGATATTGGATTTCTGAAGCCCTCAGGCTCCTAAGACAAAGGTTAACCCATGTCTATTTAATCTTGTGGACAAAATGGATTTGTCCCTCATTCCAGAGTCCTGAGTTCAGTGCATTTGATATTTGTCCTATTATCAAATTATTCTTTTCTTTGATTATTCCTCTTTGAGTTCAAAGCTTTCTATCAAGAGTTGAGGAGAAGAGATTTGTGATTTAGGCTTTGTGAGGGAAGTGATTAGTCACATGAGGATCAAGGGACCAATTATTCAGAATTAGTAAGCCTGTGTGATGATAACTACACAATCTTGTTGACAACACCAGTGTTTCAGATTCAAGAACCTTGAGACAAGTCAGACCAGAAAAGAAAAGAACATCAGTCCTTGGCAGCCTTCTGCTTTATATACTCCTGATTATGTTGCCAATTTCACTGGAAAGCATGTATTCAATGGGTATCTGCCCCAGTAGCCTTCCTTCCTTTCTTCTCTATTGTAGAATTCAAATCCAGTTCAAGTGTTTAATGGTAATCAGTGTAGCAATAGGCTCCAGTCCTTGGTGGGAAGAAGGAAATCTTGATCCATCTAAACCAATGGTGGTAGCTCTGTTCTCCCTTATGAGGAATTGTCATGGAAATGGGCACATGCACAATTATGGTTAATGAGTAATGAGGCAGCTTTAGGGAACATTCTCACTTTCAAAAATGGATATAAGGAAGAGAGAGATCCTTTTACTCCACTTGCAAACTTTGGACATTGCCAAGTAAGAATGTGATCATTGGAGCTACGGCAACTATTTTGAGACCAAGAAGAGTCTAGCCTGAGAACAAAACCTGACACAGTGAGAATGTCAGTGCAAGAAGACAGAAATAACTTAATTCCTTGATGATGCATTAAGCTGCTAGATGATTCGCCTTTGCCCATGCTTTGGCTTTTGACAAGCATATACATTGAAGGATGGTAAGTGAAGAAAGACTGAGGATGCTGGCAAAAGCTTATTCCATGGAGCTTGTGAAATAAATCCAGGAAAGGGCTGCAATCTCCGGAAAACATGGAGGAATGAGGAGCTCCAGTTGAAACTTTCAGGAAATGGTGTTGGTGAATCTAATAACGTCCTACCTAAAAGTTGCTTAGTGACTCCAGGACTCTTGCCTTGGACTCTAGTCTCCCTAGAGATGCAAACAGATATATAATCTTTCAAGGTAGAGCTTCTTCACTGTGATTCAGAGAAAAGTTGCCCTTTGTCTCTGCTCCCTGACTTCTAGAAAATTACTGTTGGCCAGTTTCCTCCCCTAATGAAAGTCACAACATGGTTCTACATCCTACAGAAACAATTTCTAAACACGGTCTATCACTATGTCAAAAGAATAATAATAGCCTTGTTGGCAAAGCTGATTATGAACCAAAAAACCCCACTATCACTGCAGGATGCAAATGTTTGACCCTCCCCCATTGCCCTCTCAACCACTGCTCAAGTTCTCTGACCAGCCAGCTTTGTCTTGCTGCTGTTGTTATAACTGGGGGGAGAAGGGTATTGTTATTGTGGATAGGTGTGAAGTTATGGGAAAAACAGCAAACCTACCCTGTCAGCATGAATTAACTAAGTTTTAAGGCAACAGGGATCCTCCCCTACTTAATCATCATTACAATTCCAGAAATGGTTCCCAGTGAACCCAAATATTGAGACTGCTTATTTTACTGCAGAATCCAAATACACAAAATTAGCAAGATCAGCTCTTGGGGTGTCAGTCGTTGCCAAATAAGAACTTGGGAGCATGCCTGTGTATTTTATTAAATTGTGCATAATGATGGTGCGTGTCTAGAAACTGACTTCCCTGGACGAGTACATCTTTATCTTGCAGGCCGTGACAGCTCGTTTGAACGGAGGAGCACATTTTGATTTTTCTTCTTCCCCATTTATCAAAATATTTTCAGTATACACACACAGTGTGGGGGGATGGAGCTGCTGATGCATTCCAGCCTCATCATTTCCTTCCTTGGTTATGTAGCTTCTGTGTTTTTATTTGAGTTGGCATCAAATCAGACCCATCATGTTTGGGATCCTCTACATACACCAAATTAAGCATATGTCTACCTGTATGTGGCCTGATTTACCCAGGCAATCTAATCTAGGTATAAATCACTCAGGAAGGGACTAGAACTGGATACATTTTATGATCAAATGAGAAAACAATGAGGGCAACAGGCCAGTCTGTGGGTACCCACTATGTGTCAGGTCCTGGGATCTCATTTAGTTCTTGAAACATCTCTACATTATAGTTAGGAATACATATATTTCAAATCTAGAAACCGAGTCTCCGAGGGCGGCAGACGTGGTTTGCCAAGGTCATGTTGCTATTGAGTGCTAGGGTCTAGAGTCAAGTTTACATCTGCCCCAATTCCGAAGCCCTCACTCTGCCTAGAATGCTTCCCTGCACGTGATGGAGGGCCAACGAAAGAGAAAGGAAAGACTTGACAGAAATAAGGGACTATCTGAAGGAAACCATTATAAATTCATGGGGGTGGAAGGAAAAGGTCTCACTGAAAAAAAAACTAAATATTGACAGAAAAAAAAATGTATGAGCGGAAGCAGTAAACACTTGAAAATAAGAAGTAAGATTTCCCAAGAGATGCTGCAGAAAGAAATCTGAGTAAAAGATGGGAATAAACAGGGGTGTGGGGAGGGAAACATTAGATGTAGAGAATTCATTTTCTGTGATTTCATGGAAAGTTCCTTGTAGGTTATTTGAGCGGAGAAATCAAGAAAAGAACCTTTGAGAAAAACACAATTCAGCTCTGACATTAATGTTATCTAATCTTTGGAGAAGTGAATCTAATATTTTAAATTTTAGACACTTTCACCTCTCTGAGTGATTCCTTACATCTAAAGGTGAGCCAAGGGAGGAAAACATTTTCTTGGGAGTAAAAGTTGTCCCTCCTGTGAGGTAAATTACATCTTCCTGGACACTGAGCACTACAAATCTCAGTCCCAGCAAATTGTGGCCACTGACTGCTATGAACCCCAATTGGAGGTCAGTGGCTAAAAGAGGCTGTGGATCATGATTCTCCAGAATTGCAAACCCCTGCAGGGTAGAAATCATTTCCTGGGGTTCCCAGGCTGTTCCACCCATCCATCTGGGGCCAAGGAGGAGTGATTCTTGAGGCTTTGAGTGATTTTCTATGGAAGTAAATGAAAACAAATTGAATAGCAGCACACACACACACCCCGAACTGGGAATGCTCCTGAGGTGTCAGCTGTGCAAATATATGTCCATGTGTATGCATGGGCCTTCACGAGTGTGCACGTATGCGTGCGTGTGTGTGTGCACCCATGTCAGTCTGCACCCATGTGTATACACGTGCAGGTATGTGTCTGTCTGTGTGATGTGTCCTGTGCATGTGTATATGAGTGTGTATGTGACTGCATGTCCCCCATGTGTGCATGCCCCTCCCTGCCACAAAGAACAACAGTCCGCAGAAGTGTCTCTAGAGAGGCAGCCCTGAATAGTAAACTTAGAGTCAGAACCCTGAACTTGGAGCATATTTAAGTGAATTCTTGCTCTCACCCACTTCGCCACTGTGGACAAGTTGCTAAAACTTTCCCGGCCTCAGTTTCCTCTTCTATAAAATGGGAGTAACAACTGCCCCATTGTTGTGAGGATCCAGCAAGATAACATGTGTGAGGATACTTTTGTAAGCCAAAGCACACTAAAAATGTCTGACATCTCTCTTGTTCAGGGGCAGAACGGAAGGTGGTGTAGGATCCAGTTACTAATTCCTCAACTTGAGTCCAGCGTCCGTCTCCTTGACATCCAAGGGCTAGCAAAATCAGGAAAGTTCTCTCATATCCTGGTGTTTCTTCCTTCTTGGTAGGAGCCAAGGGCCCTCCCCTGGCCTCTGGGAAGTGCACCAGGAAAGGCTGGGTGGCTATCTCTGCCCTCTTTCCAGTGCCCAGTGGGTGTTTTGCACCTCCTATGATATTTGAACAGAAGAAGCTAGCAGAAGGTGGCAGAGCAGGGTTCTCAAGATGATCACTCACACTGCCCGCCTGCACCTTGGTCACTCCACCCTGCTGGCACATGTCATCCTCTTACTACCCATTCTTAGGATCCCAAGGCACGACAAGATCTCCATCTGTCTTCTCCCTCCCTTCTCACATCTCCACTAGAAGGCAAAGGCACCCCGCCCCCCGCTCAAGGGAAAAGCCAGATTAACCTTTCTGACACTACAGCAAATGTTAACAGTCTGCCCTGCCTTTCATAATGCCAATCCAGACACCAGTCATTCACCGTCTGTTAGAAATACAGAGAATAGATGTCAAAACTCACCCACACATGCTGAATCGGAAAAGAGCAGTTATTACTGCAAACTCTATATACATTATTTATCAAATGAACTCTCTGCAGTAGGAATACAATTCATTTCTACTCTCTCCCTCTCTTGTTCTTTCATTTCAATAGGAGATGAAAGAAACCATATATAGAATCTTTCTGGGCATTACTCATGCAGCAATGTCCCTGGCTAGGGTTTGAAGTCAGAGCTGTCTATTGCCTGAAAGGAGTGGGCTGCTTCAAGTGGGAGAGAAACAGCCCCTGTCTGCCAGCTTCTCCCAGCTCCCTTCACCATGGCCGCCACCACCACCCCACGTCCTGGAGCTGTGAGTAATGGATCTCTCTTCAGTTTGCCAGGCACACTTGAAGGAGGTGGGAATGTTGGCTCAGAGTAACTTTTAAGTTCATTTGCTTTGCAGCAACAGCTGAACAAATGATCACAAGGAAGGGAAGGAGTTCCCAGTAGGTCTATTTGGGGTCAAGACTCGCTCCCCATTGGCCTCACCTAAGAGAACAGAAGAAATAAATGTCCTATTCAGGTGAGGCTGACATGGGCCTTAAAGTGAAGACCGCTAATTTTCATAATCACCATGGCTCAGAGTTAAGAGTTTTGCCGGTGGGGGGAGGGTGGGAATGGTGATGGTAGTAACGGTGATAGCAGCGACATTAGAAGTGGTGATGGTGGAGGCGATGGTACTCATGGAGGTAGTGTTGGTGGTGATGGTAGATGGGATGATGGTGGAGGTGGTGGTATGCGTGGTGGTATGCATGGTGGTGGCATTAGTGGTGATGGTGGAAGAGAAGATGGTGATGGTTATGGTAACGGGTTCTGATGGTAAGGATATTGGTGTTGATGGTAATGGTGGTGGTGAAGGAATGGTTTGGTGGTTCTGTAAGTGGTGGTTGTTATACAAGGGATGAAGGTGGTGGCAGAGGTGATCATGGTAGTGGGGGGTAGAGTGGGGGTGGTGATGATGGTGATCGTGATGATCATGATGATGGTGGCAGTCCGTGTGTGATGGTGGAGTGTTATAATATAATCTTTGTATTCAGGAGAACTTTCATAAGGAATAAGCTACTTCTTTTGCTTCTATTTCAAGTCAAAGCCCCATAAAACCTCTCCCTCCCTGAATCATGTCTAATTTTGTCTTTCTCAGTATAGAGGTTCCATGTTTGAGAGACTGAGTGCCTGCTCATGCCCAAAGCACTTTCTTAACTTTGGGACTAGGTATCATGACCATCTTCTCTCCTAAAAGCCAAATCCTTCTTGTTTTCAAAGCCCAGCACAAGCTTAGCTCCACACCTCTGGCCCATGGTGACTGCCCTTCTCAAACCTTCCTCCCTTGACTTAGCTCATTTATTTCCTTCAGGATTTCATCTCAAGTGTTATGTTTGTCCCCTTGAAGACAAGGTACATTTCTTATCTTCCTTAATTCCCTTACCCTTTAACTAAATATATATTGAACAAACGAATGAATGGATTGATGAATGAATTTATGATGTCATCATTTTCTCCCCCATATACATTGCAGAATGATGCCTGAAGTAGACAAGAAATTAATTCAAGTATAAAGATCTTTTTTGGCATTGCAAGAAAGGGGGCATTTAGTTACTACACTGTTGCTCCTCTTATGGCTAACATTGAACTCTGTGCCAGGCTGTGTGCTAAGCACTTCACACACATTATCTCCTTTAATGTTGCAACACAACCTTATGAAGTGTGTACTGTTTCCTCATTTTACAGATGGAAAATCAGAGATTACCTTACAGCTTCATGGTGAAAAGCTTTGGATTCAGATGGACCCAAGTTCAAATAAGAACTCTGTCATTTACTAGTTGCATGGCTTTTATTAAGTCAATTGTTATCTCTGGACTTCAGTTTCCTCATCTGAAAAGTAGGAAAATAACATTTAATTGTACAAGGGAGAACTGAATGAGGAGAATTATTTACATATATTATATGTATAATATATAATAAATTTACACACACACACACACACACACACACACACACACACACACACTCCTTTGCTCAGTGTCCAAGACAAAAGTATTCAATAAGTAATTTTTCTTTTTTTCTCTTCTCTATTTTTCTGCTTAAGGACCTATAGCTGTTAAGTGACAAAAACAAAGCTTCATCAATGTATCTGGTTGTAAAGCCCATGGTGTCACATACCATATGCTCAGGCTGAGTCTGAGTTATTTCCTTGAAGACCAAGGCTGAGTCACAAGACGTCCTCAAGAGTGATGGTGCCACATGACAAATTCCATGAAAACCCAGGCCTGCCAGTTTTGTGGTCCCTCTCAATAGACACCCATCCTAGTCTATAAAGCCAATGTCTTGCTTAGCAATCCACCTGCCTGTGGCCCATCCACCATAGCCAATAACCATCATCTATTATGCTGCTGGGAGCACCGTCTATGGACACAGAGCAGCTCTGATGCATCAAACTGGTGTTGCAGGCCAGCCTCTGCAGGCCTGGCCCAGACCCCCTTGGAAGCCCCGCGGCAGACGTGTGGTAGCGCTGGGGGCACATTCCTCTTCTGCAGCTTTACCCAAGTGTTAAAAATTAATTTACCTCTAATCACACTGACAGGGAAAAAGTTAATAGAAGTTTTATTTTTAATATATGAGGAACCTTAACAGGATTTAAAGTTAATGCCTCAAAAATGGAAAGGACTGCTGACGATTTATCTACCAGAATCTGCAGACTTTGGTGGAAAGCTAGAGAAATGGAAGAAGCATTACTCCAGCAGCTAGAGGCAGATTTGAAATACCCCCCACAGCAATTGGGAGAAATCCCAACAGCCTGCCAACCTAAGAAATTGACTCATAAATTGCCCAAATCCTCAGTTTCCCTTTATTACCTGACCTCCAGTTTTCTTTACTATCCAGGAAAAATATCATTTCAATTTTTCTAAAATATAATAGAGCTTTTCACTTAGAATCATAGAATTTTAGAGCTGATTTCTTCCAGCTATAATAATTTATGATACTGAGAGATGTGGAGGGAAAGTTTATAACAGAAAAGTGTGCTGAACGTGGACCATACATTTTGTTTTAGACATGGCTCATGGCTGTTTTCAAAAGCTACTAAGTTAAAAAAAAATCTCTCATGCAAAACATTCTTCAGCACCCTCAGACCAAGCTGCTCAAACTATTCATTGTCAGACGATATTTCATTTCAGAGACTGGCCGACTACTTTCACTCAGGAATTCTTTCGCCAGGTATTTATGGTGGACCAACTAGATGTCCAGCATTATTCTGGGGTACAGTAACAAATTAAACAAAAATTCTTGCCTCTATGGAGCTTGTATCGAGTGAAGAGAGACAAAAATGGTAACAAAATAAGTATTTATTGGATTGTTTTATGGTATATCAGAAAGAGGTGAGTGCCGGGAAGAAAAAAAAGCAAAGAAGAAAGAAGATGATTGGGTCCATCCATTTTCAATAGGCGACACAGGAAAGGCCTTGCAAAGAAATGACATCTGAGTGGAGACTTGAAGGAAGGGAGGGAATGAGCCATGTGGCCATCCAGGTGAAGAGCAACCTAGGCAGGAACCGGAGGTGCAAAGAGACGGAGTCAAGAACTTGTTCCGTGTAATCAAGAATCATCAGGAAAGCTACCACAGTTGGTCTAGGGAGAACAAGGAGGCAGCGAGGTAGGAGATGTGGCCAAGGGCCTTCCAGGTGGTATGTAGGGACAGGATTTATAAAGTTATATGGGTGATGACTATACATTCTGGTTGCCTACACCTGTTGTCTTGGCAGAGTTATTAATAGTGTCACTGCTCGTTCTCAAAATGCCCCAGTTTGGATGATAAATTATGATAAATTTTTGTTGAAGAAGGTCATCAAGAGAATGTCACTGCTGCTTGATCGGGGAGCTGGATCTAGGCAACGGGAGGCTCCTCTCTGCTGCCCTGTGTTTGAAATGTACATTCTGTCCTCGGTTCCCACACTAGGAATCACCCCAAGGACTCAGCTTTGAGACAGCAATATGTTATTGAAATCACCCAGATGGTATATGTGACTGAATCCTGTTATGGTCTCTATGTAAAAATTTAAGATGTGGCAGGCAGATGTAGAGATCTTCTCCTGTGACTGCCCGAGACAAACCTCGGATGTAAGTTCCCTTGCTTATTAAACCTGCCACCTACCAATCCAGACTCACCTGTTTCTTCCCTTCCTGCTCTTTGTGGACAAGGGTCAGTTTCAAATCTCACTCAGGGAACTCCAAAGGTTGCCAACTGACAATTATATGGTCATTCTACTTGTGGGCCACCGTTAGAACTTTGGCTTTTTCTCTGAGAACAATCGAAGCCATGGGAGTTGGAACACAGTGTGAGGACCTGACTAACGTCATCAAGGACTCACTGACCATTCTGTTTAGAAGAGCCTGACCCGGGGCCGAGGTGGGAGGAAAGAAACAACCGGAAAGATTACCAAACCCAGGCTGCTATGTCTCTCCCTTGGAATGCCCACCTCCCACTTTGTCTGCCAGTCTTTCAGGGCCTGATTTAAATGTCTTCCAAAATTTCCCCTGACACAGTCTCCTATCCCCCAATCCTCACAAAATTAAATTGCTCCTTGATTGATTTTTTCACTTTATTTTCATATCCATTATGTTTGCACATTGTGTTTAGTTATTAGTTGGCCTGCCTGCTTCTACTGATAGACAGCAAAGATCTTTCTTCTGAAAAGGGAAACCTACTTATTGGGATCCTGTGCTATGGTTAGAATATTTGTGTCCCCTTGAGATTCCTATGTTGAATTCTAAGCCCCAAAGGTATTTGGAGGTGGGCCCTTAGGGAGGCAATTAGGTCATGAGCCTAGAGCTTTTATAAATAGGATTAGTGCTTTTATAAAAAAGACCTGACGGAGCTCCCTGGCTCCTTCTGCCATATAAGAATGCAATGGGAAGTAGAGAGCCCTCCCCTGACCATGCTGGCATCCTGATCTCTGACCTCTAGCCTCCAGATCAGTGAGAAATTCTGTTGTTTATAAGTCACCTTGGGTGTGGTAGTTTGTTGTGGTAGCATCCCAAATGGACTATGACAATAACATAAGCTACATGCTTTGTAAGCTTTTCCATTTTCCATTTAAAATGCATTATAATCTTGGGGCGCCTGGGTGGCTTAGTCGGTTAAGCGTCCGACTTTCACTTGGGTCATGATCTCGCGGTTTGTGGGTTCGAGCCCCGCGTCGGGCTCTGTGCTGACTGCCAGTTCAGAGCCTGGAGCCTGTTTCAGAGTCTGTGATTCCCTCTCTCTCTGACCCTCCCCTGCTCATGCTGTCTCTATCTCTGTCCTAGAAATAAATAAAACATTAAAAAAAAATTAAAATGCATTATAATCTTAAGGGAAGTAATATTGGTCACGTTCTGGTTATCTGTGCAACAAACCACTCCCAAAACTAACACTATAAAGTATCAGCCATTTCATATTGATTTCATGAACACTTGCAACCCTAAAGAATGATCCTACCACCAGGCCACAGATTTGCCCAATTGCATAATGAGCACAGCTGGTCCCTTGTTAGAGTTGAATAGCAGAGGCCAGAAGATTCTGGGCTGGGTCATACAGTTCCAAGATGGCTTCACTGGGATGTCTGGCCCAAGATCTGGGATGACCAGCAGGCTGGAGTGTCTCCCCCATGGCATCTCCAAGATAGTGGCTCATGTTGTCACTCAGTGTTCCAGAGAACAAGGAGGGAGCTCCATGACATCCGTGATCTAGCCTCTGGAGTCACAGGCCATTGCTCCTACCATGTTCTACTGATTGAAATGATCAACGTCTGCCCAGATTTGAGGGGAGGTGACAGAGACCCCACCTCTCAATGAGGGGAGTGTAAAAGAGTTTGCACTCTGCCTTAAAACTGCCACAGTTCCCACTTTGCAGATGGAGAAACCATGGCTCAGAGAGCATAGGTCACTTGTCCAATAGCATTAAACATGAGGGAACCAGTACTCAAAGTGCTCTGTCTCCCTCAGAGGCATATGTTCTTTCCAAAATACCAGATGCCCATTGTGAGGAAGAGATAATGTCTTAGTTCTATCACCTTGTGCTTAGCATCGTTTAGCACATTATGAATGAATGAATGAATGAATGAAGCATGAACAACTGCTTTTAGGCATTTTCTGCTTGCAGCTTTACAAAATAGTTCCATTCTGGATTTCAATCACTGTGGCAAGACATGTGGGAGCCATTCAGGGGTTTGGAGAGGCATTGCAGGTAGAGTTCCGTCTGCTAAAAGCCTTTGAACTGAAAGGCATGTTCTTCTTACTCCCATTACAGTAACCCCAGCAGACAGACCGCTAGACTCATTTAGAAGATGAAGAAACTGGGGAACTTTCTGGTGGCTTCGACAGTTAACAGACCTAAGCCCGTCTTCCTTTCCCCGTAAAGATACTAGGAGCCTGAGAAGACGGAGACACAATCCATCTCAGAGTAACCAGGCCTGCCCACCTCTCCCTCACTAATGGCCTGACCTTTTCATAAAGATGAAAAATGGCTACAATGAAAGCAGTTTTACCTTTGATCAAAAACTGCAGATGTGTTGATCTCACATTCTGGCGCTGCCGCAAATTCACTGTGTGTCCCAGGAGAGCTCACCTCACTTCTCTGGGCCTTTGCTCGCTGGTACTTAATGGTCAGCAACTTGGTGGCTGCCCTTCCATATCCAGTGTCCTGTAGTTCCGGGGAAGCGGAACTACAAGTGTGTCCATCCCACAGCCCTCATTCCCAGACCATCACAAAGTCAGGCTCAATTTTATTTCCGAAATATTTCACCAATCCCCTGGGTAAAGGGTTGTGGGCAGTTTTTGCTTATTCTTGCAACTTTTCTCTAAGTTTGAAATCATTTCCACCCTCTTCTTTCTCTCCCCATTACTTCTACCTGGTATGAACCACCACCCACCTGGGCCACTACAGCTGTCTCTTAAGGTTGTGTGTTTGTCTTTCTGCTTCTGTTTGCTCTCTGACCATCGATTGTCCACACAGAAGCCAGTGTGGTCTGTTTTTTATTCATTTTTGTTGGTGTTTTTCTGAACTGTGCTAAAACATGCATAATGTCAAATTTTCTACTTTTGCCATTTTTAAGTACGATTCACTGACTGTACATTCACACTGTTGTGCAACTATCCCCACCATCCATCTTCAGAAACTTTCCTCATCTACAAATGAAACTCTGCCCATGAAACATTTCCTCCCCACCCCCACCCCCTCCAGCCCCTGGTGACCACTGTCTGCTTTCTGTCTCTGTGACTCTGTAAGTGAGACTGTATAATATTTGTCCCTTCACAGCCAGCTTATTCCCCTCAGCTCGTCTGCAAGGTGCACCGTGTTATAGCATGTGTCAGAATTTCCTTCCTTTTAACACTGAAAAATACTATGATGTACATATATCCAGTACTCTTGTTTCTCCGTTCATCTGCTGATGGACTTTGGGATTTTTTCCACCTCTCTGCTATTGTGAATAATGCTACTGTGAACACTGGCTTACAGGATCATCTTCTTAAAAATACAAATCAGCTCCTGTCACTCTCTGCTCCCTTAAAGCTCTCCAATGCTTCATGCTAAGAATAAAATCCAAACTCCTTTGTCTTGTCCACTAGGTCCTGTGGATCTCTCCAATGCTTCATGCTAAGAATAAAATCCAAACTCCTTTGTCTTGTCCACTAGGTCCTGTGGATCCTTTCTGTCTGTTTTCTCTCTCCTCCACGAGCTTTTCAGGCTCCAGCCATATCAGCCTTTTGTCTGTTTCTCAGACACACCAAGCATGTGTTGTCCATTGGAAAAATGGACAAGCATGGCCAGCTTCTCTCTTCATTCAGGTCTCTGCTCAAATACATCCTCCTCAGGGAGGATTCTCTGTGCTCCGGAATTACAGGAGCCTGCGCGCCCAACCAGTCTCGAGGTCCTGCTTCTGGGTGTGTTTGCTCCATAACGTAGCTTCCCTGTTGGGTGTTTTCTTTCCCCCACCCCCACTCCAGACTATAAAACAAGCTGTCTTGTTCATTGCCGCGTCCCAAAGCCCAGACAGGGCCTGGCATACAGGGGCACTCTGTTTGCAGGATGAATGAAGTTTCAGTACATGATTTGACAATCCACAGTAAAGCGTCCAAGACAGAGGAGTCACAGGACCCCAGAATAAGTTGAGAGAAGGGAGATGCAGGGCACACAATGTTAGCTCCCATTACACTGTTGCCTTGGCCAGGAACCATTCCTTCAACTGCTGCTTTGGCTGCCTCCAGGTGGGAACCTGGGCACGCAAGCATATGGCGTGACAGGGTACACATGGGACACTAATACCTAAGGCACATGTCCACTCCCCACTATATCAGGCTTTGTGTTCCCAGAAAGCTCAGAGATGACAAGGGAGACCTGGTAGGGTCCAATCAGAGCAATTTTTAGAGACTTGCCTCTAAGTCACTGCACCACATTATATATATATATATTATATAATAAATATGGAGAGAACCCATTAGTCTGTGTCTCTCCAACATTCAGAATGTTAAGTCATTTTTCAGACTTGGCTTGATATCTCTTTCATCAATAAGAGCTACAATCCTGCCAAGTTGGGAACAGATAGCTCTACCTGCTGCTGAGAGAGGCAGCCTTGTAAAGGTGAAGGGAATGCCAGTGGGCTCCACACGCCTTCTCTTCGGGGCTATTAGAGGCTCTCTTCCCTGGGCGACGGGGCACCTCACAGGATGGCCTACCCTAGTGCCGCAGTGATGAAATCCCCCACTGGAGAGACGTCACCAAGACCTCTCCTGCTGGAGGCAGTGCAGCATGGTAGACAGGGGAGCAGATTGGAGTCCTGGAGGCTATCAACTTCCAGATGCATGCCTTTGATTAACTAGGTAGCATCAAGAAGTCTTTTAACTCATTGGGCCTCAGTTTCCTCAAGTGCAGAAGCAAGGAATTGGGCTAGACGATCCATATGATCCCTTGAAAATTCTAGCTCTTTGACACAGCAAAAGGGTATGAAGAGAGATGGCAGAGGGAGGGGGGAACCAAACAGTGCTTAATCCCCGTCACGTTGTCTCTTGCACCAGTTTATAGTTGGTTGTACATGTCAGAGCTCCAAGCCAAGGGTGAATTTATCTTTGTGGAAGGGAACAGGAGAGGAAATCGTTTCCCCTCCCTCTGAAATGAGCCGTAAAAGATCCGTGGAGTGCCAGTTGATGAGAACAGCTTTCACGTTGTTAGGAGGATATAACTGGTTGTACCTCAAGATCACCATGTGGCAGATGGTTTCTCAGGACCTCTGGGATTTTCCTGTGTCCCTTTAGAGAGACCCCCTGCCCCTGTGTGCCATAAAGTCCACATGGCCAGGGCTCACATGTCCATGAAAGATGGGCCTCATGCATTCATTCATCAAACAAAAATGTGCTGAGCACTTACTTTGTGCTGGGCACTCTCGATACGGAGATAAGATATAGTCCTCATTCTCCAGGAGCTCCCCACACCCAAAAGTCCAGTAAACAGTTTGGCATAAGTGCTATGGTAAGTAGAAGTACAAGCTATGGGAGCTGGGAGCAGAGACTTTAACCTAGACTTAGGAGGAATACTCTGCTCTCAGGGAGGTATCCCTGGAGGAGGTGACAAATGAGCTATGATTTAGAGGATTCTACCTAAATATCTTTATTTTTTCATTGCTAAAGGTGAAGATCAGCTCAAGAGTGCAAAGGGCTATGGAGAGATAGTCATACAAGGGCTTGGGGAGAGGAGGGAGGCTCGGATGGAAGGACAGGGAGAAGACTTATGAAGCCCTGCTTGTGCCCAGCTTTAGCTGAATCTTTAATGGCACTAAATTACAAGGCTGGGGATAGATTTTTCCCCATAGTGCCCGGGAGCATGGAGAGACCCCTAGATGGAGTGTGGAGGCTATCCTGGGACATACAGGACATGAGAAGGAAGGAATTGGCCCTCCTGATAGACAGTGATTTACAGGATGGGTCACAGGTCTAAATCAGGCTGGGAGAAGTAAGGGGTGCCAGGAAGGAGAGAGCCCAGGGAAAGATGGAGGCATGGAAGGCCCAGTGAGCCAAAGTCAGCAGATAAGCAGGTATTGCAAAAGCAAAGAAAAAAGATGCTGCAGGTCATTGGTGAGAGACACTACAGATGAAGCCTGTGTCAGGCAGAAAAATGGAGACTCTCTGGGTTACAGAGAAGGAAGCTTTGAGGAGGGAGGCTTGGCCTCCAAAATGTCAAGTGCAAGGAATTTCTCTGGCCCTCTGGACTCAGATGTTTCTCCTCTGTCCTACATGAGCAGGTGAGAGAAGGTCCCCCAAGAAATTCAGCCCAGGTCAGTGGGGACTCAGCCATATAGATGTCCTACTTCCTTTGACATTTTAGTTAAGCCTTAGCATTTCCATCCTTTTTGTTTCCCCTTCTTGGTTATCTTCACAAAGGCCTTCCTTCTCTGGACAGATGGCAGCCACAGTATCTAGTCTTCAGGGCTATTCATTTAGCAGTTAACCCAGCACAAAATGTAAATGTCTCCTAACTGGTCTACACAACTCAACATTTTCAGGAATCTAGCATTTTCTCAATTCGATGGAGCAAGGAAAAGAAGAGGGGAAAGGGTTAGAATGCCTTTAAACCATGCTGCAGGATCAGCCTACCCCTGAGGTGTTCAGAGTGTGTGTGGGTGTCCTGCACACTGCAGTGGGTATGTGTGTGTGTCTGTGTGTACGTGCATGCATGTATATTTGTGTGTATGCGTGTGCCCATATGCCTGTGCATGTGTGTGTGGGTGTGTGTGTGGATGTGTCCATGCATGCATGTGTGCTTGTGTATGGGAGTGAAAGAGCAGTAGAGATCCCGGGGGAAATGGAGGTCTGTAGATGTCATGCATTCAGGCCATTTAGGCAAGCAGCTCTTTCCACACTGTTTCTACAACTCCAAATGGCCTCTACTGTTTCAGATGAAAAACAGCTCAATGTCTTTGTGGAACTTTCTGTGATTTGCTACCACTTACAGGTGTCAGTAGGTGGCATTACCAGCGGGTCGATCACTGGGTCAGATGACAGGACTCTACAGAAAAGTATCCTCTTGGTTTGGAGCTAGCCCCAAGGAAGGATGAAAGCAGGCCCAGGCAACGTCAACATTTCCTGGCCTATCCCTCTGTGTGGGGTGCAGGGGCACTCTCCACATGGAGGGAAGCAGGATAGTTGGAAGGCACAGCCCGCTCCTCCTCTGAGCTCCCCCGCCTGCCTTAGGGGCAGGAACAGATCCAGGCTCAGTCCTAGACCACTAATGTTAACCTTGAACCTGGAAGCACTTGCTTCCCACCATGGAGAATACATGACTGGTCAGTGTCTTCCAATGGCTTTTAATTGCCTCTGCTGCCCCCAAGCTAATCCAGCACACCTACCCATGTGACCATATATATCTTGGCCTGGTCAGAGGTGAACAGGGGAGCACAGCAAGCCACTGATCACAAGACTGGGATGCTAGGAAAATACCTGGACTCTCCCGAGAGCCGGATGTGGGGGGCAAAGCCAGACTGGCCATGCCAGAGCTCAGGAACCCGCCCAGGGTGAGGAAGCAGGGGCTGGCAGAATGGTACCTGCTCAGGCCACTGGAGGCTTGATGCAGCATCAACCCACCTGTGTTCACACCTGGGGGAGATGAATCCAGTCATCTGCTGTCTTTTCCCAGTAGAAAGTAATGGGCAGCATGGTAGTAATAGTAATAATAATAGGTAACATTTATTATTGAGCCCTTACTAGGCACCAAGCAGTGTGTTAAAGGTTCTCATGGATTAGCTCGTTAAATCCTCATAACAACCTTAAAAGATAGGAACATAACTGATCCCATCTTACATGCGCTGGAATAAAATTTGATGATATTAACTGAGGAATGTTCCCTTGTTGAGAGCCACTCACCTCCCTCCCCACATGGAGCCACGAAGCTTTCTTGCCTCAGAAGCTACTCCTTGCCTGTAAGGGGGGAGATACAAAACGAAGGACAAAAAATCCATTAACTAACAATAACAAAAAAAGAAAAGAAAAGAAAAGCACAGAAATCGATTGTGTCTTCAAACAGGTCTTGAAAAAGTCACAGCAGATAGAAGTCTGTCTTGAAGTCCCAGTAGTTCTGACTGGTGAAAGCGTTGGAACTTTTGGATTTGATGTTTTATAGAGAAAATATTTTCTGTGTTCCCAAAGTCTGACTTTGATTATTAAGAGTCACAGGTGGAAGGGACCGAGTGTCAAAAGCATCTGCCATAAGCAGGGGTAGGGAAGAAGGTCAGATGATAAATGGTTCAAGAACTGTGTCCCATCCTCCAAAAACAAAACAAAAAACAGAATGAAATAAAACAAAAAAATGAGTAGGAATAAAATAAGAAGAGAAGGGGGAAGAGGAAGAGGAGGAGAAAGAGAAGCACTAGGTGGAAGACTGAGGAGGATGGGGAAGAAGTGGATGTCTACAGAGAGCAGGGAGAGGCCAGGAAAGAAGAGGAACAGAATTCACTGTGAAAGTGTCCGAGAAGGAACTTCCCATCCTCTTGGCCACCACCTCTCCCCCGCTCCACGCCACTGCTCCTTCCAGAAGCTGACAGGAACCCAAGTGAAGTGTTTCCTGGGTTTGTGTCACAGGGAACAGCCCAGGGAGATTTTGAGCCTCTGGAACACACACGCATGGACAGAAACAAATACCTAACAAATGTGTTCTTGAGTTCCTTGGGGCCTGGCCGGTCCTGCAGGGTGTCTTAACGACTATCACTTCTCTCCTCCCCACCCAGGCTCACTTGCTCTGAGCATCAAGAGTGAACAATTTTTTCTTTGCTTTGTTTTTTTATTTATGTAAATAATTCAGATTAGTATAGACCAAATAACCTTTCCATGGTGAAAAAAGAGTTAGAAAATAAGGATAAACAAAAGGAAAAATCATTAAAACCCTACCATCCAGAGACGGCCACTATTAATAATTTGTGTACGTGTGCATATCTACAGATCTATACATGTTATGTATCTTTAGAGCAATAAAGTACCTAATTGGTTTTACAATTGGTTAGAGAAGGACTAGAGCCATAACTTAGACTATGTCACCAATAATTACAAGGCAGCTCTTGACTCAGGAATTTCGATATAGTCTCAGAAGGATAAAATAAAGGAAAAATTGTAGCCATCTTCTGGCTGGAATAATGTGTTTTGGGGGAAAGCAGCAAAAGAGCTCCGCTTCTGACCAAGATTTGGTGCAATCTGGGTCAGACCCTGAGCTCAGGTCCTGATGCAGTGGTTCCCCAGGCTCAGCGGGGCTGAGATGTCGGTGTCAGGCTCAGCGGGGCTGAGATGTTGCTCTCCCCGTGCTGTTCATCGGGCTCTGCTCATTCAAAGTAGGTGCCACACCTTCCTGCAACAGGCCCTGAATTAGAAACCCTGCCCTCAAGATCAGGGAGTGTTGCAGAGCAGAGAGGTGAATTGATCTATGAGAACGCAAGAGCCGCAAGTCCTTGGACTTCCACAAGGTTGGGACCCACGTTCAACCACAGTCCTAGAGATCAGCATGAAAAGATTTTTAAAAGCCAGACGCACAGGACCCATGCGTTCCCCATACTGGTTCCAATGAAATTATATTGTCCAGAACATTTTAAAAGCAAGCAGCGTATTTCAAACAGGGGCACACATGGGCTACTGATGTGAGCGGTGGAGACTCAATAAAGGAGAACATCTAATGAAAACAGATAAAACGTACAACTGTTATCGCAGGTCATGCATGAATTATTAACCTCGGGGAGTTTTCTATCAGTTCTGGGAACTATGGATCGTGTCTCTGGTATATAATTTGGGAGATATTGGTTCTCCATTTCATAAGAGAAAGCTTGAAGCAGGAAATGTAGTTATTTCTCCTTTAAATATATACTGTAATTACCAGTCGGCAATGACTAAATGTTATTATCCATCTGTTGGCTGTTCAGGGACCTGTAATGAGTAAACCTTATCAGCTTCGTACCATTTTCTGCAGCATAGACGCTGGGGCATATACACACCTGTAAAATAATGGGAATTTGTTATTGAAAACTTTTATAGAGACCAAGAAATGGAAAAATCCTTGAAGATGTTTAAGACTCCTGCTCAGAATCTTTTGATGTATGCTCATTGCCATCAGAATCAAAGCTAAACTCCTATGTTTGCCGTATAATGCCTCTTATGATCTGATCCAACTCACTCCCCAGTTCTGTGCCATGTCTCTTGCCTCCTTACTAACTATGCATCAACCATTTTGGTCTTCAAGAATCTCCAAAGGCACCAAGTTCTTTCCAAACACAGGGCCCTTGTACATGCCTTCCTCTTTCCCTGAACCATTCCTCTCCACCTCCACACACTCTGCCTCACTTTCTCATTCTTCAGGTCCTGACATGATGTTACCTTTTGGGCGAGATCTTCCTTGAACATCTTCTCTTAAGTAGCTTTAGCCTGCCCGCCAATATTCTCTATCTCAGCACCCTCTTGGTTACCAATAGCAATTTAGTGTTGTTTATGTGTGGGTTTACATAGTAGACCTCTGTCTCTCAGGGGACAGGACAGCAGAGGCTGTGTCTGTATTATTTACAGTGATTCTAGCAGTAAGAATGCTGCCTGTCCTTTATTTGTTGAATGAATGAATGAACAAATCATGCTATTTGTTATTTTTTGGATGTGATGTATGAAGCACACATTTGAGTCAGAAGCTATGACACGTTCATAGGAATCAGGGTCCAGGAAGCTCTGCCCATAGACTAATGGGCACAGCACTTAGTGGTGGGCCAGCTACACATCATGTCCCCTACATTACACCTGTTCATGTGTGCCTTTCTTATGGCACACCCCCAAATTCCCCTTGGCCCATTCAAATCCTTAGACCTCGTAAAGTCCCCATCATGTTTCACTTTCTCCATTAAAAAGGTCTTCTATTCAAGGTACCTGTGTGACGTTGCAGTTAAGCATCCAACTCTTGATTTTGGCTCAGGTCATGATCTCATGATTTGTGAGATCGAGCCCCACATCAGGGTCCAAGCTGATGGTGCCGAGCCTGGGTCGGATTCTCTCTTCCTTTCTCTCTCTCCGCCCCTCCCCTGCTTGCACATGTGCATTCTCTTTCTTTCTCAAATAAATAAACTTTGAAAAGAGGTCTTAGATTCCTTGGCCAGAAAATGAAGACTCCTTAAGATCCTTGTTCATATTACAGGGGTCCTTCCTCCCTGTTTTGACAGCCACATTCCTAAGCCACAATTCACCACTTTATTGTATCCTGTCTCTCTCAGACACCTTGGGTTTGATTTTTCTAACAGATTGTGTTTTGATTAGAGTCTCTGATTCTGGTTCCTCCCTATCCTGAGAGATCTAGATTTCACAGACACAGACCCCCCAAGTCCATGACTGGATTAAGCCTAATGCTCTCTCAAGGGTTTATACTTTAAGGACCCCTCTGCCTCAAGTTCAAATTGACCAGAAATTTAGGCCTCTATTAGGTTCCTCTGAGGAAGCCCCCCCCCACCTCCCCAGGAAATCAACAATCAACTAGATCATTCGTAGGCACAATAGTGTTTCCTGATGGTTTTGGGAGCTGGAGGGAAGGAAATCACATCTCATATCATGGAGTAACCAATCTCTGGATCCATCTTTTTGCTTCCCTTTCTTCTCAAGTCCTCCCCAGAGCCCCATCCAGATCCCATTATCCTTTCTCAGGGTCCTCCCATCTCTCCTCTTCCTCCTTTTTCTCAGGACAAAGCAATTCTCCTCTCCTCAAGCGTGGTTATCACTTATGGGCACTGAAGCCTGTATTAGGGGTGTCTCACCCTCCTCTCCCCACTCAATGCAACACAGCTTGTTTTAAACTTCTTACCCCAGATTATTACCTTGCTTTGATACTCCCCACAGTCCCTACCACAGTGCCAAGCACATAGTAGGTGATCAGTAAACCTTTTCTCACTTGCATTGGCTAAAGGAGCTGGCTGGCCTAAGAGTTATGAGCACTTGGCAGTGACAGCACATTCCAGGCCAGTGTTCACGTCCCTGATCCTTCCGGTGTGTGGAATAAGAGTTCCCTTCTCCAAAACTATAAGGGCAGTGCCATCCAGAAACAGGAAATCCATCATTCAAATTAAAATAAAACGGCAATAAAGTGAGGCACAAATATCTAGCTGTAAATGCTGAAAAGACTTGACTTAATCAAGCAAAAGGGCACAGCTAGTCTCATGCCGCCTAATGTAAAGGCGTTTTATTACTCTGGCAATCGGCAAAAAAAGTCAAATGACTTTATGGGGCTTTTTGTAAATTACCTTTATTAATGCATGTAATATTATTGAAAAAATCTACTACAGAGTAAATGTTCCATTGAGATACAAGTTGCCTGCAGGAATGTGTTGTAAATACACATGGTGAATATGTTACTATCTTTACAAAGGATTTCGCACCTTTCACAGCCATCTGAAACCAGACGAGGGAGGTGCGGAGTACTTGGAAAGGTAGGGCTAATTTTACAACACGGTATACAGCACGGATAAATTTGCAGAGCCTGGAAATACGCCGATTGTCTGAGAGCGTGATGCCCTGTTTGGGAGTTATTTCAAGGCTCCTTCTTCCCAGATGCCTTAGATCTTTCTGATATGTTGGCATTTACTTTGAGAAACCTGTTCTGGCTGATTGGAATAAAGACGGTCTTGGGAAGTCGACAGGACTTTTCATATTTATTGTACTGTAACGCTTGGAAACAGAGGAGCCAGTGGCTAAGGAAGGTCAGGATGGATGCGAGTCAAGGCATTCGCCTCTTGCCTCAGTTCTGTGTGCATCAGTCTTGATAAACAGTGCATCTGGTTCTGGTTCAGAGATTTCAAATGTGGTTGCTCTTTGCCTCTCCAGTCGGTTCTGAGACCACCCCCGCCCCTCCATGTTCCAGTAATCCAGCCGGTGTAACATCAGAGCCCTGAGATTCAACATCAGTGTTTTCAATCCATCTCCCTTGCGGTCTCACAGCCGCCCCTCAAGCAAGACCCCAGTCTGCCCCATCTTCATTCACTCTCATCTTGTTCCTGATTGAGTTTCTTATCACTTTCAGAGCTCTGAGTCCAATGGACAGGAATCATCTGGTCCTAATTTATGAGGTTAGTTTACATGTCCTGTTGCCTGCTATTTGCAGTGAGTTCTGTGAACTGGTTGAGGGAGGGGGGGAAAAGTCAAGAGAAAAATAAGATATATATATATGATATATATGTAAGGGAGGTAAGCGAGACAAACTAAAATGTACTGCACTGCTTACCTCATAGCTTCCTCCAGAACTCCCACTTTGGAGAAGCATACCCCTCCTCTGCAGGCTGAAGCCACAGCCGTCCCTGAGGGTACACCATCGCCCTCAGAAGGCAGGCTCTGTCCCTCTGTTCCCACTGCAGCTGTTTTGAGCTGGGAATGCTTCCAAATGCAAAGAACGTCACACTTACATGTGAATTGTAAACTCTGGTTTTTAGTAACTCACACACACTCCCTCTCCTTGCTTACCTAATCTTATTTTCTGATTATTTCACTGTTGTTTAAAGCCTGCTTTCACATGGTTCTCTTGGTGAGTCCGAGGATTAGGACTGGGTGCATGAGGTAAAGTGGTTTCTCTAATGATGCTCACAGGGTCGCCTAGGGAGCCCCTTCTTCCACCACGGTTCATTCTCTGGTCTCCCATGGGCCTGACTCCACACAGTCTTTTGAAAGCATGTGTATTCCTACAGCTGCCAAAATATTGCCCATGTCAGGGCACCTAGGTGATTCTGTCAGTTGAGCATCTGACTCTTGATTTGGGAGTCATGATCCCAGGGTTGTGGGATGGAGCCTGTTTAAGATTCTCTCTCCCCCTCTCTCTCCTTTTGCCCCTCTCCCCCACTCACTCTCTCTCTCTAAGAAAATGTTGCCCATATCTGTAACAAGGAAGAATAATGATCTAAGATGGGTTTCTAGTACATAGTAATTATTAATGTCTATTAAATTGGTTTAATTTTTAAGTATCTATATGTAACATATATGCGTCTATAAATGTATATTATATATATGTATATAGTATATAAATATGCACAGAAATTTTTTATAAAGTCACATTCTGTTTCCACCATGGCATCCCATCTTCTCTTCTTGTAGAATTTCAGCAAGTGTTCTAATAAGTAGTACAAAGCTAGAGTAATTTCCCAGACAACCAGAAAATGCCAAGTCATTGGGTAGACCTTCAACTCATCCACAATGCGTTGATGCCAACCATGTGCCAGGCACCATGTTAAGTGCTGGAGACCCAGAGATTGATAAGACATGTGTCCTCACCTTCATTTTCAGCAGATGACCTGGCATCTTACTTTGAGAAATGGAAACGATCAGAAGAGAAATCTGTCTACTCCCACTTTCCCATCTGTCAACCCAATTGCTTTTCCTCTGCTTTCTCTCCAGTGACGAGGCTCTTATCTAAAGGCAACTCTTGCCATTTGATTACTGGATCCCATTCCCTCCTTGCACACTCAAGGACATCAGTTCACCAAACATCCTCTTTATTCTGCATCATCTATTTTCTTCTGCTCTGAAGTCACTTATCACTTCCATTGCCAAATCCAATGATCAATTCTCAGTCCTCATCATATTGGATTGATTCATAGCTCTTAACACAGTTGAATCCTCCCTACTCCTTTAAACAGCATCTTCACACTTGGTACCGATAAACCCACTCTCTCTTGGCTCTCCCCAAGCCTCAGTAGGTGCTTTTTCTGATTCATCTATGCTGACTCCTCATCAGTCCCTAAATGTTATACATCAGAGGGACCAGTCCTCAGAACTCTTCTGTCTTCCTATACTCCCTCCATTCACTTCCACAAGCATTCAATGACAACTTTCAAAATTATATCTCTAGCCCAACTTCTTCCTGGAATTCCAGAATCATATCCAGCTTCCTCCTCAATATAACTTTTTGGGGTTCTAATAGCTACCTCAAACTCCATACACACCTAGTCATGCCTCTGGTTACTCCATGCTCTAAACCTGATCCTCTGCTCCTAGTTAATGGCAACACTGTTCTATTTGCACAAATCAAAAATCTTGGCGCCATCCTTCATTCCTTTCTTTCTCTGGTCTACCATGTTTAGTCCCTCAGCAAACCTCATTACTTTCTCCTCCAAGATGTCATGGAAGTCACACTCTGTGGCTCATAACCATGTAATGGTTCTCCATCCTATTCAGAGAAAAACTCATAGTTCTCCCCGTGGCTCATAAGGCTCTGCAGAGTCAGAAGTACTCTCAGATCCCCTCTGACTTTCTTTTGTGTCACTCTCCCTTTAGCTCACTTTCCTTCTTACTATTCTGAAAATATCTCAAACATAACCCCACCCCAAGGCTTTGTGTTTGCAGGTCTCTCCAACTAGAATGCTTTCTAGTCATCTGCATGGCTCATTTCCTCACTTCCTTTGAGTAGCTCCTTAAATAGGTTTTTATCAGAGGTGTCCTTTGACCTCCTAACACTTTTTTGCTTCCCTGTTTACTCAATTTGAACTTTCTTTAAGGTACTCATTATGACTTAATGCATTTGTGTCTCTTTTCTCTCTATACCACTAGGGTATAAATTCCTTGGGGATTATTTTGTTCATTGCTGTGTCCCCAGTGCCTAGAATATACCAAAAAAATATAAATTTGTGAATGGAATTAAAAGCTCAGTGCTTGCCTTTAAAGAACTCATAGTCTAGCAAGGAAAACAGAATATAAAAATACATTCAGAAGGCAATGTAGAAAGTGCAATGCAGAAAGGCGTAGGAGTGAAAAAGAGATGCAAAATTATTAGCCCAACCTGAGGAGGATCACAGAAAGCTTCCCAGAAGTGATGACAGTCAGTCAGGAAAGCAAGAAATAGAAAAGAATTGTCAGGAGCCTATTAGGCAGAGGAACACTATGAGCAAATCCAGTGAATTCAAAAACTCCTTGCTATATGCTGGAACATGGTAGGAGCCAGCATATGTGGAAACATGTTCCCAGGCACAAATCGAGAGGCAAGTGGTGGTAAGATGTGAGGTTGGAGACCTAATTAGAATCATGTCATGAAGCAACTTCAATGCCAAGTTAATGAATTTGGAATATAGATGGCAGGGAGACACTGGAAGATTGTACGTAGAGGTATGATAGTGTTATTACTCAGAAACTCAATAAACATCTTTTGAATTAACATAGGCAAGATGCTAACTGTTGGGAAAATGGCAACAAGACCATGGTGTTATAGTCCAGTAGGGGACATCAGTGACAGCCATAGTGCAGAGAGGGATGGAGAATGGTCTGAGCCATGTCACCTTCCTCACGGGAAGATGGTGGGGAAGGAAACACAAAGGAAGCAGTGAAAGATGAGTTGGAGGACTCATATTTCAAATCAGGCAAGAGATGATAAATTATCAGGCCCAGGGAAGGAACAGTGTTCCCAGAGACAGTCAACACCCCATATGTTGTCATCATAAAAGGTAGAGCTTATCTGGAGTCTCCACTCTTCTTCCAGGGCTCCACCTCACACCTGCTCTCTGGAAACGAATGTGTGTTATCTCACAAGCTGCCAGAACCTTTCTGGGAAGCCAGCATGTGGATGAATCTTGAAAATTCAATCTGGCTGCATCCTGAGGGTTTCACATGCTGGTTCCCTGGGACCACACACTGAGACACTTTGCAAGAAAATTGAACAGAAAACAGATGGCAAATGTCGTGGGGCCTCACATAACTGAGAAGGCAAAGGAATAAACCAGAAAACAAAGTGCTAGAACCAGAGTTCTTAGAACAGGCAAAAAAAGT
This sequence comes from Proteles cristata cristata, assembly GCA_017311185.1. NCBI lineage: Eukaryota > Metazoa > Chordata > Mammalia > Carnivora > Hyaenidae > Proteles > Proteles cristata. The sequence continues at coordinate 1,062,560 of JAESUZ010005116.1, read as the reverse complement.
GGTCATCTCCTCTCTGCTCCTTGACTTTGAGGACTGGGAAGGGGTGATGACCTCCTGCAAGAGCAGCTATGGTGTCTGTGACCTGGTAGATGAGCTTCGTGGTTAGATTGATTGAATGGTCCCACATCTCCTCACTCTGATCCTTCACTATGAATATTCTTTAGGATTATTACAACAGCTCAGAATGAACACTCTAAATTTAGACCCTAACTATTTCATGTTTCCAAGGGAACTGTAAATTACTTTGTGAATGTACATACAACACAGCCAGCAAAATCCGCTTGATGAAGCCCTCTCTTACCCTCGGTGTCTGAAGGCACCTCATAAATCGTTGCCTTGTCCAGCCTCCTGGACAGCTGACAGCCTCAGACAGATTGCCTTTGCTTCCCCATCTGACATTCTGTAGGACACTCTGCTCTGGATACTCAAACCTTCAAAAGCTATAGCTCCAAAGTTCCCCAAAGTCCCACGTTGTGCCCAAGAAAGGTCTGTTAGATGGAGAACTGAGTCAGGGAGGCTTCATTGCATATGACTGGCCAGGTAACAAGAGAATGCCTAGGTTGCACCTAGCAGTCTCGAGTCCGTCCTAATAGCGAGGACAGAAGAGTCAATGACCCAGGAGGCAAAATGGAGCATGGAAAACAGTTTTGATGAGGTTAGTCAATCTTTGAGGACTAAATTCATCTATAGCCACAGAGAATGGAAATCACAAGGGATTAAATGACATAGAGATTTATTTTTTCTTTCATGTATAAAGAAGTCCAGAGACATCCAGTCCAAGGGCTGGATGTAAAGGTATCATAGATGCACAGTGCCACCGTGAATCCAGACTCCTGTCTTCTCTTCTAATCTTCTTGTTGTGTAGTTTCCATTTTTAAGTTCATGGCCTAAGGTACATGATCCAAGAGGTTTTCTGGAGCTCCAGCTCCCATGTCCATGCTCCAGTCAGCAGGAAGGAGGAAGGGGGCAAGGGGCCAAAAAGTCTGCAATTCTTGGCTGATCAACTTCCTATGTGTGTCTTTCCCAGAGTCCCATACAATATTCTGCTCATGTCTCACTGGACCCACCTTGGCTGCTTAGCCACACCAAGCAAGAAAGACTAAGAAATGTAGTTTTTTTAAATTGGATGCAATATGGCCCCAAATAATATTATGCGTTTGCCACCAAGAGAGAAGAGGAAAATGAATACTGGGTGGAGTCTAGTAGCCTCATCTACAGTGAGGTAGTAATTATACAAGGAGCAGAAAACCCTGTGCTTTTGATACCACGGAAACCAAAATAACAGTAAATACTGAACAAAAAGAACATATCTTAAAAGAATGAAAGGGTTGAGAAGAGGAGAGACAGAAAAGAATTGCCTTTCCTTTCTCTGAGGAAGGGAAGAAAAAGAAATAAAAGGAAGGAGGGAAGAAAAGAAAACTGAAAAGAGCAGAAAATAAGAAAATAGGAGAAATCAAAAGCAGGCTAAAGAAAGGAGGGAAAAGAAAATGCAAGCCAGGGGTTTCAGCGTGCCTCCATTTTCTATGCTCAGATTTCTGCTATCTTGGGGAAGTTTTGGCTTCCTCCTTCTCTAGCTGAGGGTCTTCTTCTGTGCCTTCCTAGGAGCAGGGCTCCCTACCTCTTCTGTAACTACAGTTGTTCTAGCCCCTTCCCCCGCAATGTCTGGAAATGGGACAAGCCAGGTCCCTCTATCTCTGGGCTGCCCTTGACCATGAGTTGTCATTAGACTAAACCTCTGGAAAATAATGTACCTACTCAGAATTGTTTACTGTAGGATCAGGCACACCTCCAGTGTAGAAGTTGCTGCTAACTTAGATGGCCCCTTCCAGACCCGTCTCTGCAACATGATGTTCTCTGTGATTGCCTTCTCCACCTAAGACCTGTGGCCCCTGCATCAAGGCTCATTGTTAGCTACTGCCCCATATCCTGTCCAGCTCTCCCCAGAAGAGGAGGCACATTCTTCCTTGTCTTGCCAGTTGGAGCAACAGTGTCTCAAGCTTTGGCAGAAGGGAGAGTTCTCACCTCTATCAGTAGCCTGCAGAGAGAGATAGACTATGGTCTATAAACAAAGGAATGTGGATTCCCAGTGAGAGCTGAAGACTGGCTGATCTTCTGAGGTTACCTATGAAATATTCATCTTTCACAGAAGCAAGCTTTGGCTTTTCTCAGCTTTTGACCTTGCTCTTTAAGGACCAAGAGACCAACACATGGTCTCCACTTCCTCTCAATGACTGTGCGAGAGGCATTGGTTCTTTCTTGCTCTGCTGAGGCCTGACCTCAATACAAGAGAAATGTCATTGTCAGCAGAAACTCTCCTGGCCACCTGGGAGCAAAGGTTCCCATGCTGATTAAATTATTTTTATTTTGGACCCTTCTAGGACCTTAGGCATTGGGTGGATGCTAGCTCATTCCCTGATGGAATGGAGGGAAGAGGGAAATGGAAGGTGTCACCTATGTTATCACCTCCATTAGAGTTTAAGCTTCTGTAGAGCTGAGAGTGTCATCTTACATCTATTTTATATTACCCTCCATACCAAACATGGTGCTTTCCATACATACTAGATACTTGATAATATTTGTTAGATAACGATATGAGAAGACGCCTATTGTTTTCCAGCACTGTGAGTCATTGAGACAAAAGCCTTGTTTTATTGAATAACAGATTAATATGAAAAACTTCCAAGGAAAATTTTATGTTCTGATTTTTCTCCCAGTTGACCCATTCCTCCGTAAACATCCATTTGGTATTGTCCTCAAATGCAAAGGCAGTTTCAAGAATGTCCGATGTTGAATGTCATGCACAATGAATATGCGAGGTGCAGGCTGCTCCCTGGGATCTGCAGGGAACTGTGAACAACTCCACTCCTGAATCGGTACTCTTCTGAGAAAAAGCAGATGATGGGGTCACATGGCTCTTCCACGCCATTTATAGACACAGGCAACGTAAGGGTGCCAAACCTGGGCCCCAGAGAGGCTCCAGAATACCCGGAGTGGTGCTGACGCAAAATTGTCCTTCTTGTGGAAAATAGGGTTTTTTTCTACACTCCAAAATATGAAGGAACCCATCATTACAGTAATAATTTCCCTTTGGGTAATGATGTTTCTCTGGGCCCTCTTTTCCACATGGTAGGTGTAAATAGCTTCTATCTACAGACAGTGAAAGGAAAGTAGAGAAGAGACTGAAGGATTCCAACCACCACTGTGGCACTCTGAAGGTATAAGGGAAAACCCTGAGGCAGCATCGCAAGGAAGACAGTCCAGGGCACAGAGCAGGGAGCCAGGAGTCAGGAGACCCACGTTCTAGTCTCAGGCCCACCACTAAGAATTGGGGCTGCTTCCTCACCTGCCAGATACAAAGGTCTCAGATGAGCCCTAAATCTCTGTGCCCACTGTTTGGAGTGTGTGCTCACTGGGAATAATCAAAGATGAGAGTGGGGAGGATGGGAAACTATCCTTGGACATGACATTACCTCAACTATGAGAATGACCCTTCCAGCCTGAGATATGGAGGAACACAAGTTCTTGCTGGGACTTCTGTCAAATTCTCAGTTCAGGAATTCAGACTTAATTCCTTCCCTGGAAGTGAGTCCCTAGAAGTCATCCAAATTGCCATTCAGCCATCTCCCTACCAACGTCTTTCTCACTTTGACTAATACTGACTGCCATGACTTTTGTTGTTATTTAACTTCCTCAGGCTCTAAGCAATGCTGGCTGAAAACATGGTGTCTTGGTAGGATTAGCCATCTATGCTGTGTCCTGGGGTTCCAGCAACCAGCTGGGGTGACATTGTTGTGACTTTCTTCACCACCTAGTGATGCGCAAATCATTCCATCCTTCATACAGGGCTGCATGGCCTGCTATGTTGAGAAGGTCGGTGGGAAAGAGTGTCATGATCAGTTAGCAGTATCTGCCATGAGGAAAGAAGGCAGAAGTGATGACAGCCATGTCATCTACATTCTCTCCCAGACTCTTGGGCTACCACCTGTGTCCAAGATGACAATGATGAGGACCTTACTCTTCCAATGATGACATCTTTCCTCAACCAGTGACATCATACAGCACACTCCCCCCATCTTCTAGAAGATGGCTTTCAGATCCTACTCTGTTCCAGCCTGTGCTCAAAGTCCCTGAAAGAATTTTAGAAAGAGTAGCCCATGTAATACAAATCCCATAAGATGCTTTAAAAGAAGAGTCTTTGATCCTACATTTGGGAAACACTACATGCTAAATAGAGCTAACATTTTCATCTACTAGTTATTGAGTATTTATCATGTTGCAGGTTCTGTTCTAAGTGCTTTACATATACATCTATTAGTTAAGTTAGTCCTCACAACAACCTTAATGTCATGTCCATTTTACAGAGGAGTAAACAGAGGCAGAGAGGTCATACAACTAGCAACTATTGTTTCAATATGGCAACCCAAATCTAGAACCTATTCTTTTAACCACTACATGATGCTTCCTTTCATTTCTATATCATCTATCTCTTCTCTCTCTATCTTTTATCTATCTATATCTATCTAACGTTATTATCTCTGTCTGCACCTCCATATCTACACTAAATCTATACTTACATCTATGTCTAGATCTATCTTGATTCACAAATCACATTAGCATGTTCAAGGCTCTGAAAATTTCTTGTGTAAAGAAATCTATTTAACTGTTTAATTAGGTAATTTCTAAATTTATTTGACATAAGAAATCCTCTATAGACACTTTTCTCTCCTTTTGCTTAATTTCTACCAACAATTCATGCCATAGGATGTTCTAGAGCACCATGCAAATATGCTCCTGAGGATTTTCCAAAGGAAGAATGAGAATCTTGATTCTTAGATTCAGCTTTCTGCTTTGTTTAGGCCAATATTAGCATAATGTGATGATTCAAAGTCCACATGAGAATTATCCAGTTCTTCAGGTCCTTAATGAGCTTAAAAGGAGTTGGTAAATGTAGATAACAGAGTGGACTCTATCCCTGAATATTTGATTAATTGTTTACATAACTGATGATAGATGGTAGACCAATGAGTCAAGTCAAGCCAAGAATAAACTAATAGTAGATGGTGAACACTTCCACACACATAAAATGAGAATAGTATGGACTGGTATGAAAGCTTAAAATTTGGACTGTGAAGATTTTTATTTGAACCCAGATTCAATCAAAAGCTGGAATTTTTTCCTTGTTTTATGCTCAACATATAGTATTGGGCCTGGTGGGTAGGCATTCAAAGAAATATGTTGATCTAAACAAATATTTGATCTAGAACAATTTACTTACCCTCCCTAGGTCTTAGTTTCCTTGTATATAAAATTGAGATAATAATAACAGTTTCAATTTCCAGGGTTGCTGTGATTATTAAATCAGATGATGTATTTGTAAGCAAGTTTTAATTTTAAAGCCTGATATAAATATCAGCTACAAGTGCTAATATCATCAACAGCAATAAACTTAGTCGGGTTTGAAATACCACTGTCTTACATCCATTTACATCCGTTCTTTTAGCCATGACCCTACCGGAGTTACATCCTGCGCAAGGGTGCTGGTCAGCAGAAAGCTCACAGGGAGAAGCAAGCCCCTGGCATAGAAAGAGTTACAAGAAAGGCCACTGGGGACAAAGCAGGGACAACCCCTACGCAGCTCAGCTTCTGGCTCTGAAGAAAGATCCCCCCCAAAATCTTCCCATATGGAGACATTTGGTTACTGTGGATACACAGTGGTTGCTCCATAAGTGTTGAATTCAGCTTGTATCTCTTTTTTTAAGCTTCATTTATTTTTGAGAGAGCACAAGTTAGAGAGGGATGGTGGGGTGTTCAGGGGAACCCAAATGGGCTCCATATTGATAGCAATGAGCCTGATGTGGGGTTTGAACTCTAGAATTGCAAGATCATGACCTGAGCTGATATCAGATGCTCAACCAACAGAGCCACTCAGGTTCCTCTCAGCTTGTACCTTGTAAGGTACATTCAGGAGATAGAGAGATGTCGCCATTAACCTTCCCCTCAACTCTTCCCCAAAGTTACAATAAAGGTACAATTTCTAATAATAAATCTAGATCCCAGCCCCAAGTTCATTCTGCCATAACGTGTTTCTTAGTGCTGGGGCAGAGGTGCCTGGGGAATGCAGCTTCAAACAAACAAACAAACAAACAAACAAACAGATAAAAGACAGGTTGTCAGTACCTCACATACCTGTAAACACCATTGTAAATATTGAATTCTTCTTCCCTAAATTATCCTCTAAAGCTACCCTGACCAAAAGTGAAGTTACCAGCTCCATGTGACTATTGAGCACTTGAAATGTGGCCAGTCTAAACTGAGATGTGCTGGGAGAATAAAATACATACTGAATTTCAAATTAGTATTTTGAAAAAGCTCATTAATAGTTTTTAATATTGATTGCATGTTGAAATGATACTATTTTAGCTTATCAAAATTAATTGCACCTGTTTATTTGTACCTTTTTAGTGTGGCTAACTAGAAAATTTTAAATTACAAATGTGGTGTCCGTTGGTGACTTGCACTATACTTTTATTAGACAGTGCTGTTCTAAAGCAGTGATTTTGAAATTATCGCCTGGGACATATTAGTGGAGCATGAAACCAATTTAGTAGGTTACAACCTGCATTGTTTTTTTTCTTAAGAAATTTTTTTTTTTTTTTTTAATGTTCTCTTAAGAGGGATGCCTGGGTGGCTCAGTCAGTTAAGTGTCTGACTTCATCTCAGGTCAGGATCTCGCAGTTCATGGGTTCAAGCCCTGTGTTGGGCTCTGTGCTGACAGCTCAGAGCCTGAAGCCTGCTTCAGATTCTGTGTCCCCTCCCCACCACCCCCTGCCCCCACCTGCTCTCTCTCCCCAGCTCATGCTCTGTCTCTCTCTTTCTCTCTCCCAAAAATAGACAAAAAAACATTAAAAGAATTTATAAATGTTTTCTTAAGAAATTCTTTTTTTAAATGTTTTATTCATTTTTGAGAGAGAGACAGACAGACAAACAGACAGTGAGTGGGAGAGGGGCAGAAAGAGAGGGACACACAGAATCTGAAGCAGGCTCCAGGCTCTGAGCTGTCAGCACAGAGCCCGATGCGGGGCTCAAACCTACGAACCATGAGATCATGACCTGAGCCAAAGTCTGATGCTCAACTTACTAAGCGACCCAGGTGCCTCAACCTGTATTGTTTCTAACAAAAGAGAACAGAATAGACTATAATAGAATGGATTAGAACACATTTAAAACAGTAAGTACTGTTCTGTGGAAGTCTCGGTTGCCATTTTACTTATATATGGGATTTATGTACTACATCCTGGGTTACAAAGTAAAAAATATATTTACTGTCGATAGAGTAAAAAGTGTTTGAGCACCCTTTTCTAAATTATCCATGATGAGACAGTATTTCCTTGAGTCAGAATGTTCCGGCATAAACAAAAAATGATTTGTATCTGACAGGGAAGATTCATAGTTGAGTGAGGTCAAGGCTATAACTTCGAAGTTCTGCCCAGGGACACTTTGCAGCCTCTCTTGATATTGTCATAAAGTTGGAGAGAAGGCCCCTGCACTGCCTATTAATCCAGCTGTGAGTCACGCAAGTACACAGCCTGGAGTAGACCAAGGCCAAGCACTGCTCTGTGACCTCCCCAGGAGCCCCCGGGACCCTGGGAGATGAAGGTAGAGGGGCAAACGGCATCCCAGTGCTCCGAGGAGCATGAAGCAATGGCCCCTTACAGGCAAATTAGACCCCGTGTTGCTAACTTTACGCAGAGAGAACTGCTTCTTCCTTCGGCACATCCTTGCACAGCTGGAAAAGTTTCTTCTCCAGACTAGTCAGGGAAACCGTGGCTCCAAAAAAGTCTTCCCTCGAAATAATTAAATTAGAAAATGCAACAGCTGCACTTTCTGGAGGCTGAGGCTCCGTGATCTCAGCCAGCTCCCGAGGCAGCTGTTTCTGGGGGTCAAAGGGTGGTTCCAGGTTTACTTAAGACCCCGCGGAAGCATCACAGTGAACTACAGTTTGAATGAATAAGCCTTGTCTTACATGTGGCAGAGGCTGAGGCCCCCCGAGGAGGGGAGTCTTACACCCATGTGCAAGGACGTAGAAGCCATGGCAGCTGCGGCTCCCTCTATTACAACAACTGCTTCACCCCCACACTGCCTGGGAGTCTTAGCCCCAGGAGAGAGGCCCCAGGGGCTCTGTGTTCCCAGGCCCCAGTCCAGTGGATTTTGAAGAAACGCTAGCCTTTGCAAATACAAGTGGAGTGGTAATGACAACGTGTAGGAAGAAAGGATGCAAACATGGCTGCCAGCTGTCATTTTGCCCTGGTCACTAGTGTCACTGAAGGCCATTTGCATAGCTAATCAGGACACTGCTTCAGGAACTGATGTCACAGGTTTTGATAAAAACCAGTTCTATTCCACACTTGTGAATTACTTAAGGTACTTACAGCAAAACTCCTCGAATGGTAAGAACTCATCCAAACTCATTCAGCTTGAGTCCCACATGACACGTCAGAAAACACTATCAGGTAGACTAACACTTTTTACAGCACTTGCTTTATGTAGGCCTTGTATTAAATGCTTACTACATGTTATAAACTAAATACTTAAAACAACATTGTGAGATAGAGACCATTGTTTTTTCCATTTAACGGGTGAGGAAACTGAAGCTGAGAGAAAATATGTCACTGGCCCATCATCACCTAGTTAGCACACAGCCTACTCGATTTCACGCCTATGTGTTTCCCTAGCCCCACACTTGTGATGTTATTTTACCTCACACATGAAGTATTTATTTTTTTTAATATTTATTTATTTTTGAAAGAGACAGAGAGAGATAGAGTATGAGTGGGGAAGGGTCAGAGAGAGAGGGAGACACAGAATCTGAAGCAGGCTCTGAGCTGTCAGCACAGATGAAAATCAAGAATATGTGAAAATACTGTATAAACTAGGAAGGGTCACATAAATTGAGGGAAGGTGTCAGCATTGCTAATGTGTGAAGAATAGGGTTGCTCATGGCTCCATTACCGCACAGGCCAGAGGATAGTTATGGGACATCCAATCATGGCAATATCTTCCTTAATCTTCTGTCAGCCCGGCATTTAGAGTGGGTGCAGCAAGATGGGGACCACCATTGGGTGCTACGTTAAAAACTGTTGAAGTGAGTAAAATGTAATTGAGGATGCTTAGGTGGTAACGAGCGACAAACCTCATGGTGGCAAGTGTGGGGCATCTTCTTACCCCACATGTATAGAGGAAAACTATAATTTCATGTAGAGAATCAATAAGTCTGAGGGAATTGTCTACTCTCCCCAGTGAGGAAGATCAGAATATAACCCCTGGGAATCACAGCAATTCTTAAATCATTCCTTGGTTCTTCCTGGGCTATGTTTGATCCTTAAAACGGGACCCTATAAAACCATAGGGGCACCAGGTTCAAAGCTATTCATTTGGCTATAGAAGCTGGACATAGGGCCTTGGGGGCCAGCTTCAGGGCCCAAAGCCAAGGCCAGGCTGCCCTGAGCCGGATGAGAACATGATTTTGGGCAAGACTGAGGTGGGTAATGTGACATATCCAGGGCGCAGCCAGGGTCAGCTGAAATTCACAGAGCTGGATTAAAGCCACGAAGGTCAGGACCAAAAGGAGCGGAGACCCATTGACAGAACCGAGCTGCAAATGCCACAGGGCTCAGGGTTACAGGTGAAGGTACGCCAGCCAAACACAATAAGCCTTGGGAGGTAGAATACCCACACCAGTAACCTAAAGCTAAGCTAACTTCATATTTTTAAACGTTTTTTTTCCTGATTATATAAACAATACATATTCATTAAAAATGAACCAGAACATACAGAAAGGTTGTATTAGTACACAGACCCAGCAAAAGTCATTAGTGATTTTGGTGTATTTTTTTCTACTTTTTTTCTGTTTATTTATATAATTGAGATCCTATACTTGATAATCAGGTGGAGCAAACACTTCAGACCCACAGATTCCTTGGGCTTGCTAACTTGAGGAAGCACCACCCAGGGACACTGCCCCCTCTCGGGCAGGCCTGGAAGGCAGGCATAAGGCCGACGGAGGTCCACATCGGCTGGTGGGCTACAGGATCATGCAGGTGAGGCAGATCCAGGCCTGGTGAGTCAGTGGGGGGGGCAGGGGGAGGGGCAGGGAAGACCCCTCCCCCCCCCAGGGGACAGCTTCTGTATTTTTCCTTCTGGCCCTGGCATCAAGCACTCTTCTCTGCCAGCGGGGAGCCCAGGCAAGTGTTGACAGGTTGACTGGCTTCCTCTGCACAGTTCTCCTCATTAATGTGTGTGCAGCATCATGTCTCAACGTGTAGCTGTTGCAAGGAACATTGTGTTTTGGTCCCGATCAGAATTAACGAACCAGGTCTGCTAGAGAGAGGCCTATGGGACAGAAGGGGCTTCTCCTCTCCTGGCTCTGTGATTTCTGACTAGTCTAAACAACCAACCCTCAGGACAATGGGACTATAGGTCTGGAGAAGAGAAGTTTCAGCAAGGGTGTGAATGACTTGAGCAGGAGACAGAGAAGACATGACGGGTGGGGGATGGAAGTCCCTGGGTTCCCATGCACTGCTCTGCACCAGCCAAGTTCCCTCAGATGGAGTTGGGAAGTGGCCAAGTTTGAGCAGAAGAGAGAGGCTGCTGACTAAGACAGAGGGCATGCTAAGGAAGAGCTTTGGGTACCTAGACCACACAGGGAAGACCAATTCAAAGACCCTGGATGGTGACTCAAACCAGCAGTCTCTACTACTAACTACTAACATCACTGTGGGTCCTGAGAGGATGGATTCTCACTCCCTTAGCAAGACTTGAGGGTCCTTCTTATGCCAAGTGCTGTAAGCAGACCTCCAAGCTCAGGTGTGAGAATGTTATTGTGGGTTTAGCAAGCCATTTGCTAATATCTTGAGTAAAGAATACTTGGGGCATCTGGGTGGCTCAGTCGGTTGAGCATCCAACTTCAGCTCAGGTCATGATCTCACAAGTTTGAGCCCCACAGTGGGCTCTGTACTGACAGTGCAGAGCCTGCTCAGGACTCTCTCTCTCTCTCTCTCTGCCCCTCCCTCACTAGCTCTCTCTCTCAAAATAAATAAATGAACTTTAAAAAAATAATTAAAAAATTAATAATTCCCACTTCACAGATAAGGAAACTGAGACTCAGAGCTGTCATGTGACTTGCTCAATTGCATAAGGCCAGTGACTGGAAATGGCAGGAGAAACATAGAGAAATGTGTCTTCAAGGTGGGTGCCCTGCCCACCAGGCAATGACCCCTCTCAAAAGTCTCCCTGAAGTGGCCCCTGGAGGGGACCATCTATGACCCGGCTCATAGCCAGCAGCCTCCATCAAGTCCAAGGGCAAAGAAGGCCACAAATCAGTCCTTCATTCCTGAGAAGAGTCAATAAATCCATGAGACTGACAAGAGCTGTGTAATCAGAGAAACCAGCTTCTCAGCGAAGACAGACATGCAGCAGGCAAAGACAATTAGGGGGTGTGAGTGGTCTGACAGGTACCAAGGTCAATAATAGGAAACAAAGTGACAGGCAGCAGTAATCAAAAGAGAAGTGAGGGGGGAAGACCTATAATCCTGAAGCTACCAGTGAGAGAGCCTGGGAAGGCATAGGCAGGACATTTATTATCCTAATAATAAACTGCGCTGATAGCTAGCGGGACAGCATGTGCCCAGGCCCCTCAGGGTCACCTCACATGCTCTGAGGAGCAGTTCTGGGGAATAACATGGCACAGTGGAAAACTTCAGAATCTTTGGAAATGGGAAAAGCCAATTTGTGGGGAAATGTGGACACCTCAGTAGGTAAGGCTAGCTGGAAGCACATCTTGTGTGTATGGATGAAGAACCCCCTAGAATGCAGTATCTGTACTATATGCTGGCACTAAATTAGCTAGATGATAGACCTGCCCTTTAGGGCTCTCTGTTTGCTGGGGGAGAAAATGGCTCTGCAAATAACTACCGTGTTAAGTGTAGGAGTAACACATTCTACTTGAGCTCAGAGAGAGATCCATGTTGCAAATTCCTTCTTGCATGAAGCCTTCCCGGTCTGCTAGTTACAACCCTTGACATTCAGAAAGTCTGAGTCTTGGTGCCCTCACTTAAAGGCTTTGTGATTTTAGACAAGCCACTTAACCTCTCAGTGACTCAATTTCCTCATCTGTAAAATGGGGACAATCATGGTAGCCTGTAGGGTCACTGTAAGGATTAAATGACTTAATATGCAAAAGCCTTAGAAGAGTAGCTGGCATGTGCTTGGAATACGTGTGTGTCAGTCCAAGAAACACTCCGTTTCCCTCATAGCACAGTCCTGCACCCGTCCTGCGGTGGGGTCCAAGGCACAAACCCTGGGTCATGTAGTTAGTTACATGTGACCAGCCTCGCTGAAGGTCGATGGGAGTCTCCCCGCCTAATCAAATGCACCTGATTTGGACAAACCCAACCATGTCTTCGGTCTTCTAGGAAAAGCCCAGAGATCTTTCTATTTCAGAGAAAGGCAATAAGTATCTGTTGTCGATTGATTACTATGGACTCATCGTGAGATCAAAAGTTTGGACCATTCTGGACACATTTGGGTCTAGACTAATGAAGGTATAACACTCCAGACCAGGACAAGGGCATGTCACTGCCTACCTCATAATTATCCTCAAACATAGCCCCTGATGGATAAATCATGGAAAACTCAGCACTGGCTCAGGAAATCGTTCTTGCTTGAGGCTTCCCATTCAATGAATCAGCCGGTATCTTGCTCAGCAGGGGTACCTCTTATAATGATTTCGCTGCAGGAATCCTGTTTGATAATGCAAAGTAGGATCAAAGGGATACATTTTCCTATTACAAACTCCAGAGAAAGGATCCAGTTTTTATTTGTTCTTAAGGAAATCTGAGAGCCTTTTGCGGGTACAGTCCTCCAGCTCTTGCATAGAGGAGAGCTGTTGAGTAAATCCACAGAGAGAAAAAGAAAGTTCTCTGTGCATTGACTAGCTTGGGCTTCTCCACCCACCCTGGGCCTTGGCTGCCCAGCCCCACCCCATCTCCAGACCTGCAGGTGACAGTTAGTGTTGGTGAGCACCCTGCCACTGCCACTACCCTGGCCAACTGCTCATGGCAGCACCTGTAAGTGGCCAAAGCATAGAGAAAGTAGAAGGCTTAAACTTCTTTTTTCTTAAATTATAGAACATCTTTTTTGCGGAAAAATAAACTTATGCCTTTATTGTTATTATTTTTAGTGTCACTGTATTTCTCCAGTTTCCTTGTGAGGAAAATAAACCAAAGGAAATGTGAGCCAAATTCCCTTTGACCCCATGAATTTCTCAAATGCAGTGGAGGTTACCCTCAGAATACTCAATATGTTTGATACCAGCTTTACAACATGTTATTTATAGGAGTCGGCCTCAGTTTACTCATCTGCAAAGTGGGGCCATATACCTGCCTTACATAGTTTACAAAACTCATAGAAGGATGAACCAAGATTCTGTCTACGAATGCATTTTGTAAACCATAATGAGCCCCGAAACATCACGTGTTTTGTCCTGCTGGCTCACTTTAGTGCCTTTCAACAGGGGAAAGGTGGAAAGAGCAATGTGAGAAAAGATGTTGAAACCTTTTACAGGCAATGAATCTTATTCTCTGTTACTGCATGAAACCACACTGAACTATGTCCACTGTTAGGTTAGATGAGGCTGTTGTTAAAATGAAAAACGTCACTGTTATTTATGGTCGAAGGCCTACCTGTCTCCAAATAGGTTTTCAGAAGGTGTTAATTTATTGCCAATACTGTCTGTCTTGTATTACTTCGGCATTTGACTACTGAGAGAATGAGGCCCAGAGGACAGGTAAATTTTAAGCCGGGCTGGGGACAGGAGGAAAGGCTGGGGGTAAACCGCTATCCCCGGGGAAGCCTGGTCTCCGTGGGCACCTGCAGGGATGAGCGCCGAACAGCTGTGCCCCATCGTTGAGGACACTGGATCCAGACCTGTAGACTCAGTAGAAACTGAGCTGTTACCATCCTTAAGGCAAGTTAGCAGAGAGGTTACTAGAGCCTAGAAAGAGAATCAGTCATGTAGAGGAGTCACCTTGAGAGGAACAATGCCCTTCAGCTGCGGGACAGGGCTGGCCTGAGCAACCTCCCAGGAGGAAGCCAGGAACCACTCCTCCTAACTGGAGCCCAGCTGTCCTTCTGGGGCACCCCCTTCTGCTGATGTGAAGATCAGGGTGAGGGGGCCTCTGGGGAGACAGATGGGGGAGGAGAGAGGGTGCGGGCGGATGGACAGATGGAGGAGCTACGGGGCTGTGTGTTCAGGGACAGGGAGTCACCCCCTGAAGGTGCACACAGAGGCCCCCTCTGCTGTCCGGGGAAGGAGAGCTCCCATTGAAGGGAGTGGGACACCAGGCACAAGTTATTGTGGGTATAAACCCCAGCCCACTGGAGACACTGCACCCTCAGTGGGCTTTTTTGTACTACTTTGTACCCCATATGGATCCCACATGGACTCTGGGACCCCTCAAAACACGCTTTGCTCACTCACCAAAGCCTCAGTAGCCCAGCCCTGCACTCAGAGCCCACTCAGCGGCTACCACATTCTTAATTTGTCAGAAAGGCAGCTGCTTGGAGCCAAATGGTCGATTCTTTTCTTTATTCAGATTGAAAACATTTAAAAGTCCAATATCTTACAATACATATCCTGAATTCAGCAGTTAATAAAACAACATTGGAATTCCATGGGAGCCTCCTTTTAACAATAATGAACAAAGATGATGCCGTATAACTTAATGGAGAGCAAAACGCATTTTGTCAAGACAGAGTGAGAGAAAAAGAATTTAAGAAATTATGTACCCTGAAAAACCACTCTCTAAAGTAATGAGGAAAGCTAATCTGAGCCTCGCTGACTGAATAACTGCAAAATAAGATAAACGACAAGCAAACAATCTTCTGGGTTTTTCAGATTAGTATTCATCTTTGACGCCAATTGCAGCAGCAGATGTCAAAGGGTTTCTTAATCACATCGTGTCCCTCTTAAAACACACTGGTGGCTCAACAGGCCTGCAGAGGACAGAGCGCATTTCTGAAGATGCTAGTCAAGGCTCTCGGACAACTTGGTACCCTTGTCCTTGAATTCCCGCAAACTCCCAGGCACCACCAACCCAGGGACAGGGCCTCTCCTCAAGCACTATCTTCCTTATTCTCTACCCCTCACTTACCGCAACCGTCTTTTCCTCTGCCCCCTCTCTTCGAAATCTTTCTCATCCTTCAAGACCCAGCTCAAAGGCCCCTTTCCCCATTGAGCTTTCTCTAGAGTCTTGTGGTTGAAATGCTTCCTTCTGCTGGGCCCCCCCAAAGAATTTTCCCCAGACTTTTGAGATGGCGCTCATCGTGGTCTGTGGTTTATTCTCAGCTTGTGAATCCCTCCCTCCCAGTTACCCAGAGAGTTACCTGAGAGTTCGCTAGCTCACCCCTGATGTCTCAGATGGAACCCAGCCTCACTGTCAACACGCACTCAGCGTGTAACTGAATTTAATTAAGCCAGTTGTGTTCCCTATACCAGTACTCTGAGAGCTTCCTCGAACTTTGGGTAACAGACAAGGATGTTATTTCATGCTCTAGAAAATATAATTCACCTGTGTGTAGTCTTGGGGTCAAAGCGGTGCTATTTAATGGTCTAAAAGATGTAATTTACACAATGAAGGAAATAACTCCTTTAGACCTCCAGAGCTGAACTGTTATAAGTTGCCACCTCCTATATACACGTCATCTGAAGAAATTAATGGATATCTGATACAAAAGCAATTATTTGGTTCCTGCTGGAAGGATCAACTCTGACATAGTTATGTCATATAATTGGAAACAGCATGAATTTGATATTTGAATCTGTCATTAGGCATTTTTAGAGCAGATGAATTATCCAATATTCTGGATGTGAGTGAGTATAATTTTTGCAGGTGACTACCTCCTAAGATTTGTTTGTTTTCTAGAAGATTTCAATGCCCTAGGATCAAGCAAATAATTCCTACATTTATAGTTACAATTAATTAGAAGTTCTGAGTGCACTTTTATCAATTGGCATGACCCAGAGCTTGCCTTCTGGACCCACTGGTCCTTGGACATCAAGCCCTAGAATCAGTGTGAAGTCATGGTCAGATCCCTTATCTCAGAGGTACACACAGGGCATGTATGTGTTGTTTCCACAGTCTAGTTTTAATTGATTTTAAGCCTTTGTAAAGACTGAACATGGTCTCTTCAGAGCCAGAACTACCTTGCCTTTAGCCTTAGGGCTCCAATAAACTCTGCTTATGCCCGATGCCCCCTGCCCTCTCTCCCTACCTGTCCTCCACAACTCCTGAGCACCTTTCCACCCTCTCACCTCCATCTGGATTGAGACCACCACTTCAGGAAGCCTTCTCCAGCCACTGCTCCCACAGCCAGAGCCGTTCACCGCTCAAGACACCCACTAAACTTGGCATGAGGATCTTGAGTGTAGTAATAAAAATGGACTGCCTCGCTTTTTCTTTTGGTATCATGTGTATACATCTCTTCTCAACTGGATTGTGAGCCGCTTGAGGGCAGAGACCTCTTCTTATATTTCGAAACAATTTCTCTCTCCTTTCTAAGGGATATCTCAGGCAGGAAATAGAAGCCATTGATTTGCGATGCAGTTTGATGGGCGGTCCTTCTCACAAGGGAATTTTCTTTGCATTTTTTTAAATGTAAAGAAGAGGAAGATGAAAAGTAATAACGATGACTCTTCAAGAAGAATAATTGAATAGCAAATGGTGACATGCTGTTCTCTCAGCTCAAGAAACACAGACGAAAAGTAGATATTAATGATAGCAAAAGGTCAGACTCTCAGAAGAAGTTGTGACCAAAAGGGTGGAAATTAATGAGGAATTCATTATTTATATTCAACCTATTTCCAAAGGATAGAGGCGGGTGATGAAGGGGGACTACGGCATCCGTGACTGAACTCAGAGTCTGGAAATATGACTCAAGATTTAGCTTGACTTTCTTCATGTAATCAGGCAAATCTCTTCCATACTTTAGCTTCATCTATAAAATGGGAATAATCCCATAGACTCTTGTGAGAATTAAATGGGACTACATTAAAAAATGAATATAAATATAAATTGTATTATACTATATTACATATATTATTATGTTAATTAATAATATTACTATGTAATATTAACATGTTAATCATAGTATATATCAACATGTAATAGATTATATTATTAATATATTATAGTATATATTTTCAAATATTCTACAGATGTTATATTATTAATGTACTAACGAACATCATACATATTAATACATTATAATCTATTAACATATTACATACACTATTATGAATATATTGTATTTTCATATACATTCAGATACTCTACAGAATCATCTGGGGTCTATAAAAATTGGATCCATTCTTACCTAAATGGAATCTCTTGTTTACCCAACATCGTGGGCAGGCTTGAAAGGCAGACTACCAGTCCTCCCTGCACACAAGGAGATGGGTGCCCTCGGCCGCAAAGCTTGTCCAGCCTTACCAACTGCATTGTCAAGTGGAAATTCAAACCAGGGTGACCTCATACTCCCTCCGAACTTTTATGACTCCCGGGGCATTATTCCCATGACTAATCTTCAGGACTCCCGTACTTTAGGTGGAAAAGGCATTGCTCTGAGAGGTCTGGCCAGAGAGGGTTCTCAGGGGTAGTGCCAGACAGAGCCGGGGGAGGAGGGACCAGAAGCCAGACAGTCCATCCCTGCCACCCTGGTTTCTCTAATCCGCACTGACACACAACCACAAACATACTGGGCTGACCACGTGTCCCGAAAAACCACGTGGCTCTGTCGGATTCTGAGCCACAGACGACACTCCCCCGCCCCCACCCCTGCACATTGTCACGTGGGGCGCAGGGAGGTGGGCGCTGTTCTGGCGTGAGTGGGGCCAGGCCTGGTGGCGGAGGAGCGGGGGTTGCCCCGGCCTGGCCCCGCGCCCCCGCCCACGCCACTCCGTGTCCTTGCTGACAGCTCTGGGCCAGCCACGGGCCCTGTCTGCGGGGAGTTTTCTGCCCTCGGGTTCTTTTCAGAAATCTGACAGGCCCAATAAAAGCCGAGTGCTGAGGGAGACAGCCGGCTCCCAGCCCTCCCCGCAGCCCGGACCGCGCCGCCGCTGACACAATGGGGCCGGCCTGTAATCACATTACACCCTCCTCTTTCATAATTACCCTCTTTCTCTGAGTGACAGAGCGTCCCAACTGCAGGGAGGGAACTATTTTTAAACTAATTCTTACAAAAAGAAAAAAAAAAAGGGCACAAAAATGAGTGTCATTTTTCCACAGATACAGTTCTGGTGTATAAATCACCTCTAGGGACGGATGGGGGACGGAGGCTGGCAAAAGCTGGAAGACCCAGACAGAGCCGTGGCCACCCACCCCTGGGGATCGCCCCCCCTTGCCTGCGCCACCACCTACACGCTCAGTTTTACTGTCCTGTCTCCTGTTGTTTTGTCTTCCCTGAGGTATTTCTGCCCGTCTTCATCTCTTGCGTCTCCTCTCTGAGTCTAGGGTTAAAAAACAAGGAAAAGAAAACGCCAAAGGCCTGGCTTCAATTTGAGTGACCAGTGGCTCTTCTCTCGGTCGCCCCCACCCTTTTCCCATGGCCCCCTGACCCCCACGTTCTGGGGGCCAGATCTCCTCTCCCTTCTCTGGACATGCTTTTCCATAACCAGCGCAGAGCTCTTCAAAGTGAGCAGACAGAGCCAGGAGGGGCCTGTGGAGGTGGCCAAGGGTGAGAAAAGCCACCGGAGAACCACATTCTGTGGGGCAAGAGCTGCAGCCGCCGTTGGGTGACCCCGGCCGTGCCCACAGGGCCTCGGGGCAGCTTCGAGCACTTGGTAAACAGGGCACCAGCTCGCCTGGAGGCCTCCCTGCCCTCCGCCTCTTACAGATTACCCAGAGACACCTCTGGTGCCGCCCGATAATTACATTGATAAGGAAGCCGGGAGAGGAAATGAATCAATGGCCCCGCACAGATTTCCTGAATATCAATCTGTCGAATTACCGCAACTCTATTGCACTCTCGTTTGGAGGGTCATTAGCTATCTGTCTTGCTCACTACTGTCGGTGTATCACTGAGGCCTGGGTGTACTCGCTGTCGCTCAGGTTTACGTAGGCTCACTCTGCCTGTCTTGTGTATTCCTCTCACCGGCTTGGTGTGTGTCCGTTTTTCCTTCTCCGTCTCCTCTGTTTTCCCCTCCTGCCTTCCCCACCCCCCCAACATTCCCACTTTTCACTGGCCCATGCTGGCCCTAGTCCTGGAGTCTTGTTACTTGTATTTGGAAGAGTCATCTGAGAGGGAGGAAGACCATGAGGGTGCCTGGAGAGTCCCCCGGCCTCCTCCAGCCTAGGTCACCTCTGATAACAGACATTGCGTTAACTTACAAGCGAAGCCACCACCTCACGCTGAAGCCAAGTCATGGGTCTCAGAGCAGGTGGCGTGGGGGCTCCTCTAAAGGAGACAAACCTATCCAGCGAGGCCCTCCCAGAGATGCCCCAAAGGAAATTGCAAAACTGCTCACCAAGCGCCACAGAGAGACCACATGCAAAACAGTCAACATTCTTTATTGGGACAGGAGGTGGAGGTAGCAAACGAAGCCAGAAAGGGAGGCTTCAGGGACACAAAAAGGAAAAGCCACTTGGAAAGAATTAAGTGACCTAAGCTTAGCAGAACTGAGGGCATATTTATTCCATCAGTATGAAACGAACGTCTGTTTCATTCCCCTTCCCCCTCAGCGGCGTCAGATGAAGTGAGAAAAATGGAGCCCCTCGTGCCATTCAGTCTGCCCTCTGTCTCTGCCCAGAACAGCAACAGAAGCCACAAAGAAGTGCAGATACAAGAGGGGAGCAGAGAGGCCTGTGCTGTGGTCTGTGGTGTGCTCGTGGCTGAGCATGTGGGGTGCTCGTGGCTGAGTGTGGGGACCCTGTGCATCCCCCAGTCTCTGTGATGACTCGGAAATCACAAGTTTTCAAATGCTCCCCAGCTCCTCTAAGATCAAGGTTGACTGGTGTAGAATTGTTCTTGATTCTTTGGGACACGGCAGAGGCTGGGCATTTTTAAGTAAAGAGCCATCAGACAAGCCTTCCCTCCAGCAGGAGAGACTAAAGCAATTTCTGGGGTAGCCTTGGTGGAGAAAACATTAAGCTAAAAGTCATCGCTGTCAGGATGTCCTAAATCTGATCCCCAGAGAGGAGAGTGTTGATTTTTAAGAGCCTTGAGTCTCTTCATGAGAATGGTATGTGGCCACTAATTAAAGCTGGCTGAAGACAGCAGTTAGGAATACAGACTATGGTCAGCAAGATCTTGTTCAGTCTTGGCTCCTCTGCTCATTAGCTGTGCAATCTTGGTCAAATTCCTTGGCCTTTCCTGAAACTCATTTTCCTCATCTCAAATAATGGAAAGAAAGAGGGCCTAGCATGTTAGCAAAATCACCGCGGGGCCCTGCTGGCTATTTATAGAGGGTCTGATTGATGGATGCCTCCTTCTGGTTGGCTATTGCCTGAGCCATACCTGTTGCTAAATATCTTGCTCCTAAGACATCACCCCTCCCTTGTTTATAGGATTATTGTCAGGAATGGATACAATAATATAAGAAAAATGCTTAGCTTGGCACCTGATTAATGCCCAATTGGCTGTTGGTTGAGTTATAGATGGATTTGTGTCCTACAAAGAATATATGGTAAAATTCTAACCCTCAGCACCTCAGAATGTGACTTTATTTGGAAATAGAGCCATGCAGACACAGTTAAGATGAGGTCATACTGGAGTGATGGGCCCCTAATCCAATATGGTTGATGATGATGATGATGATGTGAAGACACAGAGACACAGAGGAGAAGACAATGTGATAATGGAAGCAGAGATTGGGGTGATCCATCTAATCAAGCCAGGAATGCCAAGGACTCCCAGTCATCACCAGAAGTGAGGACAGAGGCATGGAATAGATTTTCCCTCAGAGCACTCAGAAGAAACCAGCCATGATGACACCTTGATTTTGGACTTCCCCCAGTTTCCAGAACCATGAGACAACAACATTCTCTAGTTTTAAGTTACTCAATATTGGTGATCTGTGACCACAGACCCTAGGAAACAAATACAGGTTTAGAGCAAGTAGACTCCTCAAAGCCACATGAGACCGTGAATTCATAAAGTATCAGGAAAAATAAGACTGTAATATTCATCTTAGTTCACCTTCTCATGTGATGGTTGAAAGTCCATCATCAGCATTCTCGTGAAGTAGTCTTTTGACTCATACCTAAACACCTCCAGTGACAGGGAACTCTTGACCTATCATGACAACTCAGTAGTTCTGAAGGTTAGAAAAGCTCCTCTTTACATGGATCCCAAATCTGTTTCCTTCTAGATTAACCCAGTTGGTGGAAACTACTTCCCTCAGACCTTTTGCTGTATAAAAGTCCAAACCTTCAGCATTGAACAGCCTTTCAAATACATTCACTGAGCAGACACATCCTTGTACATATCAGAGTTTAAGCAAATGCAATGACTTTTTGTGTATGATCTCATGGGGGGCTAGGTTATGCAGCTGGGAAAACCAATACCAAAAGCTGTGCCTCAAACACCAGAAGATTATTCTCTCTCACCTACTGCCCATCCACTATGGGTCAGCAGGGGCACCGTGTTCATTGTCATCATTTGGGGGACCCAGACTGAGAAAGCAGCCGCCATCTTGAAGGTGGCCAACCACTACCGGAAGGGGAGAGCTCTGGATGAATCTCTCTTTCCGGTGCAGCAATGAATGCACTAATCCAGAAGTGACACACATCACTTCCTCAGAGCTCACGAGCCAGTTCTAGTGGAATGGGCACAGTGTACCAAAAGGAGGCCAGAAAATGTGGTCCTACCATGTGTCTGGAAAGCCAGGCCAGAAGTACTCAGCAAAGAGCACTGACACTTACGTCACCCCCTCTATGTAGCTGTTTCTGCTACCCCTGACTGACCTGTGTTATCTACATTCTGGGCATTCTGTGTATTTGCTGGTCATGGTAATGGTCATATTGCCATGTGTTGTGTTTCCATCTTCTCCACAAGATTGAAAGTTTCTCAAGGATAGAGACTAGGTCACAAGAAATTCTTGGTTAAGGATGAATTTTAGAAGAGGGTCCCTATAGCCACAGTAAAAAGCCAGTGGTTTACACTGTATCTGATCTGGCCCATACTACTTCTCGGACCTCATCTCCCCACATCTCCTCCTTCCTTCACTTGGCCACAATCTCACTGTCACTCAGACTCAGTAGTCCGACTCCAGCCTCAGAGCCCTCACACCGGCTGTTCCCTGCGTCTGAAATGCTGTTCCTCAGCCACCCTTGTGGCTCACCGCTCCACTTCCCTGAGGTCTCTGCTCAGCTGTCCCCTTCTCAGAGAAGGCTTCCCTCACCATGCCCTGTAATGTCAGCACGATTTCTCCCGCCTTGTTAGCTCCCTTGCTCCTCACCTTTTATTTTTTCCACAGCAGTGGCATCTTACCACCTGCTGATATAAACAAACACAAATGCATGTTACATTATCATACATTAAATCCCATATAATAAGCATTATATGATACATTGTACTTGATACACAGGTTCCCTGCTATCTGAGAGTAGAGCCTTCCTAGGAAAGCTCCCGGAAGCTGAAATGGCATCAAGCAAAGGAACAGTTATCATTAATTTATATAGAAAATTTTTTGAGCGGGGCGCCTGGGTGGCTTAGTTGGTTGAGCGTCCGACTTTCGCTTAGGTCATGATCTCGCGGTTCGTGGGTTCGAGCCCCGCGTCGGGCTCTGTGCTGACTGCCAGCTCAGAGCCTGGAGCCTGTTTCAGTCTGTGACCCACTCTCTCTGACCCTCCCCTGCTCACGCTGTCTCTCTCTCTCCTAGAAATAAATAAAAAAAAAAAAAAAAGAAAATTTTTTGAGCATTCCCATACCCCCAAAAATAACCTCTCTTAGGCTTTTTTAATACCTTACGACACCTCCTGCTGGTGGATACACAAAATACATTGAGATAAAGCACAGATGTGCACAGACACAGTTCAAAGCTCTCGCCCGCGGCTTGATGCCGGGATGCCGAGTCGTTCCCAGGAAGGAGCTGGGCACTGCCCCTCTCCCTGCCTGAGGCAGTCACTGCCTCTGTGACAGCTCACTGCGAAATCAACGCTGGACGCTATTTCGCCTTTTGCCTTGTTTCCCAAAAGCAAGAATGCTTTTCAGAACTCTTCCTCAATGCAAAGTGACATAATGGAAACTTTCAAAGCGCGAGAGATACCTGCACACAATTGTTTTTACTATGGTTTTGTTTGCCCTCCGCCACTGCACACACGCTTGTTCAAACACACTTGAATGCGACGTCTGTGAATGGAGGAATCAGCATTTGGTATGTACTCAATAAATAGCTGTCAAATGAATGAAAAAGGAATCAGTACACATCCTGAGTCTTCCCTGCTCTGGACCAAGTGCCAAATTCCTCCCTGTAACAAGACTGAATCCGTTCAACATCCTGGCCACCCAGGAGTGATCAGTGATCGGTGCAGTACAGAGCGAAACAGCCCCTTGCTTGTCCTTTATTTTCTGTATTTTAACTCCTTAAGCCTAAATGTCAAAGGTTTTAGAAGCTACAAATAGCACAGTGTCGACTGACTCATAGCAAATTGGTTATTGACTAAGATCTTAAGTGTTTTTCACACATAAAGCCAAACTTTCTCTCCATAAATATTTTTGTAGTTGTTTTGGATCTAAGTGTAGGACCTGACATTTTTCTGTCTTATTTTTCCCGTCAGTTGCCTTCCTTTCTGTTTATAACTTCATCTCTTCTTTCACTTATTTATTGAGTGTCTACCATGTGCAAAAAAGCTTCATTAAAGGCAATGGGTGTTATGTGGTAATTTTACAGGTTCCAGGGGTGGGGGAAAAGCTATGTGGCAATATCAACATGGATCAGACAGACCAACTTTAGTTCAGCAAGAGAGCTGGCCTTCAGTGTACGGGTGAGTGTCAGGGACTGGTAGCAGAGCCATTCCTGGGAAGCTTTGGGTGACCAGAGGACAGAAGTAGCCCTTCAGGGAGGCAATGGCTGGAGCACCTGGAATGGAAAGCAAGCAGCACCTCGAATTGAGAGCCTCAGAAAGAGCTTACAGCCATGCGGGCAATTTGGTTCAGACATGTCACTCCATCTATTCTCAAGGGTGATTTGCCACATCTGGATGTGACTCAGTGGAACGCCTCCCCCCACGTAACTCCCCTTTCTATGAACAAGGGTGTGCTAAGTTTGGGCTTTCCTGCTGTCCACTAGTGAGAGAGACTTCTCACATGTCCCAGTGATTTCAGGGCAGTCCTTGGACTGGGAAAGAATCAGAACAATTATTCTATGTGTCTGCAAACTATATTTATTTCAATGAATACTGAGCAATTATTTTAATTAATGCCAGGTAGTAGGTAAGCATTATACAGGTAATAACTCAACCCTCGCTATAATTCCACAAGATAGGTACTGCTATCATCCCCATTTAATTTTTTTAAGTTTACTTATATATTTTAAGAAAGAGAGAGAGAGAGAGTGCACAGAAGGGACAGAGAGAGGGAGAGAGAGAGAATCCCAAACAGGCTCTGCACTGTCAACGTGGAGCCCTGACACAGGGCTCAAACTCATGAACCATGAGATCATGACCTGAGCTGAAACCAAGAGTCAGACGTTTAACTGACTGAGCCACCTAGGTGCCCTAATCCCTATTTTATAGATGGAGAAACAGAGGCAACCAGAGGTTAAATGGTCTACCTACAGCTGAAAGCAAAGGAGCTAGATATGAACCCAGACGGTTTGGCTCCAGTGTCTGTGATCTTACAGCTCTACTCTGCTTCCTTTTCATATTGGAAACTGGAACACATCATAGTCCAATATATAACACCAAAGTGGCTGAGTAATGAGATATGGTCTAAAAATTTTTTTTAATATTTATTTATTTTTGAGAGAGAGAGGAGAGAAAGACTGAGAGCAGAGGAGGTGCAGAGAGAGAGAGGGAGACACAGAATCTGAAGCAGGCTCCAGGTTCCCAGTTGTCAGCACAGAGCCCAACACAGGGCTCAAACCCATGAACCAAGAGGTCTTGACCCGAGTCAAAGTTGGATGCTTAACCAACTGAGCCACCCAGGCCCCCTGAGACATGTTTTTTATACTAGTCATTAATAGATTACTCCTACCAAAATCAACCCTCAGGCATTGTCCAGTTGAGAATAATGAATGGACGAGAACAGGGAATAACTTGAGGATAATAGAAGGAGATAAAATAACTTGGAGAGTGATTCAACCCTCTGCTCACTGTGCATTTACTCATTAATTTCTCTGTTTATTCACCTTTCCATGGGTCCACTCATTCAACAGCCATGTACTGAGCATGTTTGCTGCCCTAGCCGCACATCAAATGCTGCAGAGAAGACATGGTCTGACTGGAATTGATTTAGCAGTCCAGGTGGGGAGAAACAGGCAAAGGAAGCATAGGTCTAGTGTGAGAAATGCTGTCAGAGGGGCTCCTCGAGCACAGGGGGGTTAACTTCACCCCACTGAGGAACAGAAGAAGGGATAGGAGGGAAAAGGTGAGAGGGGAAGGCTTCACAGAGGAAGGAATCTTGGATCCAACCCCAGCAAAACTTTCTAATTTCAAGGTTCCTGGGAAGATCCTAGCATGAACACAATTCTCAACACAGACAACAGAGAATTGAACCTATTTCTCAAGGAAGGAGATGGAGCATAGCAGTCAGGAAGACAACTTTTGGAGTCAGTCAGGCCTGCATTCAAATCTTAACCTCTCCAGGCAGAACTGTCTCCATCATGAGATGGGGACAGTCACCAGGCCCCAGGCCCCTTGTAGGGCTGAGGCCCCCCTCAGGCTCCCTTCCTGAAGACCAGGAAGATCACGTGCAAGGTGGACACCGCAGCCCGGACACCACGCACATTCAGATGGTGTTAGTCGTCCTTTGTGCCTCCTTCTCAGACTCAGAGCTACCCTTACTCAGTCTTTAATCTTCTTAGAAGCTCTAACACGACCTTTAGAACCAAAGTTTGTAAGCCTCTTTCCTCTTTTACATAGGGAATAGAAAAGAAATATAATTTCTGTAAAACTGATTTACATTATAGTAAATTTATCATTCTCCGTGGTTCTTGGTGACCAGGTAATCAGCAGAGGAGCTAATTCATTATTTTAGCAATTTAAACAGGACCTCAGAAGAAAGGCACCCTGTGGTCACAAAGCACTGAGACTAAACTAATGAGAAGATTAAAAGAAAGTTCGGCTCACACAGTCCCTGATAATCACACACATACCCTAGGATTATTAACAACTACAATTACCTGGAACTGTATTATCTGCCTCGTTGGTTATTCTAAAGTCAACTTGTTTTGAAAACATGAGCTTAGAGGAGTTAATAAGTTATTTTGAAGTGGCTGGTGGGGACCCTTACAAATAAATATGTAGGAAAATATGAGGGTATGCCTGAGCCTCCATGGTGCCCTTCATCTTACTTCTCACCCAGACGTGAAAGGAAGCTCTGAGCTCTCCTTGGAGGAATAGCCCATCCAGCAGTCCTCACAGTTCCTCTTTGCTGGGACCACTTGCCCATCATGGGGCCAAATTCATACGTTCTAAAGTCTTTTGGGAAATCAAGATGTCCTGCAGAAGATGCCTCCCTATCTGGGACAAAGCTCTGGGCTTTTTGTGACCCTGGTAGCCATTGTCCTTTCCCAGCCTCCCCATGGAAAATCTTAAGTGCCATTCTTTAGCTTTGTAGGATTGTGCCCAGCTGTGGCACTTAGCACAACTCTCAGAGGCCATCTTGTTCCGTGGTTTCTCTTGCAGATTCCCGCAACTTGGTGGTGTGCTGTGGGCTGGTCTCGAACCCAGAGCTCTGGTTGAGAGGATGGGGGTGGACGGGGAAATGGTGGTCCTGAAGAACATGCTCATCGGGGTCAACCTGATCCTTCTGGCCTCCCTGCTCAAGCCCTCCGAGTGTCAGCTGGAGGTGACCACTGAAAGGGTCCAGAGACAGGCAGTGGAGGAGGAAGGAGGTGTTGCCAATTACAACGCATCTGGCAAAGAGCGGCCAATGATCTTCAACCACGTGTATAACATTAATGTGCCCCTGGACAGCCTCTGCTCCTCTGGGCTGGAGGCCTCAGCTGAGCAGGAGGTGAGTGCCGAAGACGAGGCATTGACAGAGTACACGGGCCAGACCTCAGACCACGAAAGCCAGGTCACCTTCACCCACAAGATCAACCTCCCCAAAAAGACCTGCCCGTGCGCCAGCTCGGCCCGGCTACTGCAGGAGCTGTTGAGCCGGATCGAGATGCTGGAAAGGGAGGTGTCAGTGCTACGGGACCAGTGTAACAACAACTGCTGTCCGGAAAGCGCAGCCACAGGTAGGATCTGGGGGCGCGTGGGGGTCCATAGGGGAGCAGAGGTGCAGGGGGGACAGTGCATCCACAGAGGGAAAAGCACCCTCGTCTGTAGCTCTCTGTTCACATGTCTGTGATCTAAACACAGTCCTTCCCAGGGGACCTGGGGGCAGGGACTCTCTCCACTACTCAGCCGGTTTGAAATACATTAACCTGATTTTGGGGGGATGAGTCAGGTAATGGTACATCGATTCAGCCCAGCAACTTCTGTGGCGAGCAGGGAATTTGATGTCTGTCTTCATTCATCTTTGGTTTTCTCAGGCTGTTGAACTGATATCTATCCATGTTAACCTCGGGGACTAGAGAACGTAGGCGCTCTGTTCTCTCCGTCACAGCCTCTCTCCCATCTGAGTCAATGATAGTCATTAAGGTCTCAGAGGACCTGTCCCCATCTTCTCCGGCAAGATAGAGGTCTTGGCCTCCTCCACACACACAAGCAGGTGTGCATGCACACACACACACATACTCACACACAATCACAGAGCTTATCCGCACCCCCAAATGCTGAGTGTCCGAGAGATTTACCTCTCACCTCACCCACATCCTGACTGGAAACATTTACGAATTACTAACTTGACCTCTCTGGGAGAAGTCATTACATCTTCAGAGCCAGACTCCCTGAGTTCAAATCCTGGCTCCTCTACTTACTACCTGGTGTTTAAGCAAGTTATGAAACTAGCCTGTGCCTTCCTTTCCCACCTAAAAATGCTGATTATACTAGAATGGCAGGGGTTATTTAATATAAGATTTGGCTCGCCAGATGAAAGCCTGGCTTCTGGCAAACACCACGTAGGCAACAGCTATCAGCTGACCCTGAATATACAGACCTTGTGCTCAATCCTCTCACCCATCAGGTATCATAGACCCAGGCCATTCACTCTTTATAGAGAAGAGGGATTTGTCATTACTGACTTGGGTTCCAGTTTTCACCTCTACAAGATCTGATATGTCAAGGCCTTCACACAGAAGAATGGCCAGCATGTCCAGAGGGTAGCAGACACCCCAAGAATAGGGGAGGCTTTTGAGTAGTGACATATTTCACAAGTTTTCATACCTCTTTCTCCTCCTCAAAACTAAAACTGTAAATGAACAATTGTGAAACAGAAGAGAAAGTCCTGTTGTCCCGCTTCCCGTTCTTCCCATTCTTCAGTGAGAACTTTCAGGCTAATTGCCTTTTCAGCAGAGCTGAGGAATATGGGGAAAGCCACAGGTGTTCATAGACATGAACTCTGGGCAGCGGCTGAGTGGACTTTCTACCAACCTTGCTTCAGACTCCTTGGCAGATGTGGAAAAATCTACAAGCAAGAAATGTGTTAAACAGTGTCAGTGTGGTGTCCTTTCAGACCACGGGGTGACGTAAAGTGGCAGAGTTAAAAAAAAAAAAGCATATAACTTACTTGACCCCACGTCCCCAGAGCCAAGTGCAGAGAAGCATGCCAAGCAGGTGCTGGGCTTGTGTTTGCTTAATTAGTTTATCTGATTCATGCTAGACAGATAAATCAACCCCTACAGTTAGTTAGCGTGTGGTAAAGGCTAGGATAGAGATACCCATAGAATCCAAAAAGATCACAGCGAACAGTAACTAAATGAGACTGAAGTTATGGGAAGCCTTAGAAGTTACCCTGGTGCAGAGCTGATAAATGAGCAGTGGTTGTCAGATGGTGGGAAGGAGAGGGAGCAAGACGAGTCTGTAGCACATATGACCTTGCCCTGTGTAGCCGACTCATTGCTCACCCTACATCCCTTTGGGTCTCCATCAGTCCCCACAGTCAGCTCCTGGGCATCTTTGTCAGGGACTATCCCTGGTCTGAGGGAACCTCATTGGCATCCCAGAGAAGATGAGCATTTACACCACCCCAGGACAGCCCTTAAGCCATAATGAAGTTGACCTGCACCGTGGCTGAAGTATCCTGCAGGATTAGACCCAGGTTATCCTCCCTGGGACTTCGTTCACACAGGCTTGGGCTGTGGCTTGGCTCCTCTCTGCCTCATCTTCCCCTCTCCTGACCAGTTTCTCCTGGGAGCACTTTCTCATAAGTCCCCTTGACCTGAGTCCTCATCCAAGGACTACTTCCAGGGAACCCAAGCTAAGAAGCATGGAAGGTGAGCTTCTGGGGGACAAGGGGCCAGATCTCATCCATTCTTGCTCCCAGCATGGTGCTAGGCACGGACAACCCAGGTTGAGGGGAAATATTTACACAACTGTTATGTACCAAACTGGGTGAAGCTTCGCTGTCAGTAAGATTCTCTGCCCGCCGCCCCCCCACACACACACCTGCACCACTTACCAGAGGTGCCAATGCTGCCCTTTGACCTTCTCCTTGACCATTCCAGGACAACTGGACTATATCCCTCACTGTAGCGGCCATGGCAACTTCAGCCTCCAGTCCTGCGGCTGCATCTGCA
Source organism: Proteles cristata cristata (assembly GCA_017311185.1). Taxonomy (NCBI): domain Eukaryota; kingdom Metazoa; phylum Chordata; class Mammalia; order Carnivora; family Hyaenidae; genus Proteles; species Proteles cristata. The sequence goes on along the minus strand of JAESUZ010005116.1, from coordinate 1,032,658 downwards.
ATGAAGGCTGGATCGGCAAGAACTGCTCTGAGCCCTACTGCCCCCTGGGCTGCTCCAGCCGGGGCGTGTGTGTGGATGGCCAGTGCATCTGCGACAGCGAGTACAGCGGAGGCGACTGCTCGGAGCTCCGGTGCCCAACTGACTGCAGCTCCCGGGGGCTCTGTGTGGACGGGGAGTGTGTCTGCGAGGAGCCCTACGCAGGCGAGGACTGCAGCGAGCTGCGGTGCCCTGGGGACTGTTCGGGGAAGGGGAGATGTGTCAATGGCACCTGCCTCTGCCAAGAGGGCTACGTGGGTGAGGACTGCGGCCAGCAGCGGTGTCTGAATGCCTGCAGTGGGCGAGGACACTGCCAAGAGGGGCTCTGCTTCTGTGAGGAGGGCTACCAGGGCCCTGACTGCTCGGCAGGTAGGAAGGGAGGTAGGAAGGGGAGCGGTGTGGGGGCATTTGGCAAACTCACTGGAAGTGGGAAGATGGGAGGGAAGGTGTGTTTCACGCAAAATAACTCCCCATTGGGTTATGCTCATTGGCTTTACAAGAGAGCTGATTTCTTGAATTAATCACAGTTGATTGAGGCAGATTTAAGGAGGGAAAGGGCAGACACCAAGAAAGGTCAAGTTTGGCTGAAAGTTGGATCTTACCCTTGAGGCTGGAACAATGACAATGGTGATAACGGTTACAGGATCCTACTGTCCTTGAGGTGGAAGAAAGCAGAAGGTCATGCCATGGGACTGGCTGCTCTCTAACTCAGAGGGCTTCCATGAGCTCCATCTGTCCCAAAATATGCCCCTCGCCTGTTGCTATATTCCAGTGGCATGTTCTTTTCCAGTGTTGCTGCACAGACTAACTAAGCACTCTGGTTATTTCAGAACTTATGTATTGCCAGGGGTTATTCATTTATGAAACGATCTAGTGTCCACATGGAAAAAAAAAAGTCTTTATAGGCAAGAAATGAAATGTAAACAGGAATAAAGTCCTAATGGCATCAAGCAACAATTCACATTCTAATAGTTCGTACAGAATACTGAAAGGCTGTGACTCGCTTTGTACCAGATGACATTGAGTGAATGGGAACCAGCCCCATCTGAAGTCTTACCTTGGGGAAACTGATACAAAGGTGATGTCCTGAAATGAAGATCTAAGTCCAACAGTGGAAAAAAATACTAACATCTCGCTGGAGCTAGTTCTTTTCACCTGAAGTCAGATTATTTCCATCATCTCACTTGTATTGTTCCTCCTCTTGTAACTAGATCAGTGACTCCTGCCAATACATTTTGTTTTCGTAGCAGGTTAAGTGACTGATCTTGACCCTTTCCACTTATGATTGAATCTTTAACAATGGTTCAGATCACCCATTGGGAAGATTTAAAATAAAAACAATAACAAATATTTTTAAACCTTCTGATGGGTCAGCCCTTGGAAGGTCAGCTTCAGTAGCTTTTTGTTCTTCAGCATTGCTGTGGATCCCCACCCAGATAAACAGACTAGTTGGAAAAGCTTCCTGCACCTGTGACTTCAACTTAAATTCCCTCAAAAGAACAATGGCAGTAATGAAAACAACAACAACAACAACAACAACAAAGCAATAACACACTGTTTAGGAAAAAAATCTTTTCGTGTTCCTTCATTTTTTCTATATTCAATTATCTCATTGAGCCTCCTGATTTTGTTTACTGAACCAAAATATCTTTCTAAAAACACAAATGGCTGTTATGCCAATTGTTCCAGAGGAAAATTCAAGCAGAAGTTAAGCCCCGTCACAAAGTCAAGCCTTGTTTAAAGCCAAAGTCAGTAGGTAGTCACTGAGAATGGGAGGCCGAAACATGGCCTTACATTTCATCCACAGGGCAGGCCAAGGCTCCAGGAGGCCCCATCAGAGGATGCTAAGGGTCAGCTTGAGCCATTGCCATGGATGGCTATTCTGTAGCCCATATGCTTCTTAATAGAATAGATCTTTGCTGGGCTGTACATACCTGCCATGTTCTTGACTCTGCTTGTCTACAGGAATGGGTCAATTTGCAAACAAAATCTTAATCTGATACTGATTCAGACTGAATGGGAGATAAACCCACCTGGCTCCTCAGGGAACACTCAACAGCTCCTGTCATAACTACAGCCGGGTTGCCTCCAACATGAACACACATTACCTCCAATGTGTTATCTCTGCGCAGTTTGAAGAAGACTTCCGGAGGCCCAGGTGAATTACTTTACAGGTTCTCAAAGCATTTGAGGAAGGACAGTTGCATAACCTCTGCCTGTTTCTATAGCAACCCTGGAGCCACCACTCGTTGCAGGAGGTGCTGCACTCAACGCCTGCCTTTCAAACCAAACACCACAGGTCCCTTCCAGAGAAGTATCTAGGTCATTATCTAAAGTGCTACTTTGCTTGCTCTTTGTGAAAAGGCTGTGGGAGAGGGGGCTATTTTCCCACTGTTTGCCATTTCTGGCCAGATGCACACACCACAGCATCACTGCTTCTCTCACCATCAGGAGGGAAGGCAGGAGAGAGAACGGGGAAGGTGAACTCGTGGAGAGCCACAAAATATACCCCTGCGTGTGTCATTCTTTTCTCTTTGGCAAGGCCATGGCAAAGAGCTGCCCACTGTGTGGGCTTCATTCTGAGCCCACTAGACCACGAGAGCTTGGATACAATTGAATAGTGTCGCCAAGGCCGCTATATTTGACTCTGAGCCTTGATCTTTGCTCATAGCATGCCATGGGACAAAAATCTCAACCTTTCTGCCTCTGTTTTGTGGCCATGTGAAGATAATAGAAGAAAAAAATGCATGAATATGAGCACTCAAAACAGGCTGTAGAAAAAAGCTACACTGGGCTTCTCATTTTACAAATTTAAAAAGCAGCAGTCCAGAGAGACAGGAGGAATTTTCCAGAGCCAGACCGCTAATTAATGGCGGAGAAAGAATGAGAACTCTGGTCTCCTACCAACTTCTAGCACTCTTTAATCCTCTCCAGGATGCTACGTAGAGTGGAATTGAAAAATAAAAATTTTAAGAGCCACATGCATAAAGAAATAATCTTTTGATAGGGAAGCTGAGCCCTGTCAAATGAGTTTCTAGGGTGTTAGAGGTGGGATAGAAAAGCATGTTAAACCATTTGTCCATGTCGGCACCAGGAAAGGAGGTTATCACAGAATCTGTCCAGTGAGCTGGACCAAACTCCCTGTGAGTCAGCAGGATTAAAGAACCACCAGAGCAGGGACTTGAAACAATCCAGATTGCCGTTCTCTGAACTTCAGTCAGACCTGCGGAGATCCATCAATGTCAGCCTCGGCCTCTGCCTGTACTGCAGCCAGCCCAACCTTTGGTACCTGAAATTACTCGCTTCTTGGAGCAAGACACTTCGTGGAACTAATGCCAACTGTTCTCACCACATATGTGCACAACTGAGGCAAGATCTAAAAAGTAAACAGCATGGAATCTTTGTGGACAAGCAACTGTGATTCTTCAAGCCACAGTTTATTCCTTTTTAATTGCCTGCTCTTCCCCAAAGTGCAAAGTCAGAATCCCAAAGAAAGTAAGACTATCTATGAATGCTTTGCTTCCATCTTAAACTCATTGAATCAAGGCATATGGCTCTTGTACAGTGTTTATTAAAGTTCAATACCATTTCATTTTATGAGAATACTGACACCCAAGTATATAGCTGCTGCTAAGTTATAGAATGAGTGGTGGTGGTCTTGATCCATGACCCCCAAGAGCACTTCCTCCACAAACGATACCATTGCTGCTTTCTCATCACAAGTTTACCACCAGGCTCAGGTCTTAAGATAAAAAAAAACTTGCCAAGTTAAGCTGTCAAGACAAAAAAATCCTTCTATATTCCCTCTTTACTTTAACATCCCAAAATTCTCTGCTTGGATCACTATTAGCTTTATTTTCTGAAAGAAATAACCAAAAAGGAATACACTGACTTGTCCCAAGTGCTCTAGGAGCCATTGATGACTTGAAATTTGGTATGACCATTTCTAAGACTATGACAGGAGAAATCCCACTTAGGAAACCTGGAATCAATTGTGTTGAATCACAAGAGGCAAGCAGTAGAGAATCCCTTTTAGAATAATTTTCTTACCTCTAGGATAAGTGCCAGTCTGGAATTCATATCCTAAAGAATAGTCTGAACCCTGCTTTACTGCAGTTTGCTTTAGATGGCTGTGTGTAAATGAAAAAAGGCATCCGGCACAGTGCATAATCTGTCCTACAAATTGTAGGGAAAAGAAACTCTTAAGTATAGAAGATCTGGATTTGAGAATCAATTTTTACCCAGCTCTGTGACTTTTAGCAAGTCCCTTAACCTGGGCCTCAGTTTCTCCACTTATAAAGTTGGGACAATTATATCTACCCAATCTACCTCATAAGGCTGCCATTAAAGGTCTTTTTAACATTTCATTTAGATAGTATGTCTGACCATGTCTTATAGACCGGGGAATGCTGGCCAAATGTAGAGTGATAATTGTTTACTGGATAAGAGGTTCTAGAGCCATTATGCCTGGTTCAAATCCTAGCTTCTGTGTTTGCTGACTGTGGGAGCCAATCTCTTCATCCTATAAGGATAATAATAATCCCTACCTATCTAATTGTGTTGGTAAGAGAATGAAAAGGGATAATCCACATAAGAACACTTAGCATTGTGCCTGGTATACAATAAGTGTTCGATATAATTACGCAAAGCACTGACACATTCTATATATAAAATCATCTTCCCTTGGTCCAGGGCTGACATGCATCATACAGGCTATCTCCAGAGTTCTTAGTGCTCTTCAAAGCTTTAATAGTGTCAGCATTAGAAATGATATAAGCTTATAAAAGATCGTTTGAAGTTTAATTATTGAATTCTCATTTACATGTATTCAGTCTTATAAATTAAAAAAAACGAATGTTTATTTTGTTTGTTTCAGTCAGCATTCACCATCTTCAATCAGAGAGAGCTCTGCTTTCTAGAGTGTTGTATACAATGAGTAGTTTGGGGCAAAAATAGTCAAAGCAAATGCCCAACACTACAAATATATGTTCCTAATTTCCATCCCATGAGTCTGAGTTAAAGGGCTTGTCATTTCTGCTTCTGCCGAGGATCTGGGGGCACATGTGTGAGCACAAGAGTGCTCTACACTCACATGATCCTGTGAATAGCAGCTGGCTCCGTCTTATGCTTTTGTGGAGGTGAAAGAGTGAGAACATTCAGAGGAGAGACTCAAAGCCAACAGTAGCTCTTTAACTACAGTCTTCACTACATGTAAATTTATAAGTTAATTACAACTATTTAAATATTGTCCCAATTTTGTAATTTAATCTCTGGGCAAGTCCAATGACAGGCACACCCCCAATTGGTTTCAAAAGTTCATTTATTTAATACTCACACTAGTGGTGAGTCTTCACTTCCTAAGGGAACCACACATGAAAGACTATGTCAGTGAAGTTCTTGGAGGATGCTTTGAGTAACATTTGAGAAGTGGAACAAGAGAGAAAAATCAAAGCCCTAAAGAATGGTTCTTTATCATCAACCCCAAGATCCAGACTAATAAAAATTAGTTTAATACAGTTACATTTCTTTTGAAGCTTAAATGATCTTTTTGAAAAGGGAAAATAGGGGCGCCTGGGTGGCTTAGTCGGTTAAGCATCCGACTTTCCCTTAGGTCATGATCTCGCAGTTCATGGGTTCGAGCCTCACGTCAGGCTCTGTGCTGACTGCCAGCTCAGAGCCTGGAGCCTGTTTCAGAGTCTGTGACTCCCTCTCTCTCTGACCCTCCCCTGCTCACACTGTCTCCCTTTCTCTCTCTCTCTCTCTCTCCTAGAAATAAATAAAACATTAAAAAAAATTTTTTTAAATAAAAAATAAAAAGGGAAAATAATATGATAAAGGGCTGTTGAATGCTTTCATCGGTCCATGGCATCCAGGACTTACTGTTTTGGCTTTCTATATTTTGCAAGATAACCAGGCATAAGGCCTTATTCCCATTTGCCAAATCAAATATTGGTTCCCAGGGTGATCTGGTGACATACACTTATTACACTACCAGAAATGTAGGCCAGCAGTGTGCTGTTAAATATGCAACAACTAACTCTCTTCGGGAAAAAATTAAAACCCTGGCTTTGTAGCATTTGCCAGTGTCCATGGTGGAAATACTCCTTCCACAACAATGTCAAAATACCAACATGACATACATCACTAAACATGGGGTCAGGAACAGTTTTGCAATAGAATACAAGTATACAGTATTTCCACCAGAGAGGTACAACACACATAATCTAGTTCAAGGACATGCATAATAGTAAAACTTAGTGAAATAACTTGGGAGTGATGAGTTTTGAGTATTTTTGACCCTTGTTTTTAATCCAATTTGCTTAATTGTAAATTTATAACATTTAATCTTTAACGATGGCTATATGTATCAACTGTCTTGAAAACTTCCTGAAAATTTGACATTCAACTTTCACAAGCCAGCAAGAGCGAGCTCCAGGACACCTCTAACTCAAAACCCTATGGAGATAGAAATACAAAGCACAAAAAAGACAAGAAACTGCCCACAAATGGGGTTACAAATCACTCAAAGTCAGTGAGTGGAGTAGAACATACAGACAGGCATGTGGGGTGAGATGTGAGGGGAAAAGTTGAGTCCAGGATGGGGAAGGCAGTCCTCTGAGCTCATGCTATCTGTGTATTGCCTCCTGGTAGTTGCCCCTCCAGAGGACTTGCGAGTGGCTGGTATCAGCGACAGGTCCATTGAGCTGGAATGGGACGGGCCGATGGCAGTGATGGAATATGTGATCTCTTACCAGCCAACGGCCCTGGGGGGCCTCCAGCTCCAGCAGCGGGTACCTGGAGATTGGAGTGGTGTCACCATCACGGAGCTGGAGCCAGGTCTCACCTACAACATCAGCGTCTACGCTGTCATTAGCAACATCCTCAGCCTTCCCATCACTGCCAAGGTGGCCACCCGTACGTAACATTTCCCCATCCTACTTCATTTTTCTTTTCTCCTACATGAGATCATGGGCATTCATGGTAGTAGTGTCTTTTCTTAATTCTTTGGGGATGCCTGCAGTAATTATTGTTCTTGAGGGAAAGGGCTCCCAACAACGTGATTCACTTAGAAAAGGGTAAATCATTAAAAAGGCACTTCCGATAAAGAGAATTTCCAAATGCAGGCAGCTCCCATCAATTATAGAACCAAAAGGAAAAAAAACCAATTATTGAGTTCTGACTTGTTATAAGCTTGAGTCTGATTAGAAGTCAAAGAAAGTATGAGGCTTATACAGACTTTGAATCTCGTTAGGGATTCAAAACGAGGAGATATGAAATGGGACGTATAATAAGCAAGTGCTAAATGGTATGTTACAGATGGTAAGTGTATAGCAGAGTGGGGAAAAAAATCTTATTTAAAACCACACTGACAACACCCACTTCTCCTCAGAGAGAAGTGGCATAATTTCTTCATGGTCTTTTGTTTAGCAAAATATAGTCCATTTTGATTATAAAAGTTGAAACTCTAGAGTATAGTTTAGAAAGATTCAGTGGAGAGAAAAAAAGGTGGAGACAGGGGCAGAGGCCAGCTAAACTGTTCTCCATAAGCAATCATTTTTCTTTTGTCTTTAGAATGGGGAAAAATTCCTATAGATGCATATCTGTATTTTACATGTATTTTATTTAAGCACAGAAACTTTTTCAAAACCTTGCATACCAAGTATTAACATTGGCTACATCAAAGAGTAGAAGAAGAAGAAGGGAAGAAGACACTGTTATTTTTTTTTCTTTATACACTTCTGATTTCTTAAATCATCTTTTCCAATACTGCTTCTTCAAATCTCAGACACCAGCTGGGTGTCTTCCAATCACTTTCAATTCTGACCCCACCTACCTGGAGTTAGTGTCAGATCCCACAGGTTAGTGCCTGCATCTCACAGAACTGCCCCGTCAGGTTCCCAGTCACCAGTCCAAAGTTGTCCCCAGCACTTCTGATTGATCAGCTGTAATTCAAGAGGTTCCCACAACCCTTCCTTAGGTTTGATAATTCCTTAGAAATTCACAGAACTCAGGAAAGTGCTAGACTTACCAGCACTGCTTTATTATAAAAGATACAACTCAGGAACAAGCAAAGGGAAGAGAGTTGCAAGGTGTGGGGGATGGAGGTGGAGTTTCCATGTCCTCCCTGGGCACATCACCCTCCCAGCACCTCAATGCATTCACCAACCTGGAAACTCTCCAAACCCTGACAGTTAGAGATTTGTATGGAGGTTTCATTATGTAGGCTTGATTGAATAGATCACTGGCCATTGGTAATTAACCCAGTCTCCAGCCGGTCTCCCCACTTCCCAGAGGGCGGAAGATGGGGCTGAAAGTTCTGATCTTTTAAATCGTTCCATGGCTTTTCTGGAAATCAGATATCTAGCTATCTCACAATCATACAAAAGATAATCTCATTGCTCCAGAGATTCCAAAAGTTTTAGAAGCTGTGTGCCAAGAACCAGGGACCAAGACCAAATACTTTTTACTATATTGCCCAGAGATTTAAGACATAGCAGGAAACTGGAACAAGAAGTAACCATGAAACAGAAGCCCCTGGGTCAGTAAATGGGACTTATCACCAAATAAGGGATAAGAGATTTCAGGCCATGTTATGTAGGTCTCAAAGGACAAGCTGGTATTTGGATAACAAATGCCATGAAAGTTCAGAGAAGGGAGAGGTCAAAGAAAGAAACAATGGCTTTGAAGGTTTCACGGACTTGAATCACACTTTGAAGGACAGGGACAGGCAGAGAGGAAAGGATGTAAGAAACCGTCCCATTCCCTTGCTTTCCAGGGGACAGAGATACTGTTATAATACTGGATTCCCCCTATAAATGCTGACTCTGTAAATATGCCTATAATTATCTCTGTTTATATTTGACCTTTTTTTTTTTTTAATTCCTCTGGTGCCTGAGAACCAGTTTTAGATATCTGCAATGATTGTGCAGAGAGGCAGGTCACCATCTGCCACTTTTCCCACCTTGCTTCTGGATGAGTCACCACAGCAAGTGGCTGGCCCAACTCCCAGTCGTCTCCTCTCTGGTCCACGTGCACATGCAGTGATGAGGTTTCCATCCCCCATGGCATTTATTATGCCAATTCAGGGCATCCCCTCAGGGAAGCTCCCAGGTGACAAGGACAAAATCATGTAAACTCACCTCACACGCCTTCAAGTGGGTTCAGAATCAGACCTGCCTTTTGACCAAGAAGCACTGAAGAAGCTTCCAAACAGGAAGGTTGAGAATCTGTCAGTTTTCCAATGGAATATCCCACCAGAGGCAAAGCTAAAATGGGAGCAGGCTCCCTGGAGAACTGAGAAAAGTCATGCTGTCATATTTCAGGGCTGGTAATTGGAACTCCATTAGGACAAGCATACTTCCACCTCACTGAACCTATGCATGCCTGTGTGTGTGTGTGTGTGTGTGTGTGTGTGTATGGGGGTAGGAAAGGGGGTGATTAAAACAGGAATTAAAAACAAGATTAAGTGAGGCACAGGTGAGTGAAAGAGATAAAGGAGGAATAAGGAAGGAGAACCACAGAAAAGAGAGAGAGAGTGGAATGAGAGCAAAATTCCCAGTGTCCACCATTGTCCTGTGTGTGTGTGCTTTTGCTTTCCTCATGTACGTGAAATAGAACTCATAGACCATCTGAGACTTGGTGATGTGAGCTAAACAGAATACTCAGACTGCACATCAGATGGCCAAGAAAAGCGTTCTAGTCTTAGTCTGAAGTTGGCTTGCTTCACATCTTTAGCCAACCCTCTCTGTACCTCCCTCTTCCCAGGGATGAAATGGGAACATTTCATTGCCTCTCAGGAATCCTTAGAGCCTCCAAAGATAGTATTCAATTCTCTGAGAAAGGCATCATATTAAATACCAAGATTTGCCACATTAGTAAGGAAAGGGTGTCTTTCATCACCTATTATTCAATAGAAAGCATTAAAAAATTATTTATTAGATTATGTTTGTTAAGCTCACTCAGGTATTCATCAATACAGAGCAGCACCGGGGCCATGACAGAGCGGGCCAATTCCGCCCGTGGGACCTATGATGTTTGTAATAAGATTGGGATTGCCCAGCAGACCCGTGGTGTGGAGGGATCGTACCCAGGCAAAGCCCCAAGTGGTGTTCTCTGTCCCTGCCAGTAATAGCCATGACATGGTCACCCATATTGTTCCAGATCTCTCTACCCCTCGAGGGCTACACTTCAAGACCATCACAGAGACCACTGTAGAGGTGCAATGGGAGCCCTTCTCATTCTCCTTCGATGGATGGGAGATCAGCTTCATTCCAAAGGTAATGCTCACCTGTCACATTGCTAACCAACCTTATTTGGAGTATATCCTCAACTTGGGATCAGGAGTTTCATGGGGGACACTACCCAATATCTCTTTCTATGCCACTAAGGATGTAAAGGGACCTTTTGTGGTATCTGCGCTCTTTTGTGAAGGTATCCTTCACAAAAGCATGGTGAAGACTGACTGGCAAGAGTGGCCCTGAGCCTACCAGCCTGGCCTCAGAAGACAGGATGTGGGAAGCAGCCACCAGGCCCAGCTCTCTGCTCAGCTCTAAGGTTTGGCAAGCTATGATGCGAGTCTGAAAACCAAAGCTTCAAAATGCTGGCCCTTCTCTTTAGGACACAAGGAAAGCTGGACTGAATCAGTCACATAGCTTCATTTCATGCAGAAGATGCCCCCAAAAGTTAGCTTGTGTGGCCTCCATCTCTGAAGGTCAGAGGCATAAACCAAAAGTACCTTTTATAATCTATTAATTGAGAAGATTTTACCTTAAACAAATTACATTACTATTAGTTTTTGAGTTAAAAAAGTATCTTGGTCCTTTCCTCTTCTTTAAAGTGCTATTTTTTTATTCTGTTCCTCTAGAACAAACTTTTCCAAATTGTCAGAGGTGCCTGCCTAGTTCTGGTTTTCTGGTATTTGTTGGCCCTCCTGATATTCTCCCTAACTAGCACTCATGGGGGCATAATGCTTAATCATATACCTTATCCCCATCTTGATCTTTTGATATCAAAAAGCATTTTTTCAGTCATTCATCAGACTTAATAAGAGATGACACATATTTGGCTAACAAGACAGTGATCTCACCATTATTTTACTTCAAAATTCTTTGAGGCATGGACTGTTGGAGCTACAAAAGGCCTTCAAGTTCACAGTCACAAAATCTGAGCCTTCATTTTACATCAAATTTGTCTGTTTTAATGTTTATTTGTTTTTGATAATTGGGGGGAGGGACAGAGAGAGAGGGAGACACAGAATCTGAAGCAGGCTCCAGGCTCTGAGCTGTCAGCACAGAGCCTGAGGTGTGACTTGAACCCATGAATCATGATATCATAACCTGAGCCTAAGTCCGATGCTTAACTGACTGAGCTACCAAGGCGTCCCTACATCTGGTTTGTTTATAGAGGCTAAGACTCAGTAAACTTAAACAACATTAGATAGCTAGTTGGTGGCAGGCTCAAAACAAGAACCCAGGTGTCTGCTTCCTATTGCAAGGTTCTATCCACTAAACCAGGACTTTCCTTCTATGTGGATGTAGTCATATCACAGCAAGCTAAAGACATTGGAGCAGGCATTTTGTACAGATACCTTCTTATATGTCTTACCTGCATGAAAATGGCCACTAAAGTGTGTATGGTAGGCAATTGGGTGTAAAACAGGGCAGAGAGAATCCTATCACCCTGATCTGAGGCAGAAAAAATACTGTGCTGGGTTTACCTATTTTATACCTAATATGTAAAACTCTAAATAAGACTTTGACCAGGGCATGCCAAGATCAAACACATAGCCATAGAGAATAACTGTGTGATCCATAGGTTGCAGCCACTGACTGAGGGAGGGTGGAGCAGGGAAGGGCAGAGGGGCATGTGTCACATTGATTTATGGGTATGGCTATAAATTACGTATAGAGCACTCAGGGTGACATGAACAGAGTCCAAAGAATAGGGAAGAAGGGCAGTGACAAAAGAGTCTTCTTGTCCCCTCCATTTACAGGAACACACATAGAAAGTGTATCATAATAGACACTGACAGATAGGTAGATGATCCTGGGCCCAACATCATCAAGTTCATCTTTCTCATTTCTTCATCCACGGATTTGTCCTCTCGTCTTTGTGTTACTCTTTGTTCCATGCTTCCTCTCTCTCTTCTTTGTACTTCATAGCTGGATGTGTCACTGACTCCTAACTCATCTGGGTGAAGGGAAAACATGACATTGACAGATCTGCATCCAGCATAACACCATGAGAAATTCCAGATAGAGCAAAATAAGAGCTCTAGCTCATTCAAACACAGGGAATGTCTTAGTGTGAAAAATGTTGTGTATACATTAAGATGTTCACAGACGTACACAGACACAAGTCTACTCTTCTCAAGAACCAAAGACAAGCTCATCATGACGTCAAAAAAATCTGATGGATGTTAACTGTAAGCAGCATCAAACATTGAATCTTTGACAAAAGTCAATCGACATCACCTTATGACAAATTTGTATTGGCAAACTCAATAGACTAAGGAAAGACCAAAGAAATGTTCTTGAAAATTGATTCTCCATTTGCCAAGTCCTCATAGAGTGATAGAATTCTTAATGAGTCTGCTGGGAGTTTTTCCTGGCCCCAGATATTCAGCTGTCAGCATCAAGGGAATAGATGTGGGCGCCATTTTTAACTAACAATTCACCATCAATGTTTCACACTTTTCTCTCCCGGTGATTTTCTCTTTTGCTTTTTCTGCTTCTCCCTTCCTTCCACCCTCCAGAATAATGAAGGAGGGGTGATTGCTCAGCTCCCCAGTGATGTTACATCCTTCAATCAGACAGGACTAAAGCCTGGGGAGGAATACATTGTCAATGTGGTGGCTCTGAAAGAGCAAGCCCGGAGCCCCCCTACCTCGGCCAGCGTCTCTACTGGTGAGTGCTTCCAAACCTTCTTCTATGCCTATCTGTTAGGTAACTCTGGAGAAAAGACTGCAAATTGCCCAAAAAGTAGAGAGACAGAGGATGCTAGGGTTTCTCTCAGAGCTGAAGATTATTTGGGTACTTGGAGATGGAGCTACCCTACCCTATACTTAGCTGAACATCTTCCCTCTTGCTAATCCTTACAAGCATAGAAATCTGGGAGTACTCTTTGGGGGAAATTCCCTGTTAAGATTTCCAGTGTATTTCTTATGATCTTAAAGAGGCCTCATTTGGCACTGCCTAGTGTTTTGAGCTTTGAAACCAGCAAGAACTAACTCACTCTTATCTATTGTGAGATTTGGAGAAAGTCATCCAACCCTTTTCAAACTTCCATCACTCTCTAATGATGAACAGTATCACCTCCTTCTTTGAGTTGACATGAGAATTAAATCAGAAAAAGCACACAAAGTGATTAGCGCTTTGCTGATGAGAGTGAGTGCTCAATATACAGTGTATACACATGTACTCAGAGAACACACTTATAAGTGAGAACAGGTGGAAACAAATCATTCAAAACCAGTAAATATTGGGTTGGGCCACTGTTTAAGGTGATGGCTGAAGTTGATTATTATTTCATCCCCACAGTTAATCTTATGCAAGATCATTGCTTCTAGATTTGATTCAGTAACTGTGCAATATTTTGCCTTATTGTTTCCTTAGCTAACAAAGGAAGGCCAACTTCAATACTATCAATTAACAATTATGATGCATATGCATGTGCCCTCCCCAAGAATTTCTCCAAAGTTACAAAAAGCATCTGGTATAATTTTTGGTTCTCATTTTATTGACAGGGGAGCTGAGACCCAAAAATTAAGCATTTTTTCCTTTCAGTTAACAGAAACTGAGGTAGGTGAATATTGGTACAGCTTTATTTTTCATAAACTGACATTGACACCTAAGAAAACCAGTCATAAGTTTAGGACAAAGGCCAAGTTGGCCAACAAAAGGAACCACAACACCATGTAATGAGACCATGTTTATGGACTGGTGATTCATACTTTGCTAATTGGATCCAAACTAAATAGCATCAGGTGCTGAGGCTTATGCCCAGTCTAGAAAACATTGGTTTTAAACTATTGTGGTATTAGATTATGTTCCATTAGAGCACTAAGGCTCCATGGCAGTGGCTCAAGGCAAGGATGAAGGGGAGATTCAAGCCTCTGATTACACCCACACCCATGCCCAACACACCCTCCAACCAAGGCAGCGCCACGTGTTTTATATTTTGTATGGTCATTTAAGATTTTGTTCTTTAAAAGAAAAGAGTATGAACCCACCCACCAAAGGCTTTAACAGTACTGTTCTACTGCAAATATGTTTTAGAGGAAACCACTCCATAGCCACAAAACCTAAAAGTACTGTGTAGGAATTTCTTCATATGCCAGTGACTAGAGTTTTTCCATAACTCTATCCCAAAGGTTATGCTGGAACTTGACATTTCATGACATGTATAGATGCTCTTCCTCTGGGATGGAAAGTTTCAGGTGCCTGAGTCATTCCTGTGAACTGATATTAAGAAAGCATGAGTGGAAAACAAAAGCCTAGACAAAGACGATGGTTCAGAAGAGGGCAGAGAAGAGCATTACAGCTGTAGGAAGTTCTTCCTCCAGACTTGGGGAAGATAGTCTAACCCTGCCTCAATCTTCTACTAAAACCACATTTTTACAAAATTTCCCATATTTTTTGGTTTGGAAGTGCCTTAAGATTCAAATTCCAGATTTAAAAATCTGTGGTGAAGCGAGGCAGATTTTTTTTCAATTAAGAGAAATGTCCTAGTTAATAGCTTGGCATTGCGTACGGAGTCATGAAGAAATGGAAAGAAAAATATTTATTCCAGTTTACTTTTTGAGTAGAACATGTGTTTGTTTAGAGATTAGGACCTAAATTGAAAGCAAGCTGATACCAACTTGAGTAGAATACAGACACCACTACTAAGTGGCCAACAGAAGGGCAGAATCCAAGAGTGGCCACAGGAAAGATGGCTGTCTCCAAACCCTGTCTGCTGTCTTCAGGAAATGATTATTTAATTATTTCCTTCTGCTAAGGTCTGACCTACACCAACCCCCTGCTGTGAAGCTCTGAGTCCTCATAGACACTCAGACTGACTTCTTCCAGGCTAGCCCTCTGGGGAATGCAAATTATAAGACCTCCTGCAGCTAGAGCCAGATCTGTGCTGCAGACCATATTCTAGTACAGACAATCCATTCTGATTAGGGTCTTGGAGATTTAAAGAGTTGGAAGACCAGAGCTTTACATGGCTATTTGAGTTTCTACGACATCTTTTCTTCTTTTCTCAAGAAGCTCCAGCTCTTTGAAATGCTACCCCTTCTTTCACATCGATGCAGAGGATATGCATTCATTTCTTTTACTCAACACCCATTTCCTGAGTATCTATGGTTCAGGCTTCAGGCTTTATGCTTATACAGCAGCTAGAAGACCATTTCTCCCATTTCACTATTAAACTAAATTTAAAAGGCCCAAGTTACCTGAAACCATTAAGTTCAGCATGCTGAAAACATCTGGATGTGTTTTGTTAAATCATATTATTACCCCAAATATGAGAAGCAGAACTTCATTTGAACTCCAAACCAGGTGGCACTAAAATGGCCTGATTTTCGTTTTGGCTGATACTAAGCCAAAAATCCTAAGCTGGTTAATAGAGAACAAGACTGGACTAGTCCCAGAAAGAGGGTGGGGTGACCAATCTTCCTGATTGAGAAGCTCAAAGTCAGACTGCATCTACCCTAAGGGAGACGCTCCATTTTGGAAACAGTAGGAGGTGGTGCAGTGTGGATTGGTTTAAAAAAAACAGTCCTAGTCAAGACTCTTTGGGAACAAGGAAGAAAAACTTTCTTATACTATCTAAAGCAAAAAAGAGAATTTACTGGAAGGACAAAGAATATCTTGTAAAACCCTCGGACCAGAATGCGTCTGGGTGTCATGAAAAACTGGAACCAGAAAATGGAAAGTCAAATTCACATTACCTTCTCTGTCTTTCTAGAAGCTCCACGCAGTCACTCATTTCTGCTTCTCTATGTATATTTGTTCCTAAAATTCTGCACCAATTCCAGTGTGTGTGTGTGTGTGTGTGTGTGTGTGTGTGTGTGTGTGTGTGTGTGTGTGTGTTTTGAAGAGGGAGGTCCCCACAATTCTCTGAGACACCAGATGGACATCCTATAATTCAATGCGATTCTGACTCTATCTACCCAGAGAAAGCAGCAGATTCCATAGGTCCAAGGCTCAGTTCCACAAGACTGCCTTTGACTTCAGATGCCAATTGCTTTAAGTCCAGGTTGTTACCCGTGTTTCTGAACAACTAGCTATAAATCAGAGGTTCCCACCACCCCCTCCTTGGGTTTGATTAATTTGTTAGAGCTGCTCACAGAACTCAGGAAATCCATTTGCTCACAAGATTACTGGTTTACTACAAAGGATATTAAAGGATACTAATCAACACTAGATGAAGAGATACACAGGGCAAGGACCTGAACAATTTGGGGCCCAGCCTGGTGCACGTGGAGCCATGTGGTTCTGGTTCCCTAACCTGGAAGCTTCTGAACCCAATCCCTTTGGGTTTTTATGGAGACTTCATTCCACAGGCAGAAAGGGTCGTGTCGCAGAGGTCAGGAATGGAACTGAAAGTTCCAGCCCTCTGATCACAGGGCTTACTGCAGGGCAGACAGCCCCTCCTGTGGCTCATTAACATAACAAAAGGCATTATCACTCTTATCACTTACGAAGTTCCAAAGGTTTTAGGAGCTTTGGGTTGGGAAGTGACAATAGGCCCTCCCAAATATGTATTTATTATAAATCACCCTCTTCCTTCTTTACTCCCCTCTCTGCCTTTTTTCTCTGCCTCTCCAGAGATAGATCAGATGTTTCCTATTTGTGTCTGAATATGAAAGACAATGGTCACACCAGCCCTGGCTGTACGCACTTCCAAACCTGAGAACCTGAGTCTCTGGTTCCAATTCCAAATCCTTGAAGAACATTAATATTAATATTAATAAGCTCCATCCAGAGGGGTGTAGTCAAATTATAAATGCAAGCATAGACACTGGGCCTACTCTTTCAGAAAGTAATGAGTAATTCAAGAAGGACACATTGGCCTTGTGCAACTACCATGAGGAGTTGACAACACCAGTCTCTATTGTCCTCACTAAGCTCTTTCTTTTCTTATTTCCATGCTTCATTCTCTTCCTTTTCTCTACCCCACCATTGTCTAATTCAGTACGAAGAGGACCCCAAGTGGGTGCTGGACCCAGGGACAGTGGGCCCTCTGAGAAACCAATGAGCTTTACTAGCTCACACTACCCCACAGTGATGTTCCCCTCTGCTGCTCAGTGCCAGAGGCCAGGGCTCAGGAGGGACATATGCTAAATAACCTTGAGGGACTTTCCATGGGTGCAGTGCCCTTCTAGCTCAGGAATATGCAAGAACAGGTGGGAAAATATAGCCCACAAGATACTTTTCTTAAACTGAGGTCTTTTTTTTTTTTTCCAGAAGAGCAACTTTCCCCAGAAGGCATGTCTTACGCCCTCACATACAAATCTGTTGGGTTGTAGTATTGTCTTAATAACTGGATTGACTGAATTCTAGACGTGGTAGAGTAAGCACATCATTTGGACATTCATGATATCCTCTTTGGCAACTAAGTTGGAAGTCTCAGATGTTTAGATGGGGCTGACAATCTTGTAGATCTTTCCTCAGGGCTCAGAGAAAGTGAGAAAATGGCAGGAGAACATACCAGAAGCACAGTTCTCAGTTCTCTGTCCCATTACCTCCAGAAGGAAGCCATGCTGGCCTCCCAAGCAGTGGGTACCTTTCCCCTGCCCAAATGGGGAAGAGACAGCATGGAAAAGCCATAGCCTGGTGAAAGCAAGATTCAGGGGAACTGACTTCCAATGTCTCTTCCTCTGTTGCCAAACTACATGTCCTCAGGAAAAAAGTCATTTCGTCTTATTGTGTCCCATTTTCCCCATCTATAAATTGGGATAATAATACCTATCCTCTCTTCAACTGACCAAGTTAACAGAAGGAGGAAAGGAGAGACTGATTTCAAACACCCACTTCTCAAATCCTTTTTTCTATTTGGTCCTTTTCATTCAGTCATTGATGGGCCCACACAGATCCTGGTTCGAGATGTCTCGGACACCGTGGCCTTTGTGGAGTGGACCCCACCGCGAGCCAAAGTCGACTTCATCCTCTTGAAGTATGGCTTGGTGGGCGGGGAAGGTGGGAAGACCACTTTCCGGCTCCAGCCCCCCTTGAGTCAATACTCAGTGCAGGCCCTGCGGCCCGGTTCGCGCTATGAGGTGTGGGTCAGTGCCGTCCGTGGGACCAACGAGAGCCAATCCACGACCACCCAGTTCACAACAGGTAGGTTGGAGTAGTGGAAGGAGTGGGGAGGGAGAGGGGGCTGAGCCGACTGGTGCCATCATCGTGGCAAGAGGGGTACTGAGGGGGCGAGGTGACATTGCTTGGGCCCCCACATTATCATAGAAGCTGCAAGAAGGGAGCAAGAGGGGAGCCTTGGCAAAGTTACACGACAGCACAGATGGACACAGCGCACCCGTGCTCAGGAGAACCAGTGCCTGCCGTACCTCTGCCACCAGCCAGATCTGTGACCTGATCGAAGGCTCTTTACCACGGCTCCCAGATATCTCCTTTGTAGAATGAAAAGTTTGTCTTGAAAGGACTTCCATGTCCAGACCACTAGCCCAAGTGGCAATTTTGTGTGAATTCAGGCAAGGTGCCCTCCTTCGAGGTCCTTTGCTGCTATTTGCAGGCACTGTAATCATTCTATAAATTCATACTAACTGCATAGCATGTTGAAGCCCCATGGCGTTGTGAGAAGCCCAACTTGTGCGGTCCACAGCAGACCTTCCCCCTGAGGCTCTATGATGCCTTCTGTCCTGTGTGAGCACCAGCAGGAAGGCTAATGGGAAGCCTGCTCCCACACACAGTCAGCTGGATGAGGCCCCCCACATCCTGGTGATGACCACCTACCCCCCTTCCCAAGACCATCAGGACTCTGAAAGAGCTTCACTCACCATCAGGAAAGGCCGGACCTCACGGTGACCTGCTCTGGGACTCTCTGGGAGCCCGTCAGGCTGGCCAGCTTGGGGGCAAGTGGGACAGCCACCATCCAAAAAAGACTCCCAGCACTCTCACTGGGTCAACAGGGGCTGGGATCAGATAGCGAGTCTCCGTCGGACCCCTATTCTCAACCTTGGCCTCTCTGCCCGGGGGAGGTCACACCTCAAGGAATGTCTCTGCCAGCTCCAAGTCATCCAGGGATCAAAGGAAACCACTAGCATCTGTGAGATCTGAGAAGCAGCATCTTCTAGTGGGGTAAAGCAGGAGGAGAATGGCTAATTCAAGCATTCTACCTGGGTTGTGGCCTAAGGGCTGTTATGGGATGGGATAAACCATCTGGGGGGCTTCAGGGAGGTTCGATAAATGGCACTATTATCCTCTAGCTGTGTTCAAAATTATTTGATAAATAAGGCAAAGAATAAGACAGATGGAAGCCAAAATATCCCCTAGACTGGAACCTATAACTTAGTGTTAGAGATATAGATGGTCTTTGCAAGGTGATGGTCCCTGAGGCCCTGGGCAAGTGCCCCCATGTTGGCAGAAGTTGGGGGAACAATTCAGTTTAGGATTTACAACATTGAGGAACAAGCAGAGGCCCCCGTGAGAGAGGGGGGTAGAAGGGCAGTGCCCAGGTCCTGCTACAAAATCCACCCTTGAGGGAAATCCATCTTCCCCAGCCTAGGAAAGAGGAAGGCTGGAGTCTTAAATGGGGCTCCCTCTGCACAGAAATTCACCCAGGGAGAGGGCAGAACTTCCCGGCTAACAGGCAGCAAGCGTGGACACTGAGGAAATGGAGAAGGCGGGGTTTGATACTGAGAGAGAGGCTTTGCCCCAGCTCCTGTAGCAGACTCCACTCCCCACCCCACCCCAGGGGTTTACTGGTCCAATTTTTTTTACTGAACACATCTTGGGATTCCCCAGAGACTGAATATACACCTTAAAGAAGGAACTAAATTCTGTCCATTTCTCGTCCCTTCTTCTCCTTCACTTAATCCACGTTAGTCAGGGCTCAGCATGACCTCACTCCAGGTCCCTTCTTGGTGAACTTAAGGTCAGCTTTCCACCCCCTCACACCTGTCCGCTCGCCTCTCTGCTCCGGTCATGGGATCTCCTGGGGGCCCACAGGTCCTGCCTTCTGTTCTGAATTTCAAGACAGTTTTTGTTTGAAAAGTGGTTGCCTTGTGCTTTGCTCAGATAAGGAGTTTGAAGAGGCAGGAAAGGAGAAAGGCGCTCTCAAGCAGTATGATGAAAGGCAAATTCTTGATGCTTGGGTCGACAAGATGGAAGCGGTATTGGCTGGTAGCCCAGGAAAATTCCAATCAAGACAATTACATTCTGCCTCCTCAGAGCTCCCCCTGAGTTTCAGCTCTGTTTCCGGTCACCTGGCAGATCGGCAGCTGTTAGGAGGCTGCCTCCTCGCCTGCACCCCCAGCCTACTCCATTCTGGGGGGTGAGGGGCACGTGGCGGCGGGGCAGGTCAGCAGCTTTGCGCTTGGGGTCGTGACTGCCCGCTGAACGCAGAGAGGGTGCCCAGACCCTCGCGGCAGGGCCCTCAGTCATTTCAGAGCTCCGCTTAAATTCAAATTAGCCAAAGTGCTTTTCCAGGTGATGTCTCCGGCACTAGGAGCACACTAATTGCACAAGCAATTAAAGCAGAGATTTGTTTCCTGCATGGTGAGCAGGATATTTGCCTGGGTCTTGGAGCTGCTCCCCAAAAGGAAAGAGCCTGACGGAAGCACATGAAGGCCAGTGGTTAGAGGGATGGCAGCCCCAGGAATCCCCTGCCCTTGGTGGCTTTGGTTTCAGTTGCCCTCCTAGGGGACATCCTGGGACTCTTTCTGTCCACAGGGGAGGCATCCTTTCTGAGCACCTCCCTCAGGACTCCAAACTTGGCCTCCAGAGCCATAGTCTTCCAGGTCTGGGATTTTTAGTTGTGAAGACCAGTAGGTAGGTACAGGACTCAGCCTGAACTGAGCAGAGACTGCTGTTTTAATCTGAGTGTTCCAGGCCTCCCTTGAATGCTGTTATGAGTTGAACTGTATCCCCAGAAAGAAGTAAAAGTCTTAACCCTCAATGCCTGTATATGTGACCTTGTTTGGAAATAAGGCATTTGCATAGGACCAGATTAAAGGAGGTCATTGGGGTCGACCCTTACCTGATATGACTGTGTCCTTATAAAAGGGGGAGATTTGGACACAGAGGCAGACACACATGCAGGGAGAGCACCATGTGAAGACAAAAAACAGAGATTGGGATGTCTACAAGCCCAAGGGCCACCTAAGATCACCAGTGAACCTCCAGAGACAGGCCCAGAACAGAGTCTCCCCTACAGCCCTCAGAAGGAAGCCACCCTTCCAACATCCTGATCTTGAACTTCCAGTCTGCGAAAAGACACATTTCTGGGGTTCAAGCTGCCCAGTCTGTGGCAACACCGAAAACGAACACAGAGGCCCACATCACCGCAGTTGGAGCCCCGCCCTGCTCAACAGCAATTCCACGGGGATCCAGTCACATCCTGTTGTAGCCTGGATAGCATCCCCCTCCACCCCCCAGATGAGACCAGTTGCCCTCAGTCAGAGCTACCTTTCCTTGCACATCTTGCCCCAAGCATCCTCATAGCCACACAGTCGAAGCTTCTAACAAGACTGTTCAAAAGGCTTTGAGGTGGCAGGCGAGACTGAAAACTGACTGGGTGGGAGTAAGTTTGATGTGTTTCAGGAGTAGAAGGAACATCAGCCCCACTGGAGCACAGTGAATTAGAGTAGAAGTGATGCAAGATGGCATCTGAGAAGCATAGAGCCCTGCAGGGGATGATGAGGAGTTTGTGATAGAAAGCACCAGGCAATTTTTAAGCAGGAGAAAGGCTTTAGTTCATTTTATGTCTTGGAGACTAGACGTCCATGGCCCCCAAGCCCTTCCCCAGGGCCGCCATGGATTCTGGCTTTGCTTTCCCCTGGCTTGCTGACCTGTTGCAGACACCAGCCCAGCTCGTACCTACAGGGGAGCCCTTGAGTTGTCCCTCCTAGGGAGATCGGGCTTCAAGACCCAGGGGAGCAAACCATTTCCTTCCACCCTATTCCTAAAACCTCCTCCTGTTGCTGGGTGGACGAGGGAGACCTCCGGCCCTGAAGCCTTGACCCAGCCTATCCAAAAGCTGTCGCGGCCAGCTCATGGCCATGTCTCAACATGATTAAGAATTCAACCACAGACACAGCGGATGAGCAGGAAAGTTTATTAAGGCAAAAGTACACTCTCATGCCCACTGGGGCTTGGGTTTCCATCTTTTATTGACAGTTGTTAACAAGGGAGTGGAATATTCATTATGTGAGGCAGGGATTTCTTGGAAGTAGGGTAGTAGAGTCTCTTCAGGAATGTGGGTTATAGGCACTCTTTCTTCCTTATTTGGTCAGGGGTTTCCTATCATGACCCTGTTAGAAGATTTTCATATGGCAATGTAGCATAATGAAGGAACAATGTGAACTTTGGCCTACTTTGTATGCCATCTTGGGCCTGTCTGGTTTAATTGAATTTCTTGTGGTTCAGTTCAGGTCAGGCCTCTGACTTTCTCACACTTGGCCATGACTTTCCCTTTGCTGGCCTCCAGGCATCCTGTAAGAGCCTAACTAACTGCTTATTCCAACATTCTCAAGCCCTCATTCCCAGAATTGACCTCTTTTGACATCGATGACACGTGGGAAGTGGTTCCTTCAGGGAAAACACCGCCCCCTATCCACAGAGCATAGGTTCTAAAGCCAAAAAATTCCAGAAAACAAAAACCATCATTTTCAAGGTCTGGGAATTTTAGTTGTGAAGAGCAGTAGGTAGGTACAGGACTCACCCCGAATGCTCACCCTAACTTCTCTTTGCTCCAGTTCCATTCAGGCCGCACGGCCCACGCCCAGTTGGGTCCCTTATTGCAGCCTCTGCTCCTACTTGAGATTGAGGGGTATAGGGTCCAGCACGTTCCTCCCACATGCCTCTCTCCCCAAGCTCCTCTCTCTATCCCAAGGCTTGAGAAATAACACACCCAGCACATCAAGAACGCATAGAATCCAGCATGCTAGCTTCCATGGAAACATTTCTCAGAAAAACTAAGCTGCGGAGACATAAATCTGCTAAAAGATTCACCTAATTTACATCACTAAACAGAACACTTCTCACCCTGGAGCAGCTGCACTCAGATTGATTCACAGCTCTGTCTTCCCCAAGAACAATTGGTATATACTTGCCTGGCATTTGCAAATGAGGAGTCTGCTGGAGGTTTTCTCAGAACAAAGAGCTGGTCCACTCCAAAGTGAAATTCAAGTCTCAAAGACAAGGCTTATTGAGAACTTTTTAAAGGGGCAGCTTTTCATGACTGCGCCTTCTTACCCTGCAAGCTGTTTATGTTGTTTCTGCCTAAATTAGCCTGAGGAGATGACCAGTCTCAGGGAGAAAGGATCAGCCCCCCAAGACTGTGGGAGAGAGGGGATGCTGGGGGTCTCTCCTTTGCATAGGAGTCTTTGGAACTCCAGAGAGCAAGCATTGGGGGTGCCATGTCGTTGAAACTCAGAACGAGCTTCAGAGGCAACAGGAGGTCTTCCCAGGGCTTAGGCACCTGTTTTTGTACCAGGTACCACGCCATGCACTTCACATGCATTGCTCTATCGGTATAACAACTTGAAATGTCAGTGGTATTATCCCATGTTGCAGATGTGGCCATTGAGGCCCAGGAACACCTCATGTGACCACAGACTTAACCACGGTAGAGCTGGGCTCAAACAGAGGCCTAACCCCAAAGCCTATATTCTTTCCAGTACATCACATCCTCTATGTATATACTTAATCTCCTACAAACCATTCAGCAGTATCTATGCAGGTAAATCCAGGGGAATACAGCTTATACTTCAAAGTCTTGCAGTCAGCTGTCTCCTTTCAGCATGGTGCCAAACTTGATATTACTCTATTCTGTCGTAATCACTTGGAAGCTGTCTCTGATTTTTTCCTCCTGTGGTTTTTCCCTCACTTAGTGTCAAGCTTATGCTAACTGGTTCATTTTTAAATTTCTAGAATACCACCACTACCATTCAGGAAATATTCTAGAACATTCCCTGAATGCAAATGGGGCAAGCATAAAGTGTGTTGATATCTAACTCCCAAGCAGAATTCTCCAGACTTCCCACAGAAGCTGTTGCGGCTAACCTGGCAGGGCAATAGCTCAAGGGCAGCCCTGAGGTTGACTCAAATCGTGAGGCAGAGGGTCAGGAGATATGGGCTCTCACTCAAAGCTCCTTAAAGTTCAAGATGCGTGACAAACGCACATTTTGGTGATGTCTGACTCTTTTTAGAGATCGACGCCCCCAAGAACCTGCGGGTTGGCTCCCACACGGCAACCAGCCTTGATCTCGAGTGGGACAACAGCGAAGCAGAGGTCCAGGAGTACAAAGTTGTGTACAGCACCCTGGCGGGTGAGCAGTACCACGAGATGCTGGTCCCCAAGAGTATCGGTCCAACCACCAGAGCCACCCTCACAAGTGAGTACAGCCTGGCTCCAGGGGCACATTGGTTCCTGACTCCACATCCTCACTGCTCTCCCTCTCAGCGCACCCAACCCCATCCTGCCTTCCCCAGATCCCACTGATTTAATCTCTCACGTCCTTGTCACGTGTCTCCGGTCCTCCATTGTGTTCTGTCACTTGGCCTGAGCTACCACAAGTCTCGTAAAAACCACTGCGGGTAGCCTTCGCACATTCTCTCCTGACTGTCTTCACACCTTCGGTGGTCTCTTCAATGATGCTGTCCCGTTCCGTATACATTGCAGGGATTTCCCACTGCTCCCGTGATGGTAACCCCAAGTCTAGTGTGGCCCACGTGCCCTATCTGGTTTCCCCACAGTCTTCTCCTGTCTCCCCACCCTCCCACATCCCCTGGGGCTCTCCGTGCTCCGGGACCACAGGTCTGCATCCCACAGGTCCTCAAACACCTTTTGCCTGCCGCCACAGGGCTTGGCACGCGCTGTTCCCACCACCTGTCAGGCTCCCCCACCGTCCTCTTCCCCCAGTTATGTCTGCCTCCCTTTTGACTCTTGGTTCACTCATCACTTCCTGGGGAGCCTGCATAGTCCCTGGGTAAGGTCAGGTTATCCAGTCCCGCTGTCTCCTCTCACTGGTACCACTGTCCTCACAGTGCTGCTCAGGTGAACATTATTCCATTGTTGATATCCACCCTGGATCTAAAGCTCTGTGAATGGGGACCAACCGGGTTTTGCTCACTATTGACTCCAGCAAAGTGTCTAAGTCCTAAATGGAAGGAAGGAAAGAAGGAAGGAAGGAAGGAAGGAAGGAAGGAAGGAAGGAAGGAAGGAAAGAATGAAAGAAAGAAAGAAAGAAAGAAAGAAAGAAAGAAAGAAAGAAAGAAAGAAAGAAAGAGAAGGAAGGAAGGAAGGAAAGGGAAAGAAAGAAAGAAAGAAAGAAAGAAAGAAAGAAAGAAAGAAAGAAAGAAAGAAAGGAGGGAGGAAGGGAGGGAAGAAAAGAAGGAAAAGAGCAAATGTTCACTATGACTGGGGCATAGACAACAAGAGACCAGGGAGAAGGTGAGAGCCCAGTCATGCATGTACACCCCATAAATAGTTTGAGTTTATTCTTTTTTTTATTTTTATTTTTTAATTTATTTCTAGGAGAGAGAGAGAGACAGCGTGAGCAGTGTAGGGTCAGAGATAGAGGGAGTCACAGACTGAAACAGGGTCCAGGCTCCGAGCTGGCAGCACAGAGCCCGACGCGGGGCTCGAACCCACGAACCGCGAGATCATGACCTAGTGAAAGTCGGACGCTTAACCGACTAAGCCACCCAGGCGCCCCAGTTTGAGTTTATTCTTGAGGGTGATGTGGAGTCATGGAGGGATTTTAAATAAGGTGATGCAATGGCTGCATAAGTGTAGCTGCTGTGTGGAGAGTGGGTGGGAGGAGGGCAAGGCCAGAGGCAGAGATTGGTCAGGGAGCTAGGCTGCAACCAGAGGGCGAGAAGGGGATAGTGCAGACTAAGTTAACACCTTAGGTCACCATGACACTTAGCTGAGGAGCACTCCCTGTACCCCTGGGGATGTGGGCCCCACTCAGTGCTCCTCCTGGGACCTTTGATACATGCATCCAGGAAAACCTACTCACTGGACTTCACTGAAAGTTAGATGACTGGAATGTGGGGCACAGCTTTCGGGTGAAGGAGACTGTGCAAAGCGGCCACCCAGGGGCTGTCAGTGTGCTCACCGAGACTTTACTTAACCGTGTCTCGGCTTCCTGCAAAAGCATTTGCCATCTTAGTAGACAAGGGATACATAGCGAAGAGTGCATACAGTAAACAAGGGCAGTATAATCAAAGCTGTTTTCCTCCCGAACTGAAATCCCAGACCGCTTTGCAAAATGAGGCCAGTTAAAGTAAATATAATAAACGCTTTTTCCAGACAGACGCACTCCTCGAAGCACAGCAAGGAGACGGAAAGATCTGCTGACCAAGCAGGTTAATGGGGGTGAATTAAACATAGCAGGAACACACCAGCTGGTGTTAAGGCCTCTACAGAGAGATGGAGACATTCACAAAGATTAAGCGAAACAAAAAAAACTGAAATGATGCAGGAGGGAACTGAGTCCAAGTATAGCGCCTCCCCCCCCCACTTGCCTAGAGCCTCAGGCTGATTTGGCAATTAGCAGTTTACAAAAATGATGGCTAGTTGTTCAGATGGAGGATATGCCATAAAATCATGAGAGAGAAGGAGAGAGAGAGAGAGAGAGAGGCATCCAGTCACATCCTACTTATTATTTCCCAGTCTTGGGAAAGAAGATTCTACATTTATTGACCATCTATCTTATTCCAGGCACCTTCCCATACTTATAGCTTATTTACTCTTCACAATAATCTAGTGACAGATGTCACAACCCCCATTTTATGGATGAGGAAATTGAGGCTCAGAGAGCCTGGAAACTTGCCCACACTTGCAGAGCTCGCAAGAGACACAGCTGTGTCTCAAAGGCAGTTCTTCTGATACTTGTCAAAAGCCTTCCATCTCATGCCTGCTCATACTAAAGAACTTAAAAATAAAGGACGGTCAAAACGTAAATACCATAGACTTATAAGGAACAAAGAAATTATTATTGAGGAGTGGGCTTTGCTAGGTCCATTTTTTGGTTAAGAGTTGAGCTTATGAGATAAAACTATAAATATATATTACCCGTAATTATCCCAGGGAGCTCTCTGCTGGGGAGATTTATAAAGGCAAATAGCTTTATGTGATTTAAGAAGGAACTATAGGCATGTAAGGAAATCAAGTATGTCTGTACTTGCTGAGATGCAAATTACAAGTGTTGTTGGCTCTTTTGCTGTGGCATCGGGCCGAACAGAAGGACGGACTTGAAGGAAGGCAGGCAAAATGGGGCAGAAGTTTGATCTCAGCTCTAGATACCTGTGTTTTTCCCCTTGCTCCCCACCTTGGACACTAAAAAGGAGACTATCTATTTTTTTTCAGCCTCCCAGGCCTGTGTTTTGCTTTGTTTTGGTTTCTCATTCCAAACATTTATTTGCATGTATAAAGCAAGACCCTGGCCATCGATGGGAAGGGCATTTCAGGCTCACCTGAGGCACTTCCTTCCTGGCCAGAATAGAAAGCAGAAACTTCCAACTCTGCGCATCCCCACCTGTGCTGTCTCGTCAAGAACAACTGTGGAGCACATAGACACAGAGAACAGATGGGGGGTTGCCTGGGGTAGAGGTTTGAGGGGAGGGGGGCAAATCAGAGACACGAACTTCCAGTTATAAAATAAATAAGTCATGGGGATGTAACGTATAACATGGTGACTGTAGTTAATAACACTCTATCGTGTATTTGAAAGCTGCTAAGAAGGTAGACCTTAAAAATACTCATCACTAGAAAAAAAATATAACTAGTTGTGGTGATGGAGGCTAGGCTTACTGCTGTTATCATTTCATATGTTAATATTGATTGATTATGCTGTACACCTGAACCTAATAGAATTTCATATGTGACTTATATCTCAATTTTTAAAAAAAATTTTAATGTTTTTTATTTATTTCTGAGAGGGAGAGAGAGAGAAAGAGAGAGAGACAGCATGAGCAGGGGAGGGTCAGAGAGAGAGGGAGCCACAGAATCCGAAACAGGCTACAGGCTCTGAACTGGCTGTCAGCACAGAGCCCAATGTGGGGCTGGAACCCCTGAACCACGAGATCATGACCTGAGCTGAAGTCGGATGCTTAACCGACTGAGCATCCCAGGCGCTCCTATATCTCAATTTTTAAAAAAAGAGAAAGAAGGGCGCCTGAGTGGCTCAGTCATTTGAGTGTCTGATTCTTGATTTTGGCTCAGGTCATGATCCCCGTCGTTTGAGTGTCTGATTCTTGATTTTGGCTCAGGTCATGATTCCCGTCGTTTGAGTGTCTGATTCTTGATTTTGGCTCAGATCATGATCTCACCGTCATGAGATGGAGCCCTGCATTGGGCTCTGCACTGAGCGTGGAGCCTGCTTAAGATTCTCTCTCTCCCTCTGCCCCTCCCACATTCTCTCTCTCTCTAAAATAATTTTTAAAAGTAAAAATGAAAATAAATACAAAAGAGGCAGAAAAAAATGATAATGGAGACTGTTAGCACAAGGTCCCTTTGCCTCACGCCCCAGGTTTATTTGACTGCTTTGTTCTGTGGAACGTGTTAGGAGCCAGGACTTTTGGATCTGGCATCCAGGTGCAACCACTTCCAGTGTGATTTGGGGCAACTGACTTCATCTTTCTAAGCCTCTGTTTTGTCTTCCGTAAAATGGGAATAATACCACTTACATCAGGTGCCATGATGATGCTTTAATGAGATCATATATTTAATGAATGCAAAGTAATGCTTTTTTTTTCTAATTGGCTTTTTATTGTCTCTTTTTTCTTAAATAGTTTATTGTCAAGTTGGTTTCCACATAACACCCAGTGCTCATCCCAAGAAGTGCCCTCCCCCATGCCCATCACCCTCCTTTCCCACTCCCCCGACCCCATCAGCCCTCAGTTTGTTCTCAGCATTCAAGAGTCGCTCATGGTTTGCCTCCCTCCCTCTTCCCCACTATTTTTCCCCTTCTCCTCCCCCATGGTCTTTTAACATAGCAAACTCCTAAGCGGCTGATGATGATGATGATGGGTGAGGGGGAGGAGGGAGAAGGGGAGGAGCAGGAGGAGGTCTTGAGCTAGGTTAAGGACTTCCTGTAATGGGTGTGGCACAGGGCAGGGACCAGGCTTCTGACCACGTGGTGTGTGTACCAGCAGCAGCTCATCGCCCCAGGAGGTTTTACAGCCCTCTCCCTCCAAATCTACCAAATCAGAGCCTGCATTCTAGAAGACCCCCAGATGATCTGTGAGAGGTGCCTGCCCATTCAGAGCATGGCTTTTGAAGTTGCGAGGTATGAGACTGACTTCAGCGATTTCTTTAGTTTCCCATGGTTTGGTTTCCTGGTCTGAAGGACGTCACGTCTTTGTCATGGGGTTGTTGGGAGTGTTAAATGAGATCATATACATCCACATCTACAAGCACATGGGATGGACACCGGTTCGTGAGGAACGTTCAACAGCCATTTGATCTGTGATGGTATTTTAATTCCCATGAAGCTCAGACTGGGTGCGCAGCAGCACGGCCCCTCCCCGGTTCAAGTTCGTACTCTTTCTTCTCACGGCTGACTCTAAGTCCCCACGTCCTGTGGCATCTGTGTTTGCCATTCCCTGCCGAAGCCCTTGTCTTCCCAGTCGCGGATCACCCCTGCGCTGTGGGACGCAGGCCCTGGCCCCCTGGCCGACTCTCTGGGCCTCTGAGTCAAGCAGGGGGCTCCCAGCAAGTGGCCCCTGGCAGAGCCTTCCCCACACACACAATCCCCCTCCCCCCACTTTGCAACACAAAGGCCAGGCTCCCGCCCAAAATGCCAAACATTTCGTTTCCATTATTCTCTGTAGGCAATGCCCAGTGAATTCCCTCTGGACTATGAATTTGTTTCTGAACCACAGGCTCCATGTCCGCAATGATTTTTTTTTCTCTCTGCTCTGGTGGCTTCTATGTCCTTAATGACCAGTTTTTTAGGCTCAGCCTCTTGGCCAGGATGATGTGTGCTTGGCCTGAGTACCATACCTGGAGTCTCAAAGGGGCCCTGAGTGTTATGTATTTTACAGGCGCATCACGGTGCCTCCCGGTTAGAACAGGCAGCTCTTACCAAGGACGAACCCCTGTGTTTCTGGGCAGCGGTGAAAAACAAGAAACCCTAAAGAAAACTCTGGAAGGAGGAAGGGGGGACGGAAGATGTGGGGCATGGTGGGGAAAGAAGGAGATTCTTATTCCTTGACTGGAATTTGGTCAAAGACCTCTGCCTCCACCCAGTGCAGGTTATAAACACAGCTTGGTGTCTGAGGCGACTCCTGTGTGTCTGTCATCCGACGCCTGTGGCTGCAGTGTTTTGCCAAGAGGGAAAAGGGGTTTGTCCTCAGCCATCTACACCCTTTTGCCTGGTGCTTCTGCATGAATAGGGGCCCACACTTGAGGAGCCCCGTAGCCAAGAGAAAGGTAAATGGGGCTGGCCCTGATGGCCATGGCCCCCAACACCAGTTCATCCCGTCCCTGAGCCGCTCCGTCCCCAGGCCGCACGCTGCTAACCAGAAAAGTCATCATCCGGGCTTAGGAAACTCAGGGCCTTGAAGATTCCTACAGGTGTCACGGCACAACCCAGGTTGCAAGGAAACAAAGACCGACAGCCGGCCACACACGGCACACTCGCTTACACGCACACTCGTGCACACTCACACGCACAAGGCTGACAACATCACGAGTTGGGCCTGGGAGTTGCCACCTTCAAGGCCGCCAGGTGCTGGGGACTTGGACCAGACGCCTCTCCCCAAGCCCACCACTTCCTCCCCGCGCGCACACTGGGGTCTGGTGGTGATAAGGTGGGGTCCTCAAGGTGCAGAGGCAGACAAGCTTGTCCACGGGAGGCCTTTCCATGAAGAAACCCGAGACTCCCAGAGTAGTCCAGCTGGCAAAGCAGTGCTGACCAAGGCACTTGATGTTCACTTCACCCTGTCTGCACTCCCCGATGTGCCAGGGCACAAACACCAGACCCAGGGCCAGACCTTCAACACTAGGCAGGCTCTTCTGAGGAGGAGGAGTTGGGCAATGGGCCTGTGGCCGGGCGACTGTCAGCCTCCTTCCGGTGAAGTCACAGCGACCCCAAGTGGCCACTCTGGTAAGGCACCCTCTGAACAAGGTGCTGCCTTCTGGGGGCAAGGGGTTGGGGAGACAGAAAGTGGGAAGTGGGTTGCAGAGACCCAAAGAGAGGAGAGGAGGGATTGGGCCGAAGCTTCCACAGCTTTCCTCCTCACAGAGCTGGCACATGAGGGAGTCTGTCCCCTTATTCGTGTTAAAGGACTGGGGCAAAGGAACCAGGAGAACACCAGGTGGGAATTTTTCATCTTCTGCTTTGGCTTCTTCAGTAGGAAGCACTTATTACAGTAAAGACCCAGAGATAGGATGTTCCTGCAGGACAGGGAGTGATGGGCCATATTTCTCATTAATCCCACTGGAAACAAGAGAGCTGAATTCTAGAATATTCCTTAGTACTATTTTTTTTTTAAATTATGAGTTTGTGGGGCCATACCTTTTCTTAGAGTCAGCATGGAATTAGCTGCTTCTCTTGACACTTGAACGTCATCCACACTCAAAAAGTAGGTAGATGTCCTGCAAGGCCCGATTCATTCAGAGAACCCTGGAGAAGCATCCACCATCACCCAAGAAGATAAGGATAGGCAGCCTAGGAGCTTAGACCTCCATGACATTAAAAAGTAGATTGCTGCCCATTTGGTGTGATTTCAGGGGTGTGATTTCAGGGGTCCTCTGTCTGTCTCCAAATATTTCCCATCTATGAAATCTCTAGTGCCCCAATTTCACTACTGGGACTTTTCCTTCTTAGGGCCCTCCATTAGGTCCCTGGTTTTCATGAATTATTTTACCAGATCGACTTTCACATGTGTTATTCCTTCTGCCTGCAATGCCCTTTCTCAGCCCAAACACCTCTGATCCTTCAAAACCGAGTTCAGACACCCCCTCACCAGTCTTTCTCGTGCTCCCATCATCCTCTCTATGCTGTTTCCATGCATCACATATTTCTTTCACTGTGCTGCATACTGAATTAAAATATAAAAAGTCAAGGTGTGCCTGGATGGGTCAGTCAGTTAAGTGTCTGACTTTTGATTTTGACTCCCCATGTCATAATCTCGTGGTCGTGAGATCAAGCCCCATGTAGGGCTCTAAGCTGACGGTATGGAGCCTGTTTGCGATTCTCACTCTCTCTCTCTGTCTCTCTCTCCCTCTCTCTCTCCACCCCTCCCCTGCTCATATGTGTGTTCTCTCTCTCTCTCTCTCTCCCTCTCTCAAAATAAATAAATAAATATTTTAAAAACTTCATAAAAAATCAAATCCCTTAACTCTAAACCTAAGAGTCTAGTGTGGAGACCAACATGAAAACTAACAGTAACAATATAATAACATCATTGCTATAAAAACTGAGAGATGATCTGCAAATTCCTTGGGCACAAGGTCCTCAGCTAGCCCCTCTCTTTGAGAGTAGGTGTCCTGTGAAAGCATTAGGGCCAACCAAATCCCTCACCCCAGTTTGGTAGATTTGAGGTTCATAGTACTCAGGAGATGAGCCCAGGAATTTAGAGATGGAAAGGGTTCCCATGTCTATGGGTCCACCTGAACTTGACCAAGCCTGCAGATCCCAGGTGTCATTCATGGTTTTGCCAGCAAGAGGTAGCAATCTCAGCTTCCTAGGCCTGCTTCTCCCCGTGACTTTCCTGCTAGCAGCAAGCAGGAAGATGGAAGAATAGGTCTTCTAAACAGAGGGAAGTGAGTCATTCTACCTTCATCATCCACAGTCCTTGCACCACAGGGGACAATGTGCTCATTCCTCTTGCTCTTCAGCCCTAATTAATCTCTTCCTGCTGGCATGCCCCATCCTGCCCACCAGAGAATTCCATATCTCCTTCCCTCTACTTTTCCTAATCTTGGCTAGCTTTCAAAGTTCAACTCAATTCCCTTTTCTAGAAAGCTTCCCTTGGCCACTACAGCCCATGCTGACCCCGTCTGCCCTCTGAAATGGTTTCCTTAGTTATCAGATCATGGTGTAGTGACCAGTTACTCAAATTCCAATTAGCTAGTCCTCTCCCCTCCACTGGCCTGGAGGACTTGTAGGGACACAGCGTTGCTAGGTCAAGGCAGAAAAAAAAAAAGGACTTGAGTTCCAAAGCCAGTTTTATTGTATATTAGCTTTATGACCTTAGTCAAGGAATGGACTTCTCGGAGCCTCTATCTGCTCATCAGTAGTGCCTTCCCAGCAGGACTGCAGAGGGATTAAGGGAGGCAACAAGTACGAATCTCTAAGAACCTATAGGTAGTAGTAGTAGTAGTCTCTTGACCATCAGACACTCAAAAAAATTACCTTAATTTTTAGGCCTCCTTTCTTCCTTCCTTTGTTCATTATTGTTCGAGACTACCCACTGCATGCAGCTCAGTGCTTGGCATATTGTG
Source organism: Proteles cristata cristata (assembly GCA_017311185.1). Lineage (NCBI taxonomy): Eukaryota > Metazoa > Chordata > Mammalia > Carnivora > Hyaenidae > Proteles > Proteles cristata. The sequence continues at coordinate 998,992 of JAESUZ010005116.1, read as the reverse complement.
GGTGCTCAATAAATATGTTCCTCCTTCAGTACAGATTTCTTTTATGCCACTGAAGACAAGGGGGATGTCCATTCAGCTCACCTTGATACCCCCAGTACCCAGCCCTGTGCCTGTCATAGAGGAGGCCCTCAATAATGATTGGTGAGTGAATGAACTGCGTGCTTTGGGAGTTCAGTGAAGAATGGGCATGTGGTGAAAGGAATGAGAAGAGCATCGACCTCCAAGCTGAACAAAGGAAGTTCTCTAAGGCATAGAGACTGGTGGCTTCCTATGGGACAAATTTTCTGAGCTGTTGTGAAGAAAGAGAACAGAACCATTCGAATGCCACCATTTTTAGGAGGTGGATGGAAAGATAAAGGGAGCATTGATAGAGAGTGATGGGGTCTTTAAAAAGTGAGAAATCTCTAGGAGTCCGCAGAGCCCTGATGCATAAGTGTGCTGGATATGCCTCGGATACACATTTTCTTTTCCGGCAGAACTGTATTTTACCTGCTGGCAAAGAGCAACATTTTACTTGTAGCACAGGGAAAAAAGCTGCAGAAAATCAAAAGGAAGCAGCAGGCAGGAACCTATAAACAAGTTCCACTTTCCCATCCCCTAGACAGAAAGCCTGGGACGAGAGTATTTTAAATTCTGCTCTGCAGTTTTTCTGGGAAAAGATGATTCCGTTGTAAATTATTGAACATTTCATTTAAGCTTCATAAATAAGAAACTCCGATGGAAACGTTACATGTTAGAGCCATTTGGCAACATATAATTTGTGTCTTACTCCCTCGATCTGTCACCCTTCATCTACGTCAGAGAATTTCTACTTCATTATAGGCAATTGAAGGTTTCAATCAGATGCCTAGGAAAAGTAGTTTATGTCCCAAAGGTAATCTAATTTCTCCAACCAAGGATGTACCTGGGACTCACTGAACATATTGACGGAGATAGATGTGTGCTTCCAATGTTTCCAGGGGCGTTGCAATCACCCACTCAATCTAGTGACAAGTACTCCACCCAGCCAGTGGCCAGCTACTCGCCGACAGCTGGGCTCCCTGAATCACCAGTTTTATCAGAGCCAACAGGCTAAGCCCCAGCAAACTGACAACAAGTGTGCCCAAGACTAGCCTCTGAATAGCTGGGACACACACAAATAAAGGACTCAAGATCTTGAAATATTTCTCTGAGTGCGGTAATAATAATACCGGCCACTATCGCCATTGGCCAGGCACTGTCCTGCACTTAATCTTCATGGTGACTGTCCGAGATAGATACCATTGGTTTTCCTATTCTATAGAAACTGAAGCCCAAAGATACTAAGTATCAAAGTGACACAGGTAGAAGGTGGCAGAGAATGAATGGTAACATAAGTATGGCAGACTTCAAAGTCTGTCACTCTTCAAACTTTACCTCCACTGGTGTTGACGCTTTAGAGGAAGAAAGAAGGAAGGGTTAAGAAGTGGGATGGAGCTGGTCTGAAAAAGGGAAAAGAGGGCTGGCTCGCATGCACTCCTTCAAGGGAGCCTGGTAGGTGAGGCCTGGTAGGTTCTGCCATACTCAGGCATAGGGACATTTATTGCTTTAGCTGGGCGAAAGCCCTACTGAGGAGGGGTTGCAGCGCCCTCTGGCTACCATGCAGCATTCTCTTTCATTAAACCGAGCCATTTGTTAAGGAAAGGCTGCTCAATGCATTTCCTGTCAAAATCATTCCTATTACCTCAGGATGCCTGGGGAAGTCACAGCTGCTCAGGGGAGGGGACGACCTTGGGGGAACAGTGGGACATTCCAATTCTCCTAAAAGCCCTTGAGGCCAGAAGTTTGAGTGTCGTCTCCAGTTGGTCATACACTTACTCTTTACCTTAGTGTCTTTTTATAATTTGATGGTGTACTGGTCCCCTCCACCTCCACCCCAAATTCATGTCCAACTGGAACCTGTGAATGTGACCTTATTTGGGAATAGGGTCTTTACAGATGAAATAAAATTAAAATGAGGTCATAACAGATTAGGGTGGGTCCTAAATCCAATGTCCCCAGTGTCTTCTTAAGAAGGAGAGAAGACACAGACGCATAGGGAGAATGCCATGTGTTACAGACAGAATGTTTTGCGCCCTCACTCCTACCCAAATTCATGTGTTGAAAACCTCAGGGGTGCATGGGTGGCTCAGTTGGTTGAGCGGAAGACTTTGGTTCAAGTCATGATCTCACAGTTGGTGGGTTCGAGCCCTGTGTCGGGCTCTGTGCTGACAGCTAGCTCAGAGCCTCGAGCCTACTTCAGATTCTGTGTCTCCCTCTCTCTGCCCCTCCCCTGCTCATGCTGTCTTCCTCTCTCTCTCTCAGAAAGAAATAAAATATTTTTTAAAAATTAAAAAAAAAAAAAGAAAACCTCATCAGATAGTGACTTTGGGAGGTGATTAGGTCATGAGCAAGTAGCCCTCATGAATGGGATTGGTGCCCCTATAAGAGACCCCAGAAAGTTCTCTTGTTCTTACCACTGTATGGAAATGCAGTGAGATGATGGCCATCTATGACCCAGGAAGTGAGGTCTCACCTGATGTCAAATCTGTTGGTGCCTTGATCTTGGACTCCTCAGTCTCCAGAACTATGAGAAATAAATGTGATTTAAGCCACCCAGCCTGTGGCAGCTGGTGATAGCAGCCCAAGCAGACTGATACACCATGAGACACCATGAGGCAGAGCCTGGAGCAGAATGCCTAGCCTGGCCAGCAACCACCTGAAGCTGGAAGAGGCAAGGAAAGATGCTCCCCCTTACAGCCTTGGGAAGGAGCACTGCCCACCAACACTTTGATTTAGGCCCTTTACTCTCTAGAACCATGGAAGAATACATTTTGATTGTTGTAAGCCATCCCATGGTCATCATTTGTCATGGCAGCCACAAGAAACAAAACACATTCCAGTATTTTGAAAAGAACGAATGTTATATAAATGTGGAATAACACGATTGTCAGCCATGGCTCTTGTGGGCATACACAGAGTGCCCGCCCAAAAATGCCCACCAGAAGGATCCAGACTCATCATGGGAGACCCCACAGGTGACAATTTGATCTTGTGTTTTCCTACTATCTCACTTCTAGTAAATGAGGGTGAGTTTGGTGGTAGTTTGATGGTAGAATAATGGTCCCCAACGATGTCTACACTGTAATCCCAGGAACATGTGAGTCTGTCATCCTACAGACAAAAAGGAAATTGTAGGTGTGATTAAGTTATCTGGGTGAAGCCAATGTAAGAACAAGGGTTCTTATAGAGAGATACAGGGAGATCAGAGTCAGAGTAGAAGATGGGTCAAGGGATACAGAGGTCAGAAAGAAAAACAGATGTGAAAATGCTATGCTGTTGGCTTTGAAGATGGATTAAGGAGCCACAAACCAAAGAAGACAGGAATCCTCTAGAAGCTGGGAAAGGCAAAGAAACAATTTCTCCCCCAGAGACTCCACTGGCTGCAACCCTGCTGAACCATTTAGACTTCAGACCTGCTGATGCTAAACTGTAAAATAATAGACTTGTGTTGGTGTGACCCACTAAACTGTGGTAATATGTTACAGCAGCAATAGGATATTTATACACCAGTCAAGTCAGCTATACTGAAAATGAATGTGAGATTAGATTGGGAGACACCCCATATAATTGCAGGTATCCTGGGAGGCTCCCAATGATTCTTTGTATTAATCCCCCAAAAGATTTCCCCAGAGAAACTTACATCCCTTAGTTAGATAGTTTTTGCATTGTTTCCATCTTCCCAGAGTCCCCCAGAAGTAAATCCTAAGACTGAATCCATAGCTTTAAATACCCTGTGTCTGAATTAACAACCTTGGTAGGGAGCCCACAGCAGCAAAGCTTCTGCCTGCCCCTATGCTAAAGGCCTGATAGCCTATCCATCCAGTGCTGTTCTCTAGAAGGGAATCCTGGAATCTGCATATAGTTTCAGTCCTTCTATAAAAATGCAGATTGATGCCCACGATGTTCAAGAAATGCTTTAGTGGGCCCTGGGTGGTTCAGTTGCTTAAGTGTCTAACTGGCTCAGGTCATAATCTCAAGGTTCATGGGTTTGAACCCAGCATCGGGCTCTGTGCTGACAGCTCAGAGTCTGGAGTCTGCTTCAAATTCTGTGTCTCCCTCTCTCTCTGCCCCTCCTCCACCCCAGCGCTCTGTCTCTCTCTCCAAAATAAATAATAATCATGAAAAAAAAAGAAATGCTTTAAAGGCCCATAGCCATACAACCCCTCTCAATTACACACTCTTTCAATTCACACATTATACAAGAACTCCCTTCACCAGCTGTAACCAACCTGAGACTCTAAGTACCTTTGGAAGACCTTCTACAGAAGAACACATTTCTAAAGGTCACTGACAAGGGCAGCCTTGCTGCTTTCTCGACGAGACCAGCAGCAAGAAGGAAGGTATAAGGAGCACTTCATCCTGTTGACTTGGTATGGATTTCCTAAGTGGTGAAATTGGGATTTCCTATTAGGTAAAATCAAGAGGAGATTCAGGAAGGACTAAACACAAGATCTGTACAGGAGTCGAGCTTATTTTCTTCCCTCCTTTCTGCCTTCCCTACCTTCTGACATCCACACAGAATAATGTTTGTTTCTGCATCTGCCAACAGATTTGGTGCCTGGCACAGAGTATGGAGTTGGAATATCTGCTGTCATGAACTCACAGCAAAGTGTACCAGCCACCATGAATGCCAGGACAGGTGAGTAGGAGGACTGTTACAGAGGAAGACCTGGATGCTGTGTAAGCCTGAGAAGCCACCGAGGCTTGTCCTGGCAAGGACTGGTCAGAAGGCCCCCTAATGAACAGGTCCCTGGATGACTGTGATCAGCCTAGGAACAACATCGACCTGCAGATCTTTGATCTCTGTGCCTAACATCTGCTATCAACATGCAGGATAGTCTCACTCACTTCCCCACAGACCTGTGCATGGTCTCCCATGGTCTGATGGGCTGTCCCCAGAGACGGAAAATCCCAAATCAGTTGGTGTCATAGCAAGCCTTTCTAGGATACCTCAGAGCAGGCAGAATGTGATGTCCCTCAGCATGGATGACAGAAACCCTCAGGAAGATCATAAGGATGAAGGTTTAGACTTGGAAACAGCCCATTAAATCTAAGGGCAATGGAAAAGTCCACTTAAGACCCTTACTACTCTGCATCTAGCAAATTTGCTTCCAAATTCTGAGTAAATTTCAAAACCACTCTAGGAACTTATGTATAGGCATCCTGGCATATGGTGGGGATTTTGAACCAATCTCTGCCCCAAGGCTCATTCCAGTGTAGACAACCTCTCTAAGAGAACCACAAGGACATGGATCCCCAGGAGTTCTCAAACCTAATCACCTGCGCACCCATGGCCTGGTCAGTCAAAACGGCCTCAGGGACGGGGGTAGCTACTATTGCCAGGAGTGCCACTTGATGGTGGCTCCTATTTTACCCTGGTTGGCTTGCTGAGAAAAGCTGGGAGAAAATGAATATGGAAAGCTTGATAATCAGCAGTCAGTTTTGTCCCAGAGGTAGATGTATTCCAGTTTTGTTGAAGCTATTAATGCCTTTATGCAGATTGTCCATCTATATACCAAGCCCTTGGCCATCTTTCAAAGTGAAGGTGCTTAACAAAATGTGACAGAATTGTCAGGAATGACAAGCTAATCCTCATGGTCAGCAGGCCTGCTAATAGGTTAGAAATCCACAGGGAGGTCCAATCCCAATAAATACTGGACCTTGTATGGAACTTGTGTAAAATAGGCCACTTGTGTTGATCCACAGAACTTGACAGTCCCCGAGACCTCATGGTGACAGCCTCCTCGGAAACCTCCATCTCCCTCATCTGGACCAAGGCCAACGGCCCCATTGACCACTACCGGATTACATTTACCCCATCTTCTGGGATTGCCTCAGAAGTCACTGTCCCCAAAGACAGGACTTCATACACACTGACAGATCTAGAGCCTGGGGCAGAGTACATCATTTCAATCACTGCTGAGAGGGGTCGGCAGCAGAGCTTCGAATCCACTGTGGATGCCTTCACAGGTACCAGGGTAACAGAAATCCCAGCTAGGCTCAGGGATCAATGGATCTTGATATGAGAAGGTCATCTAGGCAACCTACTTTTCCAATGCCCTCATTTTTGTTTAGAGAAGGAGGAATGTGGGGAGAAAGGAGATAGAGGAGAAATTAACAAATACATCAAGAAGGAATGGTTGAAGGTAAGGGGGAGAGATGAGCAAGGAAATGGACATGACTGAAAATTTGTATCTGGTTTTCTAAAGCCTGGACATGGGGGTTGATTCTGTTTTTCCTTCTCTGCCTGACTAAATCAGTGGACATTCAAAAGATCTAAGAGATCATGTTAAATTTCTCCCAGGATAAAGATTTTAAATCCTGGGTGAGTATTATGAAGAAGTATTATGAGGTTTTACCCTGCTGAGGGCATTCATTTTTCAATATATGGCTTAGAGAACAGAGATGAACAGGACCGGAGAGTGAGGGAATGAAAGCTCTGGGTCAGCAGGTGAAGATGTAGTCCTAATTGATAAGGAAATCAGGTCCCTTCAGTCAGATGGCTCTCCTAGCCCAGTGGTCCCACCACCTCATGTGTATTTCAGAACCATCATATTCTCTGCTTTGCAGGCTTCCGCCCCATCTCCCATTTGCACTTTTCTCATGTGACCTCCTCCAGTGTAAACATAACCTGGAGTGACCCATCCCCTCCAGCAGACAGACTCATTCTGAACTACAGCCCTCGGGATGAAGAGGAAGAGATGACAGAGATCTCCCTGGAAGCTACCAAGAGGCACACTGTCCTGATGGGTCTACAGCCAGCCACTGAGTACATCGTGAACCTGGTGGCAGTTCACGGTACAGTGACCTCTGAACCCATTGTGGGCTCCATCACAACAGGTGAGGCTGGAGAGCTTGACAGCAGGTAGCGAAGGGGGTTCCTACAGAAGTCTTCAACAAGTCAATGAAATTTACAAAGAGAAGCCCCCCAGAGTAGGGGACTGCCTCACTTGGCTAGAGAGGGTCTGTGAGCCGTTCTGAAAAAGCTGCCTCTTCCAGGGCTGCATAAAATGTCTAAGATGGGAAACTTCCATTTGGAAGGTAGGACAGACTTAATGTCTTAAGGAGGCCAGGGCTTGAATACATTGCTCCAGAGGTTCTCACACTACCAGCTTGAAGAGGGTTAACCTTCAAGAGGAAACTCCATCTCTTGACTGCTTGATAAGGTCACTTGTACAAATGACACTTCCTCAAAATTACATGGGATTAGCATGTAACCCTGTAGGAACCTGATACTCAGAGAATGGGCTTGATTTGTATGTTGTTTGGAAAACACAGGCACTCTGAGATTATTGTACCACATTCATCTCATCATCTCAGATGTAATCCCAGATAGGAGTATGCATGTGGGTGAGGATGTGTGTATTTGGGTGGTTTCCTATATACTGACAAGAACTCACTAACTGGACTAAGCTGAGCACTCAGCTGGCTTTGACCCTGAAGTCCTCCAGTAGTCAAAAAAATGAGGTATCCAGGACAAATGAAATACAGGTTAGGAAAGTGGATTTGTTCTGGACTCATGCTCTGCAATCCCTCTATAGTCAATAGGCAGTTTTCCAAACTGCCAAACCATAGGTGGCTGCTAAAAAAAATAAGAGGAACAGAGTTGGGTTTGTGTAAGAGAAGCTGCTCTAGGGAAAATGACTATGTTACTCCCAGTTCAAAAGAAAACATATGAACTTAAGGGAAAGTTCCAGTTGGCCTTGACACAGGTAATAGTTACTGTACAGCATAGAGCCTGACAATTCAATGCACTACTGTTAAAATATTCTCCGTGAACATGGCTTTAGCCACACCTATGATGTTTCATTTGAAACTTCAGCCTAATCATGGCTTTGAGGATGCCCTAGTACAAAGGTCTTATCTGTCTTTGTGCCACTATTAGCCTCTTGGTCCACATGACACGAAGGATAGGAATTGCTTTCTCACACTGTGCTTTCTGTCTTTTCCCCCACAAATGCTTGGATCCTTGTAGGAATTGATCCCCCCAAAGACATCACAATTAGCAATGTGACCAAGGACTCTGTTATGGTCTCCTGGAGCCCTCCTGTTGCATCTTTTGATTACTACCGAGTATCGTATCGGCCAACGCAAGGTAATAAAGTTATTTGATTTCTCACAAATGGATGGGATTTGGAGCTAGGCGATGATTGCTGTGGAGAACCACATATCCCAGAGGGTATCAACCCCCTCATTCTCCTCCTCCTCTCTGTAGCGTGCTCCTTCACAGTGAGAGTGGGCTGAGGAAGAGCAGGCAAGAAACCCTGAACTCACCAACCCTTCTCACAAAAGGCTTGACGATATTCACCCAGAAAGTAGGTCCTCAACAGGCAGAGTAAATCATGGTAACTGGTCACCATTACCTAGACAGTCTAGTGAGAAACAACCTTCAAACTTCTGCAAAGATCCAGGGTCACATGCACTTTCTTGAGAGAGTGGTCCAAGACCAGAAGCCTGAGGGATTCCTAAAGACTCATCTGAGCCAGGTGGAGATATAGAGGGAGCCACAGGAATGGTGGTCCCATTTCTGCCATTCCAGCCAAGTCAGGAGTCAGAAGAGGTTGGCACAGACCTGCATCTTGCCAGCATCCGGCGGGTGCATGCTGCATTGTTAACAAGGTAGAGGGCATGCCCACTTCCAAGGAGGCAGTGGGAGACTTTCCTAGACTACCCTGTCTCTGGGCTGCATAGATCATTCTTCACAGTCCATGCCCTCTAGATGCCTTAAGAATACCAGCTTGTTAGAAAACTACCTAACCACTTTTTTTTTTTTCTGCTCCAAGGAACCTATAAAATGAGGGAGTGGTACCAGCACACAGGGTCTCCTCAAGCTCCAATATTCCCAGTCCTTGAACAATTTCTCTTCCTTCCCCACCAAGCTCTGAGCTTTGCACCCGTCTGCACTTCATGACTAAGTGCAGCCAGAAGCTTCTATGTAGATTATACCATGGGCTGTATTGAAGGATCTGCTGAACTTTAACAGTGGCTTCTGCTATTCCTTAGTGGGACGGCTGGACAGCTCAGTGGTGCCCAACACAGTGACAGAATTCACCATCACCAAGCTGTATCCAGCCACTGAATATGAAATAAGTCTCAACAGTGTGCGGGGCAGAGAGGAGAGTGAGCGCATCTGCACCCTCATTCACACAGGTAGGCATGTCTCCCTGTCATGAGCCAAGTCAGGATGCTGGCTGAGGACCCGCAACAGACAGAGGAGGCAAACAGAGGAGTTGTTCTGGCTAATACTGAGGACACTGGTCCTGGGCTCAGACCCTCCAGTCTTGGGTGCTCCTCTGACTCACTGTGTGATACAAAGCAATATGCGATTTCTCGTCCCACTGATAGTCCTAATACTGGGAGTTAAGACCTTTTTGGTTTAGGATAGAAATTTTCGTGGAATTTCCAATAAGAAAAGTGATGTTTTAAAGACACATGATGGAAGTGAATACCAGAACAGACATCTGAATCATCACATCTAATTTTTTAAAACTTTTTTAATGTTTATTTTTGAGAGAGAGAGAGAGAGAGAGAGCAAGTGGGGGAGGGTCAGAGAGAGAGAGGGAGACACAGAATCTGAAGCAGAATCCAGGCTCTGAGCTGTCAGCACAGAGCCCAGTGCGGGGCTCAAACTCATAAAGGTGAGATCAGACCTGAGCCAAAGTCATACGCCCAACTGACTGAGCCACCCAGGCAACCCCTCACATGTAATTTTTTAAAACTCAGTCAAGTAAATTTTACCTCAGAGAATAAAAAGTTAATTCTATCAGTAATAACCCTTGGGGTCCTGAAACTCTTCATCCTCTATGGCCAGAAACCGCCAAATGACTGCATTTGCTATTGCTTTGGGCTCAAAAGGTTGGTGGCCTTCCTTTGGAAAGTGAGCCCCTTGAATGCGCCTGAGGACAGGGCTCCTGCGGCAGCTCCGCTGCTGTTTCTATCAGCCCATCATGCAGAATTAGGGAAGATTTGTAGTAGAAGTCACTGGCGGGGATAGCCAAAGTTTCCAGTTCCCCAGACCCCAGCCATAAACTCCCAGTTAAGCTATCCCTCCCACAGCACATGGGAAAACATCCGGCTTGCCTTGTTAGATCATCTGGGTTTCCTGAGACTGCTTAATTTCCTCAGAGAATGGCATTTCCCAAACAAGGGAAAGGTGACTTGGAATTCCTCACTGCTTTTGTAGATACTCTCACAAGGCTCAGAAACATCTGTAAAGTAATAGCCAGAGAAAGTCTTTCAGAATGTTTCAGAACCTCAAGAAATTATTCTTCTAAAAGAGACACAGGGTATTCCCATCTTCTTCAGTCTCCTCCCAGGCCTGTGACTACGGATAAGCCAGCAATGTTTTTGGTCCAATCTTTCCTTTCCATCAAATTATCTGTGACTATTAAAGCATCAAGAAATATTGACCCAAAGTGATGTCCAATGAGTCAAAAGAACACCCCTCTCATCTTCCTGAAAATCTCAGAAAGTCATGGTAAAGAAATTAGGCTTTTTCTCTTTGAGAACAATAAAATGGATTTTAAGAGCCTCTTACCCCCAAGGATAAAAGAAAGCAGCAACTTGGGTCAAAACACCTCATCTTAGGCTCTTGGTTATAAGCAGCAAGTATCTGTAAAGCATGTATTCAGTAGTACACCAACCCAAACCACCATCCTTCAGGTTCAAGCAGAGTTATTGTGGCAACTTCCAATAACATGATGGCCCACAGAAATGCCTTAGCTTGTTGTTTTAATGTAGGTCTATGGTTTTGCAATTTGGATAAATTACTACTCCTTCAGGGTCTCACGCTTAATCTGAGGGATCAAGCTAACTGTAGTCTCCCAAGACTTTTCTTCTTTGTCTCTTCTCATAAGGTTGCATTTGAAGAACTTGTTGAAGACACAGATGATGGATGCAATTCAGATATTAAAATTGAACAAAATTTCGCAGCTGTTGCTTTCAAATGAGGAATACAGGCAAGCTATAGAAACCTTCAGTTAGAAGGTCAATAGCACATCTTGGTCCCCAGAAGTAAATTACATGATACTTGGGTTGAGTTGATACCTAAACTATTATAATACCGTCCATTTCTAAAATAAATCCCAACCTTATGGAAGGGAAGCATGGTAAGAAACATATGTATAGAACATGGGCAAATAAGAATAGGAACACGGTCCCATGATGAGCAAACTCTGTTCCCCATAACAGGAACTACTGGCCTTCAGCCTGGAAGACTCCCCTTGACTCTCTTTGCCACAAAAAGGTCACTCAGAACACAATACAGAGGGATCCTGCAGTAAAGCAATCATCATATGTGGTTTTAGACGCAACCTGAGGCCCATTCAGTCATTCCATGAGCATTTATTGTGTCCTTTGTAAGTACTAGGCGCTGAAGATACTCCTTGACTTCATGGAACTCCCACACTTCCCAAAGTTCAACAGAGATCATTCCACAAAGCATGCGCCTTGTATCCATGAAAGTGCAAATAGCCTGGGAAGCAAATTGTCTCAATACCTAAAGGAAGATAGCAATTCCTGTATGTTCTGAGTTTCTCCCTCTAGGTTTAAAGGTCTAAAGCACAACAGCCATGCCTTGGAATCCCCCATAACACCTGACAGCGCTCTGCCTATAAGAAGTTAATGAATGACTTAAAAGAAGTTCTGAGACCAACCAGGGCAGAACTGGGTACTTGGGAGGAAGGAGGAAAGGGAGAAGAGGATGAGATCAGAAGGGGAGAAAGGAAAGAGGTCTCCACTCACTTCATCATTTTGCGTGGCACAGCATCAGACGTGTGTGATGGGGGAGGCTACAGGAGATAGTTTGTTGCAGTGCCTCCCACATTTAACTTGATATTCTCTGGTTCTGTTTCAGCCATGGACAACCCTGTGGATCTGATTGCCACCAACATCACTCCAACCGAAGCCCTACTGCAGTGGAAGGCACCAGTGGGTGAAGTGGAGAACTATGTCATTGTTCTCACACACTTTGCAGGTGAATGTCTACAGGCTGTGCACTGGGCAGGTGGGAATGGTGGGGACTGGGGCTGAAGACTCTTAGGACAGTTTTTTTTTTTTTAATTTTTAATGTTTATTTTATTTTGAGAGAGACAGAACGGAAGTGGGGGAGGGGCAGAGAGAAAGGGAGACACAGAATCTGAAGCAGGCTCCGATTCTGAGCTGTCAGCACAGAGCCCGATGTGGGGCTCAAACCCACAAACTGCAAGATCATGACCTAAGCCGAGGTTGGCCGCTTAACCAACTGAGCCACCCACACGCCCCAGGACAGTTTGTTTTTTTTTTTAATTTTTTTAAATGTTTTATTTATTTCTAGAAGAGAGAGAGACAGCATGAGCAGGGGAGGGTCAGAGAGAGAGGGAGTCACAGACTGAAACAGGCTCCAGGCTCCGAGCTGGCAGTCAGCACAGAGCCCGACGGGGGGCTCGAACCCACGAACCGCGAGAGATCATGACCTAAGCAAAAGTCGGACGCTTAACCGACTAAGCCACCCAGGCGCCCCAGGACAGTTTGTTTTTTAAAGGACATTTTATCAAGCTGAGGGACATACTAGAAATTTTTCTGCTTTACTTTCACTGTAAAGCTCTGAAAATGTCCCCAAACTCTGCAAATGGTACCAACTATGGGAATTCAGAAGGCTGGATCTGAAAGGTATAAGAAGGGCACATAAAGGCAAATACAAAAAAGAAAAAAAAAACAGAAATAGCACTTGGAAGACAAAACTCAGAACTGAGCTAAGACATGGCCCCAAATGCTATGGGCTGGAATACAGACTTTTCTAGATGTTTATAGAGCAAGAAAAACACTAAAGTACTGTGCATGGAGCAGATAATTTATGGTAACAGGTGACAAAGGATCCAGACCTAGCAAACTCCTGTTGCTTTAGTCTCATTTGTCCATGTCCAACCTGAAAGGTTGATCCAGCATGAAATCTTGCATTTCAGTGTCTTCTTCCCATGCTTGTTCATCTTACACTATTTGAAGTTGAATGAAGAAGCACAAAGCAAAATAGTGTTGAGTAATTCAAGTGTCTAGGCCTAGGAAAATTATTTTCCTCACTAAGTTAAACATGTGATCACAGAATTCTTATGGGTTATACCCGGGAATCCAGAGAGCAAAGATACCAGAAGACAAAAGATAAGCAGATGTCTTAATTTTCAAAAATGACAGAGGAAGTCAGTTTTCATAAGCTGCAAAGTAAACAGAGTGTCAAAGCTTGGGAAAATAAAAGCCAAACAGACTATTAAATAAATTGGGAAAAGAAGTCATGGTTGTTACATACCAGTACAGGTCCACTAAGAATACATTTTACCAGAACCACTTGGTGTCTTTTTTTTTTAATTGGCAAATCTTCTAGCACATTTGAATTTCAGCAACGCATTAGAAAAGCCTACTTATCACTTAGATGGAAAAATACATGATGGATCGTATTTGGAGTTAGAATTGTAGCTGATTGGATGGCTCTCCTCAAAGAATGAATATCATGACTATAGATACCCCTCTATGTGGATGCGCAAACCATGTCAACTCCCGCCACCCCTCCTTGCAGGTTCACAGGCCTGCGTTTCTGAACTCTCACCATGCCTGCCCAACCCACCATGTGTTTGCATGTGTCATTTCCTCTACCAAGAAATTATCTCCCTACTTGTCTGCCTAGACAAACACATTCTTTAAGTTGGTTTCAACACTACCTCCTCTGTCAAAACTTCCAGTAGTCCCCCAAGGTAGATAGACCCACCTGCTCACAGGTCCAAAGTACATGATTCCAGGGCCGCCTGGGTGGCTCAGTAACATAAGTGTCTGACTTCCGCTCAGGTCATGATCTCACGGTTCAGCTCTGCTGACAGCTCAGAGCCTGGAGCTGCTTCAGAGTCTATGTCTCCCTCTCACTCTGCCCCTCCCTCACTCCCACTCTGTCTCTCTCTTTTTCAAAAATAAATAAACATTAAAAAATTTTTAAAAAGGACATGATTCCTTCATACCAATTAACTTCTATTCAGTTAACAAATACTTTCGATGCCCTCAAAGTTGAGACAGGCATTCAACAAGGCTGTACGGATTCAGAGACAGAACACAAGTTCTTCCCTTCACAGAACTCACTGCTGGTAACGATGAAACCAATACATTGGTACCACCCAATGTGAGCAAGGTCATGACACAGGCAACCACAAAACAGATGGATCGCTCATGGGGAGTGAAGGTGTTGAGGGGGAAAAAGAGGGCAGATCTTAGAGAGTTAGAGAAGGAGACTAGAGGAAAGGGAATTCCAAGAAAAAAGACCAGCCTGAGTGCATTTGTAGGGATATGAGAGAACATGAAGACTTTTGAGAACTGCCATGGTTTGAGAGGGTGGGAGCAGTGACCACTGGCAGGTTGTTGCAAATGAGGATATTAAAAAGTTAGATGGGGCGCCTGGGTGGCTTAGTCGGTTAAGTGTCCGACTTTCGCTCAGGTCATGATCTCGTGATTCATGGGTTCGAGCCCCGCGTCGGGCTCTGTGCTGACTGCCAGCTCAGAGCCTGGAGCCTGTTTCAGTCTGTGACTGAAGTCTGTGACTCCCTCTTTCTCTGACCCTCCCCTGCTCACGCTCTCTCTCTCTCTCTCTCTCCTAGAAATAAATAAAAAACATTAAAAAAATTTAAAAAAAATAAAAAGTTAGAGTCATTGTGTATGTTCTTTCAAAGAGCTGGTATGGCTTTTAACTTGTTTGCATGCCTTCTATACCTTTAGACCACAAGGAACTTGAAACCCCCTGCTCTACCTAGTTTGGAGAATTGTTTTGTAAATTTTCATAAATGCTGAATGACTTGGGAGTATTCTAAAGACACAAGAAAGGGCTTGGCCCTGCTCTAGTGAATAGTCATTTTTATGTTTTTTTAACATTTATTTTTGAGAGACAGGCAGAGCACAAGGGGGGAAGGGCAGAGAGACAGGGGAATCCAAAGCAGGCTCCAAGCTCTGAGCTGTCAGCACAGAGACCAACGCGGGGCTTGAACCCACAAACCGTGAGATCATGACCTGAGCCAAAGTCAGACATTTAACTGACTGAGCTACCCAGGCGTCCTTCTAGTGAAGTTTTACAGACAGCATGAGTGAATACAGAGAAGACATGTTTATAACATTTGTGTATAAAACAAAACTAGGTAGTCACAGATATTGTGATAGCCCTGTATAGTGACTGACGGTAGCTATGCTTGTGATGAGCATAGCATAATGTATGGAGAAGTTGAATCACTATGTTGCATACTTGAAAATAATGCACCATTTTGTATCAGCTGTGCTCAGATTTTTTTTTTAACTGCAATCAATAGAATCCAAATTCAAATATAGTTCAATAATCTGAAACAGTGGTCCAAAACTCAATCGACAAGGCAAAATACAGTAGAAATAAATGCAAAGCTCTTCCCACGGGTGCAAGAAATCAACAAATTTAGAATTGCCACATACATGTAATGGTGGTTGGAGGTAAGTTTTCTCAGCCTAGAAGTGAGAGGGCTTGATTTGGAGGTGTGGTGGGGAAGAAGGAGCCATGGAGAAAGAGGATTCAGCTTGTCTCTGTAACCCCAGAGGTTTGAGTGAAGGCATGGAAAAGACAATTTGGCTTCTAAATAAGGAATACTTTTCTCAATTAAGATGCAAAACATGATGAGAGGAGATGCTTGTATGCAATGCGATGCTAAGCCAAATAACCTTTAAAAGATGTTTTCCAAAACATCTCCAATATTGAATCTTTATGAAATGTCTTTGGATTTGATAAGCCTTTCCCAGGTTGAATCACCATATTCAATTCTTGTCCATGTTCATCTGATTTCAGTTGCTGGAGAGACCATCCTGGTTGATGGGGCCAGTGAGGAATTCCAGCTTGTTGGCCTGCTCCCTAGCACCCACTATACTGTCACTATGTATGCCACCAGTGGACCTCTCACCAGTGGTACCATCAGCACCAACTTCTCTACCCGTGAGTACACGGTTGGCTGTATAGCCAGCATCCCTCGATGCTTTTGCAGATCCTGAAAATTATCCATCTTCCTGTAGTGGACTAGATTTGAGTCTGTAGGCCTTGGGCAGCGCAGCTATGAGCTGTTCGTATTTCAGTTTGACTGCTGCCCAAATGCCAGTGAGCTGTGGCTCTCGGGCAGCAGACGTATGTCTATTTTCTGCTCTCATCCTGGGTCTGGCTGACAGCAGGAGAACCAGGCCAAGAGAGGCCAGTACTGGAAATGCAGCTGACCCAGAAAGATCTGATGCATATAAAAGGGCTTGAGTTGGGTACAGTTGCTGGGTACAATCATGGCCAGAAGAGTAGACAAAGGTATAGATGTGGGGATGTTGTAAGTTCAAGAGTGAACTCACAGACATGCAGATTTGATTAGGTCATGATTTCAGACATAGGTCAGATTGGAAGGAGTCACACCTAGGCCCAGAGGCCCAGGTGAGGGAAGGGGGGAATAGCTGCAGGAATGACCATGATACTGACTGATCATCTTCTGACTCAGAAGCACTCTCTTTGCTCCTGTCTAAGCTAAAACTGGGGTCAGCAGGTAAGCAGCCCAGAGACTATGTAGGTCGGCAGATAGATACATGTGCCGTGAATCAAAGGGAAAGGAGCTGGAGAGGAAGGTACTCTTGACATTTTCTCTTCTTTATAGTCCTGGATCCTCCTGCAAACCTGACGGCCAGTGAAGTCACCAGACAAAGTGCTCTGATCTCTTGGCAGCCTCCCAGAGCAGAGATTGAAAACTACATCTTAACTTACAAATCTGCCGATGGAAGCCGCAAGGTGAGATTTGTCCATAAGGGAGATTTTTCTATCAAGCAATCCAAAGGGAGCAAAGTGGATTTCCCATGATGGAGACAGACCTGCTGTTGAGGAAAAGGCCTGAGTCTGTATGCCAGAGATTTGGGAGCTGGTCCTGGCTTCTCTACTACTCTCTTTACAAATCGAGACAAAACATGAAGCCTCTCTGAGCCTCAGTTCCTGCTCTGGATCATGGGGGTGTGTACCCCTACAACTTCACTTGGTTTTGGGTGGTGTTTCCAATATGACAATGCAAAGCACATTGGAAACTTCCAAGCCCTATAAGTACATAGTTTTTAGGAAAAAATTTCACTAGCAGGGCCAAGCAAACACGAGCTGGAAACCAAATTCAATAGTCTTTTATGCCTCTTGATAAGCATTATAAAGGCTCCATCCATAGCCTGCAGTGAAAAGATGACAAATTTCTGTGTTGTGTGATCAATTGAAATAGTACTTCTAGAGCAATGGTTGTCAAACTTCTGTTTGCAATGCAGTCTTTTTTTTTTTTTTTAAGTGAAATAGTATTCAGGAGCAGAATATACAGAATCGATTTAAGCAGAGCTAGACTGTTGGACATGGAGTAGGGAGTCCTAGGATTCTGCCTCCCTGGGTTCTAAGGAATCTAATACAGTTGAAAAACCACTAGATTTGATCTTCCACGTGCCTACCTTTATGCCGATGTGCATCTGCAGTAGGAGTTGCCTGAATCTCACACAGGAGATGTACTCTCTGTCCATTGGCTTGACTTTGAGCTGTGGAATGGAGATCACACAGTGACCGTGGCTATATGAACTAGCTGGCCATGGGCTTGGCTGTCTCTTCCCAGCTCCTCTCAATCACACGCCAGTCACTCCCATCCACCTGCCTTCCTCACTTGTTCCCCAGGAGCTGATCGTGGATGCAGAGGACACGTGGATCCGACTGGAGGGTCTGTC
Organism: Proteles cristata cristata; assembly: GCA_017311185.1. NCBI lineage: Eukaryota > Metazoa > Chordata > Mammalia > Carnivora > Hyaenidae > Proteles > Proteles cristata. The sequence goes on along the minus strand of JAESUZ010005116.1, from coordinate 981,202 downwards.
TGAGAGCACAGACTATGCGGTGCTCCTGCAGGCGGCCCAGGACACTGCCCGGAGCAGCCTCACGTCTGCCACCTTCACCACAGGTGAGACACACTTCCCGGTGATGCTTTCTTCTTCCCTACAGGATGTCTCACTCCTCAGCAACTTCTGCTGAGACGCTATCAGGGAGGAACCCATCAAAGAACTCAAGTGCCTCTTCCTGTGAAGGAAAATAATGATTTCCTCCACTCCCCCTTTCTCCCCTTCCAAGGCTCTGCCAGGAAGCTTCTCACTACCAAGGCAACCATAGGAACCAGCAGTGCAAATCCCTGGTCCACCTAGACCCACTAAGTGCACCAAGTAAAGATATCAGGTTCTTGTTCAGATTTTCTACAAGTGTTTTCCCAGCAAAGTTCATTCTTCCCTCCTTCCTTCTTTCCTTCTTTCCTTCTTTCCTCTTTCCTGTTTTCCTTCCTTCCTTCCTTCCTTCCTTCCTTCCTTCCTTCCTTCCTTCCTTCCTTCCTTCCTCTGCTGCCTGTAATCAGAGAATCGCTTAATAAAAATATGGATAGTATGCCCTCTGTATTAAATCCAAGGTTCTCCATTCACAAAGCACTTTTGCATTCCTATGGCCCAATTCAGTCCTTGTAACAACTGATGAAGAGGGCCTTATATATCCCCATTTCACAGATGATGAAACAGAGTGCACAGAAATCAAATAGCATACATGGCTAGTAAGTGGCTGGGTCAAACTAGAACCAAGGTCTTTTACTTCTAAATCCAGCTGCACTTACTTTGTTCCATCTAAGTATCAGCAGAATATACCTGAAAATGCCCTTCAGGAAAATATCCAAAATCTGTAAGGAACTCACCAAACTCTACACCAGAAAAACAACCCGGTAAAGAAATGGGCAGAAGATATGAACAGACACTTCTCCAAAGAGGACATCCAGATGGCCAACAGACACATGAAATGATGCTCAGCATCCCTCCTCATCAGGGAAATACAAATCAAAACCACACTGGGATCCCACCTCACGCCAGTCAGAGTGGCTAAAATGAGCAAATCAGAGAACTCTAGATGCTGGCGAGGATGTGGAGAAATGGGCACCCTCCTACACTGTTGGTGGGAATGTAAACTGGTGCAGTCCCTCTGGAAAACAGTGTGGAGGTTCCTCAGGAAACTAACAATAGAACTCTCCTATGACCCAGCAATAGCACTGCTAGGAATTTACCCAAGGGATACAGGATGCTGATGCATAGGGGCACATGTACCCCAATGTTCATAGCAGCACTCTCAACAATAGCTAAAACATGGAAAGAGCCTAAGTGTCCATCAACGGATGAATGGATCAAGAAGATGTGGTTTATCTATACCATGGAATACTACATGGCAATGAGAAAGAATGAAATCTGGCCATGTGTAGCAACATGGATGGACCTTGAGGGTGTAATGCTGAGAGAAATAAGTCAGGCAGAGAAGGACAAATATCATATGTTTGCATGTATAGAAGGATTAGGAGGACCATGGGGGAGAAGAAGGGGGGAAATGGTGGGGGAAAGGGAGAGAGGCAAACCATGAGAGACTCTTGAATGTTGAGAGCAAACTAAGGACTGATGGGTGTGGGGGGGAGGGGGAAGATGGGCATGGAGGGGGGCACTTGTGGGGATGAGCACTTGGTGTTATATGGAAACCAACCTGACAATAAACTATATGTAAAAAAATAAAAAAAGATACGTAGACCAATTGAAAAAATTATTTTGCCCATCTCATTGGAAATAAATTTCTAATCAAGTTTTACTTTATAAAAAAAGAAAGAAAGAAAAGAAAATGCCCTTCAGGAGTAAGTGTACCCTAAGGTGTATAACAGGAAATAAACTAAGATCAAACCTTTGAGAGCTATTTGACAGGCACTGCTCTGACTGCATTACATGTATTATCTAAGTCAATCCTTACCACATCCTATAAAGTATATTCTATTATCCCTATTTCCAGATGAGGAAATTGGGCCACACAGAGGTGAGGCAACTCACCTAAGACCACATAGCTCATAAGTAGGAGAGCCAGGGTTTGACTCCAGTTGATCTGGTTGTGGGGATAGTGCTATTAACAATCCCTTCTGCCATTTCCCACAGCACCTCTCTATCGTCCATAGGGTAGGACTGCCCAGTCCAGACTTTGTACTGTCTTCCTACCCCACATTCTGGAGGTGTGGCTGTGCACATGTGTGGGGCAAGTGTGAGAACACCCCTTATCCCTAGATGTGTGTCTGCCTGCTGTGTCAGAGTACCAGGATGGTACTCCTGGCCCTGCCTCAGAGCCCATCCCCTCATCATCAGAGGGAGGTGACAGAATATCCCCTATCCCTCCCCAGGTGGCCGTCCCTATAGTTTTGTCCTAAATGGTAAAGCAGGACACTGAATCAAATACACCAAAATGTCACTGGTGGTTCTTCAAGGCGGTGAGATGATGAATGTGTTCTCTTTTCCCTTCTTTTTTATATTTTTAATACCTTACAAAATGTCTACAATGAACACATCAGTCAGAAAAATGATTCTTTAATTAAAAAGTAAAAATAAGCTGAGGCACCTGGGTGGCTTAGTTGGTTGAGTGTCCTACTCTTGATTTTGGCTCAGGTCATGATCTCATGGTTCATGGCATCGACCCCCACATCGGACTCTATGCTAACAGTATGAAGTCTGCTTGGGATTCTCTCTCTCCTCTCTCTCTCTACTCCTCCCATGCTCATGTACACACACACTTTCTCAAAATAAATAAAGGAACTTTAAGAATATTAAAAATAAATAAAAATAAGCCTTGGTCACAAGGCTTGCCACAAGTTGGAGGTGTATCTTCACCAAGTGGAACTTGGAGGACACTTGATCCCTTTAAGGGGCTGAAGTCAGTTATGTGCCTCCCCCATGCTCTTTCATGGAGGGGCTTAGCTCAGCATCAAGGTGCTACCTTACTTTGTTCCGGCCCTTCACTGCATACTCACAGGTGTAAGGGTCCCCCATGGTCCTCTGTACTACCACCCAAAGACCCATGGATTGGAGCTTTTCCCTGAATTAAGAACTTCTTTCCCACAAAAACGACACAGATGACAGAAAAAAACAGAGCCCCCAATTTGCATATTTATTAGGTCCAAACTAATCATTTCATCCCCAAAGGGCATAGGTTTCAGTGCTCTCTCAGTGTAGTATGAGCTACGATTCCTTCCCTTGTAACGCCATAGCTAGTGCAGGTGAGCAGTGCAAGAACACGCCTGAGGTTTCTCCAGCATCCTGCAGCTCTGCCTTGCTCCAGATCCGCCTGGGCTGTAAAAGTGTACCAGCTTCTGTGCCCACCCCTGGTCTTTCAGATGCAAAGCTGCCCCCCAGGTGTGTAATAGCTTGGGTCTGGGATCCCACATCCAGCTGGAGGCTTAGCCAGGTCTAATAAGCAGAGGGTGAACAACTCATGGAAATCCATAGAGGAGGCAAGGCTAGTGGCTTTGCATGGGGACAGTGCAGAGGGGCCATCGGAATGTATTTAGGTGTTTGTGTCTTTGTGTTCATGAAACTCCAGTTGACAGTGGGCTCCTGGAGCATGACCAACACCAACTCATGGGAAAAACTGAGGAGCCCACTTTCCTGTATAATGAGCATAGTAACCAACTACTACTACTACGGTGGTACATGGCAAAGATATATCCATGTTTGGAAGCCTTTGCAGAGCTTTACTGTAAAGCTCAAATTTAAATGTAAATCACTGATGTGTACCACACCCTGCTGGCTTTGTCTTTGAGATTTATCAGAACCCACTGAAATGACCGGTTGCAGAATGAAAAGTTTGTGGGCAGAAGCAATGCATATGGAAGTACCTTGCACAAAGTCTGATGCACAGCAGACATAATAAATGCTGGTCGAATGGAATAGTTAAATCCCAGCTGCAGAGCATGGAAGAGGGGTTTCCGGTGAAATAAAGCTGTAGAAGAAGATTTTCAACATCCATCACAGGGATGGGACAGGCAGAGACGTACTGCCTGCACAGTGTGGTGCCCAAAGTCCCTCTAATTTCAGGTTCTCTCTGCCACCCCCCAATGCAAATTTCCCTGAATATATTATACTAGACCTACACAGTTGTTTCCATGTCAACATTAGTGAGCCTTCTCTGCTTGAGCCATGCCCCTTCCCTACCTTTTCTAATCACCCCTTTCTTCTCCCCTGCCCAAAGCAAATTTTATTAAGGAGGAAGAGAATACAAGAGTACCAGCTTCCTAAATGTGGGGATCCGGATGTTATCAAGAGGGAGGGGCATTTGGGTGGCTCATTCGGTTGAGAGTCTAACTCTTGATTTAGGCTCAGGTCGTGATCCTGGGGGTCATGGGGTCAAGCCCTATGGAGATTGCTTAGGATTCTCTCTCTTTTCTCTCCCTCTCCCCGCCCCCAACCCTTCCCCTACTCTTGTGCATGCACATGCATTCTCTCTCTCTCTCTCTCTGTCTCTCTCTCACACACACACACACACACACACACACACACACACACACAAATAAAAAAAAAGAAATGAAGGAAAAGTTTGAGGTTTGCTTAATGGGTGGCTTGAGCCAGCTGCCTTGAGGAAGAATCCAGGAGAAGGGGCCTTCAGCACCGGGGGCAGGTGTTTCTCATCCCAGAGCTCTCCTGTTAGCCCCATTGATCTCTTAAAGGTCTCTGGAGATCAGATTCCCTCTGAACTGTGGTCTCAGTGGCTTCACCTTCAGCCTAATTCTGCCTCCCCTGACTCGAAGCACATCCCAGCTCATCCTCTCCCTTCCTCTCTAACTCCCCCCCAACACACACACACTCACACACACACACACACACGGAAGCCACATAGCTCGCCCTGTCCACTCTATCTGCGGGCCACTGTTTGCCTAAAAAGAAAAAAAGGAGGAGGAAGAGGAGAAAAAGAGGAGGAGGAAAAAGATGGAAACAGAGGAGGGGAAGGGAAAGGGAACTAGAAGAAGAAAGAAACAAAAACAAAGAGCAGAGAATCTTTGCACATACTTGAAAGATTGAAGGGCTGCCAGTCTGAACCCTATGAATTATTCCTGCTGAGCAAGAGGTCTGAAAAACACCAGAGCCTCCTTTGTGACGGCACATCAGGGCTGATGGATTTAGAGGCTAATTTCATTCTAGTAACAGGCATCCTTTCCGACTTCATTGACAGTACCTGAGCTTTCCACTTAGCAGCATCCTATTCTTAGGATGGGATGCTGTCAGCTGATCGTTCTAAGCATTTTCCATGCCTTGCCTTATGGAACAAAAGAGCCTAGAGCTGGGCCCCTGATTGGCCTTCCTCCACTGACAAAGCCTCATCTTGCCTTTGGTGGGCTCACCTCAAGCAGATGTCTATTTAATGGTCTGGAAAGAAAAAGAGCTGAGATGCTTTTAAAAATAAGAAAAGAACTCACTCCCACAAAACCCCAGAAACTTTCTTTGATCAAGATGTCTTCCCTTGCTGCATTCCTGCCACAGAGCATAAACCCATTTCATTCTTTCCGTCATGTTAATAGCTGTCTGTCCTGTTGTCTCTGGTGTTTGCACAAGGCTCTGGGGGGAATTAAATACAAGTAGTATGGAAGAGAAAAAATATGGATACATTATTTATAATTTACTGTCGCCTGAAATTTCATTCAAGGTCTACTTGTCTTTCAGAAGCATGAATATAAATGAGGAAACAAATATTCCCCGTAGAGCAACAGGGACTTGGTGAAATGATCTTCTGAGAGGCTCATTTCATTGTCTCTTTTAATACATAAGAAGCAAACAAGACGCTCACGAAAGCTTGTCCTCAGAGACAGTGAACACTATAAAATAGGTTGTCTTGACCTTGAGGTTAAGCGAAGACAATCATTTGTGGAGGTACCGAGAGATGAGTAATGAGAAGTTTTCTTTATTGCCTTTGCTCCAGTCCTATCCCACATCCAGGCTGAGTGGCTCTCTGGGGTTTTTTGGGAAAAGCTCTGGGAATCTACGTTAACACAAGCTTCAGTTTTTGAAGCTGTAAAAATTAATGAGGATTGGCAAATCCTAGGTCCCTGGACAATAGATAGTGGGTCATGCAAATCCACGTAATTATCAGTTGGGAATCCCAGTGACCACTGTGCATTGCTTTCTACTCTTACTTATATCACACTTCCCCCTTCACCAACATAGGGAACTGAAGAAGATTCTCTGTGCTCCACTACTTAGAAACAGCTGGAGTGCTAGCTTCACTGAAATAAGCAAACCCCCAAAAGGAGAGGTCCACCTTCTCCTTTCTTGGATACCTGACTGTGTGCAAGGAGGCAGGGAACTAAGCACCCCATTTGAACAAACCATTCCCATCCATGACCCACAAGGGCCCTGTCTACGTTTATGCATTATATCTTACTACTTTGGTCTCTTCTTCTGCCTTCTACACACAACCATTCTGAGGCGTTGAATTTGTGTCCTTTTGTTTATACATGTTTGTGAAAAATGCGTTCTTGGAAAAGTTTTGAATATATTGTAAAGGTGTGCAAATGGCACTGGATTACATAATTCATTCCCTGCTCTCTCATTTTCCACTCAGCACTGTTTTTAAGATCCACTAATGCCATTGTTCAGGGATCTAGTCTCTTGCTTCCAACTGTTGCAAAATACTGCATGCTGTTCACCCATCACATGTTACCTCTCCATTCTCCCAAGATGGACATCAGATAGTCCCCAACCTACCACACCACAAATGGCGCTGCAAAAAATACCTTATGTGTGTCCACTTACGAATCAGGGAGGCAACACCTTTGGGATATACTCCCAGAAGAGGAATGACTGGGTCATGGGGTACCTGTTTACATGGTTTAACTAAGTATTGTTCTTTGGGATGGCTATGCTAGTCCACGCTTCCTACAGCAGTTCATGACAGTTCCTGTTTCCAATGACATGATCCAGCTTTGTAATTTTTGACCATCTAATGGGCATAATTGATATTTCATTTTCTACTTAATTTCTTTAAATAATAACAAGTTTGAGTTTAATCATCTCATCTATGCTTGTTAGCCTTTCGAGGTGCCTTTTTCTGTAAATTGCTTGTGCATACAGCCTATCTTTCTACAGTCCCTGTGATAAGTTAGTATTGCCTATCAGTATTTGAGGTTTGGAAGTCTTTAAGTCTTTCCCTGCCTGTGGGACACAAAGATATTCTTCTATATGCACTTTTATTAACTTTGTAGAGTTTTTATATTTTGTCTATTTTGTATGTGGTATTGATTTGTGGTGCTTTACTGTATATTAGGTTTCTATATGTACATGTATCTGTCTCTGAACTCTGAACTCCATATTCTAGTCCATGGTCTATATCTGTTCTTTTGTAAACACTAACTACACTGTGTCTTAATATCTATCACTCAATATCTTAACATTAATATCTCAATATTAATATCACTTTTATTTTTCTAAGTCACCTCAGCTCTTGGTGACCTTCATTTCTCCATAGGCATCTCAAGTTCCACCAAAGAATTTTGTCTTGAATTTAGACTGGAATTGCAATGAATTTCTAAAGTAATTTGGAAAGAACTGACATATTTAGAATACTAAGTCATCCCTTCTAAAAGTATACAATGTATCTTCATTCATTCAAATCATCTTTGTGTTCTTTAATAGGATTTTAAGCATTTTTCTATAACATTATGTTCTTGGCTAATTTCTAAACAACTTATAATTTCTTATTGTGTGGTGACTTTTATTGGACTCTAAAAAATATTTTCTATTTTCTTATTGCTGATATGGAAAGATGCTATAGATTTTTGTATATTGATCCCATACCCAGAAATCCTGCTAAGTTCTTTTATTAATTCTAATTATCTATTATTTCTGTTGATATTTTTAGGTAAATGTTTTGTATCATTTACAAATAATACTGGTTTTATCTATACTTTTCTAATCCTTATACCTCTTATTCATTTACTTTTCTTTTCCTGTCACATTAGCTGAGACCTCAAGAACTATGTTATTAGATAACTTGACTTGTTCCCATTCTTAAAGGGAATGTTTAGTTGCAGCTTCATGTTGCATACTTTTTGCTAAGTCTTCATTTTTAAGTTTTTTTTAAATGGGAAAATTTTAAAAAACTAAGATTTTCTAAAATAAAATAAATATAGAGGTCCCTGGGTGGCTCAGTCTGTTAAGTATCCAGCTTTGGCTCAGGTCATGATCTCATGGTCCATGAGTTCAAGCCCCACATCAGACTCTGTACTGACAGCTCAGAGCCTGAAGCTGCTTCAGATTCTGTCTCCCTCTCTCTTTGCCCCTCCCCCACACACTCTCTATCTCTCAATAATAGATAAACATTAAAAAATGTTTATTAAAATAAATATATAATTGTCTAACCTTAAATAAACCAAGATAATATTTGCTTAGGTTTGAAGTTTAAAACACTTAAGTTACAGAATTTTCTTCTATTTGAAACTAAAAGTTTTGTCATAAACTTTGTGGTTAAACTTTATCAAAAGGCTTTTTTCTGCATCAACCGAGTTAATTGTATGATTTTTTATCCTTATCTTAACAACAAGATGAAGTACACTGATAGATTTTTCTTTACATTCCTATGAGAAACCTCACCTGAATATGATTTTTTTTTCTTTTTTACTGTGCTGTTGGGTCTGATTAGCTACGATTTTGTTTAGCCTGTTTACACATCTACAATCGAAAGTGAAATTGACCTATACATTTTCTCATGTACGTGCTTCCTTATTGAGTTCTGAAATCCATGTTTCACTAGATTCATTTAAAAAATCTAGACAGTTTGGGGTGCCTGGGTGGTTCAGTCAGTTAAGTATCTGACTTTGGCTCAGGTCATGATCTCATGGCTTGTGACTTCGAGCCCCACGTTGGGCTCCGTGCTGACAGCTAGCTCAGAGCCTGGAGCCTGCTTCAGATTCTGTATCTCCTTCTCTCTCTGCCCTTCCCCTGCTTGCACTCTCTCTCTCTCTTTCTCAAAAAAGAAATTTTAGAAGTATTAAAAAACCTAGACAGTTTTCATTCTTTTTCATACCTTTTTGGGAATAACTTACAACAACTCATCACTAAAACCACTGGAACATTTTTTGTTGTTGTTGTTTTGGTTATTTCTCTTTGTTTTAGGGGCATGAGATGTTTGACTAGTACCTCCACATTATCTACCTAAGGTCTCTGTTTCTTCTTATACCAGTTGTGACTCTTTATAATCTTCTAGGAGTTTATTCATTTCATCTGAGTCTTAAACTTTAGCAGCATAAAATTCCTTGAAAGACTTTATTTTTAATCTATGATATATCTGTAGCTATTTTCCCTTTTTCATTTTACTTTTGGCAGCTTCTTTCTTAATAATCAGTCTTATTAATATTAATCAATATTAATATTTTCAATGAACCAGCTTTTAGATTTAAGATCCATATTCATGTTTATTTGTCCCTATCGATTTCTTTTATGTTTATTTATTTTTGAGAGAGAGAGAAACAATATGAGTGCAGAAGGGGCAGAGAGAGGGAGAGAGAGAGACAGAATCCAAAGCAGGTTCCAGGCTCTGAGCTGTCAGCATAGGCCTGGTGCGGGGCTTGAACTCAGGAACTGTGAGATCATGACCTGAGGTGAAGTCAGATGCTTAACTGACTGAGCCACCCAGGTGCCCCTGTCCCTATCGATTTCTTAAAATGATCAGTATAGTACCTTCCCTGAAGTAATCCAGGTACTTGAGCATGTTCTTGAACCCCTCTGGACTCCTCCTCACTCCCTGTCCCTTTCACCTTCACCCAAACAAACCCTGTGTAGATTTGGACTGTGGGTTGTTAAAAATAGACATTTTCCCCCTCTTCTTTTATGATAGTCTTTTTTTTTAAGGCACAAATAAGACATCTTACTCCAGTATTTAACCACCCTTACTTTTCATATCTGCAGCATTTGTCACTCTTCTGAACTGTGTGCTTACTCGAGATTTTCCAGAAAGGGTTTTGTAAGGCAGACCTTATGAAATCACACATGTGCAGAGCATTTTTTTTTTATCATACCCTCATATTTGAATTGCAGTATGATCAGAGATACAAAATGCCAGGTTTAAATATTTGTTTCCTTCATATTTTAAAATACTCCATTGCCTTTTTATATGCAGTGTTGCCTCTGAAAAGTCTGATGTCAGTCTGATTCTTGTTCCCTCTGGAGGCTGTCTGCTCTTTCCAGAAGCTTTTAGAATGTTACTCTTTCTTTTGTACAGTCCTCCACTTCACCGTGTGTCTTGGGCTTCACTTTTCTTTGTATCTTTAGTCCAACACTTTGAGAGCCCTTTAAGTCTGAGCTGTTTTATCTTCTATTCTGAGACACTTCATTATTTCTTTAGACATTTCTTTCTGTTTTTATTTCCCCTCTTTAGGACTTCTGTTAGTTAGATATTGGCATGTATATTCTCTCCTCCAAATCTCTTAGCTTTGTCTTTATGTTTTTTTATCTTTATCTTTGTTTTTAAATCTTTTCAGAAAGTTCCTCGATCTGATTATTCAAAAATTTATTTATTTGTGTTTAGCTGAATCTAAAGTCTCCATTTATCCCATCCATGATGTTCTTACTTTCCACTATTATATTATTCATGCCTAATATTTCTAAATTATTCATGATTTTCATTCTTTTTTTCATATTGTTAATATCCTTCCTGACCTCCTTAAATAAAGCTATCATGCTTAATTTAAACTTGTATATACTATTCGAATAGTTCTACATCAGGTCATGGAAGTCACACTGCCTATGGTCCTTCTTTCTCAGTAGTCTTACTCTCTAATGATGGACATTCTGCCTTGTGGGTTCGTGTTTCTTTGGGGTTATCAGCTGCTGTGCCTGTTATGTGTGTGATAGAGAAGACCAAGTACACATGAAGAGGTAGATAATGAATAGTTTATGAAAGTATGAGGGAAAAACAAAGATAGAACTTCAAAACTTTTTTCTAACCAACTCTTTCTCTTTTTTTGTACTATTTACCTGGTTTTTGTACCGAGGTAATGGTGGCCTTATTGAATGAGTTGTAAATGTTCCCTCCTTTTCCATTTTCTGGAAGAGAATATATAAAATTGGTGATGTTCCTGTTTTATATGTTTGGTAGAATTAATAACAAAGCCATCTGGGCCTGGAGATTCTTTTTTAAAGGTTTTAATTACAGATCCAATGTCTTTAATAGTTATAATTTTATTCAGGTTACCCATTTCATCTTGGGTGAGTTTTGGTAGACAGTGATTTCCAAGGAAATGGTCCATTTCATATAAGTTTTTAAATTTATTTACATAGAATTGTTTGTGGTATTCAGTTGGGCAGGGATGTTCAATCACTCTACTGGGAGGGCAGTGAGTTTCATCAAACATCAATACCATCTGCCTAGGTTATGAAATGGCATTGTGGATGTTATAGAAGGACCTTATATGTCATTATACACAAGATTTTATCTGGCCAATTTTTAATTGTATTTTCCCAAATGTTTTCAGAAAATCTAATTGTAATTTCCTTTTTCATAAGCATAGGGGTGGATATGGTGTTCCCATGGTATCATACATTTAGCAACTATTTACTCAGCATCTACCGTGGGTCAAACACTGTTCTAAGTTCTGAGGATAAAGGAGTGAACAAGATGAATCAGATGTTCACCCTCCTGAAACTTATGTTCAAGGGGATGAGGCAGATAGGAATAGACAAAGGAAGGAAAACAGGTAATTTCAAGTAGTTATCATATTATTTAAAAAAAAAATAACCAGGAATGGAATAGACACAGATATAAAGACCTAACCTCTAGGTTCTTATGGTATGAAGCATTTTCTGATTGGCACTTCCTTCCCCTATCATAGATTCTGGCCTCAATTAAGATGTCAGAAAAGGCCTCCTTTTGAGCTGAGACATTTGATCCAGGGCTTGAATGATGAGAGTGAATCACACGAAGAAGAGCATTCCAAACCCTGTAAGAGTAATTACTATACCCCAAAGGAGGGATACATTTGGCATGTTCAGGAGATTAGAGAAAGCCAGCAAGGCAAGGATGTGGAGAAATGGGCACCCTTTTACACTGTTGGTGGGAATGCAAAGTGGTGCAGACCCTCTGGAAAATAGTGTGGAGGTTCCTCAAAAAATTAACAATAGAACTCCCCTATGATTCAGCAATAGCACTGCTAAGAATTTACCCATGGGATATACGAATGCTGATGCATAGGAGCACATGTACCCCAATGTTCATAGCAGCACTCTCAACAATAGCCAAAACATGGAAAGAGCCTAAGTGTCCATCAACGGATGAATGGATCAAGAAGATATGGTTTATCTATACAATGGAATACTACATGGCAATGAGAAAGAATGAAATCTGGCCATGTGTAGCAACATGGATGGACCTTGAGGGTGTAATGCTGAGCAAAATAAGTCAGGCAGAGAAGGACAAATATCATATGTGTGCACATATAGGAGGATTAGGAGGAACTTAATGGAGGACCGTGGGGGAGAAGAAGGGAGGAAATGGTGGGGGAAAGGGAGAGAGGCAAACCATGAGAGACTCTTGAATGCTGACAAAAACTGAGGACTGATGGATGTGGGGGGAGGAGGGATGGGCATGGAGGAGACACTTGTGGGGATGAGCACTTGTGTTATATGGAAACCAACTTGACAATAAATTATTTGTAAAAATAGGAGAAGGAGAGAAGGAGAAGGAAGAAGAAGAAGGAGGAGGAGGAAGGAGGAGAAGAAGAGAAGGAGAAGGAGAAGGAGAAGAAGAAGAAGAAGAAGAAGAAGAAGAAGAAGAAGAAGAAGAAGAAGAAGAAGAAGAAGAAGGTGGAGGAGGAGGAGGAGGAGGAGGAGGAGGAGAAGGAGAAGAAGAAGAAAGTCAGCAAGAGAGGACATGAAGTCCAAGGCAGAGCCAGAGCATACAAGGCTTTGTAGGCCAGGGTAAGGATTTCAGATGGTCTTCTAATTGCAAGAAGTCATTGCAGTTGGAGCCATTGTCCTGAAGAAGCCATTGGAGGTTATTTGTCGTGAGAGGGATAGGATGAGATAGGATCACATTTACATTATAAAAAAAATCACTCATTAAAAAATGGAGAGTGGATGTAAGTAGGGTCATAATGGCAGGAAAAGACCAGGCAGGAGGTATAACCATGATCCAGCCCTCTCCTTGCCAGATCCAATCAACAGCCACAGAGAGGGGTCAGGCTGACAGGTGCTAGTCTGTGTTTAATTCATCTGCTCTGGAACTGGGTTTCCTAATATAAGTGAGTCCAAGGAATAAGGCACATTAGGTCAGAATATTGCTCTGCCAGAGTACCTTCAGCTTATCTTTGAAAGGAAAGGTCAGAAGCCTATTGTATTTGCCTGTGGTGGGTAGAGGCAGCTGATCTGCGGTGCTTGAGGACCTTTGTCAGCAACTCTGCTTCAGATGAAGGCATTCAAGTTATCTATTGTTCAGTTGGTTCTCCATTCCTGTTATATCCTTAAAAACTTTTGTCACTTCTTGTCCTAGATTCCTTCTTGAATGGTGTCTTAATTCCAGTCTCACCCCAGTCTAATTCATTCTTCACCCCACAGTAAGAGCGATCTTTCTAAAAACTTGAGCTTAAAGTCCACCAATGGTCTCTTCATTCTATCACCTGCCCAAGAAAGTTCAGCTCCTTAAATGGCATGATCCAGCCCCTGCTTACCTCCCTGAGGCTCTCGCTCATCCACTCAACCGAGCTCCTGGCTAAGTCCACAGTTTCTTAAATAAGCCATGTTTTGTGCAGACCTGGGACACCCTTTTCCCACCGATTTGTAGCTAACTTCTACATCAGTTCCTAAAATAAGGAGTACTTTCTCTCTAGCACTTGCTAAGCCAGCCACATCCCAGGCTCTACAGTTCCCTCTACCCTCGTCAGCCCGAAGCTTCATTGAATGCCCACCTCCATGTTTGATAGCTCCTTATACTTACCTCTTTCCCAGAGCACTTAGAGCTTGGGGTTATATTTGTTGGTTTCTCCCACCAGAATGTGAGCAACTGGAAAAATGGGACTCTGTTCTTTTATTCTTTATATTCCCATCTCTTAGCTCAATATTTAGAACCCAACAGATACTCCCTATATGTCTGTTGAATGATATAAAAGAATAAACAAGTAATGGATTAGAATATGCTATTAAGGAGGCTAAGGTGGTGGGTTTTCACAGCTCATGTGTGCTGAACCGGTAACTTTGCCCTGTCCATGACCTCAGACTACCCTCCGCAAACCTGCCAACCAGAAACCCACTTCTGGGAAGGACAGTCTAAGTGCTGGTGACCAGAGACAGCCACCTGTGCTTCTGTGGAGAAACGCACTTTGCTGTGTAGTTACACAGACACCTGCTGAGGCTGTCCTCAGAGAGAAATGCTGGCATCATGCTTTGGTCCTGATGCTAAGGCCATAAAAGTGGGCAGATGCTCTCCAAAACCAGACTCTGACTCTTTTAAAGTTGGCATCCAAGAGCAGAAAACAAGTAAGGGACAGGACAGGGACAGATAAAGTCTCTTCCTTCACTCCCAGCTGGCTGAGGGTTGTCTAATTGTGCTGTATGTCACGTAGCTCACATCACCCCACTCAGCACTCAGCCTTCAGATGCCCAACACAAACCAATTTCCGAGCAATTCTTCCGGTGAGTGCCCCAGTCCTGTTGATCTCACAATTACATCTAGAAACACTTAACCATGAGACATCACAGTGTACTGATCACTTGGCATTGCTTTCCTCTTAACTTGGTAATCACTGAAGCTTGGGCTCTCTCTCTCTCTCTCTCTCTCTCTCTCTCTCTCTCTCACACACACACACACACACACACACACACACACACACACACACACACACGGCTCTTTGTCAAGCCAGGCCCTAGTTATTATACCAAAGGGAACAAATGCCTTCCAATTTTGCTTTTGGTCCTAAAACTTCTGCCTTGGGGATAATTATTAGAGTGATCTATGTTAGGATCAAAGGTGAATTTCTGATGATTTTAGATGGCATGACATCTAGAGCACTAGGGATGCCTGAAATCTTTCCTGACAATCTCCTAAGAATGTATGAAACCACAGTATACATGCAAGGAACATAGCGAGTAGGAATCAGTGCATTCCTTTTTAGGAAACAATTTTTTTAATGTTTATTGATTTTTGTGAGAATGACAGACAGAGAGCAAGTTGCAGAGGGGCAGAGAGAGAGGGGGAAACTGAATCCGAAGAAGGCTCCAGGCTCCAAGCTGTCAGCACAGAGCCTGATGCAGGGCTAGAAACCATGAACCATGAGATCATGACCTGAGCCAAAGTTGGACACTCAGCCAATTGAGCCACCCAGGTGCCCCTCAGTGCATTCTTTATAATCAGATCATCTAAAGTCTAACAACCCCTAAAGATGAACTTAATGGGAAAAACTGGAATACAAGGCTTAAACTCAAGGATAAATAGCATCTCTTATTCCCTCTCTTTCCCAGTCCACCCAGTCTAAATCTTGGGACGGGCCCACTCAAGACATCCCTACTGGGAGAGATGGGGAAGGAAAGAGGGAGAGAGGGAGCAAGAGACCTAGACACTCAGTCTGGTCACTAGAGCATAGGATCTCGGCAGAGAAGGCAGATGGCCAGACCCCTCGGGGCACAGTGTGGCTTACCAATTCCATCTCTTGGCCTAAGAGGAAAATGTACCAGAAAAAGGGAGGAGTTCAAATCCAGTCATTCCTCAGTCTCATCTGAGGAGATCTGGTAAGACACTGACCCCCTCCCACTCCCAAATATTCTGATTCAGTTAATCTCCTACAAAACCCAAGAATCTGGATTTTAATGAAGTCCCCATTTGGAAACAATTAGCGAGCCTCGGCCTCCTCTCATCTGGTGAAAAGGAATACTGATTTGATCAAGGACTAGTGATACAAGGCAAAACTTTGGCAAGACTGAGAGCCAGAGAGGGTGCAAAAGAGTGGTTTCATGGTAGCGTTGTGTTCTTCAAACCCTCAAGAAAATTCTAGTCGCTGCACAATACTTGTTGATTGTCTTCCATTAACGCCACAGACTATGACAAATCTAGAAACAACCAGGTGGCCTTGCAGTTTGTCAACAGTAAGACAAGTGTACCCAGCAACTATGCATCAACCCTGAACACATTTGGTGAGCACCTCCACCACCCAACCCAGTGTGGGGCCCAGGAGGAAGGAAATGCAACCCTTCCTCTCCTGGGAGACAGTCTGGGAATTTCATCTCACCCAAACTTTTGATACCGCTTAAATTCACATTTTCTTAAGTCGATTTCATTCCCATTTTCTGAATTAAAAAACATGAATCCCTTTTTTATATGACAGTCTTTCAGATGTTTAAAAACTTCTCCAGGGCAAATTCATCTCAATTCACTATATTTATTTTTGGTAGATCTACCTTTAAAGCAACTAATGTGTTTGAGCCTTTTTAAAGTATCACTAACTTTAATGTTAACAAATATTAAATAATCAACATCATCAAGGTGAAGCAACCTGTATAACATCATTTATTTACCTATCCTGAAGTTTGGTTCTATTTTAGATGTGTATTTGTATAAGGCTTGGGGGAAGATGTGCAGTTTGGGACACACTGGATTTTGGCAAAAAATTGGGAGTTCTGGCCCCTTTAAGGAGTTAGACTGATTAAGGAAAAAGAACTATTTTTTTATTTTGTTAAAACAATTAACATTTATTATTTGTGAGAGAGAGAACAAGAGAGAGAGGGGCAGAGAGAGAGGGAGACGCAGAACCTGAAGCAGGCTCCAGGCTCTGCGCTGTCAGCACAGAGCCCGATGCGGGGATTGAACCTACAAACCCACAAACTGTGAGATCATGACCTGAGCTGAAGTCCTATGCTTAACTGACTGAGCCACGCAAGTACCCCAGGGAAAAATAACTATTTAACACATAAGGTAGGTGCTCGCTTCGGCAGCACATATAATAACACATAAGGTAGGAGCAAGCTGAAGACCAAGAACATTTGTGCTGATCTTCTCAAATGAGAAAGTCAGGTGATGAGAGGAGTGGAGAAAGGAAGGAACAGTCTGGTTGCTGCAGAGACCAGGTGGAGAAAGGCTCAGGAGCCAGGACATAATCACAGTGCTGTCCCAGCAACAGGGAGAGGGGGAAGTGCTCCCTTGCACGTGTCCCCTGAAACATAATCATAACCTCTAGAAATATGCAGAGTCGAGAACTCTGTCAGGTTCTAAGACATGCTTGAGATGGAAGTTCAGAGCTTTTCTGCGGCTATTTAAGAAAATCAGTTTGGGGGTCAAATATTTAATTTCAACATAGAACTTTCCAAGGTAACTTTACCTTTGCGGCTTTCTATGCTTGTAAGATAAATACAGACATCAATTAATCCTTTGCTGTATGAATAGATGTAGATCCTATAAACTGTATATCTATGTTACATTCCATGTAGTCAAGTGTAGGGAGCACTTGACTTGGGGCTTCAGCATTTACGTTCATGTGACCCATGGAAGCTGTGTGATCTTCCTGAGTACAGTTTCTTTGTCTGGAAAATAACAACCCATTTGATCTATAACAGTCTGCCTTTCTCTCCAAGTGTCTTGCAAGAATCAAATAGAAATAAAACGCACTTTGTCAAGTACAAGTTTTATAGAAATATGTTGTTACTCCCTGGAACAAACATGCCTAAAGGGAGATGCCCCTTTGTTCTAAACTCCCTTAAGTGGGAGTGAACCTTGACCGTGGCAAGCTGGACAGTCCCTGTGCTAGGAGTTAACACATCTACTGAATTCCAGTGACTTCATCCTAGCACAGGATGCCTCACAGATGATCTGTGATGGGAGCCTTAGAAGACCAGAGTGTTCGGTGAGGATATTACTTCGCCTTCCCTGGGTGGCATTATGCTGTCCACTTGCTCTGACCTCCCAGCTGACTCCAAGTGGCCCTCTGTCACACCTGTAGTGCACTAGGCCTGCCACTAGGGGACACTGTAGTGAGTGAGACGTGAGGCTCCTACCCAGACTCCTCATAACTGCTACAGCTCAAGGATGCAAACGCACGTCACTGCACTCCATCGACTCTGAACATCACTGTATTTACAGAGCACCAGAATCACTTTTCCTCACACGTCACGCTCTTCCTTGTGCTTGCTCTATCCACTCCTTCAGTCCAGAAATCTCCTCCGGTGGGATCTCTGCTTCTTGGCTTGCCTGCCAAGTATTAAAATTTGCCCCGAAGCTAAGCTCTTAAAGATACATGGTTTAAGCTACTCTTTTAGCTAATTAGATATTGTTCTACAAATTGAGCTGTTCTCTCTGAAAGATGAGCAGCAATTTGTCTCCCCTGCCCTTTCCTCAAACTTAAGCTGAACTGTAAAACATGGCCCTTTGATTGTTTAGTCCAATGAGGAGATTATTTCGCTCGAGGAGGAGGGGTCCCTCTTGCTAACGCTGAGCTCGTTTGGGCATTCCTTCATGCTGGTGTGAGGATGGCGGAAGGTTTTGCCTACTGTCTCTCATCCTTTTGAAAGGTGGGCCCTTACAGTGATTTCTTGTGGCCCACGCATCGTAATTATCACCTGAGCAGCCCACTGGCTACATTAACACACGTTCACCCTGGAGGGAGGGGGGGGAATATTTTTTATTATTCCCATTTTACTGACAAGAAGACTGATACCCAGGGAAGTCAGGTCATCTGCCTAAAGCCAAACAAATAGGTAAGTCAAGGAGCGAGGCTGTGAATCCAGATCTTTGGTCCTCAGATCCCATAAAGCAGTATATTGTTTGATAAATCCAACATCAGCTAAAGAGGGGGGGAATGTAGGGTAAAGCGGGGTTCCCACACGCTGTTTGAGATCCACTGAGGGTTTCTTACAGCTCTTGATGAAGTGCCACGAGGCCCCCCCACAACCTTCTCCAGTCCAACGGCCCCTTATGCACAGTAGGAGAAAGGAAACTTTCTGGAAATTACCTCTTATCCTACGCAGGGGGCCGGGTGTTTCCTCATCCTCAAGACTGTGCCCAGCATTTGATGAACGGAGACACTCTGAGTGGGGTCTACACCATCTTCCTCAATGGAGAGCTAAGCCGGAAGCTACAGGTGTACTGCGATATGACCACCGACGGAGGTGGCTGGATTGTAAGTACACGTGGCTGTTCTCCACACACAAACACCCTTGGTGTCTCATCCATCTGGCTCAGCACCTCTGGACCCAAATTTCACCATCCTCTGGCCATTATTCATCCACCCCTCACTTGTCCATCTTGGGGCTCTTCATTGTCTCTGGGCCCTTGCTCACCAGCCCCATCATAGATTTGTCCAAGCACTGGAAGGAGGAAGCATATTGAGGTTGCAGGCTGCAGTGACCTGGCCCAGTGTAGGAGCCTCGGGAATATGGCTCCGGGGTGCCAGGGAAAGGGAGCAGTGGCCAGCTAAGCCCAAGGGTCTCCCCTGCTGTAGGCTGCAGCGGTCATAAAGGAATAGAAGGGGCGGCTCCTCTGTAGGAAAAGGGTCCTCTGCAGGAGTAGGGGAGCCTCCGTGGGAAGGTCTATTGGAAGAGTAAATGAGGGAGCAGATGAGGGGCAGAGCCTGGAAAGCCATCTCTAGTTACATCCCTGCCCCACCCTTCTCTGGCCTCCCTGGGTCTTCCCCAGAGCCGCCGTAGCTGCCAAGAAGCACCAATGGTCAGGAAAAGACAGACACCTTCCTTCTGGAACTAATAGAGTAATACCAAAAGAAGACAAAGGACAGCCTCACAGATGTCCCCACCTATCAGCGCAGCTCACTGTGCAGATGGGAGAGTTCCTGAAACCTGGCCCTAAAGCAGCCCAGCGTTAGCTCAGTCCCTGCACGCGCACACAGTAAACCCCACCCCCCACCTTCTGCTGCTAACACACAGCCCTGGGTTTTGCTTGGTGCAGACTGGATAGTTTTTTAATGGAGTTAAATGGTGACTATGCTCATAAGCTACTCTTGGGAGACATTTTCTTTTATGTTTCTGACATATTTGTGCCTCCTTCTTAAAGCATAATTGGAAATTGAAGCCAAGGCTGATGCATTGGAGGTTAAATGAAATTAGCACTTAAGCAGCTTGGAAAGTGAATGATATGTTAGTTGCTTTGCCTGCAATGGGATGATGACAGTTACCAGCTGATGTGAAGTTGGTCCCGTTCTTTGGGTGTGAAATGCTTTCCTCTACACCCGGCCGCAAAAAGATTAATTTGAGAGTCAAGCGTATTTCCTTTGCCTATTTGGGGGCTCGATATGAATCCTGAGTCCCTTCTACACCGTGGGGGTGCAAATTAGTGTCAACATCACACCCTGGCCTATTCATCAGGGGCCTCTGCACTCAGGTGAAGAGCTCTGAGCCTCTCCTACAAGATGTTGGGCTAACACCGGGCTCTGTACTGCAGTGCTCCTTATCTGAGTGTCTTTGTAGAGGCAGATCCAAAACTTGGTTATAGCAATTTTAATCCTGAGAGTTTCTTTTCTGTAGCATCACTTCATTTCCCCCACTTTTCTCTCTCCCAGGTATTCCAGAGGCGGCAGAACGGCCAAACTGATTTTTTCCGGAAATGGGCGGAGTACCGTGTTGGCTTCGGGAACTTGGAGGATGAGTTTTGGCTTGGTAATCCTCCTTTGTACTCTCCCTCAGAACCCTGTTCTGGCTTTTCGTCCATCTCTCTCCTTTGTGTGTCTGTCTGGGATTATTGGAAACGCCATGGCTGTTGAGAAGCTGACAGCTCGTGAATTGCTTTCAGTACCTCTCGCTCTGTTTGGCTCCACTATTGATCTGTTTTTATCTTATTGTGGTGTTTTCCTCTTTGCTCTGTCTCTTCCCATCCTCATTAGTAGTCTCTTATGCTGATGGATCTTGACATGAGGCAGCAACAAAGGAAGTAAGCCGCCTGGTGAGGGAGGGGGAGGGGGCCACAGCACACCAGCTGGCATCTCTCAGAAGCCAGGCACTGGCCGGGCCAGCCTGCGGGTCGGGAGAGAAGTGAGGCGACCGCCCTGCCCCAGCTCCCTAGAGGAATGCGATCACCTGCCTTGGTGAGGGAAAGGAAAACATGAAAGTGGCATTGGAGGTGACCTGTAATCTCCCAGAGGTCTGACACAAGCAGGAGGTATAGATTAAGAGCTGAACCGGTGTGTGAAGGTGAATCCACACCCCATCCAGGCAGGTAGCAGAGGCACCAATCCTGGAAAGCGGCAAATCTATTACCTGCATCCCCGTCTTGGTTAGATTTTCACAGTGATGTGCATGAGGAGGCAGGGGGCCAGGCAAATAGCCAGCTCCCATAATCGTGGTCTCCTTTCTCTGTCCCCATCACTGTCTCATCCGGGCCTCGGTGTCTTTCTCCTGGATGCTCACATGACAGCCCTCCACCTCACCTCCCTGCCTCTCCATTATCAGCATGGCCTTCTTCCTGACGCCCAAAATCTGAGCAATGGTTAACCTCATTTGTAAACCCAGGTGAAAGCCAAACCCCTTAGTTAAGGTGCAAAGCCCTCTCTAATCTACCTCCAGAGACTGCTCTCCACCACTAAGCACTCCGCTCCTCTCCCCACCCCCAGCCCCATACACACACCAAACTCCAGACATCCACAGTCACTAATGATTCATCTGCAAGGAACACTCCCAGCCAGCCGTACCCCCCGCCCCCACCCCCCCGTACACCTTGGCGTGCATCTGCATATATTCAAAGACCTCTTCCCATAGAACCTATCGTGCTCCATGTTCTCACCCTTTGCCTGTGGGAAAATTGGCCACTCTCTCTTCTGTGTCCCCAAAGCACAGTGTCCATTTTTCTTTCTGTCTCTCTTGATGATGCTGTGTAAACTTCTTTCAGGACTAGGACCACATCATAGTCCTCTTTTAATCCATTGCCTGTTATGGTGCCTGAGAGAGTAGGTGCTTAAGGATGACCTCTGTGGTCTTCCTCCCCAAAGCCTATAACCCCAGTCTAATCGTGAGGACAAGATCAGAATCTCAATTGACCAATATCTGACCAGTATTCCTCAGAACCATCAAGGTCATCAAAAACGAGGAAAACCTGGCACATCTAGGAGATGCCTAAGGAGACCTAACTAAACATAATGTGGTATCCTGGATGGGACATAGCAGGAAAAAAAAAAAAAGAGCAACATTAGGTAAAAACAAAACATCTGAAAAAATATGGATTTTAGTTCATAATGTGTTGATATCAGCTTGCCAATTGTAACAAATGTATCCTACTAATGAAAGGCGTTAATAATAAGGGAAATTGAGGGTAGAATCTATGGGAACTCTATGTGCATCTTCATAATGTTTCTGTAAATCTAAAATGAATCTAAAATAGGCCTGTTTTGGGGGCACCTGGGTGGTTTAGTCTGTTGGGTGACCAATTCTTGATTTCCTCTCAGGGGCCATGATCCCAGGGTCATAAGATCAACCCTAGAGTTTGGCTCTGAGTAGTGCATGGAGCTTGCTTAAAATTCTCTCCCCCCTCTCTGCCCCTCCTCTACTTGTACACACACACTCTCTCTAGGTCTCTCTCTTCCAAAAATAAAAAATAACTTATTTTTTAAAGTTTATTTATTACGGCTTCTGGGCGGCTCAGTCAGTTAAGCATCTGACTTCGGCTCAGGTCATGATCTCACAGTTTGTGAGTTCGAGCCCCGTGTTGGGCTCTGTGCTGACAGGTCAGAGCCTGGAGCCTGCTTTGGATTCTGTGTTTCCCTCTCTCTCTGACCCTGCCCCACTCCTGCTCTGTCTCTCTTTGTCTCTCAAAAATAAATAAACGTTAAAAAAAAGAGAGAGAGTAGGCATCAGTCAACCTATGATAAGAATTTATTGAGTACCTATTAGATGCCCAGATCTATGTTTGCTGATGTAGGTAATAAAACTACAAGGTAAGAACATCGAGAGAGCAGTCAAGCCAATAGGAAGTATTTACCTTCTAGAAGCTTCCATATAGCCTGGGAGGCAAGTGCATGCACACAAATCCAAAGGCTCAGCAGACAGGGCTCGTATCCCCCAGACCTCAGCCACTCTACACAGCATCCACAATCCTTGCGTTATCTATGAAGTAGCTGGACTACTACACACTTAAATCCCCTCTGTATCACTTGCTTTATTAAGTTAAATCTACTGTTTGGGGAAGAAACTTAACAGCACTGCAAGCTAGTTACCATGTGCCAAAATAAAAAGGAGCCTTAAAATGAATACAATGAAAAGGAAACAATGTTAATATTATTAAAGACAGTTAAATACAGAGCCCTCATGCCTGATGTCATGGCAGGGTGCGGGGGAGCGGGGTGGTACAAAGATTAGAAAATGTCTGGGGGCTCACCACCAAGCACTAGGACCAGAGACTGGAAGTCAAGGTTAGGATTAGAGTTAAAGTTCCTCCTTCACCTATTAAGAAAGAAATAGAATTTGGAAATACCTTTCTCCCTATATGTTTAAGATTATTTACTCATCCTTATTCCCAGAGTATTTCTCATCTGGTGAGAAATGCCATCCTACACTGAGAAACACTGTAAACCTACCAAGTACCAAGTACCGAGGAGAAGGCCACAGATACTCAGAGAGGGGAGGGGTCAGCTGTGTGGAGGAGGTGCTGAGGGATGAATGAGAAGAATACAGGAAGGAAGGGGACAAGAAAAGAGATAAGGAAGGGATTCTTCTGATGGGCACAAATGCGATAGTAAGGAAACCAACCACTCAGAGGAAAGGTGCAGGTCAGGGAAAGAAAAAAATGAGGTTAGTGGGTTGAATGAAGGCACATTATGTTACCTAAAGCTGGGAAGAAAAGTCTTGACTTAGTGCCATAAGTAATAGGGAGCCAGTGAGGGTTCTTGAACAGAGGCATGGCTTGGTGATACATGTTGGACAGCAATACTCAGATTGGGGATAACTATGACCCATGGTCTATATCTTAAGTTGGGTTCCCTGGAAGCAGAGCAAGGAGTCTTGTTCAAGTGAGTTATTGGGTGAGTGCTCTCAGAAGCAAGGGAATGGAGGAAGCAAGACAGAACAGGGGGAAATATGCAAAACTGTGGTTTGCCTCAGGTGAGCATGAGTGCGGGAGCATGAACTGCTTCTCAGAGTTGGTCCCCACTAGGGCAAGGGGGCTGGCCTTTTGTACCCCCCATGTCAGGCATTAATAAAGGTCTGCTTCAAGGCTTAGGGGAGCGAGAATGTAGCTGCCAGGGGAAGTGACTCCTGTATGGTCAAGAGCAATTATCCAAGAAGGCAGCTGTGAGTTGTTACCAGTTGTTACCTGCTCACAACATCTAGAAGCTGGGGGATAGGTCCACCATCTACTGAGGCCATCCAGGAAGGCGCCCCAGGATCTACTACATCCACACAAGCACAAGCCTAGGGTAGGTTGTGGGTCAGCAACCCAGCAAACAGCAAATAGTCCTCAACTTATAATCAGCGTAAAGCTTTAAGTCTCTATGAGGATAGGGAAGCAGAAAGATACAGGTGGCCCTCAGCCAATCATTTCACTTGTGTGGATTTCAATCTCCTTTTCCACAGAGAGATTACCCTAAGAAATCTATAAATTACCTTCCATCCCCTCGATTCTTTCATTCTCATGATGGCATGCATACTCTGATAGATATGAGACATGACAGCCAAGCAAGAGGACCTCAGTTTAGTAGGCAGATAGAAATCAGGAGGACTCCGACATTACTAGCAATGGAAGCTGAGTGGTTCAAAGTCTGGACAGGTAGGTCAAAACCAGAAAGTCCCAGAGCACAGCCAGCCAGGGCAAGCAGACAAGGGAATATATATGAGAAAACATCTCAATGGAGAATGTGATCTCAGAGTTTGCACCTTATAAGAATCTATTAGATCAAGGCCTGGGAAGCATAGAGCCCAAAGAGACACAAATAGGGGAACATAACCACCCAGAAACCCATGCAGAGGGGGCAATGCAAGCCGTAGCAGGTAGATTAGACAGAAAGGAACCTTGGTCATGGGGCAGATGGCTATATCCCCTAAGTTGGGTAGGGGAGACCAGGAGAGCTGGAGGCTGAGAAAGGGAAGGGCAGTGTAATGCAAGGTAACAGAAGCCGTTTTGCAGACTACTGTGTGATGGTAGGATGTCTGGCTCTCCTGGGCCCCTAGTGCTGGTCCTGAAGTCCTCTCTGATCAGTATCTCTACCTCTGGCTTCCTATCACTGACACCAAAAGATTCATGCCCACGTAATTAATGCCTCTTGTCATTTTCACCCAACAATGAGGTTTGAAGTGGAAGATGGAAGGGGAAGGGTCCGGAGTCCTGAGGCTCAAGGTTTGTCCATAACTGGGTCAAGACTGGGTGAGAGGACCCCTTGAGCTGATCCGTGGTGGAAACCCATCAGCAGACCAGGGCTTGTCTTTCTGCAGTAAAAAATTTATGAGTCTGGCCAAGCTCTGTTTGATAAATGACCTGAGAAGTTCTGAGGGATCCCCCTCCTCCTCTATAACATCTGTTCTGAGGCCACTGTCCCATTTTCCCTCCCCCTTCCAAAGCTGCCGGCTCTGGGCCCCCTACATTTTCTGCTCTTCTTCCCAGGACTGGACAACATACACAGGATCACATCCCAGGGCCGCTATGAACTGCGTGTGGACATGCGCGATGGCCAGGAGGCCGCCTTCGCCTACTACGACAAGTTCTCTGTGGAGGATGGCAGAAACCTGTACAAACTGCGCCTGGGAGTCTACAATGGCACCGCAGGTACCCCAGCCCCTGAGGAGACAAGACCCCAGGGCCGTGCACTCCACTGTCCAGGCCTGAGCCACCCGGGGCAGCAACAGCACTGACAGCATGTGCGAATTCCCTGCTAGCCACAGTGGGGTGGGGTGGAGGGCCAGGAGTCCCAGGCACTGGTGCCAGATGTCCAGAGCCACTCAGGTGACCTGAAATCAGTTTCCAAGGGCTTCAATTTCCTCATCTGGAAAATCATAATAATGATGCCTACCCTACTTCACAGAGTAGTCAGAAAAAACACGATCAATGCAGTGAAAGTATTTTTAAAGTTTAAAAGAAAAAAAGTGCCACGTGAGGGCAAAGGATTGTTTTTCTTGTCCCGATTAATCAATATGGGCTCTTACCCAATGAGAGCATAATCAGCTATTGTCTGGCTAGAAATTCCCCCTGCGATGACATCTAGGAAAACCATCTTGCAACTAATGGAGATTAAACAATCCCTCCATGTTCTGAGATGATCTCCTCCTATCAGCAGTCACACCTTCTAGAATGAGCCTCACTGGCCACATTTCTTTCATTCCTCCATGAGAACCAAGTACATGGTCACATTTCCTATATAGATTTTTATGACATCTCTACTAAGCAGAACAACCATTTCTATAAGCTCTGTTGCATTAATAGTTTTATCAGAACATAATATCCAGTCTCCTTCTTAGGCTTTTCCAATCTGTTTCCTGGGTTCTGTGAAAGCACATTTCATAAGACCTGTTTGGTGAGATATTCTACTGTTTGGTATGTGGAGTTACTGGTCCTTTCATTAACTCCAATCATAGGACTAAATGCTAGTGTTTAATTTTAGCAGCATGGTTGTGTCTCTTGGAATTAAGAAGATCAGCAAGGTGTTGCCCTTCCAATTACTGCATCTGTCCAATTATTTCTCTTCTCATTCAGGTACTATTACTCCATAGGAAGACATGCTTTATTCATAGTGGAGATGATTCCCAGAGGCAGTCAGTCAGATCTGCCTGAAGTGCCCCTAACAAAAATTCCAATTTGCCACACTTTGGACATAAAATAGCCATTGAAATGGAGTGTATTAACCAAGACATCAGACTAAACCATTTCAAAAAAACCTGAAACCATACGCTCCCTAAGATTAGAATTGGACCTGCAGAAAAGCAGTTCTTATTCTCCCCACAGGAAGGAAAGCAACCCCTCCCCATTGCTCCCCCGTCCCACCTTCCTCCCCTTCTTCACCTGCTCCAGGCGTCTGCCTCCCATCAACCCAGCCACTGCTGCCTTTCCTGCAGCTCCGGCTTGCTACCGAGCCCCATGGAGGGCAGGACTGTTGAGCCGCATTGTACTCTCATGTCTCATGGGCAAAGCCTGCCAGTAAATTGGCCAATCATCAAAAATTAATTACAGTGTAAACCCTCCCTTCAAATATTCAGTTCAACTTCCTCAAGGATGAAAACCTGTGCTTATGTAGTCTTCCCCCTTCTCTGGGCAGCTCTACCTAATGGTTGTTTTGTCTAGGCCAAAAGTCTCCAGAAGGGAAGAGGTCATCCTATCTTTCTGGCATTTACCATTGCCCAATTCTCTTGGCCTTTACCTTGACTTGTTGCTCACTGTATTGCCCCTATTGGCAATACTCCATCCAATGGCTTCCAATCCAAGTTCTGCCCCTCTCCTGTCCCCATTCCTCAAGGCTATACAAACCTAAGTGTGTAGTCAGGACTCTAACTAGATAAGAACTGAAAACTCCAAATCAAGTTACCAATAAGAGCTTGAAGAGCAACCCCTACAGGTTCATTGAACAAGTTATGGGGACTCAAAGGAAGCATAAGCCTCTGCAAGGACTAAACATGTATTTTTTAAAAAAGATCCACAAGAGGCACCAGCTCTTGATCTCAGGATTGTGGTTCGAGCCCCCATGTTGGGTATAGACACTACTGAAATGAATAACTAACTAAACATTAAAAAAAAAAAATAAAAACTTAAAAAGAACCACAAAGGAATGGTACCACTTCCAGTTTACGAGGTGTTCATTAGCCTAAGATGGAGTAACATCTGGCTAGGATCCCAGTGATGAGGGAAACAGTCCAGAGAAGGCAAACCCTGGAAGGGAAGTCACAGAAGGAGCTGTTATCATGGACAAAGGGCAGGCGTGAAGGTCCTTGTTGCCCAGGACAGCTGTGCGTTGAGAAGAAATAGAAGGAAGATTGGTAGAGTAGGATTGGAGCTGGAGCCTGAAGGGCTTTAGAAAAGGGGGCTGTCTTGCCATGGTGAGCAGTGGAGAGTCATGGTAGGTCCTGAGACTTTGGGATTTGGGGGTTTGTAGGAAGATCAGTGTGACAGCCATAAACCAGATGAAGTAAATCTGAGTGAAGAACAGACACCAGCTGGCATGAGCTGCTGCATTAATCTTGGTAGGAGATAATAGGAGACTTGACTAATGTCAGGAATTAAGAGAAAGGTATAAATCTGAACAGTGGTTTGAGAGAGAAAAACCAAGACTCAGACAACATACTGAATATATGAGGTAGGTATAAGGCAGAGGTGGGAAGGGGAGCCAGATCTGGGGAGGAGACAAAGACCAATGGTGGGACCTATCCCAGGCAGCAGCAGGTGACACCAGAGTGGAGAGTGGAGAGGATTGTTCTCAGACAGCAGTGAGGGCATATTCTAGATTACAGAGAGGCAAGCAGGGGATGAGAAAATGAGGTGGACAGAAGCAACAGAGTTAAACTGGTGGTAAAGAAAGGGTCACCAGATAATAGGATTAATCCAAGAATTTTAATTTCTTTAATGTTTTATTTTGAGAGAGAGAGAGAAAGAGAGAGAGAGAACATGCATGTGCATGTGAATGTGGGAGAGGGGCAGAGAGAGAAAGGAAGACAGGGAATCCCAAGCAGGCTTCATGCTGTCATTCAGGGCTCCAACTCATGAACCATGAGATCATGACCTGAGCCAAAATCAAGAGTTGGATACTTTACCGACTGAGCCACCCAGGTGCCCCCTAAGAATTTTCAAAGGTAAAGGATAAGAATATGATTTAGTACTGAAAGAGTTTAAAATGCATACATATATATTTTTATATATATATATATATATATATATATATATATATATATATTCTGCATATATACATAAAATAAGACATGTTTTTGCCTTCTGGACCTAAAGAAATGGGAAAGAATGAGTTTCAGATAGTGGGATTAGCTCTCTCTATGGACACAAAGCCTGATCCCCTGTAGACTGGGAGGAGAGGACGAAAAGGATGGAATAGAGACAGGATATGTTGAGTTGAGAGTATCAGACTGACCTGAGAGTATCAACTGACCTGAGAGTATCAGACTTCCCCACAGAATAAAGACCATCCCCTAAGAGCTAAGCTGTGGTGGGAAGCAGTTAAGGCACTGAGTGGCTACCATAAGTGTGGAGTAGGATGCCACAGATAACACAGAACTATGGTCCCTCCCAGTTTAAAGTGAGCTCAGAAGCATCTATGATAATGTTCATTCAATGACATGAACCCCTTCATGACATCTCCACCTATAAATTCCACCCAAAATTCGGCCAATACTTATAGGTTCATTACAGTTTGATCCCTTGGCTCAGTTACTCAGTTCATAGGAGTCAACTGCACAACATCTCAACAAGATAATACCCAGCCTCTGTTTGCCTCTAAGACTAGAGATCACATCCCGTCTCCAACCAGTCTGTCCTGTATGTGAACAGCTCCAATAGCTAGGTAATTTTTCCTCCTATAATTAGCTAAAATGTGCCTCCTCTCAGTCTCCACCTACTGATCCTCATATCCGCCCCCCCCATTTATTTTATATTTTATTTTATTTTATATTTTATTTTATTTTATTTTATTTTTTACTTAGTAGCCCATGAGCTATTTGGAAATGCTGATATGGCCCTCGTCTCCCATTCAAGCCTGCTCTTCCCCAAGATACAGCCCTGGTTTTCCCAAATCCTTCTCTGCCGTGGTTAAGATTTTTTTCATCATGCTTTCTCCTATGGACTGGAATTCTAGCTAGCCCCTCTTTACATCTGGCATCAAGTTCTGAATGTGGGGTTTTGGGTGTGGGTTGAGCAGGCCTAATGAACCATGGAGAAGGCCATGTCATGAATGCATGGTGTAACCCAGATTGACCACATCACCATGCCTCATCACTGTCTCCTGTGAAGACAAAAGAATCATGCAGGCCTGGAAGAAACAGATGGGGGTGGGGGAAGGTGAGGTGAACTGAGTGGACACAGCTCTTAGCAGAAGGTCAGAGGGGTGAGGAAATGAATTGCAGAGAGCAGCATGGAAAGTTGCTGACCCCGGGGTAAGGGGAAATAAGAGTTCAGTCCAGCCAGGCTGAGGAAGTGCGTGGAAATGGGGGAGGAGGTAAACGGAAAGTCCCTTAAGTGGAAGCTAGGTTTCTTGGGAGAGGGTCAAATGTCCAGAAAATGCTGATAAAA
Source organism: Proteles cristata cristata (assembly GCA_017311185.1). NCBI lineage: Eukaryota > Metazoa > Chordata > Mammalia > Carnivora > Hyaenidae > Proteles > Proteles cristata. The sequence goes on along the minus strand of JAESUZ010005116.1, from coordinate 951,090 downwards.
GAGTGAAAAATCAGATAGCTTTACAAAAACATCTTTTTTACAGGGGACTCCCTCAGCTATCACCAGGGACGCCCTTTCTCCACTGAGGACAGAGACAATGATGTCGCAGTTACCAACTGTGCCATGTCGTACAAGGGGGCCTGGTGGTACAAGAACTGCCACCGGACTAATCTCAATGGGAAATACGGAGAATCCAGGCACAGTCAGGTAGGTGAGGCTCTGCCCGCACAATTTGGTCTTACATTTCCCTTTATAAAAATTAAAAAAAAAAAAAAAGTCTTGAGAAAGGAATATCATGAAGAGGGAGGTAATGCAGGCTCTGGAACAAGGGGAGGACCAAAGTAGAAGCCAGTGGAAGGAAAGAAAAGCATCTGGACTCAGAAGCTAGAACTCACCCAGAGAAGCCCTTGACAACCAGTCATGTTCCATTTCGTTTCCTCATCTAAATGATCTCAACAATCCCATGGAGAGCTCATCAATCTTAGGGACAGCTTAGAAGTTCAACGTCATCTTAAGAAAGACCCCAGGAAAGTAGAGATCAGAAAACCAGTGTCCACTGGACTATCTCTCCCCATTAGAGACGACAAGTCCGCATGCTGGACAGTGATGGGGTGACCAACCGGACCAATCGGGACTTTCCCAGTTTTAGCACCGAAAGGCCAGCAGTAAGGAAAACCCCTTGGCCCTGTGCAAACCAAGATGGTGGTCACCATAGGCAGAAACCACCTGACTCTCCCATCAAGAGTGAGCAGTCAGACACAATTCTTCTCTTCAAAGTGCTTGTATGCTATTGGGATTTTGAAATCCAGCACTGATAACTGGTACATGTAAATCCTGAAATCCAAAACATTAAAACTGGAAGAAAGAAATGACCTGAAGAACAGCCCTAATGAATACCCAGGCCATAGGCATGCTTAGAAAGAAAACCTGGAAACAGACTTTGCTCCTTTGACCTTATCAGGGAGCTGGACCACAGAGCTTCACGTTAATGGAAAATGGCTAAATCCACATGGTGGCTTCCCCACTCCTTTTCAAGTTGGGGAACACCCAATTCTGGGGGGAGACAAAGACCTGACATGCTCGTCTTTCTCCTTCCCAGGGAATCAACTGGTACCATTGGAAAGGCCACGAGTTCTCCATCCCTTTCGTGGAAATGAAGATGCGCCCCTACAGCCACCGTCTCACAGCAGGGAGGAAGCGGCGGTCCTTGCAATTCTGAGCAGTGGGCGGCCACGGGCCAACTGACCTTTTCTGTCATCTGTTTGTATTTTATAATATGAAACAAGGGGTGGGGGATAAGAGTAATGTGCTTTGCGACATGTTAAGGGTGTTTGAGGAAGCAGGCCACAGCTGTTCGTGGTTTCTGCTATCCGGGGCCTGGCCCTGGGCCTCCATTCTCCCTCCCAGACAGTCATCCTTAACCTTCCCCTCTTTGCCCACCGAGGAGGGAAAGTGATTTTTTTTTTTTAGAAGACCAATTTAAAGGCAAGTCCTGGCGTTAGATTGCTAGGGCAACGGGTCTTCTTTACCTGCCCTCCTAGGAGTTTTCCTTCACTTCCAGGTATCTGTGCTCTGGTCATTGCCTTGGATGGCCAGGTTCTCAACCAGCCCATGGAAGAAGCCATGGCAATAGAGATCAGCCAATAGCTCCCATAAGAGGAAACAGATGAATCTTATCCCATCCCAACAGCCCCTTCTCATCTTCTGACACTCTCACCAGCCAAGTGTCACACTACCTTCTTCAGATCAGTGGCCTCTTTTCCAGCCCCAATCAATCCTGTGCCTACTGCCCTCCGACACTTAGACCCCCAAGGGCCCACAAGCCCACCCACTGCTTGTTCTAGACTCTGGTTCCCAAGGCATTGCCCACACCTGGCTCTGGGCTGCACAGGGGCTGTGTCCCTGAGCGTCTTAAGTCACTGCCCCTCTCTCGGGTAAGACAGACAGCAACTTCCTTTATGGGTGAAAGGGGGGGATGGGTGAGGATTTAGCGCTTTGGGGTCACACAGTGAGTCAAGGACAAAAGAAGTAGAAATCAAGGCATCTGCCATTCGAGATGACAGGTCCCGTGGAAAACACAGATCCTACCTAGCTCTGTTTTCTTATTTCTGGTCCTGTTTGTCATGGATTTTTTTTTTCTGAATTGCAAACGGGAGGCCTCGTTTCCATCTTCAGCCAGGCTCAGCCTTAATGTGGGTAGCTTAATAAGGATCAGAAGAAGAAGTTATAGGACCAGCCAGCCATTCCCCTGGCTGGTAATTCCTGGAAAAAGGTGAAATTCGGGGGGCTTTTTTTGGTCCTGTGGGAAATAGGAATGACCTCTTTAATGAGTTGACATTATGAGAAGCCTCTCTCCATCTTCTTTTATTATTCTGCCTTTGAGAGGAAAAATGAAAAGTGCCAGAGGAAATTACATCTGGAAATCCAAAGGTGAAGAGGGGAGGACTGGGGGCCCACCTCCCATTTTATGAGATGTGTTTCTCTTCATTCCCATGATTTGATTTTTAAGCCCAAGAGAGCTGGAGGCTTGAGAAGCCATGACCCCTTGAGTTCTGCAAATCAAATGTCAGCTGCTGCCATCCCTGTAGCGTCAGCCAAAATCCACACCCAGCACCCCCTGCTGCCTTCCCCTTTTCCTATCCTTTATCTCAAGGCCCCAGCTCTGTTTCCTGTAGTGCCCACATTCAGCCAAGCTAGGGCATCTTGTCCTCTCCCAGCCAGTTGCCAGAAGAGTCTGAAAGTTAGCATCTTTCTAATCTACAGTGTAACCAAGCTCTGATCACCAGGAGAGGACAGCCCCTCGGGCGGCTGACCATGCTCCTGATGTTGTGAGGATGAAGTCAGCTGCTCCCAGCTACTGGCACCCTCCCTTAGCAGGCCTCCGAGACCTGGTGTGCTGCTCTGTGTGGGTGTGCCCGACACACCCGGTGCTGAGAAATGGGAGTCACAGTGCCATTTCTCAGTTCAGCATGGACTTCAAAAAGAACTAGGGGGAGAAGGAAGAAAGAGAACCAATCCCTTCCAGAAACCTGTACATTAGATGAGATTCAGCTAGAGAGTGGGGCACCAGTGAATAGTAGGAAGCACACAGAAAGGAAGCTGGGGGCTGAGGTAGAGGCCCACCTCTGCCGTTTTGTTGACTCTGTGATATCGGGGAAGATATCTGATATTGTTTTCTCTCTCTGGGCCTCAGTTTCTCTCCTATTGAATCAAAGCTTAGACTAGAATGGCTACTAACTTTTCATTTGGTTTTGATAGTCAGTAATGCTAGTTGCTGATCTGAAAATCTAAGTAAAATTGGGCATTGATGAGAGAGCACAATTAAGTAATGAAAATTCACCAGAAGCCCTGTTTTATTGGAAGGAAGGAAGGAAGAAAGGAAGGGAGGGAGGGAGGAAGGTTGGTTGGTTTAGAAGTCATAAATAAAACACACACACAGGAAAAATCTTTATAGAAGAGGTAATGCCAAGTAAGAGGCCAAACTCATTTTGTCCATAAAAGCAGAGCCCAGGGGACTGGGTGGTGCCTGAACAGCCTACCTCATCCAGGGAACTGAAACAAAAAGCTTATGAGTCCTTGTGTGGTCAATTCAGGTGAAAGCCAAGAAGTATCAGTGGAAACCGAAAGCTGTCTTTCGTTACAACCATTTTACCCTATGGAACATTTTTATAAATAGTATCAGCAGCATTGCCTGAATTCACTTCAAAAACTTTTAAAGCAAGAAAGAGACTTCAAAGATTAGCTCACCCACCTCCTATAAAAAGATGTATAGATTCCTTTATTGAGTGATTTTCTCACGAGCTTTTACCATTTTCAAGAGACACTGTGCCCTGTTCTCTCCCCAAGATCCATGATCAACTAAACTCAAAGCTCCTTAACTTCACTCACTGATTCTTGCTTATCTTGTTCCTCCACACTTATGTTCTTTGCAAAGGTGGATCCAATAAGCAATACTCACAAGGCACTCACCTAAGCACACCAGTTTCCCCTCAAGGGACTCTCAAGGAATAGAACTGGACCCCACCCAGAGGCCAGTTAACTGCAGGAGTAGGATTTAGTCTCAATCCTAATTTTAGACACTTAGAAACAGATAAAACCTACCAATGACTGAAACAGACCCATTGCCTAGATCCAAGATCCAAACAGTTTTCACATTTCCCCATCAGATAAAAATAGTTCCCAACAGAGTAACTCCCATTCTCCAGGGTTCTTTCTGGAAGGTCAAGGAGGTGGATATAAAAGTGAGGGGGGATGGGGGAGGAAACAAATCTGTGGGAAACTCCTGCCTTTTCACTGGATTTAACTGGAGGAGGGAGACTTGCTAGGTGTGGCCACAAGGTGGCGATCACCACCCCCCAACCACCACCTGTAAGTATGAAACATGGTGGGAGTTGAGGACAGCAAGCTCTTTGGGGCTTCCAGGAGAACCCACGCCAAACCAAGATTCAGGAAAACCTGAAAACTGATTTTCACAGGAGAGTGAATTGTAGAAGAAGAAGAAGAAGAAGAAGGAGGAGGAGGAGGAGGAGGAGGAGGAGGAGGAGAATTGGCAGTAAGGAAGTGCAGAGCAAACTTCCACAAATAGTTAAACCCACCAGACCCCTCACCTACGGGGGGGGGGGGGGTTCCCCGACTCAGCTGCTTGTGACCGGGCAGGGCACCTCCCGCCCTCTCCCCTGGAAACCAAGCAGCTCTTTGCACACTGAACACTGTTATTTCAAAGACAACCCTAAAAAACCAAGGTGGCCAATGAGCTCAATGCCAAGCCAAACAACCCTCATCCCATTTGTACTTTGAAAATCCCGTCTCAGAACAGAGCTGTAGATTACGGGACACTAGGTCATTATGGAATCTTTTTCAAAGCACTCATTCGAAAGCATCAGTTGAGAAAGGGTTTATGAGTTCCTCTTTGTCTTTTTCTCCGGAGAAAAAGTGGAACCTGGCAGCTTGGATGCTCCACGCTGAGGAAGCTGAAGTAGACTCTCCAGTGACCCAGACTTGCACATATTCCTGGGACATGAAAACATTTTTCTTCTTTTCTTTTTTTTTTTTTAAACCTCCCCCTGAAATTTCAGCTCAGGTGAACCACTTACTGGGGGTACGTGCTTTCTTTCTATCAGAATCCTAATTAGTCTAATTCCTCACTTCCATTTCTTTCCCTCCAAAGGGAGCACTCTACTTGCATCTCACTGTCTGTTGCAAAAACTTTGAAAAGGAAAGATTCAAACCTCAGTTTCGTTTCAATAAGCCCGAGGAAGATGGAATAATTTGTTCATTTGTTTCAAACTGGCCAAGGCTGTGGGACCTCAGGGGCCTGGGGCGGGAGTGGTGAAGTTTGGGAGTCTGCCTCTTCCACAAAGCTCCAGACGCCAGGAAGTGGCCAACTCAGCTCCACCCAAACCCCCCTGGGTGGCCTGTCTTTCTCCAGGTGACAGTGACAGAGAGATTCTGTGCTCTGGAAAGGCTACACACAGGGCTGGCTTCTGGATTATGCCTGTAGCCTTTTTGTCTGGCTATATCTCTGGGTCTATCAGCCATATTCCTGAACATTTTTGACTAAATGTTCCCCCAAGCCTTTGTCTCTTCCATAACCCCACCCCAGCTGAGTCTCCCTCAAATGTAATCCAGCATTTCGGTACCATCAGGCCAAATGAGAATTTACAGACCAGATGAAACCTCCAAAAGCAAGTAGGGGAAAAGCTCTAGTGTTCTGGAAGTGGGTGTGTTATGTACATTCAGGTCCAGTTTGAAAGAAGGGCTCTGGTTCATGCTAATTGTAGCCACGTTAGATTCGCTGGTGTCCATTCTGTGTTCTTCAACCCTTGAGAAATGGCTGGGAAGAAGAAAACATAAAATATAGAACACAAAATAAAAATAAAATAAAATAGAAGCAGATGGATGATTGGAGACTAAAAGCAAGCCTCTTAGGGATGGCCCACAGTCGAAACAAGTGTGAGGGGCCCTGCATCCTTGACTTCTGGTCTCACCTCCCACCAGAGTGCCTGTCAGTTCACCCATTGCACCTGAGGAGAAACTAAGGTACCAGAGACCTTCTTGCTGCAGAAAATGAGAAGAAAGAGGCTCTTTTTACTTGCTCAACCGGTCCTGCCTAGACCTCGCTTTTCCTTCAAGGCACCCACAAGCCTGATTTGTCATCTCTAGCATTTCTGATTCATGTTTCAAGGTCACCCCTTGCCTGAAGCATGACTTCATTGCACCTGCAGTACTTCATTGTCCAAATGTCCTTGGCAAACCTCACAGTCTTTGGACAGTGTTGCATTTTCTCCAAACTGGAAATCCTCCCTCCCTCCCAAGCTTAATAAGGCTGTTGCTGAGTATCCAAATAACAGAGCTCTTGTTCCTCAGACCAGCTCTGCCCCCTCTGTTGACTTGACAAAACAGCTCCTCGTTGTCGGTTGTGAGGCTGGGCTGATGCTAAATTTCCGGTTCAGAAACATGTAACCCTTTACGGTCTCATGAATCCATTCTTACAGGTACTGGCATTGGCTCATTGGCACCAGGGGCATATGGGAGACAGAGGAAGCATTCTAGGAGCCTGGGAACACCCAAGCCACAGAGAGGGTTTGGATCCAGATATATGCCAGAAGGCAAATGCACAGATAGGAACTACTGTTTTCTTCCCACTTTAGTACCCTCAGGGACAGCCTCTGTTGCTCTGTGACATCCTTCCACTGGACCCTAATGCGGTCAGCACTGCCTCTAAAATGAAAACGTTGGGAACATACCTTCAGAGCTAGAAAGGACTGGAGGTCTTCTAACCTGAAACAGAGACCTAGAAAGGTTAGACAACTTGCCCAAGTTCACACAGCTAATTAGTAACAGAGCTGAGATCCTATCTGGCAAAAGCCTTGTAATATTTCTCTCCCCAAGCAAAGACAAAGAGAAATGGCATTTACTGCACTCCTACAACTCCAGATATTGTGCTAGGAACTTTATATATATTACTTAATTAAATCCTCACCACAATCCTAACTCAAGTTTGACCATTTTACAGATGATGAAATGGAGGCACAGAAAGGTTTGGTAACATGCCCAGAGTCATAGAGCCACTAAGGAGAGCTATAATCAGAATCCCTCTAATTCTAAAGCCCTTGCTTTTGCTACTTCAGAAGGCTGCCGCCCCTTCTACTTGTTTAGCCCCATGGCCGCCATCTTGGATTTATTCATGTTTGTACAAAGGGGCTTCTGATGCCACTTCCCTCTGTCTTTTAAGAAAAGAGATTTCTTGCCTTGTTTTTGCCTCGTCCTCCAGGTGACCTTGAAATTACATCAGATGGAAGAAGCATCCTGACAGCTTTTTCCTTTTCTTTTTTTTTCTCTTTCTTTTCTTTTTTTTTTTTTTAATTGGGAAGTAAGAAAAAGATTTACAGCAAGTTGGTAGCAGACAGAAAAGACCAGGACACAAGCACTATTTCACCCAACACCACTCCTTTGGGAATATAGCAGCCTCTTTCCCACCCAACATTGGAAGAGTAGGAAATTCAAAAATCATTCTTCTCAAACTGGATAGACAAGATAGGAAAGACTGAGGAAAATAAAAATGGCACATGTTTCCTGGGGCATCAGTTTCACTCCAGAATTTGGGAGGAAAGGAGTTCTATTATTAATATATTGAAACCAATACAGACAGTATCTTGACTGGGATTGCATTAAATGTGTAGATTGCTTTGGGTAGTAATGACATTTTAATGTTATTCTTCCAATCCATGATCAAATGCAGAAATCCCGTGGAATTTTAGGCTCGAATCAGCAGGCTGCAGACTGATTTGGGCTCTTTCCTCCCAGACTTTCATGGGTACAATAAACGTGCCCCTATCGGAGCACCTCATTGAAAGCTTTGGGGAATGAGGCCCACAGAAGGCAGAAGACTAATGTTACTTATTCCTCTCTTCCTACCTGCTCTCACCTCTCTAGTGTGTGGGGTGGTGTGTTGAGGGGGGATCTCAGAGGCAAGTTAGGTACAAACTCAGCTCTCTTTGCCACATTAAGGACTTTAGAGGGAAATTAGTACTTGGTAAATAGTATTTTTGTCTGCCAGGCCCAAACTCCAGAAATGAACGCTTTCCTCTTAATAGAACGCCACTTGTGTATAAAGGAATAAATTTCTCCAAGAGAGAGTTCTGCATTCTATGGTCCCACAGACTCAAGGTTCAGAATCTAGAAGAGTTACTATTAACACCACCGACCCCTCCTTCACACACACAACCATCCGGTTATTCCACTCTCGGTTACGCCCCAGGCCCATAGGAACCACCTACCCCCCGTTACTCTGAGCAAGTCACTGTGACTTTGAGGGAGCTGTTATCTTGGGCCCCGGCAGCTGAAACCCACCCTGGTGGTCTCTAGATCATTGTTCTGAGAAACCATAAACACCAAGTCCTCCAATGCCCTCGAATTTGAGTTTGTCGTTTTAACCTTTAACAGCCTTTTCAGGTAAAAATAACAACGACCAATTTACTGACTTTGTAGCTACCTTGTGCTTGGAAAAAGCATTTGTTTCAAAGAAAGACTGGAAGAAAGAAAGAAAAAAAACAAGAAGAAAAATGGAGTTCATGCTCCTCAGGCGATGTACACTTTAGTGAACTAAAATAAAAATAAAAAGAGAGGAAGGGGGAGGAGATGCCAACTTGCCCCATCCTTTCCTGGCACTGTAGCTCAAAGACTGAAATCTCCACTTGTTAACCATTGTTAACTAGTATTTTTAGTCCTGATTGCTTTTAGCCTCTGTATAGTTCCTTTTTTAAACACATTTTCTATGCGTCAATAAAAGATCCTGAAGGAGTGGCGTGCATCTTCCGAGTCCTGTGGGGAATTATGGAGGCCTGCCTCTCGTAATGACCGGTCTGCCTCCTCCTTTGCTCTGGGTCTCCTCCCCTCAGCGTTCACCCACCACTGCTACCAAAATGCCTTCTCTGCGTCGCCCTGTCGTGTTGGCCGCTCTCATCCCTGCAGGTGCTGCTACTCTCCCTGTGCCCCTTGCCTTCCTTGATCCTATTGTCTCATTGTAGCTTCACTATCCCTACCCTTCTCTTCCCACCACCCACCCTCTTCTCCCTGCCTCTCTGTCTCTCTCTCTTCCTCCCCTCCCTCCACTCAGTCTGAATTCCTCATCTCACCAGTTGCTTTTACCCTCAGAAAAGGTCCCTGACAAGTGGCAACCTTTGCTGGATGCCCCAGCATCACCCAGATTGGTCCGGTCTATGGTTTGGAGCCCTCGATCAGCCACAAAGACAAACCTGCTGTCCGGTTCCCTCGAGCCTGGAACGCCCAGGGGTAGCCAGTCTCCAAAGCTCTAGTGCCATCTATGGGCACTGGCAGAGATTATTTAATTGTCCTAACTTGCCCAGCCTGTCCGCCCTTAATAGCTGAGTCTCCAGCTTCAAGGACCACCTGTCTCTCAGGCTTGGTCACTTGGGAAAACAGTCACCTTTTCCCCCCCTTGAAAATGAGCCTGGTGCACACTGTGAGACCAACAGTCACCTCCAGGTCATAAGGTAACACCCAGCCAGGGAACAGTCTGGAAGAGCAGGGGCATGAGGGAAACTTCTATCGGGCTCAGTTCCACAAGAACACAAAGCAGCAGTGTAGAGACAGCAGTAGCAGGTAGTTGGGGCCCTGCACCCAGGCAAGCCCTCTCCCCTGCTCCAGGGGGAGGGCCATTCCAGGAGAGCCCCTGGGGGCGGTCCGCCTAGCTGTGTCTTATGACAAGAATTACCCAGTGGGGAAGGGTGAGGGGGGAACAGCAGGAATAAGAGTCAGAGGGCATTCCTCCTAGTATCTTCTAGGCTCCGGCAGGCCGCTTGCCAACCTGGGCCGTGTAAGAAACAGGGACAAAATCCCAGCTCCCAGCTCCATGACGGTCTCCCACTAAAGTGCCTGCCCTACCCCAGCATCAGGACAGACACCCCTGTGACTCATTTCCTCTCCCTCCATCATTTCCTAAAATACAGGTTTCTGTGGTAGCGGCAAGAGAGGCCATTTAAAAACAGTCACATTTCCTGGTCCTATTTTAAGTAAGCCACCCCGGAAACCCAGACCAGAGGAGTAACCTTTGTAATGTACAGATAAAACCCATCACCTGAATCTCGTTTCTGCATGTTATCTGGGCAAAGGGAACTAGATATATACAGTGGAACATAAGGAATTTCAGTCATGAGTATTTATTCCTGAGGCAGTTGAAAGCTAACATTATGTTTTCACTTAAATGAGTATGATTCACCCATTGCTTAAGACCTCTGGGTGCATTTACAATGATCTGAACACAGATTTAATTATTGCTGTGTTGTGGGAACTAAGAACTGCCACGGGGAAAATTAAAAGTGGATTATTAAGCAAGAGAAATGTTCGCAGCATTAGTAATCAGGGCAATTACCAAGAACCCAACCTAAACACAGTGGCGTCTTCTCTCCCATGATGACCCGAGCGGCCCCGGGGACACGTGTCTCGACAGCCACCTCTCTGCAAGTCAGCAGTAAGACATCATTAAGAAATAAGGACTTCTGACGCCTGTATCTCTCCCCTCATGTGATATGTACACTACACTTCACTGCCCAGGCTTTCAAAGAATCATAAAAAGAACATGTATCAGACCCATAAATCCTCACAACAATGTCTCTTGCTCCTCTTCTCTCATCTCACCATGTGAGTTCAGTGAATACCTATGATGAACTAGGCCCAGCGCTGGCTCTGGATGGACAGGGACAAAAGCCTGGTCCTTCTCTGAAGAGACAGGGTCTCTTCTTGCCTCATTCTGTTTCCATCTATGGAACCAAGCTCCCTACTCCCCAGTCCTGATAGTCCACATGTATGTGATGAAGCCCTTCACTTCAAAAGCTTTAAAATAGGTTTGAGTAAAATTTCCAAATTTGTGTGTATGTGTTCATGAGGAATGGGCAAGAGATGTACAGTAAAGGGATTCAGTTAATGAGGATGAGGTTTGTCATTTCAATATTGACAATATTCTTTTTTAAACCCAGGCCAATTTCAAACACTTCAAATACTAAGAAAAATGGCAATTAAGGAGCTTTGGATTCAAAGAGAAGCTTTTTCAATCCAAAAAGCTAATAGCACCTTCTCAAAGGACTGATTATTATAGAATCTTCCATGGTTGGGGGAGCAGAGGGAAGGGAGGGCATTCCAAAAGGTTCTGATACTTTGAGATGTTGATGCCCTTTAATGCCATAAATGAGAATTGCTATGATCAGAGATCACTGCTAAGCACTCATTCAAAGCTTGTCTGAAAGCTTTGGGTCTACTCTTCAAGACAAACAATAAGCCCTTTGGAGTTTCTGAGAAATGAGCATAAATTACAAGAAATGCCATAACAATTATGAAAATTCGATATGCTAGCTGTACAGGAAATTTAAAGATCCAAGAAAAACAGTGAGAACCATGAAGAAATGTATAAATTACACCTGTGTGCAAGCAGTACCTAGCATGATTTGTGACCCACACTCACTTTTTATGACTTTTTTTCCCCATAAATAAAACCCAGAGAGGAATAACCAAAACTTATATTTACAACCAAAACTACACAGAAACAATGACAACCTGAGTTGCTATGAAAGGCAACTCGACTGACTTATTGACACCGCAGAGTGAGGAATCACTGAAGAAGTCAAGGTGGAACCATCCGTCCTCTCCAACCCCCGACACCCCATCTTGTGCCACTGAAAGACCTTGAGAGATACTCATGTAAATTTAGTCTTCAACCTTTCTCTTCCAAATAAATGACCTGAATTTTAACTCCGTTTGAAACATCCATGCTTGCCACGAGGCAGGGTTTTAATACAGCAAGGCTATTGGCATTTTGGTCAGATCATTCCTTGTTGTGGGAAACTGTCTTGTGCATTGCAGAATCCTTAGCAGCATCCCTGGCTCTTCCCCCTCCAAAATCCAGAGGATCACCACCGTCCTACAAACAAAATACCTCCGGACCCTGACAAATGCAGTTTTGCTCTAGGATGGGGGGCAGAATCTCTGTCAGTTGAGAAGGCAGTGAGTAGGGAATTTTATCACAAAAATGAGATGACTTCAATGCAGACATCATTGAAGCAACATTTTAAGAAGCCAGCTCATTTCAATCCAAAAGACAAAAGAGCCCCCCAAATGGAACACTGCTGTAGCTGACCTATCGAATTTCTTTTCATAATAGTTTCTAAATGTTTGGAAAGCATGTTCCTGTGTCTTATTTGTAGTTATTTTGTTGGAGTCACTTTTGGTATTTCAGTGGTACGAGGTTAGATTCCAAGGTAGGGAGGAGAATTTATAAGACGGTGCTTCCAGAAAATAAAAGTTTGACTCCGGTTCAATTTGTTATGGCTGTCCAGGAATCAATTAAGCTTCAGATTAAGGGTCACTTGTAAATTAGACCTTTTGGCTCTGTTGCTTCACTTGATGGACAATAATAAATGGTATTGATTAAGATCTCCAAATATCGCAGTCTCATATGGCCTGAGGTTTCTTTAGGGGAAAAAAATGAGATCAAGGGTATGTTAGTCACCAAAGAGAAGAGGAAGGGAAGATATTGTCCCAAAATCCTGCCTAGGTTCAGGATTCTGATCAACTGAACAAGGAAGCCAGTATCACCGGCCATGCCCCTAGAAGAATGTGGATATCAAGGTCACATGCCTAAGAGAATGCTCCATGGTGTTAGGGAAACCAAAGGGTTAACTTGACATGCACGTGCGCACACACACACACACACACACACACTTTGAGGCAAAAGAAGAAAATAGACAGCTGTCCATGAAAGAAACATACTGCATTGTCAGCATGGGACAGAGGGACACCTACCACTGAACCCCTTTACCCAGCTCACCCACCCGAACAAGCACTTCCAGGACCCAGGAAGGGGAATGGAAAAAGGGATGCCATTTTTACTTCTAGCATTTTCAAAGGAGTCACAGGTTGATTTTTCTTTCCTATTTTCTCAGCCATGCCTGTGGGGCCGTTTGGTATAGTTCTGTGCTCAGAAAAATGCCTTCACCATAGTAGATCTTGGTAAAGCTCTATTAGCTGCTAAGGTCATCTGGGATCAGGAAAGAGTTAACATTCAAGTGTAACTGGCCACAGTGGCCCTCACATTTGCTTCTCCCAGTCAGATGGGACGTCTCTGGTTCAACCCTGAGAATCTGATGAAGTCCATTCCTGCAGGGATGTGTGGGGACACAGAACTCATAGCAAGGGAAGAAAATTGGGGGCTCACATTTTGGTGCCTAAAGAGATGTGTTGCTCTTGTTCATGATCTTTTTGACCACAGTGCCTTCTTCCAGATCAAGAGCCACTGAAGCAGATCAAAAAGTGCCTCTTCCAGGAGGGTCTGGTTGAAACCCCTTATCAGATTTCCAGAATCATTTATTTCTCTTCCAAGACCAACGCACTTTGAGAAGTCAAGCCCTCCAATTGACAGAGTAAAAAGCTTATTTTCTTTCCCGAGGGCAGGGGGGAATTGGGAAAACACAGTGAATGCCCCAGTGAGGAGTGTATTCCTCTCATCTGTGAGCTCCTTGAGGGCAGAGCCTGGGTTTTCCAACCCATTGTCAATAGTTGGCCCAGTGTTCCCCACAGACCCAATGTAGAACTGATGGAAACTGAACTGAATCAGCTCTATCTTATGTCTGTGAATGGGACTCAATTAACTGCTTTAATTATGTTGAAATTTAGGATAGATCCCTAAAGTAGCACACTCTGAGACTTTCTGAGGAACAGAGGAGAGAACGCTGGACATTAGGTCAAAGGCTTATGTGTCCATTTCTGCTATTTACTGGTAATGTGCCTGAGGGGAAGCCCGTCTGCCTCTCCGCAGCTCAGTGTCCTTATCTTTAAAATGGGAACAGGAATAACTGTCTTTCCTACTTCACAGACTACTGTGAGAGGCAAACTTGAACGTGCAGAAAATGCTCTGAGATCAGGGCTGTCACTACAGGAGGGCGCTAATTTGGTGAAAGATAAAGGATGTTGACAGTCGTCCTTCCATCTCAGATACCTTGCCAGCAGTATTATGACCTAAAATGTCTCTAACCTGGTTCCCTAAAGCAACTTATTGTCTTTTTTAAAAAAATGCCCTGGGCAAAGTAAGAGCATCAGGGGTTAGTGGATGGCTGCCTGCGGGGGGGTGGCGGGGGGGAGGCGCTCTGGGTGGAGAGGGGACAGATGAGAAGACAGAGAACAAGGAACAGAGGACATAGGAGTGGAACAAAGGCAGCCATGCTGAGCCGGCTCCATGGGTGACCCTTCTAGAGGCGAGAGGTGGAGAGGACCAGGCGGCCAGCCCACCAGGCTCCAGAGCTGCAATCTAAGAACAGTCTGGTTCCAGACCATTCCCCCACCTTCCCTGGACATAGAATGAGAGCCAGAGAGACCCTAGGAGCACTCAACAGCCATCGCAGAGATGCTGAATAGCACTTTCAGGTATAGAGGGTGGAGGCTCCTCGCTGAGACCCTGTATTTATCAAAAGTCCCCCCAGGATACCACCCCTATAGCTTTAGACACAACCCCTGGAGACCATGCTTCAGGAGCATTAGTGGTTATTTCTAGGAGGGGGCTTCTGTCTGGCTTCTAGGGTGCTGTGGACTCAGTTTCACTGAGTAAAGTGTCTGGGGCTGGAGTTGAACTGCTCAAGGGAGGGAGAGGCTAAGCATGGCCATCAGCACACCCACAATCCCCCTACAAGGGCCCACTTCTACATAAACATGAAACAAATGTTAAAAGAATGTTCATTTGAGGGGCACCTGGGTGGCTCAGTCAGCTAAGCGTCAAGCTCTTGATGTTGGCTCAGGTCATGATCTCATGGTCCGTGAGGTCAAGCCCTGCATTAGGCTCCGCACTAACAGTGTGAGCCTGCTTGGGATTCTCTCTCCCCCCTACTCTCTGCCCCTCCACCACCTGTACACTTCTCAAAAATAAATAAACTTTAAAAATGTTAATCTGAAAATAAAATTATTCTGGATGCTCACATGTCTCTGCCCAGCCTTGTCCTCAAATTCACACAGAAGCCCCACATAGGAAAGAGTGTTTCTACCCCCAGAGAATGGACCTGAAATCTACCAAGAGAAGCTTGAGCTCCCAGAGAAGGCCACCCCTGCTCCATCCCTACCCCACCCCAGGGAGGGCGAACTAGGAGCTGGGCCCTCGCCTCTTCCCCAAACTCCTTCCAATGGCCTGGGATTGAGGGAAGAGCTTGTCACAACCAGCCCTGATTCTGTCTAGTGCTCTAGGGAGCAAAGGACTCATGGCCACCTTCAGAGCCACTCATCTGTCCCAGGTCCTGACCTATAAAAAGAAGAGGAACAGAAATCACTACTTTCACACTTAGTCCTTGACTCCCGGGGATACAGACAAATTGGTAATCCATTGGGTCGGTGGTTTTCATAGCTCTGATGGTGTTGTATGGACTGTGACAGATGTGCTGGGGCATTGGAGCCTCCCTGCTATAATTTTTCCCATCAAGGCATAACATTCACCCTGAAAGCGGGAGAGCGACTCCTCTTGCAGAACACCCCACTGCCAAAGAGCCCTGCCAGGCAGAGAAGAAGGCCATGACTTCCCATGCAGCTTCTCACCTGAGCCATCCAGGTGCCCTTGACCTAGAACATTCATTCACTCATACAGTCATTGAACACCCCCTATCACTCTGCACTGTGCAGGGAGCTGGTGGAAAGCCAGGGCGGCTGGGGGGCAGATGGGTGGTGACTGGGTAACAAGGATGAAGCTGGGAAAGAGGGCAGGACCTCATCAGACAGGGCTTTGCAAGCCATGTGCAAATCCTGATCCCCTGGAAGGGTGGTGGGAAGCCCTGGGAGGACTCTAAGCTGGAGATGACCATATCAGCATGTAAAACAGTTGGCTGGGGCACCTGGGGGGCTCAGTCGGTTAAGCGTCTGACTTCTGCTCAGGTAATGATCTCACGGATTTGTGAGTTTGAGCCCCACATCAGGCTCTCTGCTGTCAGTGCAGAGCCCACTTTGATTTTTTTTTTTATGTTTTATTTATTTCTAGGAGAGAGAGAGAGACAGCATGAGCAGGGGAGGGTCAGAGAGAGAGGGAGTCACAGACTGGAACAGGCTCCAGGCTCTGAGCTGGCAGTCAGCACAGAGCCCGACGCGGGGCCGAACCCACGAACCGCGAGATCATGACCCAAGCGAAAGTCGGATGCTTAACTGACTAAGCCACCCAGGCGCCCCAGTGCAGAGCCCACTTTGGATGCTCTGTCCCCTCTCTCTCTGCCCTCCCCACTCGTACTCCCTCTCTCTCTCTCTCAGAAATAAGTAACCATTAAAAAAAAAAAGGATTGACTGTGACTATCGTGTAAAGGGAGAAGGGATGCAAAAAATCTGGGGTGGGGGTGGGGGGGGGAATTCAGGAATGGTTCTGATGAGAAATAGAATAACTTGGACTCAGATTACTTTAATAAAATTGGAAAGATGATATATATTCAAGAGATGTTTAGGAGTCAACTGACAAAAATTTAACCTGTGGGTGAAGAACAGTGAAGTCACAGAACGGTATATAGGATTCTGGATGGCGTGAATGGTTGGGCACTGGCCACCCAGGAAGGGACAAGTCACCAGACGAGAGCCAAGGGCAGGAACTCCATTTTGAACATCAGCTAGAGACTCTCTGAGCTATCCAAGCAAGAGGGCAGCTCCATGGACAAGACTAAAGTCTAAAGGAGAGTGCGAGGTAGAGTTCTTTGAGGATCACATAGAAGTCTGGCTTCTTGGGCATGGAATCTATACAATCACACGGGGTCCCCCACTTAGAAGGACCCCACACTTGTTTTAATGCTCTGCTATCACCACCTTGAAATATTTTTCTAATGTTTATTTATTTTGGAGAGAAATAGAGTGTGAGCTGGGGAGGGGCAGAGAGGGAGACACAGAATCTGAAGCAGGCTCCAGGTTCTGAGCTGTCAGCACAGGGCTCGAACTTATGAATCCCGAGATCATTACCTGAGTGGAAGTCAGACACTCAACTGACTGAGCCACCCAGGCACTCTGGCACCTTGAAATTTTTGAGCAAGAGGCCCCATATTTTTATTTTGCACAACGTTCAGAAAATCCTGTAGCTGGTCCCGAACATACAATATCAACAACGCTGCTGATAGAGGCTAAAGCTACTCACTCATTCCACAAATATGTATTGAGCACTCAATAAAACAAGATAAATTAGTATAATATACAGTATGTGAGATGGTGATAAGCCTGTGAAGATAAATAAATAAAGGGGGATGTATTAGTCTGCTTGGGCTGTTATAATAAAATACCACACACGGGGTGGCTTAAACAACAGAAATTTATTTTTCTGGAAGCTAGAAGTTCAAGGTCAAGGTGCTGGAAAATTCTGTTTCTGATGAGGCTTTTCTTCCCAGCTAGCAGACTGTCAATTTCTCACTAAGCTCTCACATGCCCTTTTCTCTGCTGTGAACAGGGCAGGAGAGGGGAGAGAAAGGGAGAGCTCTGGTGTCTCTTCTTAAAAGAACAAGAAGACCCTGTTGGGTCAAGGTCTTACCCTTATGAACTCATTTAACCTTAATTACCTCTTTAAAAGCCCTATCTCCAAATGCTTTCACATTGTGGGTTAGGGCTTCAACACGTGAATTTGGGGGGACACTGTTCGGTCCATGACAGGAGGTAGGGAATGTTGAGGGTAGAGCAGAGGCCAACAGCTCTCTGGTCAACCCACCTCTGAGGTCACCTGTGCCTTCCGTGACTGTTCCGGTTCATGCCAGCAGCATTTCACCTCAAGCTCCAATGGTTTTCTGCAAAGATGTTAAGAAATGAATGCCCCAGAACCAACCCTTAAATCATTAAGGAAAAGAAGTGATGGACCTACCCCAGCTGCCTTGCTCCTGAGAAGGATAGTTCAGAGGTATATGTTTCACACGATCTCTGAGGGGGTCTCCTGGTGGCACAGCAGGGGGCTGCTTATTAGCCCACCTCTGTGGGCTTTCGTCCCTCCCTCTCTAGTTCCCTGCTATCTTGCTGTGCTTCCTGCGAGCATCTCCTGAAAGAACGACTTTCACTCACTGTCTCATTGTCTGCTTTTGATAGAACCCACATTCAGACAGGGATTTTCAATTAAAAATGAACAAATCCAGCTGGGGAAGACCCCAGTGAGAAAGCCACATCGGAATAACGTCCCATGAAGATAGTGGAGAGCAAGCCACAGGGATGTCTGACAAGCTCCTGGGGCACCAGCAAGTCCGGTATGGACACACCACAGGGAGAGCACAGGGAAATGAGGTCCACTCAATAACCAGAGGCCGTTGAGCAAGCAGTGCTGGCCAATGGAAAGAGGATGAGAGCCATGTGTATAATTTTCAACTTTCTCATGGTCACATTAAAACAAATAAAAATGGATTTAATAACATAGTTTATTTAACCCAATATATCCAAATACTACTTTCCAACATGTAATCGATATAAAAGAAATTTAAAAGGTATTAGAATATTAGATTCTTCTTTTGTAGTATTTATCTTCAAATTCTGGTATAAACGTTACACTTACATACCTTTTCAGGGAACCCACAAAATCGAAACTATTTTTAGAAGAATACTAAGATAACGTTTACCTTTTTGAATGCATTCACGTTTGCATTAATGGTGGTAAAACTGCGGGCGCCTTATCACAAATCATGACAATGGCAACAAGACACACCCATAACCATATTGTTTTACTCATAGTAAAAAAAAAAAAGTCCTCAATGGAAAAGTAAAAATTATTAATTTTATTATACCTTGGCCTGAGCACATGTCTTTTTCATTCTGTGTGACACGCGAGTACAGTAACTGTCCCCCTAGAAAAACAACATGAACCATTGTTTGAGTGGCCATAGTTGCTTTTTGCATAGAGCACCATTTTTACTTGAAACAGCAACTGACAAACTATGGTTTTTTGATGTGGGTATTCGGCAGAAATTTCCTCAAAAATAAGCCAAGTGAGCCTGTCATTCCGGGACAAGCAACTGACTTATTTGTAACGAGTGATAAAATTTGAGCTCTCAAAAGAAAATCAGAATTTTTCAAAACTTGTATCTATTACGCTAAGCTTGACAGTCCCCCAGTACTTAAGAACTTTCTTGATGAGATCAGCGCTGATGTTAAAAAATGTGATTTTTTAAAATTTTGTACAATAAAATAGGTCAAATTTGGAAGATGTACGTAATTCATTGAACATTTCTTCTATTCATTTGCCTGCTATTTTTATATATTCTAGATAGGAAGTGTTTGTCTGTTATGTGAATTTAAAATATCTTGTGGCACTGTGTTGTTTGTTTCTCCACTCCCTTGATGGTGTCTTTGATAAAGAGAGATTCCGGTTTCTATATAATCAAATGTATCAATCTTTCCCTTGATGATTAGTGTTTTTGGTCTTGTTTTCTGATCGGAAACATGAATATATTCTCCTGTGTTATCTATGATTTTATCTTCTGCATTCGGAATTTTTTTTAATGTTTTATTTATTTCTAGGAGAGAGAGAGAGAGACAGCATGAGCAGGGGAGGGTCAGAGATAGAGGGAGTCACAGACTGAAACAGGCTCCAGGCTCTGAGCTGGCAGTCAGCACAGAGCCCGACGCGGGGCTCGAACCCACGAACCAGGAGATCATGACCTAAGCGAAAGTCGGACGCCCAACCGACTAAGCCACCCAGGCGCCCCTGCATTCGGAATTTTTAATGAGGTAGATTTATGTCAAATCACTTGTATTTGCCTATTTTTGACCTACAAAATGACAATTCTGTATGGTCAACACAATATATGATGTGAGGCAGAAATATATTTTGTTTCTATATAAACAATAAATTTTCCCAGTACTATTGATTTTTAAAGTCTACCCTTGCCCCCTGACCTGCCCATCTACGTTTCTAATGTAGGTCTTTTTGTCAGTTCCAGTGCCTTTACCACATCATCTCAATTAAAATAACTCTTGCTATTTGTAGGGCAAAACCTCTCACCTTGTTCTTTTTCTTCAAGAAAATTTGGCTATTCTTGACTCCTTGAACTTCCAAATAAATTTTAGAATCCGTTTGGGCTCCTGGGTGGCTCAGTCAGTTAAGCGTCAGATTCTTGATTTCAGCTCAGGTCATTATCTCACAGTTCTTGAGATCAAGCCTCAAGTGAGGCTCTGTACTGACAGTGTGGAGCCTACTTAGGATTCTCTCCCCCTTCTCTCACAAAATAAATAAACTTAAAAAATGTTTTTAATAAAATAAAATAGGGTTCCTGGGTGGCTCAGTCAGTTAAGTGTCCAACACTTGGTTTTGGCTCAGGTCATTATCCCAGGGGCGTGGGATCAAGCCCCATGTTGGGCTCTGAGCTGACGTGTGGAGCTTGCTTGAGATCCTCTCTCCCTCTCCCTTCCTATCTCTTGCTTGCTCACTCTCTCAAAAAATAAACTTAAAAAAAATAAAAATTTTAGAATCAAGTTGTCAAATTCTACCTCAAAAAAAGGTTGTTTTAAAAAAAATATTTATTATAACTGCATCAGTTCCAAACTGACTATACATCAGTTTGGAAGAATGGCCCTCTTCACAACATCGAATCCTCCAGTCAATGGACACAGAATATCTCTCAACTTATTTCTTCTTTAATGTCACTCAATAAAGGATTATGATTTTCTCCTAAGAGGTGTTACATGTTTTATTAGATTTACTGCCAGGAACTTTTTGGGTCTGAGATTTTATTTTACCCTACCTCTAAGCCAATAAGCTAGTTTATTCTTATTTCATGATTTTCAGTAGAAGACACAAGACTCTTGAAGAGATTAAAACTCTTATTATCCACAGCAAGAAATATGTACATTAAATATGTACATTATTTTCCCTGGTCCAAATCCCATGGAGGAGGCCAGATGGATTCTATCCACATAGTGGGTTTGCTTTACAGCTAAAGATCACTATGCTTGCAAAACCCATTATTTAATTGCAAGCAGTAACCAAGCTTCCTCTTTGTTCCAGAGGAAGACATTATTTCCTGCTTCAAGATTTCTTGATGGAAAAACAACCCTAAGATAAGACCCACGTAAAGAGCTCTCAGGACCTAGCTAGCATTTGTGGCATATCCAGCAAGACATGTAGCAGAATGAAAGACTCATGGAGGAGTAACTCCCAATAGCACATAACCTTGAAAAAATTACATTTTCTGTTTGCTGCTACTATTTTAAAAAAATAACTGAATTTTGTAAATTAATGCTCTACCTAGCAATTTTACTAAGCTCATTAATTCCAATCATTTTTCCTTGAAGTCTATAGAATTTTCCACATACAGAATCATATCGTTTCTGAATAATGAAATGTTGTTTCTTTTGACCCAAGTCCTTTTCTTTTTCCTGCTTTATTTCACTGGCTAAAATGTTTCACTAGTTTAACTAGAGTAATGTTGAAGGAAATAATATTGGCACTCTTCTCTCATGGTTTATTTCGAAAAGAATACTTTAAACTTCTTTAAACTTTTATATATGGGGGAGGTGAGAGAGAGAGTTCGAGCACGAGACGGGCAGAGAGAGAGGGAGACACAGAATCCAAAGCAGGCTCCAGGCTCTGAGCTGTCAGCACAGATCCCAACACAGGGCTCAAACCGATGAACCATGAGACCATGACCTGAGCTGAAGTTGGATGCTTAACCGACTGAGCCACCCAGGCACCCCGTCAACATTTCTTATCACTTTTGATTTCGACCTTGATCACTTGACAAATAACCTGATAATGTTTAACAGGTTTCTTCAGTACAAAGTTACTTTTCCCCCCGCCCCATATATATAGCAGTGTAAAATTATCCTTTTTCTCCCATCCATAGCAACATCTATACTGTATCTTTTGTGTTTTTTGGGGGGGGGATTGTTAATATAATTTATTGTCAAGTTGTGTGCTCTTGGTTTGGGGGTAGATTTCCGTGATTCATCACATACATACAACACCCAGTGCTCATCCCCACAAGTGCCCACCTCAATGCCCATCACCCATTTTCCCCTTTCCCCCACCCCCCCCCATCAATCCTCAGTTTGTTCTCTGTATTTAAGAGTCTCTTATGGTTTGTCTCCCTCCCTCTATGTTTGTAACTATTTTTTCCCTTCCCTTCCCCCATGGTCTTCTGTTAAGTTTCTCAAGTCCCATACGTGAGTGAAAACATATGATATCTGTCCTCTGACTGACTTATTTCACTCGACATAATACCCTCCAGTTCCATCCATGTTGCTGCAAATGGAAGAATTTCATTCTTTCTCATTGCCAAAAAATATTCCATCTATACCATATCTTTTGGAAGGAAGTCCCTATGTGCTGACCACACTTAAAGAATGGAGTTATGTGTCACTTCCTTGAGAGTATCTACATAAATTATTTGAAATACTTTCTGCATGAGAGAATTATCTCTTCTCTCCCATTTATTTATCTATTCTACCATTCTGCCTTTTATTTATGTCAATGCAGACTCATGAATATTTGTTTTATTGTTTGGGTCATATACTAACACTGCCTTATTTTATCGCTCAAATTGCTCCAATTCTGGCCATTGGAACCCCTTTCAGTCAGTTTCTATGCCCTTTGATTTATGTACACCATTATGAGGTGCTTGTAGTTTGTTTTTTGAGTGCTTTCTTACATCAGGAAATACAAGATGCTCTAAGCTCATTTTGCCTATTTCCTACCCCAATCCCAGAATCAGTCATTTCTCCAAGTCCTTTTCATGGGCTAATGGAATTACAATCTAAGATCTGGTCACTAGGTGTGCTTGTCACTACTATAGTGTCATTTCTTTTAGGCTTTCTCAGCTGTCAAAGTGAAGAAATGTGTCCATGTTAACTAGTGTTAACTGTTTGTAACCATTAGAATCTATATTAGATCTCCAACTCTAATCCATTACCATGTGGATGACTCTAGTGTCCTCCCCATACTTATTTGAAATTCCCACTCCAATAGTGAGAAACCAAAGTGCCACCATCCGCCGTTATTTACTTAATTGTTCAATTCCAACTTCATATAGCAGTGTCAGCATTGCTAGCCTGTACCCCCATGGGAAATGATTTTATCAACTAGAGTACAGGGCTGATGCTAAGCTCCTTCTACATCTAGCCTCAAAGATGCTGTTCTTTTCCAAAGCTGCTTAGGTCAGCATCTTTTCCCCTTCCTCTTTAATGAAATCTTTGAAAATACATGTGTGATACAGTTAAGTAGTTTGGATTCTTCTCGGGGATCTCCCAGACTCCTACATGAATTTTTCTAATTTGCATGCATTGAGATTCAGTGGTTATGTTCTGAAGTTGTATGGATTTTGACAAACACAGAAGGTCATGTATCTACTATTATAGAATCGTACAGGATACTTCCATGGCCCTAAAACTCCCCTGTGCTTCGCCTATTTGGCCCTTACTCCCTCCTCCCAATCTCCTGGCAACTGTTAATCTTTTTACAGGCTCAGTCGTTTTGCTTTTTCCAGAATGTTATACCACTGCAATCATACCGAATGTAGTTTCTTAAGATTGGTTTCTTTCATGTAGCAATATGCATTTAGGGCTGCTCCAAGTCTTTTCCTTGCCTGATACCTTATTTCTTTTTATGACTGAAGTTATTGCATGGACGTACCAGCATGTTTGTCCATTCATCATTGAATGAACTTCTTGGTTGCTTCCAGTTGGACTAATTATGAATAAATCTTGTAGAAACATTTGTGTGCAGATGAACTGGGTGAATACATAGGAATGTGACTGGTGTGTATGGTAAGGCTATGCTGAGCTTTCTAAGAAATCCTCAAACTATCTTCCAAAGTTGATGTCCCATTTTGCATTCCCACCAGAGTGAATGAGTTCCTGTTTTTCTGAATCTTAGCCCATATTTGGTAATGTCAATTTGTTTTGGATTTTGGTCATTCTCGTGGGTATGTAGTGGCATCACATTGGTTTTTTTTTTTAATTTGCAAATAATATTGAGTGTAGTTTCATATATTTATTTCCCAACTCTCTATCTTCATTGGTGAGGTGTCTGTTTAACTTTTGCCCAGTTTTTAAAGGTTTGTGTATTTTCTTATTGTTGAGTTTTACATGTTCTCTGTGTATTTTTACTTATCCTTTTTACATTTAATGTAATTAGTGATATATTTCTCTGTATATACCTTCACTTTATCTAGTGCTTTGTATTTTTGTTCCACTATATTTCTTGTTCTCTCTTTTCTCACTTTTGCTTTCTTTTCTTTTCTTTTTTCTTTTTCTTTTTTTTTGACTTAGGATTATTCATCATCCCATCGTTCTCTTCCACCAGTTGGAAATCGTACATTATATTCTGTTCTCTCCACGACTACCATAGAAATTATGACATGCATATTAATACATCAAAGTCTAAACTTAAACAATACTTTTACTCTTTGTCTAGAGAGTCCAAAGACTTTATAACACCTTAATGTCATTAACCATCCTCCAGACTTACTATTTTAATTAAGTAGCTTATTTTTATATTCTTTTAGAAAATCACATACACAAGATGTTATTGATCTCTTTCTATATAGTAAATGAGTATTTGGATTTATTCCTGTATTTAATACTTTTTCACTCTTCATTCTTCCTTAATTGTAAGCCTTCCATTTGGGATTGCTGTCTTTGTACTTGCAGCTCATCCTTTAAATTTTCCTTTAGAGAAGGTCCTCTGGCAGCAAATTCTCTTCGTTTTGATTTTCTGAAAATGTGTTTGTTTTGTTCTTAATCTTAAAGTATCCCTTTCTTGGGTGCAGAATTCTAGGTTTAACAGTTGCTTTTTTCATAGTCCATTGAAGATTTGATTTCAGGTTTCTATTGTTGTTGTTTAATCAGCTTCCTGTCTGACTGTTGCTCTTTCACAGGTAATCTGTCTTTTTCCCCACTCTGGTTGCCTTTAAGATTTTTCTTTGCTGTTGACAACCTATAGTTTCACTACAATGTGCCAGATGTGCATTTTTATTTATTCTCCCTGAGATTTGCAGAGATTTTTAGTCTGTAACAGTCGTAAAGAATTTTCATCTATTATCTCTCTGAATACTTTCCCTACCCCATTCTCATCTCTCCTAAACTCCAATGAAATTTTTGTTAGATCTTCGCATTCTGTTCTCCATGGTTCTTAATATCTCTTTCATATTTTCATTTTGTGTTGTGTGACTCTGTGCTACATTTTGCATTATTTATTTGACCTATCTTTAAGTTCATTCATTTTCCACTCACCTTTGTCTCATTTGATTTAAACTCATCTGTTGGGTTTTTGGGGCGCCTGGTGTGTTGGGGTTTTGGGGCTCAGTGTGTTGAGCGACCAACTTCCGCTCCAGCCGTGATCTTACAGTCCGCGGGTTCGAGCCCTGCGTTTCCGGTTCTGTGCAGATAGCTCGGAGCCTGGAGCCTGCTTCTGATTCTGTGGCTCCCTCTTTCCCTGCCCCTCCTTTGCTTGTGCTCTGTCTCTCTCTGCTTTTTAAAAATAAATAAACATTAAAAAAAAATTTTTAAACTCATCCATTGGGTTTTTAAATTTTATTATCATCATTTTCATTCCAATAAATTATATTTGCTTTTTCTCAAATCTGTGTTAAATTAATTTAAAAAAGAAACCATTAGACTGAGGTGGCTCTAACGTCATGCAGACCTATGCTAGCAAACCAAAATCTAAGCCTGTCAAAGCCTCAAGGTTACAACATCCAAATGCCAAGGACAACCAATCAGAAACAATCAACTAGGCTTGAAGCTGTAGCCAATCAATAGTGTCCTTACTTGCTTCTGCACTTTTTCTATCTAAGTCCTGCACTGGCTTCTCTCAGCAGAGCATTCCTAACCGTTTCTGCACTGGTGCTGCTAGATTCAAATTGAATTTTGCTCCAATAAACTAAAAAATTTTAATGTACTTCAGCTTATTTTTTAACACCTATTTAGACTCTCATTGTAGTTTTGCATCCTATACAGACGTTTTGCTTGTCTTTCATTTCTTTAACCATAGTAATCATATTTACTTTGGATCATGAGGTTGATCATTGCAATACCAGAAACCTGTTCAGATTGATTTCTTCTGTCTATATATTTGATAATTGTTCATTGTTAGCTGATCCTTTTCCTTTTCCTTCTAAGAATTCTTTGAGGCTTTGGATGGAAGTAGATTCCTTTAAGGAGAAGGTTCCTCGTGCCCACTTTTTCCAGATGGCTGGAGCATTTCCATTCTGGGAATACTTTAAAATCTGATGTGAAGATTTTTAGACCACTCAGGTCACATGAATTTGACTTACATGTCCACACATAAGTCGGCTTCAGATTTTGATTATCAGGGAATGATTTCGTTGTTTTTGTGGGTTTTTTTTTTTAAGTTTATTTTTGAGAGAGAGAGAGAGCATGTCAGAGTAAGGGGTGCAGGGGGAGAGGGGGACAGAGGTTCCCAAGCAGACTTTGTGCCGGCAGCAGGGGCTCGAACTCACAAACCATGAGATCATGACCTGAGTGGAAGTGCAACGCTTAATGGACTGAGCCACCCAGGTGTACCGGCATGGGGGGGTGGGAGGGGTTGTTTTTAAATCCTGTTTTGGATGGATGTCGGGGGAGGGAGGGACGGGCATGGAGGAGGACACTTGTGGGGATGAGCACTGGGTGTTATGTGGAAACTAATTTGACAATAAACTATTTGTAAAAAAATTTTTAAAAAAATCCTGTTTTGTCTGGTGCTTAAGCAACTTGCCTTGAAACTTCCTGTGTGTAGAAGAGGTGCAGTTGGGTTTGGTTCTGACTCACATTAACACATGTCATTGAACTTTTCTTTTCTTTTCTTTTCTTTTCTTTTCTTTTCTTTTCTTTCTTTCTTTCTTTCTTTCTTTCTTTCTTTCTTTCTTTCTTTCTTTCTTTCTTTCTTCTTCCTTCCTTCCTTCCTTCCTTCCTTCCTTCCTTCCTTCCTTCTTCTTTCTTCCTTTCCTTCTTCCTTTCTCTTTCTTTCTTTCTTTCTTTCTTTCTTTCTTTCTTTCTTTCTTTCTTTCTTTCTTTCTTTTTCTCCCTTCCTACTTTCCTTCCTTCCTTTCTCTTTCTCTCTCTTCTCTCTCCCACTTCTCTCTTGCACACACACAAACACCCACACAGAGGCATTTGTCTTAAAAAACTATAAAAATTGAAGCTCAAGTTCATCAGGTTCAGCAATAGCTCAGGGTAAAAATTTTGATTAATTCTCTTAGGTCTTTCTTTCCCTTAGATGTTGAGCTGATAAATCCTTACCACTATATTTTACCAGTTCTAGATTGCTTTTAAGAAGTTTTTAAAATATCCATTAACTAGCATTTTTCATTTTTATTAGCAGGAAGACCATTCCAGGTGCCTTAGCAGAAACAGAGCTATGTATTTTCTGAGCATGTGAGTTTGCAGCAAGGAGATAATTCACACAGAACTCCTGCTAAACAGGACACTGCGGAGGTCTATGGCTTGCTAGTTTTTCAAGGAACTTAGAGAAATATGATGGTAATTGTCTTTATCTACACATTTATACAAAGCTAGAAGTTCCAGGCTGGTAGGGATTAGAGGTTCAACCTCTGTCAGTGAGGTCCAGCAAAACTAGTTCTTCTCTAAGGAGACAGATTTTATTAATTCTACAAATATTTATAGCACAACTATTCTACATCCTGGGAATACAGCACTGAAAAAACCAACAAGTCTCTGTCCTCATTGAATATAAATTTGAATGGAGATTCACGTCTATGCCTTTCTCAGTGTCATGTTCTAACCGGTAGAATTATGTAGCACAGTTGGAATATAGCTATCAGTGAGTGTCATTTTTCCTGGGGCTACCTCAGCAGGTGAATGAAAATAATACAGTGAAAAGTGGGTGGTTTTCTTTCCCCTTTTAATAGTCACTGCCCCACAGATGATCTATTATTTTTCTTTCTTCTGTTTTAAATCTCTTAAAATCTCTGCACTTTTCACACTGGGCATAAACGGGAGCAAAAAGAACATTCTGTGTCCATTTATATAACAAACTCTGATGCATAGGTCTGTTCAACCTGAATTTTTTCCATTGAGGAAAATCAAATTTTCTTTCTCCCTTCGCAGTCTATGTCAAATCCCTGTAAGAGGTCTCAGCCTTAAGCTTGGGGAGTGGAGGGGAAATGCGATATGCTTTTTAAAGATTTGGAAATGCCCGAATAAATGTTGTTTATTTCAGGATTACAAGATCTTGGTCCTAATTTCAAGACTTGACAATTTGCCTCTACCAGAATATACATAGCAGAGACCAAATACCAAGAGGTGGTCTACTATCTCTGGGCAGAGTGTTCCTTCCCACCTTCTCACCTGCTGGATGATCTCAGGTTCAGGTTCACACGTAGAGAGCCCAAAGACAAAAGGAGAGAAGATTCTTTCATTCAAAGTCTTGCCTTCAAAGTCCCCATGATACAACACAGAAGAATAAAGCAGGGCCCCAAACTGCAAGTGCCCTATGCCTACCATTATACAGATTATTTGCATGTGCGCATAGAACAAAAGGCAGCATTTTACTGCATGTGTTCCTCAAAATCCTGAAATGTTCTCAGAAGGGAATAATGTCATTGTTTATCTCTTTCCTGAATCTTCTCAGAGTGAATTAATATACTAAAGATTTTGAGATGTTAAGTATTGAAATAAAGACAACTGTAATAGGGGAGCCCGGTGGCTCAGTCAGGTAAGTGGTTAAGCGTCTGACTCTTAATCTTGGCTCAGGTTCTAACTTCATGGTTTATGGAATTGAGACCTGCATGGGGCTCTGCACTGTTAGCAGAACCGGCTTGGGAGTCTCTCTCTCCCTCTCTTTCTGCACCTCCCCTGCTCATGTGCTCTCTCTCAAAATAAATAAACTTTAAATTCAAAAAAATTGTTTAAGAAAGAAAATTGTGTAATATTATCAGAACATTTTCCAAATTTCCAGAATTGTTTGATGATGGGTTTTTTTTTATGTCCACATGACCTCTGCTGTCCATGGAAACACTTTGAGAAAGTCCTGTCATACTTTTTGTGTTAAAGTGATAGGATCTATGAGTACCTTTTTCCTCCTTTGCAAACATTTTGCCATCTACATTGTTTGATCATTTTGCTTATGTTTATTTATTTTGGTGTCAGGGCTCTTAGTTGTAAGCTGGGCGATTGAGGCAGGAAGGGAATTATCGAAGGCTCTTGGGTTTGCTCATGGAGGTTTCAGGAGGATCTATATCAGGTTTCAATCCATCCATCTGAGAAAAACAACCAAAATTCTCTCAGGATGGATTCTATGAAGATGTAGTTGTTGCTTCTACTAGACAGAGACATAATTGCTCATCCCACTGACAGCACTGATACTGTCATCTGGCCCCTCTGCTAGAGCACAAACCACCATGCACTTTGGAAATTGGATCTAGCTCCCCCTGGGGCCATTATACCCCCTAAGATGTGTCTACATAGACCCAGCTATTTCAGACTGTTATCTTCCACTTCAAAATGCACCTTGGGTAAATCTGATTCATGAATCATCAGTCATATGATTCGTGTTTGTTGTAAGAAAAGCTGAAAGGGTATCTCGTTTTTACAGAAAGAAGAGGACTCTGCTCTTTGCCCAGATGGAGAATGTCTCAAAGATAAATGGGGAGTTGAGGAGTCAGTCAAAAATAATGACAAATGCCTTCTTCCTAAGTATTTTTTGTTCTCTCCAACTTTCTTACTTCATATTCAATTATACTTTGTTCTACACACATTCCATCTCCATTATCTGGTACAAATTTTTAACACAAATACGAAAAGTTTTAGAGGCTAGTCCACAAATACCTGAGATTCTCCAGTAAGCTGTAATAGCATGTTCTTTAATAAGTCAAATTCACTCAGACCTGTGGAGTTACCCCTATTGCCAATAATTTAGGTTTGAAAGTTTTGGCCAAAACCTATGGTTTTTGTATGTCCAATTCACCACCCCCTACCCCAAGGAGCCCTTCAGGGATTCATTGTACACACTTACATTTTTAAATGAAATTCTACTGATTTCCCACAACACTGGAAGAAAAATGTATCTTCATTCTACACTCTCCTTTATCCACACATACAGTTGTTTGGGTGAGTGTTATAAAGTTGGAGGACACCATTCCCAAGAAGTTCTTGGGATTCTGTGAGCATGTTCAGGGAAATTTTTAACCTCCAGGAAATATTCAAAGACCCTAAAATAGCTGCCCAATAATAGTCCTGGTATGCCTGGAGCCCAATAGCTCAATCAAACCATGATTAAACCTGATGGTAGAATGGGCCTGGAATCTGAAGAAGAAAGTTTCCAAAGAGGTGTGATTTGGAGCCTGACATCACTCAGTCAAAACCCTCCTAGATGAGCCATCCATTCTGAGAAAGAGACCTGTGGAGCAAAGATAGACTGTGCCCCTCAGGTCCAATAGCTCTGCTGTGCAAAACGTCTCTGAAAGTGCTGGTCAGAAAAGAAAGATATTTCCCAACTGATCCAGAGGGAGAAGAATTCCAGAGACCAAAAGGCCATTTGGATATATATGCAGCCTCCCTAGTTGACAAACGTCTGTGGCCAGCCAAGCACGGGGATGTCAGAGCTGCTAGCAAAGGCTCCGATTACAACTGAGAAACTGCTGGGACCCCCACATATGCTCTACCTAGGGTAACCCCAAGAGACCGAGGGAACATTTGAGATGCACACACAACACCTGTGAAGGTGGGTCCAAAAAAATTTAGGAAAAGACACTCGTGGAAGCAAGAGGACTTTCTGCTTGTCAAGGATAGAAGGGCTCTGAGCATTGATATTTGTATATTACTTTAAATCTGATATGATTTCATAGCCACAGACCTAGCTATGCCACAATAACATAAGGGTTAAAGCTCCTTGTTTAAATTTTAAGACACTCCTTAAAGGGCAACCAATGAAATGGCAGAATATATTGTTAATTGATATATCGGATAAAGGGTTAATACCCAAAATCTATAAAAAAACTTATCAAACTCAACATCCAAAAACAAATAATCAATTGAATAAATGGGCAAAAGACATGAACAGACACTTTTGCTATGAAGACATCCAGATGGGGGCGCCTGGGTGGCTTAGTCGGTTAAGCGTCCGAATCTCACTTAGGTCATGATCTCGCGGTTCGTGGGTTCGAGCCCCGCGTCGGGCTCTGTGCTGACTGCCAGCTCGAGGCCTGGATTCTGTTTCAGTCTGTGACTCCCTCTTTCTCTGACCCTCCCCTGCTCACGCTGTCTCTCCCTCTCTCTCCTAGAAATAAATAAAAATTAAAAAAAAATAAAAATAAAAAAAGAAGACATCCAGATGGCTAACAAACACATGAAAAGAGGCTCAACATCATTCATCATCAGGGAAATACAAATCAAAACCACAATGAAATGCCACCTCACACCTATTAGAATAGCTAAATTTAACAACTCAGGAAATAACAGATATTGTCTAGGAAGAGGAGAACAGGGAACACTTCTGCACTGCTGGTAGGAATGCAAACTGGTGCAGCCACTCTGGAAAACACTATGGAGTTTCCTCAGAAAGTAAAAATAGAATTACCCTGGGGCGCCTGGGTGGCTTAGTCGGTTAAGCGTCCGACTTTCGCTTAGGTCATGATCTCGCGGTTCGTGGGTTCGAGCCCCGCGTCGGGCTCTGTGCTGACTGCCAGCTCAGAGCCTGGAGCCTGTTTCAGTCTGTGACTCCCTCTCCTCTGACCCTCCCCTGCTCACGCTGTCTCTCTCTCTCTCTCCTAGAAATAAATAAAACATCAAAAAAAAAAATAGAATTACCCTGGGGCACCTGGGTGGCTCAGTCGGTTAAGTGTCCGACTTCAGCTCAGGTCATGATCTCACGGTTTGTGGGTTCGAGCCCCCTGTCGGGCTCTGTGCTGACAGCTATCTCAGAGCCTGGAGCCTGTTTCAGATTCTGTGTGTGTCTCTCTCTCTCTGACCTTCCCCTGCTCACACACTCTCTCTCTCAGAAATAAATAAAAAACATTAAAAAAAAAAAAAGAATTACCCTATGACCCAGCAATTGCACTACTGGGTGTTTATCCAAAAGATACAAAAATGTTGATTCAAAGGGCACAAGCACCCCAATATTTATAACAGCACTATCGACAATAACCACATTATGGAAAGAGCCCAAATGTTAATTAGTTGATGAATGGATAAAGAAGATGTGGTGTGTGTGTGTGTGTGTGTGTGTGTGTGTGTACACATAAGGTGTGGTATGTGTATATATATACATATATATGTATGTGTGTACATATATGTATATATGTATGTCATATACATATATGTGTACATATACATATGTGTATATATATAATGGAATATTACTCAGTTCTCAAAAAGAATGAAATCTTGCCAGTTGCAACAACATGGATGGAACTAGATTGTATTATGTTAAGTGACATAAGTCAGTCAGAGAAATAGAAATCTCATATGATTTCACTCATATGTGGAATTTAAAAAACACAACAGATGAACATAGGGGAAGGGAAGGAAAAATAAGATAAAAACAGAGAGGGAGGCAAACCATAAGAGACTCTTAAATACAGAGGACAAACAGTGTTGCTTGAAGGATGTTGGGGTGAGATTGGGCTAAATGGGCGATGGGCATGAAGGAGGACACTTGTTGGGATGAGAACTGGGTATTATATGTAAGTGATGAATCACTAAATCCTACTCCTGAAACCAATATTACACTATATGTTAATACAGTTTATACAATATGTTAAATTTTTTAAATAAAATTTAAAAAAATAAAAAAGACACTTCTTTGAGTACTTAGCTGGTCAGAAGTATCATTTTTGTTACATCCCCAATTCATAATCCCCATATGGGAATGAGCATTTTCATAAGCTCCAAACATAAGCTTCAGGTGGAAACTTCTCTCCACCCCTTCCTTACATATGTGGCCCAGCTATTCTATCTGGAAATAGTCCTACAAGTTGAAAGTTCACAACTGATAGAGCTCTGGAAAGACTGAGGTCATCAGGTCAGGTGAGGGGTGATGTTAAGGCAGAACAATCACACACTTCCTAGGAGACCCCATTTCCTTTTAGTCCCTTCATGCACAGCTGATTTGGATGGGAGGCCCTCCATGAAAATAAACTTCCTTGTCCCTTTTTCCCTTCTACTGGTGCTATTTGGACACACAAAGCATCCCTTTGACTCTACAGTAAGTTTCTTGAGAATGCGATCCATATCTGCTCCTTGTTTTTGTCTCTACGACTCTAAGGATAGTGGCACATATTTGAAGGAATGAATGATAAATAATTGGAGCAGCAATGCTGTACCACTAGAGGTTCCAGTGACAAGTCAGCATGACTCCTTCTTATTACAGGGAGGCTTTTACTTTTCTAGGTGAAAAGTTCTTGGCTCACGCTAAGAAATTACCTGAAGGACAGGATAATTCAACACAGTCTTCCCTGGTCAGTTTCAGCAGCTCATCCTGCGTACGGTTTCACATTTAAAAAAACATAAAAATAACTAATCTAAAGAATGCAGTAATAGGATTGGCCAGGACCCATGAATCCCTAGAAATGTTCTCACGAAGTCATTGTAAAAACTCAATGTTGTGTGTCTAAGTGGTCTCCTGGGTGAAAACACAGCTCCCTCCCGAGAGATGTGACTTGGAGCATGAATGAAGTTTCAGCTTGGGTTAGAGAGGTGGGCATGAAGAAATAACTAGTTTCAGCTGACCAATTCCTGCTCCCCAAGTACATTGCAGTCTGGCTTCTGAAATCGCTGTTCCAACAAAACTGCTCTAAAGTGGCTGACAACTTCCTTGTAGGTAAAACCAACAGCCTTCTTACTGTCTTTATTTCACAAATCTTTTTGCAGTTTTTAGCAGCTACAGTGCACCTGTCCCTCCATATCTCTTCTTTGTGGCTTCTGGATTCTCGTGGGACTTTTGTTACTATTCTGGTTGCTCCTTCTTAGACTCCTTGACTTCTTACCCTGCCCATCTCTAACTTAGTGGTTATCCTTGGCCCTCCTCCAGTTGCATCTACTCCTCTGACATGATTCCAAATCTTCATTCCCCACCCTACTGACCCAGCCCTTCTCAGTTATCTTCCACAAGGGCATTAAGCCCTAATGCCCCATATATCCACTGCATACAATTAACTTCTCTCCCATGTATCTAGCATGAGAGTAGCTATCAACCATCCTGGGAAAAAATTGAGAAAATCATCACTTGGATCATTTCCTGAAGGGCTTGATGCTCACCAAGAACTCTATTGAGGCTGGTTGGCACTGGTCCCATAGAGCCAGCTTCCTTAGAGATTTCCCCACTTGGCTGTTTCATAGGTACCTCAAAAGCCACACTTCAATGATAAACCTATTACCTTACCTCATAGTTCTTCCCTTCCTGTTTTTCTATCTTGATAAAAACCATCATTATTTTACTAATTTCTGATTTTTCTATTTTGAGACATAACCTATTGATTTTCTACTTTGGAAGATGAGAAGAGTGTTCTTTCTCACACACCTGTTCCACAACATACGTTTTCCATCCCTCCATCCTATTTATACTTTAGAATATTAGTAATATAAATATTACTGTATTTATATTATTACTGTGTTTGTATTATTTTAACTTTGTAAACACATTTCTTAGTTGAGCCATGTAATATTTTATAATGATTTTTCCTTTATGGCAAACTTTCTGTTTTCCCAGGAGTTAATAGTTGTCTTTCATTTGTTTGTTTATTTGCTTAGATTTCTATGAACATATCCTTAATTTTTTCTGTGTACTTATCTGTAATTCAGTTTCAAATTGTCCCCCAACTGTGTAAACATCCTATATATTAGACATTCTACAAATTTTATTTCCTTGAAAGAAATACCTATATATGAACTTGTGGTCTTCATTACTGGTATCTCACCGGGCTCCCTGTGAAAGTCCTGATGTCAGTAGCACCAAATCATTTTTCTTCACTTGATCATATTTCCAGAGAAGGTTCTTTCCACCTCTTTCTTGGAAGATAAAAGTATAGTTGTCAAGATTTTGAGAACTTAATAGAAGATTTATGACTTAAGTTCTTATATCTCACTATGTAAACTTTCACTAACTCACCATATTTTTAATGTGATATCCCCATACTCAACTTTATATGGTATCTATTTTATTCCTCAAGAGAATAACCCTCTACTTTTCTGTAAAAGTGGAAGTAGGAAATTATCTTCTTCTACAGAGGGGGAAATTATTTGAGGGTCCAACTCTTTCTTTAAAATAATTTGAAACAATTCTCCTGGTTTTAGATCCTCCTTTACCTCTATTTCCAAAGTGTTCACTAACTCTGATTCCTAAGATTTGGGTGAGGGATGGGAATCTATAGTTTATAGTGGTTTTTTAAAAAAATGTTTTTATTTATTTCTAGGAGAGAGAGAGAGAGAGACAGCGTGAGCAGGGGAGGGTCAGAGAGAGAGGGAGTCATAGACTGAAACAGGCTCCAGGCTCTGAGCTGGCAGTCAGCACAGAGCCCGACGCGGGGCTCGAACCCACGAACCGCGAGATCATGACCTAAGCGAAAGTCGGACGTTTAACCGACTAAGCCACCCAGGCGCCCCGGGAATCTATAGTTTAAATTATCTTCCTATTTAGTTTTCCTCACTGCTTGCTTACGATTAGAAAGCCACTTTCTCCAGCCAGTTAAATCAATTGCCACTCTTCCATATCTACCTTCTAAAACTATTACTGTTGTGTTTTTCATGTTCTGTTTGTTCTTATAGTTTATGTATTTATAAAAATCCCATTATCATGCCTTTAACAGAATTTTGGTAGGGAGATATATAATGCATGTGTTTGATTTATCTTCTTTAAATAAAAGCCCCTTGGCCTTTTAATTATATCACTTGGTTATACTCCAGACACACTCTACTTATGGTTTTTCAAATGTACTATTATCTCTCTCTCTCTCTTTTTCTCTCTCTCTCTCTCTCTCTCTCACATACACACACACACACACACACACATATCTTTATGTGACTCTTTCTCCTAGAATGTCTTTCTTGCTCCCCTTCCCCTACATCTATCTGAAGAACTCCTCCCCTTCTTTCACCAGCAGCTTTCACCTCCACCAGGAAGTATTCCCCAAACCCCCTCCTATAATTTCATAGCTCTCTGGACGTCCCCCTACCACAGCTATTTATCTTCCCTGATAATAACTTCTCATTCACTTTTCTGTCTTATCCACTGGCCTATGAAAACACACTCACAGATCTCTTACAAGACCTTCTTCCTCATGCTCCCTTAAAGCAGTGTTCCTAACCAAAAGAAGGCTTCATTCAGTCCAAGCCATTAAAAATGATTATTATTGTTGTTATTGTTATTGTTATAAAAGTCCCTCTCCTAGAATAGTTCTCAAAGTTAGACCAAAAATTAACTGCCCTAGAAATTATGTTTAGTGCTTTGTAGTGAAAGCACTTTAGCACTCATCAGTTAATTATGATAATTTACCATCATTAGCCAGCTAATTAAATTTGAAACTAAAGCTCCAGAGGAGAAAGACCAATTTAGAAATATCTCTCCAGGCAGATGTCCATGGGCTTGGCTCCTCATTTCTTGACCTTCCATAAAAGATAGTGGGCTCTGGACTGGAGCTAGGCCAAGTAACCATTTCATAGTTTCCTCCTTCTCACTATGCAGTCTAAGCCTAGTGCCTTTCTTCTCTGGAGCCTAGGCAGCAAGCATCCTCCTAACTGACAGACTTGTCAGAATCACAGCATTCTTATTTTCAGTCAGAGACACGAAGCTGTCCCTAACACAAACACACACAATGCACAGAACTTCTATGGCTCTATCTTGCAACAAAGAAGGGAATAACATGGTGAGAACTATAAACCCTGCAAGCCTTGTAGTGTTGAGGCTGCTTGAAAAGTGGTCTCTTTGGGGGCGGGGAGAGAATAAAAATGATGGAATGGAAGCAGGCCCTTTATGAGCCTCAACTTGTGGAACTAGTATTCTCATAAATTTCCCTTCCGTGCCTCAGATCATGACCTTTCATTTGAAACCTGTGGAGCTCTCTGCTTCTCAATGCAAAGAAAAGCAGAAAGGGACATTACTTGGTGTGTGTTGTTCCCCACTTATGTATCCAAATTTCTGGAAACACTCTCATGGGATGTTTTCCCCAAAAGCAATCTGATGAACCCCCTACTGCTTGTCAGGAGATGCTACTCTCATATTTCAGTAATGAACTCCCCCACCCCAGACTGTAACAACTCCAGTTTTTTCTCATGCGCTTTTAGAAGAAAGGGAAGGTACAAAGGTCTCAGGAGGCAGAGATATTCCTAGAAACACCAAAATACTTGAAAGCATTCTCATTGCAGATTGTTTATGATGGAGCCTGATTATGATGCTGTTATTATTATATACCACATGATATTAATAAGATAACAGTAATGATATTAACAGCAATTTTCAGGTATTTACACAGTTTATATGAGAGCTTGCTAATACCTTGTGAAGTAGTTATTTTATTATCTCCATTTTTATAAGGGATAAATGGCTCTTGTAGAGAAAGTGACAAACCTAGTTGATGATATAGCTGAGATCCCAATCCTGGTCATTTGATGCCAGTTTTGACAGAGCTACTCTTAGTCTCTCTATAAACATTGGGATACTTTCTTTTTAAAGTTTATTTTTGAGGAGGAGAGAGAGAGAGGAAGTGGGGAAGGGGCAGAGAGAGAGAGGGAGAGAGAGAATCCCAACAGGCTCCAAGCCATCAGTGCAGAGCCCGACATGGGGCTTGATTCCAAAAACCATGAGATCATGACCTGAGCTGAGATCAAGAGTCAAATGCTTAACAGACTGAGCCACCCAGGCACTTCGGATGCTTTTGACTGAAAATAAAATAAAGTAGAGCTAAGATTTCAAAGGAAACATGGTCCTGGGTTTGGTTGATTCAGTGGCCAAGTGACATAATCAGGAACCCAGGTTCTTTTCATTTTTCTTCTCTTCAGCCCTCATTGTGTCAAATGCCTACCTCTCATGATTTCACAATGCTGCCACAGTTGTATGCATCACCTATGCAGACAAAGTCCAGAGACAGAAAAGGGTAACATATCCCTTTTTAAAAGCAGAAGCAACTTCCCCTCACATCTCATTGACCATAATTTTATCACATACCTTCATCTCAATTTGCCAACCACTTGGCAAGTGGTACCATCTTGATTAGCTGAGACCAATCAAGATTCAGTGATCTAACTCTGGGAAACAGCCCACTTCCTGCTAAAGAACATGGACTCTTAGAGATAAATAAAATTTGTCAACAAAGAAAAAAAAGGAAAATGTTCTGGGATTGGCAACCAACAATGGCTGTCATTCCCACCAATATGGCAGACTATTTATTTTATAAAACATCTTGCTATCAAACAATGAAACAAAGCATCTGGTAATTCTATAACCATAATTGATATGTAAGGTTAATGGAATATGAGAGAAAAGTCAAAGTCCAATATGGTTAAATACATATAGTGCCGGATACACACACTGTGAAGGGAACCCCATTC
Organism: Proteles cristata cristata; assembly: GCA_017311185.1. Lineage (NCBI taxonomy): Eukaryota > Metazoa > Chordata > Mammalia > Carnivora > Hyaenidae > Proteles > Proteles cristata. The sequence goes on along the minus strand of JAESUZ010005116.1, from coordinate 912,618 downwards.
ACTAAAAGTGAGAAGACCTGAGTTCTAATTTGACAGTAATTAGCTGGGTGGTTTCACCTGCCCAATCTTGACTTCTTATTTTACAATGAATAACAATGCCTGCCTCTATCTACCTCACAAGATTTTTCTGACTATAAATGGCTTACTAACACATTATTGCCATTAAACTAAGCCATTTTCCAATCAATAAATGCACCGGGGAAGATTTCTGGTTTTGAAGGCACACTGAGTACCCGTCACACTGGGTCCTCCCCACCCTTCCCTTCTCCTTCCCGTTCTCAGACAAACCTCAAATGTGTGTTGCGGATCCTCTAAGCTTGCCTCCTTGCCCTAAATCAAGGACTAGGATGTCTGTCGGTCAGCACCGGAGAAGCTTTTCTGAATCCACTGCAAGGTATATATTTAAACCCACTGTTTGTCTTTGCATTTTAGAGTAGGCTGTGTGAGGAGGAAAAGAGGGTCAGAGATCATGGTGAGAATACGTTCTCCAAATGAAGCCAGGGAGACTCGGAGGGGACTGAAGGAAGGCTAATGGTCCTCTGGCTTTTGTTCTTCCTTTGCATTGCAAAGGATGCTTCGTCAAAGCACTTTTACCTCTCACAGCATTCCTAGGTATCTCACCCTCTCTCTGATCACATCTCTTGGACTGAGATTTGTGACCTGATTTTACCTAGGGTCTGCTTCTCTCACTCACTGAGTCAAAGTTCATTGCTACATCAGCTCTACTCATTTCTTATTTACTGCAGTAGTTCTGGCCATTGCTTTACCTTTGTTCCTATAATTTAGAAGGTTTTTAGCTGATTGCTTGTGAGTGAGCATATACTAAAACCATGTTTCATTGAATTGGAGAAGACATAGTGATCATCTAGATCCTTACTACTTGAAGTGTAATCTGCGGATCAGAAACATTGGCGTAATCTGAACTCTTCTTAGAAACGTAGCACCTCAGACCTGCCCCAAATCTATGAAACCAGAATCCACATTTTTTTAAAAAAAATATTTTTATTTATTTCTAGGAGAGAGAGATAGACAGCGTGAACAGGGGAGAGTCAGAGAGAGAGGGAGACACAGACTCCGAAATAGGCTCCAGGCTCTGAGCTGGCAGTCAGTGCAGAGCCCGATGCGGGGCTCAAACCCATGAAACGCGAGATCATGACCTAAGCGAAATTCGGACGCTTAACCGAGTAAGCCACCCAGGCGCCCCCCAGAATCCACATTTTAACAAAATCTTCAGGTAGTTTGTACGCAGATTGAAGTCTGAGAAGTGCTGATCTAAACTGACTGCCTCAGTTCACAGAGAAGTCAAGTGACTTCTCTAAGGTCTCATAGCAAATTAGTAGCTGACCTGGAATAGATCTCAGGAATCCTGATTACTGAAACTGCACCACACCATCTCTTAAAAACCATCGATTCATTCATATTTAGCTAATTCATCCAGCTTTCATTCTGTACAGGATAGTAGGCACTGACATTAAGGTATGTCAGTATTTGGCCTTCAGATTTCCTTCTCTTACCCACTACTATAATTTTTGATAATATAGCTTCAGAGTTTCCTGCAGCCTTCTTAGCTTTCATTTTTTCACTGAATTAATTCACCAGGGCCTGCTTTGGTCTAAAATAAGGATATGAGTAGAGCTTCACTTTAATGTTTTTTTACTCACTTCTTCATTTTCTTATTTCCTTTTTAAGACTCCATCAATTGGATTTGCCACCAGTCTATCTACTAATATTTTATTTAAAAATTATATCTAAAATATAAATAATCTAAAATTTTCTTTCTATTTTAGTTCTTAGTGAAGATTGTGAGATTAAAATTATGATTGCTGGGGCATCTGGGTGACTCGGTCAATTGAGCACTCGACTCTTGATTTCACTCTAGGTCATGATCTCACAGTTGGTGAGACTGAGCCCCATGTTGGGGTCTGCACTGAGCATGGAGCCTGCTTGGGTTTTTCTCCCTCCCTCCCTCTCTCTCTCCCTTTCTCTCAAAATAAATTTTTTTAAATAAAATAAAATTGGGGCACCTGGGTGACTCAGTCGGTTAAGTGTCCGACTTTGGCTCAGGTCATGATCTCACGGTTCATGGGTTCGAGCCCCGCGTCATCCTCTGTGCTGACAGCTGGCTCAGAGCCTGGAGCCTGCTTTGGATTCTTTGTCTCCCTCTCTCTCTGACCCTCCCCTGCTCATGCTGCCTCTCTCTCTCTCTCAGAAATAAGTAAAACATTAAACTAATTAATTATTTATTTTTGATTGCTTTGTTAAAATGAATTGGGGAGTTTGATAATTGACTTAAAAACCTATACATCTCCTAATGAAGGGTTTGGTGGGTCATACTCTATGACACATGAATATTTTGAGTATTTTACAAGGTTATCCTATTGAAGGACTATAACTATCTAGAATCAAAAGCCAAGTAATGTTTTCTCAGACAAAACATACTGTGACGTTTGCACCTTTGAGATTTGTGTTCCCTCTTGAGCAAATTGGGGCAAGGAAGGAAGGATGGAGAAGGGGAAATATGCCCCTCAGTCCTCCCACCCTCCCCCCATGGCTCCCATCTGGAAATATATAATCCCATTTTTCTGTAAAGCTGTTTATCTACCCATTGCCTCCACTTCCAGTCTCCATTCTTCATTCTCCATTCCATTCTCCAGCTCTTTTAATCTCCTACCAAGCAGCGAGGGAAACCGGGTCCTGAGAGCCCTAGACTCCACTGCAGTAGTTTCTTGGGGTTTTTCCATTTCAGTGTCCCCAATGTAGAGAAAAAACATTTGAACAGCTCACAGTCCCACTCAGGCCATCTGACAGGCACATGTCAGCATGCACGGGAGAGTCTATAGGTGACTCTGAGGCCCTCCCTGATCTGGAAAGATGTGGTTATGATTCATGTTTCTGCAGGAAATGACCAGAGGAAGAATAGAGTCTGCCACTTATTAGCAAGTGTCCCTGCTGACCTTGTCCTCATGCACTGTATTTCCCAGTTTACAATTATCTCTTAACCTCAGGAACAGCCTGCATTTAGAAGGTTCTGAGTAACAAAGAAAACCCTTAGTGTTATCGCTACCACTCCTGCCCCCAGGGCCCTCAGTTTGCTTTGAGAAATCTTTGTGATTGGAAGAAACTAAGGAATATGCAGGAAGCCTGAAGAATCTTAAAACATATTGCTCAAAGACAAATGTTTCCCCATCTTGATTAACAGGTCAAGTAAGCAATTGCTTCTGTAATGTAGTCTGAAGACATTAATCAACAAAAGGTCTGCCTACCTCATACATTTTCCTCTCTCTTACCTGAAATTGTGCCACTAATATACTAATGGAAGGGTCCTCTTTCTCCTTCTGTGTTCAGGGATGGAGAGGACACAAAACAATACATTTAAATGCACGTATTCCACAGTTTTCCCAGGACTACACTTGCTCTGAATTTTTCACATATATTCAGGAGGGTAGAGGTACTACCACGTAGGTACTAGGAGCTCTGAGGAGGGAGTGCTAGGGGGAGAGTAGGAGTCAGAGACAAAGAAACATTTTTAAACTGGAAAACACTCTCACCCAAATGCAGTGCTCTGCTAAAATCCAGGAAAAAGCAAAGTTTGCAGTGTCCCTCAGCCTCCCCCAGCTCCAAGAATTTCCTCTCCTTAATGAGAGGAACTCTCTGCATCCAGCAACTGAGTGGGAAAATAAAGAGGTATGGGGGAAAATATCCGCAAAAAAAAAAAAAATCCTCTATGGTAGCCTGAACATAAACACACACACAAACAAGCCTGAAGTTTATTTACACACGTTAATTTTATGCACATAATTCCAGAATCATAAGTTGGTTTTTACTCTTTCCTACATGTATATCCATGGAGAAATCCTCCTATTATTCCAACACCAGAGGAGTGACAAAACGATTTGAGAATTACAATATGATGTGAAATATGGGAACAGTGACAAGGTGGTCTCAGAGGTATATATAGGCACAGTTGTTAGTTCACTCCTTAAGTTCTGAGTCGAAGCTACAGAGGAAATTTACACAGACAGATTCAGGAGACTGAACTCCCTAGAGGATATGTTTATTCATCCATTTATTCACTCAAGAAATATGAAGGAACCTGTACTATGTGCCAGGAATCCCTACTATAGGCTGGTCCCTGGCAGCCCAGATATTAACGACACCGCTCTTGACAGCTGTAAGAGAAAATTACCATGCAATGTGGAAAACTATAGTGGTAGATATGGCAGTGTCTTGTAGTAGAATTAAGAAATGGCATCCAACTTAGAGAATTAGCTAGGCAAAGGTGTGTGTGTGTGTGTGTGTGTGTGTGTGTGTGTGTTTTGAGAAATAACAAGGCAAGCATATAGAACAAAGGAACACTCTGTTGCTGGAGAATAAATTGCTAGGTGGATGCTGGGAGAGAACCTAGAGAAGCCAGCAGGGCAACCGTAGTCACTCATGAAGAACCTTGTACACCACGTTAAGGAATTGCACTTCACCCTGTAAATAGAAACTGGGGAGCTATAAACAAAATTCAATCAAGGGCATATCATAGCTAAACTTATTTATGAAGATACAATTCTCTACTGGCTACGTGGAGGATGAATTGGAGGAGGTATGCGATGGAGGTAAGGAGGGCCATCAGGAAGTCATTGTTGTGGATACAAGAGAGGTGAGAGGGGCTTAAACTAGGGGAATAGCTGTGGGGATGGAGAGGCAGGAATTAGACGGAGAGCCATGTGAGAGGTAAAATCAACCATATTTGCTGATAGATTAAATGAGAAGAAGGAAAAAATGGGAGGTGTTCAGGATGACCCTCAAGTATCTTGCTTAATAGATTAGTAAATGATAGGGCCACCAATTTAGATAGAGAATACAGGAGGAAGGAAGTCTGGGTTCAGCATAGCCTTGTTAGGCTTGAGGGGGCTGAATGGCATCCAGGTGTAGATTTCCAGCAAGTCATCAATAGAAGGATCTGAAGGTCAGGCAGGGGGTCAAGATTTGGGAGTTAACAGCAGCGAGCTGATGATTTAAATCATAATATTGGACTCAGATAGAATATGTAGAATGAGAAGCGATATGAACTAATGGTGTAACCTTAAGGAACACCAAAATGTAAGGGGCAAGAGGAGAGAAGATTGTCCATCCACAGGAGATCTAGAAAAGGAGTCATAAAAAAGAACCAGGAAAGTGAGGCTATATGAAATCCAAAATAGTAAAGAGATTCAATAACCTGCATCAGTTGCACAGAAGTACAGCAAAACGTGAGATCTTAAACATCCCATTGGATATGGTAGTTAAGAAATCATTGGTAAATTCAATAAGGCCATCTGAATGGAAATGATGGAGCCAGAGCCAAGTTGAGTGACATGAAAAGAAATGAAAAATGAAGAAGTAGAGACAGAAAGTACAGCCCACGCTAAAGAGTTTGCGTGAAGCACCTGAGTGGCTCAGTTTGTTGAGCATCTGACTCTTAATTTCAGCTCAGGTCATGATCCTAGAGTTGTGGAATCAAACCCTGCATCAGGCTCCACACTGAGCATGGAATCTACTTAAAATCCTCCCTCTCTCTCCCTCTGCACCCCTCCCCTTCTTCCTCATGCTGTCTGTCTCTCAAATTAAAAAAAAAAAAAGGAAATAAAGAGTTTGCATGAGAAGGAAAAAGAGATTTGTTGAGAGCTAGGGGAAGAAGTGGATCCAAGGAAAGATTTTAACATTGGGGGCAACTTGAGCAAGTTGATAGACTTAGAAGGGGAGAAGTAGAAGATATAGAATGGAGGGTGTTAAATGAGGTGACAAAGTTCCAGAAAAGGCAGTAAGCAATAAGATCTAGAAAACAGGTGGAGAGATTGACCTTGAAATGAGTGGAGAACCCAGGACTGGAAGGGTTAGTATAATGCTTTTGGAATGCTTTTGGCTTCAAGCAATAGAAGATACAATCAAAAGAAGCTTAAACAGTAAGAAAACATTATTATTTTACATATTATGATGTCAAGGAATGGGATTGTTACAGGAAGGGTTGGCTAATTCAGTGGCTTAACAATGTCATTAAGGACCCAAGTCTTTTCCAGATTTCTGTATTGGCACCCTCAGCATGCCAACTAACTCCCATCACGATCAGAAGATTACTGCAGTATCTCCAGACTACATATGGAACAAATATTCAAAGCCCAGGAGAAAATAACGTTCCTTGGGCTCCATCTTGAGAGGGAGAAAAACCTTCCCAGAAACCCCTCAACAGATTTCCGTTCAATGGCCAGAATTTTTCACATGGATAAACCAAAACTGAAAGAGGAAATGAAATAGTCATAATTGGGTTAGACTAATTATGGTTCATCCACTTGGACTAGACATGTTCACTGAAGAACATGGCCATCAAATACCCAAACTAAATCAGGATTATGTTATCAAGAAAGAATGAGTGAGCGTGGCTGTTGGGTATGCAACCAAACAAAAAAGTGTCTGCCACAGCAGAGATAAATTCAGAAAAGTTAATATCCAGGGATAGAAATTGTACTTAATTTTTTTATTTTCTTGACTGTCTGCTGAAAGTGAGAGAACAGAGTTGAATATGAAATTTGAAGGAATAGATAGGAGTTGGAAATCATTGAAGGAAATGATAAAAAGAGTTGATTCAAGACAAAGGATTGAGAAATAGTGCTAAGGGACAAGCTGAGATGAGAGCCCATGAACTTTTCAACATGTCAATCAACATATGATTATTTTTCTAGTGTATCCCCTTACTCAGGCACAAGAGCAAAGAAGTTAGAGAGTAATAGTACCATTGGTTCTAGGTTGGGAGTTTATGGGTGATAAGAGAAGAATGAAGGATGGAAAGGAAGCAAAGTTGCATGTGAGAGAGTGGTTCAGATCTCAGTATAACCCACGGGATCTTGGTTGTGTAGAAAAAAGGGAAGTTATAAAGGTTCAGATAAACAGTGAGAAAATGATGTGATCAAGAAACAGATGTGCATATGAAACCAAAGTTTAATGGGAAATAAAGTGTGAGAATAGGACACTGTGACCAGAGAAAAGGAGCAATAAAAACAGTAAGTTAGATTGAAGAGGAGAGACATGAAGAGCATTGGAGTCAACAATATCCAGGAGTTAGGACACTGGATTGTTGGACTAGATGTCTAACAAGTACTGCAATATCCTAAGACTGTGTCTGACATGAGTGGGAATAATGACTGGCAACCATCCTGAAATCATCAGAGGAGGAAGGAAACTAACCATAAAATAAGCAGATGTCAGTGACCTGAAGGCACAGAACATAGTATAAGTGGGCGGTATGACCTGGAAGGGAAAAGAGCTTCTACCTGAAGGTTGATGAGGATTATCTGGAGGTGGATGTGAGATCAGGAGAACAGAAACCTTTTCCAGGAATGATACTGTGTGGGATATAGAAGAATGACCGGTCTCTATTGGTGAAAACTGCAGGGGAAATTGAGACTTCAAGGAGATTCCGATATCAGTTTTAAAAAGGAGGTTGAGAGGTCCGCTGAAACCTCTTTGGGGATGTAAAAGATTGTATGTCAACAAAAGAAGGGGGGACAGATGTCATCAACACCCCCAAAGAATTCTCAGGTCCTTGATAGGAATAGATGGCAGCCTGACTCAAATCCAGTATACATTTCAATAAGTCTAAGATTCCTCTGTCTATTAAGAGAGGTTTTCAATGTGGCCAAAACTTCTATACTCTATAAAACATTAACAATATTATTACTAATGCAAGGAAACCTTCTTATTCCAGAGCAAATAAAAAATAAAGGTGTGAGTTTAGATATGAGGCAATGTGGCTCAGAGCAGGAAATATATGTTTCTGTTAAGCTGGCTCCTAACTCACACTCTTTGTCTTTCTTCATTTGCATTTCTGGTTTCTTTTCTCATTATGGTCACTATTTACTTGACAGATGATAGAAGGCCAGCTGAGGGTGGGGTACCATTAGCATATAAACAAGATTTTAAAATAGCTGGAATAGAGAAAGACTTTAGAGCCTGCTAATCCTTGGAGTCTTGACCTCAAAATAATCAAGAGAAAGTGTACTTGGGCAGTCCTCAGCCGGCTCTAAGAATGTCCCTGCCTTGCCTTGAGTGACCTAGGGTGAGTCATCATTTAACTTGGCTGCAAGCTGCTGCCAGGTCTTTTCTTTAGCTCTGTTATTCTAAAAAGATTTAGTAACAAGTATGTAGTATTTGAAGGAAATGTGGAACAGTGTAAAAACTGAAGACTTCAAACTCAGACAAATCTAAACCTGAATTCCAGTTGCTTTATTTCCCTCAACACGTCACTTGAGCTCTGAGTAGGAGAGTTCTCCACTTAAGGTAAGTCAGCTTTGGGTTAATTTTCTTTATGTACATCCCCAGAATATTACCAACTCTACCCACCTCCTGGGATCAGCCTCCCCTAGTGAAATAATCAGAGCCCCTACCCAGCATACTAAATTAGAGAAGTCTAGTATCCTTTCCAGGATTTCCAAGGAGAGTGTGAATGTTCTTCAAACTCCTAATGTCAACTCACTACTCTCACCACTCTTCTGAGATGCTGTCCCTTTTCTCTTTCCAGTGAGAAGTAGCCAGGGCCCCTCCCCCTTAGGCCTCCACATAGCACCAAGGTTTTCCTAAAGGTTTAGTGCTAATGGAGGCACTTAAAAAAAGGAAATAGACCAAAGCTGAACATTATACATCAGGCCAGATGGCATTGCTGCTAACCCCATCTTGATCCTATCCTACGGCCGCCATGTTCCCAGGATCTCAACCTTCCATTCTGAGCCTTCCTCGTCCTCTCTGTCCTATGAGTTCCAGGCCAAAAAACAGACATTTTCTGTTATTTTACAATGCAGGGCACTTTCCGGGTCCTGTTGGTCTCACACCATTCCCCTGCACTTTGCCTTCAGCAACCACAAAGGCCATTTTCATGTGAGTTTCTACTCTGGGCTCCACCCCAAATAACACAGAGTCATCAGAAGCTTTGAACCTAGCAAATTTTCTTGCATGTGCCCCAAGCCATACATCTGCTCAGCGATCCCCCTCCCATAAGTAGCTCTTGTAAATGGTAAGGAAGGGGAAATTCATTCTCCCCCATCCTTGTAAACTTCTGGGTCCTGATATCCTGGTATTCTATATCCCAATTACACATATATCACTTTAACCACTCACAAGCACATTCTAAGACATGTCTTATTATCCCCATCTCACAGATGAGGAAGTTGAGGTTTAAAGAATTAAAAACATTTTCCCAGTGTCACAAGTTAATAAATAATTGAGCCAACATTACAACTCAGTATCTGGACAGCTGCCACTTCTTGGAAACCAGCTGTCACACAAAAGTTCAACTAGCTTGGGACCACCAGGCTATGAGGAAACCCCGTTCACCATGTGGAGAGAAATAAAAGCCCCACAGAGGAGCATCCAGAAACCAAGCATGTGAGTAAACCTTCTTGGACCTTCTAGTCCATTTTAGGCACCAGCTGAATGCAGATGAGTAGATGATCCCAGCCAACAGCACACAGAACAAAACTGTCTGACCAAACCCTAACTAAAGTCCTTATCAATTCCATTTAAAAATAATTTTTAATGTTTATTTATTTTTGAGAGGCAAGCAGACAGAGCACAAGCAGGGGAGGGGCAGAGAGAGAGAGAGAGAGAGAGAGAGACACCAAATCCAAAGCAGGCTCCAGGCTCTGAGTTGTCAGCACAGAGCTACACTCAAGGCTTGAACTCATAGACCATGAGATCATGACCTGAATTGAAGTCAGATGCTTAACTGACTGAGCCACCCAGGTGCCCCTTTATCATTCCCATTTTTAAACCTAGAAGGTTAGAAGGTTAGAGGCCTTTCAGAGGTTCCCCTAAGGAAGGTGGGTCATTCAGACACCAAACTGCTTTCTCACAAGTTCCTCCATGAACAATCTACCTAAGCAATGGCCAAAAATGATACAGCCTTTTGTAGGACCTCAGGAAGTTTCCAAAGGTAGAGCAGATTCTGCCTGAAAACTGCTCCAAATCATGGTTTTAAATTTCAGGGAAAAAAATCTATGTTTCTGTCTATCAATTTCACTGCTACAATGTATGGGTGTATGTCTGTGTACCTATGCTTAATGTCCTCTATATCTGTGTACCTATGCTTAGTGTCCTCTACATGGAGACTGCTAAGAACTTCAGAAAGTAGCCAAGAAACAATGAGAAAAAATGAAATCTGGCCATGTGTAGCAACATGGATGGAACTTGAGGGTGTCATGCTGAGCAAAATAAGTCAGGCAGAGAAGGACAAATACCATATGTGTGCACGTATAGGAGGATTAGGAGGAACTTAACCAAGGACTGTGGGGGAGAAGAAGGAAGAAATAGTGGGGGAGAGGGAGAGAGGCAAACCATGAGAGACTCTTGAATGCCAAGAACAAACTGAGGGCAGATAGGGTGAGGGGGAGGAGAAGGGGGGTAATGGACATGGAGAAGGGCACTTGTGAGGATGAGCACTGGGTGTTATATGGAAACCAACTTGACAATAAACTATTAAAAAAAGAAAGGAAGAAATAAAGTAACCAAGAAATACCCTATAATGAGAGACTACTGATTTCAGTTCAAAGAAAGCCATTTTGCTGCTTATGTTCCATTTCCATAAATTTGAGAAATGGCCTCATACATTCACTCATGCAAGACATGTTCATGAAGCATCTACTGTGTGTCAGGCAACTGTTCTAAGCCCAGTGGATTCCACCACACACACACACAAAGAAAGGTAGACTTAGTGTCTATTTTTAAGGTCCTCTCTGAAGAAATGGCTTTTAAGCAAAGACTTGAGTAAATCAAAAGAGGGAACTGTGTGGAGCAATAGAGGAAGAATGTTCCAGGAGGAGGAGAAGAGATGTGTAAAAGCCTGGAGGAAGAAACAGACTTGGGCTACTTGAAACAGAGCAAGTGGACAGTGTGGCTGGAGTGAGGAGGGGAAGGAGACTGGAGAGGTGCACATGTCACCTGGTGGAGGTCTTCGTACCACAGAAGGAGGTGTGGATTTGCCCTAGCGTGCTGTGGGAAGGCAATGGACAGCTCTGAGCAGCTCATGCTGGCCTGCTCTATGATAAATCGACTCTGGAGGGAAAAGTGCAGAAGCAGAGGAACTGTGGGAAGGTTACTGTGATTGTCTGGAAGAGCAATGACAGTGCCCCGCACCTCAGTGGTAAGAAGTGATAAGACTGTGTTTTGAAGGGAGAGTCCCTCAATTATACGTACACAGTTACTATTCAGATCGAGCTCCTCAGCTCTGAGATTTGGAAGCATTTCCATTTTTTAAACTGATGACTGAAAGAGCTGGCTGCATACTTCATCAATGCCCAGGGAGGTGATGCTTGGCATTCTGCCCCTGCCCCCTGAGTGCAGAGACACCCAAATCACCACCATAGCTCTAAGGTGAGGAGACGAGTGGATTTCATTTTATCCCAAGGGAAAGCTTCATATAACCATATGCCAGAGATGACTCTTGCTTCTCTGCCTCAGTAGACAGATCAGGTAACTCTCCAATAAGTCACACAGTCTTCCAGTGAATTTGTCCCATCTGCCATCTTGGAAAAGATCTCCAAGGACATGCTCCTGGGAGAACAATGTAATTAAACCTTTTGTAGCCCGACCAATATTCCTTCATATGCAGAATTAGTTTCTGAGAAAGAGGAGGACTAATTTGCATAAGAAACTCAGTGTCTTCTGGGAAATAACCTAGACCCCCACACCTCCTCCTGCCCAAGATTTAAAATGAGGGAACCAACAGGAGCCCTCAACATGTTTCTTTGGGAGAAGAAGACTCCAAGTCCCCAAAGACAACAAAGGTCAAGGAACAGCATGCTGAGGACTCGGGCTCATGTGGGAGCCCAAGGCTTATGGGGCAGGACCAGCTCTGGGAGAGCATATGGCTGAGGCAGAAGGAACCCCACAGTATGGCCTCAGAGCTATGCTAGCACTTGGGAATGACCCTTGAGAGGAGAATGTGAACTTAGACCACTGTGACCTTGGAGCTCAAGCATGGGGTTCGTCGACAGTAGTGCTAACAGTCTAGACCCATGGGGACATCACAGCATTGGCAAATCATTTTCAACAGTGGGGCCATGTGTCAGTGAGACAAACAAGCAGCATAGGACAGATCAGACCCGCCTTGCCACCTCCTATCTTGAAAGCACCTCTAGGTCCCTTTGGACTGAGTGAGCCCCTGGTCTTCATGGACAAGAAAGAGGAACGGGCCTCAAGACACGATCCTGTACTTCTGAAAAATAAGAACAGATGTATTTATTTTCAAATTTTCTACAATGAGCACATATTACTTTCTCCCCTCCCTCCCACAAAAAAAGTAAATCAAATAGAAAGAAGAGAATATTTAGTCCACACCCCTCATCCTGCCAGACAATGCTGGGGTGACCCCAGGAACTTCTAACCAATGATGACTTCCAAGTGCTTGTGTGGACCGTATGGATGGCCATGGGTGGTGACTGTTAGGTCAGTGAGCAGCCAGAGCCCAGCATCCATTCCTCAGCAGTACTACTGGCCAGGCCATCTCCTGACCTGAAGAGAGCTTCCCCTGCTCAGGCTAGAAGAAGACGTGTCAGGGCTCCCTCAGCAGCTCCCGGGGCCCCCTGAGGTGACCACTCAGAGGTGTCAGGGGAGATTTCCCACACAGGCTCTTTGGTCCCACAGGTGTCTTTCACATAGAATTTCACATCAGGGACCAGCTATCTCCCCACAGAGCAACAGTGAGACCCTCTCTTGTGTGATTCGCATGTCGCAGCCTGTCCTCTTGGGGTGACTTCATTGTTACAGACATTTAACTACTGCCTTCACATGGCTGGAGCTTGGGGCTGAAGGCTGAGGGGGACACAAAGATGATCACCCCAGTCTGCCCTCAATGAACCTCCTGACTAGAGGGAAACAGGAGACAGAAAAGCCTCCAGTGCAGGTAGAGACTACTGTTGAACTAGAAGTGAACTTGTGATTGACTTCCTCCCATGCCAATCAAAACTGCCTCTTCTGTCTGACACCAGGTCCCGCCTCCAAGCTTCTCTCAGATGAGCCCCCTTGCATCCATTCCCGCTACTTCTGCAATAGTTCTGCTCTCACCAAGCCTCCACACCAGACTCTGACAGCCTTTCAATCCCTTCTTCATGTGCTGCCAGAAGGATCTTGCAAAAATCCATGTTTTCCCCCTCTCTTCATGAAAAACAGGCCAATAGGCCTCCACTACTCCCTGTAGGGAGTCTTAACTCCCTGGCATGGCATTCGGTGCCTCTCCTAATATAACCTATCTTCCCAGATTGAGCTCTCATTTCGCTCTTTCTTCCTGCCCGTAGCCCCAGCAAACCCCTACAGCCATCTCTCACCTGCCCCACCTCTCTGGCACCCACACACACACCCAGAACACTACAGAAAGACCAGACTTATCAACAGTCCTCAAATACAAAACAGGAAGATCCCTTTCCTTCACCTCTGCTCATCAGAATTCTATCCATTCTTCAAGGTGCAATTTCAATGTCGCCTTTTCCATAGAGCTTTTCTTCAGACCTCAAGTCAGAATTAATCCTGCTGTGGACCACAATAGCACTTGGCTTATATCTTCTTAATTGTACTCATCATACCATGCTTTGCCACCGTCCACTTAACCTTGAGCTCCCAGAAAACAAATATCACATGTCACTCCTCTTTGTATGCCTCACAATACAGCACCTAGCATATAGCAGTTGCTTGTTTGCTACTTACTGAATGAAGAAGTGAGTCATTCTTTTCTATTTGCAATACAAAAAAAATATTTAAGAGACACCATGGCTCAAGCAATGGTCCTCAGATCCTAGATGGTTATGAAGTGCTAACTGGTCCAAGAATTAATATCCTGATAATGAATGTTGCATGTTAATCCAGTATAGTTATTCATACAGGAACATTATTTCCCAAGCTCTTGATGTTTCTTTCACACAGAGGGCCTCCATCAGTGTGACACTCCTGGCCCTCTGCACCCCTCACTCACCTGGTTGGTGAGTTACAGGAAGAAACCAGACAGAGTTTCCAAGCCCCTTCCTCATCTTCCAATCCCTCCCCCCTGCCTTTTCCCACTCAGTCTTACCTGGAAAAATGTCCAGTTGTGTCTGTAACAGGTGAGGCAAGTCTGCCCAATTCTGTGCCCTCAATTTGTTTTTTCACCATAAGGTGTATTGTTCAATTTAAGACATATCAGTAATAAGGGTACTATTTTCTTTCCATTTTTGCTGTTTTGTGTACTGTGCAGAACCCCGGGCAGAACAGAGGCCCCCAGTCATGTGTCTATCTTGACTTCAGAGCTTCTAAAGTGTATCTACCTAGAGAGTACACCTGCCGTGGGTCTTCAAACAGCTCCTAAGGATCCTGGGGGGACATAGCTGAACAGCCTTGAGGTTGCCAGTCCAGCCTTTCCTGGTACAGGGGAGAATTGCTGTGCTTGCTTCTGCCTGTGGGAGTTCTAAGGAGCAAATAAGATCACGCACACGGAAATTTCTGCAGTCTGTCCTGGCGTGTGAGCATAAGGGGAAATTGATGATTGAGGCCATTGCCATCCTGTTGAGGTAGGAGCCCAGATACCCATCCAGGTATATTCCACCAACTCTCTTGCCTGGGCTTTACCGACTTCTGGATCGGCTATCGCCTGGTCCCCACAGAGCACTTCCAGTGATGTCTTCCACGGCCCACCAGACCCTCAGTAACCTCCCCCCAGATATGGAAGAGAAAGCTTCCCCTCCCCACATGGCGTTACAAAGTTTCTCAGGACTCCTGAAGCAGAAACGTTCCTGCCCAATGTCATGCTCAGTTCACATTTGCTCTTTTTTTTTCATTTGCTCTTCTAGCTAATTCCCTGACTCCCTAAGGTAGGTGGGCCAGAGCTGGGACAGATTTGCATGACAGATGCTGGGCCCCTATCATCACTCCCTCCTTTCAGAAGCATAAAACCCTGTTACCAGGTCAAAGTTATGGCCCTTGGCTTCCACTTCCAGTCCCTGGCTGGATCACTGGACTGATTTTCCAGAGATGCCCAGACATGTCTGGATTCCCACGGTAGGTACCATACACCCTACATTATAAGCAGTGATTGGCATGACCAGGCCTCAAGTCCCCCTATGGCAGTTATAGTGGTCCCCTCAACAAAAAGGGCCCTCCAAATCTCATTTCCTGGCCGACCCACTCCCAAACCTGACCTCTGGACTCCTCGCTCTCCTTTGTTTGTCCAAGAGAAGTGGATGGTGTGTAAGGACTGAATTGTAAAGGAAGGCACAGGGATGAATCAACCTGGGAATTTTTTTCCTCCATTGCCCAAGCAGACAATGTAAGGATATAAAAGATCTTGCCAGTCCTCAGAGGGACCTGAGAGCTTTAGCTTGTGTTGTGTGTGCTCACCTCCTTTGTGAAGGAATCATTCCAGCATCGAGCAGTCCCATGGCCACGGGAAATCCTGCAGCCTTGACTCCATCCAGGTGGCTGCGATGTCTGTGGGGTGGGGGACAGAAATCGCGTAAGGCAGGTGGGGGAAAGAGACCTAGCCAGAAAGAAACCCTGCCACACCACCTCTAGCTGTGGGCTCCACTTGGTGGGAAATTCCCTGCACAAAAGTCTTATCCTGTCTTCCAGATTGAGCCAGCTCGCTTCCTTCTCTGTAGCTCATTCTCTGGGGAGGACTTGAGGGAGGAAGGCTGGGGGCAGAGAAGGGAGTTCAGGGCATGAGAGTCATGAAGGGTTTTGCTCTCTTCCAAAAAAGGGCCGAGCCAGCAGAGCCTCGGAATTTCCCTTCCCAAGCCCGTGGTGTTGAGGACACAGTAGTGGATCCTGTAAACTTGGCATGGATTGTCCCTCTTCCAGATCATCAGAGACCTCTGAGGTCCTACCCTCACCCCTGCTGCTGGAACGTGAGTGGTAAATACTGTGACTGCAGATTCCTAGGAAAAGGAGCTTGGGGGGGGGGGGGGTTGGGCAGCTCTACCCTCACACTGGGTGGGGGTCCAGGGGCTGAAGCCAAGAGACACATCTGGGAGGTTGCTGTCAGAGGGTGACAAGAAGGCACCAGAGACAGTCCCAGGGAACCCGAGGCCGAGGGGCCTGAGCTGGTGGGAGGGCTGGTGTTATCCTTTCCCCAACGCCCTCCCCAGCTGTTACCCCCACCTCGACGAAAACAAAATGTCAAGTAACAGGGAGAAGAATATTCGTCCACAAACATGGTTATATGAGAAATGTCACATAGCTCACCACCGCCGCCACCACCACCAATACCACCCCATCCCTAGAATTGTGCAAAGGGCCCCGGGATGTTTCTGCTGCCTCAGTATTTGAGAGGGCCCTCCAGCCCACACTGGTTACTGACTGCGCCCTCTAGAAGACTCCTGTGACATCTAACCTTGCTGTGACTGAAAGAGGTAGACTGAGAGCTCTTCCCCCTGGGGCCTGGGGTCTTTCCCCACTAGGTGTGCCGTCCCCTCCGAAAACTGGCCAGCTCCCCCAGAGACACTGTCATGGAGTGGAGCACGTTTTCCCCAGATTACCATTGCTTTCCTAGAGAAAAGGAATCTCTCCCTCTCTACTCTCCCCTCTTCCCTCCCAAGGTCCTAGCCCCCAAGAAACCCCACATGCTATCTGCACGAGCTTCAGGCCACGGCCTCAGACTGGAGTCTAGCAGGACACATAATCCCTCAGATATGGTATGACTGCCACAGTACAACAATTTTTTAAATTGTTGCCACATTAGAGGATGCCCCTTAAAATATGAATTTCTGATTTTCTTGAAAAATCAGGAAATATGGAAAATGAGGCTCATTAGGTGAGACCTGGCCATCCATTCACTCAAAAAATATTTACTGAACACCTGTTAGGTCCCAGGCAATAATCTTCTAGGTCCTGGAGCTAAAAGGTGAACAGAGCAGATGAAAGTTCCAGGTTTTGGGGAGCTTACATTCTATTTCACGATGGGGATGTAGAAAGAGGCACAGACTAGGGGGATGAGAAACCAGCTGCAAACCAGTGATAAACCAAATCCTTTCCAACAATGATGAGGCCTGAGAAGAAAGTAAACCAAGGTGGGAGTGGAGAGAGTATGAGTTCATTTAGACCCAGAGCTCAGGGCAGCTTCTCCATGCAAGTGTCGCTTGAGCAAAGACCTAAATGACAAGAAGGAGCTGGGCGCACGGAGATCTACAGGAAAAGCATGCCAGGCAGGTGAAACACCTGTGTTCCCCAAACCCTGTGTTGGGTACAAGCTTGACTTTTAGGAGTAACAGACAAAAGGCGAGTGGGGCTGTTTGGCTGACATCAGGGTCATGGCTTGGGGCTCGAGTTCAGGGGAAGAAGGACACTGAGGAGGGAAAGCCCTTGCAGAGGAGAGAAGGGAGTCCCAGAACAATGCAGTAGGTTGGGTCTAAGGAGAGAAGTGGCCAAATAGGGACATTCACTCTTACCATGAAGTAGCACAGCCAGTGGACTCTAGAAGCAACGGTGTTTGATATGGAGTATAAGCTTATCTTTTATGGGTTATAATTTTCTTGTAGCAGCATCAGGGCCTTTGGGAAATTTATCTAATCCCTAAAGCCCTACGGTCTAGGCAGTTTTCTTGTTTTGAGGGCTAGAGTACAAGAAGATCTAGAGAAGTGAGATAATCAGCGGGCAGGTCTAAGTGGAGCTACATGAAGCCAAGATGACTTGCGGGCATGAGAGGGCTCCGGTGATTTTCAGAAACACACGGGGGAACAGGATTCTTGAGACACACAAGTTAGGGGCTCCCCCCATGACAGCTGGATAGTAATGGTGGTGACTGCTGATGGCCGGAAAGTGTCTTAAAAGACAAGTAGAACTAGACGGGTCGTATTAAAAGACAAGTAGAACTAGACATTTAGATCATATTTGGAAGACTGGAATTAGATCTCTGACCCAAAAGCAAACCCTTCTCTCAAAAACTAACTGCCTTGATTAAGTGATCTCAAAGCTGCAATAATTACGCTCCTGAAAACAATGAGCAGAATGTCCCCTCTCCTATGAGGCTACATGGCTCTTCCTACAAGCACCATGGGAAGGAGGATCCTCCTGCATCCAAGCCTGCTAGGAGGGTCTGATGAGTCTTCCCAGATACAATGCCGAGCGCGTAAACAGGTGGAGGAAAGCTCAGCCCACGTGATGCCCTGAAAGGCGTGCCATGAGAAGGGAGAGGGACAGGGTGACATCCGCCATAACCCAGTAATTCACTCAGCAGGCTGTGTTCTAGGTGTTTGAGCTGCATCAGCGATTCCTGCCCCGGGGCACAGATATTCTAGCAGGTAAAAATAAATACTAAATCATAAAAACATGGCAAGTAAGTCAATTATACGGTATGGTGGGAAGACAAAAGTGTTTTAGAAAGAAAACGTGGAGGGGCGCCTGGGTGGCTTAGTTGGTTAAGCGTCCGACTTTCGCTTAGGTCATGATCTCGCGGTTCGTGGGTTCGAGCCCCGCGTCGGGCTCTGTGCTGACTGCCAGCTCAGAGCCTGGAGCCTGTTTCAGTCTGTGACTCCCTCTCTCTCTGACCCTCCCCTGCTCACGCTGTCTCTCTCTCTCTCTCCTAGAAATAAATAAAAAACATTTAAAAGAAAGAAAGAAAGAAAGAAAGAAAGAAAGAAAGAAAGAAAGAAAGAAAGAAAGAAAGAAAGAAAGAAAGAAAGAAAACGTGGAACAAGGCAAGGGAGATCTGGAATATTAGGGAGACGGACCATTGCACTTTTAATAAGGTGGTTGGAATTGGGTGACGTTTGAGTACAAACTGAGGTGAGGGAGAACTTTCTTGGCAGAGGGACAGAACACATGTTTCCAGAGACCATGTTACATAAACTTGTTGGAGAAAAGGGCTAGGAACGCAGGTCAGTGTGACCTCATGAAGCAAGTCAGCCAGTCAACCTTGTCTCCAGGCCCTCCATCCCTGACTCCACCTTTTATGGCCCTACATCGCTGAGGCCTGCTCCCCTTCCTCCTGCCTCGCCCTCCCCCTTCCTCTCTACCCTTTTCCTTCCCCTCCTTTCTCCCCTCTCCTTTCTTTTCTTCTACCTCCTTTTCTCTCCCTCTCTCTTCCTCCCCTTCTACCCCTCTCCTCCATTCCCCCTTCCCTCCTTCCCTCCCTCCAGCCCCCTCCCCCTCCCTCATCCCTTCTCCCTTCTTCTCTTCTACCTCCTTTTCTCCCCCCTCCCTCTTCCTCCCCTGCGACCCCTCTCTCCCATCACCCCTTCCCTTCTACCCCCTCCTGCATTCTCCTTTCCCTTCTACCCCTCCCTCCACCCCCTTCTCCCTCCCTCTTTCCCTCTCCCTTCTTCTCTTCTACCTCTTTTTCTCCCCACTTCCTCTCCCTTTCCCTCTACCCCCTAGCTCTTCCTCCTCTCTCCCTGCTCCTCCCTCCTGACCCTCCCTCCTCTCCACAGAGTCCATTCAGTGAGCACTAAAGATTTCCTCAGGAAGGAGTTCCTGCACAGAACAAGACATGCATGAGGCACTCTCATAAGCAGGGGTGGGTGGGGAGGGAGATACCCCTTTTATTTTCATCTGAGGCAGTATGAGTGGGCACACCCCAAATGCTTCCCAGGACCTAATTGTGTCAACCCACAATGAAGAGAAGAAAGGAGCAGGCACAGCCTGCCCCACCCCACCGTGTCCCGGGCCACAATAGAGGGGGTCAGCTTGGGTCAGCCTGCTCTTAGGGGACAACCTGTCTCCCAGGAAAGAGAAGAACAATGCCTCCGGGCCTTGGCCAACCTTGGGGGAACCCGATCTGGCTGAACTGGGAATGCTGAACTGAACCAGATCCCACCAAAATCTTGCTTTGACTCTCGGGGTTCCAGTAACCACCTCCCCCACCGCATTTACTATAAGAGCTCTTGCACCCCTCAGGGGCTCTGTCTGTCCCTGGGCACTTGCCAGCCTCCCCTGCCTGCCCTGCAAATGCCCAAGTCCCCCACCTGCACCCTCCACCTCTCCCTCCCCAGAATCAAAGAGAACAAACAACACCGAGCACTAGAAAGGTGTTGTACAAAGGGAAACACTTTAGACAAATGGCCTTAACTCAGAGGTCAGTGAGGTCACTGTGCTCCTTAAAATATACATCTGCATGGTTCCAACCCTCTTTTCATATACTAGGGAGATGCAGAGCCCTGCCTGGAGATTTCTGCAAATTGCCAGGGAATCTATATTCTCCTCTCACCTCTGGCTCCAATTTCCTGCTGTCACTGGACTCTGCTTCTCTGCTCTCCATAAGTCTGAGCCTTCTCTGCCCAACCCTGTGCTCTTGCCTGAAAGCAATTATTTTTACAAGCGTTGCGCATTAGCAGAATTTTTACTGATGGTTTGTAGGTCATGAGGGATTCGTTACGTTTTCTCGCCACTCAGCAAGCAACCTACCATCTGATACTAGATGTCCCGTTTCTTGAACACCCTCTAGGGGTGTCTCACAGGCCGTTCCCTCATGGACAGCTCCAAAGCCTCACTCTCGCCCTCTCTTCTCCAGGAATTCTTTCTTCCTGCTTCTTGCTCAGAGCAGGGTGGCTCCCTCCTGGTCTTACCCATCTGGGTGTGCCACGGACCCAAAACCTGTTGGCTCCTTTAGAAATGCCAGTATTTGAAGACATTTACTTTATTATTTAAAAAAAAAATTTAATGTTTTTATTTATTATTGAGAGACAGAGCATGAGCATGGGATGGGCAGAGAGAGCAGGAGATCCAGAATCTGAAGTTGGCTCTGAGCTGTCAGCACAGAGCCCGACGCGGGGCTCGAACTCACAAACCACGAAATCATGACCTGAGCTAAAGTCAGATGCTTAACTGACTGAACCACCCAGACGCCCCTAAAGACACTTGCTTTAAATGGTGATTCTTTTTTCTTGTTTCGCCAATGGAATTATAATTTTAATTCTAATTCATTAGCGAGTAAAGGAGAAGTCTTCTATTTCCCCTTATAAGTGCACTGCCTCATTTATAGCATTCTCTGCCTCCTGTCCGTTAAGGCTTGAGCCCCCAGTTCCATTCATAGCTAAATAAATGGACTCTGCTTCCATGGAACTCCATTGCTCCTGCAACAGCCCCACCACACTGGCTCTTGTGAATAAGTAAGTAATGTCTTGACATCAGCTCATTATAAGTGCTGGGAATGCCTATGCCACCAAGTGGGTAAGCCAAGGAGCTTCACCTAGGTCCTAGGAGCCCCTTGGGAAGCTGGACACAACTGCAGAATGTCCTCAAAGCCCCTGAAACTGTATGCAACTATGTACATTTTTTCTGCAGCTAGGGTTTACAACTTTCTAAAAAAATATTTAGTGTTTTTTAATTTATTTCTGAGAGAGAGAGGGAGAGAGAGAGAGAGCATGAGCAGGGGAGGGTCGGAGAGAGAGGGAGACACAGAATCTGCAACAGGCTCCAGGCTCTGAGCTGACTGTCAGCACAGAGCCCGATGTGGGGCTCGAACCCACAAACCGTGAGATCATGACCTGAGCCGAAGTCGGACGCTCGACCAACTGAGCCACCCAGGCGCCCCTAGGGTTTATAACATTAATAAGATGTTTCCTCCCAAAGGCTTTAACCGCTCTCAGATAGCCGGTGAGCAGAGCCAAGGTCTGTATCAACAATGCAGGCTGAGGTGCTAGAGTGGCCTCAAACCAGGCCACTATTTAATTGGCAGTTTGGGAAAGAGAAGAAATCATTGCAAAAAGACATACATTTTCAAAAATCGCTGAGATGAGAGTCGTTGAAAAAAATCAACAGGAGCTAAGAGCAGGGAGGATGAAAAATACAAATTCTTGGGGTTTTTTTCATGAAGAGTTTTTGAAAATGAGATTCAATAAGCTGATGCCTAACAGCCAATGCCTTGTCGCAGACATCTACAAAGCAATTCTGAAGCGGAGACGCTTGCTTCTACATTTCACATTTTGAAGAGTCTGACTTTATAAAATCTTAAACATTAACCATAAAAACAAAGATGAATCAGATCCATAGATTTATTGTCTTCATTGCAGAGCAACTTTGCTCAGATAAAACAATCACAACAAATGAACCCAAAGTCAAGGATGGATGGAAGCCTGGAGCCAATTAAAAGTAAATGGGAAAGAGATTTAAGTCTGAAAATTGAAGATAAGGGTTGGCAATTATCCTGCCATCTAACCAAATACACAACTGCTACTGTTCTGGATGACTTGATGTATTTTTAATTATCATATCAGGCATTTGACTCTAGTTAGAAAAAATGAAATTGACCATAAAAAAATCAGTTCTTTCCCCCTATAATTCAGAAAGAGAAATATCCCTTTCTGCCCACCCAGTGTCTCTATACAAAGCGCACAGTGGCGCGGCGCCATTAAAATGGAGCCATAAATTACAGAGAGAGAAAGCTCGCATCTCCTGATCTGTGTTTACCTCATATTAATTCTCAATTGAATGTGGAGATGTTTAGTTTTGCCTCATTTACATTGTTAATAGTCTTACACTAGATTATGAGGAAACAGAAGAAAGAGGAGGCCCTCAGAGCGGCACAGAGCTGAAATGACTGAGACCAACTTGCCCAGTAGAAGACAATACTGTCCTCGGTTCCAGGCCAGAGGGCCCCTGGCCTGGAGCTATGTGTTAAGGGGCTCCTACACATCAGAGCGTGTGTGTACGCACATAACACTTTGGTAGATCATGTGACCACCTCTGGCACTTGGGATCCAGTGCTCAGAGGACAGGCATAGAGCCACCCACAATCCCAAACATCCACTCTTGTTTCTAGCACCCTTCAGCCCCAAGGAATGATTTCACATCTCTTGCCCCTCTCCTTCAAAAAAAAAAAAAAAAAAAAAAGGCAGTGGCATCTGAATGCCACAAAAGTTTGTGGATTTCTTCCTGAGGACCTGAGCCATGGGGAGAATTTGAGGCACAGAGGCATTTAGGTATAAAAGAAGAGACAAATTAACCTGTCACATCCTTCCGCTTGGTTGTAAACGCAATACTTTTTGCATACCGAGGAGTCATTTCCTAGTAAGTGCCAGGTGTCTCTTATCTTCCTTCTTTTTGTATTCTAATTTAAGGCTCCAGAGGTGTTCACGAATGATCACAGTATTTGCAACAGATGCAGGGAGCAGCTGAGGAACATTTTGCAACATTAAACACATCATACTACCCTTAAACTTGTGTCTAGAAGGGAAGCAGGAAACCAATATTTTTACTGGTAACTAAAAGAATGTTGACCGTGAAAACTCTAAATTGTTTTATTCTTATAAAATACTTTTAAATATTTCACTGCATTTCAAAAAAAATCCATTTAAAATTCAACTTTATTTAAGATGTTTCCGTTTGATACTTCTTCAGGGAACCTAAGGGAGACATGCTTTGACATACCTATTCTTTCCATTATGTGCAGCTAAAACCCGAACATTTTATATAAAGATAAGAAGACTATGAAAGGCAGAGGGAAGGCAGACTGGCTAGAGACTTCAGAAGCCAAGAAATGACAGAGCGGTC
Organism: Proteles cristata cristata; assembly: GCA_017311185.1. Lineage (NCBI taxonomy): Eukaryota > Metazoa > Chordata > Mammalia > Carnivora > Hyaenidae > Proteles > Proteles cristata. The sequence goes on along the minus strand of JAESUZ010005116.1, from coordinate 889,158 downwards.
AGTGCCCTGGATTTTCTTTTTGCCTCACATATTCCAGACTTGGTGCTAAACAACCCAGCAACTCAGAAGTACCAAAAGGCAGATCAAACAACCCCCAACAAAAGCCACATCTCTCTCACCAAAGGAATAAGAAAGGGGCAGCTTAGTGGACTGGAAGTTTTTAGACTATAACCACTCTAACCCAGCCAGACACCCCAAAAAACATCCACCACTCCATCCATGCCAGCAAAGTCCCACGTGGGACCCTAGACTTCCCTCCAAAGAGACCATCCTGAGGTGCCCCCAACACACCAAGTGGTGTCAGAGAAAGTCGAGTGTGGTGCCTGGACTCTCATCCTCAGTGGCCAGTAATGAGCTCCCCCCACACCACGGTGTCAGTAGAGAGCATGCTGAGAGCCTAGACTTCCACCCCCATCCAATGGAAAGAAGGAGCCCCTCGGCTTCCCCTCTGGAAGGAGGCCTAGTGGAGAATAAAACCTTCATCATCACCCAGCAGTAACCAAGCCACCCTTACTGGAGAGTCAGTACAGACCACCTGGGGGGCTGGAACTCCCACCTCCACCTGGCAGTAACAAAGAGCTGCCCCCCCAGGGTCAGCAAAAGACAGGTGGGGAACCTAGACTTCTGCCTCCAACTTATAGTAATGATGTGATACCTCCCAAAAAAGTCAGCAAAAACAGAAGATTGAAATAAAATATAAAGTCTCAGAACCTAACAGGAAAATGCTCAAGTTCTCATTGGAAATCGTTTATCATCTCACCAACCAGGAAGATCTCAAACTGAATGAAGAAAACAAATAGTAGAGCCAGCATGAAAGAGCTGGTAGAGCTGCCTGACAAAGACTTCAAGGCACAGCCACAGTAGAGTGCTATGATGAGCAATTATGAACATGCTCCAAATGAATAAAACTATATAAAAACAGAAAGTGGCAACAAATAAAATCAAAATGGAATTCTAAAACATGTTCACATAACCTGCAGGAAGGCAGGAAAAAGACAAAGGAAAAATAAAACGTCAGAAAGAAGATGAGAAACTAAAAGACCTCGACCTCATGAACAACCATATTAAATGTAGATAATCAATTCATCTTTCTCTGACTGGCTTCACTTAGTGTCACACCCTCTAGTTCCATCCGTGTTGTTGCAAATGGCAAGATTCATCCTTTTTATGGCTGAGTAATATTCCACTGTGTATCTTTACAACATCTTCTTTATCCATTCAACTATCCATGGGCACTTGGGCTGCTTCCCTATCTTGGCTATTGTAAACAATGCTGCAATAAACATAGGGGTGCATGTATATTTTCGAATTAGTGTTTTCATCTTTTGGGGGTAAATACCTAGTGGAATTACTTGATCATATGATATTTCTATTTTTAATGTTTTGAGGAAGTTTCCGTACTACTTTCCACAGTGGATGCACCAATTTGCTTTCCTGCCAACAGTGCATCAGGGTTCCTTTTCCTCCACAACTTAGCCAATACTTGTTATTTCTTGTCTTTTTGAAAACAGCCATTGTGACTAGTGTGAAGTGACATCTCATTGCAGCTTTGATTTGCATTTCCCTGAAGATTAGTGATGTTGAGTATCTTTTCATGTGTCTGTTGGGCATCTATATGTCTTCTTTGGAAAAATATCTGTTCAGGGCCTCTGCCCATTTTTTAATTGGATGTGGTGCTAGGCAAAGAATTCTCAGACTTGACATCCAAAACACCATCCAAAAAAGGAAAAAAAACGATAAATGTCCAGGGATTAAGGAGTGAGTCGGGAAGAAGTATATGGTTATTAAAGGTCAATGTGAGGGATTCCTGTGGTGATGGAAATGTTCTTTATTTTAATTGTATCAATGTTAATATCCTGGTTATGAAATTGTAGAGAAGATTGGGTAAAGGGTACATGGGATCTCTCTATAGTATTTCTTATAATTGCATGTGAATCTACAATTGCCTCCATATAAAAAATTTAATTAAAAAATTACATTTATTAATGGCAAACTGGTTTTTTCCTTTATTTTTTTTTTAATTTTTAATGTTTTATTTATTTCTAGGAGAGAGAGAGAGAGACAGCGTGAGTAGGGGAGGGTCAGAGAGAGAGGGAGTCACAGACCGAAACAGGCTCCAGGCTCTGAGCTGGCAGTCAACACAGAGCCCGACGTGGGGCTCGAACCCACGAACCGTGAGATCATGACCCAAGCGAAAGTCGGACGCTTAACCGACTAAGCCACCCAGGCGCCCCTGTTTTTTTCCTTTAAATTTATTATATAACTGTAAATGCTTTAAAAAAAAAAAAAGCTTTCCCAGTAACATACATGAAAAATATTAAATTTTCACTTTCTAACATTTTACTTACATTGATAACTCAAATGAAAATACACACAAATGTCACTTTGATGATATCATCCTCACCTAAAAACCTTTCCACTTGGGGAGCCTGAGTCGCTCAGTCAGTTGAGTATCTGACTTCTTCTCAGGTCACCATCTTGCAGTTCGTGAGTTTGAACCCCACATCAGGCTCACTGCTGTCAGTGCAGAGCCCACTTCTCATCCTCTGTCCCCTTCTCTCTGCCCCTCCCCCACTTGTGGTCTCTCAAAAATAAGTAAATAGAATAAAAATCTTTCCATGGCTTTCCAAGGCCTATTAGGTAAGATCCTCAGCTTGGCATTCAAGGCCATTTTTGTTCCATCAGCCCTTGCCCATCAATCTACACTCATCTTCTTCTGCCCACTGGCCCAGTCACTTCTCTCTAAATCTTGCCTGCTTAAAGTTCCTGAATGTTCCTTGCTGTTTCATTGGAGTTTTTAAATGTTTATTTATTTTTTAGAGAGACAGAGAGCACGAGTGGGAGAGGTGCAGGGAGAGAGGGGAACAGAGGATCCAGAGCAAGCACTGTGCTGACAGCAGAGAGCCAGACGTAGGCTCGAACTTGTGAACTACAAGATCATGACCTGAGCCAAAGTCAGATGCTCAGTTGACTAAGCCACCCAGGCATTCCTGTTTCATGTTTTTTTGCTCACTCTGCCCCCACCAAACACTTTTATAACTTTAAAGCATCAAAACTTTATATGCTTCAAAATTCATCTGAATCCACCTCCTCTAGGAATTCTTGCCTGTTTTTTCCTTAAGAGTCCAGGGCAGAGAAAATTTGCCCTCTCTCTGCAGTTAAACTGTAATCTGTACTTCTGTCGTGGTATCTAATTCTCAGTTGCTTACATGTCTTTTGGTCTCTTCTAGTCTGTGAGCACCTTAAGGATATCTGCCTTTGCATTTTTAGTGCCTCAAATAGGGCCTGACACATAGGAGATGATCAAATACACGTTTATGGAGTGAATGGCTGAATACTCAGCTCATACAACTGCCCCATTCTATTGGTTTCCTTGTTCTCCCTTTTTCTCATCCTTCCCCCAATAAAATTCATTTCTTACTCTTCTGAAGTCCTTTAGGCTTTGTTCATAGGACTAACATGGAATCAATATGCCCTTCAGTTGTGTGGGTGCTCACCTGAGTTCCTCAAGGATGGAGATTTTTCAGACACACTTTAGACAAATCAAAGAGCTCAAAACTGATTGGTAAACAAAATGTTCAATTGAATGAACAACTGAATGAATGACTGTGAAATACCATGTAAATTATACAATGTAGGGTGTTTTGGGTTTTGTTTTTTACTTTGCTCCTGGATGTTTTAGAGAGGGGGAGGGAGGGAAGGAGGGAGAAGAACAGAAAGAGACATGAAAATCATATAAAGAGCACAAACAAAAAAAGAATGAACACGTGATTAGAATCATGAGCATCACCACGCAGCTTTTGAGTTTGGGGTTAGGTCCTGTGAATCGTTCTCTGGAACTGATGGGAGGAGGGAGGGTGAGAAGTCGTCACATAATTTCTAGCTGCTTAGGGAGGAATCCCAAGTTTGAGTCCCATTTTTCATGTATAGGGAAAGAAGAAACACAAAGACATGTCAAAATCATCAAAAGGCACATTTCAGATTTATGCACAGTCCCAGCCTCGAGGAATTCACAATCTGTTTTCAGTTGTGATTATTCCAAACGTTCACCTTTAGAATAGTTTAATGAAATAAAATACTGTGTAGGAAACAGTGTGGGCAGTGGCCTAAGGCCTGAATTCAAGCCCTGGACTGACACTCTACCAGTTACAGCAGGCCTCTCTCTCTGAGTCTAGCTCCTTAGCTGTAAAATGCAGTATCAGACCACCTACACATGAGACAGCTATGAGGATCAAATAAGATAATGTATGTAAACCGTGGAGCATAATTCCTGGTACATAGTAGGCCAGTAAATTATGACTGTCTCTTTCCCTATCAGAAGCACCAATCTCAAGATTATGAACTTCAAAACACCTTCAAGTGAAATATTTTTCTCATTTAGACTGTATTAGAAGCCAAAGTTATAACACCAGGAGAATACTTAAGGAAAGTATGATGTGTGTTAAAAATGTTGGATACCCTGCAGGGCTCTCAATAAATACTTATTGACTGACAAATGTATTGTCAGAGCATAAAATCACAGAGATGGAAAGAGGTAACAGCATAAAAAGGTAATTTGGAATCAGCACAGGATAACGATTATACTTCAATAAGTATTTTATTTTTTAAAAGCAATAGTAAAGGAAACTGGAAATCATTTGGGAAAAAATTGGATTTTCTTTTACAGCCGTTAAGTTGATAGGAACACCTAGAGGCACAGTACCCAAAAGCAGGCATCTTACTGGCAAAATTGGAAGCAAAAGTGCCCCAGGTATCAAGGGGCATAGGTGCTCATGACATCTGTTGCCATATCTTTCCACATGACCCAGGGAGCAGGAGAACCAGTTGTCCTACATACCTGTAACTGAAGCACCTTCTAGAACTTTCTAGAACATGGGGCACCTGGCTGGCTCAGTCAGTTAAGCACCCAACTTTGGCTCAGTTCATGATCTCATAGTTTGAGCCCTGTGTTGGGCTCCGTGCTGACAGCTCAGAGCCTGGAGTCTCCTTCAGATTCTGTCTCTCCCTCTCTCTATCTGCCCCGCCTCTGCTCATACTGTCTCCCTCTCTCTCTCTCAAAAATAAATAAAACATTAAAAAATTAGAAAAGAACTTTCTAGAATGTCATCACCCGGAAGACATGGTTTACCTAACAAATATTTATTGAGTTTTACTATGGGCTGGGTACCATGTTGGGCTCAACAACACCAAGATGGATGGATCACGATCTCTGTCCTTAAGAAGAGAGGTAGACATACAAATAAATAATTTCAAGTAAAGAGTGACTGGCAATACCTAAGGTATATCCAAAGACATATAATAGCACAAAGAAAAGAGTGGTCCATTTGACTTGAAGGATTAAGGAAATATATCTCAGAGATAATAACAATTGAGCTAGACGCTAAAGGATAAGATGTCTGCCATGCCAACAGAAGGTAAGGGCAGTCCAGGCAGGGGGAATCCCTTGGACAAAAGCTCAAGGTCCAAATCAAGGGGTAAAATGAGGAAACTGAGGGTAGTTGCATAAGAATTGGGATATTTACAAGTCATACATAATGTATGTATACATAATATTTTACATGTATAAGATATATTACTATCTTTGTGAAATTAGCAGCAAATAATTATTCCAATTTTGTTGATTTATAGACTATGAACTTACATTCCCTATTCCATGAACTCATCAGGTCCACCTAATATTTTTAAATTGAATATCTGTACCTGTTCTTGGTTTCAGGTCATTAGTAATGGCCCTTAGTGATTGATTCCTTGCTCCTCAGAGATTCCTGAATTTATATGACATCAGCCACCCACCATTATGAAGGTCTTGGGAAGGAAGGAGGCTGAAGAATAAAAGGACACAAGTTCCCAATGTGGGCATCTCAATGACCCAATAAAATAACCCAACATCTTGGAGAAGTAAATATTTCGGGATGGTCAGAACTATGATAGGAGTGTGAGTAACAAATGTGTCAGTGATGTACATTATGAAACCTAAGCCATAAGTTCTTTATTCCACAGTTGAAAGTAGAAAAACTTACACTGCAATAAAAAATAAAAACATAAAAGAAAAGAAAACAAATAAAACCAAAGAGAAGATATGCCAATTTATGGCCAGACCCATGACACCCTAGACTTTTCTGCAACTACAGATTACCTATGCTACAGAAAGAGCCAATAATGTTGCACCTAGGCCTCCACTGCAGGAATCATGAAATGATCTCAGGATATTTTCCCACTGAACTTGAGATAAGGGGAAAACGTGAGGTCAAAGAAGAAAATGGAAGTTTTTGTTGTTCTATTGAAAATAGTGCATTTTAGGGGCGCCTGGGTGGCTTAGTCGGTTAAGCCTCTGACTTCAGCTCAGGTCATGATCTCATGGTTTGTGAGTTCAAGCCCCACATCGGGCTCTGTGCTGACAGCTCAGTGTCTGGAGAGTGCTTCAGATTCTGTGTCCCCCTTTCTCTTTGCCCCTCCCCTGCTTGTGCTCTGTCTCTCACTGTCTGTCAATAATAAATAAATGTTTAAAAAAAAAAAAAGAAAGAAAACAGTGTGTTTTAGGCATCATTGAAATGGCCCTTTGGTTACATTAAAATTACCACTTCAAAATGTCTACCCAATTTCAAGTCTCATGTCTGCCAAAAAAAAATGGTTATGTGACCTTGTCTAAGGTCACATAATTTTCCTGGGCTTCTAATTCCTGTCCTGTAAATTGAAGACATACACTAGATTACCTCCAGATCCGTTCCCATTCTGACAGTTTGTAATTCTGACTTTGTTTTTTCCCCCACATCTAATTATCTTAAGCCTCTAACTGTATCAACAACGAATTGTCTTAGGCAGCAGAAATCTACCCCCAGCCCCTGAAGGCACGTGGTAGAATTTGTGACCCAAATAGCACAGTTCAGCTGAAATGCCCCCCTGGGCCCATCTGGTCAGCATCTTTGTCCCCCACGTGGGGCAAATGTGTGCTAGATGTAAAGCTGCCAGACAGTGATGGCTGCTCCCAAACTGTTAACTTGAAACTCGAGATTCACCTTGCACACTGTGGTTTCGTTTCCTGCCCGGAAACGGTGCTCGGTGCTGCAGATCAGACCTAAGATGACAAATGTTTCTAAGACAGGTTCTATGTTCAGCATGGTTTCCTTTGCTGTGACATACTGGTAAATACTACAGAGCTTTCGTTTTGTGAAGTCGGGCAGAAAGCACAATGTGGATGAACTTTGCCTTGGATTTCCTACTTATGGATGAAGTGCATGTGTGGTGTACCCTGGAGTTTTGGCGTCTCCCCTTGGCAGTATTTCCCAAACTCATGGAATTCACTGCATAGGGAGAGAACAGCTCCCCCAAGGGTTCTAGCCAGAAGGCAACAGGTGCACTGAATGTCCCTCCTGGAGGACCACAGAGTCACCCCAGGAAGAGCCTGCCCCCAGCACAGCACCACTGGGGTACAACCTTCCACTGGAGCAGGGAGCTATGTCTGTATATTAGTAAAGGTATATAGGGCAGTGTTTAAAAGCATGAGTTATAAAGCCAGAGATCCAGGTTCAAGTTCTATCTCTGCCCCTTAATACCTCTGTGACTTGAGGTATCCAAGCCTCAGCTTCCTCATCCATCAAATGATGCTAATAATGGAACCTAATAATAAGGGTCATTGTGAGGATTATTAAGACAATGACTATAAAGCAGTGAGATGTAGCAGCTAGCACAGTGCTCTGCTGAGTCATACTTGAGCTTGTGACAGAAGGAAAAGTCAATACTACTGAACTTGTCTTGATTTAAAATCTTGATAGTTTATTAATCATGAGTTTCTTGCATATTTTTAAATTTAAAAAATCTTGCATTCATATATTATTATCTTGATTATTGGGGGGGGTTGCCATTCCTTAAATCTTACACATGCCTACAAATTCAGTAAATGTTCATCGCTATCATTTTATGATGACTGCACAACACAGGTTAGCACTGAATTATCTAATGTCTGGTATTAGTCATTGTTCCAAGTGCTTATGTGCTGTTTTTACAACTAATTGGTATCCTTATTAATGGCAGAAATTATGACGTCTTTTATCCTTTGAACTGCTGAGTACGTAAGAGATTCAAGTAAGGACGTGTCCAGCAATCGCTTATAGCCTGTAGTAGACAATTCACCACTCGGTTGTTCTCCAATCATGTCATGTATTTGAAGGTTTTGTTGTGTGATCCTTGAGGACTGAGACAACATCTGGCATTATCCTATGCCACGTCTGGTACAAAGATGGAGGGACAAAATCAAAGAACAGGTGGGGAGCTTTGAGTTTATCTAATCTCACTTCTCCACTTTCAAGAAATTATCTGATGCCCAAAGAGGTTCAACGATGTGACCAAGCCAATCGGTGATAGCACTGGGATGAGAATTCCATTCTCCTGGGATTTCCCTACCCCAGTACTTTGTTAATTTTCTTTTATCTTTCTATTCCTTTTATTTATTTTTTTTAAATGTTTTATTTATTTCTTGGAGAGAGAGAGAGAGACAGTGTGAGCAGGGGAGGGTCAGAGAGAGAGGGAGTCACAGACTGAAACAGGCTCCAGGCTCTGAGCTGGCAGTCAGTACAGAGCCCCACGCGGGGCATGAACCCACAAACCGCGAGATCATGACCTAAGCGAAAGTCAGACGCTTAACCGACTAAGCCACCCAGGCGCCCCTCTTTCTATTCCTCTTAGCATCAAGCACAGAGCTCTGCATGTAGGAAAAATTCAATAAATGATGTGGATTATTGATTTCTGTTACTTGAGTAATCTTTGCTTAAAGGGGGAGCATGGAGTCATTGACTGCGAAAGTGTATGTGTATTTATTTACCAGCTATCCGTATCTCCTGGCTCAGTGCAGCAAGGTGGCTAACAATACTGCATTCAGAGTTAGACAGCTCTGAGTCAAGTCCTGGCTTCACTACTTCCTAGCTATGTGACTTTGGATGAAAATAAGTTTCTTAACTTAATTTTGCTCATCTAAAACATGAACATAATAATGGTACTTACTGCATTGAGTTGTGGAATATTACACAAAATGAAAACGTGTAAAGGGTATAGCAGACTGTCTAATATAGTAAATGCTCAATAAATATTAGCAATTATCACTATTCTAAAAATAAGCCCTAAGAGTTAGGTGGGCTATAAGGGCAGATGGATAGAGTTATAGTTATAATTTGTGTAATATACCCACATTTTTATATTATGGTGGATAGGGGCACCTGGGTGGCTCGGTTGCATAAGTGTCAAGCTCTTGACTTTGGCTCAGGTCATGGTGTCACATTTTGTGAGTTCAAGCCCCACATCAGGCTCTGTACTGACAGCATGGAGCCTCCTTAGGAGTGTTTCTCTCTGTCCCTTTCCTCTCTTGTGTGCTCTGTTTCTCTCTCTTGCAAAATAAATAAATAAACTTAAAAAAATTTTAAATATTATGGTGGATAAGAATGGGGAACAGGGGGCTAAATTATCAGTTGAGTACTTGTGATTATGCTATATCTCATGAAGCCTCATCAATAACTCTAATACCCACAGTATTCCATGGGATTTCAGTTCCATGTAACCATGACAGGCCCTCCACCCCCTCCTGAATCTTTACAGATTTCCAAAAGCACCAAGAGCCCAGACCAGTAGACTACAAACAGGGATCTGTCATAGACTCAAGAATACCTAACTATAATGTCAGTTTTAGCTCCATTTCAGAAGAAAACACACTACATTAGCAAGGATGCCCAATCAATAAGCAGAAGCCCAAATATAGTAAGACACTCCATGACTTGAAATGGCCTCCAGCACAAGCCTGGTGCTGTGAACAATGAATAGACGAACACGGGGAAACCAGTTGCACTGTTCAATTCCCACAACACCCCACCTACATTCAGTCTCTTTTTCCCTCAGCACAAGACGAAGACTCTGAGCCCAAACTTGTACAGCTTCACAGGACTGGGCGACGTGAGGTAGAAGTCTGTGTGAAAAGCAACTGTGTTTCAGTACTTAGAACTTGGGGAAAGAAACAGACTTGGATATGCCAAATTTCCAAAGACCACAATATTTTGCATCTTAACAGTATCTTTATTCCAAAATCCTCACACTGCTTCAGCTTGTCTGGCATGAACATCCCAGGGAAGCGAGTAAGGGTTCATTGAAGACACATAACTTTAAAGAACACATAACGTTTAAGATGCCTGGGTGGCTCAGTCAGGTAAGCATCTGACTTTGGGTCAAGTCATGATCTCATGGTTTGTGAGTTCAAACTCTGTGTCAAATAGCTCAGAGCCTGGAGCCTGTTTCTGATTCTGTGTCTCTCTCTCTCCCTGCCCCTCCCCTGCTCATGTTCTGTCTTTCTCTTTCTCTTAAAGATAAATAGCTTTAAAAAAAAATTTTTTTTTAACTTACAAAAAGAACACTTAATGTTTATAGCACTTGGATAAAAAAAAATGAGGGAAAATACAAATAAAACTATTTGTATCCTGGGTCAAACCCTCCATGGGCACTCTAAAATTTCTCTTAAAATTCAAGTTTCCCCAAAGCAACATGGTATCCTAAATTGGATCCTAAAACAAACAAGCAAAAAAGGACATCGGTGAATAAACTGGTAAAATCTAAGTATTCCTTAGATCAGGGGTGCCTGGGTGGCTCAGCTGGTTAAACATCCTACTTCAGTTCAAGTCATGATCTCATAGACTATGAGTTCAAGCCCAACATCGGGCTCTGTGCTGACAGTTTGGTGCCTTGAGCCTGCTTCAGATTCTGTGTCTCTCTTTCTCTGCCCTTCCCCTGCTCATTCTCTCTCTCTCTGTCAAGAATAAATAAATTTTTTTAAAAAAAATTTAAAAAACAATACAAAGATTCCTTAGACCAATTAACAGTCTAATATCAATGCTAATTTCTTAGTTTTGACAAATGAACCACAATTACATATCAGCTGAGTACTTATGATAAATAGGTATTTATCTTTGCAACATTTCTGTAAGTCTGAAATTATTCCAGAGTTTATTCAAAACTTTATTTTTGAAATAGCAAAATAATAATAATAGTAAGTCAAGATTTCTTTGCTGAGGAGCTTTTGTTGGATGGGTGAGAAGGTTAGAGATAATTATTCTCTCTCCCCAGTAAAAAGTATATTTAAAAGACAAAATCTCCAGCTTTTTACCAGAGATCAACCAAAAGTGGCAGCTAACTCCTTTGCCCCTCCAAGTAACATGTTGAGAATAAAGGACAAAATGGATGTCAAACACTTGACACGGGTCAGGAGCTGGGGAGGGGGTATTTATTTCCCTTTGCTCCTTCTCAGGACATACCCACAGGCAGTCTCTATCAGTGCCTCAGGGAACTTGTTACAGGTGGTCCCTCTGGGTGGAAGGAGGGCTCCTCTGTCTCGGCAAGCAGGACTCCCTACGTTGCTGGCCTTGGAGGACCTGCCGGATGGCTTAGCACCTGGACATCAAGCTGTAGTCTGACACACAGAGCTGTGTCTCTCCCTCGGTCACACTTCTAGAAAGCAATGTGCTCTCTGCTGGGCTCCTGTCAAGCCGTCCGAGAGTAGTTCGGTCCTTGCACTACTTTCTAAAGAACAGCCCACACATCACTCAGTGGGGATAGGGAAACAGAAGATCCTATCACCTACTTAGTGAATTACTTTTTGGTAAGAGTGAGAAGGGAAACAGTGACCCACGAGCTGAGGCTTTGGGGCCCAGCCCCTGCCCCACAGAATGTCACCATGCCTCATCTCAGGGAGGCTCGTTTCTAGAACAACCCTCTCTCCCCTTGTCTTGACTCAACTTGAAGTATCTCTATTTCGGCCCCCTGTCTCTTGCTCCTGGGAAACTCTTAGATTAATTAGACCTTGCTTTGTGTGACAGTGTAGAGCCTGCCCGTTCTCCCTGGCATTGTCTGGTCTTATAGATAGAGAAGACTGGTGACAGTCCCAAGCTTTTATGTTCTACCCCCATAGGTTGTACATTTCTTAAATAATCTCTATTCCAAATACTTTGTCTCATTAACCTAGCAACCATTCAAATGTCCCAGAAACTTAAAATGTTTCAGCATGCATTCTCTCCCAGGTAGCCCCATCTACCTAGAGGTGGCCACAAGTTCTTGCCAGCCATGGTCTTCCTTCAGGACCCAGCAGTCAGGGTACCCTTGATAATGTGGCCATTATCAAAGACATTTCTCATGTTTTTGGCCACTTAACATCTGAACCCCTTCGATGTTTGGGGAGTCCCTCTCCCTGCAAGGCAGAGTTGGTCTATGGAGGTGAGCAATGATAGATATTTGCTCACTAACCCCCCAGCAGCTGGAGGGATGACCATGAACTAGTCTCCACCGTTAATATACATCTAGTCCAGACTGTAAATTGGAAACAAATCATACAAAAAAGCAGGGGTCACAAGGATTCCCTTCTGGCAATGCAGACAGCTCCATGCCGTTTACTGACACACCAGTGACAACAGACCCATGGGCAGTTTCCAGCATTTACTGTTGGTGAGGCATGGGGACAAGTATCTGTGCTCGGCAGGAGTGCCTCTAGGTCTTCACCACACCCATTCTCCAGCACAATATGGATATTTCCCCTGGCTGAACAGCCCCTGAGTCTGGCCTGTAGACCTTCCTGGAAATTCTAGGAGCCAGGGTCCACAGGTCAGCAACCTGTGCAGACACACAGGGGCCCAGGCTCAGCATGGACTGTGCTTGGTTTAATGCCCTGCTGTCCATCTTCCGGTTCTCGAAATTTTGAGCCAAAGGCCTCATCGTTTCATTTGGTGCAGGGCCCTGCAAGCAATGTAGCCAATACTGCTGTAAGCTAACCAATAAACTTCAGATCAGGGACTTCTTAACCTTCTGTGTGCCACGCTGCCCTTTCGTGGCCGGCAAAGCCTATGAAACACATAAAGAAGTTTTTGAAATGCACCAAATATAATAACCAATAGTACTGAAATACAGTTAGAAATCTTCTAAAACAAATCTATGAGAGCATTATACATGTGCTTTATTAGTACACTAAATAAGTCTAGTGGTAATCTAGTGGTAGGATCTAATAAACGGCTCTGACCCAGAAATAGTAATGAGAATAAACAACACTTCAGGGGTGGCATAGTCGGTTAAGCGACCGACTTTCGCTTAGGTCATGATCTCGCGGTTCGTGGGTTCGAGCCCCGCGTCGGGCTCTGTGCTGACTGCCAGCTCAGAGCCTGGAGCCTGTTTCAGTCTGTGACTCCCTCTCTCTCTGACCCTCCCCTGCTCACGCTGTCTCTCTCTCTCTCTCCTAGAAATAAATAAAACATTAAAAAAACAACAACAACACTTCAAAATGTCTGGAACAACTGAAACTGATTCAAAAGTATCTATGATTTCGGGGAGCGCCTGAGTAGCTCAGTCAGTTGAGCGGCCAACTTGGGCTCAGGTCATGATCTCACAGTTAGTGAATTCAAGCTCCATGTCAGGCTCAGAGCCTGGAGCCTGCTTCAGATTCTATGTCTCTTTCTCTCTCTGCCCCTCCCCTGCTTGAACTCTGTGTCTCAAAAAGTAAAATAAAATGTTAAAAAAAAGTTTTTTTGAATACATATATATCTATGATTTCCACAGTAATAAATTCACAGATACCTATGTTCAAAACTTAAGGAAATGCTAAATTCAGTGAAAGCCTAACCCCAAAAATTTATTCATCCAAGTCACAGAGCCCTTCAATTTTAATTAAAATTTAATTTAATTTTAACTTAATTTTTAAAATTTCGTTTAAATAAATTCTTTTTTCACCTCAATCAGTGAAAGTCATTATTTTGGTGTGTACAACAGAGAAGCTTGTAGAATAAAGGGCCCTGTGTGATACAGGCCCTCGGACCAGCCCTGTGTGTGCCAAGATTCCCCTCCAAAAAACCAAGCAAATACAGTAGTCACAGTGGCTCCAGATAAGTCAAAGATGTACCCAGCATAGTCTTGCCCTCAGCTGTTAGAATCGCCAAGGAGAGAGTATCAATGAGGACCCCTCCCCCCCGACACTGTCTAGAAACCCAGTTGCAAGCTCCACACATGTGGTGTAAACCAAGTGATCTCGGTTGAGCAAGTGGAGGACCCTTCTAGCTGGGAGATAACTATCAATAACGGGCTCCACACCACAAGGAGGGAGATAAGATCACAGCAGGATGGTTGTTACTCCAAAACTCACAACAAGCTAACAGAATGTTGAGGAGTCCCTTTCCTCCACCTCCCAAACTCTAACCCAGGATTCTCTGTTCTAGCCTAGATCACCTGTATCTCAACAGGAGTTTGTTTGGTTCAGATCGCAAAAGAAATCTCTAACCGTACCTCTTCATGTACTGCTTTCTTGTTCCCTCTCCACTCTTCCTTTTGGGAGGGGACACTCAAAAGCCCTTTGAGGTGGGGTGTCTGGGTGGCTCAGTTGGTTAAGCGTCTGACTTCAGCTCAGGTCATGATCTCACGGTCCATGAGTCTGAGCCCCGAGTCCGGCTCTGTGCTGACAGCTCAAAGCCTGGAGCCTGCTTCAGATTCCGTGTCTCCCTCTCTCTCTGCCCCTCCCCTCCTTATGCTCTGTCTCCCTCTCCCAAGAATAAATAAAACATTTTTAAAAAATTAAGCAACAGGCCTTGGAGGCAAAGGGAATATCTACCTTTCAGAAACCCTTGAGAAAGAAGCCTGGGTTTGCTTAGCAAAAGTAGAAAACAAATCATTTGCAGGTATCTTGAACTTTTCTGTTATCCCCACTTTATAGATGAGAAAACTGAGGGTCAGAGAGGTTGTGACTCGCCCAAGGTCACCCAGGTTTCTTGCCTCTTAGCCCAGTGTCCTCTCCTCTGCCAACACTTCTCCCACGAGCAGATTATAACAAAAGGTGGGGGTGGGGAGGCGTGAAAGGCTGCCTCTGAAAGGGAAATACATTCATGCAGATCATCTAAAAACCGAGATGCCCACACTCCAAATTCTGGAGAGCAGGTGTCAGCTAAGAGAGAAGCTCCAAACGGAAGACAGGTCCCGAATCCTCTGGCACCCGACTAGACTTTAATTTGAGCCCCCGCTGCAGGACAGAATTCATTTGGCTGGTGACCAGCACAGGGAGCCCTTCCCAGTCCTGCCTGGGATTTATGCTCATAACAACAGCAACAGCAGGAAAAGGGCTTCACGAACATAAAAATAAACAAACTTTCTATTTTTAGCAGGGCTGCAGCTGTGCGAGCTTCATTATTTGCATTTTAGCTACAGCATTCTGAGGGAGGAGAGGCAAGGGTGGGGACAACTGGGGGCAGTTGCATTGGGAGCCAAATTTTCCATTGCTGAGCCCAGTGACACACAGGCCACAGAAACCGATGTCCAGCCTGGAAGGCTCTGGAGTCTGCAGGTCTGGAAAAACTGTAGAGGGTCAATCAGGAAGCCAGCCTGTGATTGGGCTCTTTTCTGGCCATATATAGAAATAAATAATCCTTCGCCCTCATGGGTCTTTACAGCCACCGAAAACTGTTGCCTAGTGACTCCATCAGAGAGGCATGGAAGCTCGATTGTAAGTAGAGACCTTTTCATCTTAACTCAGGCTCTCGTTGGAACCTGTGTAATCTCACAGGAGCTCAGCTCTAGCACAGTCCAGGCTTAACCACTGTGTCCAGAATCCTTGATGAGCCTGCAGCGCTTTCTCCTGCCCAGCCCTCGCCGACAGCTGGCAGCATGGGGAACTTGACAAAGGACAAGCCTAATGGGGAAGGTGGGAAATGATAGTAGCTGTGGTTCCTCCTTTCTGTTTCCCTGGAACAGGATTGGATGTTGTGAGAAGGAAGGTAGTTCCAGGGCTGCCACAGAGGAGGAGTAGAAAGGTCCTTTTCTTATTATAAATGTCACAGACGCTTTGGGAAAAGGGAATACAAAGGACCCACCTCCTCTTCAGTCTTGGAGAGTCAAGATGTTTTCAGAGACAATGGCAGCTGAGCTGGGACTCAGGCAGGTAGAGATTGGGTAGGGGTAAGGATCTCTCTTCCAAGGCTACTCATCTAAAGGTAGCTCTCAAATAATATGGCAAGACACAGAGCAACCCTAAAATATACAAGAACTGCAAAGGTAGTGGATTTCTGTCTCTCAATAACATTTGTCTTGTTATCCAATAACATTACTGAGCAAAGCAATTGTCCAATCATAAGAAAGAGTATCATAATCTATTTAAACATGGATTTTCACAGCTAACAATGTAAGCCCTAGAACTCTGGAGTTGAAAGAGATCATATGGGCTATATCTCCAGAGATAGCAATCCCTTCTCAGTATGTCTGCCAGATAGTCACCCAACCTCTACTTGGAATTGTTCCAGTGATAGAAAGCTGTGCACTGATGACGGCAACTAGTTAGTTAGTTAGTTAGCTACTAAGGCAGAAGCTAGAGTATATAGTGGCCTCCTTCCACTATATACTGAGGTTCTGATTCCATTCTCTCAGTCTTTCTATGCTGCAATAAATCCTACAAAGGAAACCAGCTTAGCTTGTTTTGGGAGAGTGGTTTGTCCATTGTCCAAAATCTGCACTGACCCCAGCTACCAACATACAAATTTTGATCTTTTGCTGAAAGACCAGAAGATCCCATCTCAAAATGTAACATTGGTTCTATTTAGTCACCAGGTTTACAGATGATGTTTTTATCCTTCATACTTTTGAGTCTTTCCCTAGTTTTCTGCATTAGAGGGAAAGAGAGGCTGAGAAAGGATCATCAAAGAAATAATGTTATTTACAGTAAAGTTCTACCATTTATTCCTCCTCTAAACCTTTGTCCATGTTGGGTTGAACCTAGAAGCCTTCCAGTATCTTTCACTGTCTTCAGGTTCTTCTGCATCTCCTAAATTCTGACCAACCCATCCCTATCACACAAAGGTTTCCATGAATGCTCCGGCCCTTACTTCCCTTAAATCCAAATGTTAAAACTTAGCACTTCATTTTCAGCAATTTTCTGAGATCGCTCATCATTTCATGGGGCAGTTTCACAGTAGATTGTAAATTCCTTAAGGGCCATTTTATAGTGCCTACCTAGCACAATCCATTCTCCATAAACAATTGCCTATGGCTGGCTGGCTGGCTGAAATTCCACTAAGTTGTGTTTATTAGCTCAGTTGGTTAGAGCACAGCTTAATAAGTGTTATATGTCATCTCTTCCTTTCCTTCTCAAACTGGGAAGCTTTGGAGGGAGCACATCACTGGAGGTGTAGGAAAAGTGTGTCAAGTGTATATGAAGCCATAAGATATTAAATAATGTCTTCTTAAAGCAACAATTCCCTCCCCTTTAGGGACACTCTGGTGGACAAGTTTGAGAAGCAATTTGTATTCCATGCTTTTTCAGGGGCAGGAATTCCCTCCAGGGCGGATATCCAGACTCTGCTTGAGTTTATCATGTTCGGCTTTGCTTTGAAATACTTTCAGACAACCAGTACATTATACTCCACCAAGAAACGTTCCTGAAACATATTGCTCACCCTGCATACAACAACATGGACACCACTGACCTAGGAGCCAGAACACCTTGCTTCTTGTCCGATCATGCAACTGTGGTGGGCAACCACAGTCGGGCTCTCCAAGCCCCAGGTTCTCATCCACCCTGCCCTCCTAATAGTGGTTGGGTTAAATTAAATAACACATGTGAAATATCTTTGTAAACTGAAAAGTGTGTATAAGTTCCAGAATATTATTGCTGTTGTCATCCCAGAATCGGTTCATTTGTGTTTGTCCCTCAGACACAGAGGCTGCTTCCCCAATCTGTCCAGTTGGTTAAAGTGGGCAGCAGTGGAGCTCTGAATCCAGAAAGTTCTGGGTTGAGGGCTGACTTTCAGTTAAGCTCCACCACCTTAGAGACTGATCCATTTTTGTATATCTCATGTTTCTCACGGTAACTAGGAACATATATGTACTGAATAAATGTGTTTCCATTTACTGGAATTTCTGCTTACCATCTACCTGATCTTTGAAAATTTTTGTAACTTTCCAAATCCCAGGCTCTTCCTCTATTAGATCGGTGTTATAGTATCTCATAGCGTTGTGCAAATTTTTTTTTTATTTTTTTAATGCTTTATTTATTTCTGAGAGAGAGAGAGACAGCGTGAACAGGAGAGGGTCAGAGAGAGAGGGAGACACAGAATCTGAAACAGCCTCCAGGCTCTGAGCTAGCTGTCAGCACAGAGTCTGATGCGGGGCTCGAACCCATGAACTGTGAGATCATGACCTCAGCCAAAGCTAAAGGCTTAACCGACTGAGCCACCCAGGAGACCCTATGTTGTGTGAAATTTAAAGGCAATGTGCATACACTGTTCAGCACAAAGAAAGCAGTAAGTCAATGGTAGTTAAAATAGAGAGGATGAGTGTATTTCTGCAACTTGGTAAATGGAGGCTATCCCATCATTACATGTTTTTGTCAGCCCTTCCTTTTACCTGTTATGAAAGAGCCAGCCTCGGGAGAGGAAGTTTGTTGGTGGCAACATTGACGTTCTGAGTCACTGAACTACTTAAGGAAGCAAACTTCAAAGGCGCAGTTACTTTATGGGCCCTCCAGGCAAGAGGAATAAACAATTTCAGCCTTCACAAAAACTTCTGCTGGAATGAATATGCTGGGCAGGGCAGGCTGGGGGTTCCCAGACGTCTTGCTGACAAAGTGGCAAGAAGTGTTTTATCTAGTCCACGTAGGTCTATACAAAGCCAACACGGTGGGTTCACTCGATAAATCAATGTGTAAACCCATCCCCAAGAGAAGACCAAAGGACAAGGGGAACCACAAAGAGAGGCAGAATTGAGGACTCTGTAGGGCTCTGCTCTGGCCCTGAGATCCTGCCAGGAAAATGGAATCCAGAGGACTGAGCCAATACCCAATCCCCACAAAGGGTACCTAACAGTGGTGCTGGCCGGTTTGCAACAGCCAGTGACAAAGTTATAAAAATAGCTTTCAAGACACCACTCTGGGGGGCTGTGCACCAGAAACGGAAAAAGAAAACGGAACCCCTTCATGCCCCAGAGGTATAAACAAAGCACTTTCCAAGCCAGCACCTGCCACTCACCCCTCAGCCCATCAGTAATGGAAGGGGTTGGGCAAGATGCTCTAGCTCTAGAATCTACAGGAGGGCTAAAGAAGGCACAAAGCACATGCAGTGCTGGGACACGTATGCATGGGGAGACATGTGGATTACCAAGGGAGAGATCCAAAGAATTTCCTAAACTTTCCTTAGTGCCAAGATTTGGAGCTACAGCCATAAGAGTGACATTTTTCCTGGCATCCCGGATGCAATACTGAAGACATTTTGGGTGTTGCACTAAAAAGAGTTCCCAAGAAAAGTATATTGCCACTGCTCTTTTTAGAGGAGCTTTCATAATCATAGAAATTTAAGTTAGAATTCAACAGTTTAGAAGGCAAAGCCTGAACAGAAGTCTAATCACAAGAGATAAATATAATAACTGGTATGAAAACAGGCTCTCCAAATCTGTTTAGAAGTCCAAAGCCAAAATGAAAAAGCAGTGCCTTTTAAAAGGGCTGTTAGGGGAGCAGAGGAAATACTTTCTTAGAATGGCTATAATTAAGCTGAATACGCACGAGACTAAAAATAATAGACAGTATCTGCAGAAAATACTTGGCTAAGGTTAAAAGAACAAGGTTTTGCTGCCTTCATGAGGCAAAGGCCACAGAGACCGTAGAATTGGGCAGGTAGCATTGGAATGCCAATTGGCTCAAATCCAAGCTCCATCAAGGCCAAAACTGTTGTCCACAAAGGCCCCACATATGCACAGTGTAAGGGCCTGCTGAGCCACCCTGAAATCCCAACCACACGGAGTAGATCTTAGCTTCCCGAAGCTCTCCTTTATGGCTCTGTCATTCATGCGTCTGTCCGAGCCTTTCTGGAATCCATTTATGTTGCCAGCCTGTGCCCCCTCTGGGAGATAATCCATTCCATAAATTCATTACCTGCTGCATGGTGTAGTATTTCCACTGACTTGTCTTGAACTTGCCTCTCTCATGATTCCAAGACACTGTTACATTTCAGGATCTGGTGAACAAGTCTGCGCTCATCTTACCCCCACCGTTTATAGGTGGATCATTCCCTCCTGACAGCCTGTGCCTTGACAACAGAACTGATCTTTCTAAGTCGGTCTCTCAGAGCATCCAGGTCACCATTCAGTAACTTTCTTTAGCCCTGTTATGCTTGTCACAGGAGGAATACACCACAGTTTGAAGTGCGAGTAAGATAACATTCTTTTTTAAATGTTTGTTTGCTTGTTTATTTATTTATTCTTGAGAGAGAGAGAGAGAAACATAGAGAGAGACAGTGTGAGCCGGGGAGAGGCAGAAAGAGGGAGACACAGAATCTGAAGCAGGCTCCAGGCTCTGAGCTGTCAGCACAGAGCCCGATGCAGGGCTCGAACTCACAGACCTGGAGATCATGACCTGAGCCGAAGTCGGACACTTAGTCGGACGCTTAACCTACTGAGCCACCCAAGTGCCTCAAGATAAGATTCTTAATTTAATAGATTCCATACCTGAAGAACATGCCCATTTGGGGACAGCCCCGTCCTGGGCGCAAACATATTCTATTCGACACATCTTTTAGACTCAAAGGCATTTGCAAACTGATGGGAAAGTGTCCACAAGCAGCACAAGGTAGATTGATCCTGGCCAACAGCGTAAGTCAACCTGTCTAAAACAGCATTGCTGAGAAAGGAAAACAAGGTAGTCAGCCCTCACCTTCACACCGGGCCATGGCTATACACTAAATACCCCAGTGATTTTCACAGCAGTGACAGGGAAGTCTTTTGTCCCCAACATAACGATGTGCTAAACTTAGTAGGGGGTGATCACTCACATTTCCAGTCTCACTTCACATATCTGCTTATTTTGGCTTCATTTTTTTTTTAATTAGATGTTAATGCTCTGTTTCACTCCATTTAGAGCCCACTAACCCCTTGACCACCTTCAAATAGCTCTACAAAAAATGTGAGAAATAATGAGGATTAAGCAAAATACAACAGCACTGTGATTGCCTGGGGCCATTTATGAGTTCATCAGAATTAGGATTTCACTGCCAAGAGAATAAAATAGTAGGTGGGTGCTCCAACCTGCTTTTTAGTAAAGAATGCATCATCCACCCAGACTGAGAACATTTGGCCAGATGCCCACTCCTTTTTCTGCTGTAATTGCATCTTCTGAGGAGAGTCAGTCCCTCAACAGATCTTACAGTCTTGGCAACCGGGTGTGAGCCAATGCGCCATGTTGCTCACCCATGAGTCACTGATTTCTCTGCCATGGGAGTTGCTGGCTTTCCTTGCTGAACTTAAGTATCACAGAGATATCACCTAATGGATAGGCCACTGATTTTCTTTCTCCCATTGGCAACCATGTGTCTGAAGCCCTCAGCTCAAGTCAGTTGCCTCCATTTTTGTCCTTTGATTTCTTCTTGTTTTTTTCTTAAAGGCAACCCTAAATAATTGTCACTTAGGCCACAATCTGTAACTTTGCTCCAGACATCCAGAAAAGCTTTTTCTGTAGCCTTCCCCCATATGCCTCATTCCTGGGCTGAACATTCCCCTTGCACAAGTATGGAATTCCTTCCCAGAAGGCGAGCTCCTCCTTTACTTGATGATATAGTAGTAAAAGGATGGATTGGGGGTTTGGAAACACTGGAACTCAAGTCTGGGCTCAGCCTCTCCTAGTTATGTGATGCTGAGGAAGTTACTTGACTTCTCTGAACCTATGTAATATGAGGAGAATACTACATCTCATAAATGTGTTGTGAGAGGTTCAATGATATGTGTCTTAAAGCTCCTGGCACAGTATCCGTGTCCTTCCTGAAGGTGGAAGGAAATATCCATTCCCCAATCCTTTGGCCAACGCTCAAGGCCTCACTACCAGCCCCACCCCCACCCCTTCCTGTCTTCCTCAGTGCCTTCAGAGTCTATACTCTGTGGCTGTAAGTTCCAGAAGTGTTGGCAGGACCCAACCCTTCATACTTAGACAACTGCAGGCTCAAAGTGTGATTACAGATGGAGCTTTTGACAGCGTGGTAACCACATCCACTGAGGAAAGCCCCTCAGTCCGGACACTCCCGAGCAACCTTGCAAGCCCAATCTTCCCATCTCTGCTGGTGCTACCCAACTGCTTGCTAAGCCCCCTTGCTTCTGAAACAAGAAGAGTCTCATTTAATCTCCTTCCATTGGAAGAAAACATCCCTCCCCCCCATTTCCTTAATCATTCTTGGCATTTCTGACTAAAGGGCTGCGTTTTCTCTTGTACCGTTCAACCAAGAGCCATTTGGTTACTCCGGCACCAACACAGATGGGTCTCTTGTTCCTCCGTGGAGAGAGTTGACTCTAACAGTCATTTTAGCCCTCAAGCACAGTAGGTGGAGGGCAAGACCTGGCTCAGCACGGCCCCTGGTCCCTGAGCGCCTGGCAAGTACAGTCAAGAAGGCAGTACCTGAGACACAAGTCATGGAAAAACTCGCCCAGATGACTCTGAGGAGGACCCTCCAGGGCCAGGTCCCGCCATCACCCCTCCCCTGTCCCCCAGTAACCTTGGAGACACGGAACAAGCTCCCTGCCACGTGGTCACCAGAAGTTTCCTGTCTCGAGTCCCACCCCCAACGCTCGCATAGGCCCTTTCATTTTCTAGAATTCCAGGTGCTCGACACTGGACCCGTGGACGTCCGAGTAAAAAGTGGATGGAGGGCAACTGAGGATGAGAAGGAGGAACCTCTGAGAATTTTCTGCAGGCAGCCCCCCACCCCCGCCCCAACTCTGCTCTGACAGTTCGTGATGGTGCGCAGTCTTCGTCAACGCCTTCAGGGAGTCCAAAGACAGCGCCCACCCCCCTGCCCCACGCCCCCACGTCCCCAAGCACACAGCAGTTGACTAGGGCAGCCGGTCGCTTTGTTTGTCCAGATAAGGCATGGGAGCCTTCACCCAGCCTGTCCCACGGCCTCCCTCCCAGATGCCTTCCACCCCCCTTCCAAGAAGGCCGCTCTCTTAGGCAACACTGGGCTGTCTTCACAGCAGCCCGCGTTCCCCCGCCCTGGATCCCTGAGTCGTCTCAAGTCCCCGGGAACTTGGTGCGTCTGTGAAATGAACTGGGGACGGGATCTGGAGAGCGGCGCGCGGGAGGCCTGTTCCAGGACCGGTGGGGCACCCGCACGCAGGGGCGGGGGCCGCGGGGCCGCGGGGGCCGCGGGGGAGGGCGCCTCGGGGCGGGGGCGCCGAGTCCAAGGGCACCGGCGGTCTGTGGGCCCCGGGCGGGGAGCTGGGGCAGAGCCCAGGCGGCGGGAGAGAGGGCGCGTCTGATTCAGGAAGTTGTGTCTCTGACATCAGGGGCAGGACGGAGTCGGAGCGAAACCTCAGAAACGTGAGGCGCCGGCCCGCGGGAGGGCAGAGAAGGCACAGGGGGCCTTCCTCGTGGCGGGGGCAGGTACGCGCCCGCCCCCGGCCCCGCCGCTCTGCACCTGGCTCCGCAGCGGGGCGGGCTTCCGCACCAGGACCCTGACCTCAGCCAGACCCCGCCGTCAGACTCGCCGCGGCGACCCCCGCGCCACGGCGCCTGCAGGAAGCCCTCCGGTGTACTTCGAGGTGAGTCTCTTCTGTGTGTGTGTGTGTGTGTGTGTGTGTGTGTGTGTGTGTGTGTGTCTTTTAAGCTGACTCTGTTTGGGAGGGAACTTCCCGCTCACTTTCGTTCTTTGTGAGGGGACCAGCCCCCGAGAGAAGTTGAGATTCCAGGATTCTTTCTAAATGGCCTCTTGGCCCTTCACAACTTCGGTTCCAGTGTGTCTCCCTTCTCGGGGGGGTGGGGGGGGAGGGGGTTCTCAGCAGCCTGACATCTGCTTCTGGGCTGAGTCCACATGGGTTGGGGGATGGCGGTTGGGTGGAGTTCTCTTACTCCAGTTGACAACGCTGCGCTGCCGGTAGGAGCTTTGGGAACAGGGACCTTCTATTTGCTACTAAAAAAAAAAAAAGTCAAGGCCTGAAACCCACTGAAAGACATCTCAGGTTTGGATGTTTCTAAATTATGCTAAGTGACGCCAAATTTTCAACGGGGCTAAGAAACTAACTGGCCAAAACAAAAATATGGCGTGGAGCCAGGCGTGGAGTGGGAACCTGCCTGCAAGTCTCTAAGCCTGTGACACTGATTGCTTCCTAAGCTCTTTGAGTCTCTAAATGGTCCCACTCCCAGCACCACCACCCCCAGGCCACCCATGAAGGTAGAGTGAAGGACACAAAAAGACTTGTTTCCCTAGTATTTCCAATAGCTTTCCAGGAATACATTGTGTAATAATTGAGTTAAATAAACTATAGACGTTTTGCTGGTGGGAACACAGTCCAGCCTAAAAGAAAGGGAAACCGAAGTAGACAAAAATTGCCCTAATTTCACAGAGAATGCTGGCGGCCAGCATGCTAGCTACCTTGCAGGGCTGCTCCTCACATTCCGTTGGATAAGGAAGGGGTGCGGGGGGAGAACGGGCAGTGCACTCCAGGCTCTCAGTAGCACCTTCCTTCAAAGCTCGTGCAGTTCATTCACTCAGCTTAAAGTCTGTAAGAATCTGAAGCTAATTTTAAGGAACCCTCATTTTGAAGTCCAGTTGGATAATGGGGAAAGCCTTGAGTTCTAAGGAACAGGTCTGAAAAGTACCACTGATGTGTCTCGTTCCTAACCCAAATGGTTTGTCACATTCCACCCAAACTGTCCAGCAAGGGTCTTACCATCGACCTCCTACTCTGATGTGTCTCCCCTTTGGCCAGTGTTGGCCGGCTATGCAGGAAAAGCTGATCAAGTCCTTCATTTCTTCTGAAATTCTGGCTCTCCATTCCCACCCAAGATACAATATGGGAAAGAAATGCATGATCAAACAGAAGTTTCTCCAGCCTCCATACTTTGTCAATATCTAGCCTGTAGAATAAAGAGAGAATGGTTTCTGCTTTTTTTCCTCTGAATACTAAACTCAAGGGAATAGTGGACACTCAGCAAGCTGAGTTACTGACCTCATCAGATCTATTCCCCCCATTCATACAACCGTTACAGTACCTACTGTGTGATAGGCAGTGTCCCAGGACCCTGGACTCCAAAGATAACTAGATGGTTTCTGGTTTTGAGGACCCACAATCTAGTAAATGACACAGATACAGAAACAAATATGGTTCAAAATAATACACATTATAGTAACAATTGCTACAGGACACTGAAACAATCCGAAGGAGAGAGTGATAAACTCCCCCAGGAATTATCTGGAAGGCAACACTGCAGAAGTGATGGATGAGCAAAGGTGTTGGAAATGGTTAGAAAGTGATTAGGGAAAGGGTATTTCAGGCAGAGGGAAGAGTATATGCAAAGTCAAGGGCATGTTGGGGGAACTGAGAGTAATGGGACTTACGCTACTATACTAAGGAAGTTGCTTTTTTGGTGTTTAAGCAGAGAGAGGGTGTGGTCAGATGTGTGTTTGGAAAAAGAACTCAAGTCCAGATGGAAGCTGGCTGGGAGAGAAGGGAGGCCGAGATAAGGAGGACCTCAACGAAGTTCATGGCTGAGGGAACTAAAGGAAGGGAATGGATACTAGTGATGTTTACGAAGTAGACTTAAAGTACATCCTGACCAAGTGAATGTGGTAAAGGAGGAATGAGCGGAAAAGAAAGATGATTACAAGGTGTGGAGCTGGGAGTGGGGGGTGTACTGTGATGCCCAGAATGGAAATCCTATGAACTAAGGGGGCAGTGGACTTGGGAAAAGGATTGAGGGTAAAGGTGGCAATTAACACTTTACACACATTTAGGGGTGGATGTACCCAAGAAGTGCCCAGGACGTGCCCGGGGGTTTATGGTAGGCAGTGGCTATTCAAGTCTGGGGCTCAGGGAGAGATATAGAGGCAGCAGGGCACCGGGGTGGCTCAGTAGATTAAGTGTCCAACTCTTGGTTTCAGCTCAGGTCATGATCTTGCAGCTTGGTAGGTTCAGCCCCACATCGGGCTCTGGGCTGACTGTGCAGAGCTGCTTAAGATTCTCTCTCTCCCTCTGTCCCTGCCCCTCCCTCTCTCACACTGTCTCCCTCAAAATAAATAAGCATAAAAAAAAGAAAAAAACTAACACTCCCAGATTTGCATAAAAGCAGTGTTGAAGGTAGCTAAAGGAGCCTGTAGTAACACTATCTGTGAGACTGAAGAGTCTTTATTTGGTCAATACTGATTGGCCTGGAGATATTGTTTTTATACCATATGGTGACTTCCTGGTGAATCTTTCTAGATTTCTGAGGCCTTCCCAGGATGCCTTGCAGGTGACACCTAAAACGTTGGAAAGGATCCTATATTAGTGGCACACAGATGCATTTAACCAAACAAGTGAACCCCTAGGAATCACTTCACCATATGAGAAATGAACACTTTAGTTCAACACTAAGATCAGCCAAGACTCTCCAGAACTCAGACCCCAAGTCTAGTAATCATACCTGTGTGGGAGAGTCCCACCATCATTAAAACAAAAAGGATGACTTTGTTATTAAATAGTTTAGGTCTGGCTGTCATGGCTCAGATCAGGAAATTATGTGACCCAGTGTGGAAGAAAAAAAAAAACCCTTGAACTTGGAAGTAGACAGATATGGGTTCAATTCTTACCTTGACCACTTATTAGCTGATCTTAGACAAGTCTTTGAGTTTCCCAGCTTCATTTCTCTTATATTTAAAATAGGAATAATTATTACTCACCAGGGCAACAGTTAGGATCAGAATCAAGTTGAGAAAGAAAGTTACGTTTAATGTGCTCCATAAATTGCAAGGTTCTATAAAAATGTAAGTTGTTTTATTATTATTATTAATCTTCCCTCTTGAAGCTACCAACTCACCCTGGACTGTGTAGGTGTAAGATCTGGGGAAGATATTAGGCCCAGACTTGCAGCTTTATAACTGTATGAAATATTTTAAGGCAGCAATTATAAAAGTCTCCTTCCGTCATAGCAATGGCATGCATCTACTCTGGCTACTTCTTTTACTCCTTACCTGCAGTGGCCAGAGCCCAAAGAAGTGAATGTTTATGCAGGTTGTATACAGCACAAGGATTCCTGGCAGCTCATGGCTGAAAGCAGCCTGTATTCCACTTATCAGGCCATAGACCTGCCCCACTTGCACCGGGTCCACTCCGAGAGGATGCTTTCTTTCCAGTCCTCACCAAGGGGCCAGTTAAACCAGCACTGACCCTGAATCTGAGCATTGGTTGGTGACTTGGGTCTATGGTTTTCTTCAGTCCCAACCAATGAAGTCTAACACAATCCAACACAGAGAAGCTCAAATTTTCTGCCGACACCCAAACTTTCAACTAAACAGACTTCTGAGAAGTTCTGACTGTTGATGAGCAAAAGGAAATAACCACAGGCTCAAAGACTTCAAATGGAAAAACACTTCGAAATAAGTCAGCCCCACCCCTCACTTCATGGGTGAGGGAACTAATATTCAGGGAGGGGAAGTGTGTCCCCAGCTCAACAGCTGATTCGGGGAGCGACAGGAACCCACCTCTGTCTCTCTCTGTTCAGGAACAGCAGACACTCTCTAGGGCTTTGGTCACCTGGACCATCTGTATCTCACACGCAGGCCCTCAAACCCTGGCAGAGATGCAAAATGAAGAGGCTTGAAGGTTAAGCCTTCCCTGAATGACCTTCCAGAGAGGGACTGGATCTCCTCTTTTAAGGAATCTCCATACCACACCACACCCAACTCTTCTGTTTCCTCAACTTCAATCCTTAGCCTTTTCTCAAAAATTCCCAAGTAACCTCTCAAAGAAGGGAGACCGCACTGGGTGCCTCAATGAACTGAAACCCCTTTTGTGTTTCATTGTCGAGAAGATGGTTTCAGGACCAGCGGACAGGTCAGCACTAAACAGCCAATATTGATTTACACTTTCTGTTCCATGAGAAAGCTCTAGGGTGACTAACGGGAGCACATGAGACTCAACACAGGCACCACAAGAGAGATAAAGCAGAGGCAGATAGACTTTTTCCCTCTTTATGCAGCAAGAGGAAAATCGACAGCCAATTCTTTGAAGGGCAGTCCCCAGGGCCACAGAGCAGCTCAGGTTTCTGACTTTTCCACCCACATGGGCCTGAGCCATTGGAGCAGAGCACTGCCTGGGGACCTGACTGGGCCTCGGTGTAGCTGGGTTCCAAAATGAACCTCACACAAACACAAGATTTCTTTCTTGGGGCAACTCCCAAGGGGCCACAGCAGTGTCCAAACCAAATCCTGGCCCCGGGCAAGAGACTTGCTCCCACGATTGTCAGCGAGCCGCTCCATGGAGTGTGTTGCTAAGAGATGAAAGAAATCCTAATCATTGCTGTCTTTCTGGTCAAAATTGAAGATTGTGTTTGTAAGCCTTACCAGCTACAGTTTCTTCCCTTTAGGATGTTTTTCACTTGACTTTTATTCTCCTCAGATGCACTCCTGATCTCAAGCTGGATAGGCATAAGGAAAGCCCGTCAGCAACTTCTTTAGTTTCCCAAACAAGTCATAAAAGAAAAGTGGCAGAAGAGAGGGAAAGAATATAACAGTAATAAGGATAGTTGCAGGTTATAGTATCTTCAGTCTTCAAAGTTGTCCTGAGGAGGCACATAGAAATGGATGTGGGAGCTGGTTAAGTACATTAACCCTTTAACTGGGGTTAAAGTCAGTGAGAGAAGCCATGGAGGACGTGAAGTTGTCTTAGCTGTTGTGTTATGGGAACAGAATGGGACACCGTGGACATGCTGTGTCTTAGCCTACATGGCATGCGACCATGACCCCTGTGGAAAGAGAAGCAAATGCTTCAATGCAAGTCAGGAGATGGCTTTTCCCTCTCACACCTGAGGGAGGACCCGAGTCTGCCCTTATGGCGGTGGCTTCTAATCTTAGAATCTTCAGCAGCTCTACCAGTGGACAAAGTGTGGGCTATCAGAAACTCTTCTGCTGTAAAAACCCTGGCGGTAGCCTGGAGGGTCCATTGGGCCACTCACATCCAGTGGCCTACCATCACCCAAGAACCATGTAGGGCAAAGTAACCTTCCCAATGATTCAGGACTGAGAGAAAACATGTTCATCCAACCTTTGTTGGTTCCTTCAGATTTTTAGTGTGTGTGCTAGGCTCTCAGTAGCCGTTTATTGACCAGTGGTGCTAAGAATTTGAGGAATGCGATTTGACAGTCATGCTGTGCTCCCCCCACTCTCCGCCCCACACCCGGCAGGTTGTTTTATGAGCACATCGCAATTGTTTATTCAACATTATGTGCCAGAAAAGTAGCAAGGCTGAAAGAGAACATACCACTCTTAAGGCCAGCCCTGCAGACTTACCCAATCCATCAAGCCCATTGCTTGTAAATGACTGATGCTCGCACCCTCCCTTCTCTCTCTACCATCTACTGCTGACCTGAAACTCTCCCTCCCACCGAAGGCCCACTATCTGCTGAGTAGCAATTGCCAGTACAGCACAATGGTGGTCTAGAGTGAACCCTCCAGCCTCATCGCATGGGTGACCTGCACTATCCCACAATGAAACCTCCTCTGGGAGAGAGGAGTACATTTGCACCCCACCACCCAGACATGACCTGCTCAGCATTCTCCTGGTTTCTGAAGTAGAAACTCAGTCCTGCCCTGTGGGATACTTGATCCAGAGCCTTCCCTCATTCAGAAAAAAGACGACGATGTGCCATAGGATACTTTGCTCATTTCCAACTACCGTGCTCTTCATAGATTTTCATCAGGTTATTATTGACCCCTCTGAGGAAAAGCTGATTTTTGCTATGTTTCCAATGGATGAATGGCACACATTTTCACTGCTGGCCATGGAAAGAATATCTCATTTCCAGACAGAGGCACCGCGTCTCCCCCGCCCTGTCTGGGACAAGGGAAAGGGCCTCAGTCACAGAGCATGTGCCACATGGGGAAGAAGGTCTGATGTTCCTGACTGACATTTTCCAGGAATAAGTCTTCAGTGGTTTAAAAAACATTATTTTTGGAGTGCCTGGGTGGCTCAGTTGGTTAAGCATCTGACTTTTGATTTAGGCTCAGGTCATGATCTCATGGTTTGTGGGTTTGAGCCCCATGTTGGGCTTGGTGCTGACAGCATTGAGCCTGCTTCGGATTCTCTCTTTTGCTCTCTCTCTCTGTCCCTCCCCTGCTCACACACACACACTCTCTCTCTCTCTCTCTCAAAATAAATAAATACACTTTAAAAATAACACAATATTCCTTCAGTAAGGAATTTCCACTACTGAAGTATGTGGTATTGTAAGGAATAGATAAAAACACACTAAAAACCTAATCAATGGCATTTTACACTTCTTAAACAATTAATAATAGGAACTATGTTATTGTTTTCCATTTATCATCTATTAGCTTTCAAAAAATGTTGCATTATCTCCTCCCACAATTTTTTATGAAGGTGAAATTCACATAACATAAAATTAACCATTTCACTTTATTTTTTAATTTTTATTTATATATTTATTTTAATTTTAGAGAAAGAGTGGGGGAGAGAGGCCAAGAGACAGAGAGAGAGAAAAGAGAGAGAGAGAGAGAGAGAGAGAGAGAATCCCAAGCCAGCTCCTGCAGTCAGCACAGAGCCTGAATCAGGGCTTGAACCCACAAACTGGGAGATCATGACTTGAGCTGAAGTCAAGAGTCAGATCCTTAACCGACTGAACCACCCAGGCACACTTTTATTCAACCATTGTTAGACATTTGGGTTGTTTCTGTCTTTTGGCTGCTGTTGTGAACGTGTGTGTACGAGAATTTGTGTGAATACCTGTTTTCAATTGTTTGGGGGCACACACCTAGGACTGTAATTGCTGAATCATATGGTTATTTTATATTTAACGTTTTGTTTTTCCTTTTCCTGCATTTTGATCAATATCCTTTCTTGCGATAATATTCATATTAAGTAAGCATACTTTTCCATCTCTGGTCTTTTATTTGTTGCCTTTGATCTTAGGCTTTAATGAAGGCTATCAAACCCTGCTCCTTATTGTCCTAGAGATGAAGTTATCTGTACATTTGAGAAAGAAAGAAATTATCTGGACGATAAATCTCCTTGGTGTGACTGAGTAGGAAGGAACAGAAAACAACAGCATTTATTGAGCACAGTCTGCATCGTTCCAGGCACTGCGTTCAATGCTTCATCTACTACCTCTCATGTAGTGTTCAGGATAGCGCGACTATTCTGTTTTACAGATGAGAAAACTGAGGTCTCTGTTGAGAGCTACCTGCTCTTCCCTGGGCCCCAGGGTATCATCCATTAGCCTCACCCACACAGCAGCTCTGCAGCTGCTGAAAATAATGAATCAGGAGCTCACAGTCTATTTTCGCAGATGGGTAGATAAAGAGGCAACTATAATACAGGGTAGCAAATGCTATGAGAGATGTCACAACAGGGACCCACAGGACCCAGAGGGAAACCACTTAGCCCAGCTTCGGGTGATAAGATCTAAGTATGTTACTTTATGCATAAACACTTGTGACCCCTGGTAAGATCTGAACCTCAGCCAGCCATCGCCCTTGGGCACCACCACTTGGTCATTAAATTCCCACTGGGAATTTGATGGTAGCTGTTCCTAAACACGGGTTAATGACCACATGTGCATCTGCAGGTGGAAGGTCCAGCCCCTGTCACCCTCAGTCACCCTGTTACATGACTCCAATAAGGGCCTGCATGTCAACTCATAGGCTTTCTCAATTCTGATACGGCTCGGGCATCAGGGCAAGGGGATGAGGAAAGGCCTACAATGGCTTGTGCGGTTCTCTGTGATAGCTGCATGGGCTCCACGCACATGAGAAGACGAGAAGGGTGGGGGGAGGGGCGGGAAGTCATGCCAAGGGCATTATGAGGAGGAGATCTTGGCCTGCTCAGGTGAGGAGGCCCTAGGGTTGCATGGGATTCTAAAGAAGAAATGAAATGAACCTGGCAAACCACTTTCTAAAATTGAAATTTGTCTATTTAGCTTGAGATTGTATTATTGCTTCAAAGACTCCTAGCTTATGGCTGTGCTGTGTCTCAGCCAGCAGGTACAAGAAACAGCAGCATCATGGGGGAAGGTCTAGACTCTGCTCCCAACCCCCAATTGGTAATTGTTTGTAATTCTCCTGGTATCTCTGTTCTCAGGGGACACCAGCTCTTCACCCATCGCCCAGGCTCGGGACCATGCCATTCTCGGCATCCCACCACTTCCTCCCTCCCCGGCCAGCTGTCCAGGCTCTGACCGACCTGCCTAAGCCGGAAACCACTGCTTTGGGCTCCACCCACTGCCAGACCTTCCTGTTCCACACAGGCCCTCGCCTGGACCCCTCAACCTGCTATAGCCCAACCTGTTATGCCCCCAGGTGGCCTGGCCCTGCAGAGCTCGTAGAGATTCGAAGGCCCAGGTGCCAGTGATGAGTGTGGATGCCCTGGCCCAGAGGAGATAACACCTGAGCCCTCACACAGACGTCTTTAATTCTGGCTTTCTTCCATCCTCCAAAATCATAACCAGTCAGTCGGTTTGTCAACCATTTGACAAACGCTGAGCATCTACTATGTGCTAATGCTAAGCAGTGGGGATTCCCAGATGAAAAGCTGTCCAGTAGTTCAGTCACATGGGAAAGAAGATGTAGCACAGCATCTGTACAGAGTACACGATTGTCTCTCGCTGCTTCTCAGGCAGGTTAGGCAACAGAGGAAGGAAGACGTTTTCAGCTGTGATGATCTCTGTATAAACCAGGATTCCAGAAAAAGCCCCCAGGCCACCAGAGCCTCCTTTCTGTCACCCCTCTCCCGCAGGGGCTACACCCAGGTCCGTCTTTGCCACAGTTTAACAGGCCAGCGTGTTCCTCACCAGCTATGCCAGAAATAACAAGAGGCGCTCTTTCGTGCTAAATGTGTCACCTACGTGTCCCTCCGCACCCCACTATTGGTGGGATCATGACCCCAAATGCCTCCAGGGCCCAGTGGACAAAGCTAACACTTACTGAACATTTACTTTGTGCCAAGCACTGTTTTGCACATTAGACAGATTATTTAACTCATCTGATTTCTACAGGGGACCTAGGACCCTGAGTCTACTCTTACCCTGTTTCTACTGCTGAGGAAACCGAGGACTTTCCGAAGTCAGACAGCTATTGAATGGAGGAGGGACAGGCTTCCATCCAGGACGATGTACCCAAAAGAGTAGCGCAGGTGGTGTGGGGGTGTGGGGAGGATGTGCCGTGAAGCTAGAGATCTGGTCACCGGCCACTGGTCACATCTACCTCGTGGGCTTCAAGGTTGCAGCCTGTGGCTTGGGATTGGTCCTCTTGGTCAGATATCTTGTTTGGTTTCCACAAACCTTCTGCTATAAATGTTAGCAGTATTGGGTTGCCTGGGTGGCTCAGTGGGTTAGGCGTCTGGCTCTGGCTCAGGTCATGATCTCATGGTTTGTGGGTTTGAGCCCCACACTGGTCTCTGTCCTGAAAGCTCAGAGCCTGGATCCTGCTTCTGTGTCTCCCTCTCTTTCTGACCCTCTTCCACTCATGATCTGTCTTTCTCTTTCTCAAAAATAAACATTTTAAAAAGTTAAGCATTAGCAAATTGCTACAGGGGTAGGCTAACTACTGAGTGTGTGTGTGTGTGTGTGTGTGTAGAGAGAGAGAGAGAAAGAGACAGAGACAGGTCCTTTGGACTTGCGCCATCGGAATTGGCTTTGGATACCTTGTGACTCCAGATTTGAAATCAGGATTAGTACCAAATTTAAGAATATGGAAAGGAATAAAGTGTGTCCAGAGTGGGGAGGGAAGGAGGCCACATCAAGCCACATCAGGGGAGGGGGGGAGGGGGGGGAGAGGCCACGATCTACATCAGGTGTTCTCACACAGTAATCTGCCTTCGTGGTTGAACTTGGAAAACATCCCTCGAAGGTCCTTGGGACCAGCTCATCCTTGGCCACCCCCAGAGCTGCCCTTGGGCATTCAAGCCATAATAGGTGAGGAGGTGTTGGATAAAGAGAAAGTTTCCCAGTAGGCAGCCCGCCTCCACAGGCCGCAACCCTGAGGAGCCATCACCCTGGGCCAGGCAGCTTGCTGGAATGGCACCCACTGGAGCTTGGAGTGGCTGGTGTGGAGGCGCTCTAAGGGAGGGTGGGCTGGAGTGATTTGTTTATGTGTTGCCATCACAGTGGGAGGTTGGAAGGCTCCATATCTGGGTCACCTTGATTAGATTCTTTCAAGATCAGCTGGAATCCCTTTATTCCCATCCTCCTCCCATTTGATCATCCCGTTCTCCCTGTGGGTACCCACCCTGATCTCACGGTCTGTGAAGCCTTGCCAGATTTCTCTCTGGAATTAGCAGCTTCCTCCTGGCTGCTTCCATAACCATTTGTTTGCATTTCCCTTTGGACACTTAACTAGTCATGCTTCGTCGTTCTTCTTTCATGCTCCTCCATTTCCCCAACAAAAAATAACCCTTGAGTTCACAGTCTACATCTTTAGTTCAGTTTGGGGTTCCTTACCCAAGTGGTTGGCAGATGTCTGCTTCCTCCTAGGCAGAATTATCTGGGAAAGCCTTAGAAAGGAGGGAAGGTATTCAGGCTCTCAGGGGCTCCTCAACATAGTTGCACTGAATTGGACTGTCTGCTACTGTACTGAAGACAGTGGAGACAGCAGTTCTTGGCCCTCAGCCTCAGTTGTGGCAACATCCCAGGTTCAGGGAAGGAAGAAAAGAGAGAGCCAAGGGAGTTCCTCCCTCTAGGAAGAAACAAGGAGAGACTTTTGCAGTAATAACAGTGCTGTATGTAGTTGGTGCTACACATACGCATACTCTACTCAGTTGGCTTGGCAACCAGAAATTAGCAAACAAAACGGTATCAATTCATGGACATCAAAATGTATCAGAAAGAGTTCTAATCAAGGCTTTTCCAGAACATGGTGGTAGGTCATAACATTCAATATGGTGCCCTGTGAGACCAAGTGCAATCTCCATTTGAGGTCAACAGTCTTTGGAAGAAAGCTCTCACTGCTATTATCTCTGTTTCTTGGCACTTATAATCCAACTGGAGATTCAGACATTTTGGTGAATTCAGTCACCAAAAGAGGCCTGTGGAATGTGCCGATACTCTGGAATGCCAGTATCTGGCATGTAAGCATACTCTGAGCTCAGGTTGAAAGGGTTCTCCAGACCCAGAATATTGAAAACCCAGTTGATGGATTTTCTTCAGAGTATCTTCTTCCACCTGACCACAGTGCTGTGTGTGAACCCAGAAACCAGCATGGCAGACTGGAATAAGCACTGGATATTTAGGGGAAGAAGAATTACCACATCATCCCTGAACATCTGTGAGATCAGGCCTGGTGTTTAACTTCAGCGGGCCCGATTCCTCATCTATAAAAATGTCCATTCATTAATTCAGCAAATATTTTCCAAGAGCAAACATGTCCTCGATGTAGGGGATGCCGTGATGGGAATAGATTCTGTCTAGAAAGGAAGAAAGATGATTAAAATAACAACCTAAAGCAGGTATGGGCTACAGTAGCCGGATAAGGAAAGTGAGGGGTACCGGGCAGGGGCCCTTACATCAATGAGATCATGGGAGGCTTCCCAAGAGAAGCCATATTTCTCTGAGACATAAATGAACAGAAGTCAGGAGATTTGGTGGTAACAGTTGGACCAGGATTAGGGGAGAGCTGGGAGGTTCCAGAGAGAGAAGCTTGTAGAGGCCCCAGAGTAAGAGAGGGACCACAAATGTCAGGGAGTGTGAGAGTGTAAACTGCAGAAGTGACGAATTGCCATTATTGACTCCTCTCTTGTTGAAGTTAATATAGTGAAGACAACATCACCCTGGGGACCCAGATGACTAGAACCCTCTCTGCCCTTGGCCACTAACCAGCTTTGCATTTTTATTTTTTTTAAGTTTATTTATTTATTTTGAGAGAGACATAGAGTCCATGCTGGGAAGGAGGAGAGAGAGAGAGAGAGAGAGAGAATCTCAAGCAGTCTCTGCAGGGTCAGCACAGAGCCCAACCTGAGGCTCAAACTTACAAAACTGTGAGATCATGATCTGAGCTGAAATCAAGAGCCAAACACTTAACCAACTGAGCTACCCAGATGCTCCACCAGCTTCGCCATTTGAAACAAATTTTGGGGGTGTCTGGGTGGCTCAGTCGGTTAAGTGTCCAACTTTGGCTCAGGTCATGATCTCACAGTCTGTGGGTTCGAGCCCCACATCAGGCTCTGTGCTGACAACTCAGAGCCTGGAGCCTGCTTCAGATTCTGTGTCTCCCCCTCTCTCTGCCCCTCCCCCACTCACTCGCTGTTCCTGTCTCTCAAAATAAAATAAAAGACATAAAAAAATTGAAACAAATTTTGAACACATTTCTGCCCCTTTATTCATCTGTGAAATAGGGCGAGAAATTCCTCCCTTCCTCACATTACTGTAGATGGAGTAAAGAAATGTTTGCAGAAGCCCTTAAACAATTAACATGTGTTACGAGAACAAGGTCCTTGATTGGACTTCCCCCGGTCATAAGTAGACACAAGCCCATCAGGGCATCTGTTAAGCCTGGAGAAGTGATTGTGTCAGGGTTTTTAGCCTCCGGCCACATTCCCAAAGGATCTCGAGATAAATAGTCATTTCTTTCCAATTGGTTTGGTGATATTTCATTTTGGTTCATCATCAGATTTCGTGCAAGAAGGCAATGCATTATTAATAAAACTTTTTTTTTTTTAATCGTAATGTTTGTGATTCCTGAGCCTGGCTGTTTAGGGCAGCGTGCCCCAAGCCCAGGGGTGGGGGCTTGCTGCTGCATAACCCGAAGCTCAGGGCAAGGCACACTCTGATTTACAAGAGGGGTCAGGTTAAAAGTATGTGGCCTCTGAAACAGTGATGGTGCTGTGTCTCCTCTATTCGCCAGCTTTCAGGACCTCGCTGACACCTGTTACACCAAACCAGTGTTGGACCTTCTGAACCTTTCGTAATCTCGCCAGCCCTGCCTGTATCACCTCAGTCCTCACTCTCCCTAGAAAATTTTCTTCACTGCCACCCCAGGCCCAAACTCCACATGTGCTGGTCTGTGATCTACACCCTGGCTTTCCATCTCCTCCAGCTCATCTCAGCTCCCCTTTTCCCACCCAACCATCCACAGAGCTCAGCCTTGGGCTCCGCCCTGCAAAGTCCCAAGGCAACATTGATTCCTCCCCTTCCCGATCCATGTGAGCACTTTGGCATTTTCTGATATTTACTTAAGCCTCTACCTGCCATTATTATTTTTGAAAATTATATTTGGAAGGGCATTTTCAGTTTAGAAAGCACTCTCCGGGATATTGTTGTTTGACTTTCACAGCAAGGCTGGAGGGTGATGAAGTTGGTGTGATTATTACCTTCCCATCTTAGAAGGGAGGCACCAGTGGTCTGGGGAGGGGGTGGGGGTGGGCAGGGAGCCACTCTGTTGCCTGGCAGAACTTAACAGAGCTCAACGTTCTATTAACTCTCCAGGATAGGAACCTTCTTACACTTCTGGGCTCCCCCTCAGCACCGAGCTGATCCCCCAATCGTTCCTTAACTAGCATTTCTTGAAGTCCACATGCAACTTCAGGAAAAGGAATTCAACTGGCAGATTTTGTCGATGGAAATCGTTGTTAGTTCTACTAGCTTCTTCATATACAAAGAGCAGTATGCTCACAGCATGGTTTTTATTATGGCAACCCAGGAAACAACCTGAGGGAGGCTGGCACACATTCGGTAAAAACCTCCCCACCCCCCCTCCCTGCCAGGGGTCAGAGGGCAGTCACTGAGGCAGGTACCACTCCGTCAGCTCCCACCAGGCAGCCAAGCCCCACTGCCTCCCGGCAAGGGATGGAATGTGCCTGTCAGAACTTGCTCAGCAGGGTGGACATGCTCCGCTAGCCCTGAAACACCAGGGGTCATCTGGGCACACGGAGGACCCAGGTCTCCCAGCACCACTGCCCAGCCAGGTGAAAGAGCCCCCTTCCCCTGGGGAGGCTTGGGGTGGGGGTGGTAGCCACCCATCCATTCTGGGTTGGATGCAGGAAAACTTCCCAGCATGGGAGCAAATTTCCCAGGAATTTCAGGCCACTCACTACCTGGAAGAATTGGGGTGTGACATTTTTGCCGTGTCCCATATCAGCCCGGAATGATAGCAATTGTGACTCTAAATATTTGTACAGTTCCTAAGAGCCCGGGGACATGCTCACATGCATTGTCTGCTTTGACCTAAGGACTCTGCGAGGCAGGAATCCGCTGCTAGTTACTGTTTCCTTCAGAAAGTATGCGCATGTGACCCAGCCTTCAGAATAGTACAAAAAGAATGAGAGAAAAGCCAGTCTCCTGCTCGGCCCCCAATGTTCTTCCATAGAGACAACCCATATTATCACTTGCTCAAGTATTTGTCCAGATTTTGCTCCCATTTTAGAGATGAAGAAACTGAGGCCCCAAACAACTGAATGACCTTCCCAAGGATGCACACACTAAGCCACAAGCGAGAATTTGAGCTGACTTCTCATACCACAACCTATGAGCTTCCCCTACGCTCAAGGCTCTCAGTCTTGCCTTTCTGCCAAGAATTCAGCTCATAGGCAAACCTAGAGGAGCATAAACAAATAAAACCAGCTAAAAGTCAAAGCCAGGACTGGAGCCCCACAGGACTGCCTCTCCTGTGAAGACCCTCTCGGGCTGCTCTGAGCCGGCTCCCATGGGGGGCGGGGGGCGGGGGGGGTCTCTCCTCCTTCCTCACCAGCGGAGGCATGGCCAAACACTCAGATCATTTTGCTCTATCAGTGTTTCCACGCAATGACTTGTTTCTTCAAGACCCTGACACTCTGAGAGTTGGTCTGCTTTTTCTTTCTTTCTTTCTTTCTTTCTTTTTTTTTAATGTATTCCGGGAAGCTTATGGGAGATGAAGCCTAAAAGCTGGTACGGAGCCTGCAAGCCGCCCAGCCCTGAGGCCACAGGTGGAAAGCTCAGAGACATGGTGAGTTCCGCGGCCTCTCCCACCAGTCCTCCACTCCGGGAGACCCCCTGTGCTTTCCAGCGCGTTTCCATAGAGCTCTGAGGTTCCCAGGCGAGGATGGAACAGAGGTGGCAGATATGGAGGAGTGAGGGGGCGGAGTCAAGGGAAGGGTGTGCCTGTGCATGTGCGTGCGCATGCGCGTGCACATGCGGTGTCTCCTGGCTCCCCCACCTCGCCCCTCCCCCCACAATATCAGCTTAAGCAGTCTCTTAAATCCAGACTTCCAAATGACTTGTTTGTAGCACCTGTAACCTCCCTTGAGGAGGGCATTTCAGGGACGGGGAGGAAGACATTCGGGGACGAGGGCAGGCAAGTGGAGAAGATTAGATGTGGGGTGAAGCCGTTGTCGATTCCAGAATTTCTCTGTAGCAGTTTAGGAGTAACAATCTATTTGCACAGAGGCCCCCAAGCCGCATTTGATGAGGCTTGGAAAATGTCATCCGGATCAAAGGAAGAGGGTGTCACTTGCCTGAGTGTGTGCTCCATAAATATGTGAGCAAATTCGTATGTCCTCTGCATTCACCAATAATTATTTAGCAAAACTGTAAAAAAAAAATTTTTTTTTTTTAAATCCGCCCGTGACATTAAGGATGCACATTTAAGCCCTGCAGACAGGAAGGTCCGCCATCCAGGAGTATTAGTGCCTCTGTGTACCCCGCCCTGCGGGCAGGAGCCTGGGACTGAAGCCTGGTGAGTCTGAAATATTCCACAGTGTGCATTCCACAGGGGTGAGTTATGATTGGAATGAGAGTATTTCTGCTCACTCCCTCTATGATTCGGCTTTTATGCTTTCAGCCTTAATATTATGGTAAGGTAGCTTTGGGCTTTTAATTGCCCTGAACTTTTGTTAACATCAAATGAAAGGAGAAAATGGAAAGGAAAATAAAATCATCTCCATACTGCTTTCGAGTTGCATCACTGTGTATATTTGCCACCCCATTAGTTTTCAACGATTCCAGTCTATAAACTTCTCTTGCACCACCACCGAGAAAACTGAATCAGCCCTTCATGCAGGTATGGCTGCAAGATGTGAGAACACTACGTTCTCTAATATTAAAGAGAATTACGGAACTTTTGGGCCTCTTTTTAAATTACTACCTGTGTGGGAGACCCCAGTTCACACAAGCGCTCGATTGTCTTCTTCTTTTTTCAAGAAACACTCTCTCCCTCAGAGAGGACATGACGTTTGAGGACTTAAGCGTCAGTTGCTGGGGTCAGCCACAAAGTGCTCTCTATATTTGGGGAACAGAGAAGGCACTGCCCCTCCTCAATGGCCCTGAACTTGAAGATGAGCTCAGACCCCAAGCTCACACTTTCCAAAAATAAAACTGTACCTAGGCGCTTTACCACACCCACAAAGATTGGCTCCAAAATCCTGTACCAAATAGTTTTGGCAAATGAAAATGGGAGCTGAGTAAGCCAGGTACTTCACAGTAACCATGGCTACAGGCTTTATTAGCACTAATACCAGGATGTGGTCAGATCAGATATATTCAGGCAGCGAACACGAATGTGGGTGGTGTCAGTGCGTAATGCCCGTAAATTCTCCAAACTGGAAACATAGCTCCTAATGACGGATTCACGACGGACGGGGCCAGGGTTGGGAGGGTGGAGGGCTGCCTCAGAAAGAGAAGCTCAGGGTTCTCATTTGAGCTTTAATTCAGCTTTCCAGTCTAATCCTTGCATTGCAATTGCAATTCTCCCTTCTCAGTGTTCTTTCACATGCCTGGCTGTTCTCCATGACAATCTTGAGAGGTATCTGGGACAGCTCCTGGCCTCATTTCTCAGATGAGGAGAGGGCTCAGAAAGCTTGAGTGATTCGTTCAAGGTCAGAGGGTTGGAAGACAACTGAACTGGGACTAGAACTGGGTCCTCTGGCGCCCAGCTTAATGCTCTGTCAACTGCACCCCTCTGCCAGCCTTTTGTATTGTGCTGGGGCATTTTGAGATGCATTAATTCCTCTTGTAGACACCCCTCATCCTTATTATCTGTCTGATTAGCCAAAGACCAGGATCTGTGGATCAAAATGGAGGTTTCGGCTGGAAAGGGCAGCTAGCCTTTTGCCTTTTGTCCTCACCTCTCCTTTTTAAGCCCTCTGCTTCACTCTCCCCTACGCAGACTACCGTGCAAGACTAGGGAATGTAGTCCCTACTCCAGAGGCAGTTTGTAGTTGGGGGACTGCAGGCTTTAATGCGGTGACATGACTGGGTGAGGCTGGCAGGGTGGAAAGGCTGTGGGATGGGGGTAAGGAGGGCACACAGGCCCTTCTAAAGCCCTGGCAGACTGTGGCTATTGAGGAGGATAGGTTGGTGGCCAAATCTGGGGACTAACTAAAAATTGGTAATTGTACATGAAGTTAGAGGAGGGAAAAAATAAAATCATAATGAAAGTGCCTATGGGTTGGATAGAGCTCTTGGACTGCCAGTGAGCACTCAAAAGAGTTTTATGTCTTTGGGGTACCCAGCGTCATTTGTGATATCTCATTGTATTTCTTTGCTTGCATTTTGGATCTTATTAAAATGTGAGCTCCCTAAAGGCCCAGAAGACATCTTAATCATTCAAGAGTGTACCCATAGGGTATGACACACATGGCAGGCTTTCAAACGTTTGATGGATGACTGATTCAATGAACACCCCATCGGCAGAGAAGGGAAGGTCCAGAGGTGGAAATCGTCACCCGAGGATGGCAGCTATATAGCCTTGTGGTCACATGCAGGATCCTCTCACACTCAGATAGGACCAGAGTCCAACCTCTTCTGACTTGAGTAGCTCTGTGGCCTTGGGCAAATTACTTAATCTCTGATAGACTCAGTTTTTTCATCTGTGTCCCTGGGATGAAAAGACCCACCTCTTGAGTCACGGCACTTAGAGTATAACAAACAGCGACCTTTCGATACAACAGATCGTCCCCTGTTTCTGGGAAAGCTGATAAGACATTTTGCCAGCCCTCTGTTTGGCGGCGGTGGCCTCCTGAAGTATCTATGTCAAAAGAGGCCAAAGAAAAACAAGAGAGCATTCTAGCTGAATGAGGAGGCGAAAGTTGATAGTGACAGACAAAACAGGGCACTACGAAACTAAATCCAGGAGGTCAGAAGGGCTGAAAGCGGGAGAAGCAGCTGGAAATGAATGGAAATTAAGTTCTCAAGAAAGCACAAGGAAGGCGAACGTGTCTGCCCTGAGCTGGCTAACTCGCTTCTTAAGCCCATTCAGGGAACAATTGACCAACCTCTGGTTGGTCTTTTTTTAAAAATTTTCTTTAATGCTTATTTATATTTGGGAAGGGGGGTGGTAGAGAGAGAGAGAGAGAAAGAATCAGAAGCAGGCTCCAGGCTTCTAGCTGTCCACACAGAGCCCAACCCCATGAACCATGAGATCGTGACCTGAGCCAAAGTCAAACACTTAACCAACTGAGCCACCCAGCCCCCAAAATAAGTCTTTAACACATAGATGTTTTTCACATTTCACACAATATGAATTGTATAATAAATACAAGGCTGCATAGTTCTCAAGGCAATTTAAGGTACCTGCTGTGTGAAGTGTACTTAGGGCTACACCCTTTACACACACAACCTCTTATTGCTCCCAGTAATTCATTCATTCACTCATTCACTCATTCATCCATTCCACAAATGCTTATCGCCAGCTCACTGTCTACCAGGCACTGTGCTCGGTATGGAAGGTAAGATGATGTAGCACAGACGCCTGGGTGGCTCATTCGGTTAAGTGTATGACTTCAGCTCAGGTCATGATCTCACGGTTCGTGGGTTCTAGCCCCGTGTTGGGCTCTGTGCTGACAGCTCAGAGACTGGAGCCTATTTCAGATTTTGTGTCTCCCTCTCTCTCTGACCTTCCCCTGCTCATGCTGTCTCTCTCTCTCTCTCTCTCTCAGAAATAAATAAACATTAAAAAAAATTTTTTTTAAAGATGATGTAGCACAGTGGATAAAAATGTCTAACCCTCTGAGAAACATGCTAATATCTCTGTTTACAGAAGAAAACACTAAGTTCAAAGCACTTAAGTGAATGCTGCCCAGACTCCACACCAGTGGAGTTCTCACAGAGGAGGGCAAAATCCTTCTCTGTACATTTTCTAGTTTAGGGGAAGAGACATCACAAAATTCCCTTATGATCTCAAGAACATGAATCTGCAGGAATTTGTTGACTTGCTAACAGGCTGGAGATATGATATTCAATCCATTTAGCACAGTTGGGGTTTTCAGAGAATCAGAGAGACAGGACTGCTAGTGTTTAATCCTAAGGGGTGACTGAAAAAGACTAATTATGAGTCTACAGCATGGACCCTTCAGAGACAGTGTAATTAGTGATGAGAAGAGAGAAAAAGAAGGAAAGAGAGAAGAGAAAAGCAAAGGAGAATAAAGTGGCTAGAGATTCCAGGCATTCCCTAACAGAAAGCCAGAGAAAGCCCAAATAAAACCCTTTTTAAACTCTTTTCATTGTTCTTAAATTATTTTCTAATTATTTCCCTGGTATCATCTTTGAGTAGAGAGAGGATGTCTTCTACCTCCCCTGTATTTCCTGGTATAGCTTAATTAATACTTGATTGATTGAAAGATTGACTCATTTGAACCTGGAGTGAAATGGAGCTTTTTAATTTTCTTTTCTGCTGAACCTGAAATAGAATATATAGTAATTAGGAAAGGATCCCATGTTATCAGAAGGTCCCAGCTACAATGAGCTCTTTGTAACTGAGCAAAAGGAAGGTAGGTGATAATATAGGAGCTGATAAGGCACCTCCCCCCCACCCCCACTCCCAACTGCTTTCAGTGATATGAAATTTTCTTGATCATTATTTCCTCCTTAAATGAGTTAGTTGGCTGGAGGATGTGGCTGGACCCTGGGCTAAATGGGGGGTAATTGTCATCAAAGTCAGACCACACAAGTGACTGATGGTCATGTTTCTATGCTCTTTGTTGCTCCTTGTCTTTCTCTCTAA
Source organism: Proteles cristata cristata (assembly GCA_017311185.1). Classification (NCBI taxonomy): domain Eukaryota; kingdom Metazoa; phylum Chordata; class Mammalia; order Carnivora; family Hyaenidae; genus Proteles; species Proteles cristata. The sequence continues at coordinate 845,254 of JAESUZ010005116.1, read as the reverse complement.
CAACCAGGGCTGGGTGATTAACATTTTTTTTCAAGATCTCTTTTTCCTTTGGGACACTGGGGTTAGCCAGCATGACTTCATTCATTCATTCAACTACCCACCAGGCTCTGAGCATCCAAACAGAATGAGACAAGCAAAGGCCCTGTTCTGATTGAGCTCATTTCTAATACAGGAAGGCCGTCAATGAATGTGTAAATAAAGTGACCCGTGCATCATATGTGAATGATAAATTTAGGAGTAAGAAACACTACAAAGGCAGTAAGACAGGATGGTGTGGTAGAGTTTGATTGGGGGCCGGGCTTCTTAGTTAAAAAGGCCTCTTGCTGAGGTTACATTTGAGTGGAAATGTGTTTGAGGCGAGCCCTGAGTGTTGTGAAGTAGTCGGTCACACCAATATCTGAGAACAAATGTACCAACAGGACAAACAAGTTCACGAGGAGAGTGGACAGCCCTAGAGTAAGGTGTATCCAGAACTGGTGAGTGAGAAGGGGGTACAAGATGAGATTAGAGGAGGCAGGGCCACATGAAGGAGGCACTTGTGGGATATGTTAAGGGGTTAGACTTCCCCCTACAGGCCTTGGGAAGCCATGGGGGGAGAGGAGGCGTGGGGCTGGGGGGTGATAGCATCTGCCATGTGTGAAAAAAGCAGCCTGTAGAGAGAGAAGCAGAGAACCAGACACTGGCTGGGAAGCTGTCACAGTAATCCAGGTGAGAGATGACATTGACCTCATCTTGGAATGGAGAGAAGTGAATGGATTGGGCGTATATTTTGAAGACAGAGCTGATAGGGTCAGCTGATGAGGAAGTGGGGGGTGAAGCAGAAGGGACCTCTTAACTTCCTGAGTGGCCCACACAGCAGAAATGTATCTGTCTGACCTTCTGGAGCCAAGAAATCTGAAATCAAGAGGTTGGCAAGGTCAGTTTCTTCTGCAGGCCATGAAGGAAGGATGGGTTGCAGGCCTCTTTCCTTGGCTTGTAAATGGCCATCTTCTCTCTCTGTCTCTTCATAGTATCTTCCCTCTGTGCATGTCTGTCTCAATGTCCTAACTTCCACCTTTTTATGGAAGACACCAGTCATATTAGATTATGGGCTCACTTCACCCCAGCATGACCTCATCATCTTCATTAATTACATCTGCAACAATGCTGGGCCCAACTAAGGTCACATTCTGAGATACTGGGGGTAGGGACTTCAACATAAAAATGTGAGGGAGGTGACACAGTTCCACCCTTACCTGAGGGAACCTAGGATACAGTCAGTCTTCTGCGTAGACTGAGGACTGAAAGACATCATTCATTCATCAAATATTTATTAGCACCTACTGTGTGATAGGCATTCAATGAGGGTGTCAGATTATACAGATGAGTAAGAATTCTCCCCATATAGGAGCTTGCAGTGAGTGTGAGAGAAGAGGCAATGAGTACCATATATATTAATATATGCATATAATATATTATTATATATGACTTTTTGGACTTTGCTGTATTCTTATAATTTTTTCCAAAAACCCAAATAATTGTAATACAGTAGGGTAAGCACTGTGGGAGGATACTGGCTCTGTGAGAGCTCAGAAGAGAAAGAAATCACTGTGGGGAAGCCTGGGAGTGCAGGACAGACAGTCCCAGAAGAAGACCCCCCACCTCCAACCCCACCCCCAAGAGGCTTGAGAGACAAGGAGCTCTCCTGTGATTGCACAGAGGGAAGAAGGTGAGAAGACATTGCAGGCAGACAGAACATCATGTGCTGAAGCACGATAATGGGAGGGAGCAGGAATATTCGGGAGAATTCTGGAAAATGTAGTAATAAGGGTGATGGTAGGAGTTGAGCCTGGGATCGTAGGAGGGACAGGCTCACAGGCGATCTGTCCTTCCCGCGAAGGAGTCATGATTATCCCGCAGGCGATGATGAGTCAAAGAGGGACGAAGCAGGGGGACGTGACCACTTCCAGAATTCAAAAAGATGAGTTGGAGGAAGGAGAAACTGGGGACCCGTGTGAGGGCTCAGGCAAATGTGACAATAATGGGGACCAAGAAAAGTGGCTTTGAACTTCTCAGATCCCTTTCTTTGCTTCTCCACCCTCTGTACTCGCTGCCAGGGCTGTCCAGCTGGATCCACACCTCACCTTGGGTGCTCGCAGGCCCCCAGGCACTGGCCCCTACTCTCCTGGAGTCAGCCGAGCTCTTCCCCCTTCAGAGCCTTAACCCCCTGTCCTGCCCCTTTTCTAAGTTCTGCACACAACTGCCATTCCTCAGATCTCCATTCAAAGTCACCTCCACATGGGCCAGGCCAAGTATCTTCTTAGAGCACTAACAGCGTACCTTGTCCTTCTTTCCATGCAAAGTAAGTAGCCTGACCACGTCTGAGTTATTCATGACTGTATCTTCAGTGCCTAGGACAGGGACATGGTGCCAGGGACTAGGACATGCTAGGAGCTCATTAAATACACAGACAGAAGGAAAGAAAGAGGGAGGGAGGAGAGGAATGATGGCTTCGTGTGGGGGTGAGGAAGGAGACTCGCATTGCACTCTGCCCAACGAGGTGGGATCCATGGGGACAGGGTGAATAGGCTGTCTCCACACCCTTATAATGCTGCCCCCTGAGTGACCCCTGTGCATATTCTAATTCTGAAAATGTTGCTTTGAAAAAGAAGGATGAGTGGAAAAAGTTAGAATCTCTTGGGGTTCCTGGGTGGCTCAGTTGGTTAAGCGTCCAACTTTGGCTTAGGTTATGATCTCGTGGTTCATGAGGTTGAGCCCCACATTGGGCTCTGCTGACAGCTCAGAGCCTGGAACCTCCTTCGGATTCTGTGTCTCCCTCTCTCTCTACCCCTCCCCCGCTTGTGCCCTGTCTCTCTTTCTCAAAAATAAATAAACATTAAAAAAACTCTTGACTACAGGAAAACTAGAGAAAGGAAGGGAAGAGGAATGCCTTTTAAAGGAGACCTATATAGTCAAAGCCATAACTTCAGAACCATCCCAATTCTAAAAAGGCAGACAAAATCATTATTAGCTGAGGAGCTGAGAGATGTTTCTTTCAGCCAGCCTTTGGTTTGGGGTCAAAAAATAAGGGCCCACATTTATCGCCAGGCTCGGTTCTGAGAGGCTCTCTCTACCTCTACTGATTCACTTAGATTTCACAACAGCCTACTATGACGAACTCCATTTGACAGATGAGAATACTGAGGCCCAGAGAGGAACCTTCCCAGTGTGATACAGTCAGTGGGTAGCAAAACCAAGATTTGAACACAGGGCATTTGGTCCCAGAACTAGTCCTCAGAAGTGCTTGGCTAAACTCCTTTCTGGTCAGAGCAGCAAACTCTCCAGGAGAGTTGTTGGCCTCATTGCATATGTTATAATCATTACCCCAATGCTGCTTTTTTTGTCAGTTGTGTTAGTCGGGATAGGCTAACGGGTTTCACCAATAATCTTCAAAATCAATGACTTTACCCAACAAAGATTTATTTCTCACTCATGCCACTGTTCACCGTGGTCAGTAGGCATGTTCTGCTCACAGTCATTCAGAAACACCTTCCCCTGTGCCACCCCAGTAGCCTTAGAGCCCTCTGCCAGCCAGTGCCAGGGTTTCAGGAGCCAGGCCCACGTTCCCTCAGTCACGACTCAGTCCTCTGGCCCCACAACAATGATTTAAAGGGGCTGAGAAGGGTAGTCTAGCCTAAGCCCAGGACAAGGGTATGGAGGGCATCTTGCCAAGAGTTGCCTTAATGCTTATTCTTGAAGACTTTTGTAAGGGAGACCTTGGCAGGAGGTGGTGCTGGGAGTCAGAAGACATTGATCTGGCCCTGACTCCACCAATGTCAGCTGTGTGAACTCCAGCAAATCACAGCCTCTTTTGGTCCCACGTGCCTTTTCAATAAAGTGAGAACGCCCAACCAAATGACCCAGATCTGGATTCCTCCAATTCAGAATGTCTATAGGATAAAGCATCATTTTATCATTTTTAATAATCACGATGCCTTAATCATTTTTATATTGACGAACTATATGTGCCTTTGTTCAAAATTGCAACCATAATTATAACATTGATTCCGAGGAAAAATACTATCTATTTTCTTCTAATACTTAATATCTAGTTACATACCATAAATATATATGCTGGGGAACTCTAACTTTGCATCAGAACTAGGTACTTGAAGCCATTAATTACACTGGGAAAAATACAGATATCTATTTCATCATGCCCAGAACCATGCTGAAGTTATAAGCACAATACTCCACTAGCAGATTATTGCTATGACCTGACCATTTTTGTACAAAGCAGTACTTACATATGTTAGAGGGCATCGGAGCACACCAGGTGAGCAAGGGGAGAAGCATCAAGAAAATCTATATCCAGAGCGGCAGACTTAATAACTACTGACTGAAGTTCCACTCTGTGCCCTCGCTGCCAGCACTCCTTGGTTTCTGAAGGGTGTGACATTATCATAACTATGGGGATTTTGCAAGAACTGCAGGGCAAGGTTTGGGCAGGCAGGGTTGGAGAGGCTGGGGCTGAATAAGGTGTTTTAAACCTCCAGGAGAAATGGCAAGGAGTTGGGCCGAGACCGATGAGATTCCCATATTGGAAAAAACAAAATATGGCAGACCCGGAGACCTGACTGGGGACGAAGGATGGGAGAGGAAAAGCAGAGCATGGCCCAGGACACCTTCTCATGCCCCTCTGCCCGAGAGTTCTCTCACCACATCCATAGGAGGACACCCCTGTAGGCCACCTGTCCCTCCCTCCACCACCACCCTCACCCTCATCCCTGCCGCCATTTTCCCTCGACAACTGTAGTCTTGCCTTCCGCTCTCCTTCCTGACAGCCTGTCCCTCCCACCCCAGTGATACTGTTCTTTGCAGAATACATATCGATTATGTCCCCTCGTTTGCTTACCCCCCGTGGCTGTTAGAGCATACACCAGCCACTAACATGGCTTACAAGCCCTGTGGGTGTGGGGCTGCTTGCCTCGTGGGCCTCACGTCACCCCACTGTCACTCCCACTCGCTGCTGCTGACTTCAGCCACACTGTCATTTCACATCTTTTTCAGAAGAAGCAGTGGTTCCAACTGTTTTTCTAAGAAAAGGCGCAAAACACGTACTTCCCTAGAAATACACATATTCCGAGACTTTGGGGGTACACTTTATAATGCATTAACAACGGAACTCATGGCTTTCAATTTAGAGGCACTTCACCTGCAAAGGTATCTGAGGGTTGAAGAAAAACCTGTCAATCCTATTACTTGGAAATGCTTTAAATAAGTTTACTCTATGTTTCAAGACTTTATAGACACCCTGACCATGTGTTGCTTTTGTAATTGACCATGTTTTTGCACTTCAGGTTGTGGTTAAATCATCCCCACCCAGGGCCCACCCCCACCTCCTTGATAGCATCATGGGCTTCTCCTCTGTCACACTTCCCATGTTCTATTTTCACACCTGTCTGTGGGGCTCTCCGATGAGCGTTTGCTTCCCACACTAGACTCTGAGCACCCAAACAGGGACCCGATGTGCTTGTTCTTGGTTACCCAGGACCCAACACAGTTCTCAGCATGGAATTCATGATCCATACATAGTCATTGAAGGAATCACTGGACAGACACCTGCCCCGATTATAATTACGTTTTCATTTCTTTCCTGTAACCCTCTCTAGACCGAATTGTGTACTCCTTCCCCTGTGATGCTTGTCTGTCCCTTTACACAGAACTTGACCACAGGACTCATCACATTATACTTCTGCTTTTTGTTTTTTTCTCTCCTCTTTGTTCAACTGGAAAGTGCTCAGGGCTGGTTACATAGTGGGTGTTCAACGAATATTTACTGCATTGAATTGTGACCTCCGGGAAGGCCCTCCGTGTTGGCCCAGATGTTCTGAATACATGAGAGCAAGAAGGAATGCCAACAGAGGCCCCCCATAGCAGGCCACCATGCTGCTGTGGACAGAGATAAACCTTGTCTCCATCTCCTCTCACCCATGACCCATTCCCTCATTCAACACAAGGCTCCTCTGCTGATACAACAACTTGCTGGTACAACAACTTGCTGATACAACAGTTTTTAAACCAGACAATTGTCCAGAAACTCTTGGGCTATTTGTTACAAACATACATTCCAGAGCTCACCCTAGATCTCCTGAATCAGTGTGTCCAGGAGCCAGGCTCAGGAATCTGCACGAGGTGACTCGTAAGCAGCCAACCTGGCCAGAAGTCCATCCTTGGGTGGAGTTAAAGCAACACAGTGATATCCACAGCGTAAGGTAGAAAAGTCAAAAAGAATTTGAGGAAAGGCCACAGGGAGGTCTTTCCTGTCAACTTCCAATTATAAGATGCGTCCCTCTCCCCCCGCCGCCATGTATACCCTGGAGTCTACAGAGGAACAGAGGAATCTTTTCAGGTTCTGAGAGAAACCTGAACCTCCCGCCTCACCCCACCCCTTACAGGACACAAAGGATTTGAACCATTTGGAGGTCACTGTGAAGTTGCTCCTAGGGACTTTAACTGGGTACTATCATCTTTATCGTTAACATTTCCAGAAGCATCCCCTACTCCACAGACACTATTCTACAGCTTGACATGTATTATTTCATCTAATAACCAGGAACAGAGAGAGACTAAATGCAAAGTCGCATGCCCTGCCCCTTGCTGGGGAGCTCCAGAAGGAACACCAGTCCAAGGGCCGGGCTTGGACACAACTCTGGAGCAGCTGTTGGCTCTCAGGGATGGATCAGACCTCTCTGTGGAAGGTCCCATCCCTGTACACTTTCAGGAATTCCAAATCCTGGGAGGGGGGCTGGGCCCACCAAGGGCTAGGTATTTTCCCCAGGCCTCACTTTATGAGATCAGCAACCCTCCAGGCACCAACAAACGTTCCTCAAAGGACCCTTCTCCATCCCTGTGGCTGGAGGCCAGTGTCTACAAGTACAGCCACAGAACTACAGACCCACCATAAACAGTGAGATTAACTGTGAAGTTGTCTTCATTTGGATGGGGTGGGAGCCTACAGTTCCTTGGTAGTGAAGATTGGGCATGGAGGTAAGAGAGGGAAAAGGAAAGCTCAAGGCTAGAATTAATCCATTGCTATCTGGAGATAACTCTCTAGTTTGTAGATTATGTTCTATAGTATTTTACAGTTTACAAAATGCACTAAGTATATTGAGCTCTTTTAATCCTCACAACATCCTTATGAGGGAAGTTTATTAGCTTCATTTTGTAGCTAAGGTTTGGTAACTCATCAGGTTACACACATTGATGCAGGGCTCAAACCCAGTTCTTCTGGCTCTGGGATCATTTTTAGCCACCTTATACATGGACAGATTGAAGCTTATTGGAAGAAAGAATGAATGAATGACTTTCTCCCCAGTGAGATACTGCGGAGGGTATAAAGATGAATAGTTTTTAGTTTTAGGGAAACTGAAAGTAACTTTTCCCCCTCTTCTTTCTCCTCACACCCACCCCCATGACGACAATCATCAAACAATCGAGTTTGGTTAACACCTATTGTTGCTTTTATAAGAATAGATGCATTATCTTTCAAACAGTATCAGCAATACTTGAGATCCAACAAAATAATGGGGTCTCCCAGAGAGCATTTCTAAGGCCCAAAGTGTGGCTCCTTTTACAAAACATTCTGTGGAAGCTCTAACTTTTAATTCATACCACCAAGGAGATATTTGATTGTTTCCTGGAAATGCCAACAATGAGAGGCTCATAAATACTAATGAAACAGTATAGATTAGCCGAGCTCAGCAAGTAACCTGGGGGGCCTAGAAGAGTATTCTTAGATTAAAAAATATAAAGAATACCTTTTTAATTGAATTTTCCCCAGACTAGGCTCCCAGATGTTAATGAATACTCTCTTTGGCTATACGGAGAGTAGACTCAAATAAGTACCTTCAGAAATCTGAAAGTGAATTATCAAATTAGCTTTAACTGAAAAAGAAATCTATTTATTCAAAGGCTATTTTAGGTGTCATGGGATGGATGAGTTTGAGACAAAGGTTGGGAGGGGGAGGAGGGCCTGGGACATTGAGATAAACATAATTCAAACGCATGCTTCTATTCCAGCCAACTAAGCAACCTAAGTTGAAATTTGCTTTTTATATTTGTCCTTTCTGACATGATCCCTCAATAATAATAACTCCCTTGGAATATACAAGGCCCCATGTTATCAGAAACCATATCTTTATCCTTCATCACTGAATCCTAATACCTAACACAGTGTGTGCCACATATTAGGTGCCCAATAAATGTTTGCTAACTGGATTAAGAGCTGTCTTAAAACATTTTTCAGTGCGTTCAGGCCCTTATCTTTTCCTGAAGGGCATCCTCCTATTATAAAGCCCCTAAATAAACACACACCCTGTAGAAGTCCTCTCTACCTTGGCCACAATCTACAGTCCTCTCTTCTCCCACCCTGAGCCCCAGGCTCACCAGAAGGCACCCTGTTCTCCTGCCATATTCTAGAAGTTTCTCTGCCTAGAATCTCTGAACCTCCTTTTACCCTAGTCTCCCTGTCAAGGTCCTGCTCATCTTTCAAGGTCCTCCTCAGATGGACTTCATGAAAAGTGCCCTAATATTCTCCTAGGGCTCAAAGCCCTTCCTCTCTCTCCCTTGATGAACTCCAGCGTGGGCCTCTGATGCCTTTATGCTCCCTGCAGGGACAAGCATGACATCTGCCACAGAACAGTTTGTCAACGAATGTGGTGGTGGTGCCTAATTTGAGTCCTAGAAATGCAATCTGAGCATTTGGTCCCAGGAAATATATGTGTGGATCAAATTAGTGAAAAGCCCCCAAAGTCTTCTCTCAAAAGAGCAGGAGAATCCCTCCAGATAGGCCAAAAAAATACGGGACCAAATGAAGAATGAGTAGTAGCAAAGGTGAAGGGAAAGTTAGGAGGGAAATCCAGGGAGACAAGTGTGTGAAAAGGAGCAAGGCAGTGGATTGGCCTTGATGGAGGAGGGGGGTGGGGGGGTGGGGAGGGGTGGAGGGATAGGGGATACCCAAGGGTGTTTTTTCCTCCACAAAGAGCCTGTGGGCTTAATGGTATGTGAGCAGATCCATGGCATATGATCCCATTGCTTCTGAGGGTCTCACACAAAGCCTCTGGCAAAGGGATGTGACTTCTCAGCACATTTTTCTTTCTTGGGAGTTGAGTTTACATTCAGGCAGTCATATGCTTTCTATAAACCTCCCCTTGAGCAGAACTAGGTTTTTGCTGTATGTATCTTCATGCATTTGTGAAGTCTCTAACAATGGGAAATAAATCACTGTGAAGTCTTCTTCCACAACAGATTGGGATAGATATTTTTAAGTCAATCTGGGGAATAGCCACGTATTGTATGATTCTATAAATCCCAGGCTACTTACCAAAATGGGTTAATTCTACACAAAGGAATAGGAGGCTCAGAGCAACACCTGTAAAGGGCTCACCCCTCGGGGTCGGGAGCCAAATGCCCCGGAATCAGTCAGGTCAGTTCTGCCACTCACTCACTGTGTGACCTGTGCCTCTGTCTCTTCAGCTGCAAGATGAGGAAAACGCCTGTACCCACTTCATAAGGTTGTAATGACAAAAAATGAGGCAATGGGTGTATAGTGCCCAGGATGGTGACTGGCATACCAGTGCCATTAGACAGCATTACTTCACTTTCATGGACCAAATGGCACGGCAGTAGGTACCAGTTTATACAATTGCATCAGTTGTGTAGATAATGTCCTAAGGACATGAGCCCAAATGCCAGCAGGCTAGGGCTGAGTTCAGGTAGAGTTTGGATGGACAGACAGGTCTGTGGGATACTCACAGAGTGTTATCTGAAGAATTAGGCTTCTGAGGACAACCCCTGAGTATAACACATTCCCCAGGAGGGGCCACACCTTTATGTTCCAGTGAAGTACAACAAAGTGAAGCCTGGACTTCGTAATGATTGTGAACCCAGGTCCCCCAGTGTACCATCTTGTTTCTCCCTTTAATAATATACTTCGTGTGAAACTGGTTAGAAAAGTATCAAGTAAAACACAAATATAAAGTAACGTCATTATCCTTGTCTTTCTGATTGCCCAACAGCCTTGGAAGAGCAATTGACCCATCATCCCCAATTCTGGGTCTTTGTGGCATCTCTGTGTGGCCTTAAACATGTCCCTTCCCCACTCTGGGTCTCAGAGTCTTAATCTTTAAGTGAGAGCATTGATTGGAATGGTTCCTAAGTTCTCCAGCTGAAAATCAATGAGTCTTTGATCTTTGGGTTCCAGGCAATGTCTTATACCAGAAGGTCTCTTGAACTTCCTTGAATCATGTTACCCTCTAGGTCTTGTTTAGACATAGGAACCTGTACATTCCAGAAAGGGCCTGTCAGACCTTACACTTAAGCGCTGAGGCCTAAGATATATGTGGAGAGGTGGAGGGGGTACCAGTGGAAGAAGGGCCACTCTGTATAAGCGACCAGAGCAGTCCTGGCAGTACGTTGAGCTGAGGATGGGAGTAGGGACCCCATCCTACATTCTAAACACCATTGCTGAGCAGCCTGCGAGCCTCCTTTCCCGCTGCCAAGAACAGGAACAGGCAGGAGGAAACTGGGGAATATTTGGCAGAGGGACAGAAAGCATAGATGAGAGTGATGGAGGAGACAAGGATAGAAATAGAGGGAACCAGCAAATGGTTCCCCATGCAAAGCTCAGTGAGTCCTCTTTGGACACAGGAGCAGGATGTAAAGAGGGAGGAGTTGGAGCTGGGAGGAGAGCATGAAGGTCAGGGGTGAGGCAGGACAAGGGCCGCTGACCTCGTAGCCTGGGGAAGGTCCAGCCTCCCTGTGACAGGCAGCAAGACTTAGCTATTCCATCGTGTGCTTAAGCTTTAATATGTGTTGAAAATGGCACATCGTGTTCATAGAAAGTCAGACACAGCTGTCCTGTGAGGAGTATGGGTCCAACGCCCGTCAGATGAGCTGCAGGGAGAAAAGACTGAGAACCACTCCTACAGAGGCACCAACCACTACCCAGAACGCTGAATCCACACATTGATTCATGTATCCAACAATTGCTGAGCACCCACAATGTGCCAGGTCTGATACACTATTAATTCTTATCCCCAATATAATGTGTACAAGAATTAGTGTGTACGTACTCAAATGCATGCATTTATTTTGTTTACTTGGCGTCAGTATAATTTCAGTGAACTCTGGAAATCTCCAATCCCCTTCCTTTTCCTAAGCTTCAAAAATATGTTGTTGTTCAAAATGGTAGACCGTTCTCATTGCATTTCTCTTGAATTGTCTGTTTTGCTCTCTTCAGCTGCTAACAGTGGCATGCCCAAACCCAACCCTGGAAGAGGAATAAATTACAAGTGGACAAGGCTGCATCCGCTTGAGCCCAGGACTTCCTAGTGCGCTAAGAGTGGCCCCAGTCTAGCCAGGCACCATGGAGAAAATCAGCTCCTTCTTCAGCATCATTTGGGACACCATCTTGACCAAACACCAACAGGGCCTCTTCAACACCATCTGCCTGGGCATCCTCCTGGGGCTGCCACTACTAGTGGTCATGACATTTATCTTCATCTGTTGCCACTGCTGCTGGTACCGGCCAGGCAAGAGCGGCCAACAGCTGGAGCGCAACAAGGGGAAGAAGAAAAAGAAGAAGAAGAAGAAGGCTGAAGAAGACCTCTGGATCTCTGCTCAGCCCAAGCTTCTCCAGATGGAAAAGAGGCCATCGCTCCCTGTCTAGTTAGGCAGGAATCAGAGGCGTCCTTCCTCAGGGACTAAGCCACCTTCCAACTACACATGGGCTAGAGAGCAGCAATCCCTAAAGTGATGCACTCATGTTCACAGAGGAACTAGCCAAGGAACAAACCGCAGGCTGAGTGTCCCCATGGAGGATGTCCCAGCAAGAACATGGACAGCTTTTGGGTACTATCTTGGCAGCTATGTGTCCAATAGCAATGCTCTTTACCCCAGACTCAGGCATCCCTTCCACCTGCCTCCAGCAAGCTCCATATGCAAACGCGCAAGGAATATTTGTCCATACATCTTGACACGTCTTCCAGATGCACATGCATTCCCACATAAGTGCTCACACACACACATGTATACACACACGTGCGAGTTCAGGCAACAGGTACCTGGGCCAATATATTCTGTTCATCAAATGGTCATTGACTACCTACTTTGTAGATTACCTGCTCTCCCAAAAATTTCTCATAGGAAGGCCTGGCCAGATTTGGGCACACATGCACAGTTACATAACCAGATGTCTACTCCATACACGACTCAGGTTAGAGACATGTGCTTTCCCATTCCTATCCCCACACAACCTTTTACTGGAAATCCTCATATTTGGACACTCCAGCAATATACAACTGTACCAGGCTGTATATTGATACAGACACACCAAGTTCCTATGTTTCTTACATGGGAGAAAAAGTTAAAGTGAGATGGATCAAAATTCATTGAAAGCTGTATCTTGCAACTCATGACAAAGGTCCCCATCTCCACTGATAGGTATCGAATGCTGTCTAAGACCTCTCTTTGAGACGCTACTCCCAAAACTGCTCAGTAAAGTGCCCATCTCCAAGCACAAACAAACAGCTCTTGGTGGTGGCTTCTCGAATGTTCTGGAAACCAAGGAAACTCCATTCACTTCTGTGAACTGCAGTTGTGGGCCTGTGCAATGTTTTACAGATGGCAAGGAGATGTGACACCTGACACCTGACCTAGGGATCTGCTGTGTAACCAAAGCTTCTCAGCAGGGAAGGAATTGAGGCACAGTCTCGTGGAAGGCACACTGGAAACAATTTCATAGGGTTGTAGGATGGTATGTTGCAGGTGGGATACACAAGTTACAGAGTCTGATGAAAGTATAATGAAGCTATAAAGAGGTTTATTAATATTTATCTTGAAGCTCAGGCAAGTGCCTTGCACATAGTAGGTACTCAGAACTGTCTGTGGATGCTGTTGGATACGTGATGATGTTGAGGGTCCACGTGTAATACCTCTCCAACCCCCCAGAGTGACCTTCTGTTCTGAGCCTCCTAATTCCTGCAATGGATGGAAGCTGGGTATCAAGTGCCACCCAGGCTGTGTGCAGAACCGACCGTTAGATTGGCCTGCACACCCCGAGATCGATGACGGCGGGTATGCTAGGGCAACACTGAGTTGAGGCAAGTGTCTCCCCTCTGGGCTGAGGTTGGGAGGCCGAGTTAATCCATGTATGAGAGGAGCTGGTGGGTATTTTGACTGTATTGTGACCACGTGACAAAGATGGATAATTCCCAAATTGGGAGCAGGCTATGCTCTGAAAGGTCATTTGCAAATCTGCTGGGTAACTCTCTGGAAGTATTTTCCCACAGAAGCTGTTCTAGGTGGCAGTAAAATTGCAATTTAATTAACAATGTAGCTAAACTATGATATCTATAGTAGCAAGAAGCTAAATTCTGCAGGATTGTGTTCATGGCAAAATGTCCTCCGTTTGCTCCCCTGGGCTGCCTGGTACTCACCTGGCCTCCGGGCATTCTCCAGGCCTGTGGGGGCAGGCCTCTCAGGCTGATTTGCATCAAGGTCTTCTAACGGGCGACCCTGTGTGTCAGAATTAGGCCTTCACATGTTTTAAAACCAGTCGCGTCCACCTTCTCACACCAAGTGGTCCCAAGTGCCTTGGCCACTCAGACCCCTAGTCGTAAGCCCCTTTGAGCAGAGAAGGATGCACTCTCTTGGGGGCTCTCCCTTTGTCCCCGAAACAGCTCGTCATGGAGCATCTGGCTGCCCCCTTCCCATCACAGAACGATTGTTCATCCCCCCACGCCAAGGGCACCTGCCTCCCCATGCCTGCCACTGCCCACCAGGAGAGCTCCCTGTCCTGCCCTAAAATGGATGACTTGGGGGGAGACATGTAGCTGACGGCTGAGGCTGGGTGTCAGATGTGATCTAGGAGAAAGGATCACTCGGATCGGGGACCACACAAGTAACATGGTTGCCATGGCAACTGGCTGCTAGTTTGAATTAAGATGGCAGTCGGCTGTCATTGCCGTGACAAGGCCTCTGTCTCCAGGTGCAGTACCCTGCTGTCCCCTAATCAAATGGATTTGAACTACCTCCAGGCGTGAAACACCCAGAAACTCACTTCTCACTTGCTTCCCTAGCCTAGGACTCAGGAGACCCAGACACTGAACGAGGCTTATGCTTTCCCCACCCCCGCCTCCCTGAAGGCCTTCACCCCCCAAACACCGCCCAGTGTGCGGTAGGCCCCCAAACTTCTGTTGAGTAAGTGGATCCGTGAAAGGAGCCCCATGAAGTCATTGGAATCATATTCCCTGTTCTTCCCATCATCCTCATCTTCCTCGCCCGTGTTTCCTTCTTGTCTCATTCCTGCTTCTCCCAGCAACGCCTCCCCACTCCCCCCAAACCCCGGGTCCAGCCTTCTTCCTCTTCACTTTTACTCCTCCCCCAGCCTCTGCCCCAGAACTGTCACTGGCAGCCAGGGGAGCCTCCAAACTGGAGCCTGCTTGGCCCATCGTGAAGGGTTTTAGCTAATGGAGGACCCAAAAAGTGATAAAGAAGAGGCTTCCTAAACCAGCACAGGCTTGGGGAGGAGCCCCCGGGGCCAAGATCCGATCAGCTTCAGCCGAACCCGGCCACCACCATCAGAGAAGGCCTCCTCCCCACTGCTCAGTGTATTCTGGTGGCTTGTTTATTTCTTGGGGGAGGGGGGCATGTAGAGAAAGGGCAATCATGTTCTCCGGAAGAGTATAAATGGTCCAAGCTGTAAAGTGTTCATATCTTTTTTTTCTGGAAAATTCAAACACATGCAAAAGAAAGATTTATTTAAATAAAATACCTGGACAATAGCCGTGCCTGGCCTCCTTACCTGCCAGCATCAGCTACTTTCTTGATATTAAATATTTCCCTCTCCCAGACATCACTCAGAAATGACAGAGGCATGGACTCCTGCTAGGACACAAAAGGCCCAACTGTCCCCTGAACACTGTGGTCCCTCTGACAGGGTCATAGGTCAAAGGACCTGGACCAGGCTCTCACATCACTGCTTCCAGAGTGGACACCTCAGAGACCAGACAGCCTCGGAGGTGCTGGCTGCAGGAAAAACACTGATGTTCCTTAGGAACTCTTAGAGAGCACTCCCTTCAATAAGGTCAATCAACGTCTTCTTAAAGGAAAGGGGGGAAATAGCAAGAACTAAGTAAAAATAGACCTCTAGGTAAGATCTGGTATTGGGAAGGGGAGCGATCAGAAGTCTCTATAGTAGCTGCGGGGAGATAGATACATACATAGTTAGAAATACTCATAGTTAAATACTTAGGTACTTGGATACATACATACAGATACATACATACAGACACACATAGTTAGATACATAGATATATATTTACATTATTAGATGCACCCATAGCCAGACAGGAACACACACACATATATATGTATAAAATGCATACCTTCTTTTCCAGGGGACCACAGCTTTGCATTGGTTGTGAAATGGAATGATTTAGATACCCCAGAGCCCTCCCTTGACGATACTAAGCTGGCCATTAAGGAGAAGCCCTTAATGGGAGAAGCCCTGTAGAGTAGTGCTATCTGACAGAGTAGATAAGATGGAAATGTTCTCTATCTATACTGTCCAATATGGTACCACTAGCTACATGCAGCTATTTAAGTTAATTAAAATGAAATAGAATTAAAGGTGCAGGAGTTGAGTCATACCAGCCATAGTTCAAGTGCTCAACAGCTATGCATGGCTCCAGCTGCCATCCTGGAGAGCGCAGATCTAGAGGCGTGGTCAAACAGGCTGGGGCTTAGGAAGACAGGCCTGTGGCACCGTCCCCTCCTTGCCTTATTTCCCCCAATGTAGGCTGACATCTCTGTAGTTTTACTTGGTTCCTGGGCTCCCTTACCCATTGCTACACACTCCATGATAGTCCAAGAAGAGACTTTTCATTCAGGTCTCTGTTCTTTCCTCCAGGACTTCCAGAACTTTCCACTGTAGTCCAGGGACCATTGTCCAGAAACCAAAGGCAGGGGCAGCTGCTGCCCACCTGGGGTGGGGAGGGTGTCAGAGCCCAATGCCATCAGCTCACCCGCCCAGGCTCAGCTCTGCCCGTGGCAGGGTGTGTGTGGGCCTGAACAACACCATGCACATTTGAATGCTCCATGCGCGTTCCCGACTCACCACAATGTTCTGCGCTGACCCCTTACCCTTTTAGTATTTTTCCCAAATTCAAAGTCACAGGATTACAGAACTGGGAATAAAAAAAAAAGTCCCTTCAACAGAGCTGTCTGTCCCTGTCATGGGTTCAAAGGGATGTTTTCAAATACCTGTGATCCTTCATTTGGGAATGGCCCTGCATGCGTGTATCTAACCCCCTGTTGGAGTCTACACATTCCATTAATATTTTTGATTCTTTTACTATTTGCCAGGCACACTGGGTGCCAGCGTCCGGACAGCCCGTGGAGGATCCTCCAGGAGCCATCTGGAGAATTGCAAGGGAAGAAGTATGGAAAGGAGGGCCCCGTTTGTATTGTCTCTACCCTGAGGGTACAGCGTGCAGTAGTGATGCACGGGACAGCCTGGTGAAGGCCCCTTGAGTGTGATGGGCCAGGACTCAGTGATAAGGGCATCCCAATTCTGATGCTAACTCCAGTACCCACTGGTTAGAGAATTCAGTCCCATGACCTAATCTCCGTAAAGACTTACCAGTATGGTAGAGTTAATGACCATCCTCATCTCACAGGGACAGAGCAAGAATGAGATAATGCATATAAAGCATTCAGCATAGGGCCTGGTTTATAGTATATGCTCAGTAAACATTGTAATCAAGGGTAGAAGGAAGATAATGAGAGAGTAGTGTCCTTGAAGCCAAAGGAGAAGAAACTTTCAAGAAGACAGTCTGTAGAGCTAAATGATACAGATGGATCAAATGGGACAGAGATCGAAAATACTGGGCATTTTCTAATCCTCCTGGCGTCATGTGTTCCATAATTCCACCACCTACTGCACAGTCTACAGTTACCAGTACTCCCAATCTGCGATTGTGACGGATGGGTACACACTCACCCTTGCCTTAGCCTCTTCACACGGCCAAGCCACCCTGTGTGACAGTGCCCCCTGGTGGTCACATAAAGAAAGACTTTGAGTCAGCATTTTCCCACCTTCCTGGGGTGTTTCCCTTGGAACATTAATCCAGCTGGAATGATCTCTCAGGGTCCAAACTGTCATGATCATTTGACAGATGAGGGATTTTCATAACTCTCTGTCTTAATTGTCGTTAGAAACAAATTTTTGGTGAAGCGTTCCATATGTTCCATCACTGCCTCCAAGAAATCTTCTCTAACCACACGAGTCTTTCCGATCACAGTAAGATCAGACTGTGTTGCATTTGTGTGTCTTCCCGTCTTCCCACACTTCCCTCTCATCCCCTCCCCATTAGATTTGGCCTTTGTGAGGCCTGAAGAGTAACTAGCTTACTCACCATCCTATCTCCAATAACTAGCGCATACTATATGCTACGTAATGCATTGATCAGGGGGAAAAGGAAAGGAAAAGAGATCACTGCAAGTTTCTTGCAAGTGCAGATTCCCAGTCCCTTGGCCCTGCTGACAGATTTATTAAGTCTAAGGAATTCCAGACAACGAGCACTTCTAACAAGCACTCTAAGTAATTGTCAGAGGTCTCTGAACCACGCCTGAGAAATAGTATCTACTCAGAAAACAAAAAAATCCTATGGTCAAACAAGATGGCAAAATACTGCATATCATGATTTCCCCTCTCTGCCTCCTTGAAATCTGTTATCATGTATCACATTAAAGGTTCTAACGGGTGCTTTAGTAAAGAAACTAGTATAACTCCACTTCACTCAGAGGTTTCCCAAGCTTATTTGACCATTAAACCTCTTCCTTTAGTAGATCTGGAGGAGCAAGGGTTCTGAGGAATATCATTTTGGAAATGCTCCCATGGAGGGTTCATGTACAGCTCAATTCATATCATTCCCGAAGAAACCCTTTCTGAAACATAGTCAGATTCCCCTTTACCTTCACTAGCCTTTTCTTTCTCACTCTGCCTTTTCTCCGTTGTCCGTTTGTGAGCCGCAATAATCCCATCAGTGGCTATCCATAGCACCTACACCTTAGAGCTGGCTAGGGCTTCACCTCTATCAGGGAAAAAAGAAGAGAGAGAAAGAGAAGAAAGAAAATCCAAACGTTTTGATGGAAGTTATAGAGACCAGAGATCCAAGCCCTGTTACGATTCCAGAGCGCTATGTATTATGTAAGAGCGCTTTCAGTATCTCGTTTCATTCTTGCAGTGATGGATGTCATTCCCATTTTATAAACGAAGAATAGGAGGCCCATAGAAGGTAAAGTAATTCACCCGGGGCCCGAGATGGAAACCAAAGTCTTCAGAATGCCATCCTGGTGCCCCTTCACACACCAGCCATCACGATCCAAGCCGATCTGATGATTTGGGCTCCTCAAAGACTGTTAATTGCAGTACCTACTTTGAGTCAGAAACCTCTTGAATACAATAAAAGGCTATGCCCACAAGGCTTTCAAGTACCCAGATGTCTCCTTCAGGTTTTCCACAGCAAGCTCACCTGCCTCCTTACCCTTGTCTAATTAAACCTAATTTTCTTCACTTATACAAATAAAGAACTATTTCTGCTCCATTTTGCTTCCTTCCCTTATTTAAATAACAACACTGCAATACCATTGTTTTCTATTTCTGTCATTACACATGCACTGAAATTTATCTGCATTATAGAATAAACAGACACTTATGGGCTAACCTGGGAACCTAACTTCCTGATATAACGTGGCAAGTGGAATTCAACCCATTCCCCATTTCCCCCACTGAAACAACCAACTAACAGAAGGACTTCAGGGAGTGGATTCAATTACACATTAGGAACTGCCTGAATCTCTTCCAGGGTGCTCCCTTCACCTTTCATCATGCCGATGGATCCATCTTCTTGTCTCAGCAACCAGCTGGGTAGACCAGGTAGGAGGATGGAGTCTAGGTTTTAGTAGGCAATGTCTTCAAGGTGTTTCCCAGCTACCTATTTTGTGCATTAGGCCAGCAGGAACACTACCTGCACACCCACCAAGCCCGGAATGGATGCTGAGCTGTACCCCATAAGTGGATTCTCCAGGCCATGTCACCCAGCAAGGAAGAAAAGGAAGAACCCCCTGAACCCCCCTTTATAATTTTTTTTTTTTTATGTTTTATTTATTTCTAGGAGAGAGAGAGAGACAGCGTGAGCAGGGGAGGGTCAGAGAGAGAGAGAGAGGGAGTCACAGACTGAAACAGGCTCCAGGCTCTGAGCTGGCAGTCAGCACAGAGCCCGACGCGGGGCCCGAACCCACGAACTGCAAGATCATGACCTAAGCAAAAGTCGGACGCTTAACCAAGTAAGCCACCCAGGCGCCCCTGAACCCCCCCTTTATAGAGGATTGGAAAATGGCCTTGAAGGGAGATGCTCCCAATAGGACAACACTGCCATCTGCTGGCCTGACTGGGTACTGCATGTCTGCTGCAGGGAACTGCTGGCCCTGACCAGATTGATCTGCACTCTTTATTGACAGAAACTCCTTCCTGATCCTCTTCACTGCCTCGGTGGAGGGCTTAAGGGAATGATTTGGAAACTGTTTTAGCAGAGGACTTCCTGCAGAGATGACTGCGTTTTGCCTAGAGCTTTCCATTATTTACACTTGTTTTTCTCCTGCCCTGTCTCCTTGCCCATGAAGTCTCTTTCCACCCACCACACCTAGTCACCTAGTCCTTGTCCTTTCTGACATCCCCTTCCTCAGAATCCCTCGAGTCATTCTTAGTCTTCCTCCCTGGTTCATTCAACATTTTCTGGCTTTAATGATCCTTGAATCCAGAGAGTTCTCAGTTAAAAGGCAGAGCTCGTGAGGTCACGTGACAAACATAAACTCTGGGTCCCAATTCCTAGAGGAACAACCAGCCCTAAACTCAGCCTGAAAGGACCCTTCCCCCATCAGTTCCTGCTGATTCCTCCTCCTAAATATCTCTTTAATCTGTGCCCTCTCCCCCGTCCCATCATTTCTGCCACAGACCAAGAGAGACGTTACCTGCTGTCTACTGCAATAGCCCTTGACCTGTCTGTGAATCTCCACCCTCTCCCCAGAGCCTCCCTCAACAGCTCCCCACCATTTCTCTATCCTGCCCCCAGATGCAGATTTGTAAAATGCAAGCTTGACTGCCAGTGCGACTGCAAGATTCCAACACCTCTGAGCGTCCTCTGCGGTCCAGCTGTGTCAGCCAACTGGTTGTCAGGACTGGTTGCATGTTAGCTTCCAAAGGCTCCCAGACACAACGCTCAGCTGAGACCCACTGAGGCAAGAGTCCCTGGAGGTGAAGCAGGGTCTGGGCTGAGACCCAGCACTCACGTGGCCAAGCGTCCCTGGCATCTCTCTAGCCTGGCTCCCATCAACCACTCCTCTCCCTCACCCACGCCACACTCCACCCATTCCCGTCTTTTCCACCGAGTTCCCTCTTCCCGAGGTGCCCCGCCTCCCTCAGGCCTCTCTTCCCTCCCTGACAAACTCAGACTCTTCCTTCCGGACCTAATGCTGACGTCACGCCCTTGACACTTGCTCCGCAGTGACTGTCCATACCCCTGTTGACTCGCTACCAGTTACCAACCAGCACTGAGAATTTTTGCCCACCTTGTACCAGCCCCAGCTCTGAATCATTCCGGGATTTGATCCAGCACATCCACCGGATTGAGTACCAGGCTCTTGAATCACCAAGGTGAGGGCAGGAAGAGTACATTTTCTTCACTTCTTTAGCACCAGTACTTAGAGCAGAAGCTGGCTCATAACAGGGCTTCCTCAGCATTGATGGAATGAATGAGAGTAAATGAATGAAGGACAGCCCACACACCATCTGGCTTGCTCACCTCTGTGATGTCCCCTGTGTCCCTGTGTCCCCCCCACCTCCACCCCGGGGCACAGCACACTGCCTGGTAAGAAGCAGGCAGACAAATGCTCATGAATTCTTGTTTAGACCACCCTCACCAGATCCAGCAGTCTCTACGGCATTGTGTGTGTATGGGGGGCCGGCAGTGCTGAAAACCTACGAGGGGAACATAAACTGTTTTGAGAGCATGGCGTGGCCTTCAGCCAGAGGTTAAAGCCTGGACAGGCTGCGGCAATGAACAACTTCCTGGTCCTGGGGCAGCAGAAGCTTTTAGGGCACATGCCTTCCTTCCCACTCACTCATTACTCCTGGCTCCAAATACCATTATTTGCCATCTTGCAAGTATGAAACCACAGGCCAACCAAATTCCATTGTAATGCACAAATTGTATCTTCACATGCTCTTGGGTTAAATTTAGATTTCAAGTGCACTGATGTGAGTTAAATAACACAAGGCAAATTTTTTTAAAAACCAGGTGGGTTTTTTTTTTCTCTTGAATCAGAATTTAAGTTACTTTAATAATGATCAGAGAAACTTTCCAAAGGAGTAGAAAAATAAACCCAAAGGACCCGACTTGCCAAGTGCCCGATCAGACAGTAAGCTTCCACTGCTGGGCACCTTCAGAACACCTATGGGCCCAACAGTGTGGAAGCCCAGGGAAAGGGGCTGAGGACCTGAGGGCACGACAGAGTCACTGAACAGTCTTTGGGAGCAACCAATCATCAAAAGAGTCCAACTATTTAAAGTTGAAATGAGTGTGAGAATTTATTCACAACATATGCAGATCTTTGAAAGTAATTATGCAAATACATGGGAAGGGGGAAACTTGAAAAGCGAGGTAACGTGGAAGCTGGGTTCCCAGCCTGCTGGACATTGGTCACAACTTCACTAGAATGTGAATCCATCTTGGTCCCTTGTGGTTCCCTTTGTTCTTTCTCCTGATCTAGCATTTTTAAAACAGGGGAAGATTCATACTTTTTTCCTCAAAACCCAATGGTCTTGGGAGGCAACAAGTATTAGACTTCGTTATCCCCTTCCTTGGTCATCACAGAAAACACTTCCTTGGTACTGCTTTCTAGAGAAAAGATTTCTATTAGCAGAACTTTAAATATATATACACCAATTTCCAGAGACTCTCAATTGGCAAAATGCTAGATGATTCTTTTTCTTAACCCCCGTCCCCCCAATCCCATATATTTGTTACTGAAAACAGACTGACAAACCTTGCAGTCCAGTGTTGTCTTTCTCACAACTACTATTGTGTTGATTTGCAGGCCCCCAATATAGATGGGCAGAAATACGGGTGACAGAGACGTAACCTGTGCGGTCTGAAGCTTGGTCACACACTTGTTCTGGAGGTTACCCAGCCATCTCAGAAACCAGAGGCCAGGAGCATCCCTCTAACTTCCATTAACCAGTCACTACTACCTTGCCCCAAGCCTACACAGCGCCGACCCTGGGCTGGTCTTGTCTCGTGTGATGGCTGTTCAAATAGGCCATCAGAATGTTCTCAGATTTTCTCCTACTGTCCGCTTCTTTCTGTTCAGGACATGCTCTCCACTGTAGCCATGAGGGCGGATTTTCAACTCTACATAAGGAATGGAGAATTCATGTCCTTTCCACGGCTCCCAGTTCACCCCCTACATGAAAAAAAAATGCCAACATTAAGAAAAGGCACTAGGGATGGGGGAGGGGTGGGTTATGTACAAAGGAATGCTTCTTTACGGGGGGAGGGGGGCACGGAGGGGGGTGAACACGCCCTCTCTGCTTAGGAAAGACAGGGGTAGTTACAAAAAGGGAAGTACAGGGCGCCCGGGTGGCTTAGTCGGTTGAGCGTCCGACTTTCGCTTGGGTCATGATCTCGCGGTTTGTGGGTTCGAGCCCCGCGTCGGGCTCTGTGCTGACTGCCAGCTCGGAGCCTGGAGCCTGTTTCAGTCTGTGACTCCCTCTCTCTCTGACCCTCCCCTGCTCACGCTGTCTCTCTGTCTCTGTCTCTGTCTCTCTCTCTCTCTCTCCTAGAAATAAATAAAACATAAAGAAATTAAAAAAAAAAAAAGGGAAGTGCAGCTGAATCTAGAAACCTGCGCTCTTTGCCGGGCAGCAGAAGTTAGACAGACTGGTGACTCAGAAGACCCCCCCCGCCCCTCTACCGCCACCGCCACCTGGGGTTGGGAAGATAGAGTGTGAGCCCAGGGGCCAGGGAGCCTACAGAAGCAGCAAAGCTAACACAGGGTCAACCTGGCCAGCAACAGGCACACCATCTTTGGCTCACTCTTTTCTGTTCCAAAAAAATTAAAGGCAAAAATAAACATATTAATTGGCCAATCGTGTAAAATCATTTTCAATTTAAACTGTTTAGATACTAGCTCTGGGGTAACAAATAGCCTGCTGAAAACTAAATTTCATTTTATGTCTTTTGACTGGTGAGCGCAATAATATTTAATTCACTTAATAACCTTGCAACCTGGCCAATAAAGAGCCCAAGTGACCAATTTTATGTATTTTAATTTGTGAGGTAAATAATAAACAAGAAGCTAAATGCCTTGCAGACTGTGAAAAGCACATTAACCAGATGAATGTCTTTTATTAGCAAATATGGGGATGGTTTAGGGCATGCTGGCTGCTCATCTCAAATATTTGATCTCTGATCACAGGCTTTCCTGAGTCAGCCCACATGCTGCCACCATGATTCATGGACCCACCCACCTTGGCCTCCCTGGGAGAAATTGTCTTCTTCTCTTTGAAAAATCACAAAAGGATTGGGAGTCCCCGCTGTCTGGTCAGGGCCAAAGTAATCAAACTGTACCTGGACTTGAGATGTGCTAATGTTTACGGTAACGTCCCTTACAAGGTAAGTGCTGGGGAGAGGTGGCTTCCTGAAGGCTAGAATAGACCCAGGGTGGGAAGTTAGAAACCCAAGACGGGGAGAAGTTCGTGGCGACAAAGATACCATTTTCAAGAAGCTGTATGGGAGCAGCCAGGAGATGCCTGGCAAGGAGTCGAGATGATGTCCACAGGTTGTGGAGGTCTGAGAAATCACTGGTAGGAAAGTTTCAGGGCAAGGAAGGGGGGAGGAGCCATCAGGAACTCAGCCCTGTGTGCACCTCCTGAATGGAGAGAGCAGTTTAGCACAACACTCTGGGGAAGATCCTGAGTGGCTCTGGATGAAGTGGATCCAAAAGTGGGTCAGATCAAAGGCAGAAAGGACTTTGTTTTCCTGGTGATCAAAGGGCTTGAGAAAAATAGCTCTGGTTTCACTGGGAGAACAACTAGAAAGAGTTCTGAAGTGTTGGTTATGAATGGAATGTTAGTCCCCACCCGCCCCAGAGGCATATGTTGAAGCCCTCCCCTTCCCCTGCCCCCCCTCACCCAGTGTAGAAGTCTCTGGAGGTGGGACCTTGGAGAGGTAATTACGTTAAAGGAGATCAGGAAGGTGGGTCCCCCATGATGGGATTAGTGCCCTTGTAAAAAAAGGGAAGAGAGACCAGAGCTTGCACTCTCTTGCTCTCTGGTTCTCTCTCTCTCTCTCTCCACTATATGAGGACACAGTGAAAAGGCCACCATCCACAAGACAGAAAGAAAGCTTTTACCAGGAACTGAATCTGCTAGCAACTTGACCTTGGACTTCCAAGCCTCCAGAACTATGAGAAATAAATGTGTCCTGTGCAAGCCACCCAGTCCATGGTATTTTGTTACTAAGCGTCCAGGTATGAACCAGTAAACTGAGATAGTGCATAATCCATGTCATCTGTCTCTCTCCAGCAGTGGGCAGCCTGAGCTCCCACCCACCTACGCTAAGTGTGCAGCTCTGGTGGGAATGCAGAGTGGGGAAGGGCTGTGTCAGATGGGCAGGAAGGCCTTGACCTCAAGGCCATGGAGCCTGGAGAAGCAGCCCCACTGCCCTGATTGGGAGCAATCAAAGGAGAGAGGTAGCCAAACCAGCCTGGAGAGTGTCACTTTGGGAATGCAAAGCTTTGGGCAGAGCTTGAGACAAAAGAAGTTCACCTGTCGCCTACCTCACTGTGTTTGGTCTCCCCGTATCTGCCGTTGGGGTTGGCCAGGTGGCAGTTCTTGTACCACCAGCCACCATGATGTGTCAGGGCACAGTTGCTGAGGGCAATATCATTGTCTCTGTCAAAAGTTGTAAACTTCCATCCATTGTGGTAAGTAAGAGCATCCCCTGTGGGAGAGGAGAGATGAGGGGTGAATGTCGAACTTTGGCCGCTGAGATGGTGACGGAGCTCTGGGCTCAACAGGACAATCTCTGGGCATGAAAACGCCAAGGATCCAGGCATTCATGTCACAGGTAATCACTCGTCTCTGAAAATGGCCAAGGTGAGACCATGATACAGATGAACAGATTCTCCTTCCGGGCCTGTCACCCAAACTTCAGGCCTGTTTCTCCAGTAGCTTCAACAGCTTAACAGCATTTTCATGTAGGGGCTCCACAGTGAAATAACCAAACATCTGAAACCAAACTCGTCGGCTCTTCTCCCAGCACCCAATGACCCCTCACACAAGGCAACCTCCCCCCATCTTCCTGAGCCACATCTGCCAATCCTGTGTACCCCTTGATTGAGCCCACTGTCCCCACAGGCATGCCTGGCGTGTGCAGCAGACAGGTCTACCCTCCATGCCTCTGCTCCTGGTTTCTCTCTGCCCTCCTCGGTCCAACTCCCAGGCATTCCTCAAAGCCCAGCTGGACCCCACTCCTGAGGAAGGGTCAGCCCCTTCAATAATCCCTCACACCCCCTCCCAGCACATACTCCCGAGTTTCCCGGGCACATATGTACAGTTTAGTGCTTCACTACATCCTGTCTGGAAATCCACTTGAATCATTTGACTTGTATTTCTACTATTTCCCCATTGTATCTGTCATCTTTGTATCAGTTTAATTCTTAATTCAGCTCATAAAAGGCGATGGGGCCTGTATCAATCCTAAATTGTGTTCCTATCATAACAACACTTATGTTTTCACCTGATGCCTGAGCTACCCATCACCTTCACATATGTGTCCTCCTCCCCTCCTCCGCTGTCCCCATGACAGCCTACAAGGTGGGTGGGCCAAGCAGCCTGCAGTCCTGTGAGGAGACAGACTCACAGAGGTTAGACTCTGGGGACCTGTCAAGGTCCCGCTGTCCCCATATAGCAGGGCCGGGACTCAAACCTCAGTCCTCAGATTCCCAGTCTAGGGTCCTTCCTGATATACCAACTTGCCGGTGGCTTCCTTCTTTCTGTAGAGACTGATAATTACGCTAACCAGAGCAGGCCGTCTCCAGTTCGCCCAGGGTGGATGCTGGACCAGCGGCACCAACATTACCTGTGAATTTGTTAGAAAGGCACGTTCTCAGCCCCACCCCCACCCCAGACCTACAGAGCCAGAAACTCAGAGGAAGTACCTGCCTGCAATCTGCGTTTTAACAAGCTCTTCTGAAGTCAACAAGCCCTTGTAGCAGATGGACGCTAAAGCCTGAGAACGTCAGTCTGCAACTTCCTTCACGTAGTCCAGAACCATGAGATTCCAGGACCCCAGCACCAGGCTAGGCTCTGGGAAAACAGACGGAGGCGGTCCCCGCTCTCAAGAACTTAGCTGGGGGACGGAGGGTGCAGATGTATGTAGAGTTAACACATTATGCAAAGGGAAGGTCCCGGATTATCCGTCTGACTTCGCAGCTCACACAGTGGCTCCTTGATGCCTTCCCCATGAAAGCAGGGGAAGCAAGAGCCGGGGACACGGGCCATTCCCGCTAAGACAGCTGAAGGGCCCCTGTCCCCGTGGGTTTCCTCCAACTGAGGAAAGGCATGTAGTTGCTGTGTTTGTACACATCTCTCTCCCCTTCAGCTCTCTTGCAGATAGTTAACTACAGCTTAAAATAACACGCATGGCTCCTTTGGGGACACTCTTTTAATGAGCGGAGCTTACGGAACGTGCATCTAAAGTTCCCAGAGCTGTTTCCTAAGAATTTATGCCGAGGCTATTTTTTAACGATTTGTTCACGGTTATCGAACCTTAGGCACTAGGATCAAGGAAAGCGAAGCAGGTTTCGGACTTAAGTGTGGCAGTTTATTCCATGATGGATTTGCTCCCTCCCAGAAAATGACGCCATGCTGATGTTCAGAGCATAGACAGTGAGCACACTCATGAATCAAGAAATTACTTTTCTCTGGTTGTCGGGCCCCTGCCAACACAGTGTTATGATCTATTAAGCTTATCTCCCTAAGTAAGATAAAGTGGAAATGCCAGTGGTGGGCAGCCCCTCTCTCTTCTATCAGAGCTTGAGGAGAAATAAGCAGCCTTAACTTTTAGTGTAATGGCTTTGGGTGGGCAGCTGGCTCCCCTCAGGAAGTGGGTGTGACGTTGGTGGCAACCCCATAAAGGCTCAGGGTGGGGCCTCTGAGCTGGTCATCACCCATCTCGTCAAAGATACATCACTCCCAGATCGGCTCTCCTCCCACACCTCCTGAGATGGGGAGGGTGACCCAGGCAGCTGCACCACCTTAGACCACAAGAAGCCATCAACATCACATCCTTGTAAGTCACACACAATTATCTGGACCTTGAACCCTGGGAACAGGAACGGGCCCATGAAAGGGGATGTGTGCCATTTCTATCTTTCCCTTGTGTCCACGAACCCAACAATTTTTCCTCTTTTTAAGTACCAGTATTTAAGGTGCGCCTGGGTGCTCAGTCAGTTAAGCATCCGACTTCAGGTCAGGTCACGATCTCACGGTTTGTGGGTTTGAGGCCCGCTTCAGGCTCTGCACTGACTCCTCAGAGCCTGGAGCCTGCTTCGGATTCTGTGTTTCCCTGTCTCTCTGCCCCTCACCCTTCCACACACTCACTCTGTCTCTCAAAAATAAACAAACATTAAAAAAATTATAAGTACCAGTATTGAAGAAGTGGTTTCAAAGCACGAAAGGCACTGACTGACATTTGTATAGAACAATTCCTCACCGTGGACAATCAGCACCCTTGGCCCCAGCTGGTGGAATTCCTCAGCCACACTTCCAAGTGCCCCCAGGGCGTGAACCCATCCTTGGCTGGGCATCCCTGAGTCTCGTGTATACAGGACTTGAACCCAGCTGCAAATGATTGGTTAGCCCACAGAAGTCACTCGGTGCCACTCCAAATGTCTGTGTCTTCACGATCTCCTCTGCAGAGATGAAGAGCATCTTGCAGGTAGGGCTCGTTAGATGTCCTCCCTCCCCTGCTCCAGGGCTCAGAATCAGAAACCAAATTTACCCAGCACTGCCTTGTTGGGCTCTCCTTCGTGGGGCAGTAATGGGCTCTCTGATGGCACTTCAGGGGAAGCAGAAGTCGGGGGCCCACCTGCACAGTGTGAGTCAGGGCAGTCCTTACTGGCACGTTTTCCCCCAGGGCCGCACATCTCTGATCCTAATTGGAGCTCTAATGGGGGGGCTGGGGGGACGAGCACGTGTACAGAGACATCAAACCCTCACCTTCTATTTGAGCTCTACATCTAAACAGTACCTCATCACTTAGGACATGAGGGGTCAGAAGCTTCCTAAATTTCAAAACTCTCCTGGGGACCAATCAGCCTATATAAGGAAAGCTAAAACTCCACTAAGCGCACCACGCGATTTCAGAGTTTCCAAGTAGGAATGCCGGCACATATGGGGAGGCCAGAGCGCTGCCTACATGTGGTGTGATCTGAAAGCCTCCCAAGACTTCCTATGAAAAAACACGCCCTCCACTGACTGGCACTGTGGGCCTGAACAACCCCAGAATGGGAATTATCCCCTAATCACAGTTAAAATGCATACTGAGTCCCTGGGAGGAGGATCACATTAATTCATGAATATATTGACTCCTTTTCACTCCTTTCCCAATTAGCGTCAATTCCTGGTTATTTTAAGGCAGTTGTCAGAAAAGGTCCACACGCGCAGCCGAAGAGGGGAGAATGGGCAGTCCTCATGGGTGGCCTGAGTGAGGTCCCCAGCCGAGAGCCCAGGGGGCACTGGGCTTCCGGGAGAGACGGGACTCCGCATCTTGTCCAAGGAAGGTCCCGTGAACAGAGTCTCCAGAGGCTGGGAAGCTTGAGCCAGAGAAAGGCCGGCTCACTTGGCCTCCACTGTCAGTAGTGAACATCAAAGAGAAGGAAGAGCAGATATCCTCCACGTGCACCGAGCAGGGCAGGAGGGGGCTCGAGGGGTCTCAGGGAGCCCGTGACGTGTGCACTCCTCACACCTAATGGCTGGAGACCCAGGAATGAGCAATGTTGTCCAGTTTCATCCAGGGCGGGGAAAGGTACGTGGTGCAGAGTCGAGTAAAACAGCATCTCTCCGTCCCCCTCATTTGGTTTTATCCTCACAACCCTGGGAAGGCCCGTCTGTGTTTCCCAGCTGCAATTTAAGTGCCTTGTTCCTAGCCCTGGCTTTCGTGTTTCGTATTGTACTGTGAGCAGATAAAATGCAGCACACCAAATGTCCAGAAACTGTATAGAAAGTTTCCAGCCTATGGAGACCCCAGACCTCCTCGAGAGAAGTGACAGCTCTTCCAGCAATGGTACGTTTTTTTTTTTTTTCAAGGATGTTTCCCTGAAACACTTTGCACTTATCTTTGCACACTTGAACCCTTTGCCACGTCTGCAGCCCAAACTCTTCGTGCACTAGTAGGTACCTACCCCTCCCACTTTGTCTCCTCCCGTGTCCCCATGTCAGCAAACTCTTCCCTTCACATCCCCTGTGCAAACTCTCTGGGTCTCGGGGACTCTCCTCTCTACACAATGAGACATCCATAATGCTACACCGACAGGTCTTGCTAGCAACGGAACATTTTAAATGCATCTGCTCTGCACCAGGCTCCATGCTGAGCACTGGGAAACAAGAGCAAATGCAAAATTCATGTGGTTAAAAAAAAACAATTAAACTATAAGACCTAAAAGAAACTGCATTAGCAACTGGCCGCTCCAGATCACACCCCAGAGGCATCTGGTCACAGTCGTCCACCCTTAGGGGGCTCCTGAGTGGCCTCAGACTTCAAGGGCACACCCCAGTACCCTTGCTTCTTCTCGGTCCTTGCTCACCATGGACTCCTCCAGGCTGGGGGTGGGGTGGGGGGAGGGATTCTTTGTTTCCCATCTAAGCCCTACCCATTCAGAGCCAGCTCCCTCCCCCTGCCCTGGGGAAGCTTCCTTCAACAGCCTCAGTCCTCACTGTACCCACTTTGTCACATCCTGTAGCTCTTTATTCTCCTTACCACTAGGTGACACTTTGCAAAAGTTACTTTATATTATTATTTATCTATTTACTTGACCGTCTAAGGGGAGTGACCATGTCCTATACAGTCAGTGGATCTGGGAGGTAACACATTCCTACAGGGACACATCAAAGTCAAAACTGTGCAAAGTCAAACAACCATTCACTGGCTTGGGAATTTAAAAACACTATAAGTTTAAAATAGGATATTAAAACAACAACCACTGTTCCCTCTCAAATAGAAAACTCAATAGTAAAATCCTAGTATTTCAGCCACGTTGCTTATGTTGTTCTCTTCCTTTACATCCGAACACACCATCGACTGGCTTAGGCCCAAGGGGGGCCTCTTTACTTATAGTAAAGTGCTGCAAAATATTCAAAGAATAATACACACACACACACACACACATACACACTTCCATGCGAGGACAGCAGCCACATTGCTGGAGCCCAGTGAAAGGTGGGCATTAATCACTCAGGATGCGGGTTCACTGGCCAATGCACAATAGCCTGAACCAGGGGAGCGTAAGAGGAGGGTTTTTACCGGTGGGGGGATCAACATATACAGAAGTCCCAACTTTCAGATAGTCAAGGATTGCTTTCACACATGTTTACTGCTTACCCTCTATAGGGAACGGGTCATCAGGACTGAGGGGCCTCAATCATCAATGAGGACGGTTCACCTTCACCCAGCAGTACTGGACTCCCAGATCAGCAGCATGTGGCAAACCAGTCCTCAGACCCACAGAGAGCTCAACACCCTAGCAGCGGGGAGATGTGAGTGCTCACCGGCTGTGCCTCTGTATTTCCCGACTGTGAGCTTGTACCGCTCCTTGCTGGAGGCCACCTGGAAGAAATCGTACACAGCATAGGCGGATTCGTTGGCAGTCTGTAGGTCCACTCTCACCTCATACCGGGTGGCAGTGCCAGTGGTGAGATTGTGCAGCTTGTCGAGTCCTAAAAATAAAGCAGGCAATCCCAATAACCAATCAGCCTCTGTGCTCAAGCGCTCGCCTACCAGCAGCTGAGATGTTCAGCACCAAAAGTCACCTTGGCCTTTACCACTTCTGCTAATGGGCACCTTCCTCATGCTATCTCTTTTGGGGGACCCATCTTCTCATCCTATTATCTCTTTGGCAGGGCCATATTAATGAGGGTGGAAACTGTGTCCTGTTGGAACGAGCGGTGGAGGGTAATCATGTGCCCCCTTGCTCCTTCTCTCTAAAGTAGACTCACTTCTACTTATCATCCCCCATTACACTAAGCAGAAGAGGATATCAACTCCCACTGTAAGGGCTCTGGAGCAATTCTGCACCAAGCAAACCACAACGTCATCTACTCTACCCGACACTGAGTCTCCAGATTGTGATTTTTTCATTCTCCATTCCCCGGTGGGTGCTTTTGGCTAGTTCACCCTCTATGTGCATCTGCTCCAGAAGAGGGCAGAAGGGAAAGAGAAAAAACAATCCCCATCATGACGGGCATTACTAGTAGAATTTCAGGGACTACTGGTATGGCCTCCCAATAATAGCCCAGAATCCCAATCGATCAACTGCTTTTCTACTGTGGTTTCTAGGACATGCAGGCTCCAGGCAGATCCTGTGGGACTTAGATACAGCATAAAGACCACCCGTGACAGCCACACCCTGTCACAAGCCCAGCACATGAGAACCTTCCCAGCAACATGGCCCCACTGACACCTTGCTGGGCAGGTTCCTCAGAGTGTCCTGTCCCTGTCACTGGGACATCTTCCTGAATGTGGTGAGCCCTCACAAGCCACCCACGCAGCTTTTGAAGAGAGATGTCCCCTCCACAACACAGCCCTCCCGGAATCTCAGCACTCATACCCAGCCAGAACTCCTTCATGGGGTCCCCAAAGCCTTCTACGTAGGTCCGCCAGCGCTTGAAGAAATCCAGCTGCCCAGTGTTGCGCCTCTGGAAGACCTGTGAAGGGAGACAGGCCTTTTACTCTGACACACTGGGACAGATGTGACCAAGTAAAAGAGGACAGCAGCTTGGACTGGGGGCTGCCCAGAGGCTAGACAGAAGCAGAGAGGTCAAGCTGACAGATGTGGTGACAGACTGAAAGTGGAACTGAGACAGAGGGAGAAGTCAGGAGTGATTCTGGTGGTTTGGGCTTGCGGTGCTGGGTGGCTGTTCCCTCAGCTATCCACTGAGATGGGGGCTCTTAGAGACGATGGGTTCTGCGGACGCATCATGAGGTCACTTGGGACAAGGTAAGTGAGGGTCACCCTTGAGATGTCCTGGTGAATGGAGAGGCCATGGTGGCAGCTGAGTGTAAGGACTAGGGTTCTGGAGAGAGATCTCGGCCAGACTTACAAAGGTAAGTATGTGTCTCAGATGATGCTAAGTGTTCACAGGACCCGTTTCACTTTCCTCTCCCCAGAAACACAGAAAAGCTTCCTTTTCCAGGCTCCCTTGTAGTTAAGCTGAAGTCATGTGACTCATTCAAGCCAAAGGACTGTAAGTGGGAGCTCAGGAGGCCAGAGGGCTCTCCACACTCTCTCTTCCATTGAGATATGCCACAGGGCCTTGATGAAGGCCACATGTCCACAGGGTAGAGCCCTGAGCCGGAATCAGCCTGAGTCCCCAAGTCACCACTGAGAAGTGACTGCCAAACCCACAGAAGATTGCACATATGGGAAGAAACGTTTTATGTCTTAAATCATTGGAATCTGGTGGTGGCATTTCCTGCAGCAAGGCCCCCTCTATCCTAATGAATACAGGAAACCACTGGTACACAGAGTGTAAAGTGAAGCCACTGGAGAGGAAGAGACCACCTGGGAAGAAAGTAGGAACTGAAAAAGAGAAAGGGGCCTACAATCAAGACTCGGGGACCACCAATACACAGCAGCCAGGTGCAGAAGGACGCATTCATTAAGGAGAATGTTCTTTAAGGACAACTAGGAAAACATGGAACCACAAAGACCACAAAGAGAAAAGTGTGGCCGGTAGTGTCACGGCAGGTAAGCAGTCAAAGACCACATGGCCTAAGGAAATGTCCATAGAACTTAGTGACACGAAAGTCATGAGTGACTCTAGCAAAGGCTAGTCACTGGAGAGAGACAAGGGCAGAAGCCAGACTGGAGTGGCCTGAAGAGTGAGTGAGAAGTGAGAAAATGGAGACAGACTTGGGTACTATTTCCTGAAAATATGCGCTGCTTCCGTTTCAAAAACTCCTCTCTTTGGGGAAGGAAGGTAGTACCTTTCAGAGCAAACTGGACGCGTTTGTAAGAGGCAAGCCTGAAAAGGAGCTCCAAGCTAAACACGCCTATGTATACTATGGGAATTGAGACGAACGGATGTCATTCCTTGTGACCTTGAAAGAAAGCCGCACTAACCGCCATCCTAGCTAACCTCAGAAATGATTCTGGAATTCTGGAATGGCAGCTTTGTCTCCACCTACTTTCCTTTGGAGTCATTCAGATGCAGAAGCCCTAACACGAAACCCCATCTCCCTCCTTTCTGCCATGCTTCACAGCAGGTGCCTTGAAATGAAACACATTATCTCTAGTTTGGTTAAGGTACCCCTCCCGATATGTGTGTGTTCTTTCCATTTCTTTGGGAGGGAGAGGAGAACGGGTTGCTCACAACAGTGCTGACATCTCCACATGGGGGCTCACATTTAAGTCGTATGAAGCACCAACCCACTTCTGCTAGCCCAGGAAGCACAGAACTAGACGTCAATGGTGGGCAGGAGAGCCCTGGCCTCTGAGGCAGACCAAGGCCACGCCTGGCCAGGGGCTGGTGAGTCAGTCATCTCTATCACTGAGCCTGTCGGTCAGCTTGGGAAGGGTTAGACATGGGAAGGAAGCGTTTCTCTCAGAGGTGCTAGGAGAACTCAGTGAGATGGGAAGTGTAAAAATGTTCTACCTCAATACCTGGGTGCTGAGCAGAACTTAGGGAAGGATCAGGCAAATAATTACATGCCGCATTACTACTGTCGTTCCTTTCCCCTTCTGTCCTTATTTTAGAGACTGTCACTCCTCTCTTGGCTTCCTTCATTTCTTTACTCATTGACCCACTTATGTAACTACCAATTACCGAGCATTTTGTTAAATGCTGGCTCCAGGGCAAGTATATATGATGCCATTTTACAGATGTGAAAGTTCAGAAAAGCAATTAGCCAGATTAAATAATAACCAGCTAATTATTTAGTGGCTGATGCAAGGATAAAACACTGATCTCATCTTTTATAAGAAAATTTGAACATACCAGCTTTACTGAATCTATTTTCCAAAAATCACTTCTTAAGATTCTCGGGGGGTAACTCCAATGTTCATAGCAGCACTCTCCACAATAGCTAAAACCTGGAAAGAGCCTAAGTGTCCATCAACAGATGAATGGATCAAGATGTGGTTTATCTATACCATGGAATACTACATGGCAATGAGAAAATGAAATCTGGCCATGTGTAGCAACATGGATGGACCTTGAGGGTGTTATGCTGAGCGAAATAAGTCAGGCAGAGAAGGACAAATATCATATGTGTGCACGTATAGGAGGATTAGGAGAACTTAACAGAGGACCAAGGGGAGAAGAAGGGCAGAAATGGTGGGGGAAAGGGGGAGCGAAACCATTGACAAAAACTGAGGACTGGTGGATGTGGGGAGTGAGGGCATGGAGGAGTGGCAATTGTGGGGATGAGCACTGGGTGTTATGTGGAAACTAATTTGACAATAAATTATTTGTAAAAAAAAAAAAAAAAAAAAGATTCTCGGGGGGTAACTGTTCATTTCCTAGCATGATGCCAGTTCCAGTACCTTCCCTGGGACACTTCCTGAACCATGGGCAGTGGAATCCCAGGGCAGAAGCGGTACCAATGTTTGATTCCTTGTACATTGAGTCAAATTATATTCCCACTAACATAATTAGTTATGGTACAAGGTCAGGCTCAATTTTGATTCTGCCTTCTTAGGAGAGATGCATTACAAAGGCATTCTTCAATCAATGAATAGAGTATCCAAGCATGATTGGGATTTTCCCACTATATATATAGGTATATTTTTAAATGTTTTAGCTTAGCTAGGAAAAAAAAAAATGGTTCTGCATCGCTATTTAGACCCACGTCTGCACTTACTAGCTGTGTGCTTGGACAAATTAGTGAACCCTGACAAGCTTCACTTTTCTAAACTATTAGATCAAGATGTTAATAGCCCATTTGTCATGCTCTTAAATCGAGGCTGTAGCAAGATCGTTAATCATGATAAATCATGAAAGTGTGAAGGCCAGAGACTGGCACATACCGATACAAGTTATTCTTATATCTCAGTAAATGTTTGCACTTTATTGTGTCAGATTTCAAATGACCTGACCAACCACAAGCACTTGATTAGGCAGCCCGAGTGGACTCTCTCAGAGTCCAGTCCATTTCCATTCTATGGGGTGAAAACACCTCGCAGGGCAGCGTCTGGGATAACAAGAGCCACTTAGCAAATGAGCCTCGAGGCAAGCAGTAAGTCTTAAGACAGAGCTATCACTTTACTCAACATCCTGACTGATTCAATTGGGAGAAAAAAATGAAAATCTCATTTAAGAATTTCTAACGTAGTCCTTAGGACTTGCAAGATGGAGAACAAAGATGGAAATATTTGAGGCCCTTAAGTGTTCCCAGATAGCCTTCATTCCGGCCTGCCTCTGTGGTATCAGCTACCACGGAGTAGAGTTCTTCAGGCCTCTTAAACATACGGGGGCTCCTGCTGCCCCATGGAGGAAAATGTCCTTAAAAGGATTTTAGAAGCTCAATTTGAAAGAGCAAGCTACTAAGGTCATCTCTCAGTGACTAAGGCTCCTCGAACCCTACATCATGGACACCGCCAGTAAAAGCTCTGGTGTGGAAGTTTCCAGGACTCCACATGTTTTCTGGACTGTGGTCGCTTTGAGGAGATCCCTACAGAACTCCAGTTCGTGAATTACCTTCAGGAGTCTGGGGCAGAACACAAGACTCGAGAGGGGGTGGGAGACTGGTGTTGGTTAGAACATAGGGGGGTCTTGGGACGCCTGGGTGGCTTAGTCGGTTAAGCGTCCGAGTTTCGCTTAGGTCATGATCTCGCGGTTCGTGGGTTCGAGCCCCGCGTCGGGGTCTGTGCTGACTGCCAGCTCAGAGCCTGGAGCCTGTTTCAGTCTGTGACTCCCTCTCTCTCTGACCCTCCCTGTTCACGCTGTCTCTCTCTCTCCTAGAAATAAATGAAAACATTTAAAAAAATAAATTAAAAAAAAAAAAAAGAACATAGGGGGGTCTTATGACTTCTGGAACCGACCTTGGTTTCCTGGTGAGGGTCACTGGCCTGAGCTGGCTGCAGAAGCCAAGCTCCTTGGGGGCAGGGATTTTGAGTATGGGTTTATGCAGCTGGTTCTTGAGTATATAAAACAGTGCTTGGCACACAGTAGGCACACAATAAGTATTTCTGGAAAAATTCTCGGCGATTCCCAGGCAACTTCTCCAGGTATCTTTCTAGAGGCTGCCCTAGACCAACGTCTCCTTCCCCTGTGGGAGGCTGGCTTTCAAAGAGGCCCCACTTGACGCCACAAGCATTCTGCCGATGGTCAGTTATATGCGCGGAGGCAGGAGCCCGGCCTCAAGCCCGAAGAGACCGGATGCTCACAGCCGCGCTGATGAAAAGCAGCTGGGACAGCCCTATGGCTCTGTCAGGTGGAAGACCCTCCCATGCTACAACCTCCTCAGTTATTTTTGTAAATCAATCGGGAATACCGCACTCCCCCCCATCCTGTTCCTGCCTCTCAGCCATCAGATGCAGCTGTGCAGATAATAAGTTTTCTTCGCTGCTGCTTAGCGGATGGTGTCATTTTATCCGTGGCTGCTCAAGTGTCTTTGGCCTCCAGGGCCCCTGAGCAAACGTCTAAACGAATAGAGTCTCCGCACTAGGAGCTCGTGCTTTCTCCTCCCCAGAGTGAGCTCTGGATCTGCCGCAGGTTAAGGCCGCGTGCTGGTCTGGAGTGGTGAGAGCCTCTATCTGTTCAGGCATCCGGAGAAGGGGGAGGAGAGCAGAGATCAGACTGCAACCCTCAGAGGCAGCTCCTCATATAACTGGATCAGGCTGATTCAATCAAAGTAGGTGCCGTGGGATGTGAGCAGACAACGGCCCAAGGGAATAAAGCCTCCACACAGACGGACCATGAGCACGTTTTTAGGCTTTAGCCTTCAAAGCAACGTCCCAAAGGCCTTGCTTCTGATCTCCACAGCAAGATACAGAACCTGGACGAAGGCCTTCAGTTAGGAGGACCAAGGTCCAAAGAGGTCAGGCATTTCCACGTTGGGTGGCCTGGGAGGACCCATGGGAAAGACCAGTGATCTGGAAAGCTAGAGTCCTGAATTCTGCTCCCAACCCTTGTTATTAATTCTTATGAAGAGCCAAGGCACTTCTCCTTGTGGGCCTCAATTTACCTATTTATAAAATAACCGCTGTCACTTACTTGAAAGCTTTTGTGTGAGAGTCATGTTTATGAGAGGGCTTGGAAGAGAATGAAATGTAGGACCATACAAACATAGGGGGCATGATTAGATGCCGATAAACCCACGGGCCTCCACAGTCATGAACCTTAGTTTAACTAAGCCTGCTCTGTCCTGGGCGTGAAGTACTTCAGGCTCTTTTCTTTGTTTTTGTTGTCGTTGTTTTTAAGTTTATTTATTTTGAGAGAGGAAGTGAGGGAAGAGGGGCAGGGAGAGGGAGAGAGACAGAGAGAGAGAGAGAGAGAGAGAGAGAATCCCAGACAGGGTCCACACTGTCAGCGTGGAGCCCAATGTGAGCCTCGAACTCATCAACTATGAGATCATGACCTGAGCCGAATCAAGAGTCGGAGGCTAGGGGCACCTGAGTGGCTCAGTCGATTAAGCGGCTGACTTCAACTCAGATCATGATCTCACAGTTCCTGAGTCTGAGTCCCATATCAGGCTCTGTGCTGACGGCTTGGAGCCTGGAGCCTGCTTTGAATTCTGCCTCTCCCTCTCTCTCTGCCCCTCCCCGGCTCTCTCTCTCTCTCTCTCTCTCTCTCAGAAATAAACATTTTTCAAAAGTTTACAAAAAAGAGCTGGAGGCTTAACAGCCGCCCAGGGGCCTCCTTCAGGCTCTATCCTTACAGCCCTGGGGTGGTGGCGGGGGGTTGTGGGGGGTGGGTAATCTCTCTGAGAACAAGCACAAGCCACCT
This sequence comes from Proteles cristata cristata, assembly GCA_017311185.1. Lineage (NCBI taxonomy): Eukaryota > Metazoa > Chordata > Mammalia > Carnivora > Hyaenidae > Proteles > Proteles cristata. The sequence continues at coordinate 806,922 of JAESUZ010005116.1, read as the reverse complement.
AGCCCCTCCCTCCCGTGGATGAAGACTCACAATCCAGCCACCTCCATCCGTGTCCATGTCACAGTACACCTGCAGGGGCCGGCTGGCATCACCGTGCAAGTAGATGGTATACAGACCGCTGGCAACATTGCTGTTCTGCTGAACTTGACTGCAGTCAGAAGGATGCGGAAAACGGGCACCAACTGGGAATCAAACAGAGAGACAGTGTCGTTAGGCAGAGGCAAGGAAGAAGGAGGGGGCTAGTTTCCTAATTTAAGATAGTTTATTTTGTTTAGAAATTGTTTCATAACCTCCTACTATTTTGTTTCTTCTGACTCTTCACAAACATCTTATTTTTCTCACTCACCCGCTCTCATCAAACCTTTCAACTGTACTAGAAATAAGGTCAAGTTTATATCACTTCCTGCCCCAACGCCCTCAAAATAACATTCTGTTCTGCTCCCCTCTACAGTCTTTCTACCATGAGATGAATTTCATTTGAACCCGTAACCCTGTTGCCCCATTTCCAGAGAAATCCATCACTGTCCGCTCACTCCCCCTTGGACAGCTTTCTTGGCTCTCCGGTGCTTGCCCTCTACCACATCCTTGTTCAGAGAACGTTACCTGTGGAAAGGGTGGTAGACACACTTCTGCTGCGGCGATCACCCTTAAAGGCAACCAAGGAGACTGGGTAGGCAATTCCCTGCTCAAGGCCTTGCAACTCAAGCCTCTCGTCCCCTCTTCCAAGCTGTACCTCCTACCAAACAAAGGAGACAGTCATTCAGTGTGTCACCCCCAGCACCCTAGCTGTCAATAGCTTTCCCTGGTGCTAATGACAGGAGCTCTCTGAGAGCACAATGTTTGGTTTCTTTGAGGGCTCAGTGGTGCCCAGAATCCCAGGGGCTCCCCGCAGCTTCGCTGGGGGATGGTGCCATGGATATTCAGCCCTGCCGGGAGTGCTAGCAGAGAGCCAGCACCCGGGACTGTCCCTGGGGGAGCACCCACCAGGCCTCCCGGGACCCTCTGCCTCCAGGTACATGCTGGAACACCAACTACAGCCACTGAGGCGGGCGGTGCTGGGCTGACAAGTTAATGGGGGAAATAAAAGTGCCTGCTGATATCTATGGGGCAGGGCCATCCCTAGCCCATCACTTCCTTCCGAACCTATCTTGTTTCCTCTATAAATATAGGACTAACTTTCCTTGAAGTGCTGTCATAAGCAATCATGAGATAATGAATAAATCAAAGTGCCCTTCCTTTCCCTCTTCATCCCTTCTCTCTTGCCAACAAGAAAAAGGAAGAATTTTCCATTGGAACAAATTAACAAACACTTGCTGGCCTTCAGAGTCCAGGTGAGACGGATAACTCTTGAAGTAAGGGTCAATTGATTCATTTAATAAATATTTAGTGAGCACATCTTATGTGCCAGGTTCTAAGCGCGTCAGATACAATGATAGGTATGACAGACAAATGTCCTTGGAACAAACGTTTACTGAGAAAAACACACAAGGGAACAAAATAACGTGAGGTGGATGTGCAGCCAGCAAATACTCAACGGGTAGTGAGAAGCAGGCACAAAAGTTAGTCCTATAAAACGGGGCTACACGTACGATGTCGGGGGACAACTGTGTGAAGCAGCTTCCCTAACACAGCAGAGGATCAATAAGGCTCAATTCATTTCCCAGCCGGTCGCCATGACACCAGCAATCAGGCCAGCGGGCCCGGGGCGGTTGATTCACTTAGAGGCTGGACAAGGGTACCAAGAGAAAAAGCAAGAAGTACCTTAACGGTGCCATCTGGGAATTGGTAGGTCAGAATGTAGCCATCGATCTGAGCAGAGGGGGACATCCAGGTCAACACCCCTCCGGACTGTGTGACAGCAGATGGACGAAGGTTCTTGGGAGGGTCGATGTCTGTACGCAGAAAGTCAGGTAATTAGGACTACTCGGTATTTCTGCAACCGAGGCAAGATCATTCTTGATGTGTTAACATATTTTCTACCGACTTATCCCTCCCCTGTTCCGCCCTAGCAGCAGGTGTGGTCTCGGCTCTTCTTTGCCACCAGCCCCTTATGACCTTTGTTTCTAAAAGCACACTCCAGGGGCGCCTGGGTGGCTTAGTTGGTTAAGCATCTGACTTTTGCTTAGGTCGTGATCTCGCGGTTCGTGGGTTCGAGCCCCACGTCGGGCTCTGTGCTGACTGCCAGCTCAGAGCCTGGAGCCTATTTCGGAGTCTGTATCTCCTCTCTCTCTCTGACCCTCCCCTGCTCACGCTGTCTCTCTCTCTCTCTCTCTCCTAGAAATAAATAAAAATATTAAAAAAAAATAAATAAAAGCACACTCCAGGGGGCGCCTGGATGGCTCAGTCAGTAGAGCATCCGACTTCAGCGACTTCAGCTCAGGTCACATCTCACGGCTGTGAGTTTGAGTCCTGTGTGGGGCTCTGTGCTGACAGCTCAGAGCCTGGGACTTGCTTCAGATTCTCTGTCTCCCTCTCTCTCTGCCCCTCCCCTGCTCATGCTGTGTCTCTCAAAAATGAACAAATATTAAAAAAAAATTTTTTTTAAATAAAGGCACACTCCACACCCACTAAGACAAGGGGACTAAGGAAGAGGGAAGCGGGTGGGGCCCAGACAGAGCACCTCCGTGCTCCCAGGTTCCCCTCAGATTCTCCAGTCGGGGTGAGTAGCATCCAGATCAGCAGACAGATTCCCGGTGACTGCAGGGCTCCCGAAGTAGCCGGGAGTAAGGATCTGAGAGCGTCCTGTGTGCGGAAACTTGTCCTGGCAAATACCTACTTGGGAAGATGACCGCAGAGCTGCCTGCCCCACGATGGCACTAGGAAACTACCCAAGACTACATACAGCAGTGGGGAAGGAGTGTGCCCCCTAAATCCGAGATACCCACCCACCAGCAGAACGGGAGCTTGTGATAAACATTAAGTTGGGACAGAAATACCAAGTTCTATCTCCTACCTAACTAAATATGTGGTCTTAGATGCACACCCTGTACAGAAAGCACGGGGAAGGCGTGATGGTGGTGGTGGTGCTTGCGTAAAGGAGAGAAAGAGAGAGAGGGAAGAAGAGTTGGAGGAAAAGCAGAGGGAGGGGGAGTTGCGCACTCTGAAGATGGGAAAATGAGAGCAAGAATTCTAGTAAAAACCCTATTAATTCGTCAGATGGGTCATTTTTTAAAGCCCAATAAGATATTGAGTGAAAAAATTCCATTTTGAAAAATCATCATAGAAGGTGATTTTAATTTAGAAGTTCCCAAAAAAGATGTCTCCAGGCTATTTTCTCCCCAGTAGCGATTTAGCCGAGAATGGAATTGCAATGTTTTAATAGAAATCAGGCAGCTGTTGTTTTTAATTAGGCTGTTTTGACAAATTTTGAGTTTCTGTAATATCAGCTCGGTTTGACTTTCTAAAGCGTAACATCTGGTATGGATTTTACTCTTTCCATCACACTACAAAACTAAATTTCCTCCTTCCAAACATCAAAGCAAAACCTTAACTACTTAAGTATCTTAAGCTGGTCTCTTTGACTGCCCACCAATCCCTTGGTTATGGACTCGAGATGTCTGAGTTACTTCCACATTTCTGCGAAGTAGAAAGATGGTAATATTGTTGTCTTTTTAAATTATTATTATTATTATTTGAGAGAGAGAGAGAGAGAGAACACATGCAAGCTCAGGAGGGCCAGAGGAAGAGAGAGAGAATCCCAAGCAGGCTCAGAGCTATCAGCTCAGAGCCTGGAGCAGTGCTCTCGATCCCACAACCCTGGGATCATGCATGACCTGAGCTGAAATCAAGAGTTGGACGCTCAACCTCCTGAGCCATTGAGGTGCCCCTTATTGTCTTTAAACATGGGAAGAATGAGGGGCACCTGGGTGCCTCAGTGGGTTAAGTGCCTGACTTCAGCTCAGGTCATGATCTCATGGTTTGCGAGTTCAAGCCTTGCATAGGGCTATGTGCTTATGGCTCGGAGCCTGGAGCCTGTTTCAGATTCTGTGTCTTCCTTTCTCTCTGCCCCTCTTCCACTCATGCTCTGTCTCTCTCTGTCTCAAAAATAAACAGTAAAAAATTCTTTAAATGGGAAGAGTGAGGCAAAGAGAATATAATGAAGGAACAGGGGAAGAAAGGAACGAGGGAGACAAAGCGAGGAAAGAGGGAGGGAGGGAGAGTAAAGGAAAGAAGGAAAGAAGAAGGGACTGGCTGCCCCTGGAGAACAGCACTGACTATTAGGGAGTCTGAGCTATAGAAGAGATTTCTTTCTAAGTATTCCTTTGTTTAGTTTGAAGTTTTTTACTGTAAGCATACTTTACTCTTTTAATTAAAAACTGCTGCTAATTGTAACTAATAAAGAAATTCAGGGCACCTCTGACTCCAGTGGCCACACATGGTGTCCCCAGGCACAGAGGGGATGGCCAGCCCTTGCCCGGACTGTCCAAAGAGACCCAAGGAAGTCAGGGTGGACCCAGGGATTTTCTCAGTCCCTATGAGGCCCCATCACACACATAAAACACAACAGTCCAGGCCCCTCTGATCACCAACTGGAGGGGGACAAGGAGGGGAAAAAGATGCTCCACCACTGCCCCCAACCTGGGAGGTGGAAACAAAAGCACTACCTTGCCTCCCTCTTCTCTGAACTGGAGCTGAGGCCAACCCAGGTGTACCATCCAGGCAGAGAGCCCAGGAGCTGGGCAGGGTGGAGGGGTGCTGATGGAGGCTACTTCTGCACTACTGCCTGGAAAAGCCACACGCTTTGACATTCAAGCTGCCTCCTTGACATTTTTCTTCTTTCTTTTTTTTTTAATTTATTTATTTTGAAAGAGAGAGAGCACACCAGTGGAAGAAAGGCACAGAGAGAGGGAGAGAGAGAATCCCAAGCAGGCTCTGCACTGCCAGCACAGAGCCCAACAGGTGGCTTGAACTCCTGAACCACAAGATCATGACCTGAGCCTAAATCAAGAGTCAGACACTTAACCCACTGGGCCACCCAGCCACCTCTCCTCTACACTCTCCTTAATCAGAGACATCCTATCCACGTAAGGTAAAGAGGGGACCACTCTGAGGCGTGTCCAGCTGAAACAACGGCCTTCCCTGCCCCCTCCACACCCCTAGATACACAGGACGACTTTCCTGATGGGTGTGCAGGGTCCCCTGTCCCAGGCCCTCACAGTACCTGTCAGGGCCATGGTGTCGGCCTTCTTGCTCTCCCGGGCCCCCTTCTGGGCCCACACCTGGACCGTGTACTCCACGCCCGGCCTCAGGCCCGTCAGCACGGCGCTGCTCTGGTCCTTCCCCACTGGCATCTCCCCGGTGTCTCCATCAGCAGACATGTAGCGCACCATGTACCTGTCGATGACGGCCTGCACCGGGTCCCAGGAGACGGTGGCCGTGTTCTCTGTTACCCGGTCAGTCACCAGGTTTTGGGGGCTGTCAATGTCTTTTTAAAAAGGAAAGGCTGAATTTTAGAGCCAAGGGAGGTCATCCTACCTCCCAACCTGCCTCTAGGAGCTCTCCATGCAAGTATATTTAAAAATGATACAATTCCACCAAAACTAGGAGTGAAACCCCGCTGGTTTCCATTTTTCAGGGAAACAAACCACCGGTCATTAAAAATGGGAGGAATTAGATCTTCTCCAAGTTCGTCAATATGGAAATCTTCTGTCTCTCTCATTTCCACAAAAATAACACTAAAAGTTTCCTGAGCAACAAGACAAGCCACCCAAACTGCTGTTGGAACATCTCTTCTTTTTATCTCCATGGTATGTGGTTATTTCGCTTTACAGTCTCAGAGCTGAGATGGGAGATCTTCCAACCTTCTTGTTTCTTACAAAAGGAGAATGGAGGTCCAGAGAAATGAAAAGACTTGCCCAAGATCCTACCATCTCCCTGTGTTCAAACCCAGACAAGCCCCTCTCCGCTCTGGATTTTAAAGCCCCTCACCTTCTAAAGGATTCTGCTCCTTTTCATCTGCCCTCTCTCAGCACCATCAGCCTCTCCCGCTCTCCCGCCCCTCTGCACCCTTCAGGCGACAGACTTCTCAGAAGAGTGGTCCGCATGCCGCCACTTCAGTCCTCCCCTCCCCACTTCTCAGTTCAGTGAAGTTTGGCACTTTTCTACACCACGCCGCCAAAACCACTAGTATAGGTTACCACCAACCCCGCGTTGCCAGATCCAACAGACACCCACCACCCTCACCTTCCTGGGCTTTTAAGAAGCATCTGGCAGAGCTGCTCCACTCCCTCTGTCTGAAAATGCTCTCAGCTCTTTACTCGCATGACTACGCCCTCCTCTGGTTTCCTCCTAACTGCCTGACTCCTCTTCGGCTTCCTCTGTCAGCAACCTGAAAACACTGGGGCACCAAGGGCCCCCCCTCTTCCTCTCTCTTCATTTCTCCTTAAGGGACCGCACCCATGTCCATGGCTTTAAATGCCAACCAACACTCTCGGCTCCCTGATATGTGAGCCTCTGGCTTGTATTCACAGCCACGTATCCACCACAGCACCTAGCCCATGTTGGATGCTCGCCCAATATTTGTGGAATCGATGAATAAATCTTAGCCACAGAATCTCAAAAGTTTCTCCAGCTTCAATGTCTAAAAGTCTAAACATTCCTCCCCGAGCCTATTTATCTCTCAGTCTCCCATCTCAGAAAATGCCAGAAACCCAAGTCATACCTGGTTCATTTTCTCACTGTCCCACACCTCACACATCAACAAATACTGGCATTCATACCTCCAAAATATGTGTGCAGATATCCCATCTCCTCTTTCCCAATGGGCATCACTATCTCTTGCCAGGATTTTACACTAGGCTCCTCATTAACCCTCCTAGCACTACTCTTTTCATATCCCCTGTGTATTCTCACTGTGGCCTGAATAATCTGTTTTAAACAAATATGGCACCGTGTTGCTCTTCTTGTAATAAATGTAACACGCTCCTTCCTTCAGGCACATGGGGCCCCTTGTGAGTGGCCCTGCCTCCTTCCCACCTGCCCCGCGCCACTGCTTCTCTAGCTGTCAGTGCTCTAGCAACACCAGCCCCCATCTGTCCTGCAACCATCTCAGCGGCTGCAGCTTACAGCCGTCAGGCACACTCCTCCCTCAGCCAGAAATGGCTATTTTCCCCCAATACCCACCATCCCCTTCCTCTGTTAGCATACTGTCCGATGGATCTCTCTGCAGTGATGGAAATATTCCGCTCTGTCCAATACAGTAGCCATTAGCAGCATGGCTATGGACCATTTGAAATGTGGTCATTTCAGCATTTAAAGCATCCAGCTTTAAAAATAATTTACTTTTAATTCATTAAAATTTAAGTCGTCACAGGCAGCCAAGGGCTACTGAGTCGGATAGGGTGGTCTAACAGAAGGGTAAGGCAGGCATGCGCTCATCCAGCTGAAGACTTCGGTTCCCAGCCTTTCCATGGTGACGTCTGGCACCGTGTCTAGGGTCTAGCCAGCGGGACATGGGAAGAAGTGAAGAACGTGTGCAGTGTTCTGGTCGTGTCCTTCCCTTTCCTGGGTCCCTTTCCACTGCTGGAATGAGGACAGATGATGACCGTATAGATGAAGGCAACCCCCTAGGGATGTGGGCACAGCAATACCAAAGGGGTCGGGCTCTCCTATGCCAGGGAGCTACCTCACCAGCCCCGGCCCATTTCCACTCTGCCCATTCCACAAGAGAAGAGTAAGCTTCTTTCTTGCTTAAGCAAACGTTATTTGTCTGTTTCCATTGATGTGTCTCTTAACCATGACTCATCCCATCCCATCTAAGAAATATCCCTACCTTGTTATTCTTTCTACCTGCACCATGTTCCTCTCCTTCATAGAACTTATCATAATTTACAGTTTTGAGTTGGTTTCCTTGTTGGTTGTCTGTCTTTCCCACTGGACTGTAAGGGAGTAGGAATCATATATATCTTGTTCACCACTGGATCCCAGGCCTGGCACTTAGAAAATGCTCATCAAAATTTAGCTATACATTGAAATGAACACACAGCTCTGACCGCCAAGGAAACACTCATTCCTCTAAACTATATACCATCTATTAAGCCAAACCTACATAAAATAGCTTGCCACAAAACTGTTCTCCAATACAGTGTTTTTTTTCGGAATTTTATGTTGTTTTTACCTTCCTATAATTTCTTATCACTGAGTAGAGCTGTTGTAACACAAGCCTGGGGAAAGAGTTTTAAGACCTTCACAGAACTGCTCGGTATGGACACCATAACTGTGGTTGGATTTATTTTTTCTCATAAGGGAATGAGATTTTTTACAGCAAACTTTCCTAAAATAGTCCCTAAGTCACAGACCCCAAAAGCTTTAGGGGCATAATTCAGCAGCAGCAGATCAACCCCCACCAATGACCCCAGTTTCTGTTTTCCTCCCTCCTGTTACCTGTCGGAGCTGTGGTGTCGGCCTTCTTGCTCTCCTGGGCCCCCTTCTGGGCCCACACCTGGACCGTGTACTCCACGCCCGGTCTCAGGCCTGTCAGCATGGCACTGCTCTGGTCCTTTCCCACCGGCATTTCCCCGGTGTCTCCATCAGCAGACGTGTAGCGCACCATGTACCTGTCGATGACGGCCTGCACCGGGTCCCAGGAGACGGTGGCTGTGTTTTCTGTCACCCGGTCAGTCACCAGGTTTTTGGGGCTGTCAATGTCTAAAAGGAAAAGTACTCATCAATGTGCACTAGTTATAGGCCACAGAGTGCAGACACTCACATTGTTTTGCTTGGAGTAAGGACCTTTCATGTTACGTGGTCTTTCCATCACTTATGCTCTAACTGTTTCATTAAGGTATGTCTTCTCTCCCCAGACAGAGCTGGGCTCCTCAAGCAGAAAGCACAGTAAACCAAAATCTGCAAATCTACACTGTTACCTTTACCAAGAGTGTAGCAACACAAATCTCATTATGTATTTTGTAAGCGTATATCAAACTCTCATTATGTACAAGGATGGTGTTACATGGCGGGCAGGTCCAGTTGAAGAAGACACAGTCCATGCTCACAGGCAGTGATAATTTTGTTTCTAGCATCATGTCAATGAAGACCTCTGATTTCATCCAAGATGATTCTAATAACCAGATACAAATGTCAGCTCCTAGAGGAAGAGGGCCATGACCATATCTCCTCTGGGTCACCACAGCCTCGTAGAGAACAGAGCACATGGGAAATACCCCACACACGTTGTTGAATGGATCAGCCAAATGAAGACCAGTTTTAGTATGCTTTACACATCATGAATTCACTTGCAATGCTGGTTTTCTGGTTAAATTACTCCAGAAACATGGCCAAACATCTCTTTCCCAATAAAATTAGAATAGAACACAGAAGTTATCCTCAAAACCAGATTATCAAGATTCATTCATGCTAAAGCACACCACATGGATCTACTTGCTCTGGTAGATGTAAGGTCTACTTTGTAAAGCTGAGCTATCCACATATTATTATTTAATAATATTAACATTTGATTTTCATTTTCTCCTCCCACTCAGAACACAATGACGGACCCTTACTAGTGTCCACAGTGAAATATTCATGCACTCAGAGGAAGAGTAGCTGGACACAGCCATCCAATCACGGCAAAATTGTACTTTGGAAACTGCCACACAGGCCTGATTTGTAAGGAAACAGTTAAAGGAAAGGGAGGGATGGTGTGTGCAGTCTCTTATGAAAGGACACTATCCTGCTCTTCCATAAATCATTGATTCTGCCAGTGTCAAAGCTGGAAAACAACCCTTGACCAGCCACAGACTTAGGTCTTTCATTCTCAAAGAGCAATGTTCCATTACCTGTCGGGGCTATGGTGTCGGCCTTCTTGCTCTCCCGGGCCCCCTTCTGGGCCCACACCTGGACCGTGTACTCCACGCCTGGCCTCAGGCCCATCAGCACGATGCTGCTCTGGTCCTTCCCCACCGGCACCTCCCCGGTGTCTCCATCAGCAGACATGTAGCGCACCATGTACCTGTCGATGACGGCCTGCACCGGGTCCCAGGAGACGGTGGCCGTGTTCTCTGTCACCCGGTCGGTCACCAAGTTTTTGGGGCTGTCAATTTCTTTAAAAAAATATTTGGAAAAGCCTAAGCTTTGAAGCCATGGAAGAGACACCCACCACCCCATCACTGTCATTTTCATCTTCTGGAACTCTCCTAGCACGAGGCAATGGTATTCCCCTTCAGAATCTGCTGGGAGTCAAGAGAGGAAGGAACCCCCAGTTCCCAATTTCAAAAGGCTACTCATGCTAAGCTTAATATACTCTTTTGGCTTTTAGCTCCCTATAATGTGGGAGGAATGCCGTCTTCTTAACAACATAATGGCACATCACGACAATCATTAAACATCTGCCAGGACGTTAAGGGTGCCTAATTTATCGTCTTATCAAGGGCTACTTCACAGGCAATCATTCTATAAGTATTATCACAAGCATTGCAGTGATCAGGGCCTATAAACATCTTTGCTGAGTCCGCTGAAAACATAGTCAGGGCACAGCTTTACTTTGCCCTTCTTGTGGGCTGAGCGGTTTTGTGAGCAGCTCACCACAACCAGGCAGGGTGAGAGCGACCAGCCTTCGCCTCACTGAGATCACTCCTAGGACTCACTGTCTTTTTGGATCTCTGTGACTTTCTTTGCAAAGTCTCTCATCTCAGACCACATTTTGGGTATCATGCACACTCAAATCCACACGCTCAAAATTCAATTCTGGTTGATCTTTTTCTTATTACCTGTCGGGGCTATGGTGTCGGCCTTCTTGCTCTCCCGGGCCCCCTTCTGGGCCCACACCTGGACCGTGTACTCCACGCCTGGCCTCAGGCCCATCAGCATGGTGCTGCTCTGGTCCTTCCCCACCGGCACCTCCCCGGTGTCTCCATCAGCAGACGTGTAGCGCACCATGTACCTGTCGATGACGGCCTGCACCGGGTCCCAGGAGACGGTGGCCGTGTTCTCTGTCACCCGGTCAGCCACCAGGTTTGTGGGGCTGTCAATTTCTTTTAAAAAATATATTTGGAAAAGCCTAAGCTTTGAAGCCATGGAAGAGACACCCACCACCCCATCACTGTCATTTTTATCTTCTAGAATTCTCTTAGGACAAGGCAATGATATTCCCATCCAGAATCTGCTGAGAATCCAGGGAGAAAGGAATCTCTGATTCCCAATTTCAAAAGACTACTCATCGTAAACTTAACATCCTTTTTTGGCTTTCGTGTGGGAGGAATGCTGTCTTCTTAGCAACATAATGGCACAAGACGACAATCATTAAACATCTGCCAGGATGTTAAGGGTGCCTAATTTATCGTCTTATCAAGGGCTACTTCACAGGCAATCATTCTATAAGTATTATCACAAGCATTGCAGTGATCAGGGCCTATAAACATCTTTGCTGAGTCCGCTGAAAACATGGCCAGTGCAAAGCTTTACTTCGCCCTTCTTGTGGGCTGAGCGGTTTTGTGAGCAGCTCACCACAACCAAGCAGAGGGAGAGCAACCAGCCTTCGCCTCACTGAGATCACTCCTAGGACTTACTGTCTTTTTGGATCTCTGTGACTTTCTTTGCAAAGTCTCTCATCTCAGGCCACATCTGGGTATCATGCACACTCAAATCCACACACTCAAAATTCTATTCCAATTGACTGTCTTCTTATTATTACCTGTCGGGGCCATCGTGTCGGCCTTCTTGCTCTCCCGGGCCCCCTTCTGGGCCCACACCTGGACCGTGTACTCCACGCCTGGCCTCAGGCCCGTCAGCACAGCGCTGCTCTGGTCCTTTCCCACCGGCACTTCCCCGGTGTCTCCGTCAGCAGACGTGTAGAGCACCATGTACCTGTCGATGACGGCCTGCACCGGGTCCCAGGAGACGGTGGCCGTGTTCTCTGTCACCCGGTCGGTCACCAGGTTTGTTGGGCTGTCAATGTCTGAAAGGAAAGTTAAAGTGAACCATTAACAAGCACCGAAGAGTGAGACCTTATTGTTTGAAGGGAGGCAGTTTCCTGTTCTTATGATTTTCCCATGTCCTATGTCAGTTTTCAACTGTTTCATGGGGACAGACCCTGTCTCCATGGCTGGACTCTTGGATCCTCAAGAAGGCAGCACAGGACAATGGAATGAGCATGAGTACCCAGAATCAGAAGAGCTAGGTTGCAGTTCCAGCCCAGAGATGCAGATCAGAGGGGCAGGAAAAGCCCTGAGAGAGCCAACAGACCAGGGATGTAGGCCCAGCTCTGCCATCAGCCAGCCAGGGTCCACCCAGTATGGCTGCCCCCAGCTGAGCCTCAATTCCTTCTTTGTAAAATACGGGCCTTACTAAATAGATTCAAAGGTACCATAATGTTCAATGAATATTCCACAAATCTGACTCCATGAATCATCAGCTGACTTTGTGACTTGTAAAAATCATTCACTTCTTTGTATTTGAGGTTTCTTAACTATAAAATGGGGATATTGATTCCTGCTCTACCTATCTCACCAAATGCCTCTGAGGACCAAGCAACTAAAAAATATAACCATCATCCATTGCTGTTGGGCATGTAAAATAGTCCCACCATTCAGGGAATAATTTGGCCATTCTTTAAAAAGTTAAACATAGAATTATCATACGACCCAGCAAATCCACTCCTAGGTATATACCCAAATGAATTGAAAGCATATGTCCACACAAAAGTTTGTACACAAACACTCATAGTATCCTTATTCACGATAGCCAAAAAGTGGGAAAAGCACAAATGCTTATCAAGTGACAAATGGATAAACAATGTGTTATATCCATACAATGGAAATAATATTATTTGGTACAAAAATAAAGTACCTACACATGCTCTAACGTGGATAAACCTTGAAAATATTATGTGTAGTTAATAAAGCCAGTCATGAAGGGCCACATGCTGTGTGAATCCACTTATATGACATGTCCAGAATAGGGACATTCCATCTCTACAGAGACAGAAAGTAGTAGTTTTCTAGGCCGGGGAGGACTGGGGGTGGGGAGGCACTGCTAACGGACATGGGGTTTCTTTCTGGAGTGATGAAAATATTCTGATTAGATAATAGTGATGGTTGCAGAACTGTAAATATACTAAAACCCACTCAACAATATGCTTTAAAAGAGTACATTTTATAGAAAGTAAATTATATCTCAATAAGTCTGTTCTTAAAAAATAAGGACACAGAGATGAATAAGCCTTAAAAATGATGAACTGTTACAGGATGTAAGTGTAACCTTAGGATCCTGAGAATGGAACACACGGTGCTTCAGAGAGGATTTATCCTCTAAGAAAACAATAACCCTTCCTTACTTCAAAGAGATAAGAGTAAAAAACCACTTCCCTAAAGTACTAGGCTCACTGATCCTAATATATATGGTTTGTTTATATCTTTTCCCTTTCAAGACAAAACATTTCAATGATTGAGCATAAATCGGAGGAAGAGTGGGTAGATGGGACCAATCACCATCTATCTTTATAAGACCAAAGTATGAGGCCAATATGAACTCCTTATTTGGAGGTAATGTGCAAAAGGAAGGTGAGACATGATGCATGCAATCTCTAATGAAGGGACACTATCCTGCTCTTCCATAAACCATCTTCCATAAACCATCAAAGCAGGAAAACAACTTGACCAGCCATAGGTTTAGGTCTTACATTCTCAAAGAACAATGCTCCATTACCTGTTGGGGCCGTGGTGTCAGCCTTCTTGCTCTCCCGGGCCCCCTTCTGGGCCCACACCTGGACCGTGTATTCCACGCCTGGCCTCAGGCCCATGAGCACGGCGCTGCTCTGGTCCTTCCCCACTGGCACCTCCCCGGTGTCTCCATCAGCAGATGTGTAGCTCACCATGTACCTGTCGATGACGGCCTGCACCGGGTCCCAGGAGATGGTGGCCGTGTTCTCTGTCACCCGGTTTGTCACCAGGTTTGTTGGGCTGTCAATGTCTGAAAGGAAAGTTAAAGTGCACCATTAACAAGCACTGAAGTGTAAGACCTTGTTGCTTGAAGGGAGGCAGTTTCCTGTTCTTACGGTTTTCCCATGTCCTATGTCAGGTTTTCAGTTGTTTCAGGGATATAGACCTTTCCACAGCCAGACTCGTGGATCCTCAAGGAGGTAGCACAGGACAGTAGGGTGAGCAGTAGATCCAGAGTCAGAAAAGCTGTGGCCCTGCACATCTCAATGGTCTCTTGCTGGGCCTCAGCCTCATTACCTGTAAATCTAGGGTTCAGGTTGGACAGACTTTACAGCTTCTTTGAGAACTAATGTTCCATGCATACATCTAATTTCATAAATTACTAACTTGTTTCACGACCTTGGACAAGTCACCTCACTTCTATGCATGGATAAAATAGGACTGTTAATAGTTACTGTACATATCTCACTGGGTGGCTCTGAAAACCAAGACAAAAAATATCATATAAAAAGGGGCCTTGAAAATATTGAGGTATTACAGTGTCTACAGAATAAAAAAAGCAGGACAAGATAATACTTGTGTATATCCTGGAGACTAGCTGTATGAAATGAGTTAATATGTCCTTTGTGACAATTCTTGACGCAGAGTGGATGCCCAATGACCATGGGCTATTATTGGTATCACCTTGCTGATATTTTATGAATGAAAAAGATTATGGTCCTCCACACTACACACAGAGAAGATATTCAGAAATGCAGTCACCAAGAAATAATAGCATATCTTTGTTCCAAATAGTTCATTGCAAAAGTCATTTCCCTAAAGTCTTTTCTCCTAGGTCATGTCACATTTGCACAATGGAATGTTCAGGGAGGACTCCCCTAACCTTGGTTTGGGCTGTGACACCAAGAAAACTGGTATCTACATTCCGGCCTGAAAGCCCACAGTGAAGGTAGGACCAACAGTCTTGTGGCCCTTGGATGACCAAGTCATCTCCAGACAATGAAAGAGGTTGGGGAGGCCAAAGGGGTGGGACTTCAAGGGTGGATTTCTTTGGGCAGAGTTACACTGAATTTCATCGGTGAGACCCAAACCTCAAATGAGCAAGTGTTCTCAATCAGGGATGATTGTCAATATCTGGAGACCTACTTGGTTGTCACAACTCATTATGGGATGAGGAGGCTACTGGAGTCTAATGGATAGAGGCCAGGGATGCTGTGAAACACCATACAGTGCATTAGACCAATCCCTGCAACAAATAATTATCCAGCCGAATATTTCAGTAGCGCCAAGGCTGAGACGCTCTGCCCAAGGCTTAGGGAACACTGTAGGCTAGTATCTGACGAGTTTCTAAAATATCTAAGAGGTGAGAATGTTGCCATTTGCCCTGATGGAGAGCATTGCAAAAGAACTATGTATCTAGTTGAATGGATAAAGGATGCCTGCATGTTCCCTGTGGACCAGATGTGGCCCAAGGAAAGACGAGCCCACCGGGATTGTTTTAGAAGCTGTCCACGCTGCACAGCCTAGGGTTGAGGTGACGCCACCTGAAAGGCACTGGAGTGCACCCCACATGTGTAGGCAGAGGAAGGGGAGTAGGTGACCAGCAGGAGAGATGCATCTGTCACAGGATCACAATGAAAGCTCGGAGTGCAAGAGGGTCCCTGAAGAAGTGCTCCATGAGGGAAACGTTAGCTTTAACACTTGTCAGGTCCCATTACAGGCCCAGGGCAGCTGTGACGGTTACAGTCAGGCAGGACCCTTTACCTCTGTTCCTCCTGACCCCTGGCCTCTCTCCAAGCTGTACCAAACATAAATGGGCCCAAAACTACAGTGAGCATGCTAGAGGGAGGGTGTCTGAAGTACAAGGGAAATTTAAGAGCAGCCCAGCAGGCTCCTTCCCATCACAGATAGTTAGCCTGAAAATGGCCTGAGCTGGTGGCCAGGAGAAGACTTAACTTTAAATGAAGTATTGATATAGACATTTTAATTACTACAGTGATACATGTTGAGGACTAAAAATGACTAGATACTTGCTGATTTTTAGCTAACAGAGCATTGTTATTATTTCTGCCTAAAACATTCATCCAAAGGGCAGAAACAAAAAACAAGCTCCACAGAAAGGGTTTAAACAGCTGAGGAGGGAAAACAAAGTTGGCTTGGGATCCCGGTCGGGCACCCCCACCTGGAGGGCACTTGTGCTCTCATCATGTTTTGTTGGCATCAGGTGAGGCACTTGGCGTGTTCACAGCACAGAAGATGTACGGGCAGAGAACAAAGGACTACAAGCAATACTATCAATCTTTAGAGACCAAAGTTTGAAGACCACAGGATGAGCTGTGCGCTCTATGAGAAGCCATCAAATGGAAGTAAGGTGCACAATGAACTCCACAAGGACACCACTGCTCTCCGTAAAACCGCCCTTTCTGCCAAGGTCACAGAAGGAAAACCAACTGAAACAGAGGGATGATGTTACCTGTCGGGGCCGTGGTGTCGGCCTTCTTGCTCTCCCGGGCCCCCTTCTGGGCCCACACCTGGACCGTGTACTCCATGCCTGGCCTCAGGCCCGTCAGCATGGCGCTGCTCTGGTCCTTTCCCACCGGCACTTCCCCGGTGTCTCCGTCAGCAGACGTGTAGCGCACCATGTACCTGTCGATGACGGCCTGCACCGGGTCCCAGGAGACGGTGGCCGTGTTCTCTGTCACCCGGTCGGTCACCAGGTTTGTTGGGCTGTCAATGTCTTTAAGAGAGATGAAAGAATGTAGCATTTACCAACTCTCTAGTTCCAGAAAGGCCAATGTGTACACCGACAAAATGATGATCTCAACAGATTTCAGAGTCTGTTATATGCCAGTGATTGGGATGACTTAAGGGTTTAATTAAGCAAGTGGTCTGAAATTCCAAGAATGAGCTAATAGCATGTAAGCGACGTAGGGTTTTCAGGCAAAGCCAAAAATAGCTTCAGCTCTATAAACTCTACCCACAAGTAGACTTTGGATTTAAAAAAAAATTGGTCTTCATATACAAATTTCTCCATTACCCTGGATTTATATAATATACTCTTTCAGCTCCTGACTCCCTGTACCCGAAAGCAATTATATTTCAGTAAGTCTCTGCAGTGGCTCTAATGTTTTCTTTGGGGACAAAAATATCCTAAAAATAAAAAAAAAAAAATATATCCTGAAAGTAGGAGCTGTTAGGTCTTTCCATATTAAAACATTATGCCTATGGCTTAATCAGACTTCAACTGATGGTCTTTGAGGTCTGGGCTGATAAATATATATATATTTATAAATATAATATATATTTTTTATATATAGTAGGATATATATAATGGGATTCTATATATATCCTACGTGCAGAATCTGTCTGGGTTTCAATGCAGTTCAACTGGGTTGGCATCTCGGCTCTGCCATTTCCCAGTTGCTGACTTTGGACAGTCTCTCCAAATTTAAGTCTCCATCTCCTCATCTCCACAAGGGGAATTGCCAGAACCTACCTCACAGGTTGTGGCAAATCACAGAGGAGATATTCACATGGCAAATGCTTGAATATAAGCTCTCTGTTATTAGGAGTCTCACTCGAGACATGAAATTCCCCCTCTCTCCTTAAAATGTGAACCTTAGAGTCAGAAATCCAAGTAGTTGGGTACATGACTTGCAATGCCTTATGATCCTGGGTGTTTTGTTTTGTTTTGTTTTGTTTTCTGAGACAGAGAAAGACAATGCATGATGGGGCCAGGGGGAGAACAGAATCTGAAGCAGGCCTCCAGGCTCTGAGCTGTCAGCACAGTGCCTGACACAGGCTCGAACTCAACCACGAGATCTGAGCCGAAGTCAGACGCTCAACTGACTGAGCCACCCAGGCGCCCCTATGATCCTGTTTTAAAAACCACCTCCTCAAAACGGTTGAGCTTTCTGTGACGGTAACTGCATGTCACACCCATGCCCCATCGCTCGACACACATGGCCAGGCCAGCTGGGCACAGCACACAGCCAAGGAGACAACCTGTCTTGAGGAGCTCAGAGCTCTGAAAGTTCTAAACACAGAGGACACACAAGGAGGACTTTCATTCCGGGATTCAGAGCTGGAATCGATGCTGCAGCCTCATCCTTCATGAGTCCACTCTGTCCACCACCACCGCCACTTAAGATTGCTAAGAGACTTGGATATTAAAAATAAGACAAAACCAACCCATCCTATCCTTACACCTTATGCCTTATGCTGGTCCCACTGCTAACGCCCACCCATCTGACTAACTCCTGTTGAGGTGTCTCCTCCTACAGACTGCCGTCACCCCCTCTCCCATCCCAGTCCCTGGTAAGTGCCCTTTTTTTTCTGGTTCCCATGGTTCCAGAGACATCTGTTTGCTCTAGAAATAATATAACTCACTGCACTTTATCTTTTTTACTTGTCTTCTCTACCCAGACATTTGTGGATGTCAGGAGCATGAACCATTTCTAGTCTCTCTGTACCCCGAGAGCCTAGCTCTGTGCCTGACACTGCCAGCAACACCACGCCCCAGGGGCTCCCAGGAAGCTGAGGTGCTAACTCATACCACCGCCACCTGAGAGAGGGGAAGATTGTCTGTTCCAACTTCCACCATCTTAAAAAGACTGACCCGCGGGCCACCTTTTCACAACACTCAAAATCCTAGAACACAGAAAACTTTGTGTAATATAAACCAGGAGTTGGCAATTAACAACCCATGGGCCAAGTCTGACCCACTGCCTATTTTTATAAAGTTTCGTTGAATACAGTCTTACTGGTTCATTTACATACGATCTACGGCTGTTTTCGCATTTCAATGTCAAAGCTGAAGAGTTGCATCAGAGACTGCAAGGTCCCCAAAGCTGAAAATAGGGACTATCTGACCCCTCACTAGAAAGTCTGCTAGTTTAAACAAATCTAGATCTCGCCATCCTTACTGGCAACTTCTCCTTTCCCTGGAGGAGATACGGCCCACTTGGACCCGGAAGGCTACATGTCATTAAATACTTCGAGGGCTTGGCACACCTGGGCAGCTCAGTCCATTACACATACCAATTCAGACCAATTCTTGGTCTCAGCTCGGTTCATGGTCTCACAGTTCGTGGATGCAGGTCCCCCTGCTAGCACAGAGCCTGCTTGGGATTCTCTCTCCCTCTTTCTGCCCCTCCTTCACTCACGCTGTCTCTGTCTCTCTTAAAATAAACTTTAAATAAATAAATGAAACCTTCAAGGGTTGAATGCTGCTTAGCATTTGCTATGGGCTGAATATTTTGTCCCCCCTCCCACCTACTCCTATGTTGAAGCCCTAACCCCCAATTTGCTGGTATTTGGAGATAATTAGGTTGAGGTGAGGTCATGGGGTTGTGTTCCCATGGTGGCACCAGTGTCCCATAGGAAGAGACCTGAGTTTCTTTGCTCTGCCCAATAAGGGTGTAGGAAGAAGGTGTCCATCTCTAAGCCATGATGAGGGTTCTCACCAGGAACTGAATCAGCCAGCGCCCAGATCAAGGGGCTCTCCGGCCTCCAGAATTGTGAGATATAAACCTCTTCTGTATAAGCTCCCCAGTCTACGGTATTCCGTTATAGCAGCCCGAGCAGACTAAGACACGTTCTAAGGAATAATCACTACTACTGTTCACACAGCCCTTGCCGTGCGTCGGGCACTTACGTGAATCACTCGTGTAACCCTCACCACAACCCTTTGTTGTAAATACTCATATGCCCCATTTTACAGACAGGCATGTGAAGAACAGAGGTCAGCTGATTTGCCCAAAGTCACTCAGCTAGTAAATGGCAGAGCTGGGATTAAAACTTGGACAGTAAATCTTCTGAAACCACATTCCTAACTACCAGCTTCCCTGGGTACCTCTGTACTGTGTGACTGTCCAGAACAGAGCCCAGGGAGTAAGTAGATCCTTTTCTTTCTTTCTTCCTTTCTTCCTTCCTTCCTTTCTTCCTTCCTTCCTTCCTTCCTTCCTTCCTTCCTTCCTTCCTTCCTTCCTTCCTTCCTTATGTTTTATTTATTTCTGAGAGAGAGAGAAAGAGAGATGGTGTGAGCAGGGAGGGTCAGAGAGAGAGAGAGACACAGAATCTGAAACAGGCTCCAGGCTCTGAGCTGTCAGCACAGAGCCCAACGCGGGGCTCAAACCCATGAACCGTGAGGTCATCACCTGAGCCGAAGTCGGACGCTTAACCAACTGAGCCACCCGGGCACCCTTAAGTAGATCCTTTTCTAAGATTCCTGTCAAGAGCGTGAAACCTCAAGGCCTCCAGGATTAGACTGCTCTGGACTTGGGGACAGTGCCCATAGAGGGTTTGAGCATGAATGTCCCCATGGCCTCAGGACATGTGCAAACTCGAGCTGGGCCAGGAACAGCTGGGTGAAGTATGGAGGCTCTTATGGTTTCTGAAAGCTTAAAGGCAGAATCAGTACATTTGGTGACTGTTGACTCAGGATGCAAACCATTTCCACGGTCTGAAAGAGAGCTCCAGATTATAAGCAAAGTGCCTGTTACAGCTGCTGCAAACTGAGATAAGCCTTCAAATTCACTGTCAGCCAAATGTTTTGAGTCTTAACATCCAAAAAAAAAAAGAAAAGAAAATTAGGAAGTGTTACTCTTCTCTGAGAGAGTTGCATATGGAATTCTAACCCAAATAAGTATGACCTTCTGTGTCATGTAGAAAGGCTGGTCTCTTTGTTTTGAAGTTAAAAGGGGAAAAATGATACTTGTGAAACGCGAAATTGCTTTTGCAACCCCCTTCACTACCCCTGCAAGCAAAAGGCTGATATGCTAGGTGGGCATCGGCCTCCTGATTCAAAACTCAGCCTTCTCCCCACCGTGAGGAAACCCCCATCACCTGTGAGGGCCTTGGTGTCGGCCTTCTTGCTCTCCTGGCTGCCTCTCTCGGCCCACACGTAGACTCTGTACGCCTCCCCTGGCTTCAGGCCCGTCAGGACAGTGCTGCTCTGCTCGCTGGGCACCGCCGTGTCCCTGGTGTCCCCATCAGCTGAGGTATAGCGCACTATGTACTTGTCTATGACAGCCTGGACTGGGGCCCAGGAGACCACCGCTGTGTCTTCTGTCACTCGGTCAGTGACCACGTTGGTTGGGCCATCAATTTCTTCATAAAAATATGTGAGGAAAAAAATTAGAGAAGGCATTTGGCTGGTCGAGATCACAGGGGCTTCAAGATCTAGTTCATCCAGGTGACCTAGTTCTATGGTCCACACAATGCAGGAGGGTCTCTCCATCATGTGTGACAGGTGGACATCCGGCCTCTGCCTGAACCCTAGGCTGAGAAAGGGCTCCCTGATGGATCAAACAATACCTTCCATTGTGAGACCACTGAGCATGTTAGACAGGAGTCCTGCAAATGTAGTCACCTGAAATGGAACTGCTTCAAGAGGCATGTGGGGGCGCCTGGGTGGCTTAGTCGGTTAAGTGTCCGACTTTCACTTAGGTCATGATCTCGCGGTTCGTGGGTTCGAGCCCCGCGTCGGGCTCTGTGCTGACTGCCAGCTCAGAGCCTGGAGCCTATTTCAGATTCTGTGTCTCCCTCTCTCTCTGACCCTCCCCTGCTCATGCTGTCTCTCTCTCTCTCTCCTAGAAATAAAAAAAAAAAAAAAAAAAGAGGCATGTGGAATATACTTCATGCTTCTTCTGGGAGGCCCTCCAGCAGGTGTTCAAGAATAGTTACCATTCTCCTTCCTCATTCTCCTCAAATCAAAACAGCTTCACCTCTCCAAAGTATGTATTTGCAAGTTATTAATTTTTATCTCATTATATATCATATCATGCCATACCATATCATATCATATTACACTTCCATATTATCCTTTCTAGACCTGGCACTTACATCTGGATGTGCTCCTTTCTTTCCCTGATCAAAGAAAAATCCCCAAAACTCAGTCCATTCCTTTAACAATCCACTCACCATCCATTTCATGTCAGGGATATAATGGCACTCAGGAGTCACCAAAGAGCAAAACCATCAGAAATCCCTGCCTATGCCAGATTAATGTTCTAGAAGGACCAACCAAAAACAATACGCCCCTCCATGTCCTAGACACTGTTCCCTCAATAATGTATCTGCAGCCCACAACCTCAGAAAATCCCTACGCTTTTCAACACGTGTCCCTGCTAACCCAGGGGCTCTCAGCCTTTGCCAACATTGAGCACTTCCTTAGTACCACCTCCAGAGAGCTCATTTCAGAAGGTCTCAGATATGTGCTGACATCTCTGCTGAAAAAACAAATAAGCAAGATCCTGATGCACAACTCCCGGTATTGAGAATCCCACATTGAGCCACATCTTCTCCATTTAAGATGCATATAGAATATATCTCCTGAGCCCAATGTTTATTCTTGTTATAGTTCACCTTATGGACTTCACTTATAATTTAGTCTTTCACTCAACATGCTGATTTTCCTTTCTAGCTTATCATTTACAAACCTAATAGGTAAGCAGCCAAGTGTAGCATCCGTTCAAGGTCACTGATAAGGGTGCTGCACAGAAAGAAGCTGAGGCTTGGCCCCGAGAGCCCTCCCTACATGCAGATCTAAAGCCTTTCGGATGAAGACATACAAAACAGGTTCCTCCTCCCAGAAACTTAAGCAGCTCTGCTTCCTCCCCATCCCACCCTGGTTCTTGTGGCCCAGGGTCCTCCCACAGAGAAGTCCTGACTCTCCAAAGCTGCATTTTTTTTCACCTCGACTAGGATCCCCTTTCTCGAGCACAATGGCAGTGACTTCTCTGTGTGCGAGGAAATGAAATATGTTCCACCACCAGACACAGTGCCTATTTAATTTAATAAACCAACTGTTATCGATTGAGTGTATACTAAATGCAAGACGTTTTTACACATTACCCTATCAAACCTCATGCTAACAACCCATGGCATTTATCAGATTCCCCATGTCCTAGTTTGGAAAATTAATAATAGTTACCATTTTTAGAGCATTAGTGATAAAAACCAGGCTCAGAGAGGTTAGATAACATTGCCAAGGTCACTCAGCTGGTAAATGATAGTCACTTACACATTGTACAAATGTTCCCTGAGTACCTAGTTGGGGCTGGGAATTCAGTATAACTCAGTTATTCCTTTTTTAAAAATTTTCTCTAATGTTTATTTATTTTTTGAGAGAGAAAAGAGATACAATGCAGCAAGTGAGGGGCACAGAGAGATGGAGACACAAAACCCGAAGCAGGCTCCAAGCACAGGGCCCAACATGGGACTCAAACCCACAAACCTCAAGATCATGACCTGGGCCAAAGTCATATGCTTAACTGACTGAGCCACACAGGAACCCTAGTTTAACTCAATTATAAATTAAAGCATGCCTGTCAGGAGCCTGCTTCGGATTCTGTCTCCCTGTCTCTCTGCCCCTCCCCCTGTTCGCCCTCTGACTCTCTCTCTCTCTCTCTCTCTCAAAAATAAATAAGCACTAAGAAAATTTTTTTAAGTGTGCCCACCCCCCCAAAGCTATGTCATCATGCTAATACTCAGTACCTCAGCATGAGACCTTACTTGGAAATCGGGTCTTTCTAGAGATAACCAGGTCAAAATGAGGCTGTTAGAGTGAGCCTAATCCAGTATGACTGGTGTCCTTCTGAAAGGGGGGTCTGGACCCACAGACACAGACATACAGACACACGAAGACGATATGAAGAAACACAGAGAGAAGCCGGCCACATGCCTAGAACACTCCATCTATAAGCCACAGTTCAACAAGGATTGCCAACAAACCGCTGAAGCTACAGAGGTGAGGAAAGACCCTCCCCTACAGCTGTCCAAGAGAGGGTGGGGCCCTGCAGACACCTTGCTGTCAGACTTTGAGCTTCCACTGCTGGGAGACAACGTCTATTGTTTTAAACCACCCAGGCTGTGGTAGTTTGCTACAGCGGCCCTAGTCTACAAATACCGTTGACCCCTGAACAACGCAGGAATCAGGCACCTCAATTCTCTCCTGCTCAGTCAAAAATCCATGTGTAACTTTTGACTCCTGAAAAACTTTAATAGCCTACTGTTGACCAGAAGCCTTACTGATAACACGAACATTCTATTAACACATATTTTGTATGTTATACATATCATATACTGTATTCTTCCAATGACACCTATTTTTGCTTCATTTTTTCAGGATTTCTAGGCTACATGGTTTGTCTGCGAGTTTCTCCAAATTGTCATGAATCTCGAAAAAATTTTCCAATATATTTATTTTTAAAAAAATCTATGAATAAGTGGACCAGTACAGTTCAAATCCATGTTAAGGGCCAACTGTATAAGCAATGAACAGAATAAAGGCTGTCTACCACAGAACTTACATTTTCCCGAAGGAGACAGATGATAAACAAGACGTGGTAGTATTAGGAAGTCCAACGAGGCAAGATACAGGGTTAGAAAATGCTGTGCAAAAGCAATTTTTGAGTTTAGACAGGGAGGTCAAGAAAGAGCTCTCTCACTGGAAAGGTAATATTTGAACAAAGACTAGATGAAATCAGACAGCGGGCACATACAGTCCGGGCACCTTATTCCACACAGAAGGAGCAGTGGGTCCAAAGGTCCTGCTCCACATAGTCAGGGAACAGCAACAGGACACAGTCAGTGAGGAGCTGAGTGGCTGGAGGTGAGTCCAGGGAGGGGAGGGGCGAGTGGACCGTGGACAGCGTCCAAGGCCACTGTAATGACTGTGGCTTTTGCACTGAATGAGATAAGAAGCTTCTGGGGGTTTTGCCCAGAAGAATGGCATGATCTGACCTGCATTGTCAAAGGATCCTTCTGGCTGCCAAAGACAGTTCCGGCTGTAGTAGGTCAAGAGCGGAGGGACATGGGAGGCTGTCCCCACAGTGTAAGAAGACAGGAATGTGAATCAGTGGGGCAGGGATGGAGTCAAGAGAAAAGCTGCCCTCGGGAGATTTCAAATGTAACCGTGTCAGTCTGCTGATGGGGCTGATGTGGGACACAAACCCACCCCTCCACCCATCCATGTTGGTTGGAGGCTGGAGCGATTTGCAGAATGGGGGTGACCACTTACGGAGATGGCCAGATCTGAGGAGAACAGGGCTTGCTGCAGAGGATGGGGAGAATGGGACCAGGAATTTGCACCTGGACCCCTTATGTGGGAGAGCCCTGCTGTGAACCCTTCCTATCTGCCAAAGACTGCCTTATACCAAGGTGTCCTGCGCAGCCTATCACTAGCCTTTTCTCATGGAAACAGTAGCAGGAAACAACTAGCATCCAGTGCGATCCGAAAGGTTCCCACAACATGAATCCAGCAGCCGCAGGGGACAGGAGCTTGTAGTGAGAGCCGAAAACAGTCTTCTATGGTGGCTCTTGGGAGGCCAGCTGGGCAGACCTCACTGTGGAGGGTGGTACAATCAGGAGCAGACAGTGACAGGGCCTTGTGCCAGCCTCTGCAGACTTGAGCTGGCTCTAAGAAGATGCTCAGGAGAAAGTGTGCACGAGAGAGCGAGCTCTGTCCCCAGCCTCTTCCCCCATTTCTGTGCAAAGCATGATTCTGCACATGACTGGGGAGGAATGAAAAGAGCCTCCAAAGGTGACCCCTCAATCTGGGTAAATCTGGTAGGTAGACCTTTGAGTTGCATGTGTTAGAATAAAGGGGAGCCCCGCTTCAGGGTCTCCTGGGTGGCTGTCAGTTAAGCATCCGACTGGCTCAGGTCATGATCTCATGGTTCATGGGTTCGAGCCCCTCGTCGGGCTCTGTGCTGACAGCTCAGAGCCTGGAGCCTGCTTTGGATTCTGTGTCTCCCTTGAACTCTACCCCTCCCCAACATGTGCACATGTGTGAGCATGCTTGCTCTCTCTCTCTCTCAAAAATAAACATAAAAAATTAAAAATAAATAAAGATTAAAAAGGGGAGCCCCACTTCAGAAGAACTAATCTACAAAACTAAGTATACAGAAGAGGCTAATTAAGAGCTCTAGGCACATCAGTAAAGTTTATTCCATTTTATAATAAGATTCACCACCGGGTGGGGTAGGGTATGGCTGTCCTCAGTCTGTGCTCAAACACCAACCTCGCATGTCCCCGCCCAGGCCACGGCCACAGGCATCAGCACTAACTCGGCAATGAGAATATTTAGAATGCGAAGTGAGGATGGGGGGAAAAGACAGCAAGAAGACCCTGACAGTCCTGCCTCTTAAAGTCCCTGGTCCTCATCCTCTCCAAAGTGACCCCCATCTGCACAGCCCATGGTCCCAGAGGTGCCTCCCGCCACGTCTCCCCGCCCCAGACCAGTGCTCGGCACTGCAGCTGCAGAACCCATGGCACAGGCCTATGCTTTGCGGGGTCAGGGCTGCCTGTGTGTGCAGCCCTCTCGAGAACCACCGTGCCCATGCGACTGTAACCAGCCCTGGTGCATCTGGGGCCCTCAACAGTTGCAGGGCACTCAGGGAGTGGAGAAGAGCCAGGAAACGCATCTCAGCTGTGAAGAGTAAGAAGATGGGAAAGGAAACCAGAATCCTCCCGTGCCAGGGCCAGAGAGACCTGGCCCAGAGGGGGGATGTGGCTTCTCCGAGGTCATAAAGCCAGTTAAGAGGCCTGGAGAGCCTGGAACTCAGGACTCTGCCCTTTCTCTCGATCCCCCAACAACACCACCCCAAGTCAAAAGGAGGGGTTTCATGGGGTTGCTCGTCTCCGTGATAAATCTAAGGATGGGAACCAGATGCGGAGACACAGAAGCAGGAGGACAGCCCCGGTGTTGGGACCCCCATGGTGGGCCATGTGGCTGCAAGATGCCAGCTTGGCAGGACCAAAGCCTCCCTCTCTGCCAAGAAGGGATGTGGGGATCATAAGCAGTTTTTCCATGGCACAAAGCCCTCCCGTAGCTGCAGACGCTGGCTGAGTCACAGATGAGTCACAGGAGGAGCCTCGGTGAGGAGACAGGCTCTCCCACGCGGGCCCCAACTCCCTGCCCACCTACTGGATGCTAGCTGCCCTGATGGGACCTTGCTCAGGGTCATTCAAGGTCAGAGAGATTTAAGACAAGACTCGGGGGGCACCTGGGTGGCTTAGTCGGTTAAGCGTGCGACTTTCGCTTAGGTCATGATCTCGCGGTTCGTGGGTTCGAGCCCCGCGTCGGGCTCTGTGCTGACTGCCAGCTCAGAGCCTGGAGCCTGTTTCAGTCTGTGACTCCCTCTCTCTGACCCTCCCCTGCTCACGCTGTCTCTCTCTCTCTCCTAGAAATAAATAAAGCCTTTTAAAAAAAAAAAAAAAAAAAAGACAAGACTCGGTAGGTAGACTTTTGAGTTGCATGTGTTAGAATAAAGGGAGCCCCACTTCAGAAGATCTGATTTACAAAACCTGAGTACACAGAAGCAGCTAATTAAGAGCTCTAGGCGCAGCAGGAAAGTTTATTCCACTTTATAATGAGATTCACCACCAGGCTGGGTAGGACGTGGCTGTCCTCAGTCTGTGCTGGAACCCCAGCCTCACGTGTCCCTGCCCAGCCTACGGCCACAGGCATTAGGAATAGATTTTTCCATTCACAATGGCTACTTTCCAATCATCCCTTTGGGATAGTGGGAAATGGCACACCGGGATCTAAAACCTATGGGGATATGAGCTTGGGGGCAGAGATGGGGGACAGGGTCCGTGCCCCTAGTTTGAAAGTGAGTTCCGGGAAGGCGAGGCCTTCCTTCCAACTACTGTAGTCATGTTGTCCCATGACCTTGTTTTCTCAAGCCTCCCCTGCTGCTTTCACTTGGGCAATAAAATTATTCCACAGGCATTACTTGTAGAGAACGTGCTTAGAGACGAACCCCTTTCTCTGCTCTCTTCTACCTTTGCTTCTGGAAAGGTTGTGATTTGACCTCGAGCAAACCTAAGTTCAACTGCCATTCCCTGGTTCACCCTGACTCTGCTGAATTCTGTAGGCTTCAATTTTCACACCTATAAAATGGGAATAATAGTACCCTGCAGCACCTAGAATACAGGGGGCACTCAAATGACAAAGATTGTTATTATTTTTCAGCCACTGGGTATATGTGGGTGACTGTCTGTGAGGCAGGGGCTCTGAAGGTTGATAGGAGTTCATCTCGAAACATGAAGGAATTTAAGAAGGAAAGTTGTAGGGGCTGGGCCATTTCAAACAGAGCAGTGTGTTTGGAAAGCAGTAAAATGCGAACAAGATCCCAAGAGAGGCAAAATTGCTATTTCATAGCATCATCAAAGGGAAACGTTCTAAGCAAATTGTTAACACGTGAATATGCCAGGCTGTGCATCCTACTGTGCATGGCAGCTTGTGAAATTATAACAAAGCAAGTAGTCCTTTGCTCTGCACTCGCTACTGGAAAAAGTATGAATCACAGAAGTTATTAAAAGACTCATAATGTGAAAAAGAGTGACTTTAAACTCATTCAATCTAACCTTTCATTTTACAGATGGAGAAACAGAGAAAAAGGAGAGCATCGCCTCTCAGTTGGTGGGCTGCCCTTCTTGTCATTTGACGCGAGGTGGCTGTGGAGGGTCCGGCAGAGAAGTCCAGGGACGTTTCCCCCCTGAAGATGCTGGCCTGGCTGGTGCCTGCTACTCTGAGGTTGACCTGCTTCTGAAGCCTGGCCTTTGTGAAAGACGCTCCAATGCACTTTGAGTGTCTTAACAGGGTGAGGATTTTCAATTGACCCCTTCCCTTTCGTGGATTAGTTCCACTGAGTGACTTGTTAAATGGAAAATACCTGAACTGTGTCATTTCCTCCATGCATATGGTTATGCAGTTCTTACATTCCAGGGTCTTTTTCTATCTCATGAAAAACCGAACATTTTTTTCCCCTTAAATTAATGAACAGTCTAGCCAGGTTTGAGGGTGTTTCCTGACCTCAGACATTACTGCCTCTCTTTTTTTTCATGTTCATGGGTCACATGACACACATTTATTTGCTATCCAATAAAATATCCTATCCTGCATTTAGAATATAATTGACAATAAAAACACTTCCTGAGTGTTCACATTCTAGTTGGGGTAATATACTTGAAAGGTTAACCAGCAATTCAAGGCTATATGTGATTAAATGCTCCAAAATCTCAGAAGCAAAAATGGATGCTATTTAATGTCCTACTAGGTCTCTGTAGAGAGGCTAAGGCTGGAGCTGAGTCTGGAAGGGCAAGTGATCTTATTGCTCTGAGCCCCTGAAGGGCAAGGACCAGGACTTTTCAGCTGTGGACGTATCTAAAGGGACCACGCCTCTGGGGCCCAGCTCTCACAGTTAGTGTTTGCTGAATTAACAGATAGCTTGCATTAACTGGATTCCCAACTGAATTAATGGATAGCTAGAGACAGCCATGGAGGGTTTCCTAGGCTGCGAAAACAACATGAACAAACCCATCAAGCATGTAGAGATAAGCTTTCTGTGTTAAGAAACTCCAAGAACAGTCCGGAGGCAAGAAGGCTTCCCATTCAGAAGTGGTGAGAAGAGCGACCCAGGTTGGTCGGGTCCATTGAGGCCAAGACAGAATGGTTTCTGCATTATGCTAAGGCAACGAGGACTCACAGAAATTTTTGTAGTTAGGAGGTAAACGGTGTGAGAATTAACCAGTAACACTGGGTGAAAAGGTGAACGTGGGAGGTACTTTAGTTGTGTGTCCACCCAAGTGGATATCCTAGGTTCAAATCCCAGCTCTGTCATTTCTTGGCAGAGCCGATCCTGCGCTTATTCTTGGTTGTTGCTCTTTCATATGTGACTTAGAAACAATAATAGGACCTCCCACATGGTTATGAGGAGAACTAAATGAGACACTTTACCAGAAGTACTTGTTAGCATAACGCCTGAGGCATCGTAGGCTTTAACGAGTAAGGAAGTCCTTGCCATTTCCCAACCCCTACAAGTTTTCCCCGAGTCCACCATTCAGGCAGCCTGCACAGTCTGCACTGTGCAGTTCATAAATTAAGTTCTATCTTCTTCTTCACAACCAGCCGACTAGAACTTTCACACTACGGATATGCAATCTGTTAGGCGACCGAAATAGTGCATTCAATTCTTGCACCATCTCACCACCCGACCAACTCCTGCCAGGACTGAACTGAAAAGAACTAAAACACTTTTCAAGGAAGTCTCAGCATTCAAAAATCCCTTCTGGGCCAGCTTCAAGGCTCAGCCATCCCCAAGCGGCACTGGATTCCAGCTCACTGGTTTCCAGTGCTGGTTGGCAGGCCCACAGCTTTGCAGGAAACGCACCATTTAATATGGACTCAAGCATCAGCTAAAATATGAAAATTACTGGACTATCTTGCATATATGACTACAAGGATTTCAAATTCTTTTCTGATTAATAAATTACAAACTTATTGTCAAATGCTACTGATTTATAATGTTTGCCATTGTCTGTTATCTCGATCCACAGGTGCTAAATATACCACTACTCCCATGTAAGAGCCTTTAATCTTTTTTGACATTTGTTTTTTTTAAATATTTTTTAATGTTTATTTCTTTTTGAGAGAGAGAGAGAGAGAGAGGCAGAGTGTGAGCGTGGGAGGAGCAGAGAGAGAGGGAGACACAGAATCCGAAGCAGGCTCCAGGCTCAGAGCCAGATGCAGGGCTTGAACCCACAAAGCGCGAGGTCATGACGTGAGCCGAAGTCAGACGCTTAACTGACTGAGCCCTCCAGTTCCCCTCTTTTGACATTTTAAAGCAGAGTGCATGAGTGTGATCATCAGGAAAAAACACAGGAAGGACAAGGAAAAAAGTATGGAACACCTTTCTTCAGTAATACGGAGTCGTGCGCCTAAGTCCAAGATAATGAATAAAATAACCCAGTGAGTAAACCTGATGAAATAAGCAGAAAGGTGTCAGAAATGGCCTTTTCCCTTGCCCCCAAGATCCTGGGGGCAGATTCCCAGCAGTCAGAAACATTTCAAATCAAAGTGTTTACTTCTCTTCCCTGGCCCCACAAAATAGATGTCAGTACACAAAGAGCATCTCTCTACTCATAAATCCCAGGGTTTTTAACCCAGAGAGGAGTCAGCCAAGAAAAACATCAGGAAGCAAACCTGGGAAGTGTTCGCAGTGCCTCCAAATGGCTCCTACCTGTGCGGCCGTTCAGGAGGATCGGCTTGCCCTCCAGCCCTCCTCTCACGGGGATGACGGTGATCTTATACTCTGTCCCGGGCTGCAGACCTGCAAGCAAACAGCCAGCCGGTGTCCGATGAGTTCGGGCTCCAGACCCTCGCCCCAGCCCTGCTCTCCCCCAGGATTTCTCCTGTGAGGGGGCTGAGGGGCTGTGCTCTCCCCACCCCCCCGGAGGCTAATCTAAGGCAGAGAAAGGGCAGCAGGACCAGTGAGATACGAGGCATGGTCGAGGGGCTTGTGAGGGACCAAGGGGCCAAGGATGAGGTGGGCCTGACGCAGCTCCCTTCTTGGGCCACCAAGCACCAATTTCCCGATTTTATGTACATCCCGAATGTTTTTCTGCCCCCCGCAATCCTTTTCCCTCAAAAGTTTTTTTCCATCTCATTGTACTAATTAGCCTCACTGTGTTCTGTCATTTTCTCCTTTGCTTTGTCTTTTTTTGTTGCCGTGGTTTGTTATTCCTCTGTAGCAGCAATTCAAACGACTCTTCTTCACAGCACAGGTATCCAGACTGGGGCAAAGTGCAGACGAATAGCGCACACGTGAGGCCCACACACTGTCCTCCACGCTGCAAATACTGGGACCCCCACAGATGTCCTTTCAAGATGGAATCACGGAGTGGACAGCAGAATGAGGCTCCAGAGGAGAACTGAACCATGGAACTAAGAAGCTGGAGGGCCCCTCTCCCTGCATAGGCCGCTTCCAAGGGTATTCATGTGGGTATTCATGATTGTGTATTGTTTACCTTAAAGAGATCCCTGAAAATTCTATAAGCTTCAGGAGCCACAAATCATGATCCAGCCCTGCAGGGCCTTGTTTCCTTAGCAGCCATTGGATTTCCAGCGCTCAGCAGTTCACTTGCTCATCGGGGACAAGGACATCCCCACCCAGGGCCCCCGGCATGAGTCTTTCCATACAACAAGCCAAACAACCCAATGTCTCTTTCTCATTCTCTCCCCTTCTCTCTCTCTTTCTCTCTCTCTCTCTTTCACACACATGCATGTGTGTGCGCGCGCCCACACACACACACACACACACACACACACACACAGTTCTTCCAAAAGCAACATCTGTGCCAGTATATCCACCCTGAGACACAGGAAGTTTTCAAGAGGACATTGGACCTGTGATCTGTAGATCAGGTGCTCTGAGATTCCAGCGTCAGCTCTGGGATGCTGGAGCAAGCACGGCCTGCAGGCCTACAGAATGGGCTCATGTCTCATGGTTTCCGGGGTCAGAGTTCAAGTGATTCCTAGGGCCCCAGGACCCTCTGTGCATGCTGTCCCCACCTTGGCACCCACAGCAAACATCTCATTCGCCCAGTGTTAGCTCTTACCGGTGATGTCGTAGCGGCTCTTGGGGTCACTGCTCTTGGGCACAGTGACCTCAGCTACCTCCTGCCCCGTCAGGGGACCATACTGCAGCTTGTAGTAGTCCACCTCGGTCGGGGGGTTCTCCCACTCCACATCCAGGGAGCTCTCAGTCTCCTCAGTCACCCACGCAGTGCCAAGCACAGCCGGATCTAGGGCAGGGGTCAAGGAAGGCAGGAGAAAGCTGTCAAGAGCAGCGGTCCAGCAGGTCTGAACAGGCCCTTGGCTTCCAGGTCAGTGCCCTTTCTTGGCACGTTGAGAGCATGCTTCAGCCCAGGACACAGTCCTTAAGAGATGTCTAAAACTACCAAAGTAGCAAATAAACTGTTAATCCTCAGTTAACAGTTAATCAGGCAGACTATCTTCTGGAAAGCCTTCTGTCCCCCATCCCTTTCCATCAAATGCCACATTGCCTTCCCTGCCCCAGCTGCCGTGGGCCGAGTCCTGGGCCACAGCTCTCTGACTGGCCATCCAAACCCGCAGGCCCTGGGGGGCAGACTGCTCTGAATGAAACACCCCCTTTAGCAGAAGTGACTCAAGATTCATGGAAGGGCCCCTCAAAGGCTGCACCCCAGCATGAGAACAGGCTCTCCCATGTAAGGTGTGGGAAACACCTTCGAAGTTTTCTTATCCTCTGTCTCCCAAAGTACAGCTCCCTCCTCATCTCTCAGATCCTCCAACAAGGACTAACCCTAGGCCAAACTATAAAGTGAGTGAACCTTCATTTGGTTCTTCTGAGGATCCTTCTGGCATTTTCTACCACAGTTTAAACCTGGCACCCTCAGCTGCCCAATTTGTCCAGCCTGCAGAGGAGAGTTATTGGGCCCATTTATTCATAGCAAGTATTAATGGATAAATGTTTCCCCCCTCCCCTCAGTAAACAATGAAATTATAATGATGAATACAAAGGAATGGATCACTGGTATGGCTCCAAGAACTTTTTAGAGTAGTGGCCGGGGACGGGACTGGGTCTCTGAGAGCACTTTGTTCTCCAAAGGCCGTATCCCAGGTGGATGTGGTCTGACCTGAAGTCTGGAACAGGGAAGACAAGTCCCTAGACTCTCAGCCTTGACCTTCTCCTCGGTCACATGCCCACCTTCATCACCTTGGCGGTGCTCCCACCTAGGCTCACTGACCACTTGTCAAGGACATGGGGCAGAGAATTTGTGCATCAGGCAGGGGTGAACATGGTGCTCTCAAGGTCCCTGGGCTCTGATGTTCCTGATTTACTCAGTTATGAACAAAGTAGCTCACGGAATTCTGTGAGAATTTTCTCCCACCTGCTGGCTTCTACCGCCAACCTCCAAGCTCTTCCTTCAAAAATGGGAATTCCTTGAGGCTCCTGGGTGGCTCAGTTTGTTAAGCATCCAACTTCAGCTCAGGTCATGATCTCACAGTTTGTGGGTTCAAGCCCCACACAGGGCTCTGTGCTGACAGTTCAGAGCCTGGAGCCTGTTTCAGATTCTGTATTTCCCTCTCTCTCTGACCCTCCCCTGTTCATGCTCGCTCTCTCTCTCTCTCTCTCAGAAATAAAACATTAAAAATTAAAAAAAAAAAACCCACAAAGATGGGAATTCCTTGAGGGGAACAGGTCAAAAGGTGAGTAATGGAAGTGAGTCAAGAATCACAGAAGGGTCCTATGCAGCTTGCAAATGAAAAAGTGGAGACTTAATGAAAATATTCAAGATTATCAGGGGGATAAGTATCTCTCAGACTGCGGCTCCCCTGAGAAGCAAATAAGAATGGGTTTAACATGAATCAGATTAGACAGAAAGACAAGTGTCACAGCTATAAGGGTTTACAAGTCCCTAGAGCAAAAGCCGAGAGGGGTTACTAAGACTTTGAGAAAAGATGTCTCTGCTTTTTATTGGGAGGATTTGGGTACTGGCCTCTCTGAAGGCGGAGGCAGCCACAGACAAAAACGGGAGAAAGAAGAAAGCAGCCCAACAGTGGGGGACTAGCCTGCCTCTCACAGGTTGGCTGGGTGTGCTCCACTGGACACAAACAGTTGCACAGAACATTAACATCAGGGAAGCCACTGTGTGGCCATGATAGATCAAGACAAAACAGGTCCATTCTGTGATCACGTCTGAATACAGGCAAAAACATGAACATGGTCCAAACCACATAAACGACTCAACATTCTCTCTCCTGACTAATAGGAGTGACTACCCTTTCTTTACTGATGATGGCTTTAGCCTCTCACTAGTCTGTTCTTTCTAGATAAGGTTCACTAAGTTACCATTGAATTAACTCCTCTTCCCGACCAGCATGCAAGCCAAAGCAAACCCCTGCCGCCTTTGACTTCCCCCAAATCACCAAAATGCAAGCCCCAATTGTATCCCAGTCCTTTCTAACGCCCATACAGAGATGCCCACAGCCCCTGAGGTGTGTTGTCCCACGCCCCAAGTCAATAAACCCAACCTGCTCAACTCCAGGAGTGTCCCGAGGGATCTACAGTTGGAGGGAGCTGACAAAGTCAATTGCAAGTTGTGCTCACAGGATGACAGGTCCTTCGCGGCCCTTTCCAACACATAGCCACCCCACCCCCACCACCAAACAGGAAAGGCAGCCTGATGTTTCTGCAGAGACAACTATGTGCCCCAAACCCCAACCATCCGGGTCTCCCCGGATCTTTCCCCAGGAGTTTCACGAAGGGTGGAGGCAGATGATTTTTATCAGCCTCTAAAACACAGTGCATGGTACACAGTAGATGTTCAGTAAAATACAATGAGTGAATGAATGGATCAGAAGCACTCAAATAAGAGGACCAAGAAGGTCTAAGAACTTTCATGAGAAAACAAGAATTTTAACTAGGAAGCAGGGATGTTTGTCCTTCAGCCAGTGAGTCACCAGAAGATCAGAGGGCAGGATAGAGACTTCAGGCAACGGATCTCCTTCCCTCCCTCGTAGTGAGGGCATGGTGGATGGCCTGCATCTCTACCAAAAGTGCCCCCTAGGCAGCCTTCTTCCCACAGCTCTTCTTGGGTCCAATTTCCATCCCTCGTCCTTCAGAATGAGGCTGATCCCCACTGAGGCCAGTCCCATAGTGTTTCACCAGCCAAATCCCACCCATGCCTCTTCACCAGACCGTCTTCAATGACACTGTTTATTCCCTCTCTTTCCTGCTAGATAAATCTGATACAGGTGGCTTCGGCAAATCTTTACCCATCCCAACTTGAACTTGCTGAATGGCCTCAAAAGTTCAACACGGGCTTGAGGATGCAGATAGATGTGCTCCTTGACTGCTTGTATGTGGGTGCAGGGCCACTGGACCCTGCTAACCTCAGGGGGCAGAGAAGTCCCCTTGAGCCCCAATCCAGCAGGCTCTATCACCGACTTGGAGGAGCAGAGAGAGGGGAGCAGGAAATGAAACTGTTTTCTCCAGAAACTAGGAGGGCAGCACCCATGATTTCCAACCCCAAATCTGGGCACCGTTCTGAGCAGTTGAAGGGTATTTGTGGGCGGGGGGGTATGGAAGAAAGCATTTAAAATGGGGCCTTCCCCGGGAACCCTGGGGAACCTGGCTCTCTCCTCACCAGTGGTGGCAAGCAGGTGCTGCGGGCTGCTGGAAACCTCCTTCTTCACGTTGTGCAGGGTAACCATGTACTTCGTGCCGGGCAGCAAACCGAGGATCTCATAGCTGTGCTGCTCCTTGGGCACCTGGACCTGCTTCCCCGACAGCTCCTCTCCCAGAGGGTAGTAGCTGAGGAGGTAGTGGTCCACCT
The DNA here is from genome assembly GCA_017311185.1 of Proteles cristata cristata. Taxonomy (NCBI): domain Eukaryota; kingdom Metazoa; phylum Chordata; class Mammalia; order Carnivora; family Hyaenidae; genus Proteles; species Proteles cristata. Next base: position 770,878 of record JAESUZ010005116.1, on the reverse strand, counting down.
CGCTGGCCGGCTCCCAGCTCACCAGCAGGGAGTCCTCCGTGCTCCTGAGCAGCTGCAGGCCCTGGGGGGCCACCACTGTATGCAGAACAGGGACAGGCGTGCAGTGGGTGAGGCGGGGGCAGGAAGGGGGGATGCATCACCAGTGTGTATTCACTGAGCACCTACTGTATACTTAACACCATGGTGTGCTGTGCTGAGCACCACTCTGGACACCCCTTCCTTCCTCACCACCACACACCCCACGCCACCCACCAGAAGTTGCGTTGTTGGGAGTTAACACTGATTCCCTCATCCCCAGACACACACACACACACACACACACACACACACACACCCCGCCATCAGATCACATAAGACCACCGGTCCTGAAACGTGGAACTTAACTAATGCCAACCCCAGGGCCCCACCCTGGGCCCACCGAATCAGAAACGCAGGCCGACCCAGCAATCTGTGTTTAACAAGCCCTGCGGGGGCTCTGACATGGGCTGGACGCCGAATCCCCCCGCCCCCGCATGCCCCGAGGACAGAGGGAACAGGGTTCCAGGGTGCCCTCGGTTGGGCCTCAGCGCTCTCACCCTGAGCGCAGTCTGGGCCGCGGAAGCCCTCCTCGCAGTAACACTCGCCCGTGTCGCAGAAGCCGTGGCCGCCGCAGTCGCCGGGGCAGCGGCGCTCGCTGCAGTCCTCGGACGTGAAGTCCTCGTGGCACTGGCACGCGCCGCGCACGCACACGCCGTGGCCGCTGCAGTCCTCGGGGCAGGCGGGGTAGGCGCAGTCGGCGCCCACGTAGGGCGCGTCGCACTCGCAGCGGCCGTGCACGCAGCGCCCGTGGCCGCTGCACGCGCCGGGGCAGGTGGGCCGCTCGCACGCGGCGCCCTCCCAGCCCTGCTCGCAGCGGCAGCCGCAGGTCTCCGGGGAGAAGGTCCCGTGGCCGCTGCAGTGGCCGTTCGCACCTGCAGGCGAGAGGAAGCAGGCTGGGGGTGGGGAGGACCTGCGAGCGGCCCTCCCCTTCCCTGGAGCCCCGCTAAGAGCGGGCTGGTGGCTCCCGGGCGCTTTCTCTAAAGGAGGGCTCAGGGCCCCCGAGGAAGACAGGGGTCCGCTCTTTCGGTCCCTGATGGGACTCTGACCTGTGACATCTACAAACGGTGCCCTCCTTTTATGCCCCCAGAGCCACGGGAAGTCCCCTTCCCTTTTTCCTTCTCAGCCAAGTGCTGGGTGAATTCGAGTTCCCTCCTCTCTCAAAGGCAGTCATTCTTGAGAGCCCAAAAATGAGGGCACGTTCACGTCTCCAGCCTGGGCGCCAGCGCAGAAGCTTCTCTCTCTCTCTCTCTCTCTCTTTTTTAATGTTTATTTAGTTTTGAGAGAGAGAGAGACACAGAGTGTGAGCAGAGGAGGGGCAGAGAGAAAAGGAGACACAGAATCCGAAGCAGGCTCCAGGCTCTGAGCTGTTAGCACAGAGCCCGATATGGGACTGGAACCCACGACGTGAGATCATGACCTGAGCCCGAGTCGGCTGCTTAACTGACTGAGCCACCCTGGCATCCCGCAGAAGCTTGTCTTATTTTGGCTGGAGGTTGCTGGACCTAGCAGTTTGGGGCTGAGCCCAAACTGAATCCTGGCAAAGTGGGCCTGCAGAAGCTACAAAATGGCCACTCTCAGTATGGGGGTGAAGGGTGGAAGAAGGGATTACCCAGGCTCCCCTCTCTGACTCCAGGCAGCAAGCGACAGTTGAAGGCCTTCAACAGCACTGGCTCCTGCTTCTCAGAACACCCCCTTTCCTTCCTAGAAACTTTGGAGGTCCAGGCCCCACCTCAGCGCCAATTCCATCCTGTTTCATTCACGGCAGTGTCCCTGGTGCCTAGTTCTGTGTCTGATTTATAGGAGACTCTCAATGGTAGCACTTCCTCCAGCATTAAAAGGCATGCCAGCATACCCCCAGATACTTGGAATTATCTACTATGGGCCAGGAAACTGATGTTTGTCTACAGTCCTCAGAACTAGACTAGTGGATAGATTTATCCTCATAGGGCACTTTAGAAAACTTAAGGAATTGACCCAGAGGCACACAACTAACAAGCAGCAAAATGCGTTTACACCCAGTCCTGTCTAGCTCCAAAACTGACCATCTTTCCTGTCTTGCCCACTGCTCCCCCTCCCTGTAGAGATTGGATACACAGGTCAATGTCACCTTAAGAGTTGGTGGTCCACTGAGATACCACCTCACGCCAGTTAGAGTGGCTAAAATGAGCAGATCAGAGAACTCTAGATGCTGGCGAGGATGTGGAGAAACGGGCACCCTCCTACACTGTTGGTGGGAATGGAAACTGGTACAGCCCCTCTGGAAAACAGTGTGGAGATTCCTCAAAAAATTAACAATAGAAACCCAGCAATAGCACTGCTAGGAATTTACCCAAGGGATACAGGAGTGCTGATGCATAGGGGCACATGGACCCCAATGTTCATAGCAGCACTCTCCACAATAGCTAAAACATGGAAAGAGCCTAAGTGTCCATCAACAGATGAATGGATCAAGAAGATGTGGTTTATCTATACCATGGAATACTACATGGCAATGAGAAAGAATGAAATCTGGCCATGTGTAGCAACATGGATGGACCTTGAGGGTGTTATGCTGAGCGGAATAAGTCAGGCAGAGAAGGACAAATACCATATGTTTGCACGTATAGGAGGATTAGGAGGAACTTAACGGAGGACCATGGGGGAGAAGAAGGGGGGAAATAGTGGGGGAGAGGGAGCGAGGCAAACCGTGAGACTCTTGAATGCTGAGAACAAATTGAGGACTCATGGGTGTGGGGGGAGGGGGGATGGGCATGGAGGAGGGCACTTGTGGGGATGAGCACTGGGTGTTATGTGGAAACCAGCTTGACAATAAACTATTTGTTAAAAAAATTTAAATTAAATTAAAATAAATAAAATAAAATAAAGTTTCTCATAAAAAAAAAAAGAGTTGGTGGTCCCTCTCTACTGAGACTCACGGATGCTTCCTGGAGCCAGTGACAAGGATGAGACCCCCACCCCGCTCTAAGAAAACCCAGAAGGAGGCGGGAGCACACCAGACTCCCAGAGAACTCCTGGCACACGGAAGGTGCCCATCGATTGCTTGTTGAGCGAATACAAGATGAGAAAGCTCACCTTGGCAGCAGCGCTGAACATGGCACTGCTCCTTCACCTCCGCCATCTCGTCCTCCAGCTTCCTTACTCGGGCCAGGAGGGCTTGGACGCTGCCTGCCAGCTCACAGTCCTTTTGTGGCGTCTGCAGGCGGATGTTGTGCCTGAAGATGATGTTCTGTTCCTCGGCCTCCCCCGGGGCCGGCAGCGAGTCCCCCTCATCACCGAGGGGCTGAGGGTCAGTCTCCACCTGGACCAGAGCGGACTTGGGCACATCAATCTTGTAGGTGTGGCTGACGGTTACCTGTTGCTCCTTGTCGCTGCAGCCGTGAGGCTCGAGGGTGGCCGGGGCCGAGGCCCCCAAAAGCACGGAGCCAAAGAGGAGCCCCAAGGGGAACCAGAACATTCCCTGGAGACTCATCCTTGGGGAGATGGGGAGAAGATCAGCTCGGAGACCTGTGTCCAGAAGAGATGCAAATGCGCCATGGAGATTTGCTGGCGAAATCAGTCTTTGTAGTGGATTGTAGGAGGCCACACGGGACTGAGAACCCAGCAGAATGACCTCATCCTATATCTCCTGAGGGTCCAAACTAAATTTTGTATTCCTTCTCCTGCCTCCTGTCTTTGCTTACACTGGTCACTGCCTGGGACACCCTCCTCTTCACCTCTAATTCTATTCTCACCTGACTTCTAGGGATAAGGAAAACAATTGTAACAAGGCTTTGATCCCTGCAAACCTAGTCTATACCACACCCTAAGTAATACCCCCCCCAATAACACCACCTACAGAACAGCCGCACATGGAGGACATGCTATGTGCCAGGCGCTGTCCTAAATGTTCTACGTTTATTAACTTATTCAAGCCTCACAGCAATGCTTCACAGAATATACTATTATTGCCCCATTTTGCAGATACAGCAAGTGAGACTCGGCTACCTAAAATGACTTGCCTACAGGCAAACAGCCAAGATGGCAGAATTTGAATCCAGAGTCCATGCTCATCACCACTGTGTCACACTGCTTTGCACACATGAGGAAACCAAGGCTCAAGCGACTGAGCCTGTTGTCCCCGGTGCCACAGCCAAGGAAGGGCAGAGCCTGTCCTCAAGAGGCAGCAGAAGAGCAGAATTTCTAATACAAATGATTTCTCCATGAAGCCTTCTCTTGTGCCCTCCCCCCCCCCCCCATCTCACTCCAGCTGGAAACTACCATCTCTCCTGCTGAGCATTCAGAGAAACATGTTGGTTCCTCTGCGGGTCTCTTCGTGGTCTGCCTTGTGTTATAGTTACCCTTGTATGCAGTTTGTTTCCCCATGAGGCGGTCAGCCTCTTAAGGACAGGACCCACGGCTGGAGCCCTCCCAAGGCAGGAGCACAGAGTCACCCAGGCCAAGGGGTCCAGCCACCCTCCAATCCGTGTTCAGTGGGCCTGGGTTGTCAGAGGTTTCACCTCTCTCTGGTTTGGCCCCCAGGAGGTGTGAGCCTTCAGCTCCCTCAGTGAGCGGAAGGACCCCCATCCCCAGCTCCTATCCAGGACAGCACGTCCTTGACCACTATCAGACCAAGGCTGGGAAGACACAGGAGGCCTAGCCAGTGCCTCACATTCACGCAGGGGCTCCCGCTCCCCAGCACACCTCTGGGCTGGGCTCTCACGGCCCCCTCTGCTAGAAACCGAGCTGCAGGGCTGCCTCTGGCCAATGGGCTCCTGTGACCAACTCAACACTTATAAGTGGTTGTACCGAGACTGAAGTCAGAAAGCCTAATCCTTTCCTGGAGGGGCTGACCCAGTCAAGCCCAGGCTCTCTCTCCCCATTGTGAGAGGCAGCAATGACGTGCTGGAAAGACTGATCAGGTCCTAGGTGTCTAGGCTTGGGAAGGCTGCTCATCCCCGCGTTACCGCTATACTCTGGCAGAGCGAGAATGCTAACACCTGCTCCACCACCGTGCCGAGCACACACTTAAGTGCTCAATAATGAGGTTTTGCTTTTAACCAACTACTAAGTGAGACTTCCTTTCCTTTCTCGTCTTTTCTATCCTGAAAAGAGATACAACAAAAATAACATCATTTTAAATAATTGTTAGAAGAGCAACAACCATGGAACCACCACCCAGCTGAAGACCTAGAATGTCGCCAGCGCCCTGGAAGCCCGCCACAGGCCCTTATTGGATGCTGCCTCTTTTCTTTTCTTTCTTTAAATGTTTATTTACTTCTGAGAGAGAGATCACAAACATGAGCTGGGGACGGGGAGAGAGAGGGGGGACACAGAATCCGAAGCAGGCTCTAGGCTCTGAGCTCTCAGTACAGAGCCCGACACAAGGCTCAAACCCACAAACCATGAGATCATGGCCTGCGCTGAAGTCAGACGCTTAACCGACTGAGCCACCCAGGTGCCCCACTGCCCACCCATTTTAAAGAGAGATGTTCTATTGGAGATTTTCTGCAGGCAGGTTGGTTTGAAGAGAAGGTAGAGGGCAAAAAGACCAGTGCCTGCCCCTTGCCCAGAGGATTCAGAGGTGGGGGGTTGCTGGAACAGCCTGCATAGCAGAGATCGCAGGGAGGCTACGGTGGGAGAGACCTGCGCCCCAGAGTTGGGGGAGACAAGACTATGATAAGTAGATCATAGATCATAGATCATAGTCCTGCATAAATCTATGCAGCTTACGATGGGGGCTGGGGCTGAGGGCAGCCCCCTGGCTCAGCAGGAATGGGCTTCCCGGCAGCCAGACCTCAGGAGGAGGTGCCCAGGCAGTGGAATGAAGACTGTCTGAAAAACCCAGGACAGAGTCGCACAAGAGGGAGCAGGTGGAGTGAGCACTGGTCTCAGCTACCACAACAAGGGCATCGGACGACCAGAAGGAACGTTAGTAGTAACTATCTAGTTAGTAGCTCTAACTAGGTAAAAATGCCTGTGCCCTTCTCTCTGACTCCCCTCCCTGCTGGTGACCTGGAGAAGCCAGAAGCAGCCGGCAAGTTGGGGGAGACAGCGGAGGAAGGAAGTCACCAGGGTCACTACCTGCCCTGTGGGTGCACCTGCAGACCCCAGGGTCAGGCCTAAGCTGTGTGAGAAGAAAACAGGTGGCCTGGATAGGAGATCAGGGCTCTCATATTGGGCGGATCTGCCCTTCACAAAAGGGCTTACTTCCCATACCAAAAGTAACCAGAAAAGCTCGGAATCTGCTTGAGAGTTTTGTCAGAGGATGGGGGAGGTGAGGAGGGCCAGAAGAGCAAGTCGGAAGGCAGGTATAGGACAAAAATAATGATATTTCAAGGGGTGCCTGGATGGCTCAGTCAGGTAAGAGTTGGACTCTTGGTTTTGGCTCAGGTCATGATCTCACGGTTTGTGAATTCAAGCCCCACATTGGGCTCTGCACTGGCAACACAGAGTCTGCTGGGATTCTTTCTCTCTCTCCCTCTCTCTCTGCCCCTCCCATGCTCATGTTTCCTCTCTCAAAATAAACAAATAAGCAAAAACTCAAAAAAAAATAATGATATTTCACAATTGCTATCTTCAAAAGTTCAACCCAATGGTAACACAGTCACGCACATAGCCGCATGTTCACCCCCCAAAATGTGGACTGAGGCTCAGGGGCATCAAGCAATGTGCCCTTGATTATGCAGCAAAAGTATAAGGCTGCAGAATCAAACCGGTCTACAGAGTGTTCACTAACTGAGCCCTTAAGCCTTGAGTACCTCTGTCACCACCCCCGCCCCCCCAATAACCACACACATTGATCTCAAAGCAACTTCTTTGAATGGCTTTTTGCTGTCCCAGATCCCCTTCCCAGGCACAGTGGAGCTAGGAAAGCAGACGGAGACTCCCCTGCCCACTCCTGCCATCCAAACCCCTCCCCACCCTATGGCTCAGTATATTCTGAGACGCACATGGAGCACGGATGGGTTTTTGAAGAAGTTCTGCACGAATGCAAAACAGCCACAGACTCTTGCCATAAACCGCAGCAAGGCTGCGCGAAGCCCTGTCTCACAGTGTTTGTTTTTGGAAGCCTGGAACATGAGAAACCCCCGAAGCCCTCGGAGGAGCCCTCCGTGTCGCCCGTCCTTCTGCCGCCTGTCGCTTGTAACAAGATGTCCTCGCTAATTGCAGCCTCTTGGATTCCCCCAGTTGAGCTCAGATTTCCCTGGGCAGGGTGACTGTTGGAAAGAAGGTGGGAGGGAGGGATCCGCGACCCAGCATTTCTGTCAAGTGTAATGAGGGAGAGGAGAAGCCTGCTGGCTTTCTTTTCAGCACGTGGCAGGAGAGACTTGCCTTGTGTAAGAGCATAAGGAAGGGATGACCTCACCAAGGCTGTTAGTATGCACAGCCGACCACAGACAGAGCTCCATCAGAGTGGGGAGGGGGCGGACAGGGCAGCCAATGTCACCAAGGAAAATGCAGGATAAGTTTCAGAATGGGGATGATTTTTCTGTTAAGGAATCATTTAGTAAAGGCTGTAGGAATGTCTGAGAGAAAGGGGGTTTACACGCGTGGAATGTGCCCACAGGAAACCACAGGAAACTAAGTGTCCCCAAGAATTGGTCTCATTGGCTCCGATCTGGTCTTTAATTCTGGCTGCAGAAGGGGTGGGAGGGGATGTGGGAAAGTGGGAGGCAGAGGCATACTAAGACTCAGGACAAATGCTGTCTGGCATTGCTTTTTCAAGAAAGGCTCTTTGAGGAATATGCTGCTCCCATCAGTTGGAAGGACAGTCCCTGTGTTCTGCCCTGAGAGACACACTGATGTCACAGGGCTCTACATCTGTGCCTTATTCATTCTCTCTTGATGGCCACACCTACCCTTGTGGCTTCAATTTCCAACCAAACACTGATAGCTCCAAAATCTGTATGTGAGTTCCTCAGCCAGACATCCCTGTAATCTCAGGCATGGCAGTGGCCATGAATATGTTGATCCCCTCCAGCCTCATAGCATAATCCCGAGGAAGGTAGTATTTTGTCTATTAAGTAGTAATTGCCCCTAGGTTTTTTGTGTATGGGTTTATTAGACGATGGCAACTGTGCCAAGTACTTTATAAATATTATTCTCACTAAGTCCTCAAAATCCTGGGAGTCAACAGATACCATTCTTTATAACAGGTGCTCAGAGACAGCTTGCCCAAGGGCATAGAGCTAATACGCAGCAGAGCTGAGATCAAACACCAGGTCTGTCCACTCTCCCTATCTGTGTTCTTCGTCTCTCTGCTATATGTACCGCCCCCTTAAAAAAATCCTGTGAGAAGAGTACCATATGTGAAAAAAAAAAAAAAAACCCCAATGTCTTCTTGCCTATCATATTTAAGAGAGGGGTTCTTCTGGAAGGAAGGAAGGCAGGCAGGAAGGAAGGAAGGAAGGAAGAAACTCAGGCTTACTGGGTGCTCATTTCAAAATGAACTGGCCAGTAACTAAATCCTATGCCTGCACTCCCTCTGAGCAGTGCCAAGGATGATCTCCTAGAAGAACAATTCATTTTTCCCCCAACAAGGAGGTTAAATCCCCATTAGTTCTCAGGAAATGATGGAGAACTGCTTTCTCAAGAAACACAAAGCAGACCAAGACTTCTATCTGTAGGGCAGATGCCAACCAAGGCTTGGCCAGTGGAGAAGGTTGGACCCTCGGTCCCAGGTGGTCCTCTCCTATCCTAAGGCTGATGGTCTCCATGTCACCTCGTTTTCTCCAAAGAAGTACATACACCCTGGTTGGAAATAAAATATACCACTTACAATGAGGAGAGTGGCAGCCAACTTCTAGCCACCATTACAGATCTTTCTACTTAAATTCAGGGCTTTCTTTGGTTCCCTTATTACCTCATCATGCCTTTACAATTAACCACAAGCAAATGAGAGCACTGATTTGGGTTTTAGAAAAATCGTATCATCCGTTTCCAGTAGAGTCACTTAAAAAGATATTCTGTCCCCAAATGACAGGGTGGACATCATTGAACCATGAAGGAAAGTGAAGGAGATGGTGGCTAGGGATACAATGATGTCACAAATGCCACCAGGCATTTGTTACTCCTTCTCCAAACCCTCTTGTGCATATTCCACTGGTGATCTACAGCCTGGGCCCTGGGTGACCCCAAGGTCTTCTGACCCAACACTCAGTCCAGGAGAGCAAGCTCTTGGGTGCCTGCCTGAACTTGTCCTCAGCCTACTGATTTCACCGCTGGATCTTTTCCTGTTTCAGTAATGCAAGCACGTGAGATGCACAAGATAGTACTCTTTCAGCGGGGTCGTACTCCAGACAAGCCAAATACATATGAGCACATTTATTTCTAGTCCCTGTGACCCTGACCCCTCTTCACAGGCATTCTATATAGAAGACACCAAGTGTGGGTGAGAATGAAAAACTGGTTGTATGGGATAAGGCTTAATATGGGGGCCTTCCAGGCATCATTAGGTGTCCCCGCTCTCCTGAGTCAGTGGACCACAACTGGATGGTCAAGAAGTCCTTGAAGATGACTCACAATGCCATGCAAGGCCCTTTTTCCTGAAGAACTCTTTCTGCCAAATCTGCTCATGCACCACAAGCTAGAAGAGCTGACACGCAGTGCCTCTGATTTAGCCCCAACCCTCAATCACTTTTTGGCAGGTGGCCACAAGCTGCCGTGGTTGTTTTACCCCATCAACCAAATATTAATCTACCTTATGGAAGCTCAAGTGGGGGATGACCATGGTAGTTCCCATTTTCTAAGCGCTTACAATGTGCCAGGCTCTGTACTAAGCTCTTCTACAGCTTTTCCTGAGCATCAGGCAAAGCTCTCCATTTATACCAGGGGGGGGAATCCCTTCCTCACGAAAAGCCCTTCCTTTTACTCTCACTGGAATGCATAGGTTCATGCACAGTGAGAAGATACGGTGGGCACAAGGGCATAAATTTGGGGACCTGTTTTCCCTGCCTCCTACCACATACCCAGTCTCCAGAATGCCTGAGCATCAAGTTGGACACAGGTGTGGGGGCTTCTCATGACAAGCTCTGTTTCAGCTGAATGATAGTGAAGAGAGGCGTATGATGAAACTGTTCCTTTTCCTATCCTTAGTTTAACATGCGGTTTTCCACATATTGAAATAATTTTAGTTCCAGCCTTCATCCAAAGAGGCTAAGTTCCATCCGCACTCTCGGGGTCTCCCCTTGAGACAAATAGCACTTATTCACGTGGAGAGTGGCTGACATTAACTGTGAGTCTACTGTGGTGAGACCTTGCAAAGCCCATTTGGGGATCAGGCTTGAGACCTTAGCGTCATCAGCTTCTGGTGACCCCAGATGCTGCTATGGAACATAAACCATGATCTCATATCTGTATCCAGAACCCTATAGGAGCCAAGGCTATGGAATGAGCGGTGGGTGGACAAGAGTTTCCACTGGATCTGGGCATGATTTCTACAGGCCTCTTCTCAGGAGTAGACCTCAGTCTACCCCACATTTCAGACCACAGAACAGTGCTGGAATAGAAACCAGAAGCCACAAGATGATCTGAAGTCATCCTGCATAATTTTCCCTCCTTCAGCAGTCAGCTGCAGCCACAAACTTGGGGCCATAGCAGGATTCAGAGTTGCATGAAGGAATGTCTGGTTTGGGGGAGCAGGGGAGTTCCCCTGGGAAAAGAATGGTAACTGATGTTAATACTTCGTATTCCTTCCGAAGTCTGTCTCCCAGCATCGTCACCTTGACTCTGAGTCTCCAACAAACATCTAAATGCCAAAAAACACCAATTCTTCCCATGCAGATCTTGTGACCGGGAAGCCACCAGTCTATAGTCCTGGCTAAGCAAGCATTTCTTGCTACTTTGGTGGTACTCTGGCTCCTGGAAGAGCCCATGGATACTAGGCACTGTGGCTAGCCTAGTTTGTTATTTTTACATTAAGATTTGTTCTTTTTTAAATGCTCATATCAGCAACTCCAGTTTTGTGTTTTTAGGTGACTGTTCTCACTCATTCCCTCTCCATTTCCTCAGCTCTCTCCTAATCAAAAAAAAAGTAAATAAATAGGCACGTAAATAAAAAGACCCCCGAGAACTAGTCCACCATATAGTTCCTTGAAATGCTTCCAAATGGGTGTTTTTGAGGCATCTCAAGGGTCATGGCATGGGAATTTGGGGAAAAGTTATAAATAAAAAACAAAGTTTATAAAATTAAATGTTCGAAAAAACTTCAAAGCTTTTCAAGTGCATTTGCAAACATCATCTTACTTGGCATAGGCAAAATTCAAGAAAAGGGGAATGTTAGAATAGTTTCCTGATCATATCGAAAATGAAAGTTTTGTTTCAGGATCTTTTAAAAATGTGAGATGTAAGAAAACTTACCAAAAAATGATGGCTTTGACATTGTAATAAAGAAAAAAAAAAAGCCCACAAAGAAACGAGATGAGGAGGCCATGAAAAACTTAAAGGAAATATTGTATGTAAAAATCTGCTACTCCAGGCAGAAATTTCCCTACAACACAGGCTGCGTGTGGCCTGGTAAGAAGGTGACTATACTCAGCCCTGTCTGATATCCAATATAGGCTAAGGACGTGTTACTTGGGTCCTGGGAAATGTTTCCTAGTTAGGTTTTCCCTCCCGCTGGAGATGATAGGAAAGTGTTTACACTGCCTGGATTTTCAGGCTCAGGAACTCATTCCCACCTGACCACGTCCCTCCCTCACACAGGTATAGCCCTTGGGACGTCTTACCTCACAGACTGCTGGGCACCACTTCCAACACTTCCTTCACCCAGGGACTGGACCCCTTGGGCTGCAGACCTTGGTGCTGCTCAGTCCCTCCTTCTCTCCCCTCCTCAGCTTCCCTCCCTGGGTTTAAATCGCAACCAGGCCAGAGGAGGAGCCAATGGGGACTCCTGGGTGTTTCCCTGTCTTCCCGGCAGAGACTCAGTTGAGATAATGAGAAATTCCTTCTCATTCTAACTAAGAAAATAAAAAAGTACACATTTCCTCCTTCTTTTTTACATCCATTACACAGAAGCTAAAAATACTGGTGACTGTTTCCATTTAAGTAGATCCAGAATAAGGTTATTAAGAGAGTTTGCATGCCTCCTGGCCAGGAACTGGCTGTTTGGATTTGCAAGAGATTTTCTAAAGTCTCTCTTTTTTTTCCATTTCAGGCACCCTGGGACTTAATTGCCTGCCATTTTTAAAATAGGAGACGACCTTTGGCATTGAAAGAAATGAGCAGAGACCCTCAGGGACAGATCCCCCTGCCAACCTCTCACCTCCTCCCATCATCAGTTCGCAGCTCTGAGTGGCAGGGCTCTGAGGACACTGAGAGCAATAATAGAAGATCTAGGGCATTCTACTCCAGTGCCTCCCTATCCCACCCCTTCCTGGAGCCTCCTATAGACCAGCCACAGAAGAGCTCCATCACCAGGAAAGCACTGTGGTCTCCCTTTCGTGCTGCCCTTCATCTTTTGCCATCAGATGGGCAGACCTTAATTCTTTCCATGGAACAAAGCTATTCCAATGGGCCACAGCTGGCACTCACTGTTCTTTCTACCCTCCACCCCACCTCTGCTATGCCTGAAGAAGGTTCCAGAGTGCAGAACTATACCACACTGGAAGGAGTGCGTATGTTTCAACTTAGCAATGTAGACATTGAATGTTGTTGGAAGGAAAGATGGACAGGAGAGATGGGGGGTGGAGGAGTTGCCCCAGAAGCGTGAGGGTATATCCAGAGCCAGATTGCTGTATCTGAAGTTTGTTGGATACTTGCAAGTGACATTTGACCCTGACCTCTTCGTGCCTCAGGTTACTCAGTCTCTAAAAGAAGAATAATGTGGTTATGATAAGGATTAAAGGAGCTCATACATGTAAAGAATTTCAGGGAGGGGCCAACATGGTGGAGAAGTAGGGGGATCTGAAGTTCCCTCGTCTCTCAAACAAAGCAGTGTTGAAGGAACCCCAAGAGTCTGGAAAGCAAAGAGACAGAGTCACTTCCAGGATCCACCAGGACAGCCTGACGGGCCATACGTGCATGATTGTGAACTGGGAGAGATAAAACGAATGGAGAGGGAGATCCCTTTCTGTGGAGAGACAAAGGGAAGAGAAAGAGTGGCTGGGGAAGTGTAAGACTGTATCTGGACAAGAGAAAAACCACAGACTGGGATGGAGAAAGATACAATCTCTAACTGAGAGGCTTTCTCTAGACTGGGGCCTGCTGCCTGGATTGGGCACCTGGTGAGGGAGGGAGCCAGCTCTGGGCTTGGTGGCTAAGTCAGGTGTGCAGTCCACAGTATGAGAAAGGGATCCTCTCCCTGGAGTGCTATGGGATAGGGCAAAGACAGCCTGTGCTTTCCCTTCCCCCACCTCCCCCCCAAGCCAGAGACCACATATCGGGTGGCATGGAGCAGGAGTTTGAATCCCAGCCAAACCCTGGTTCATGAAAGTCATCGGAGCAAGACAGACTGCCTCGTCTGTGCCTGAGGCACAGTGAGGATGGCTCTAACAGAATGGTTTGGAACACCAGGTCCGTGAAGGAGAGATTGGGGTGTCGCCATTTTTCTCCCCACCACCACCAAGGTGGGGACTCAGGGATCGCACAGTGGGACCCATGGTGGAGACAAGACTCACCTACACCAAACCATGCCCTTCCACACCTGATAACTGTGTATCTACTGGAGCCAGATAGATGCTGAGGAACCAGGTGGCCCCCTCCTCCAGACCTGCACTGTTACATTGCCTGATTTAATTCTCAGACAATTCTTATTATATAGATATATATTCTTCCTTCCTTTTCTCCTTCTTATTTCTTGCCTACTCTAGTCTGGTTACTCTGATTGTTGGTTTGTTTAAGCAGACATATTTAATCCATTCTCTTGATGCATGTTATACACCTCCTTCTTTATTCTCCTCTCTCTCTCTCTCTTTCTGGATTAATTAAGCCATATAGTTTCTCTGCCTGGACAACTTTATCTTCTTTTCTTTTTCCCCACCTCCTTCTTTATTTTTCCTTCTCTCTCTCTCTAACTAAGCCATATAGTTTCTCTGCCTGGTCAATTTTTATTTTTTCTTTTTCCTTGCCCCTGTCGTTTCTCTCTTTGTATGGGATAAGGCCTCTTCCATCAGCACTGCCTCCACCTTGTTGTTTACTTTTAGCTGGTGTTTCTGGGTTGCTGGGTTTTTTTAATTTGTCTGTGTGTTTGCATGTTTTTGTTTTCTGTTTGGTTTTTTGTTTTGTTTGTCTATTTGTTTTCCTTTCCAGGGCTACTTCAATGATGAAATCAAAGCACATCCAGTGGAAGGTCCAAAACATCACTACGAGTAGGGGGATAAAGTAACCAAAGTCATGAGAGAGCAGGTCACACTCCCCAAAAAACACTTCCTGAGGGGCCAGGCCTTGGACAGTGTATGTCCTCTTTTTAATATAGTAGTGCTCACAGGTTCAGGGCACATAACAAGCTTTAAAACACATAAGGGACAGAAAGCTAGCCAAAACGATGAAACAGAAGAATTCTCAAAAGAAATTCCAGGAAGAAATAACAGCTAAAGAATTGCTCAAAACAGATATTAAAAAATATAACTGAACAAGAATTTAGAATAACAGTCATAAGATTAATTGCTGGGCTTGAAAAAAGCATAAAAGACAGCAGAGAATCTATTGCTGCAGAGATCAAGGAACTATAAAATGGTAATGATGAATTTAAAAATGCTATAAATGAGGTGCAAAATAAACTAGAAGCAGTCACAGTGAGGACTGAAGAGGCAGAGGGGAGGATAGATGGAAACAGAAGATAAAATTATGGAAAAAGATGAAGCTGAGAAAAAGAGAGATAAAAAATGCTAGACCATGAGAAGAGAACTAGAGAACTAAGTGATTCAGTGAAACGGAACAATATCCGTATCATAGGAGTTCCATAAGAAGAGAGAGAGAAAGCAACAGAAGGTGTACTTAAGCGAATCATAGCTGAGAACTTCCCCAATCTGGGGAAGGAAACAGACATTGAAATCCAGGAGGCACAGAGAACTCCCTTCAGATGTAACCTGAATCCATCTTCTGCCTGACATATCATAGTGAAACTGGCAAAATACAAAGATAAAGAGGGAATTCTGAAAGCAGCTAGGGACAAACTGGCCTTAACATACAAGGGTAGACACATAAAGGCAGTAGCAGACCTATCTACTGAAACTTGGCAGGCCAGAAAGGAATGGCAGGAAATCCTCAATGTGATGAACAGGAAAAACATTCAGTCAAGAATCCTTTATCCAGCAAGCCTGTCATTCAGAATAGAAGGAAAGATACAGGTTTTCCCAAACAAAATAAAAAACTGAAGGAATTCATCACCACTAAACCAGCCCTACAAGAGATCCTACAGGGGACTCTCTGAGAGGAATGTTGCAAGGACCACAAAGGACCAGAGACATCACTACAAGCATGAAACCTACATATAACACAATGACTCCAAACCCATATCTTTCAATAATAACACTGAATGCAAATGGACGAAATACTCCAATCAAAGCACATAGGGAATCAAAATGGATTTAAAAAACAAGACCCATCTATTTGCTGCCTATAAGAGACTCATTTTAGACCTGAGGACATCTTCAGATTGAAAGTGAGGGGATAGAGAACCATCTATCATGCTACTGGACATCAAAAGAAGCTGGAGTAGCCATACTTATATCAGACAAACTGGATTTTAAACTAAAGGCTGTGACAAGAGATGAAGAAGCGCATTATATCATAATTATGAGATGTATCCATTAAGAAGAGCTAACAATTATAAATGTCCATGCATTGAATTCGGGAGCACCCAAATATATAAGATAATTAGTTACAAGCATAAGCAATCTTATTGGTAAGAATGTGGTAATTGCAGAGGACCTCAATGGGGAAAAACTGAGAGCTTTCCCCCTGAGATCAGGAACACGACAGGGATGCACTCTCACCACTGTTGTTTAACGTAGTGTTGGAAGTCCTAGCATCAGCAATCAGATAACAACAAAAAATAAAGGCATCAAAACTGGCAAAGACGTCAAACTTTCACTTTCAGAAAAGGACATGATGCTCTACATGGAAAACCCAAAAGACTCCACCAAAAGACTCCTAGAACTGATACATAAATTCAGCAAAGTTGTAGGATACAAAATCAATGTACAGATCGATTGCATTTTTATACACCAATAACGAAGCAACAGAAAGAGAAATAAAGAAACTGATCCCATTTACAATTGCACCAAGAACCATAAAGTACCCAGGAATAAACCTAACCAAAGATGTAAAGGATCTGTATGCTGAAAACTATAGAAAGCTTATGAAGGAAATTGAAGAAGACACAAAGAAATGGAAAAACATTCCATGCTCATAAATTGGAAGAATAAATATTGTTAAAATGTCAATACAACTCAAGGCAATCTATTCAATTGCAACTGATTCAATGCAATCCCAATCAGAATTGCACCAACATACTTCTCAAAGCTAGAACGAACAATCTTACAATTTGTTTGGAACCACAAAAGAACCCCAAATAACCAAAGTAATATTGAAGAAGAAAACCAAAGTGGGAGGCATCACAATCCCCGACTTTAGCCTTTACTACAAAGCTTTAATCATCGAGACAGTATCGTATTGGCACAAAAACAGACAATGGAATAGAATAGAGAACCCAGAATTGGACCCACAATGTATGACCAACTAATCTTTGACAAAGCAGGAAAAAATATCCAATGGAAAAAATACAGTCTCTTTAGCAAATGGTGCTGGGAGAACAGGACAGCAGCATACTGAAGAATGAAACTAGACCACTTTCTTACACCATACACAAAAATAAACTTAAGGGGCGCCTCAGTCGGTTAAGCATCTGACTTCGGCTCAGGTCATGATCACATAGTTTGTGGATTCGAGGCCTGATTCGGGCTCTGTGCTGATGGCAAGCTCAGAGCCTGGAGCCTGCTTCAGATTCTGTATCTCCCTCTCTCTCACTGACCCTTCCCTGCTCACACTGTCGCTCTCTCTCAGAAATACATACATACATAAAAATTTAAGATGGATCAAAGACCTAAATATGAGACAGGAAACCATCAAAACCCTAGAGGAGAAAGCAGGCAACAGCCTCTTTGAGGCTCAATGCATCTCCAAAGGCAAGGGAATAAAAAGCAAAAATGAAGTTTTGGGACCTCACCAAGATAAAAAGCTCTGCACGGCAAAGGAAACAATCAACAAAACTAAAAGGCAACTGATGGAATGGGAAAAGATATTTGCAAATGACATATCAGATAAAGGGATAATATCCAATATCTATAAAGAACTTACCAAACTCCACACCCGAAAAACAAATAATCCAGTGAAGAAATGAGCAACAGACATGAATAGACGCTTTTCCAAAGAAGACATCCAGATGTCCAAAAGACACATGAAAAGCCATCCACATGGATGGAACTGGAAGGTAGTATGCTGAGTAAACTAAATCAGTCAGAGAAGGACAGATATCATGTTTTCACCCATATGTGGATCTTGAGAACTTAACAGAAGTCCATGGGGGAAGGGAAGGGGAAAAACATAGTTACAAACAGAGAGAGAGGGAGGCAAACCACAAGGGACTCTTAAATACAGAGAACAAACTGAGGGGGGGGTGGGGAGAAGGGAAAATGGGTGATGGGCATTGAGGAGGGCACTTGTTGGGATGAGCACTGGGTTTTGTATGTAAGCCAATTTGACAATAAATTATATTTAATTAATTAATTAATCAATTAAAATAAATTAAAAATATAGATATCAGATTTTGTTCTAGCAATCCCCTAAGAAGATTCCAAGAATCTGAGAATCTTCAGTACAATAAAGTTTCAGTATAAAGAGAGAATTAGAAGGTCCTGGGAAGTATTTTAAAGGATTTTTACTGTCGAACATGAGTACAACATAGGCTCTCTGCTTTCACTCAAAGCAAATGAATTCTTGAGCTCTAGATATTTAACTTGGGCTTCATTATCATTATTATTTCCAAGATGTACTTTAAAGTATTTATTAGGGAGATTTCCAACCAAAGATAATAGGGGAAAGGTTTTACTACTCAACTCTCCCCTGTAAAAGGAACATTCCTGGGCGCCTAGGAACTGAGTTGAGCAGCCCACTAGGGCTGAGTCATGATCTCACTGTTCGTCAGTTTCTGCCTTCAAATCCTTTGTCCCCCTCTCTGTCTCTGCCCCTCCTCCACCCTTCTCTCTCCATATCAAAAATAAATAAACACGAAAAAAACAAAAACTAACCACTCCTGTTCTAAAACAGAACAATGAAAAACAGAGATTAAAACTCCACCTTTAATGAAGCTGTCCAAACAAGTAAATTTTGTCCTGAAGGTGGTGAGAGGGTGACAAGAAGGAACCCGTTTCTCCATTATTAAATTAATTAAACGAGGAAGCCATGAGATGCAGGTGACTCTGATGCTATGGTAGCCAACAGAAACAAACCAAAATCTAAACCTACAAATGCCTCCAGGTTTGGAATTGGACACCTAAGCACAACCAATTGCAAAATAGCCAACTAGACCTTAAGCTAGAGTCAATCAATCATTCCCTTTCTTGGCTTCCACACCTTCTCACCTTAAGTAGTTCCACTGGCTCCTCTCGGAGAAGAACTTGTAATCACTTCTGGTTCAGGGCTGCCCAATTCAAAGTAATTTTTGCTTAATTAAATTATTAAAATTTTTAATATGCTTCAGTTTATCTTTGAACACTGTAGTCCAGAGCAGATTTATAAAAAAAGTCTGTGAAATGCCATACCTTAAAAAAGAGAATATATCTTCTTTGTAAGTACCTATAGATCTTTCATAAAAATGAATTAAATCTTATCTGACCAAGAAAACCTAAATTCATTCCACAATGTATAAATAGTGTGGGTCATTTTCTCTCATCCAATATAATGCTAGAAAATATTATTTTAATCTTCCCACCTGGAAATTAAAATGAAAAACCTTTCAAATAATTTTGGATCTAAATGAAAAACAGCCAAATTGCATATAAATTTTTAAATGATGATAATGAAAGAAATATGAGCCCCTACATTCTTCTTCAGCCCCCCCGGTGTTGCTCACACCATGCAAATCTGCCTTTTCTATGACGAGGCATCAAAGATTCTAGTATCTGCGACAGCCAGGGAACACCCAAGGAAGCAAAACCCAAAATAGTATAAATCCTATTGTGATCAGTAGGATTTGTCATTAAAATTGGAATAACAGTTTAATGTGATGGTAATTCAGTGAAATAAACATATCCACATGGTTAGAAATGAAGAAACAAGATTAATTTGAGCTCAAAAGAGAAGATGCTACTTTACTCCAGAATTGTTCTCCCATACACAGCAGTATATTCACAATGGGAAAATACCATCTGGTTCCAGCACATACAAATACTTCTGTTCTCACTCCCAATCAGAACCTATGAGATTTAGCTATTTAGCTATAACAACGTATAGATTTAAAAAAATTGTATATGTTAATATATAATATGTATATTTTTTTCAAGCATTCATATTGTGAAACAAAAACAAATGGAATTACTAATTATGTAATCCAGGAATTTAAAAATAAAAATATATTGTTTTTCTAATAAAAAAAAAATTTCGACTAAGTCCCAGAGAAACAATGAAGACTCAGTAAATGTTAGCTGTTACTATTGTTGTAATTACTATGATTTTAAGTATTCTTCTTGTATACCTCACCAAGTAGTCTTTGATAATCCCCACCTCAATCTAGATAGATTCATAGTTCTCTGCCCTTCTTCATCAAAACCACAAGGAGCCCTGCTATCTGGCCCTGGAATTGAGATCAGCTACACACAGAAGTGGTATATCCACTGTGGTGAGAGTTAGGGGTCACCAGAAAATCCCCTTGCCTCCAAACATTTCTCTTCTCTCCTGGGTATTTTTCCTCTGCTTCTTAAATAGCAAGGTCTCCCCTGGAGTCTCCTAGGCTGTCTCCTCACTTTACTCTCCAGTTCTTAATTTCCTTTTGTTAATTCTCCTCAAATGGGTGATCTTCACCAACTCTCTCTGTTATTCCATCTTTCATGCCCTAAATAGGAATAACAGAACCAAGGCAACAGGCTCCTAAGAGGCCTTCCTCCAGCCTTTCCCTCCTCCAGCCTGTATGAGTCAGGTGCAGGACATGTAGCTATAACAAAGAGCCCTCCCAACAAGGGCTCAACAAGATAGAGATGATTTCCTTCTCACATAACAGTAGAAGGATGCCCAGGACGGGTAGGGCAGCACCACCAGCCACAGCACATGGCCACCTCTCTCTCAGCACTATCTCCCAGCCAGAGGGAAGAGTAGAGACATGAGGGCAGAGGAAGTGCATGTTTGTTCCTTAAAAACAAAACCTTGTTATTCTGTAATTGTTTCAGTCTTGACAAAAATTTGCAAATATATTACCAAGAATCCACAATCAGTCTTCACCCACATTTTCCAAACGTTAACATTTTGCCATGTTAGCTTTATTGTTCAATCTTCCTACATTTTTTTCTAAAACATTTGAGAGTCCAAAACATGATTTACCTCTTTACCTCCAAATGACTTCCCTATGTAATATTTCCCCCAAACCAGAACATATTCTTACATAACCTCTACATGATGATCAAAATAAGGAAATTAACATCGGCATAATACTATTGTCTAATTCATGGACTATATTCAAATTCCATCAATTGTCTAATGTCTTTTGTAGCAAAATAAAAGTCGTTTTACTGATCTAGGATCCAATCCAGGATTGCATCTAATTGTTCTATCTTTTGCATCTCTTCATTTTATTTTTTTAATGTTTATTCATTTATTTTTGAGAGGGAGAGGGAGAGAGAGAGAGAGGGAGCAAGCATGAACGGGGAGGGACAGAGAGAAAGAGGGAGAGAGAGAATCCCAAGCAGGCTCCACATTGTCAGCACAGAGCTTGACTTGGGGCTTGAACACATGAACCGTGAGATCATAACCTGAGCCAAAGTCGGACACTTAACCACTGAGCCACCCAGGTGCTCCTTGAGTCTCTTTAAACCTGGAGCACTCCTTCAGTCTTTGTCTTTCATGACTTTGATATTTTTGAAAAATGAAGGTCAGTTGTTTTGTAGAACATTCCAATTTGGGTTTGTCTGATGCTTCTTGGTGACTAGATTTAGATGATGCATTTTGGGCAGGAACAACATAGAAGTGATGTGTCCTCAGTGCATCTTATCAGGAAGCACTTGATATCCAACTGTCTCAATGTTGGTGATGTGACCTTAGATCATTTGGTTACGGTGGTGTCTGTCAGGTTTCTCCACTGTAAACAGGTGCCCCTTTGTAATTGGTAGGTGTCTTGTGGGAAGATGTTTTGAGATCATGCAAATGTCCTGCTTGGTGTTTTACTTTCACCAGGTAGTTTAGTATCCATTGTTCAAACAGTTACTACAAAGGTGGCCATCAAATGGTGATTTTTCTTTTTCCATTTTTTAAGTTTATTTATTTATTTTGAGAAAGAGAGAGTGTGTGTGAGTGGGGGAGAGGCAGAGAGAGAGGGAGAGAGAGAACCCTAAGCAGACTCCACACCTAGAGCTCTGAGCAAGACACTAGGCTCGATCCCTGGAACCACGAGATCATGACCTGAGCTCAGATCAAGAGTTGGACAATCGACTGAGCCACCTACGCACCCCCAAGTTGTGGTTTTACTAATTCCATTACTCCTTCTGTGTTGACAGATGAGATTCTACTATAGAGATTTTCCTTTCCCTCCTCCCACTTTATTATTTTATTTATCTATATTCAAACTGATTCATGTATTCTTATATTTTATTCTATGAGTTATATTTCCTTTACTGTCATTATTTATGTCATTCTGCAAATATTCCCAGATTTGTCCATGGGAGAGCCCTTTTAGCTGGTCCCTGCACCCTTTTAACATCCTCTGGCACTCTTAGAGCATTTTCTTACTTTCTGGATTGCAAGCTGGTCAGGCTCATCTTGCACTTCTCCCGCCCCAACAATTGGTCAGCCCTGACCACTGAGCCTTCCCCAGCCCTGGTGCACATGATGCTCCTCTCATCCATGCCCCTTATTTCTGAGGCCAAGCACCTCTGCACTTCATGAGGTCTTCTCTGATTTTCCTACTACAATCACCTGAACTAAGGTGAAATCCTTACTTTTTTAACAGCCGGCCCCAGATGTAACTCTCTTCATGTAGGAAAACATTTGGGATCCTAAAGGCAGGCTTGCAATGAAACCAAGAAAAAAACTGATAAAGGCCAACTTCTCTGCATGGAATGAATAAGAATCAGCAAGGCGAAAACAGAAAAGATTATGGAGATGATGAGGCACTCAGGTTGAGGCCGGGGCCTAGGGAAGGCTGGGGCCAGTGAGATAACCTTTAGAAGATGAATTACTTTTAAGAATGAGAATGTCTACCCAATATTAAGGAGTTTGCAGGGCACCTGGGTGGCTCAATCGATTAAGCATTCAACTCTTGATTTCAGCTCAGATCATGATCTCTCAGTTTGTGAGTTCAAGCCCTGCATCCAGCTCTGCGATGGCAGTGTGGCACTGCTTTGGGATTCCCTGTCTCTGCCCCTCCCCTGCTTTCTCTCTCTTTCTCAAGATTAATAAATAAGCTTAAAAAATATATTAAAGGGGACACTTGGGTGGTTCAGTCGGTTGAGACTTCAGCTCAGGTCATGATCTCACAGTTCGTGGGTTTGAGCCCTGCATCGGGCTCTGTACTGACTGCTTGGAGTCTGGAGCCTGCTTCAGATTCTGTGTCTCCCTCTCTCTCTGCCTCTCCCCTTCTGTCTCTCTCTCTCTCTCTCAAAAATAAATAAACATTAAAAAGATATATTAAAGATACATGTTATTACATATGTATATAAAAGAATTTACTTTGCTTTATACGAGCTCCCCCTCATGGGTCCCCAAGAGTTAACTTAAGGTTGAGTGTTCCACACCCACAGGTGCTTATTTTCGACTGGATTGAAAGGCAAGAAGAAAAACCAAAGGAAAGGACTGGGTCACATTTCTGGGTCAATGCTGCACAACAAGAAGAAAACAGCCAGAAGAGTAAGGCACCATGCAATGGAGTTCAGAGGAAGCACGAATCCAGAGCCATACATGTCTGTTGACCATGAACCCCTGCATCCCGTCCAGGAGAGAATTCAGAGAAATCAGTGATGGGAACAGGAGTGCTTTGGACTTCCCGCAGGTCAGAGGTTGGAGGTTGGAGCTGATTATGTTTAACTCTCGAAGAAAAGAGACTTCAGCTGGCACCTGAGTTACCAGATGCTTCCCTGTACCCCTCATTTTGAGACCAGTAGTGCTGGTTGGGTTTCCATGTGTCCATGCAAAGTCTCCTTAAGTTCAATATGAACTTCTGGAGGATGAGGACTTTGTTTTCCTTTTCCCCTTACCACCTATGGTATTGCAAAGTACGTGGTATATTACCCGAAATTCCATCATGACAGATATATTCCTCAAAATGCCCAAGAACAAAGCAAATTCCCCAAATGTATCAAGCCTAAACCACGCTGGCATGTACTATTATGTCTGGCCCCCAACAGCCTCATCCTTCCTCTTTCCCAAGAGAACCCCAATTTTATTTAAATATTCACCCACCCCCTCCTGATTTTGGGCTTCAGGAGAGTCTGAGCCCATTCCTTGCTCCATGAGTTGGGTTCTGACTGATCTAAGCCAACCCGGGTAATCCCACTGCCACTAACTCATCCAGACAAGATCAGGCAAATACGTTTAGGGTCAGTGAGATGCAGGGAGAGGATGCTGACAGGGTTTCAAAGAAAGTGTCCTTCACTCAAACGATAAATAAATGATCCAAGGAAGAGGCAGATACTGTCACATCTTTATATAAGGGCTGACACTGTGTCACACTCGCCACCAAACATAAGGGATACTAGCCAAAGATAAAACCTATCAAAGATGGCAGAACAGAAAGATGGAAGGAATCTGGATTTCTGACGACTCTACTAAGCTGCTAGATTAACAACCCCCTCAAGTTTTACTCCTTCAGAGCTTTCTTGAGTCGGGGCTTTATTTCTTAGAGCTAAAAGCATCTAAGGAATTCAGCATTGTTCAGTTAATGTCTTAGTAGCCGAGTGATTGATTGACATTCATCTGAGAACATAGAAAGAGGTATATGTAGAGAACTCCTACAAGGAAATAGTCACAGCCAGCACAGGCCGTGGCTTGGAGACTGGGAAATCAGTTTCCAAAGCTTTCGGTTCTATTAGCTCCCCTGTGTTGCCTTGAGGTTGGGAGTTCGTGGTAGACTTAAAATAACCACAGATTCTTTGCAGCTCCTCTCCAGGACAGGCCAAGTCTATTTCCCCACCACTTGAACCTGGCCTACCTTTGTGATTACCCAATAGAACATTATGATTCTGAGCTTGGTCCTCAAGTGGCCTTACAGTTTCTGCTATCACCCTCTTGGAAAGCAAGTGGCTTCTGGAGGACAAAAGAGTGTAAGAAGAAAGAAGTATGGCTGTTCTAGCTGAGGCCCCAGACACATGAATGAGTCCAGCCAATACTATGTGAGACACCCCAGCCCAGTCAAGCCCAAAGTACCAACCCAAAAAATTATGAGCAAATAACTAATTGTTTTAAGTCACCATATTTTGTAGAGGTTTGCCATGCAACAATGGAAAATGATAAGGAACTATTCCCAAACTAGGGGAACAATTTAACTTGAAACTAATTTCAACTCATTATTTTGCCCAAATAACCCATTCCAGAACAACCTGGAAAAAACCAAAGCGGCTGGTTCAAATAATGGTTCAGCCAACATGTTATTATATCATCTTCTTCTATTTGAGAAAAATGTAGGGAGAGCATTCCTACTGTGGCCATCTCCAATTTTATTTGTCCTCAGAAGTCACCCAAAACCCAATGCCCTGGCTCTGAGGTAGCCTGAATCAGTCGTGTCTAGTTTAGAGATCTGGGGCTGGCTTCAGCTGGTTTAGGTCTGTCTGAGCTGGTTGGAAGATATGTCTTCGTATTTTTAATTGGGATTCTGCTGAATCAAAAGGAACTGAAACCAAACCCAAGCAGCCCTCCACTGTCACCATCTTGTCTCAGCTTGCTCACTCACTCTGCTATAAACTATACATTCTGTGCCCATAGGGTCATCTTCCCTGTATGGCAGGTTTTGTGGTAGATTCTTTGTTAGTGTTTATAAGGATACTCCATATTTGACTTCAAATATGCAAGTGCCTGCAAAAATAGACAACAGAATACCACATTCTGCAAAAGGCTTTCAGCGAAGCAAAAATTATTACTTCCTTCAAGGCATTGAAAGACCTTGATTTTTCTCACGTCAATATTTTCTTTCCTTGGGTCAATAGTTTTTTATATCCATCTCCGTAGAAGTCAATATCTTCTTATTAATCTCTTTGGGCGATAACAGTTGCTGTGAGCCAATGACCTGAAGTGTGCGTGGGATCAGAAGGCTGGATTTGCGGCTAGGGACGTGGAACCGTATAGGGGCAGCAGTTCAGCCTTTGGGATGCTCTTCACACTTCACTTGTCCATAGATCACTGTTTTGTAGATAATCATTAATATTTCCATTTTAAAACTTACTTTTTATTGTAGACTAACTGCAACATGCAGAAAAATATGAAGAAGGAAATTAACATTTCCTATAATTTCCACAACCAGATAACCACTGATTTTTCTTCTACAAGTGTATACATAACGTAGAGATTTATGTATCTGTGCACATGTATAGAAAAAAATGAAACAATTAGGATCATACTACATAGAGATTTTTTTCTGCTCTTTGCTCTTAACTTGATATAGAGACTTTTTTTCCTCCATTTTCTTACATGTTCTTTCAAGGACATGCTTTTTAATGTTGTATAGTATTCTAGTCTGTGCACCTAATACACAAGGGAAGGGATTCATTACAGAGGGACATAAAGGCATTGAGGGAAAAATAAAAACAGTCTATATCTGGATTGTGGTGACTGTCATAGGGCCTTATGCATTTGTCAAATTTTATTTAACTGTGTACTTCAAAGGGATAAATTGTAATGCATACAAATTATATCTCAATAAACCTGACTAAACGGGGGGTGGAGAGGATACTTAGCTCAAGAATCACCTTCTAATATGACCTGGTGCTGCCCAGATCTTGATCTACTATTTAATTTCTAAGGCTTGATGGCACACGGAAATCACCGTGTGTAATAAAATAAAAAGCCAGGATTGGTCGGGGAGGGGCACCAGAGACTCTAATTTAATTGGCCATGGGGTCGGGCCAAGGCCTCATATTTTCTGAAAGCTCCCATGGTGATTTTAAAATGTGCAGCCAGGGTCGAGAACCACTGATTTGCACAATAAGTCATTGGACCAAAGAGGTAGGAAGTGATAAAATGGGATGTGTACATTTCAGAATCATAAAAGAGTTTTATAAATTTTGCAGACTAAACATTTATTAGCCCACTGATTTTTTGTCCTATTTTCCCCCTTGAGATATTTATATGAGATAGTCATATAAATATTTTTATTGCAACATAATTCATGTAACATAGAACTCATCCTTTTAAAGTCTACAATTCAGTGATTCTTAATATATTCACAAGACTGTACAGCCATCACTATTATTCACTTCGAGAGCATTTTTTTCAACCTGGGAACAAACCCCATGCCCATTAATAGTCACTTACGATTCTCCCTCCCCCAGCCTGTGAAACACGCTGATCTACTTGCTGTCTATATGAATTCACCTATCTGGGTATTTTGTATAATTCATATTCGTTGTATGGAATCATACAATACATGACCTTTAATGACTGGCTTCCTTCACCTAATGTAGTATTTTTGAGGTTCCTTCATGGTGTAGCATGTATCAGTACTTCATTCCTTTCCATGGCCAAATAATACTTTATCATACAGATATACCACATTTTGTTTATTCATTCAGCCATTGTTGGATACCTGGATGTCTCCACCTTTTGTCTATTATAAACGCTGCTATGAGCATTTTTGGAAAAGTTTTTCTGTGGATATATTTTCTCCTTTTTCTTGGTATTTACCTAGGAGTAGAATTGATTGCCGGGCCATCTGGTAATTTTATATTTTACTTTTTGAAAAGTGGCCACACTATTTTCCCATCAGCCATGTATGAGTGCCTCAGCTTCTCCATGTCTTCTCCAGTGCCAATTATTGCCTGACTTTTTTTTTTTTTTTTGTCATAATCATCCTTGTAGGGGCGAAGTAATAATCTGGAGGTTTTGATTTGTACTTCATTAATGGTTAATGATGTTGACTATCTTTTCATGTGCTTCTTGGCCATTTGTATATCTTCTCTGGAGAAATGTCGATTCAAATACTTTGCTCTTGGGGTGCCTGGGTGGCTCAGCT
Organism: Proteles cristata cristata; assembly: GCA_017311185.1. Taxonomy (NCBI): domain Eukaryota; kingdom Metazoa; phylum Chordata; class Mammalia; order Carnivora; family Hyaenidae; genus Proteles; species Proteles cristata. Next base: position 743,460 of record JAESUZ010005116.1, on the reverse strand, counting down.
GGTTAAGCGTCGGACTTCGGCTCAGGTCATGATCTCACGGTTTGCGGGTTTGAGCCCTGTGTCGGGCTCTGTGCTGACAGCTAGCTCAGAGCCTGGAGCCTGCTTCAGATTCTGTGTCTCCCTCTCTCTCTGACCCTCCCCTGCTCATGTTGTCTCTCTCTCTCAGAAATAAATAAAACATTAAAAAAATTAAATGTAATTAAAAATAACAAATACTTTGCTCTTTTTAACTGAACTATTTGCATTTTTATGGTTGAGTTGTAAGTGTTCTTTATATATTCTGGATACTAAGCTCTTAATAAACATAGGATTTACAAACACTTTTCCCATTCTTCAGATTGCCTTTTCATTTTCCAGAAAGCATCCTTTGAAACACAAAAATTCTTAATTTTGATGAATCCAATTTATGCTTTTTGTTCCTTGGGCTTTAGATGTCATATATAAGAAACCATTGACTAATCTGAGTCACAAGATTTACAAGGTTCTTTTGAAGTCTTTTATAGTTTTAGTACTTACAATTAATTTTTTTTAATGTTTATTTATTTCTGAGAGAGAGAGAGAGACAGAGTACGAGTGGGAGAGGGGCAGAGAGAGAGGGAGACACAGAATCTGAAGCAGGCTCCAGGCTATGAGCTTTCAGCCCAGAGCCTGACGCAGGGCTTGAACTCTTGGACCGCAAGATCATGACCTGAGCTGAAGTCGGATGCTTAACTGACTGAACCACCCAGGTGCCCCAGTTTTAGCCCTTACATTTAGATCAGTGATTCATTTTGAGCTTGTCTTGGTAGATGATGTGGAGTAAGAGTCCAACTCCACTCTTTTGCATGAGGATATCCAGTTTTCCTAGCACCATTTATTAGAAAGACTCTTCTTTCCCTCGTTGAGTAGTCTTGGCACCCTTGTTGAAAACCATAGTCAGGTATTTTTTTAAAATATCTATGCGCAGCTGGAAGAAATTCTTACTTATTCTGTCAGCTGAGTAGCAGCTCTAAGTCAAGTCAGCCATGTCTACACATCAATAGGTCCAGTGCCTAATTGTTGCTACCTTTAAGTGTTAGTTCCTACTACTGGGTCCTTAACAAATACTTTTTGATAAAAGTTATTTTTGAGGTTAATCAATTTAGTAAGCATTACAGAATTGATCAAATTGCTTGGCCTGATTCAAGTGGATCTCTCTGACCAGCCAAAACAACCAAAGTAACCTGTCCAAGTCAGCAGCAAGAATAGCAGAAGAATCCTCGGGATGACGGTTGACTGTTAACCAAGACCACAATTCCGTCTGCGTGTTTACCTCTCGCCTATGTGACTCATGGTTGAATCCTGATTTATTCTGAACTAACCATTGTAATTCCAGTCTCTTTGACATGGTTTGATTTAGGAAAGGATATTTGATCCACTTTTGTCAAATGCAGATTATGGAAACATTTTCTTTTATCAGAAGAGCTGGTCCTTTTCTCTCTAGTGACTGTTGCCATGTCTGCCTGGAATTTGGCAGCCATATTATAATCCTGAAGACAGCTAAACAGGACAAAGGATGACAGTGCAGAAATATGGGAGGAATCCGGGTCCTTAATGACATTCTTGAACCCCTGAATTAACTAACCTTGTTGCTTTCCCACCTTGGGACTTCTCATTACCCAAGACCCTGTATTTCTTCATTATTTAATCCAGTTGGGTTGGAATACTTTGTTATTTGTACTCAGATTATCCTAAACAATAGAGGCCTCCTGACTTTTCACAGAAAATGCCTTTTGGACTGAAAAACGTTAAAGGGACTGTAAGACTGAATGTGGTAACCCAGAGATTTGAAATTCTCCAAGGAGATTTTTCCAAACTTAGCTCCAGATGAAGTTTCCTTGACATCTGCAAGGAGATCTGCCCTTAAAGCTGATGATGATGGAAAAGGTGTGGTACGTAAGTTGAACTCCATCACAAACGCTAAGTTCCTGGCTTCTTCAAGAGAGAACAACTCATCTCTATTGCTTTTCTATAAAAGGAATAGAGTTTTAGTATTGATGTGTTTCATATATCCTTATCCTCTAAAAATGTTTGGATCTGGGGGCTCCTGGGTGGCTTAGTCGGTTAAGCGTCCGACTTTCGCTTAGGTCATGATCTCGCGGTTCGTGGGTTCGAGCCCCGCGTCAGGCTCTGTGCTGACTGCCAGCTCAGAGCCTGGAGCCTATTTCAGAGTCTGTATCTCCCTCTCTCTCTGACCCTCCCCCGCTCACGCTGTCTCTCTCTCTCTCTCTCCTAGAAATAAATAAAAACAAAAAAACCAACAACAATAAAAATGTTTGGATCTGAAGGGAGTGATTTTACATACTAAGTGGAAGGATGTAATCTCAACATCCTTGGATTGAGAGGGAGCCAGGAGAGGCCACAGATGTAGGAGTCTCCTCCCTGACACTAGTCACCTTTCCTATGATGGAGAACTCTAGTCAGAGCTGCTCCCCACCCTGATAGGAGGGGAATTTCAGTTGTATGTTGAAGCCGGTACGTGTGGGTTTTGGAGACCCAATTACGTGCATCTCTCCCGAACTCTTCTCAGCCCCACACTCAGTGACGTCACATGGGTAGCTTAAACATCAGTCACTGTGAGAGTAGTTATACCGTGGAAATGAGGAAAGAGTTTTTTCTCTCTGGAGAGCCAGCTATTCAATATGACTAGCACACCACTGGAGATTCCTCTCTTGGTCATTCTCATATAGTGAAGGTATCATGACATCTGCCACACTTCATGGCTGTAAATCAGAGAGAAGAATTAGATCCCCTTGTCCTTAGCCAAAGATGACTAACTGCTAAAAAATGATAGGAAATTACACTCTTTTTTTTTTTTAACAAACTGAGTCACAGCCTCCCATCTCAAATTTCCAGGCTGTTCAGGCTTCTGTTTTTTGTTTTTTAGGAAGGAAGGAAGGAAGGAAGGATGGATGGAAGGAAGGAAGGAAGGGCTGGAGAGAGGGAGGGAGGGAGGAGGGAAGAAGGAAAAATGCAAGACTTTGATTCTCCCTAAGAGGCTAACTGCAAGGATTTTGGGTTTGGGTGGGGTTTTTTCTTTTCTTTTTTTTAATTGTTGTTGTCTCAGAGTGTAGGGTTACAGCCAGTCTGGTGTGTGGTAACTCTTCCATTGCATGCAAGGGCAAAGCCACACTAATAACAAGGTCTTACTGCAGAATTGCTGAGGTCGCTGGTCTGAGGCCATCTGTGGTATCGGGAGATGAGTCTATGGGTGGCTCCCTGAGTGACTGTCGGCCTCCTACAAGGTACTTCTGCAGACTGCCATCCCTCTGGCCTTCTGGGCTCCCATCTCCTCCCACTTCTACTAGTTCACAGCCCACAGCCCATAGCCTATAGCCAGTAACCACCCTCACTTTACACGTTCATCTTTCTCCCCCTCCCTTTTGCCAATTGCAGGTCTGGGAAAAATTATAGACTATTTCAGATATACCAAAAGGCATAGAGAAGAATATCATAAATACTCTTGCATCTCTACCCAGCTTAAGAAAGAGAACATCATTAACACTATGCAAGTCCCTGCATATGCCTCTCTGATCCTATTCCCCTCCCTTCAAGAGAGAAAACGTTTCCTGAAATTGGGACTATCATTTCTATCCGTATCATTTCTATTATATTCTTATTAATGTTTGTATTAGTTTTCTGTCACTGCAAAACCACCACCAATGTAGTGGCTTAAAATAATACACATTTATTACCTCATCATTTCTGTGGATCAGGAGTCTAGGTGTGACTTAACTGGGTGCTCTGCTCCGGGTCTGACCAGCTGCAATCTAAGTATTGGGCAGAATGCATTCTCCTGTGTAGGCCTGGCCAGCGAAGAATCTGTTTCCAAGCTTATTCAGGTTGTTGGCATAATTCATTTCCTTGAGTTTGTATGGCTGAGGGCCCTAGTTCCTAGAGGACACCCACCGCCTTGCCCCGTGGCCCTCCCCCAAGGCAGCTCCCATCATAGCCTCTAAACCTCTCAGTCTAGCCTTCTAAAATGAGGTGAGACAATGTATCAGATTCATCCAACAATTTTGAGTGTCTCTGCACTCCAGGGAGAGAATTTCACAAAGGTACCAACACCCACCAGGAGATGGGAATTATTGGGATCTGCCTAGGAAGTCTCCCCATTTTGCTGTTAACGATCATGTTAGTGTGATGCCAATTTCTTCTATTATAAACAATGTCATACTTAATAGTCTTTACAGATTTTTTCTGTACGTGCGAGGAAGTTCTAGGCCCTAAGGCACACCAGAAGTCCTTGACTTTACTAGTTATGGTCAAATTACTCTCCAGAGCAGTTATGGCCTATGTCCATTCTACTGGGAAGTATGTGACTTCTGCATTTCTACATAGTCTCCTACTCTTGAAATTGACAGAATTATTTTAATCTCTTTATTTTATGGGCAATCTGAGAGCTGTGAAGTGGTATCTCCTGGTTCTAATTTTTATTTTTGGAATTACTAATGAGATGAGTAAAATGTAATGAATACCATTTCACATGTTATTTTTGTTTCTTTCCGGGAACTGTCCTGGACTGTTTGTATATTTCTCTCTTTTGTTTGTTTCTTCTTTGTTTTTCTTATCTATGTATAGTTCTTTATGTGTTCTAGTTCCTAAGTCTTTGTATTATTGCACTACTGATATTTTCTTCATGTGTTTCTCTACCAACCTTCTATCTGTTATTTTTACATGCAGAACTTTTAGGTTTTAATTTGGTCAAATTTATCAGTCTTTCCCTTTATGATTTATTTCTTTTATAACTTATTTAAGAAATATTTTTCTATCCTGAGGCCCAAGAGACAGTCACGTATATATTTGTATAAAGGTTTTAAAGTGTTGCCTTAGGGGTGCCTGGGTGGCTCAGTCAGTTAAGTGTCTGACTCTTGGTTTTGGCTCAGAGCATGATCTCATGATTCATGAGATTGAGCCCTGCGTCAGGCTGTGCCCTGAAAGCATGGAGGTTGCTTGGGATTTTCTCTCTCTGCCCCTCCCCTGCTCATGCTTTCTCTCTCTCTCTCCCTCTCAATAAAGAAAATAAACCTTAAAAATAAGTTTAAAAAGTAAAAAAATAATAGCGTTACTTTAACCCATTTAGTTTTATAATATACCTGGTATTTATTTCTGTCCATAGTATAAACAAAGCATCCAATTTTATTTTCTATTTCTATATAGATATCTAGCTTTTAAGCACCATTTATTGAATAAGCCATGTTTACCTTTCTAATATAACACGCCATGTCTCATTTACCATTTTCATATACTTGTGGCTTTGCTTCTAGATTCTCTATTCTATTCCCATATCTATTTGCTCATTCCTATACTAATACACCCTGGCCTATTTATTATAATTTTACAGTAAGTTTTAATATGCAAACAGGCATACCCTATCATCCCATTCATTTTCTCAAAAATGTTTAGTTTATTTTGACCTTGGCTCTTTCATATAAACTTAGATTCAGATTATTAAATTCCATGAAAAGCCTTCCTGGGGTTTGATTGGGGTAATCCTCAATTTATAGATTAATTTAGGGAATGTTATGGGTTTGAATAGTGTACCCTCCAAACTTATATGCAGAAATGCTTATACCCAGGACCTCAGAACCTTCAAGGGGATGCTTCTACAGTTTCCGAGATGTCCATGTTTCTGAAGGGTTTTGCTATCTGGTGTCTATTCTGAGCCCCGTGTCTTGAAAATAAAGTGAAATAATGTGGCGATTTATCCTGAGATGCTGACGGCTGATCAGCGATCATATGGCACATTCACATATCAAGACAAAAGTCTAGTCCAGAGGAAGAAACGTGACGGTTGAGGCTCAAGCGCTAACATCTCCTCAGATCCCAACAGTAATGGAAAACATTCACAGGCCTCCTTTCCAGCTCCCTTTTAAAAATAGCACTTCTGGCACGTACTGTCTGCGTGTTCAGATCAGACTAGCTCAGATGGAAGCAGGAGAAATTCCACAGGATGGGGACCTGATATGTCCCCTTATTTTCATCTAACCACTCCGATTCACACCCCAGTTACACCGTTACTTATACGGCCTTGGGCAAGGTGCTTTTCCTCTCCGGCCTCTGTTGTCTGACCTGTCAAATAAGGGTTCTGGTGGCACCTGCTCATGTGTGGGATTGACTCATTCGTGTAACTCACTGGGAATAGTGACAGACACACAGTAACACAGTAAACACTCGATAAATACTGATTAGCCCCTGGCATGGCCACCTTTGCCCTGCCTTTCAGTTACATAGTGGGTTTTTGCATTTCTTTAATTTTTCCTTAGAATCTCAAAATATGCTACTTAAATGTTACTCTATCCCCCATATGTTCCACCCGGTGGTCTGGCACAGAATACAACTCTAGCTCATTTGTACAAGTTTATCCAACCCTGCCTGTCGACAGTCACACTACCACCCGCCTTGCCTTTTTTCCAGTACTTAAGGTCGGTTGCCACTGGCTTCCAGGCCAGCTTTCCACAAGGAACGGAATGCTGAGCAAGAAGCAAGCAATCTGGAAACGACCAAGCTGCACCTGACCACAGATATGCCGGCACGCTGGGGGAACCTCCGGTTTGCAGCCCCACCTCCGAAAAAGTCAGGTGCTATCCTTGGGGTCAGTAGGCCTGGTGAGCTTGAAGACATTCATGCTGGGGTCATAGCGAGTAGGGTGGGAATAGCGAATGAGTGGCCTCATGTCTCCTCAGTAATGCCCATCGAGCCATGAGATGGCTAGGCTGTACTCTGTGGGAGGGCAGGGGGCTGCCCCTCCTGGTCAGCATAAAATCCCAATACTCAGCACCATGCCTGGGTCACACTAAGCGGTCCACAAATAGATGTGAGTTGATCATTGTAATTTTCCCCAGTACCCAACCCTAGTCAGGTCTAATGCAGGCTCTGGACTCACAATAGGTAGCTAATGAATATGGCTAGGTGCTCCAAGTGGTCCCTGTGCTTCAAAATCAGTGCTGGCCTCAGTGAGCTGGGTTCCTGCCTTTACCTTGTCTTATAAGACTGTTCTATTTGCATAAGTGCACACGTCCTCAACGAATGAGAAGAGGACAAAATCACTAGATGTACTAAGTAAGATGCTTTGCCCACAGCGATGACGTATCCTGCGCTACTGTTAGTCTTAGCAGCAGCAGACAAAGAAGTGAGGAATTAAGCCAGGCAAGGCTCTGTGCAGGTCGGAAGGTGCAAAGGGTCACAGACCACCAGCCTGGCAGATAAGGGAGCTCAGCGAGGCCTTGGTCAAGAAGACAGAAGCACTGACGTGGAAGGAGACAGGGTGGGATAGGGGAGCAAAGGTTGGCTCTCAAAGTTTGCCTTTTAGAAAATCAGGAGATTCTGAAGTTTCCATAAACCACTACTGGTGATCCCAGCTGCCTCAAGTGCCAAGGTCAGACATGTTCAGCGGACTCCCCAGCCATGTGTGCCTCCACAGCCAGAGAAGCAATAAACACACTTCTGCCTCTCTTCCTCCTGCCATATTTCAGGCAACTGCCTTTCTTTGGCAGACTCTAGCCGGGAATGCTGCCAGCAAAGAATGGCGGGAAGTGTTGTTCTCAGGCTTTCAACCCAGGAGGTAAGGGTGGAATGTAGAAGGGATGGGATGACATTGAGTGCTCCGCAGATAGTCCAGCATGAAAAGCTTCTACGTGTAAATTTAGAAAAACATTCAAAGGCATCCTTAACCTTTGCGAAGGATCTGAGAAGCAACACAATCCGTGCTTGAAGACAAGCATTGCCATGAGGGTTGGAGCCTTTGAAGGAGTTTTTGGATAGAGTCATACCCTAAGACAAGACTTTGTCACACAGATCATGGGAAAGAGGAAGAGCACAAGGAGGTGAATGCGCACACATTTATTCACTCGCTCATGCATTTAGTCATCCATGCAGTGAACATTTATTGCCAAATCCTGAGCGAGGTTCTTGGGCTCCTGACCTGTGAGTACCCACCAATTGTTTTTCAGAAAGGGCATAATGTGATGAGATTTTTAGTGTGGAGAGATCACTTTGGAAATGAGCATAAACCAATTGAAAGAATGTGCATCTCTGGGTAAACAGTGCTTCTCCCTGGAGGGTGAGACTGTGAATCAAGGCAATTTTCTTTTCTAAATCTTTCAGTATTTCCCAAATATCCTGCAATAAATGTATATTGCTTTTTGTCAGAAAAAAAAAGTTTTAAGAAAGAAGATGGGGGGGCGCCTGGGTGGCTCAGTTGGTTAAGTTTCTGACTCCTGTTTAGGGCTTGATCTCGAGGTTCCTGAGTTCGAGCCCCACATTATGCTCTCTGTTGTCAGCACGGAGCCTGCTTCTGATCCTCTCTCTGTCCTTCCTCTCTCTGCTCACACACTCTCTCTTTCTCAAAAATAAATAAACATTAAAAAAAAAAAGAAAGAAGATAGATTAAACAAGTAACTGTGGAGGAAATTCATGACACATTTATCATGTGACGTTTTTCTGACTAGAACACCTCTCCTTTCCCCTCACCTTCTTCCCCTTCACTTAGTTGCCTCCTATTCATTCCTCTGTTTTCAGATTAAAGTTTTCTTTCCTGAAAAGACTTGTCTGAGCCCTAAGGTTAGGTTAGGTTAGGTCTCTACATCCCACGCTCTCAGCCCCTGAGGTTCTCCTACCACTGGTCATGCTCATTGGAGATCTGTCTTCCTGAGCAGAATGTAAGCCCCACAGGGCAGGCATCATGTGTGCCTTGTTCACAGCTGACTCCCAAGCACACTGGCCACTCCATAAATCCTGCTGCACTGAATCAACCATGATTTTATAGGATGTAAGATTGAAAACTGGCAGACTAATTAGGAGGGAAGTAAGAGAGCCTGGATAAAGGAGGGAGAGTACCTAAGAAAAGGGCAGAATGATGAAGGAGAGAAGTTATGGTATCAAATCTGCAGAACACAGTGACTTCTTGGATACCTTCAATAAGAAATGGAGGTTGGGGAAATATTTTGGAGGCAGAGCTAACAGAACTTGCTGATGGATGAAATATTGGAATGATGGAAAGAGAGCTATCAAGAAGGCCTAAAAAAGAATATATTTCTTGGGGCACCTGGGTGGCTCAGTTGGTTCGGTGTCTGACTTCAGCTCAGGTTGTGATCTCACAGTTTGTGAGTTTGAGTCCCCACATGGGGCTCTGTGATGATAGGACAGAGCCTGCTTGGGATTCTCTCTTTCCCTTCCTCTCTCTGCCCTTCCCCCACTCGTGCTTTCTCTCTCTCTCAAAATAAACAAAAACTTATATATATATTGCATCAGCCATCAAAAAGAATAAAAGCTTGCCATTTGCAATGAGATGATTGGAACTAGAACATATTAGCCTAAGCAAAATAAGCCAGAGAAAGATAAATAATATATGATTTCATGCATATGTGGAATTTAGGAAACAAAATAGATGTATATATGGGAAGGGAAAAAAGAGAGAGAGGGAAGTAAACCATAAGAGTCTTAACGATAGATGGGCACCTGGATGGATCAGTCGGTTAAGTGCCGGCTTTGGCTCAGGTCATGATCTCATAGTTCGTGGGTTCGTGCCCAGCATCAGGCTCTGTGCTGACAGCCAGCTCAGAGCCTGGAGCCTGTTTAGATTCTGTGTCTCCCTCTCTCTCTGACCCTCCCCTGCTCATGCTGTCTCTCTCTCAGAAATAAATAAAAAACATTAAAAAAAAAAGAGTCTTAAGGATAGAGAACAGACTGAGGGTTGATGGAGGGAGGTGAGTGGGGGATGGGCTAGATGGGTGATGGGAATTAAGGAGGGCACTTGGGATGAGCACTCAGTGTTGTACGTAAGTGATGCATCACTAAATTCTACTGAAACCAATATTACACTATATGTTAATCAATTAGAATTTAAATAAAAATTTGGGGGGGGGGAATACATTTCTCATCAAAAAATATGTCCTCTAACCTAAGTCACTACTGACTTGAAGAAATTGGAAAGCAAACCCCAGAATTTCAAAGGCTGCCATTGTTTTTGCTTTGTTCTTATAACCCCTCAGCAACAACAAAGAGGAAAAAAAACATCCCCCAAGAATCCTCCCAGTTCAGCCAACTCCAAAACCAAGTGCAGCTCATCCAACAGCCTCTCTGATGAGCCTCCATGGCAGAGCTCTGGAACCACGAGGGCCATGTGTTAGTTTATGTTCCAGAAGGAGTTATCAGACAGTCGCAGGAAAATGTCTGCCCTCCTCTCCATTACAGTGTTCCAGAAGAAGAAGAAAATGGCCTGAGGCGAGGGGGAGACAGGCGTTATGACTCTTTTAAACCCTGGCAGCCTTACTACTGTGGTTTGAAGAGAGGTTTAAAGCTAAGCTTCCAGAATAATTGCGAATGGCTAAGCACGATCACAGAGGGAGATGGAGATGAGCTGCATCTTTGCAGAAGTCCTGGGGGTGCACTGTGAGTCTGTGAACCTGAATGTCCAGAAAGGCCAGATGCCTTGGTGGGTGGCATGTAATAGGGAGCATGCGTGTCAGAGGGAGCCTCTCGGGTGCACTGGAAAGATGAACTGCCATTCAGACTGATGAAAAGGGTACCAGGGAAGGGGCGCCTGACTGGCTCAGTCAGTAGAGCATGCAGCTCTTGATCTCGGGGTTGTGGGTTTAAGCCCCACGTTGGGTACAGAGATTACTTTTAAAGAAACATAAAAATCTCATAAAAAAAAAAAAAAAGCACCACGGATGGTCGGTAGCCAGCAGCATGTTTATGGATGTCTGCATGCGACTTCACTTGGCATAAACACTTTGCAGAGACACATTTTGCGGTTACTTTCAGAACGCCCTAACTTTCCAGCCACTGACAGTATCCAGAAGCTGCAGAGACTGGAGATGAGCTGGACAAGAGCAGTGCCCTTGGGGGAAAGGGCTGGACTTGAGAACTCTGTGCTCAGGAGTCTGGCTGGGGAGATAACAGAAGGAAAGAGCAAGGTAAACCCAGTGGGACGTGAGGTTCTTTGATCTAAGCTCTGGCCATCTCTACGCCCAGGCCCCAATTTCCCACCATGCTGGACTCCTCTTCTGGTGAAAGGAGAGTAAATGAGCAGAGAAGTCCTTGGAAAAGAGAGTCCACATCTGAGGGGTGCAAAAGCCAGAGCTGAAGAAGCAGATGTCCTGAAGCACAAGGAGCCTATGGGTGATCCCTCTAACTTGCCTCAAGATGCACTTTGCTGGAGAAGACAGACCCATTCTTTCTCTTGGCTCAGTGGTAAGACACAGGGAGGTCAAGGAGGCCAAAAAAAAAAAAAAAAAGCCAGAGGTAAAGTCACAGGTGAGGAGGGACTAAGAGGAGATCAAGGATGACAATTGGGCTTAAAGGTGAGGTCTAAGGCTAAGATATGGCATCAAAGCAAAGGGGTGGGAAGGAAGATATACACCAAAGAGGCAACCTTTGCACATTTCATCCAGCCGTGTCCTGTCCAAAAAGCATACTGAGCACCAAGCACCCTGCTCAGTGCTACCAATGCCAAAAAAGAGAAGCCTCCTGAGCTCATGAAACACACAGTTTCCTAGACAGGCATGCTATTAAAAGTCTGTTAACATAATAAGTGCCGGAGGTACGGGGTATGGAGGAACAGTCTCAACCCTGCCTGGGTTTCCAGGAAACCCTCCGGAAGAAGAGGGGGACGGGGGCTCTGAGAGCAGAAACAATGTCATATGTACATGTGCACACATGTGCGTGCGTGTATGTGCTAGCATGCCCCCCACCGTCCTGTATGCTATTTTGAACATGGAATATACACAGTAAAGATTGCTGAGTGAGTACAAGAATTACTTTTTCTATCTGTATCTCTCTAGCCACTCCTCTGCTTTCTTCCTAAATCTTACTCTTTTTTTTCTTTTCCTTTGCTGGAAATACCCAGAAGAGTTTCATTTTCAGGGTCAGGTCCAATAAACCGGATGTCAGTCAGATGTAGAAACTGTCATTTCATGACATGAGCCAATATTGGAGGAAAGGGTACCTGTGACCTGTCGTTAGAAGGAAAATCACCATCATCTTAATCATCAGAGAGCATTTATTGAACACAGACTGTGTGTAAAGTGCTATTTTAAGGGCTTTAAGTATGGAACGTTCTTAATGTTTCTAAATCTAAATCTTTTGATCTTTGTAATAACCCAATGAAGTGGATGCTATTACAGGTGAGAAGTTCTACTGATGCATGGAGACATCATGTCACTCACTCAAACTCCCAGAACCAGGACCCAGTGAAGCCAGCACTCTTAACTGCATTTCACCCTTGGGACTGAAAACTGAGGGCAAAAGCATCTTGGAGTTACCCCCCGTGTACAGGCCAGAAACCACTAGCTATTTCAAAACATTTCAGTTACGCAATCTCCACCCATTCATTTTCCCCTAATGCCCTCTGTTTCCCTGTAGGGATTGCAGATCCTAAATTCAAAGAGCTTTATAGATGATTACCTTCGTCTGGGCCTTTATTGCAATGATAAGATGCATACGCCATAAAAAGGATGACAATGTTGGAATCATGGAGCACATCATGTTCTCTGTCAGAGAGTAGCAACAGGTCAAGGTCCTATTGCTTTCTGGCAATACAAGACCAGATTGAAAGAAACCTCCATGGCAGGTCTGGCATGCATGGCCTCGGGTCAATGTCCATGCTGTGGCGTCACCATCTGAAAAGTGGAGCAAATGATCTTTGGGCCTCATGAGCACACTGCAAGATTAACAGACTCCCGTCTGTATCTGAGAAGCTAGGTCTTCCCAGAGGAAACAATGATTCTCAAGATTTGTTTTTCCAAATAATATCATCACAGATGATCAGTTTTGGCCAATTCTCTCTAATTCCCCAGTATTAAAATCAACATTCATCAGAACCCAACCTATTACCATAGAAGGGTGAAGGATAATTAAATGAAACAAGAGGGAAAAGAATCCCATAAAAGACCTGTGTGGTCGTTATGGACATCCCACACAGATGAATGTAGTCTGCAATGAAATACCCGCCTGTGTGGGCCTCTTCTCTTGCCTTCATTACATCATCTTTTCCTACTGGGTTGCCATTCCTCCGTTCACTACTGCAAATGTTCCTTGTCTTCCAGAAGCAGACCATTCGTGGTTATTGAAAGCATGAGGCTGAGGTTTTTTTTTTACAGAATCCCAGATCACATCAGAGTGGAAGACACTTGGCCTGACATCAAACGTCAGGGACAGACTTCAAATGTATGAGAAGACAAGTCTAATCCCTACTTTGCTGATTACCATAATCTGTAAGGTCATATGGAAGATAACCTGAACTCCGTTCAGATACTTAGTGAATGTTGGGGTGCCTGGGTGGCTCAGTCGGTTAAGTATCCGACTCTTGATTTCGGCTCAGGTCATGATCTCATGGTTTGTGGATTCAAGTCTTGCATCTGGCTCTGCACTGACAGTGCTGGGAGTGGTTGGGATTCTCTCCCTTCCTCTCTCTGCCCCTCCTTTGCTCTCTCTCAAAAATAAATAAATAAACATTTAAAGTAGTCTCTGCTGACTTAATAATATGTACTTATTGAATGTACACCATGGGACAGACACTGCTTTATGAGATGGGGATACAGAATTGAACAAAGTAGACTAATTATCATCAGTATCATCATCATTGCTGCCCTCCTGGAGTTTACATTTCTAGAGGGAAAGACAGACTAGCATTCCCTGTAGTAGAAGGAACCAGGATCGATGAAGTATTGCCCTGTGGTTCTGTGAAAGAAGTAAATGAATGAATAGTAGTCTGTATTCATCATGTATTTTTCAGGGGATACATACAAGATCTCCCAGTGCTTTATAGGACAGTACCAACCCTACAGCTTGCATCCTATGGTGGTGTAGTGATTTAGGGAGTTACCACTGTTCCTTTTTCTCTTCCTTGAGCAGAGAAGTCGAGGGCACTGTTCACTGTGAATGACATCCAAGGGAAACAAAACAAAACAACAGCAACAGCAAAACCCCAAATGGTTCCCTGAAAAGCAGATGTTCAGCAAATCAAATTCAATCCAGTAACTTAATCACTTGGTGAAAAGATGTTTACTGAGAACTGAATGCCTACTGTGTGCTGTACATTGTGAGAAATCTGAGGAAGCGTTGAGTCCTGCCCTCAGATACAAGACACGAAAACAATTAGTGAATAACACAAAAGAGCATGTTAGATATTTATGAGAGCAAAGAGCAGAGGATGAAAAAAAAATCTAGAAACAATTTTTAATTTCCTTTTCTGCAATAAGTAAGGACAAAATTTGAATTCCTCTGCTTTGACTGACAACTAATAAACTCAGCAGGAGACAAGGTGCATCCAGGAATATTTTTCTTTAAATTAAGTTAAACTGGCGGGGTGTCGGGGCAGGGAGGGAGCACTGGGGTAGAACTTAAGGATCCTCGAGTTTCTGGGAGAAAGCCATGGAGAAGGGTCTTGGGAAGACAGAGAATGTAAACTGAGTGTAAAGTGAGTGTAAACTGAGTGTAAAGGAGCTCTCCTCCGGCTCCTTCCCAAGCCCCAGCACGGACTTTGGACAAAAGGACAATACACATTTCTGCTGCTCCAGCCTGCTGGGTGGCTCCCAGGATCACCTGACTGCATGTCTTCTCCAGAAAAGCCCACCTCTGCCTTGTGCTGGCACCGTCAGGGCTCACCCTGTGGCTTTACAGAGGTTTCCTACCCTTGAATCCCATTAACTTCTGGCTCTTTGATATTTCTGTCCCCATAGCTACTAAAAGCAATGCACTTCCATTAAATGCTAACATTTTGCCTTTTCATCAGCGTTTGGAATTTAGACAAGCTCGGAAGAGGGGAAAGAAAAAAGAAAAAGGAGAAATGATGTCAAAGAAAGAAGAAGCTGTTTTCCACTCAACCGGGTATCCCCCCAAATGAAAATCTGTTGGGGACATTGTAAATTAAAATGGGTGTGACCTCATCCCTGAAACCACACGAAACATTTTGTTTTCAGCCTGGGCCACAAGCAGCTGGAGAAGAGCACCTGGGATAGCACTAAGCCAGATCCAAACCCTCAGAGTAAGTGTAGACTGCCCTCCCTAAGAGGAGAGGGAGGCAGGAGCCGGCAATCGAATCAGCTTGACAACCAAGGGGACCGTGGCCTTGGGCGCAGAGGCCCCATGCAGAGAGTCCTGGGGCCCTGGTGGACGTCTGCTGAGGCAGGAGGTCTGGAACACATGAAGGCCAGGTGGCTCTGGGCGTCCTTGTCTCTTCAGAGAGCAGGCAAGGCTCTCCTGGGCCTTCCAGGGGAGAGCAGAGCAACCACATCTGCTTGGGTTTCAGCAGAGGAAGAAGTGTTCATTATCATCAAGGGTTTGTTGGGTCTGGCTTGGTGCAGGGAGGCATACGGGGTCCTAGGAACACAGAGGCTGAGCCTTGTCTCCGTCCTCATGGACTTTACTTCCGTTCTAAGATTGCTTAGATTATTCACGTCAGCATCGTGGTGTGGTCTTTGTCGTGCCTGGAAAGGGAGAGACAGAGGGCACCTTTTTCTTCAAATACTAGGCCAGCAGGTTGTATCCAGGGAGGCTGAATTTGAAGGAAAAGTCCATGAGCGACGAAGAGAGAATTTTGTGCCAGTCTAGTCCTTTTCTGGTCAGATCAGCAGTGTCTGGTTAGGACACGATTAAAAGAAAAATCTGAATTATTGCAATCCAATCAATATTTATGAGGACCTACAATATACACCAGACATTCTACTAAGAATCTGGGATTAAGTTGAAAACAGCACATTGCCTTAAGGGACTTTCAAATGAGTTGGGGAAATACAAATAATATACATATATTATGATATATATATTTATAATAATATACATAGTATATAATATAATAATATAATATATAATTATATACATATTGACAGCTTGGGGAACATGTCAAAGAAGTACAACATTAAAGAATGTGTGCATGAGGGGCGCCTGGGTGGCTTAGTCGGTTAAGCGTCCAACTTTCGCTTAGGTCATGATCTCGCGGTTCCTGGGTTCGAGCCCCGCGTCGGGCTCTGTGCTGACTGCCAGCTGGGAGCCTGGAGCCTGTTTCAGTCTGTGACTCCCTCTCTCTCTGACCCTCCCCTGCTCACGCTGTCTCTCTCTCTCTCTCCTAGAAATAAAATAAATAAATAAATAAATAAATACATAAAAAAAAAGAATGTGTGCATGAATGTATCAGTCCCACCCTCCCTGACTTTGACTTCTCTTATGGGAATTGTAATAAATATGCACTTATCTTTGTATATCTCTTTAGAAAGCAGATGGCTGAGTCCTGAGCACACAAATTATAAGTCATCTTAAATGGAGCCAAATAGGAAAAGAGCAACTTGGAGGTGAGAAGAGGAAAAAAGAGGTAAAGAAATTGAGGTGCTGGGGTACCTTGATGGCTCAGCTGGTTAAGCGTTCGACTTTGGCTCAGGTTGCAATCTCACGGTTCATGAGTTCGAGCCTCGCATCGGGCTCTGTGCTGTCAGTGTAGAGCCCACTCCAGATCTTCTGTCCCCTTCTCTCTGCCCCTCCCCTCCCATGCACATGCTCTCTCTTTCTCTCTCTCAAAAATGAATAAACAAACAAAGAAGCAGAAGTGCTGGCATTGAGGTCTCAATAAAGTAGATAAGCATAGAGGGTTGAATAGAGCTCACCCTAAAACGCCCAGAGTTCGAGAGACCCCCAAAAACAGACCACCAGAGACCAGAGTCAAAGCCAATCGGCAAGGGTTGTTTATTTGCAGGTTCGAACCTGGACCTCCGCACACTCGTCACCGGTGACGCTGAGAGGCCCTGAACAAAGCCTTCGCAGCCTTTTTATAGACAGGAGTAAACAAGTCCTGGGGAGGGACAGGAGATCTCTATGGTTACAGGTTTGTCATTGGTTGATATTTAAATATGAACATATACCATATTTGATTGGTTCCCGCCATCAGGTTTTTGGTGGGATCCAATTATAACATCTAGGATATCTTTGAATTTAGCCAATCATAGAGCGAGTCTAGAGTCTTGTTCTGCGACTAACAGGTTACCTTCTCTCTCCTTAGGCCCTTCCTTCAGTAAGGCAGAGGATGGCTGCTGGCCTTTCCTGATTAGGTGTTGCCAAGGTAGTGTGGTGGAGTGATGTGGTGGCCAGTTTCTTCGGCCTTGGGCAGTGTGCAGCTGCCTGATAGTTCCAGGGAGGCTGAAATTCAAGCCTTAAGCAATGGTACAGAAGCGGAAGGAGCTAGTTTGTATCTGCAGTTTCCAGCCTTGACTCAGACTATAGGAATGTTTCTATTTTTTCTTTTTGATTAGCTGAACTGAGGGCGGTCTGAGGATGGCTTTAGCCTTGAACAGTCTGAGGCTTTTCCTGGGACTGGGACTGGGGCTACGTGCAGCCCAAAGTTTCTCTTAATGGAGGACTTAATTTTTGGCTCTTCAACCCAAATTCATGGCCTCCTACAACCTCAGAGTGTAACTTAATTGAAAGTAGGGTCTTTGCAGGTATAATTGAGGCAAGGATTGAGATGATACCATACTTGCTTAGAATGGCCTAAATGCAAATGAGAGTGTGCTTATAAGAGTTCAAACACATGGGGAAGAAGGCCAGGGAAAGACGAAGGCAGGGACTGCCATGTGATGCCTCAGGAAGCCGAGAAATGCCAGGAGCCACCTGGAAGAGGCAAGGAGGGATCCTCCCCTAGAGCCCCTGGAGGGAGTGTGGCCCCACCAGTACCTTGATATGGGACTGCTGGCTTCCAGAGCCCTGAGAGAATACATTTCCATTGTTTTAAGTCACCCAGTTGGTGTCAACTTGTTCCAGCAGCCACAGGTAATGAGCACAGCGAGGGAAAGTAAACCAGGCCCTTGACCTGGGAAGTGGCCTTGCTGGAAGGGTAGAGAGCTAGAATGGAGAGTGGAGTTGCTAGCACGGGCTTCTGCACAGGTAGTGTTGCCGAACTAATGTGGGTTCGTTCCGTGTTGAGTTACAGACAGACTACGGCTGGGGGAGCCACCTCACACAGTTCTGTGTATTTGCAGCAAATAAGAACATGGGGAATAACTTCAAAGCTGCATCCCGCTGAACGGGGGTGAGTGGGCTCCTTTTCCGAGGGCTGCAGGTGGACGTTCCAAGGTGGCACGTCACGCACAGGCATGAAGCTGCACCTGCACTCTCAGAAACATGCCTGTACATGCTTTGCGTGTCTGGCTGATGAAGCTCATGCCCTTCCCAGAGCAGAGATTTCAACATTTTAATGAAGCTGAGGTAACTGTCAGGCATGGGATGATTCATCCAGGCAAGCATCTTCCTGGGGGTCCTACTCAAAATGTTTCTTTTTCTGGCCCCCTCAATTCATTAGTTAGTTTCTAAAAGATGAAATTGATAGAGGCATCTAGGAGTTTCCTGAATTCTGGAGTTCTGGCTGATGACCATACCACACCATGTCTGAAACCATGAAGCCTGGGAGCTGGAGAAGAGGGTTGAGAATTACCTGCAGATCTGTGCCTCATGTCTTTGTGCCTTTGTGTTCAGACTCTTCTAAAGAAGATTATTCTCAGCCATTTCTGTGTCAAGCACCAATTTACTTGACATCTCTGAATCATAGCAGAATTAAAAAAACAGTAATGCAGGGGTGCCTGGGTGGCTCAGTTGGTTAAGTGGGTTAAGTGTCCTACTCTTGATTTCAGCTCAGCTCATGATCCCAGCATCATGGGATCGAGTCCCATGCTCATTGTGGAGCCTTCTTAAGATTCTTTCTCTCTCTCTATTTCTCTTTTTCTCCCCCAACCCCGCTCACACACTCTCTCTCTAAAATAATAATTAATAATAATAATAATACAGATTGCAGCTATGAGCCAGGGAGCCAGATCTTGAAGAATGAGTGGGTCCACCCACCTCATCGCCTACTCCTCACCCCCATGAATGGCTGAAACGACTATGTGCCTGGAGTTCAATTATGCATTTGATACATTAAGCTGAACCTAATGGAGAGTTTGCTCAAAATAAAGGCTTCACAAGGAAGAGCCACCAAGGGGAACCTTGTAAGTTGGGGAATCCAATGTGGTGAGAGGTGCTTGGCAGAGACAGGAATCATTGCTGCAGAAGGCTGGTGTGATCACAGATTGAGATAAGGGGTTTGGACTTTATTCTGTAAGCAATGGGGAACTACCAAAAATAAGTAGCCGTCGTGTTTTAGGAAGTTCAGTCTGGCAGCAGGAAAGGGGGGATGCTTTTGTGGAGAAACTCATAGGTTAAGTAAAAGAAAGGGGAGTAGGGAAAAAGAGCAATTTGGAATCCAGTTGATACAAATTCAGGCAAGAGACGAAGAGGGTCTGGCCTATAGGAGCCAGTAGCAATGGAGACTATTAAAAGACAATGAGAAGTAGAATCAATGAGATTTGGATGATCTGTTTGGATGGGATATTTCTGTCTTAGCCTGAATTCCCCTGCTACTGGCCCAACATTCCTCAAAACAAAATCTAAGACAGAGGTTTATGTGCAAGTAGTAGCTGTGGGTGGCCAGCCTGGGGAGGACGGAGGGATCAGGGCAGTGGGAGGAGCAAAGAGGAAAAGGCAATGCCAGGACGTGTCCCTACATCATCTCCATATCTCTGAGCCTTCAAGTGGTCACAGGAGACGTGTTCTCCACAGACTTCCATCGCTCATTGGTTCAGGGTGTCCGCACGGGTGTCCACAGCCCTGCACTTGGTAGCCCTGCATGTCCGAGTGTTAAGCAGACCCTTGGTTCCTTAGGTGTCACATGTGGACCTCAGAGAAGCCACAGAGCAATAAGCAAGAGGTGCTTGAGGTCAGCTTGCGGTACTGTCTCACTGCACCTGAGCTCAGTTTTATATTTGACTATGTTTCATAGCACCTTTCTTCTGCTTTTTGAACAAGGAGCCCTACGTTTTCGTTTTGCACGGGAGTCCTTCACACCACATAGCCTGTCTTGCTGGTAATTCCTACAAAAGAAGCAAACTCAATCGAAAACCCAGGTCCTACCTGAAGATATTATGTCATCGTTTTATTTCGAGGACAGGTGTGTATACATGGGTGTGTGTGGGGGTGTGTGCGGGCATGTTTCTGGTTTGCATGAGGCCTGTGTGCAGCAACAGGGGGAGGTGGGCCCCGCGGGCCTGGGAGCTCAGATGTGGTCTTACTGCCACCTTGTGTTCGGTCTGTGCACAGCAGGTAGCTCCCGGAGGAGGCTCGCTCCCCAAGTAAGGGCGAAGGCCACCACTCCAGGGCCACGCTGGTGCACCAGTAGGGTTACTGTTCAGCAGGTGGTGTTTAATGAAGGCAGACTACCTGTAGACACCATTTTAGAGCCGGGGCTGAAAATGCCTCTGTGTGTGTGTGTGTGTGTGTGTGTGTGTGTGTGTGTCCCTGTGCCTTTCTCTTTCCACACCATCTTTTACTTCACTCCTACATTCCTCTTCTTTTCCACCCCCTCCCTTAGCCATCCGGCACACGGAACACCGAAAGCACAAGAAGTCTGTTGAGTTAAACCACAGCCCACCTTTCCATATGTGGGCGGCCTGGCCATTGAGGTGCCTCCTGGAGAACGCCAGGGTTGTGAGGCACTGCAGGGGCGAAGCCTGGAGAGGGTTCGGGTCCTGGGAGGCTGCTGAGTCAGGTTTCCTGTCAGCCTGGACTGCTGGGCCTGACAGGGTCTCTAGGGACAGACACACAGCCAAGTAAATATTCTTACTCTGTGATTCCAGGGGCTGCGGCCAAGGAGCCCTGGTATTTACCACTTACAAAATAGTGAAAAGGAATAATTAATCCTCCCCCAAAACAGGGAGGATAAGGAAATGATCGATCCCATATTGGCTATAGGCTAGACACTAAAGGAACAACTTATTTGATGGTGGACACAGAGGAGACAGAGAAATGAAGCCCAAGGGGAGAGCGAATGGCTCGGTATTAAATATGAATGAAGCAAATATCCCTGATTTCTTTACTGCCTCCTGCTTTGTCCAGGGCTCTGACCACACGTGTCCCCAAGGATTAGCAGAGGAGATTGACTGGAGCCAGAGCATGACCCCTTTGTCATGTCCGTGGAGAAATACATGTTCCAGGTATTTTGGGTGAGATACTAGAGGCATGAAAAGACAAGGACTGATTAATACTTTTAAATCAATGTGAACATTTTTGTCAGTCTAAAAGTAAAACATAAATTATAGGGAAATTGAAAAATTATAAACACATAATTATAATCAGTAATCTGGTCTCTTGCCTATTACTTAGTATTTGAGTTATTTCCTTCTTAATCTTTTTATATCTATCTATCTATCTACCGATCTATCCTATAACTATACCTCTATCTTTAACCATACATTTTTCAAAATTTGGAACCCATCAGATTTTATAAACTAGAATTACAACATGTTATTTCTTAATGCATTTAACTCTGCCTCTACTGTTAGAGTTATTCATTTAACTCTCCCTTTACTGTTTTATTTGTTTTCATTCTAAATAATCTCATGGCACATGTCCTTATAAATAAACTTTAGAATTTCTCAGTATATCCTTGGAATAGATTCCTTAAAGTGGTATAACTAGGTCAATAGATAAAAATCTTGAAAACACTCTTGCCAAACTGTTTTGTAGACAAGTTATGGCAAATTATATTGCTACCGCTAGGACAGGAAGTTACCCACTTCCCCACACTCCCCATAACCCTGAACTTTCTTTTAACTTTTGGTAATTTGCTAGATTAAATTGTCATTGTTTTAACTTGCTTTCTCTTGGAAACTAGGGAGGCTGAATATACTGTGTTATTAGACATCCTGAGGGTTGTCTGCTGGGCTTTAAGTTTAAAAAGATATTCACCTACGTTTTCTTCTTTTTTTTTAAGCTTTGTTAGTATTTAACTCTTTAATGTATCTATGGTAAGAGGCAAAGATATAATTAAACACTTTTTCCTGGAGCACCTGGGTGGCTCAGTTGGTAGAGCATGTGACTCTTGATCTTGGGGTTGTGAGTTTGAGCCCCAAACTTGATGTAGAGATTGCTTAAAAAAAAAGAAACAAAAGAATTCTTTCTCTAAATCTTTAACCAGTTGTTCTACCATCAGTGATTGTTATGCTCTCTTTAATATATGAGCAAATTGAATTTACATTGGGGGATTTTTCTGGGCCACCTGCTTTAAGTTCCTTTACCTGTCTGTTGATTTTGGCACCAGTACTGAGCTCTAGTTCGATCACTATGGCTTTATAATATATGCCATTTTAATATCTGGTAGAGCAAGGCTATTTGTTATTTTTCCTTTTCAAAAACTTCATAGCTTTCTATCTCATTCCCAGGTGAGCTATTCTCTTACATAGATTTTAGAATTATTTTGTTAAGAAAAAAATCCATTGGAAGTCTCCACACCCCTATTGGAAGTTTTGATTGAAATGGCATGAAATCTGTATGTTAACCAATTGACATAAGTAAGGTTTTGTAAGCAAGGATTCCGTGATAGCAATCAGGACTTTCTCCTTGAGCCATTGCTCCTCCAGAGGACAGAGTGAGGATTTAGAGCCTGGGCCGTGGTCTGGGGCCTCGCTCTGTGAGCTTAGCAAGTCCCAGAACCTCCCTGTGCCTCAATTTCATCATCTCAT
Organism: Proteles cristata cristata; assembly: GCA_017311185.1. Classification (NCBI taxonomy): domain Eukaryota; kingdom Metazoa; phylum Chordata; class Mammalia; order Carnivora; family Hyaenidae; genus Proteles; species Proteles cristata. The sequence continues at coordinate 720,904 of JAESUZ010005116.1, read as the reverse complement.
ACATCATCTCTTGTTATTTCATTAGGCCCAGAATCAACATGGTGCCTGGAACACCTTCTCACAATCAAATCTCAAAACATTTAATGATTAAATTTTTAATCTGTCCATCCAAAAAGTACCTTCTAGACTCCCAAGGAAAGACTATCTGGAAAAGGCAAAGGGAGTATCACTGTCAATGGGGACTATCTCCATCTATATCTAACTCTGGAATCTCCAGTTGCATATAAGCATGAGAAGGGTAGGGATTCCCTTCTCTCCCCCGCCTCACACACACACACTAGGCACTTAATATGTATTTGTTGAATAAATGAATGAATGGTGATCGTTCTCCTGATCCTAAATTGCAGGACAGTAAGGCCAAGAGTGTTCCCCACCTTCTGTCAAATGGCCAGGGAAAATCAGACTTCTTAGGAAAACTCAGGTAAAGTGAGCCTTATTTAGGCCTTGCCACGCCTCCCCCCACACACACATAAATGGAGGAGGGTGCATTGGAGAAAAAGCTTGGGCTGTTTTACAAAACCAACACATTAATCAAAGAAGACCCTGGAATTTTCTCTTACCATCTGAAAGCTGTCTATGTGACTAGACAGAGTTACTTTACTGTACTCTTAAAGTGAAAGACAGTGAGATACTAATGCTGTTTAAGACATCTGTACATACATGTTCCCAGCAGCATTATTCGCAATATTAAAGCAAATGTCCATCGACAAATGAACAGAGACACAAAAGGTGGACTATCCATGCCAGGAGTATCAGTCAGCCATAAAAAGGAATGACGTACAGACACATATTATAACACAGATAAAACTTGGGACACATTCACTGAAAGAGGCCAGTCACAAAAGGACAATTGCCTGCTTCCACTTATATGAGGTCCATTGAATAGTCAGATTCATAGAGACAGAAAGCAGAATAGTGGCTGCCAGGAGGTGGGGGTGGGGTGGGGGAATAGACAGTCATTGTTTTCTGGGTGCAGTTTCAGTTTGGGAGGATTAGAAAGTTCCAGAGATGGATGGTGGAGTACATGAATGTACTTAATATCACTTAACTGTACACTTAAAAATAATTAAGATGTGAAATTTTATATTATATATATTTTACAACAATAATTTTAAAAAGTTACTGATGCTGTTTAAAGATGCTTTCAGGGGTGCCTGGGTGGCTTCGTCGGTTGACCATCAGACTCTTGATGACAGCTCAGGTTATGATCCCAGGGTCATGGGATTGAGCCCTGAATCAGGCTCAGTGCTGAGAGTGGAGCTTTGAGATTCTCTTTCTCTCCCTCTGCACCTGTCCTCTGCTTGCATGCATTCTCTCTAAAATAAAATAATAACAATAATAATAAACATTTTAAAAAGATGCTTTAAGGGGCACCTGGGTGGCTCAGTCAGTTGAACATCTTGATTTTTGGCTCAGGTATGATTGCACGGTTCATGAGATTGAGACCCACACAACAGGCTCCACACTGGATGTGGGGCCTGCTTAGGATTCTTTCTCTCTCTCTCTCTCTCTTTCTCCTGATGCTCCTTCCTTGCTCTCTCCAAAAAAAAAAAAAAAAAAAAAATGCTATTAGAACTATTTTTGCAGAAAGGAAGCAAAAGGCCACTGTACACAAAGCTGGCTCACTCATTTCATGATCTGATTTGACGACCTTCAGTTGTGGGGAGAGAAAGGCATCCCATGGGCTAACATTAGGAATAGATGCTAGGGAGCCTGGGTTGCTCAGTCGGTTAAACGTCTGACTGTCAGCACAGAGCCCGGAGTCTGTTTCCAATTCTATGTCTCCTCTCTCTCTGACCCTCCCCTACTTACGCCGTCTCTCTCTCTCTCTCAGAAATAAATAAAACATTAAAAAAAAAATAATAAAAAAGGAATAGATGCCTACCTGACACCGGCCCTGGAATTTTCTGATTCTACCTTGACAGCAGCCCATGTTGTTGTTCTTTGCTGCCAGCTGACCTCAGTCAGCTCCTCCCCAGTCCATTAGAGATGTTCCAATAAACTTGAACCTTTAAAGAAAGGAGTCTGCATTCAGCTTCTCCCAGAAGATGTAAGTAGCACACAGGCATCTCCTCACTTCACCCATCATCACTTCCAAGATACAGGTCTTTGCCATGCTGATATACACTCCTTGATACTCTTCTACCAGAATCGTGGGTAGGCGGTACTCTCCTTACATCCAAAGGAAAGGGGCCCCACAGAGTGTTCACTCCAGAACAAGGACAGTTGCTATAAAGACGACCTAGAAGTTCCCTGTAATATAGACTGAAAACTTCATTTATTTAAACTAATCTCTACACCAAAGGTGGGGCTCCAACTCATAACCGCCAAATGAAGAGTTGCTTGCTCTTCCAACTGAGCCAGCCAGGCGCCCTGGAAAACAGCAGTTTCTAAATGGCAATGCTTCTCCCTCCCCTCTGAAAACCCCAAATGTTTTAATATATATAAAAATCCTAGACATGTAAATGGGAACAATTTTTATCATTGCCATCATTAACATGATAATTATCACCATTATAGGGACAGAAAAGATTTGCAGAATCTACAAGACGGACAGAGAAGAAGGAGTTGGCAATAATTCCAGGTTCATGGTAAATAGCATCCTAAACTGGAGGAGGAGAAGCAGATTGACCGAGACATAGAAAGGCTCAGGGAAAGAGAAATTGATGAAGATGAGCTGGAGGGTCTGGGAGTGGAAGGAAACTAGGTGGGTAGGAACGAAGGGAGCTCAATAGTATGTAAAGCTGAAGAATGAGGCGCCGGGGTGGTGAGTTGGTTAAACGTCTGACTTCAGCTCAGGTCATGATCTTGCAGTTTATGTGAGTTCGAGCCCCTCCTAGGGCTCTGTGCTGACAGCTTAGTCTGGAATCTGCTTCGGATTCTGTGTCTTCCTCTCTCTCTGCCCCTCCCCTGCCTGCATTCTGCCTTTCTCTCTCTCATAAGTTAACATTAAAAAATAGTAATACTAATAAAAATTAAAAAGCTGAAGGAAAGTCTGCAACAATGCGTAAGCACAGAACTGCATCATCTTTTCCAAATCCGCGCTCCCTTCCGGTTTTTTATTTGCCCATGTTCCTTGAAATACCGCGAGAACGCGAAGCCAATGAGCCCTCCTGAGATAGGCTAAAGATCCGCCTCTGCCCCGCCCCCCACGGCCCGGGCCCCGCCCCTCGCGTCTGCGCCGTGGTTTGCAGTCAATAAAATTGCGCCCGTTCGGCGTTTGGGGCGAGCAACATGGCGGCCTCCATGCTGGGTTGTTTGCTTCGGACCGTACGGCAGGTCAGTACGCCGCCCTTAGCCCCAATCCTCCGTCTCCCCACTGAGTCCCCAAACCCACGGGTCCCCTACTACTCTGCCCGCTGTAGTGTCTAGTGCCGACCCGAGCTACAGATTTGGCGGTGTTCCTAAGCCTATAACTGACAGGCGTTGAAAGCTTCAGATTGCCGCCGATTTATAAGAAGTTAGTGCAGGTGGAGAAGAGAAGGGGTCCATGGAATGAGGCCCCAGGGATCCCCAGCGTTAAGCAAGGAGATCCGAGCGAAGAAGCCTTGACAGGAGTTCAGCGAGGGAGAGGGAAAGCTTGGAGAGTGTCGTGGCCCGGAAGCAGGTGACAGAATTGCTGGGAGCAGGGAGTAGTCCGCTCTCTGCTCAGAGTTGACAGACCTATTAAAAGGAGGAGAGAATTGGCTGTTGGTTGTAGTAGTGTGGAGGTTGGGCCTTCATCATAGCAGTTTTAATGGCGTGGTGGGGCCAAAGCGTTCAAGAAAAAATGAGGAAAGAAATTGGGAGACTACGAGGGTAGACAGACCCTTGCAGATGTTTTGTCACAAAGGGGAGCAGAAAAATGGGTCAGTAGCTGGAAGGAGAGGTGGGTTAAGAGTGTTTTAGGTCCTTGTGTTTTCACGTGACAAGTTAACTGCAGGTTTTGGTGTTAAAGAGAAAGATCCTGTAGCGTGGGGAAAATTAAGAGAGGGAAGACTTGCTGGAGCTGTGCCCTGCGTAGGTAAAAGGTGCTGGGACTTCTGTTCCATTATTTGGTTTAAGGAACATGGACATGGACAACATCATCTGTGGTGGCATTGTCCAATAGAAATATAATGCCAACTACATGTGTAATTTAAAACGTTCTAGTAGCTATGTTAAAAAAGCAAAAAGAGGGGTGTCTGCGTGGCTCAGTTAAGCATCCGACTTCGTCTCAGGTCATGATCTCAGGTCATGATCTCAACGGTGCTTGGATTCGAGCCACGTCAGGCTCCGCGCTGACAGCTACCTCAGAGCGTGGAGTCGGCTTCAGATTCTGTGTCTCCCTCTCTCTCTGACCCTCCCCTGCTCATGTTGTCTCTCTCTCAGAAATAAATAAAACAAAAAAAAATTTTTTAAAGCAAAAAGAAACGTGAAATTAATTTTAATAAAATATTTGAAGCCAGCATATCTAAAATATTCCTTCAATATGTAATCTATGAAAATGACTTATGACATATTTGCATTCTTTTTTCATACTAGATCTTCAAAATCCAGTTTGAATTTTACTTATAGCACATCTGTTTGGATGCCAAATTTTCCACTATTAAAATGGAAAATATAGTCCTACCAAAACAATAAAGTTGTTTAATATTTACAGCTGCTTCAGTTTAATTTTTTTTTAAATTTTAAATGTTTTATTTAATCTTGAGGGAGACAGGGAGACAGAGTGTGAGCAAGGGAGGGGCAGAGTGAGAGAGGGACACAGAATCCAAAGCAGGCTCCAGGCTCTGAGCTGTCAGCACAGAGCCCCATGCGGGGCTTGAACTCAAAAGCCATGAGATAAAGTCAGACATTCATCTGACTGAGCCTTCCAGGCGCCCCGACTTCAGTTTAAATTTTTAATGAATTAAAATTAAATAAAATTAGGAATTAATGTTCCCCAGTTGTACTAGTTAAAACATTTTAAGTGTTCGGTAGCAATATGTGGTTAGCGGCTAGTCTATTAGAATGGATCTTTAATAACAGGAGGGAATGTACAGCATATGATTACAGATGCTGGTAAGTGGGTAGATTTAACTGGATGTTAATGGAAGTTCCTGATTGCTTCTAATTTTATAATTAAAGAGAAGTCATCAGTGGCATGTGAGGATGTGGGAGCAGGTGTTAGGGATTTAAGGAAAGAAGAAATGGTGTGAAATAGGAGTAGACGGGAAAACTAGTAACAAGAATTGAAGCAAGTACAGTGATGTTAGAGAGGGGCCAGAGAGTTGAGGATGTAGGAAAGACAACATTGTATTTACACACGGAAATTCAGGCTGGGTAAGAGGAGACAGGAAATCAAGAGCCGAGAGTGAAAAGGTGGTAGGATCAATGACTTAAAAACCTCACAGGAATTGTTATTGGGGTGTTTGAAGGAGCAAGCTAGAAATAAGCAATAGAAAATGAGATACACAAAACTGAGATAATAGAAAGCTTGCACTTAATGGTAATAAAAGACTGAGAGCAAGGAAATAAGTACAAAAGTCACTGGAAGAGAGGAATTTGAGGTACAGAGAGATCAGGGGATATAATTTCATGTATATTGAGCTCACCAAGAATTAGGACAAGAATATTGGAGAGAGAGCATCTGACTCTTTTTTTTTTTCTAATGTTTATTTATTTTTATGAGAAAGAGGAGCAGGGGAGGGGCAGAGAGAGAAGGGGACAGAGGATCTGATAGCTGGCTCCACACTGACAGGAGAGAGCCCAGTGCAGGGTGGAACTCACCAAGTGCAAGATCATGACCTGAGTGGAAGTCGGATGCTCAACCAACTGAGCCACGCAGGCATCCCTAAGCATCTTATTCTTTTTTTAAATGTTTTATTTATTTCTGAGAGAGAGAGAGAGATAGTGTGAGGGGGGGTGGGGGTGGTGAGAGAGACACACACACAGAATCTGAAACAGGCTCCAGGCTCTGAGCTGGCTGTCAGCACAGAGCCCGGTGCGGGGCTTGAACCCACCAACCATGAGATAGTGACCTGAGCCGAAGTTGGATGCTTAACTGACTGATCCACCCAGGAGCCCCGCTAAGCATCTTATTCTTGATCTCAGCTCTGGTCGTAATCTCAGGGATCATGAATTCAAACCCCATGTTGGAGGGTTACTTAAAAAAAAAAAAAAACTAATATTGGAAAGAGTAACAGTGAGCCAGGATCTAGATTCATTTAAAAATGAAAGGGAGACTGTGGTAGATGAGTGCAAGAGTGAGGGTTGGTGGGAGGTATAACTCAAAAGCATTAAAGGCACAGCTACCTTTCAGGAAGAAAGGTTTGGGAGCTGCCCTGAAGAGCGAGCAGTACACTTCCCTGCACACCTCCATGCCCAATTGTGGGAGAAAAAACCTCCAGGGGAAGCTATCTGGAGGGATTCAAGATTCAGCTAGAGCAAAAATCTGCAGATGGTCAGAGAAGTTGAGGATTTCAAAGATTTTGATGACCATATAACATGAATTGAATAGGGCCCAGTGGAGGCGTTTGGGGAGGTGACAGGGACAGGATAGAATGTGTGCAGAATAGATTGCAATCTCATATTTACAGCATTAACCAGTAAGAAAATACTAATAATAAAAATGTAGGCAAAGGATGTAAAACATTCACAGGTGTAACCGACCAATAAATGTTTTAAGCGTGTATTTCTAGTCAGAAAAAAATTATACAAATAAAGAATGAGAGGTATTTTAAAATAAATAGAAACCTACAGGAGTTGGTAGAGAGGAAGTTGATTAGGAATAGTGTGGGAAAGAATCAAAGGAAAATGTTTAATTTTGATTTCTAAGTCTCCTTAACTTTCAGTTTCGTAGGCAAAAGCAAACTGTACATTGCCCCTCAACACGAATTGTTTCTTTCAGCCAGAATATCTCCCCTTGTCTTATGAATATATCTTGCTCATTTTCCTTTTGGGTTGGGGCAAACTTCACCTTCTCTCTATTCCCCTCCCCCCCGCTGTATAAAAATTCTGTCAGTCCCGGGGTGCCTGGGTGGCTTAGTCAAGCGTCCAACTTTCGCTTGGGTCATGATCTCGTGGTTCGTGGGTTCGAGCCCCGCGTCGGGCTCTGTGCTGACTGCCAGCTCGGAGCCTGGAGCCTGTTTCAGTCTGTGACTCCCTCTCTCTCTGACCCTCCCCTGCTCACGCGCGCTCTCTCTCTCTCTCCCTCCCTTCCCCCTAGAAATAAATAAAACATTAAAAAGAAAATTCTGTCAGTCCCTTCAAAGCCTTAGTGAAGCTCCCATTTCCGGGACACTTGTTTCCAGCCCAGCTACAGTGACCATGGTGTTCATTTGACTCAGTTATGTGTCAAATCAGTATTGAAATTCCGTTTGTGCTTGTCTTACTTCCAAAGGTGATTGTAGAATTGTTGTCTTTCTCCATGAGAATTTTAGCTCTGAAGGCATTCAGTTTATCTTTTATTAATAGATTGGGCTTTCCAGTAATCTCATCTTCACTTTTATGTTATGTATTATGCTGATGTATATTTCTATGAACAGCTTTTATTGGAAGCCATCATTACTTTCTGTAGCCGAAATTTAATTAACACGTAGCGTTTGCTCTGGTTTGGAAGAGTCTTGAGTTTCTAGTGGCCTATACAATCTATGCCTGCAGTATGTTAAACAAAATGCAGCTGAGTAAACTTAAAGATCTAATTGGCTTTATTAAGTCATTCTTGAGTCAGGCACCATCCCATCTAGCAAATAGAGGGAAGCTCTCAGGTTCTGTAGAAAATAAAGATTTTTATAGGAAGGAGGATGGGGCAAGAAAGTCACCAGCAGAATAAAAGGATTTTTTCAGGTAAGATCACCTTCCCTTAGGGGGAAAGAGCATGGGGGTCTTATGCAGATGACCTCATCTTCCTTCACGGGGATGGAGGGCCATGTGGCACTCATTGGCACCCACCAGAAAATTCCCAACTGCCCAGTTAAGACTGCTTTGCTGGGGGGAGGTTGAAACTGCAGTTAGATCAGGTATTAAGCCCTGGTTCAGACTTGGGTCTGTGGTTTTCTATTTTACAGTTATCCCCTTTAGATCAAACTTATGTGATCAAAATTAAAGGCATTAGCCCCACTCTCAGGTATTAGCCTTAAATTCTAGCAGTTTCTGTTATTCCCTTGTGTGACCCATCCATAGGTCATGGCTTAATCTCTGGGATATTCACAGGTCATGGCTTCAGGTTCACAGTTTTAAGTTGGTCACTTTCTTTGTTCCTTAGATGTTTCTAGTCCTTTTTAATTTTTTTTTTTTAAAACAATCCCTATGCCCAACATGGGGCTTGATCAGCACCCCAAGATCAGGAGTCGCACACTCCACCAACTGCGCCCGCCAGGCACCCACAGATGTTTCAGGTGTTAGGGAGATCATTTGCTTGGTGGTTAGCAGCTGTGAACATGTATTTAAAGCTTTTAAGAGAATGCAGCAGACCACAGAAACTCTTACGATTGCTAGAAGCCAGTTAATTCCCAACACATGGAGTGCACTATAGAACTATGGTTCTCAAGACCAAACCAATCAAAATTAAGTAATTCAAAGAAGGACCCCATGCAAGGAGCTCCCTTTTTAAGCCAAGGGGCTTATTCTGTGATCTTATGTAATTGAGTTTCAGTTTCCCCAGAAGTGTTAATCCAAGCAGAGCAGGTGGTGGCCATAAGCACAGACATTTTGCTCAGATAAAAGAAAACCAAGAGCTATTTTATTATTAAGGATCTTTATTGGGCTGCTGTTGCCTTAGCAACAGATTTTGCAATAATTTTAAGAATGAAGGCAGAGTTCTTGATCATAGCCTCATTTATGTGTATCTCTAACCAGAGAAATAGGGACTTGTCAAAAGGAATGAATCCTGAGTCGTGAAAGCCTCCTGGTAGGTCCTTTTTAACTCAACAATGTAAATTCAGGGGAATCGACAGATAAGATGTCTTATTTTGCTTGTGAAAAGTTAAGAGCACAGTTAGATTTTTTTTTTCCTAGCCTGAAATTACAGAGGTTATGTCCTCCTGGCAACAGCCTGGCAGATACGGATGGCGACATTAATCTTTCCAGGCCAGTGCCAGAGCGAAGGAGAAAGAATGGATGGATTTTATGTTTTTAATATGAAATCGATCTGTCATCTTGGGCTGAAGCAGGCTGCCTCAAGAGCAGCTGCTTCTCTTTCTTGTCATTTTCATTTAGAGGTCTGCCACATCTGTATGGACAGGGGAAGTGGAGCCTTTTATTTTTTTAAGCTGTGGGTTGTGTACCCAAGACTTAATACTTTTTAGTTTTACTGTAGCGTCAGTGGTCAGGAGTACTTGGTAAGGTCTTTTCCAGTGGGGCTCAAGAACTGTTTTTCTCTGAGGATGTTTCCAAAATGCCAATTTATCCACGTGTCCCAGTCTTGCAAATACAATGTAAAGACTTAGTATTACTTGGGGCGCCTGGGTGGCTTAGTCGGTTAAGCGTCCGACTTTTCGCTTAGGTCATGATCTCGCGGTTCGTGGGTTCGAGCCCCGCATCGGGCTCTGTGCTGACTGCCAGCTCAGAGCCTGGAGCCTGTTTCAGAGTCTGTGACTCCCTCTCTCTCTGACCCTCCCCTGCTCACGCTGTCTGTCTGTCTGTCTCTCTGTCTCCTAGAAATAAATAAAACCTTAAAAAAAAAACTTAGTATTACTTGACAATGCTTCCCATGTTTTACTTATTTTTACATATTTTCCCCCAGCTCCTTCCCCTTCCCCCTTTTATATGTTAATTAACAAACCTTTCAGAATATTCCAGGTCAAAGACATCATTTGTTTATTTTTAAAGTTTATTTGAGAGAGAGTGCACACACGTGCACATGAGCCAGGGGAGGGTCGGAGATGGGGAGAGAGAGAATCCTGAGCAGAGCCTCACTGAGCCCAGCCCTCAGTGCACCTCTAACTCAGGAACCCTGGGATCATGACCTGAGCCAAGATCAAGAGTCACACACTTAACTGAGCCAGCCAGGTGTCCCTTAAAGCTCATTTTGTAAAGTAATTTCATTGTAGTCTGAACCAGCTTGATCACACATTAAAATTTCTTCCAAAGACTCCTTTTCCAACAAACATGTAACTTTCTTCCCCTGCGTTTTGGTTTTGTCATGTATTTTTCTTTAATTTGTTTTCCCCTTAACAAAAATTCATCTCTAATTCTCATACTTGTTTTTAGTGAAAACATATCTTACTTTCTTGGCATTTGGAGATGTTTCCCTTATTTTTAGTAGTTTCAATTACATGTATTAATTTGAATTTTTAACCTTAGAAACGAATTTCTTTTTTTTTTTTTTTTAATGTTTTTATTTATTTCTAGGAGAGAGAGAGAGAGAGAGACAGTGTGAGCAGGGGAGGGTCAGAGAGAGAGGGAGTCACAGACTGAAACAGGCTCCAGGCTCTGAGCTGGCAGTCAGCACAGAGCCCGACGCGGGGCCGGAACCCACGAACCGCGAGATCATGACCTAAGCGAAAGTCGGACTCAACCGACTAAGCCACCCAGGCGCCCCAGAAACGAATTTCTAGTGAAAACTAAGAAGTAAGCAATTGTGAATGGTCTGGTAACCAACAGTCCTTAAATTTGCAAATATATGAATACATTTTATAATTTCAAGAAACGTGTGTCTCTTTGAATTTTTTAAAATATTTTTTAGAGAGAGAGGGAAAGTGAGTAAGGGAGGGGCAGAGAGCGAAGGGACAGAGGGTCTGAAGCAGGCTCTGTGTTAATGGCACTGAGCCTGATTTGGGGCTCAAACTCACAGTTGAGCTCTGAGATCATGACCTGAGCTGAAGTTGGACACTTCACCTACTGAGCTACTCAGACTAAGTATTTTACTGTAACATTAACACATCTAAACCTCTTTTAATTTCTCTGTCACACACATAAACCTGTGTTTAGTAATTAATGTTTTAGTACCTTTTTCCTATTTGGAAAGGATCTAGGTATTTAATGAATTTATCTTAACTCATCATTTAACTTAGCAAAACTTTAAGTTTTCAAGTTACTAAAAAGATTCAGAGAACTGTTTTATGTCTCTATTTTTTTATTTTTTTGAGAGACCAAGAGCGAGTAGGGGAGGGGCAGAGAGAGAGAGGGAGACACGGAATCCGAAGCAGGCTCCAGGCTCTGAGCTGTCAGCACAGAGCCCAATGGGGGGCTCAAATCCACCAACTGTGAGATCATGACCTGAGCTGAAGTCAGCCACTTAACCCACTGAGCCACCTAGGTGCCTCTGGAGACACTATTTTAAAAGGTTACCTAAAACTTTTTATTTATTTGCTAAATAATTATATTTCAATTACCTACCAAACATTAAGCATTAGACAAAATCAGCCAGTATCCCAATCTGCTATTTTTTGGTGGGCAGATGTAAACGATATCTTAGGTAGAATAAAAGTTATGTATTTAATGGTGATAACTCTAAAGATATGTCTGTTTTGAAAGTAGTTTTCGTATCAAATCTATTTTCAGATCACATGAACTTGAAAAACATTTGAGTTAGTTTCTAGCTTTCTGAGAGTTTTAGAATGCCCAAATTTTATAAGTACTTGCCTTCAAACCAACTAAATAGAATTCTTTTACAAATTAATTTTAGCAGTACCATTTGGAGTTTGAAAAAATATCTCATATTTACAACATATATGGACACAAATACATAGGTGAAGTATAAACAAAAATTTATAGCTTTTGTTTTTACTAATATTTCCAAATACCTCCTTGTTTTTATTTATCTTTTGGATGAAAACTTCTCCCTAAAGTTTTGCATTTTAAAGAATGGCTCTTAGGTCCTAGAGAAGGTGGGGTAGAAAACTTACAGAAAAAGTATCCAAGTTTTCCTCAAGGTGGAGATTTGGAGCATATCTGTCTGTTATCAGAGGTGCTAGAGTCTGGGCCTAAGAAGCCTTTCCATAGTTTGTATTTAAAAGGGCGCCTGGCTGGCTCAGTCAGTAGAGCATGTGACTCGTGATCTAGTGGAGGCTACTTAAAGAGAAGAAAAAAAAAAGGGCCTTTTTCCACCACTTTTTTTCCATTTAGTCTCAAGTGATTGCAGAGTGTGCTTACATTTCAGAGATGTGATAAGATTTCATCATTCCAAGGGACAGAGGAAGTAAAAAATATTTTTATAAGAGCGTCAGGATAATTGCAATTTAAAATTTACCTTTTTTCTTAAGTACAGGACAATTTTGTTTCAATATCCTGGCCTTTTATAATATGTGCATTTTGAAAATAGACAGGTTTTAAAGATTGTTAAAAATAGGTGGATTTTGACTTGTTTCTAGAGTTTCATTTCTGGTCTTGGAGATTTGTAAGACAAAGACCATTTTTCTCCAGAGAACTGGGTCACAGCCTGAATATCAAGGAACTGGCTCACCTTTTTAAATGGATTTACTTCTTTTTATCAGGGAGATTTTTACCGAAAATGAGAATCAAAAGATTGCTGTCTTTGTACAAGTCTGTATAAAATAAAGCATTTTAACAGAAGCCTTCTTTCTGGTTATACAGTTCAACCTTGGCATCTCTAAGCCTTCTATTAGTATAAAGTATTAACTTTATCCTTTAAAATGTTTGCTGCTGTTCAGGGAACATGAATTCTCTGGTGGATGGTGGGGGGTGGCTAGGATACATCTGCAAAGGTCATTGCACGAAAATGCCTAAAGCGGAATGGGATTGATCATAGTAAACCAGACCCTCCAGTTTGTTCCCCAGGCTTCTGCTAAATTCACTTTCTGCTTTCAGCATTTACAAGAATAGCTGATATACTTTGAACCTAGAGATTAGGCTGGCGTGCTCTCTGTGAATCTTGTAGAGAATGGGAAGTTAAAACAGACAGGGCTGGATTTTAAGAAGGGGAAATTTTGGAGTGTTGGGTGGCTCACCCAGCCTCTGACTCTTGGTTTCAGCTCAGGTCATGATCTCACAGTTTGGTGGGTTTGAGCCTGGCATCAGGTTCTGCGCTAACAGCACAGAGCCTGCTTGGGATTCTCTCTCCCCCTCTCCCTCTCCCCCTTCTCCCCCTCTCCCCCTTCTCCCCTCCCTGGTGCCCCCCTTCCCCGTCTCTCCGCCCTCTCTCCCCCACTTCCCCCCCCTCCCCTGCTCACACTCTTTGTGTCTCCCAAAATAAATAAACTTAAAAAAAAAGGGTTATTTTCATTGGATGTGGACATTTATTTGTCTTCAGTCTAATTTTTGTTCTTTAAAGTTTATTTAAACTTTAGAGAGTGCATGTGAGAGTATCTTTGGTTAAGCCATAAAAAGGCTTACTGAGAGGGGGTCATTAAAATTAATAAGACCCTACTTGTCAATGGCCAGACAACAGAGCCTTTAAATTGGCTACATTGGGGAAAAAAAAATTATTTCTAAAGAGCTCTCAGTTGCCTTATTAGTAGAATGGCTAGCTTTAGGGACTCCTTTGACAAGATAAAAGAACAAAAATTAGGGGCACCTGGGTGGCTCAGTGGGTTGAGCATCTGACTTTTGGCACATGCATGGCACATCCATGCAGTAGAATATACAACCTAAAGAGAAGGTGAAGCTTTTTAACATATGGATGTGAAAGATCTCCAAGATACATTGTTAAATGAGAAAAAAGAGGGAGGGCATGAAACGTGGGATGAGGTGTGTATACGTACTCGTATAGACAAAGGTCTCTGGAAGGACACGGGATCTAGTAACAGCAGATCCCTTTGAAAGTGGAGGGGTGGTCATTGGGCAGGTAAGGGATGAGGTGGGAGAGAGTCTACCCTGAATTTCTTCTTACACTTATTTGGTTTTTAAACCACTATTAGTCTAAGTAAAGGTCAAGCAGAATTATAATAAAAATCTAAGAAAATGTTTCACTTTCCAACACGCCTATTGGCATTATTGATACCGCCATTTTGGCTTAATGTCTATTTGTAAGGTTATTTTGAATTAAAGTTATTAGTTTAAGTTATTAAAATGATCCAAAATTATTAGAAATAAGCTATTAGGTCATAAATAGTAAAAGGGATCACAGAATGGGAGACACTAGCAGAGCCTGGGTCTCACTGTCTTTCACTTTGTTCTTGTCTTTTAGATGGTTCCTTCATCAGCTTCAGGCCAAGTTCGAGGTTATTACGTAGACTGGAAAATGCTGCGTGATGTCAAGAGACGAAAACTTGCCTATGAATATGCAGATGAGAGGCTTCGAATCAATTCCCTCAGGAAGAATACCATTTTGCCGAAAGACCTTCAGGTGAGCTAATTAAGATGCGTCCCCATGTACCACAAGATCATTCTCCTATCAGAGCATCGTTGATACTGTTGTGACTTAGTAACAAAATAATTTCTGGAAAATATGATCAAATTCTCCCAGTCAATACAAATTAATACCCTTGAAGTGATATTGGTGAATTTCAGATTAAAGAGAACTTTTCATTCCTAACTAGCCTTTTAACTGTTTCAGTAGATGGCCCTTAGAAAGTACTGGTGCATGGTAGTCACACAGAAATTGGACAGTTATTTTGACCTAGGGTCTCTCCCCCATTTCTTCGCACTCTTTCAACTCTCAAGGTATTGGGAGACTGTGCTGATGATTGAGGCCATGTGCCTCATTTGTGGCCTAAGCTGTTCCTCACCCAGGGCAATGGGCGCCTTCATCTCTGACCTCCTTCACCCACCTTTGTGTCCATCTGGTTTACTTTCTTGTCATATTCCTTAACTTAAATAAAAGGATGTCAACCCTGTTTGGTTTCCTGAGGCATATGGGTCCTACACCTGGATGGTGACACAGCACACCCGCATTCACGAGTCTTCTTGAGAACCTAAGCTCAAACTCAAGGCTACTCACACTATCAAAGCTGAGAGTAAAATAAAAAACCACTTATAGAAGCTGGCTGAATAATATACAGGCCATTCATTACCATTAATTCTTTTAAATCGTGTCTAGATTAGCCAGATCAGTGGAAAACCGAACGTCCTACACCATTGTTACAGCTTTTACCATACAGCATTAAGCTACCTGCTTATATTATGAAGTAATAAGAGGAGGCCTCTGAGAAACAACTTAAGATGTTGTGGAGAACGTTATTTATAAAGACACCCCCCGCCCCCCCGTTCCCCGCTCAGAAGAAATGGCTCTGGTATAAAAACCAGCAATAGCTGTTCGAAGACTGTGAGTTACAGGAGCTGATCCTGGCTCTGAGTTGCCTACCAAGTAGTGTACAGATCAGACTTCTGTCCCAGTTCTGACAGACTTATAGGCTTTTCACACTACACTCTATTGACTCCTGGTTCCTGTTCCCCAATTTCCTTATTTGTAAACTGACTTAAATCTTTTTAGGAACAAGGAGAGGTATATATGTATATATAATAGGTAAATACATACATAATACATAGCTATTTTAGGACAGCCTCCATGAAACTTGACTTCCGGCCTGTTCTCCTCTCTAGTCCACTTTATATTTAAAAGTGGCACATACTATCTACCATTCATTGACTTAATTGTATTTTATAGAATTCACTAAATATTTCACAACGGCAACACATGCACGAGCTTTTGGAGATTAGGAAAGAAATTTTTTTTTTTCAGCTGTGCAACATATATATTTGATTTGCTAATTCTGTATATTACTCTGTGTACCATGATAAGTGTAGCCATTGTCACCATACAATGTTATCACAATATTATTGACTATATTCCCTATCTCTGTGACTTACTTATTTTATAACTGGAAGTATATAACTCTTTTTTAAAGATCGAAGTATAATTAACATATACTGTTATAAGTTTCAGGTAACTAACACATTGATTCAATAATTTTGTACATTACTCAGCCAAAATGTAATCACCATGCAACATTATTGCAGTATTATTGACTGATTTCCCCATGCTGTACTTTCCTTTTTTTTGTTTTTTTGTTTTTTTTTTTAAATATTTTATTTATTTCTAGGAGAGAGAGAGAGAGACAGCGTGAGCAGGGGAGGGTCAGAGAGAGAGGGAGTCACAGACTGAAACAGGCTCCAGGCTCTGAGCTGGCAGTCAGCACAGAGCCCGACGCGGGGCTCGAACCCACAAACTGCGAGATCATGACCCAAGCGAAAGTCGGATGCTTAACCGACTAAGCCACCCAGGCGCCCCTCCTTTTTTCTGTTTTTTAATTGAAGTATAGCTCACGCACACTGTCCTGTTAGTTTCAGGTGTACAATAGTAATTCAACAACTCTATGCACTGCTGTGCTCTCCACTGGAGTAGTTACCATCTGCCGCCATATAACACTATTTATGATACATTGACTATATTCCTTATGCTGTACCTTTCCTCCCTGTGACTTCTTCATTCCATAACTGGAAGCCTGCACTTCCTGTTCTCCTTCACCCCTTTTGGCCATATACCCACGTACTTGCCCTCTGACAGCCATTGGTTTTCTGTTTTTTGTGGGTCAATTTCTATCTTAGTTATTTGTTTGATTGTTTTGTTTTTTAGATTTCATATATAAGTGAAATCATATGGCATTTGTCTTTCTCTGTTTTACTTATCTCACTTAGTATAATAACCTGTAAGTCCATCTGTGTTATTACAAATGGCAGGATCTTATTGTTTTTTTTTTAAGGCTGAGTAATATTCCATGGTATATACATATACATCTTCTCTATCCATTCATCTATCATTGGACACTTGGGTTGCTTACATATCTTGACTATTGTAGATAATGCTATAATAAGCATAAGGGTACATATATTGTTTCAAATTAGTGTTTCTGTTTTCTTTGGACAGATACCCAGTAGTGGATTATTGCATTGTATAGTATTTCTGTTTTTTCATTTTTTGAAGAAACTTCATACCGTTTCCCATGGTGGCTGCACCAATTTATACTCCCACCAACAGTACAGGATAATTCCATTTTCTCGACATCCATGCCAATATTTAATCCTACCCATTCTGAAAGTTGTAAGGTGATACCTCATTGTGGTTTTGATTTTGATGGTTAGTGATGTTGAACATCTTTTCATTTGTCTGTTGGCCATCTGTGTCTTCTTTGAAAAAATGCCTATGCAGGCCTTCTGCCTATTTTTTAATTGCATTATTTGCTTTTTTGGTATTGAGTTGTATATGTTTATATATTTTTATGTAAATATAAATTATATATTTATATATTTTGATATTAACCGCTTATCAGATGTATTATTTGGAGATGTCTTCTCTCATTCAGTAGGTTGTCTTTTTGTTTCATTGATGATTTCCTTTGATGTGCAAAAGCTTTTTTTTGGTGTAGTCCCAATAGTTTATTGTGTTTTTGTTTTTCTTGGAGATATATATAGAACAATATTGCTCAAGTCAGTGTCCAGGAGATTACTACCTATGTTTCCTAGGAGTTACAGGGTTGCAGTTCCTTACATTTAGGTTTTTATCATATTGAGTTTATTTTTGCACGTTGTGTAGAAAGTGGCCCAGATTCCTTCTTCAGCAGGTAGCAGTGTAGTTTTCCCAACCACATTTATTGAAAAGACTGTCTTTTCCTCACTGTGTACATCCTTGCTTCCTTTGTTATAGATTAATTGACCATATAAGCATGGATTTTTCCTGGGCTCTCTAGTCCTTTTCCATTGACCTAGTGTATCTGTTTTTGTGTGGGTACCATGCTATTTTGATTGTTACAGCTTTGTAGTATATCTTGAAATCTAGGTTTGTGATACCTCCAGCTTTGTTGTTTCTCAGGTTTGCTTTGGCTATTCAGGGTCTTGTGTGGTTCTAAACAAATTTTAGTATTACTCGTTTTAGTTCTATGAAAAATCCTGATAGGGATTGCACTGAATCTGTAGATTGCTTTGGGTAGTATGGACATTTAAACAATATTGAGTTTTCTAATCCATGACCATGGAATATCTATTTGCTTGTGTCATTTCAATATCTTTCATCAGTGTCTTCTAGTTTTCAGGGTTTTTCACCTCATTGGTTAAATTGGCAAACATACTAGAAGTAGTACGTTAATCACGTATGAAGCCAATATGGGAATTAAAATGCTAAAGTAGTAAAATCCGTTTTACCTACAAAAATTAGTCTAAGGATACACAAAATAAGATGTAAAATATGACATCATATACATAAAACATGGAGGGGATTGATTTAGTGCTTTTAGTGTATGTTTGAATTTAAGGTACAGTTAACATAATACAGATTGTTAAACACTTAAGATGCTATATATAACCCTGTGGTAACCACAAATGAAGTTATAGTAGATACACAAAAGATAAAGAGACGAAATCCAAGTGTAACACTAAAAGACATCAAATCCCAAGCGAAGAGAACAAGAGAAGGGAAAAAAACCCCGACAAAAACTACAAAAATAGTAAGGACACAATCAACAAACTGGTAATAGCTGTGTGTGTGTGTGTGTGCATATATATATGCACATATATGCATATATATATTAGTAATTACTTTAAATGTGAGTGGATTTAATGCACCAATCAAAAAGATATAGGGTGAGGCGC
Source organism: Proteles cristata cristata (assembly GCA_017311185.1). Lineage (NCBI taxonomy): Eukaryota > Metazoa > Chordata > Mammalia > Carnivora > Hyaenidae > Proteles > Proteles cristata. The sequence continues at coordinate 702,478 of JAESUZ010005116.1, read as the reverse complement.
CTGGGTGGCTTAGTCGGTTAAGCGTCCTACTTTTGCTTAGGTCATGATCTCGCGGTTCGTGGGTTTGGGTCCCGCACCGGGCTCAGTGCTGACTGCCAGCTCAGAGCCTGGAGCCTGTTTCAGAGTCTGTGACTCCCTCTCTTTCTGACCCTCCCCAGCTCACGCTACCTCTCTCTCTCTCTCTCTCCTAGAAATAAATAAAACATTAAAAAAAAAAAAAGATATAGGGTGATGGAGTAGATAAAAAAAAAGACCCATCTATACACTGCCTACAAGAGATGAACGTCAAGATCTAAAGATGTATACAAACTGAAAATGATGGGATGGAGAAACTTATACCATGCAAATAGAAATGAAAAACAAAAAGCCAGGGTAGCAATACTTTAGGTACGCTTTCTGCACTGTGGGGACATCAGAGGGAGAGGCAAAGCAAGATTTCTTTGTTGAGATGGTAGAGCCCACCCCTAGCACCCCACAGGATTGTGCCAGCCCACCATCCCCACATGCAAGTAATTCACAGGAAAACAACCTGTGAGTGTAACACTTAGAGAACTATTAAGGAAAACTAGATCTTGATTTTAATTCCTGTTACAGTGTGGTAAAACATCTTAAAGCAGAATAAAGAAAATGATCAGACTTTTTCAGAGAAACCAGCATCTTCAACAGAAGAAAACTGTTTGGAATTTCAAAAAAAGTTTTAAACATATAGACAATGAATTTGAAGAAAGAGCATATTTGAAAAATACCTTCAAGAATATCAGTTCAGGGGCACCTGGCTGGCTCAGTTGGTAGAGCATGTGACCCTTGATCTTGGGGTTGTGAGTTCAAGCCCCACTTGAATATAGCAATTACTTTAAAAAAAAAAAAAATTTGTGACAGGCACGGATACTCTTTTTTTAATCTAAATTGATACTGAGTCATGCAGTGACCTCTAAAGTGATGCTGTGAATGCGGATCTTCTCAAATAAGGATTAAGTGTGAAGAAAAAGCAAAATTGGTAAAGCTGATTGAGGAGAAAGACCTTCTTTGGAGGCCAAAAACCGGTCAAAATGTACAGATCAAAGACTGACATGTCTCAGTGACAGCTGTTAATACAGAAGTGGAGATGCGGGAGCCAGCTGTGGCTTTATGAGTTGCAGTCATGTCTGAGGGGAACAAGCAACCCAACTGTACAGAGTTGACAGTCCACTCTGGGTTAGGTGATAAATTGCTACATTATAACAGAAATGAAGAATTTATCTGTTATTAATTTTTCTCCAAAATATTTTTTGAGAATAACAACTAAGAAATACTTAACACATTTTAAAAGGAAGGTAGAAACCATCAGGGCTTAGAGAAAGGTACCTTGACGAACATCAATTTAGGGCACTCTGTTATATAAATATAAAATAAGTTCTAAAATGAAAATTTAGAGGGCATTTGGGTGGTTCAGTTGGTTAGGTATCTGACTCTTGAGTTCAGCTCAGGTTGTGATCACAGTTTGGTAGATTAACCCCCACGTCAGGCTCTATGCTTACAGCATGGAGCCTACATAGGGTTTTCTGTCTGCCCCTCCACCCACTCATACACACTCTCAAAATAAGTAAGCTTTAAAAAATAAATAAAATGAAAATTTGGGATTTGGGATACATTTGCCAAAGAAAACTGGACATTTAAAAAAATGTGGAAAAAACTTAGATCATGTTTTAAAAAATAATTTGGGCATTTCTTGAAGTCTGCTTTAATACATTATTGTGCTAAAAAAGTTTTATTTTAAATGTTAAAAAAAGTTCAGTCTGCTGGATGTCTAAACCTTCAGGTTTAGTGGCCGAAAAATGCCTTTATGTCTTCTAAGTTTATGAACCTTATTTCCATTTAACACATATTTCCATCTGGGTGGTGTAGCAGGTCATTAAATTTGTTCATATGTACAAAATTAAAAAAAAAAAAAGACTTTAAAACAAAGACTGTAGCAAGAGACAAAAAAGGGCATTAATAATGGGATTAGTCCCACAAGAGGTTGTAACAATTGTATATACCTATGTAGCCAATATAGGAGCACTTAAATATGTAAAGCAAGTATTAATAGATATAAAGGGAGAAATCGACAGTAAAACAATAATGGTAGGAAGCTTTCACACGTCACTTATTTCAGTGGATAAATCATCCAGACAAAAAATCAATAAGGGAACAGAGGCTTTGAATGGCACGTTAGACCTAACAGATATATATAGAACATTCCATTCAAAAACAGCAGAATATACATTCTTTTCAAGTACACATGCAAGATTCCCCAGGATAGATCACATGTAAGTTCATAAAGCAAGTCTCAATAAATAGTAGAGGATTAAAATCGTATCAAACATGTTTTCAGACTGTAACAGTATGAGACTAGAAATCAATTACGAGAAAAAAAAATCCAGAAAAAACGTAAACACTTGGAGCCTAAACATGACACTAAGCAACAAATAAGTCAGTAAGAAATCAAGGAGAAAATAAAAAAATACATGAAGACAAATGAAAATAAAAACACTGTAGTCCAAAATCTTTAGGACATGGCAAAAGTATTTCTAAGAGGGAGGTTAGTCGTTTGAGCCTACTTCAGGAACAAGAAAAATCTCAACCTAACCAGGGGTGCCTGGATGGCTTAGTTGGTTAAGCATCCGACTTTCGCTTAGTCATGATCTCATGGTTCGTGGGTTCGAGCCCTGCGCGGGGCTGTGTTCTGACTGCCAGCTCAGAGCCTGGAGCCTGTTTCAGAGCCTGTGTCTCCCTCTCTCTCTCTCTGACCTTCCCCTGCTCACGCTCTCTCTCTCTCTCCTAGAAATAAATAAAAATATTAAAAAAAAAAATCTCAACCTAACCTAACACTTAAAAAGAAGATCAAATCTCAGAGCTTAGTAGATGGAAGGAAATAATAAGGATCAGAACAGAAATAAATGAAATAGAGACAGAAAAAAATAACATTAGAAAAAGTCAGTGATAGAGCTAATTCTTTGGAAAGATAAACAAAATTAACATTTAACCAGACTTAACAAGAAAAAATAAGGAATGTAATCAGAAATGAAGGAGAGGAAATAACTGACATCACAGAAATACAAAACATTACAAGAGAATATTTGAAAAATTATATGCCAACAAATTGGACAAGCTAGAACAAATGGATGAATTCCTAGAAACATACACTTTCTCAAAACTGAATCAGGAAGAAATAGAAAATTTGACCACAGGGTGCCCAGGTGGTTCGCTCAGTCAGTTAAAGGATCTGACTTTGGCTCTGGTCATGATCTCACAGTTTGTGAGTTCAGCCCTGCATCTGGCTCTGTGCTTAGGATTCTCTCTCTCCCTGTCTCTCTGTCCCTCCCTTGTTCATGCTGTCCTTCTCTCTCTCAAAATAAATAAAACTTAAAAAAATATATATATAAATAAGAGAAAATTTGAACAGACCTGTTACTAGTAATGAAATTGGATTGGTAATCAAACTTCCAACAAACAAAATTCCAGAACCAGCTGTCTTCACAGATGAATTGTATCACACATTTAAAGAAGAGTTAAGGGGTGCCTGGGTGGCTCAATCGGTTGAGTATCCAACTCTTGATTTCGGCCAAGGTCATGGGATTTGAGCCCAGTGTCGGGGTCTGTGCTGAGCATGGAGCCTGCTGAAGTTTCTCTCTCTTTCTCTCTCCACCCCTCTCCCCCTCTTTCCTCCTTCCTCCCTACCTCCTCTTCCTCTGTCCCTCTCCCCTGCTTGTGTTCTCTCTCTCTAAAATAAAAAATAGAGTTAATGTTTATTCTTCTCAAACTATGTCAGTAAATGAAAGAGGAAGAAAAACTCCTGAATTCATTCTACATGGCCACAATTACCCTGATACCAAACCAGACAGAGACACTATCAAAAAAAGAGAACCACAGGCCAAAATCTCTGATGAACACAGGTGGAAAAAAATCCTTAAAAAAAAAATTAACAAAGCAGTTCCAACAAATATATTAAAAGATCATTCACCACAATCAGAGAGATTTATTTCAGAGATGCAAGAGTGGATCACTTCTGGTAAATCGAATCAGATACATCACACTAACGAGAAAGGATAAAAACCATATGATCATCTCAGCAGATGCATTTGACATAATACAGTAGCAATTTACAATAAAACTCTCAGCAAAGTCAGCATACCTCAAATTAATAAAGGCCATGTATGAAAAACCCACAGTTAACATCATACTCCACAGAGAAAAATTAAAAGCTTTTCCACTGAGTTCCAGAATAAAACCAGGCTGTCCACCCTCACTACTTTTATTCAACATCGTACTGGAACCCTTAACTGCAGCAGTCTCACACAAGAAAAAGAAATAAAACCATCGAAATTGGTAAAGAAGAAGTAAAACTGTCACTGTTTGCAGATGACCTGATACTATATATAGAAAACTCAGACGAAAAATCTTAGTACTGATAAATTATTTTAATAAAGATGCAAGATAAAAAAATTAATATATAAAAATCGATTGCATTTTTATACAGTAATAGTGAAGTAGCAAAAAGAGAAATTAAGAAAACAATCCCACTTGCAATTACACCAAAAAGAATAAAGTACCTAGAAAATATTCTTAATGCCTAATAGGTTATGTTAATATAGTGGATTTTATATGCATTTTCTTATTTAATTTATGCACTTTTAATGAGTAATTAGTGTGCTTTCTTACAGTCTAGCACAGGATCAATCATACTTGTTAGCTTTAAATGAATACAATCACACCAGTAGGCACATATATAAGAATAAATTTCTGCTGAGGAATCCTTAATGCAAACTTTTGTAGTAATCTCTTTTTCCTCCATCTCAACTGCTTTTACCCTTCTAAATTCATTCTCTACATTGCAATTGATCTTTTAAAAATGAATACGTCAGGGTGCCTGGGTGGCTCAGTTGGTTGTGTCCATTGTTGGTCTTGGCTCAGGTCATGATCTTACAGTTTGTGAGATCGAGTCTCATGTTGGGCTCTTGGCTCAGGTCATAATCTCATGAGATGGATCCCTGTATGTGGCACCTGCATGGGATTCTCTCTCTCTTCCCTTTCTCACTCTCTCAAAATAAATAAATTTTAAAAACAAATAAAAATGGAAATCTCATCTGATCTCTTATCTCTGCTGCCAGAATCTTTACCATAGATGTCAGGGCTCTGTTACCCTCTTTCTCCAGCCTCAGACTTGCTCTGCAGCCCAGAGGTTTCGGATTATTGCGATGCATAAATCATATGGGAAATAACCAAACTTTCTACAGTAAGGAACTAGAAAAAGAAGAGTAAACCTTAAGCCCAAGTTAGCAAAAGAAAGGAACTCACAGGGGTGCCTGGCTGGCTCAGTTGGTAGAATATGTGACTCTCAGGGTTGTGTGCTCAAGCCCCACATTAGGCAGAGAGCTTACTTAAAAAAAGACAAAGAAAAAGAAAGGAAATAATAAAGATCAAAGCAGAAATAAATGAAATAAGAGACCAGAAACATACTAAAGATCAATGAAACTAAAAGCTGATGTTTACATGGGCACCTGGGTGGCTCAGTCTGTTGAGGGTCTAACTTCAGCTCAGGTCATGATCTATGGTGTGTGGGTTCGAGCCCCACATCGGGCTGTGTGCTGACAGCTCAGAGCCTGGAGCCTGCTTCAGATTCTGTCTCCTTCTCTCTCTGCCCCTCCCCTGTTCACACTCTGTGTCTCTCTCAAAAATAAGTAAATGTAAAAAAAATTTTTTTAAAAAGCTGATGTTTTGAAAGATAAGCAAAATTGACAAATCTTTAACTCAGCTAAGTAAAAAAGCAAGAACTCAAAATCAAAATGAAAAAGGAAACATTACAGCTGAGATCTCAGAAATTCAAAGTATCATAAGAAACTGATAATGAACCATTACATGCCAACAAATTGGATAACCTAGACAAAATGAGTAACTTCCTAGAAATATACAACCTAACAAGACTTAAGTGGAGAAGAAATAGAAAATATGAACTGACCAGTAATAAATAAGGCTATTGAATTAGTAATTGAAAACCTTTAAACAAAGAAAAGCCCATAAATGACTTTATGAGTGAATTCCGTCAAATATTTAAAGATGAATTAATACCAATACTTCTCAAACTCTTCCAAAATATTAAAGACAAAAGAACACTTGCAAATTTATTTTATCAGGTCAGCATAATACTGTTCCAATGCTAGATAAAGACACTATAAGCAAAACTACAGGCCAATGTCCCTGAAGAATATAAGCAAAAATTCTCTACAAAATATTAGCAAATCATATTCAATAACATATTACCAGTATCATCCACCATGATCAAATAGGATTTGTCCCTGGGATGCAAAGATGATTCAACAAATTATATCACATTAATAGAATGAAATATAAAACTCACAGCAGAGGCACGGGTGTCTCAGTTGGCTGAACATCTGACTCTTGATTTTGGCTCAGGTCATGGATCCCAGGGTTGTGAGATTGAGTCCTGTGTTGGGCTCCACATTGGGCATGGAGCCGGTTTAGGATTTTCTCTCTCCCTCTCTCTCCCTCTCCCCCTCCCTCCCCCCCTTCCCTGCTCAAACTCGCTCTTGGTCTCTCTCTCTCTCTCTCAAAAAAAAAAAAATCATAAACTTATCTCAACAGATTGCAGAAAGCATTTGATGAAATTCAACATTATTTCATGATAAAAGCTCTTAACAAATTAGAGGTAGAGGAAACGTGCAACAAAAGAATAAGCCTGTAGCTAACATCATTTTCAATGGTGAAAGGTTGAAAGCTTTTCCTCTAAGATCAAGAATAGGAAAAAGATGCCTACTGTTGGCTCTTCTATTCAACATAGTACTGGAAGTCCTAGCCAGAGCAGTCAGGCAAGAGAAAATTTTAAAAAAATGTTTTAATGTTTTATTTATTTTTGAGAGAGGGAGAGAGAGAGCGTGAGCACGGGAGGGTCAGAGAGAGAGGGAGATACAGAATCTGAAACGGGCTCCAGGCTCTGAGCTGGCTGTCAGCACCACAGCCTGATGGCGGGGCTTGAACCCACGAACCGTGAGATCATGACCTGAGCCGAAGTCGGACGCTTAACTGACTGAGCTACCCAGGTGCCTTGAAAAAATTTTAAAAAGGCATTCAAATCAAATCTGAAAAGGGAATAATGTAATCTGATGTACAAAAGCATCAAAATCAGTAGAATACTTAGGAATAAATTTAAAGAGGGGACATATCTGTACACTGAAAACTGTAAGACATTGATGAAGGAAATTGAAGAAAACCTAAACAAAAAGATATTCTGTGTTCAGGGATCAAAAGAATGAATATTATTAAAATGTCCATACTATACAAAGCCATCTATAGACTGTTTGCAATCCTTATAAAAATTTCAGTGGCATTTCTCACAAATAAAAAAAAATTAAAATTAAAAAAAACCCTAAAATTCGTGTGGAATCACAAAAGATCCCTGAATTGCTAAAGCAGATCTGAGAGAGAACAAAACTGGAGGCCACACGCTTTCTTTTTTCTTTTTTTTCTTTTTCTTTTTTCTTTTTTTGTAGTAAATGGACCTACACACCTATTTAACGTTCCCCCCGAAAGAGTGCATGAGTGAGTAGGGGCGGGGCAGAGAGAAGAAGACAGAGATCCGAAGCAGGCTCCTGTCAGGTGCTGTCAGCACAGAGCCCGATGTGGGGCTCAAACTCATCAACTATGGGATCAAGACCTGAGGCAAAGTTGGACGCTTAACTGACTGAGCCACCCAGGCACCCCGATGCACTTCCTGATGTTTAAGACTTTATTATGGGGGCACCTGGCTGGCTCCGTCAGTAGAGCGTGTGACTCTTGATCTTGGGGTTGTGAGTTCAAGCCCCACATTTGGTATAAAGATTACTTTAAAGTCTTTAAAGAAAAAAGAACTTTATTACAAAGCTATAGTACTGAAAATAGTGTGATATTCCATAAAACATAGAGCAGTGGAAGAGAACCAAGAGCCCAGAACCCATCCCTGTTGATTCCCAACAAGGGAACCAAAACTGCTTGATAGGGAAAGGGTAGTGTCTTCAATAAATGGTGTTGGGGAAACTGGATGTTCATGTGCAAAAGAATGAAACCGGACCTGTGTCTTATACCACTCACAGTAATTAACTCGGAATGGGTGAAAACTTAAAACCTGAAACTATAAAACCTCTAGAAGGAAACGGAAGGGAAACTCCTTGACATTGCTATTGGCAATAATTTTTTAGATACGACACCAAAAGTATAAGCAACAAAAGCAAAAATAAATGAGTGGGACTGCATGAAAGTAAAAGATCTGCATGGCAAAAGATCTGAGCAAGGATTAGTATCCAAAATATGTAAGGAACTCCTCTAATTCACTTGCAAAGAAAAAAAACAACAGCAGCAAAACAACCCAAAACGATTTCTATTGAAAAGTGAGCAGAGAACCTGAGTAGACATTTTTCCAAAGAAGACATACAAATGTCCCCAACCAGTACATGAAAAGACGCTCAACATTACTTACCATCAGGGAAATGCAAATCAAAACTACAATGAGATATTACCCTATACCTGTTAGAATGATTATTATCAAAAAGACAAAAGGTAAGTGTTGTCAAGGATGTGGATAAAAGGGAACCCTTGTGCACTGTTGGTGGAAATGTAAATTCGTGCACTAACTATTGAAAACTGGAGTTTCCTCAAAAAGTTAAAATTAGAATTTCCATATGATCTAGCAGTTCTACTTCTGAGTATCTGCAGAAAATGAAAATCGTATTTCAAGAAGATATCTGCACCGCCATGTTCATGGCAGCATTATTCACCGTAGCCAAGACATGGAAACATCCTGCATGTCAGCAAATGAAGGTTGTCAGCAAATATTTATTCAAAGAAAGCGTGTGTGCGTGCGCGCGCGCACACACAATGTAATGGGATTTTGCCCTTTGCAGAAACCTAAATGTAATGTACCTTGGGAGCATTACATTAAATAAGTCAGAGGAAGACAAATATTGTTTGATCTCACTACATATGTGGAACAAGTTACACTCATAGGAACAGATTATAATGGTGGTTCCCAGTGGCTGGGAGCTGGAGGAAATGAGATGATGTTGGGCATAGTATACAAACTTCTGTTTATAAACTGAATAAGTTCTGAAAATCTAACATATAAAATTGTGATCATAGCTAACAATACTGTATTACATGCTTGAAACTTGCTAAGAGAGTAAATTTTAAATGTTCTCATCACCCATAAAAAGGTAATTATTTAGGGTGATGGAGGTGTTCATTAGGCCTCATTGTAGTAATTATTTGCAAGGCATACATGTATCAAATGTGTTAAACAATGTTATGTGTCAATTATATCTCAGTAAAACTGGAAAAAAACATGGGGAGACAACAGAAATACATTCACATATTTTCCAAATGACTTAAACAAGAATGTATATAGTGGTGAAAAACTGAGGGCTTTTCCTTTAAGAACCGAAACAAGACAAGGAGTCTACTCTTGCCAGTTTTATCCTACATAGTACCAGAAATCCTAGCCACGGCAGTCAGACAAAAGTTAGGTATAGACAGCATCCATATTGACAAGGAAGAGGTTAAACTGTCACTATTTGGAGATGACATGATACTATACATAGAAAACCCTAAAGATTCCACCCAAAAACTTATTAGAAGTAATAAATGAATTCAGTAAAGTTTCAGGATACAAAATTAATTCACAGAAATTGGTTGCATTTCTATACACTAATGACAGAGTAGTAGAAAGAGAAATTAAGAAAACATTCCTGGGACACCTGGGTGGCTCAGTTGGTTAAGGGGCTGACTTCAGCTCATGTCATGATTTTGCAGTTTGTGAGTTCAAGCCCTACATGGGGCTCTGTGCTGACAGCTTAGAGTCTGGAGCCTGCTTCAGATTCTGTGTCTCCCTCTCTCTCTGCCTCTTCCCTGCTTATACCATCTCTCTCTGTCTCTCAAAAATGAATAAAAATATTAAAAAAGTAAAAAAAAAAAAGTTCCATTTATAGTTGCACCCAAAACATTAAAATACCTAGGAATAAACTAACCAAAAGGTTGAAAGATCTATACTCTAAAAACTATAAAAATATTGATGAAAGAAAGACAATACAAACACATGAGAAAATAATCCATGCTAATGGATTAGAAGGATTAATATTGCATAAATGTCCACATACCCAAAGCAATCTGCAGATTCAATGCAATCCCTATCAAACTTCTCACAGAACTAGAACAAATAATATTACGATTTTTATGGAACTACTTAAGAGCTCATGTAGCCAGAGTAATCTTGAGAAAGAACAAAGCTGGAGGTATCCCAATCCCAGATTTCAATGTACAACAAAGCAATAATAATCAAAACAGTACTGGCACAGAAATAGGCATCGATCACTGGAACAGAAACTCAGTCTACAACAAAGGAAGCAAGCATGTACAATGGAGAAAAGACAATCTCCTTGATAAATGCTTTTGGGAAAGTGGACCACTTAACCATACCCAAAAATGAACTCAAAATGGATTAAAGACCTAAATGTGAGGCTTGAAACAATAAAACTGCTAGAAGAAAATATAGGCAGTAATTTCTTTGACATCAGTGGTAGCAACATTTTTCTAGACCTGTCTTCTTAGGCAAGGGAAACAAAAGCATAAATTATTAGGACTACACCACAATAAAAGTTTTTGCACATCAACAAAATGAAAAGACAACCTAATGAATAGATGATATTTGCAAATAATAAGAGGTTAGCACCCAAAATATGTAAAGAACTCCTACAACTCAACACCCCCCAAAAAGCAAATAATTCAATTAAAAATAGGCAGAGAAAAAAAAGGGGACCTGAATAGATATTTTTCTGAAGAAGACAGATGGCCAACAGACACGTGAACAGATGCTCCACATCACTAATCATAGGGAAATGCCAATCAAAGCTACAATGAGATGTCACTCACCTTCCACTTGTCAGAATGGTTAGAATTAAAAAGATAAAGTGTTGGCGAGGATGTGGATTAAAGGGAATCTTCGTGCACTGTTGGTGGGAATATAAATTGGTGTGTCCACTGTGGAAGACAGTGTGGAGATTACTCAAGAAATTAAAAATAGAAATACTGGGGCGCCTGGGTGGCTTAGTTGGTTAAGCGTCCGGCTTTTGCTTAGGTCATGATCCCGCGGTTTGTGGGTTCGAGCCCCACGTTGGGCTCTGTGCTGACTGCCAGCTCAGAGCCTGGAGCCTATTTCAGAGTCTGTATCTCCCTCTCTCTCTGACCCTCCCCTGCTCATGCTGTCTCTCTCTCTCTGTCTCTCCTAGAAATAAAAAATAAAAAAATATAAAAAAATAAAATAAAAAAATAAAAATAGAAATACTGTATGAGGGGCACCTGGGTGGCTCAGTCGGTTAAGCGTCCCAACTTCGGCTCAGGTCATGATCTCACAGTTTGTGGGTTCAAGCCCCACATTGGGCTCTGTGCTGACAGCTAGCTCAGAGCCTGGAGCCAGTTTCAGATTCTGTGTCTCCCTCTCTCTTTCTGACCCTCCCCTGCTCACACAGTCCCTCTATCTGTCTCAGAAATAAATAAAAGCATTAAAAAAATTATTTTTAAAGAAATAAACATTTTAAAAATTTTTTAAAAAGAAATACTGTATGATTCAGTCAAGGCGCCTGGGTGGCTCAGTGTTTGACTCTTGATTTTGGCTTAGGTCATAATTTTGTGAGATTGAGCCCCGGACTGGGCTCTACGCTGACAGCACAGAGCCTGCTTGGGTTCTTTCTCTTACCTTCTCTCTCTGCTGCCCCCTGCTCTCACGCACGCACACACACACACTCTCTCTCTTTCTCAGAAACAAATATTAAAAATTTTTAATAAAATACTATATGAGTCAGTAATTCCACTACTAGGTGTTTACCTATGGAAAGTGAAAACACTAATTCAGGAAGATACATGCACCTCTGTGTTTACTGCAGCATTATTTACAGTAGCCAAGATATGGAAGCAACCTAAGTGCCCATTGACAAAAAGTTGGATAAAGAAGATGCATGTATGTATACATATATATACATATATATAATAAGAGACATATTAGCCATAAAAAGCAATGAGATCTTGTCATTTTCAACAACATGGATGAACCTAGAAAGTATTATGCTAAGTGAAATAAGAAAAACAAATGCTATATGCTTTCACTTATATGTGAACTCTCAAAAACAGTAACAGAAACAGACCCATAAATACAGAAAACAAACTGTTTAGCCAGAAGGAGTGGGGGGTACAGGCTTCTTGTTATGGGCGAATAAGTCACGGGGATGGAAGGTACAGCATGAGGAATATGGTCAATGGCGTTGCAATGGTGTTGTGTGATGACAGTTGGTAGCCACACGTGGGTGAGCACAGTGTAATGTGTAGACTTGTTGAATCTCCATGGCGTACACCTATAGCTGACAGTGTGTGTCAACTGTACTTCAATAGAAAGAAAAAGATTCAGAAAGAAGAAAATTTATACAGCTGCCCTGTTCATAATAGCTCAGAACTGGAAACCACCCAGATGTCCATTATGTGTAGAATGGATAAGCGAATTCCAGTATGGTCACACAATGAAAATCAAACAGTATGCATGAATCTCACAAGCATAGTATTGAATGGAAGAAGCCAAAGAGAAATGAATAAAAAAGAATGCCTCCTGTATGGTTAGATTTATATAAAATTCTAAATATGAAAAGCTCATATACAGTGTTAGTAATCAGGTGAGCTGTTAGTGGATGGTGTCTGTGCTCAGTGTCTGAAAGGAGGCACAGGCAGGACCCAGGGTGCCCATCATGGTTTTGTTTTGTTTTTGTATTCTAGGTACTTATTACTCAGATGTACTGTTAAAAGTTGCTGTGCTGTTACATTTCCGGTTTGTAGATTCTTGTGTATTTATGTTAAATTTCTATAAAATTTTAAATATCTTATTGGGAGCATGCCACACATTTCTGTCATTTTTCTGGTCCATTTGTTTCTACCCAGAGGTTAGGGTTCACTACAGTGTCCAAGGTTCTTTGAGCAAACTGGCTACATCACTGACTCTAGCCCTTTGTTCCCTTACTGTAAGCATTGACTTAAGCATATAGAATAAGTATATGCATGTGATATGTGTAACGTTGTGACTTCCCTTAGGAAGTGGCCGATGGAGAAATTGCTGCCCTTCCCCGGGATAGCTGTCCTGTTAGAATCCGAAATCGGTGTGTTATGACGTCCCGTCCACGTGGTGTAAAGCGGCGCTGGAGGCTCAGTCGTATTGTCTTCCGCCACTTGGCAGACCACGGGCAACTGTCGGGGGTTCAGCGGGCAATGTGGTGATCCGCTCCGGACCCACTAGGCAGTTCCGGCAAGAAGAGACTTTTCTAACAGACAAAACCCTGGCTTCATAGGGGTCGAGTCTGCCTGATGTTGCCTACATCTAAATTACTTTTTAATTTTCAATGAAGAAATTGGGTTGTTTCATTCTGTCAGTGAACTCAGGCTGTCTGTGAATTCTCTTTTTTCTTGGACTTAAAAATTAAACATACTATTTCCATGCATAGTACAAGGAGTAGAGTAATAAATATTCTGTGAAAATATTCTCTGTATGCCTCCCTTTTCCTTCACATTTAATCTTTTAGCAACATCCTAAGGGTTCCTGTATTTTTTTAAGGGCATTATTTCATAAAGCAATTTTATCTAATAGTTAATGCAACACATGGACAAGGAGCTCATCTGTGGCCATTTGTAATCCGGGGCTGGGCTTCCTTGACCTGCGCAGTGCACTTTACTAGTTCTCATTGTTAGAGGAACACTGTGTGCTGTGTTGGAAGGTAGAGCCGATGTTCTTGATGGTCTAATGTTCAACTTCTTTGTGTGATGGCGGAACATAAACCACTAAATGTTTCCTTGTTCCACAGCCTTCAACAGCCTTCAGAACAAAACGTCTCCTTAAGCCCCTGAAAATCTATCCAAAGAGGAGCAGTTTTGTAGGAATAGTATAGATTTTCTGTATTGTTGTCTATAACAGAAATGAGTAGAGAGAGCAGAAGGTGGTCTTGTTCAGTAGTTGAGCAGTGACCACCCAGTGACAGAAATGTCCAGGATGTAGTGTGGAAGCCCCTGTGTGCCATCAGAAGAGTGTTTCTGGAGCAAACATCTGAACTTCATTCAGGAGGCAAGGCACGAGATGTTTACAGAGGGAACAGTGCAAGCAGCCACTTCATTGTATGAGGAAGATGAGACCCAAGACAAAGGCCCAGTCATGAAAGAGGTCACATTATGTGAAGGTAAGACAAATACTGGCTGCTGGAGAGTTTTAAGCAGAGGAATTACATCATTGGTTTCTTCTACAGATAACTGACGACCACATGGTAGATCTAGGCCGTGAGAGAAAAGGCTCCGTGCAAGATAACCAGTTAGGAAGATGTCATAATCGTTCTGGAAAACCAGGGCCTAGACAAAGGGAGTTCAGTCATTAGCAAGGAAGACAAGTGAGACAGATTTTAAAAGTCTTATTTAGGAAAGAAAATTGGGCCAGACTTAGAGGCTGATTATATTTACTAGAAAAGGGGACTCTCTCTTCCTGGTAAGGGTGACCAGGAGGATGGGAGAAGGCAGCACCAAGATAGAAAATACAGGAAGAGAAGAATGGGTTTGGAGGAAACCGGGTATGTGAGTTCAGGTTTCAGTTGTGCTGTTGGAGATCCGTCCACGTGTCTTCTCCATGGAGAAGTCCAATGGGCAGCTGGAGAGCAGAGTCTGGAATTTTGGTGGAGGTGAAGCCGTGAGAGAGAATTAGCACAAACCATGGATTCTTATTTCCCAAGTTTGTATTACAACTAAAACTGGAATGCTCTAGTTAATACTGCAGCCATACTTAGGACGTCAGATCTGTGGGTTTCTGGCAGATCATTGATAGGACACCCTCTTCATTGGTTTGAACCTGGGTCCGAGCACAATCTGTATATTTGATTGGTTGCTGTGCCTCTCATCCCTGTTTTCCTCCTGTAACTCATTTGTCCTATACAGTGGCCAGCATCTGGCTGTGTGCTTCTTCATAGTTACATTCAGAGGCTTGACAGGGTCCAGGCTCAGTGTTGAAGGGATAAATCTTCACAAGTGTGCTGTGTCCTAGTTCCTGTCACATCAGAAGGCACATATCTGGGGCGCCTGGGTGGCTCAGCCAGTGGAGCGTCTGACTCTTGGTTTCAGCTTAGGTCATGATCTCACGGTTTGTGGGATCGAGCCCCATTTGTGGGACTGAGCCCCATGTTGGGCTCTGTGCTGACGTTATGGAGCCTGCTTGGGATTCTCTCTCTCTCCCTCTCTGCCCTATCCCCGCTCATGCATTCTCTCTCAAAATAAATAAGCTTAAAACCCACAAGGGGTTATTTCTGAAATAAAAATTCATTCTTAAATAAAAAGAAAGCAAATATCTGTCCAACTTTCAGTGCTAATGGACTAATGAGTTCGGGTAGGGGCAGCCTGCTCCCTGCATTCAGTGTGTCCCCTAAGGATTTTAGCGTTTCATTGATGATTTTTACCCTAGTCTTTATTTCATTAAGGTTACAATAGTGACTTTGTAAATTCCATCATTTTTTCTCTATTAGCTGGCATTTTTCTATAAGGACTTTTTCTTCATTGATCCTTCCCTGAAATATGTTTCTTTCGATCAAGACTACATACAGATAAATGCATGATTCCATTTTAAGTTACAGAGTAAATGAGTTAGTACTCTGACAACTTCCAAAAGTAACATGATTTTTCACTATCGTTATGAACTCGGAGATTTTCTGTAGATTTGCTTCAGTGTACTCCAGATGGTATTTTGATGCTCAAGTTAATCCTCCCACTGCCCCTTGTCCAGCCACTATTGGGTCCTACATCCTGTTGATTTAATGAAGGAAATTTGGTATTTCCTCACTTTCTGGCATAAGAGAACCCAGGCTTACCTTGGGTGTTTTCTGCCTCAGACATTTTCTTCAAGGGTCCCTGGTCCTTTTGTAGGAAATGTTTAGAGACCACATCTGAGCACTAAAGTTGCTACTCTTTGCTACTGAATTCTGAATTATCCTCACCTTTAGGCCCTCTCAGTGGGTGTTGCCAGGAAATGTGTATTTAAAAAAATAATGGGGCACCTGGGTGGCTTAGTCAGTTAAGCATCAGACTTTCGCTTAGGTCATGATCTCGCGGTTCGTGGGTTTGGGCCCCACGTCGAGCTTTGTGCTGACTGCCAGCTCGGAGCCTGGAGCCTGTTTGAGAGTCTATGTCTCCCTTCCTCTCTGACCCTCCCCTGCTCACGCTGTCTCTCTCTCTCTCTCCTAGAAATAAATAAAACATTAAAAAAAATAATGGCTGTTTGTATTGATTCTGTACTTGTGAAAATATTAACACAGTTCATTACTTTTATCATATACATGAAAATAGCTTTAACATACTACTGGTTTTACTCCTAACACTAGTAATTGCAGCTTTAAGGCTTCTACCTATGGTTCTTTTTGTCTTTTCCGTCCCAAAAGCAATGGACAGAACACTGTATTTTAAAGTCACTTGTAAGTAATGTGTCACAACTTTGTATGTTTTCAAATGTTTCAAAAGTTTACTTAGCTTTTTAAAATTTGAGAGAGCAAGGATCAGAGGGGCAGAGGAAGAGAGACGATCTTCAGCAGGCTGTACACTCAGCAGTCAGATGCCCAACTGACTGAGCCACCCAGGCACCCCATATTTAGCTTTTAAATTCTTAATTTTGATGGTTCTAAAATTGAAACTATAGACAAAAGTACACCCACAAGAGTTGTTCCCATCCTGCCTTGTTCTTTGCCCTATTGGTGACCGTTCTTACCAGTTTGGGTGACTCTTCTGGCTTCTTTTTGAAACAAGCCAGATACATTATGTGGATTCACGTTTCTCACCCTAACACTAAGGGAAGTATCCCATAAACCATGTTTACATTTTGCTTTTTTTGTATCCTGACAATTTTTCTGTACCAATATGGAGAAATAATCTTCATTTCTTTTTGTGACTGTTAAGGACTTTCCCACTGGATGTTACCTGTTTATTCGGCTAGTCATTAATTGGCATTTGGCTATTTCTTTCTTTTTTCTTTTTTTGAATTTATCATTATAAATTTTTGCCAGTGTTAGCTGTGGGAAAGAGGCCAAAAGTAGACTTGTGAGTCAAAGGATAGATGTGTAGATAATTCTGTGGAAATTACCAGCTACTTTTCTATGGGAGTTCTTACCTTTATAAGCTTTTTATTCCATTCCCTTATTAGGTATTTCCCCATACTCTTAATAGTATGTTAAACTTTTGGAGTTTTGCTGGGAAAAGATAAACAATGTTTTCATCTTCTGAACAAGCAAGCATCGGGGCGCCTGGGTGGCTCAGTCAGTTGAGCGCCCAACTTAAGCTCAGGTCATGATCACACGGTTCATGGGTTTGAGCCCCGTGTCAGTCTCTGTGCTGACAGCTAGCTCAGAGCTCTGACCCTCCCCTGCTCACATGGTTTCTCTCTCTCTCAGAAATAAGTAAAAAAACATTTAAAAAAAAAAGAACAACCTCCACCGCAGCAACTTCTTACTTGACACATCCCCAAAAGCAAGGGAATCAAGAGCAAAAATAAACTGTTGGGACCTCCTCAAGATTAAAAGCTTCTGCACAGCCAAGGAAACAACCCAGAAAATTAATAGGCAACCAACGGAATGGGAAAAGATAGTTGCAAATGACATATCAGATAAAGGGTTGATATCCAGAATCTACAAGGAACTCACCAAACTACACGCCCGAAAAACAAACAACCCAGTGAAGAAATGGGCAGAAGATATGAACAGACACTTCTCCAAAGAGGACATCCAGATGGCCAACAGACACATGAAACGATGCTCAGCATCCCTCCTCATCAGGGAAATACAAATCAAAACCACACTGAGATACCACCTCACGCCAGTCAGAGTGGCTAAAATGAGCCAATCAGAGAACTCTAGATGCTGGCGAGGATGTGGAGAAACGGGCACCCTCCTACACTGTTGGTGGGAATGGAAACTGGTACAGCCCCTCTGGAAAACAGTGTGGACGTTCCTAAGGAAACTAACAATAGAACTCCCCTAGGACCCAGCAATAGCACTGCTAGGAATTTACCCAAGGGATACAGAAATGCTGAGGCAGAGGAGCACATGTACCCCAATGTTCATAGCAGCACTCTCCACAATAGCTAAAACCTGGAAAGAGCTTAAGTGTCCATCAACAGATGAATGGATCAAGAAGATGTGGTTTATCTATACCATGGAATACTACATGGCAATGAGAAACAATGAAATCTGGCCATGTGTAGCAACATGGATGGACCTTGAGGGTGTTATGCTGAGCGAAATAAGTCAGGCAGAGAAAGACAAATATCATATGTGCGCACGTATAGGAGGATTAGGAGGAGCTTAACAGAGGACCAAGGGGGAGAAGAAGGGCGGAAATGGTGGGGGAAAGGGGGAGAGGCAAACCATGAGAGACTCTTGAATGCTGATAAAAACTGAGGACTGGTGGATGTGGGGGGGAGGAGGGGTGGGCATGGAGGAGGGCACTTGTGGGGATGAGCATTGGGTGTTATGTGGAAACTAATTTGACAATAAACTATTTGTAAAAAATAAAAAAAAATAAAAAAATAAAAAAAGCTTCTGCACGGCAAAAGAAACAATCCACAAAACTAATAGGCAACCAATGGAATGGGAAAAGATAGTTGCAAATGACATATCAAAGGGTTAATATCCGAAATCTGTAAGGGACTCACCAAACTCCACACCCGAAAAACAAACAACCCAGTAAAGAAATGGGCAGAAGATAGGAACAAACACTTCTCCAAAGAGGACATCCAGATGGCCAACAGACACATGAAACGATGCTCAGCATCTCATCAGGGAAATACAAATCAAGACCACACTGAGATACCACCTCACACCAGTCACTAAAATGAGCAAATCAGAGAACTCTAGATGCTGGCGAGGATGTGGAGAAATAGGCACCCTCCTACACTTTTGGCGGGAATGTAAACTGGTGCAGCCCTTCTGGAAAACAAGTTTGGACGTTCCTCAGGAAACTAACAATAGAACTCCCCTATGACCCAGCAATAGCACTGCTAGGAATTCACCCAAAGGATAGAGGAGTGCTGATGCATAGGAGCACATGTACCCCAATGTTCATAGCAGCACTCTCAACAATAGCCAAAACATGGAACGAGCCTAAGTGTCCATCAACGGACGAATGGATCAAGAAGATACGGTTTATCTATACGACGGCAATGAGAAACAATGAAATCTGGCCCTGTGTAGCAACATGGATGGACCTTGAGGGTGTTACGCTGAGCAAAATAAGGCAGAGAGGGACAAATACCATGTTTGCACGTATAGGAGGATTAGAAGGAACTTAATGGAGGACCATGGGGAGAAGGGGGGAAATGGTAGGGGAGAGGGAGAGAGGCAAACCATGAGACACTCTTGAATGCTGAGAACAAACTGAGGGCTGATGGGGGTTTGGGAGAGGGGAAGGGGGGTGATGGGCATGGAGGAGGGCACTTGTGGGGATGAGTACTGGGTGTTATATGGAAAACAACTTGACAATAAACTATTTGTAAAAAAAAAAAAAAATTCGTATGTATTTTTATAACTCAGAAAAGTACAAGAAATAAAATGTTAAACACCCAGAAAAAAAATAAAATCTTGTTGAATTAAAAAAAAATGAATAAGCAAGCATCTTTTTGCATGTTACAGTTACTTTTATTTCTTTATGAACGTAATTTGGGAATCCTCTCCGTAGTACTGTCATGTTTTGGGGGTTAGGTTACTTTGCCATGTGGATATTAGGTAGTTAAAATTACAAATACACTAAAACCTTGGGTTGCAAGTAACTTGGGTTACTTGGGTGATTAATACAATGAAACACGTGGGTTTAGAATGTTCCACAAGACTAGCAAACATTTCTAATGTGATAAGTGAGCGATATTTTGAAATACAAGTAGTACGTGACGCTGAACATCACATGATCACAACTGAACCAAAGGTTTTCTCTCTCTCTCTGTGGGATTGTGGGTGATTATTTCCCAAACTTGGATGATTGGTCTCAGGCTGCGGTGTTAGGCAGAAATCAAGATTTTTCAGAATGTTGGAATGTGCCCACAACTGGCACGAGTGCATTTTTTATCATTTCAAAACACCTATGTACAGTCCTTTCTTTGCTTTTCCTACAAGAGTGAGCTTAGGAATTGCTTTGCTTCATTCTAGGGCATGCTGCCTGCAGATACAGACCCTTTCCTCTGCTGCATTAAATACAGTGTATGACAGTTTACTAATACTGTACTGTAGTCAACATCCGTGCGAGTATACAGTGGGCCCCGTGCAGAAAAACAGGTTGAAAAGAAAGGCAGTAAGCAGGAGAGGATTATAGTGGAACTTAAGGAAATCATCGAGAAGTACAAACGAGGTACGTGAGTGGCCAAAATTGCAAGATTTTATACAAAGTCTACATCTCACCTGCAGAGAAAAAGGCAGAGGAATCCTTTGTTTCAAGTGAGATTAAGATGTGTAACATGTAGGGAACAGCAAAATTTTGTAGAAAAGCACCACCCAAATAAGGCTGTAGCAGTGCAAGTGATGAATGTTTAACGATAGTGCAATGTCACATTTCTGCAAAATCCTCAAAAGGAAGCAAAAGCAAGTGTCATTGGATAGGTTCCTTGTTAAAGTTGCATGGAAGAAAGATTCCATTGAGCCAGTAGATCTAAGTGATGCGTTTGTGACAATGAAAGTCCTCCTACACAATAACCCTCCTCTCTTATCTCCCTCATACCAGCCATGGAGGTTTTCAAAGGTAAGTGCAGGTGAATTTATTTGCATTTTCTATTTATTATTTTGTATTATAGTAATCATTTTTATATGCATATTCTTGGGTTGTGGAGCAAATCATCCGAGTTTCACCACTTCTTGGGAAATTCATTTTGACATACAAGTGCATTGGATTATAAGCATGTTTCCGGGAGAAAGTATGCTCACAAACTGTTTTACTGCATTTAGCTTTATTCTAGATCTGAAGTCACATGGTATAGTTTCCCTCACTCTTGTGTTAAAGTGGAGCTCTGTCCCTCCCCTAGTCCTCGTAAGGCCTCACCTGTACATTTAGATCTCTGCTCCGTTTAGCTATTATCTCAAATGCCTGGCTCTCCTTCAGTTTTGAAATGCTGTTACTATATTCTAAAACTTCCATATGCCTTGGATCTTTTTCTGTTCTGTTCCAATGGTCTCTATTTATATGCCAGTATCCCACAGCTTTTATTATAAAGGTTATGTTAAATTTTTGTTATCCTATATAACAAATTTACCCTACCACTTTTACCAAATTCTGATTATCACAGTAGTTTTGGTTAATCCTCTTGACTTTTTTCCTCTACGTGTTTGCTTTCTCTTATGTAACTGCACTGGCAAATATATCGCGGGCATCTTGCTCTTACTTCAGATTTCTAGGGGGAGTCATTTGAAAACAAATCCTCCCTCTTAAAGCCTTTTGTGACACACTCCTGGATAGATAGAACTATTCCACTGAACAAAAACCTAACCAACTTGAGTGAACATAAGAATAGGTGGGTTTTCATTTATTTTTGCTTTACCGTTACTGCTTTTGTAAGCCATCTGATCCATGGCAACTTACTAATTTGTATATACAAAGATGGTTATTATTGTCAAATAAGTTTAGCTTTAACTTATTTATAAATATATTTTAGAGAAAAACATTTGTGATTAGATTATTAGGGCATGGTAATGTGCGGCATATATAGACTAAGCTGCTCACAGAAAAACTCTACCAACAACCTTGAAGTACACAGGTACAAATTTGCATTTTATGCAAAAATCCAGGTTTTATTTTTACTTATTCTTACATCGGTGGGAGGTGATGTCAGGAGCTTATAGGCAAACAAGAACTTTTGTTTTCTACTTCTTAGCTGAACAAAAATACACACAATGTGGCATTATCATTAGGCAAGACTTGCTTTTTTTACATTTCACACAAGAATACAATATTACCCTTTTTTGAACGAAATGCCCAGATTACTAAGGAAATCATCTTTGGGGGAAGTTTTTAATAAGCATATTTAAATAAATTCTCCAGTAGGAAATGGGAGAATTCACTGCCTTTACTTACAAGAAGGCTATGTAAGTAGTTATCTGTCAAATTTATCTGTGCAGCTCACCAACATTTCCTCCTTGGAAATATCATTATTTCCACATCACAGTCCCCAAAATGACTTTCAAGTCTCAAAATTCTGTGTCTCCTTTGGCTTGCTTCTCTCTTGATTCCACCCAGGCTTTATTAATGGTTCGCTTCATATCATCATCTCCATCTTCATAAATTTTCTTTAGAACATTCATCAAACCCTCACTAGGGTCTGTTTCAGTGTCATAGGAGGGCTTTCTGTTAAAAAGAAAAATAACGGAGATAGAAATATGTATTAATGATCCCATTTACAGCTATGTTCTTAAGATAATCAATGCCTCTCAATGTCTAAGCAGAGCCAATTATATTCTTCACTTACTAAGTGCTAGATCACATAACTAGGCTCTGAGGAAACAGGCAAAGACATGATCCTGGATTCAGGTAATTCATTTCTGATTTAAAATCAATTCAGATAGTTCCTAACCCTAGCCAATCAAGTGCATGCAGGGTACCAGGGAAGGAGTGAGAGAAATGTGGAAGGAAGGCTAAGTGACTCAATGTAGGACATCGCTACTGCAGGACATTTAAAGCAGAGAAACAGTTTGACCCGGGATGGAAGTATCGTTACTTTTTCACTCTACACCAATGTGACAGTGAAACTAAATTACATGTAAGAAACTTCTGTGGAATTCCAAAGTATATATGGGTAGTTCCGCCACATAACTGCATGACTCTTGATCTTAGGCTTTTAAGTTCAAGCCCCATATTGTGTGTGAGGCCTACTTAAAAAAGATTCTATGTGGTATCTTAGACTAATGAAATGGAATCTCAGAAAGGACCTGGTATCCGTAGAGAAGCAACACTGGCTCAGTGTTAATAACCAGTATGTACATATGATGTATGTATGAATGAATGAATAAAAACAGAAATGAACCAGCACAAAAAAAAACAACCGAAACTAAAGCAACTTGCTGGACACGTGCCCTCTTCAGATAGGGTCTGACCGTTGAAAGATAGAAGATAATCGGCTGGATGAAGAGGGGATGGTCAAATCAGACTCTTATCCACAACAGCAAAGTGTTAAAAATCTACAATCCCAGCAAAGAATACATTAGAATTCTTAAAAAACTGAAAGTAAACTCACTCTTTCTCTTTGCATTCTTTTTCAACCTGAGTCAGGTAGTCCCACCTTGTGTTTTCTGCTTTCTTTCTACATAAGATAAGAACTGTATCTGTCTTAACCTGGAAGAAAAGAAACAAGTACAACTTAGAACACATGGAGAGAGCATGGATATTTGGAAAACATTTACTCAAATTACTATTATGTGTAGGACCTGTTTTATGTGTCAGTAATACTTTTACAAATATAGGCCATAGTCCACAAACACTTATGGAAGAGAAAGAACATGAACAAGTTAAACTGGAATACCTTCAAATATAAAGACAAAAACCAAGATAAGGTGTCAACGGAGTTTCAGGGAAGAACTTCATTAGGGAAGGACGCTGAGCTGAAATCTGAGCAGTGGCCCAAGATGTGGAAGAAAGGGCACCGCAAGGAGAAAGGCTGTAAAATGCGATGATCTCGGGGTGTTTGATAAAAAGACGGGAGTGGCAGGATTTTGGTGACTGAAGGAGACGTATATTAGGAGTCAGACAGAGATAAGGCAAAAAACAAGAGAATACAGAACTCAACAATGATCCACAGAATTTCTATGCCTGAGTATTCATTCAACTATGGGATTAATGGATGAAGGAAACAATGAGACACAAGATGATTCGTAAATTACATTCTAATACTACCTTTAACCTGCTATGTAACTGCACGAGCACAGGTAGCAAAATGGCACATCTATGTAACAGATGCATTAAACCCTATTTATTTAAATAGAAAAAATTACTTGAACTAATGCAAAGTATGCATAATACTTTAAAAGACTTTATTTTTACAGGTTTTACTAACTTCAGTTAAGCTAAGTGATGAAGTCCTTTTATGTACCAAAAATTTACACTGAGAACAAACTGAGGGCTGATGGGGGTGAGGGAGAGGGGAAGGGGGGGGTGATGGGCATGGATGAGGGCACTTGTGGGGGTGAGCATTGGGTGTTATATGGAAACCAACTTGACAATAAACTATTAAAAAATTACATATAAGCTACCATTATTTGAGCACTACCATTATAACTGCAACTTTGTAAAATAAATTATTTCCATAGTACAAATGAGGACACTTGAGGCACAGAATGGTAAAGTGAGCTGCCAAAAAATCACAACCAGTAAGGAGCAAAACTGGCATTAAAACTCAGTTCTCACTCTTTTCTGAGTTTAGTAGTTTATTCCTCTCCTAATTTAAATTTTTTAAAAAATGTTTTATTTCTGAGAAAGAGAGAGAGACAGAGAGAGAGAGGGAGTGCGCACATGTGCGCAGGGGAGGGTCAGAGAGAGGAGATACAGAATCGGAAGCAGGCTCCAGGCTCTGAGCTAAATGTCAGCACATGGAACAACGCAGGGCTTAAACCCATGAACCATGAGACCATGACCTGGAAGTCGGATGCTTAACCGATTGAGACACCCAGGTGCCCCTTCCTCTCCTTATTTTAATAATTTTTTTTGAGAGAAAAAGAGGGCACAAGGGAGTGAGGGGCAGAGAGAGAAGCAGGGCTCACCTGAAATGGGGTTCTCAAGAAGCAAGATCATGAGCTGAGCCAAAATAAGATGCTTAACTGACTGAGCTGCCCAGGCGCCAAATAATCTATTCTCATAGGAGTTTACAAACGGCCAGATAGTTAGTATTTCAGGCTTCTGGTGCAGCTACTGGTTTCATTATAGCACAAATGCAGCCCCAGACAGCACCTAAGTGAGCACAGGCATGTTCCACTAAAAGGATCAGGCTGTAGTCTGCCGATCCCTGTTACAGAGGATAAATTAATTCCAGCTCGTCTCAATTCTAAATCAACCAGGTTCAATTTAATGAGGTTTCACAATATTATGACAAAAAGAGCAAACTTACTTTTTTTGAACTGCCTTCCACAGAGATGGGTTTCAAGAGATTGTTCACAATCATGGAGTAGCTCTTCCCATTTAGATTCTTTACCAAGAGATCAAATGACCTACAACACAAGAGTGAATACATGAGCTTTCTGCCTCTAGGAGAGGTGCTCTACAGCTCTTGTGGAAAAAAAGCCACAAGTTTTATTTCAGGATGTGTATTTGGCCACCCCTAGTGAGAATAACCTCCTCAAAACAGGTGTAAAGGATAATTCTAGATTTAAGCAGTTTTAGAAACTGCAAGAGAAAAGAACTGGTAATAAGGCAATCTCAGACTTAATCTTCCCCAATGTGAAACTCACCTCTCTGTGAAATACACCTGCACATTCTCAGTGGGGATCTGATGAACTCCAGTTAAGGTAATGTAGATTTTCACAAATTTATCTGACTGATCCCATCCTATTAACAACAAAAAAGGGACATGAACGAAGTCTCATACTATCTCTAGAACAGCAAATGCATATGGCTCCTAAAACTGGAGAAAACTAAATTCTAGTAATAGAAACATTGGAAAAATTAAAAGAATTTTGTAGATGGAGAAATTGAACTTATGGCAGTTAAGTAATCTGCCCAAAGTTAGACATCTAGATAGTGGTAGAACTAAGATTCAAATACAGGTTTACGGAACACAAAGCCCCCTCCGCACTTTTTTAATACCTCAGAATAAGAAATATGATCACTAAATACATTCTTCTAAGAGTAGCTCATTTTTCTAATACCACAAACAACAATAAACTCAAAATGGGCCAAAGACCAAAAAATGAGACATAAAACCATGAACTCCTCGAAGAGAACATAGGCAATAATGTCTGATACTGGCTGCAGCAGCGTTTTTCTAGATGTGGCTCCTAGAGCAAGGAAAACAGAAGCAAAAATAAACTATTAAGACTTAATTAAAGTAAAAAGCTTCTGTACATAAAAAGATGAACAAACTGAAAAGGCATCCTGTTGAAAAGGAGAAGATATTTGCAATAAGGGGTTAATATTAAAAATATAAAGAACTTAATATACAGCTCCATACCAAACCCCACCCCCAACATCCAATGAAGAAAAATGGGCAGAGGACCTGAATAGACATTTTCCCAAAGACAAACAGATGGCCGACACATGAAAAGATGCTCAATAATCATCAGGGAAATACCAAACTACAATGACATGTCACCTTACATCCATTAGAATGGCTAGAATTAAAAACAAAAACAAGAATAACAAGTGTAGGTAAGGATGTAGAGAAAAAGGAACCCTTGTGCGCTGTTGTGTGGGAATGCCAACTGGTACAGCCAGTGTGGACAACAGTATGGAGGTTGCTCAGGAAATTAAAATAGAAATACTATATGATTCAGTAATTCCACTATTGAGTATTTACTTCTGGAAAATGAAAACACTAATTAGAAACAACATGCACCTTATGTTTATTGTAGCATTATTTATAATAGCCAAGATAGGGAAGCAACCTAAGTGTCCATCAACAGATGAATGGAAGAAGATGTGATATATATGTATGATACAGATATGGAATATTACACAGCCATAAAAAAGATCTTGCCATCTTTCAGAAGGACTTAAAGAGTATTATGTAAGTGAAGTAAATCAAAGAAAGACAAATACCATGATTTCATTTATATATGGAATCTAAAACACCAAACAAAAGCAGAAACAGACCCATAAATACAGAGAACAGACCAATGGCTGCCGGGGTTGTGGGGAAAAGACAGGCGCAGTGGTGAAGGGGAGTGGGAGACAGAGGCTTCCAGTTATGGAATGAATACGTCAGGGGGAATAAAAGATCCAGCAGAGAGAATATGGCAGATGATACTGTAATCGTGCTGGGCAGTGACAGATGGCAGCTACGCTTGTGGTGAGGACACAGCATGCCACAGACATACTGACTCACCATGCTGTACACCTGAAACTAATGTCATTATGGGTCAACTATACTCAAAAAAATTAAGACCAAAAAAACCCCAAAAACAATACAAAAAACCCAGCTCATTTTGTGGAATTTTTCTCCTACACCTAAATATCAATAATTCTCTACTAAACTGGATGGCTAAACATCAGCATCATCTAATTTCATAATCCTTGCTGCTTCTCTACGCAGTTAAAAGGAAGTTCCCTGACAAAGTAGCATTCAGAGTCTAATTCATCCAAATCTAATTTCACTAATCAATAGCTACACTAAATGCCACTGCGGTATAGATCAAACTATTCATATTATTCTCTATCCTAGATTAACTGTCCACACAAAAACCATGGAAGTTTCATGTACAAAGTATATACTAAAAATGTGTACGTTATTTATTATATATGTGGATTAAATACACATATCCCTGTCTCTTGCTTAGAACTACACAATAGAAATGTAGTGTTAAACAAGATGTCCTAGAGAATTCTGCAGAACTTCATCCAGTTTCTTCCCATGCATTCAATCCATCCCTAAACCCAAATCTAAGTTGCTGGGGACATGCCATAATCCTACAACCTCAGACCAGTTTCCTATGGCCGAGTAGGCACACAACATATCTCCTTATCGTAGCACAGTACACCTCTGAAGCACGACATACTGCTCTTCATTGTGACAGTACAGAAAACACACGTTCCCTTTCGTGTCTCCATGCATCTCCTCTGCTCACGTGATCCCCTTCCTTTCCTCACTCTTGCCGAACTCGCCCTTCAAACTCAAGTGTCTCTTGTAATTCTCCATTCCTTACCTCCTTCAGATTACATCAGCTGTACTCCCACAGAACTCCCCAAATCCCTATTCATTGAAGCAAATAGGAACTGATTACTACGTGCTAGATGTTGTGAGCACAAAGAAAAATGACCGTCCCTCCCCCTCGTGAAAGCTTCTCACACCGAAGTTGCACTGTTCCTAACCACCTACTGAGGGAAAACGGGGTGACATGGTATTAGTTGTAGGTCTGGGTTCTAATCACACCACGAGCAGGATCGGGTCTTGATCACTGTTGTTGCCACAAGCCCAAGCACAACAGTGGCACATATCAGGCGCTCAAAGATGTTTCTCCAATTTACCTAGATAATACTGGTAGTGGTTTGGCAAAATAAAATGCAAAACAGGATTAAAGCAAAACAAGAAGCTGTGTTCCTTATATGCTAACCGTATTTCAGAATAGGTTCATTTCTGTTGTTACTCATTATACTAAGCCATCTTGCTCTCTTGTTAACAGCTTCTACAATGTATTCTTCCCTAACACTGAGATTATCTAAAAAATTGAGTTTGTTGGTGGGTCACTACTCAGGAATAAGTTGCTGGGAGGCAGAAAGGGCTGGATGTAGGGTAGTGAGTCATACCGTAATTACTGATTTTCACTGTGTAGCCTGTTGTAATGGGAGCCACCATGGCAGCTGGCTTTTCACTGTCAAGGAGTTCTGCTTTTCTCTGTGATTTCTGCTGCATCTTGTTCTTGATTTCTGTCTCGATCTTGGATTTTTCAGCTGTAAGAGCATCACGTACTCTTTTTCTAGTGGTCTTTTCTAGCAGCACCTTCACCTCTTCTAGATCTTTCTGTAGCTGTGTTAAAATAGAAAGTAGGTTAGCTATGATAAAAATGACAATAGCTGGATATTATGTCCACTGGTCATTTCAATTTACTGAAGAGCTAAGAATTAAGATCATTTACATTTTCTAGGATTGGGTTACAACCTGGGATTCTTTTCTCCAGCCTGTAGAACTATAAATAACCGAAGCTTCCTATTTTCTTTTTTAAGGAAAATTTAATATTAAAGTAGCAGTAGGTAATCAAGCCTAAAATTTTCACTTTGGCCAATGTTTTTTTATCTGCCTTTGTTTTAGGACATTTACTTACACAATATTTCTGTGATTCATAAAGCTGGATGAAGAACTCTCTAAGAAAAAAAAAGCCAATTCATAGATTTCCTTATAACATCTCTTCTAGTCATCAGATGTCAGTAATTTTAAAAATCTTACAAAAGATGAGCAAACACACGATGAACAAGGTGAAATACTGCAGCAAATTTACTGAAGTAGTCTCTTTCTATAACTGCTCCTCACTGACTCTTACCCCAAATACTACACATAAATAAATTTGCATTTTTAAGACAAGAGATTAAAAAAAAAATTTTCTGCTTTTAAGAAAAAGTCTTGGGGCGCCCAGATGGCTCAGTTGGTTAAGCAACTGACTTCAGCTCAGGTCATGATCTCGCCGGTCACAAGTCCAAGCCCCGTGTCGGGCTGTGTGCTGACAGCTCAGAGCCTGGAGCCTGTTTCGGATTCTGTGTCTCCCTCTCTCTCCCTGCCCTTCCCCCACTAACATTGTCTCTCTCTCCTTCAAACATAAACATTAAAATTTTTTTAATTAAAAAAAAATAAAGGACAAAAAAAAAGAAAGTGTCATTCTGAATCTCAGGGGTAATGTTGCAATCAAAAGTCTGGGTCTTGGCTGTACCGTAGAGGAGAAAAACCTACGCGAACAATCCAAAGTGTGACAAACTTCTCGTTCACTGAAAAAACCACCTGTTTGTTCTTCTCGTGTAACACACTGCCTGCCAGTGTCTGTTTCTACTTTCTAGAGAAAGGGCCAACATTTTACAGAGAAAGATAATCGGCTTGAAACCTTTTCCCCAGTTATCCTGACATACCGCAAATGCATAAGATCCTTACAAACAAGGGGTTTATCGTTCTTAAAATAACTTTACATTCTAGCTTGATAATAACAACTTGACTACAGCTGAGTTGAAAAAAGACAACAACAACAACAGTATAGAAGCGCCTGGGTGGCTCCAGTGGGTTGAGGGTCTGACTCTTGATTTCTAGTTAGCTCATGATCTTGAGGTTCCTGAGTCTGAGCCCCGCAGTCAAACTGTCAGCCCTGAGCCTGCTTGGTATTCTGTGTCCCTCTTTCTCTGCCCTACCCCCCACCATGGGCATGCAAGGTCTCTCTTAAAAATAAACATTAAAAAAAGTCTCAATATAAAAATATTTAAATGCTTGATATCTTAGTGTAATGTCCAAAGTAGAGTTTTAAAGTCTTCTATCCTTTTCTATTAATAATTTATTTTTTTAATTTACATCCAGGTTAGCATATGGTACAACAATTTCAGGAATTTAAGAATTTAAGGAGATTCCTTAATGCCCCTTACCCATTTAGCCCATTCCCCCTCCCACAACCCCTCTGGCAACCATGTTTGTTCTATTTAAGCGTCCCTTATGTTTTTGTCCCTCTCCCTGTTTTTATTATTAATTTTGCTTCCCTTACCTTATATTCATCTGTTTTGTATCTTAAACTCCACATATGAGTGAAGTCATATGATAAATTTGTCTTTCTCCCTCTAGTTTCATCCATGTAGTTGCAAATGGCAAGATTTCATTGTTTTTAACTGCCGAGTAATACTCCACTGTATATATATATACCACTTTAAAAGTCTTATTTCTTAAGTCTTACAAACTGTAGTAACAGAAAATCAAATGCTTTCTTATCCCCAAGTCTTAAATTATCTCTCTTAATTCAGATGGCCCTCCTTTCACTTCTCTGTGACTACAAAGATGGTATATAAAAATTGAACTGTGGCCAGTCTACTGTCCTTATCTACTCTTCCCACCCCCAAAACCCTATTTTTCATGGATCATAACCTTTAGTTCATCCGTGGTGTGGCATGTGTTCCTTTTGGTGGTTAAATAGTATTACAAAGACAACAAACCCTACAATTTCATCTTTTGAGCACAAAAGCAAGATGCTTCAGTTCAAAGCAATAGTTTATTACGGTGGTCTAAAAACTTCACATTGATTCTAATACCAGTATGATAAAAATCTTGAAACGTAAAAATAATATATTTGTTCCCAAGTATGGATTTAGTTAACGACCAAAAAACCCAGAAAATATATCAAGTCTAAACAAAATGTTTTATTTCTTGACTGTAAAGGAATTGTTTCTAGCAAACTTAGAACTAAGCAAGGAATTCTCAGGCCTCATTACAGCCAATTTTGGCTCTCCCCTACTACAAAAGGAAGGTTTCCACTGTTAAGTCTGAAGCAACTTAAAGAAGACCTGTTTTAGGGAATTTCTCAGTTCTTCTGCTATTTGCAGATTGATCCCTTTGGTACTTTTCCTACACACATGCTTTAAGATGTCTTAGATACAGTAGCTTCTCCTCTAATTTACAAAGGCATGCATTTGTTTTCCTTATGCAAAATCACATTCAGGCTTGAACTATTTCCAAATTCTTCACCAGGGAGCATTAAAACCAAAATGCCTCAAAACAAAAGGACTTGAATATAGCCATTAAGGAAATGGACATCAAAATCACAATAGGATGCCATTTCACACCCACTAGGATGGCCAACATCAACACCACAGACCCCTGAAAATAACAAGCCTTAAGAGAGGGACATAAGTTGGAACCTTCGTACACTGCTTGTGTGTCAAGTGGTGCGCCACTTTGAAAAGAGTTCATGTGCTTCTGCAATTCCACTCTTAGATCTCTACCTCACAGAATGAAAAACACACGTCCTCATAATAAGTTGTACTCATAGCAGCACAGCTCATAATAGCCAAAAAATCATCCAGAACTCTGTCAGTGATAGAGGAACAAAATGTGCTATATCCATGTAATGGAATATTATTCGGCCATCAAAAGGAACACATGCCACACCACGGATGAACTAGGGACTAAGCAATGAAAAAAGCCAAAAGGTAAAAAGCCACACACTGTAAGAACCCATTTACATGAAATGTCCAGAGTAGGCAAATCCATAGTGACAGGTAATTAGTGGCTGCAGGAGGGAGGGGAAGTAGGAAGTGGCTGCCTAACACTTAATAGGTTTCTTTTGGGAGTGATGAAAAAGTGGAATTATAGAGTAGTGACAGTTGTGCGACACCGAATATTTATCCTAAAAACCATCAGACAGGGCGCTGGGCGACTCAGTCAGTTAAGCGTCCCACCTCAGGATGCTCAGGACGTGACCTCACGGCTCCTAGGTTTGTGTCCTGCATCAGGCTCTCTGCGGGCAGCACAGAGCCCGCCTCGGATCCTGTCCCCACCACCCCCTGGCCCTTCTCCGCCTGCACCAAGATAAAACATTTAAAAAAAACATTAAGAAAAAACCTAGCCAATACTTTAAAATGGTTAAAAAACTGTAAATTTTATACCAAAAACTATCCCAGAAGTGTCCCTAAGTGTATACTTCTAGGTAGCCCAACTGAGAAAAATCCCGTTTTGCAGAGGATTAATACTGAGCTCTCCATACGTGTGACTGTAAAGTCACTGTAGGGAGATGGGCTCCTCAAGTCACATGGACGGAAACCCAAGGCCCACCTTTAACACATACCATAAACCTGGGGCAAGTTATTCCCTATACACACACTTCATTCAAACCAGATTCTTATACTCTCAAGTCTGGGATTTTTCAGACTTGTTCTTATTGAGGACAAGATTTCCAGAAAACAAATCTCGTTAATACTCAACATTTTTTCTGTGAATAACAGGAATACGTAGTAACATCCTATTTGGGCCAAGAAAAGACCAATGTATTATTCCCATTTTTCCAACTATGCAAATTAAGTCTTCAAAAAAGTTAACCCGCCCGTTCAGGGTTTATAGAGCTTTAAAGAGAGAAAGGCTATCCCCTGCCCCCCACCGCCAGTTAAAACTAAATTTTGCCAAGCACGGTTTGAACCATTTTGGATACTACTGTGGCACAGAGCAGCACAGTAACTTGTCCAAAGTAACACAGCTAACTCATGCGTAGAGAAAACACGACTAGAATCCAAACGCCGGGAGGAAAGGCTTCTCACCTTCCAGCCGGGTCTACGGTGGCCTGACCCTCGGTTTCTGCAGTCAGCGCTAATTTAAAGAAGCTTCACGTCCTCGGGCTAGTACAGAAGGAGCGGACGGAGCCGGAGGAAAACGTGAAGGTGAACAGCTCACCCAGCTCCACCGCGGGCACTACTTGCAGCCGGGGGCCGCGACACAGCCCGGCGCCCACAGCCACCCGCTCCGGCCGGGCTGAGCGGCGGGCGTCGATCGGCAACTTTCCCGGGGCAGCGGAGGCCGGAAGCCGGCAGGGGCCGCTGCAGGTGGGCGGGTGGGCGGCCGCGGCGAAGCTCGGGGACCCGACGACACGGGAGGGAGCCGGAGAGGCGATCACCAGGCACCTCATCACGGGGAACGGGGCGTGGAGGTGGTGGGGGGCGAGTGCGGGAGCCAGCGCCGAAAGCCCCGCACGACCGAGGGAGAGGAGGCCGGACCCTTACCTCTTCCAAAGCTGAAGCCATGGTCCGGCTGGGTCACGCAAGGCCCGAGCTGCAGCCGCGCAGGGCAGAGAACAGGAACCACCACCGAACCCGCTCGCCGGGACGCAGGCCCCACCCGCCCGAGTCGCAGCGCCCGCAGCCCGCGCGCACACTCGACCCGGCGCGACACCCAGCCCGCCTCCCGCACGCGGCGCCTCTGGAACCTTCGCGAGCCCGTCTCCGCCGCACCCCCTCGCACCCCCCCTCCCCCGAAAGCGCGCGCGCAGCTCGCCTCGCTCAGCCCCGCCCCGCCAAACCTGGCCCCGCCCCGCCCCGCCCGCCGAGCCTCCTAGCAACGCTCAACTCTCGCGAATACGCCGAGAGCCCGGGAAAAGTTAACGCCTCTTCCTTCGAACCAGGGCGACTGTACGTATTGTACTTTGACCTCGCGTGTCCCGGCTGCGCAGTCGCAGCTCAGAGCCTCTGTCTCGGCCTACCTTAACCCAGCCCCGGAAATAGCGTATGGGTCTTCGGGATCCAGGTCGGAAGTTGATTAGAGAGCCGGCCGACTACGTCCCTTCTAGAGCACTGGGGCGGCTAGGCAGCCATCTTACGTAAAGCTAACGTGAGAACGTCTTCGAGGAAAGGACAAAAAACAGTGGGGAGGGGGCAGGACTTTTATGTTAAAACGGGGAAGGATGAAGACGATTAACGTAGGGTTATCTTGAAGGGAATCGTTCGGTTTTCAGTGGGTTCTGGCGCTCTGGATACGTCACCGCGATTTAGCCTCTGCGATGTGGTGGCGTCATCAGGGGGCGCCTTGGGAGGTAGGGTTGCGCTGGCCACGTGACGGGACCCGTTCCAGCCGCCCGAGGGTTAAAGCCTCTAGTGCCGTAATTGTGACCCCGCAAGGCTTCGTTGACGAAGCGCTTTTTTGGTATTTTCGCTACCTTCACCGACCACTCTGCAACTGTCTAGTTCTAACTCAGGTTCGGATTCGATTTAACTGAGCCTGTGGACCGGAGAAAATGTAGGCTGAGTTTTCCTAGGATTACGTCATTTTCCCCTCTTCGGGTTATTACAGTCTTCGGCAGCCTTAAAACGTCTGCAACACGGTTGGGAACAAACAGTAACCTCTGGGAAGTCAGATAACCCTCACAGCTTTATTTATCGCTCGAGGTAGCCGTTAGAATCAGCAAGTCTGGAAGTAAAGAAGCTACTAGAAAAATGCAGGCTGACCAATTGTCGTACGGAAGACTCGGGAGTACAGCACAAAAAAATAGACCAAATTCAACACGCCTGAATCTCCCAAGGCTGACGTTAAGGGAAAGAAGCCGGGCATAGAAGAGTGATATCGTTTGGTTTTATTTAAATGAAGTCTAAAACCAACAAAACTAATTAGCTATGGTGTTAAAAATCAGGATGGTCTTTGTGTGTAGGGGGGGGAGACAATGACAGAAAACAGCACGAAGACGCTTTTAGTTTCAGTTACAGTTCCGTTTCTTTGGATGTTGGTCAGAGGGGCGTTCACTTTGTAGAAATTTCATGGAGCTGTAAGCTTCGGTGTAGTTTTCTCGTGTGTGTTATACTTAGTTGAAAGTTGTATTTTAGTAGGCCCAGGAGGGAATTTTCCCGAAAAGATAAATGTTCCGGGGATACGCACAATTGTCAGAATTGGTAGAATGAACTCCTAAAATCTGTGCATGTTACTGTGTGTTAATTCCTGGTTTTTTTTTTTTTAAGTGTCCAGCCAAAAGCCTAGAATTATGTATACTTAGTTAAATTAGGAACAAATAGCCCATTGCACTGCATGAAAGCTTGGCCTAATGCAGTGATTTTCCAGTTTGCTTGATTATGCACTGGGGCAACTCTCCCCACTCCCAGAAATCCTAAAGTTACCAAATTTCCCACGCCATCTATTCCCACGGACTCCCAATCTGTCTTCAGCAACACCTATCCTCTGAGCTCCAGACTGCTTCTGCTTAGGTGTCTGAGACATACATCAAGTTCAGCTTATCTTTAAAAAAACACAAAAACCTCATCTGAAGCATCCTCACACCCCAAATCAGTTCAGTTATCCTCCAGCTCAGTGACTGCTCCCCTCACACTCTTCATTGCCGAGGCCGTGGAATTTCTACTGGAGTCTTCAAGTTCAAGGCCTACCTTCCACGGGATAGCAAGACTTACTGGCCTTATCTATGAAATGCATTGATAATCAAAACACTTCTCACAACCTCCCCTACGACCACTGAAGACCAGGCCGAAATTACTTTATCTGGGTTTTCAGCCTCTTAACTGTTTTCTCTCCCCACCTTTGTTTAACAACCTCCAGTAGCTTGCTGTTTAGGCTTAGAATGACTGCAGACTCTTTACCATGACCTAGTGTATTCCGCATGATCTTAGTAGCATATCATACGTCAGCTTCCAGAACTCTTCACCGCTCCCCACTCTCCCTGGTTTAAATCCACAGGATTTGCTGTGTCTCCCTCCCCTGTGCGCTCTCTTGCTCTCTCAAAAATAAACATTAAAGAAATTCTAAATCCACGGAGTTTACTCTCACCTCAGCGTCTATACTCTGCTTTGCTCCCTGGAATGCTCTTCCTCCAGACCATCCCATAGATGATTTCTTCATTTCCTTAGTCACCTTAGTCACCTCAAAAGTCACCTTAGTGCTGCTCTTCTTGATGGTATTAGATTTCAATCCAAGAAGCAGAATCAACACAAGGAATTAACTTCTCCCTTGTGGCAACTGTCTAAGCAAGTCCCACATCTGTAGGCTGGACAAGCAAGAATGGATTGTAGGCAGGCTGGGCCCCATGAAAGCAGGCTGAAGCTTCCATCCACACGCGTCAGGGCAGGAAGAACTCCGGTCTTCTCTCCAGTAGGTCTCAGCCCTGCGTTAAGGCCTTCCACTTGATTCAATTAGGCCCATCCAGATTATCCCAGGTAATCTCCCTTACGCAGGGCTAACTAATTAGAAGTTTTAATACTATGCAAAATACTCACATAGCAATGTTTAGTGTTTGAATCACTGGGAGTGTGGACTAGCCAAGTTTACAGATGTAAAAACATTTTACCAACCTCATTGCCTTCACTATTTCTCTCCATCCTTCACCCTGTTTTAGTTTGTAGTAATTATTGCCACCTGCAATATATTAGTCTTTTCCTACTACAACATTCTCCAGGTGGGCATTTTGCTTACTCCTTCCCCCGTGATGCTTGGGAATGGCAGGAGACTTTTTTGGTTGTCACAACTGGGGAAATATTACTCGTATATAGTGGGTAGAGGCCAGGGATGCTACGAAATATCCTACAATGTAAAGGACAGCCCCTCCCCCCCCCCCCAAGAACCCTTTGGCCCCAAATGTCATTGTATTCTTTGAGGTTGAGATAAATTCTTGGCTAGAGTTTAAGCTTCACAGAGGCAGGATCTTTTCATCCACCTCATTTCTAGCATTTAGAGACTGGCACCAAAAAAACAAAAAACAAAAACACCGACTGGCCCAGTAGGCAGGCAGTAAATTTGCTTGAATGAATTTAACAGACCTGGTAATCTGTTTTGTTTTATTTTTATTAAATACTGTCATTTCTATTTTGTGAGCCCGTGCTAAAACCTGAACTTCTTGCAAGTAAACTTTTTTTTTTTTTTTTTAGTTTATTTGACAACAAGGAAGGGGGCAGAGAGAAAGAGAGAATTTCAAGCAGGCCCTGCACTATCAGCGCAAACCCCCAATGCAGGGCTTGAACTCACTAACCTTGAGATCATGACCTGAGCCGAGGCTGGATGCTTAACCGACAGAGCCACCCAGGTGCCCTGCAAGTAAACTTAAAAAATTTTTTTTAAATGTTTATTTTTGAGAGAGAGAGAGAGAGAATGAGAACACAAGCAGAGGAGAGGCAGAGAGAGGGAGACATAGAATCGAAGCAGGCTCCAGGCTCTAAGCTGTCAACACAGAGCCTGACATGGGGCTTGAACTTGCGAACTGTGAGTTCATCACCTGAGCCGAAGTTGGACGCCTAATTAACCAAGCCAACCCAGGTGCCCTGCAAGTAAACTTTTAAAAGATTTTGTTACATCTTCCTTTGATAGTAATCAAAAGCTTTGTTACAGGGGCACCTGATGGCTCAGTCAGTTAAGCGTCCGACTTCGGCTCATGATCTCACGGTTCATGGGTTCGAGCCCCACATCGGGCTTGGTGCTGACAGCTAGCGCAGACCCTGGAGGCTGTTTCAGATTCTGTATCTCCCTCTCTCTCTGACCCTCCCCTGCTCATGCTGTCTCTCTCTCAAAAATAAAACATTAAAAATTTTAAAGAAAAAAGCTTAGTTACAGGATAATTTCAAAAAGGTGAAATCGAGAATCCCATGCAAATATTAAAGGACATGTGACAACTATTTTTATTCAATTCAGTGGATTAAGCATCCAGCTTCAGCTCAGGTCATGATTCACAGTTTGTGGGTTCAAGCCCCACCTTGGGCTCTGTGCTGATAGCTCAGAGCCTGAAGCCTGCTCTTGATTCTGTGTTACACTCTCTCTCTGGCCCTCTCCCGCTTGTGCTGTCTCAAAACAAAACAAAACAAAACAAAAACAAAAATCTTAAAAAAAAAAAAAACTCCACCAAGTTAGATACAGACTGGCTAATGTCTTACAGGGTAGTGAATTGTATGTAACCTTTGGAGTTATCCATTGCACTGAAAAGAAAATAGGGACTTGCATCCCTATAGGACGTAAATCTACAGTTCAACATGTAACTTCACTAAGTACAGGACTTTAATCAGTAGTGAACTGTGAATTCCATTTACTGTTCATATCCAGAACACTTGACTCAATGCAAATCTCGGTATTTATTTTCTGAATAATTTTGCTGTTTTACTTTTTATGCAAAATTTCTCATTTAGAAATCCCACACTGGCCAGGGACACCTGGGTGGCTCAGTTGGAAGAGCACATGATTCAATCTCCAGGTTATGAGTTTGAGTCCCACATTGGGTGTAGAGATCACAAAAATAAATAATAAATAAATAAATAAATAAATAAATAAATAAATAAATAAATAAAGACTATGACATGGGCCAAACAGGAGAGGTGTCTGGTCTGGGTTTGGACCACAAACTGTAATTCCCGAGTCTCTGATTAATATCTGTTAATACGTGCTGAATTCCAAGAGGAGCTGACTAATCTCTTGGATTTCACTTAGGTTCCGTGGACTCCCTGAACAAAATGCAAATGGAAAATCTACATACTCTGCCTCCACTTCAAGAACTCCTCTGGGGTCCTGCCTCAATTACGGGGTCACCCACTGTGCTGTACTTTGAAAGACTCGCAGCAACTACCTTATCCAGGATAAGCCAACCCAATCTTTGCAAGCCTTTGGAATAGGGACACGGAGATGCCAGTCCATCTCTGCTGGTCACCTGAAGAGAAAACACGGGAACTTGGGAGTTGTGCACGTGGAAGCAGGAAAAAGTTGTTTTCCGAGCAGCAAAAAACAATGACCTGGCGGGACAAGAAGACTATGGAAACAGCTGCCGAAGTTCCTGGTGGCATCCCAGTCCTTGTCGCAGTGTCTCTTCAGGCCCAGCTGTTTGGCCGTTATGAGATGACCCCACCTAGTCCTTTTAATTAATTGCCTTATTATGATTAAACTGGCTGTGAGAGTGTCTGCTGCTTGAAGCCAAGGGATCTTGGTGCCACTGTGCCCAGTACCATTTCGCAGGGCAGAGCCTGGAGCAAACTCCTGACACAGTTTTTCTTTCTAAATCGATTGTGGAGTCTAGTGTCAGGTAAGAAGTGTGACGTAAACATTGGGTTCCAGGGATTCGGACTCAAGTCAACTAGAAACATCAAGAAGGCATATGTGGACTTCAGAACAAATGTTTATTACTGCTTACCGGGGCCAAGGGGGCAACGCAAAGCACTGACAACATCACTGACTCACAGAGACAGTCACCTGGTCACTTTTTGGTTGAATCTGTTTATTTCACAAGGCTTCATTCACACATGAAAACAAGATACTGATCCAAGTTCGTAACTGTTAAAAAAGTAAACATTTCTTGGGACAATGTACAATAAATTGCACTTTTCTTAACAAGCATTACATTTACAGATAGCATGTACTATACATAATACATGGAATTGTGGAAACATCGAATTGGTCAGTGTTCACAGAGGCTGCTCACTCATGTTTCTTTTGTAGTCAGCACTACAATCAATTCCTTTATTCTAGAACCTGTTTTCATTAGAGTAGTCGTGGGCAAAATCATAGAATTCATAAAAAATAAATGGTACAGAATTTCTGCTACCTCCTCTGCAAGGGAAAGGTAGGAGTTGAAGGAAAGGAAGTGATGCTCACTGAGAAAGGTCTTCCTTCATTGGAACTGATGATCCAGACATTAGCAAAACACCAAAAATGGAGAAACTGATGCAAAGGGCTATTGGGTCATCTTGGATTCTGGGACCATCTCCAGCTTGATCCTTGTGCTTTCATGACACCAGAGCCTTGATGCATTTATGTACTTCTAATTAAGTTTCCCTATACTTTATTCCATATATAATATATAGTTATTAAAAGGTACATTTTTAATGGAAAAGATTTTACATGTTAACTCATTGCCAATGAAAAAGTAAAGTAACTTTAAAATGTTTATTTTCTACCCAATGGTGCTTTTTTCTTAGTTTTCAGACTACTACTGATAATAAACCAAGGGCGGAGGTGGAGAATGGGGCATGTTGTGATGTGTTTCTAACATGGAACGAATTCATTTGGAGAGACAAGAGACGCTGCCACATAGTGTCGCAGAGGGAAGCCAGGGCAGGAACACCTGTCGCTGCCTGTAGCCCTGAAGCTTCTTGTAAACACCTGCTTTTCTCCTCACATCTCCTGATCCTCAGATGTGGAGACGCAGCCCACACCGGAGGTGTTCAATTTGGTTAACTTTTGGGAGAGAGGGAAATTCCTTAAATAAAGGGCTTTGCCTGTATTATGTGGAAGTCACTTTGTGAGAGGAAGGATGTTCTAGAACAGTTCTAGCTCGGTGTGACATCAGCACGGCGACCGGAGGGAACGACAGTTTTGCATCTGGGAGTGGGAGGAAACACAGGCCCCTAAACTCTTGTTTGGCTGCGGGTGTGTTCAGTTGCACAGTACCTGGCTGCACAAAAAAAGTCAGGGATGCTTCCTACGGAATTCTACCACGCACGCGCGCACACAGATCTAACAGCATCCAGGTTAAACAACAGAGTTCGTCCCATTCTCTCATTTACTTGTAACTGAAGCAAGAAAATCAGAGCTACTTTAGACTTTGTGTTGTTTTAACGAGCAAGTTCTACAACAGAATTCTGCTAAGTAATTAAAAGTGTTCTTTCCCAGAGATAAAACAAACAGGGTGTTTAATTAAAAGCTCCTTTTTCCTGTAAAGGGGACCTGAAATCAGACAACCGCTCTGGCAAAATAATTAGCAGGCTGATTTTGGCTACAGAAAACTCGCTCCCTTATATTAGTTAGATATGTGATCACCACCCTCAGTAATTAATCAACTCCTTTAAGGATTTCTGATCTCTTGCCCTAACCTGTGCATCCTCTGGTTTTTCTCACTTTCTCTGGGAAATAAAGCCACTAGCTACTAACTGGAAAATAGGGGTATGAGAAAAATAAATATTAATAGTCATTAATATGAAAGAATGAAAATTCTGGAAAAATATGAAACAAGATAGCTATTATTATTAAATATTACTAAATATCCCAACATTGCTTTTGTACTTTACTCTGGAAATTTAAGAAGGCCAGTGAAGAAATTACTAACTTACTAGCTGGAAGACGGCAAGAGAGAGAGGGGTTATACATGGAAAGAGAGGCCATAGGCCCCCTATGACATTCCTATTAGCATTTCTGATAGGCACTCATAAACAGAACATTATGTAACTGGGAATATCTTTGCATTAAATTATATGTAACTAAATATAACCAAATTGTGGCACAGCTCAGGATGTGGGAAGCCAGCAAACATATGCACTGCAAACTTCAGCCTGGTTTCGGCTTTAAAGAATGTGTTAAACAAGAGTCTCAAGATACAAAAGCTATTGAACGGAATTATCAAATTGAAATTCATTCCCTTATTTATTCTGCAGACTTTAATGAAAAAAGCAGTCATCACTCTTCAGAATGGTGCAAATGTTGGATTTTTCGGAGGAATGTTTTCTACAACATATCCTAGGAAAAGACAAAAGCCACTCTAGAATATTTGGAAATTTCCTAGCTATTTGGGTTAATGTCTAAAAGAAATTCAAGAGAAGAATGGCAATTTTCAAATATATTTCAAAATAAGTAAAATTAAAACTAGCAGTTACTTAATACCGGGATGCACAAGTTTGCAAACTCTATGTGGGGAAGGATATATGGTTTGGGGAAGTGCTACTAGAACAGATTGAATGAATAACCATATCATATACCAAATTTTGAATTTTCTTCCTTTCTGTCTTAGTATCGCTACTGACCTCAAGGCATTGCACAGAGGAACAGTTTAGACTTATGGTTCCAATACATATACCTAAGTAGGATACGGAACTGGAGAAGAAAAAATAAAATCTGTGGATGGCCATTAAAATCTTTTGAAAGAGTTGAGAGAAAATGCAAAAGACATTACACATTTGGAATGCATGTACCTGGTGATTTTGTTCAAAGAAAAAAAGATGTAAGGGACTCTGGATTTGAGCCAGGTAGTAGAAGTGAAGACTGAACCCACGACCATTCTCTCTCTCAACTATGATGTAAGGAAAATACTGCAATTTAGGCATTCTGTGCAATGTGCTGATTTTTGGAGGTTAAAAAGAGCTCTTACAGTAAAACTATGAGATTCGCAAAACACAAAAGAATATCTTTAATTTAGCTGGCCGTTTGATAAGGCAACTTGAACAAGGCTTCTTGGAATAAAAGCATAAAGTACCAGCAAAGCTAAAAAATTATACTAAACAATTTACAGAAACAAGTACCAAGATGCAATTTTCTAGCCATTATATTTTACAAAAAAAAAAAAAAGTTACCTTTTCTAAATCACCAAGTAGAGAACAGTAGTCAACACAGACACTCAGAATGCTGGATTCTTTTTCTTTTTGGTACAAGGAAATGCATATTATAATGAAAGATGTCAGGACAAAACACAAAGAATTCTGTAAGAAAATTATTATTTGATGAGTGTAACAAAGGGTAACATCCATATCAGTTTTATGGTTGTAGACGACATAAACCCAAGGGAAGGAGACTTAACTTTTTAGAGTTTAGTGATCCTTTTGGAGGGAAGGATTACCATGAGCAACTTGTAGTGCATGCTCCCAGAGTCGAGATGGCTCTTAATTTTTACTTCCAAGAATGTGTTACTCTCAATTGCAACATATGGCACTGATGAGAATGAGAATCACTCTGGCACTACAGAGCTTAAGGTCCTTGCAAAGAACATGTTCAACAATGAAGCCAAGGATGAGTATCAATAAACGTTATTGTACATGCTGACAGCAGTTTGGTTGGTGTAAAAGGACCAAAGGCCTCCAAACTAGCTTAGAAATGGGAAAATTAGTTTTGTCCTTACCAAAGGACTTCCTGCAAGGCCTATTCACATAGATATGGTAAATATAGTTGAAAAAACTATTTCCACCAACCTTTAAACAACAGCGTTCCCTTTCCATGAGATAAGTCTTTCTATAAAGATTCTGTATTCAATCAAAAATGTTACCAATGCATTTACATCTCTTCATCTGGGGTACCAAGGGCACATTTTCA
Source organism: Proteles cristata cristata (assembly GCA_017311185.1). NCBI lineage: Eukaryota > Metazoa > Chordata > Mammalia > Carnivora > Hyaenidae > Proteles > Proteles cristata. The sequence continues at coordinate 659,283 of JAESUZ010005116.1, read as the reverse complement.
GGGAGCTACAGAAATCAGGAAGAGTTGTCCAACAGTAAACTAAGATGATGTGAAGCTGACCTGCATTTCCCATTTCATAACTTAACAAAGTTATAGTGTACTAGTGTTTCCTTAACAAATATATGTCAATATTAAATGAAATACCCTGTCCCTGATTCTCTATTTCATTTTAAGCACAAACGGCTGAAGCTGGGCCTCTCTGGGCTTGTCTGGTAAAGGTTCCCTAATGCTGCAGCTCACACTAGACACTACTGACTTCACATTTGCTGCAAGTCACAGCTGTGTATGCCATCCCCACGCAGAGTTTCTCAAAAGGACCTGTTAGAATACTAGGGCCAAACGATCGATCGATCCTGCGTTTATCGAAAGCTCAGTGCCTTTCACCTAGTGTGTATTCTCAATAGTCTATCCTATTCTGTGGTTCTTGGTACTTCGTTTCCAGATATGCCCAACAGAAAATGAAAATAAACTAATTCTTTTTGGGGACTGTTCAATGCCAGGTTAATTCTTTGGGCAGGATGATTGTTATCTAGGGTTCTGGAAGAAACCCGATGGTCATCACGAATGGCCCCAGTGTGCTTTCCGTGAATAAATCCTGAAAACTTCAGAGCTGTAGGTTTCGATCTTTTTTTCTTTCTTCTTTTTTTTCTGGCTGTGACAAATATCATCTTATCACTTCAACCTTGGAATAAAAGACATCTCCATTTTTATGTGAGATAAAAGTAATTATGAATCATTAGATCTAAATAAAAGGCATTTAGCTGTGAATTACTTATTTCCAACTAAACATCAGGCATATAAAATAATGTGTAATTACTACGATGGACTTGAACGTGGCCTCCCTTGAAGAAGCTCGAAAACAGGTATTCAACATAACCTGGGGCGGTTTAAGTCACATCCCTTTGCCAAGTGTCAAGCAAGAAAGAGAGCCGCTGAGAGATTCTGGCTTGCTTTCTGGCCTCCTTTACTCTCCTTCAAAGGGACACCGGGGACACTCCTCCTGGGTTTCTGTCGCTTTGATCATTGTGCTCTTTTGCTTGGGCGAGGCTGGAACTATGTGCTCTCCTTGGGTGGCTGGGTGGCCTGTGGTGGCTGCAGAGGCTGGGTGCCAGTGGCCGTTTTGATAGAGTTCAGGGTTTTGCTAAACCAAGAGTTTTTTGCAGCTTGGATTTCATTCATGAGGGCTCCTCTCTGATGTTCAAGTTCCTAGTTAAATAAATAAAATAATCTCAGTTATATAAATGTTTATCTCTGCCCCCCAAATTAAGAGTGTACTGCTTTTTGGAATCCCCAGGTCCGTATGGTCATAGCTTTCCCTCCCACAAAACCCAGGAGAGATTTTATTGGCTTCTTAATGCAAGAAAGCACTTTAGAGTTAAGAGTTACCAATGAAAATCAGAAACTGCTTTCTCTGAACAGTGAAATGAAACCTCATTTTATCCTCCCCCCCTGCAATTTCAGTCCAAATTTAGGCTTAGGTTCAAAACCACAAATAAACATAGACGTGTGCATGGACTGAATCTGAATTTTCACAGATGGTGTAAGCATGAATGAATTCTAGTTCCAAACCCATGGCCTTTGCCGCTGAGAAGCTGAGAACATACAGAGTCCATCACGGAAACAGGTTATGGTGATGGGTGAGGGTCTTGGGGAAAAGGAAATGGGGACCAGTCTATCAGAAGCCAGGACTATTTTTCTAATTATGTTATCTTCTAATATGGAAAGAGATTATGGGAAAAGGGACCTGGTAAAACCAGGTAAAGATGAAGAATAAAAAGCTCCAAAACTAAGCAGGGGTATCAGCCAACGTTCAACTGCTCGGGGAGGGATAACAGAGAAGGTCTGGCCTTTCGTTTTCAGGATCAGCTACCAAAGTGGCTAAGTTCCATGAGAAAGGGTCCTGGCCAAAAAGAAAAACCTGGAAAAGCGCATGTTTAAGGTCTCACAAGATCTCATTTTAATTATTAATTGTTCACTTAAAACTCTGGTTATGTCACTGTGTAAACCTCATGACGTAAAATGTGACTATGTGGGACAATAGTGGGCAGAAACCATAATCGCCTATGGAAATGTCTTTGGATTCTGAGCCAGACACGCTTATTCCAGAGGAGGAGACTGTGTCCTGGAGCCCATACTGTTTATTCGTTCCTGTTGATCTTTTGCCAAGTCACCAACCTGGATTTTGCACTTCGCCTCCACCAGCTGCAGCTTGGTTTGCGCCAATTCCAGCTCCATCTCCCTCAGCTGCTTCTTCAGGGAGTCCTTCTCGTCGTCCAGCTCGATCCCTTGGTCCTCTTGGCTTATGGCTGCCAGTTTCAAAGTGCCCTCTTTGCTGAAAATGTCACTGCAGTGTTTACATGTCATCATTTTGCCCTGAAACATCCAAAAGGGAGAGAACCAACCTCAAACAAGTGTCATAGCGGAAGGCACTTCCTGAAACAACAGGACACGATTTTTATTTAGACGCTGCTTGGGGTCATCAGACGCAGGTCCATTTCTGAAGGTAATTACCTCTCTTGTGCTGCCTGCAAAACAGATGTAGTCAGCACAAAACCCAACTATGCAAGAGAGGTGCTCCTTTTTTTTTCTTTCATAAAGTATCTCCAGGGAGACCCTGGAATGGAAAATATTATAGCATCTCTTTGAATCTGTTCTGGAAGTTTTGTGCTCCCATTGCTCTTTCTCGAGCCCCGTGGCATACGCTCTATGATCAGTGTCTCATTTAATCGTGGAGCTAGTGATCAGGTGCTATTATCACCCCCATTCCAGAAGTGAGGAAACTCAGAGTTCAAGTACCTAGCCCACAGCAGGGTGAGAAAGGTCATTACAACTAACCTGAATCTATCTTTGCAGCAAATAAAGTTTACGTCCTTTTGTTCAGTTTTAAGCAAAGATGATCATCATTGTTCAAAGGAACGAAGGTAACTCTGCCCACGCACAGACTCCAGTCGAGCACACAGCACATTCTTCAAGACAACGGTGCTACTGTTTTCTTAAAATATCCCCCAGATAGAGGTAAAATATGGAATAGTTCTATTTTAACGTACTACCATTATAATATGTCCATAACTGAAACTATATTCCTCTCTCACACACATGCGCATGCACACCCACCCCCCCCCAGCAACTCTCCCCACACTTCTCTGTAATTCTGCCATTCAGGCCTCAACACTTTGGGGTGATCTTTTCATTGCCTTCTCCTTCATTCCATATTCAGCTGGTCACTAAGTTATTTCCTGACATGTCCAAGCGCTCCCCTTCCCAGGCCTGAATCCCTAAGTCACCTTCTCAGCCTCCACGGATGTCTTTCTTATCCCATCCTTAATGCACTCTTCAGATTCCTACCTGATTAATATTCATTAGTCACTTAAAAGATATTTGTGTCTCTCTCAAGAACCTATTAAGAATAATTAGCTCTCGGGGCGCCTGGGTGGCTTAGTCGGTTAAGCGTCCGACTTTCGCTTAGGTCACGATCTCGCGGTTTGTGGGTTCGAGCCCCGCGTCGGGCTCTGTGCTGACTGCCAGCTCAGAGCCTGGAGCCTGTTTCAGAGTCTGTGTCTCCTCTCTCTCTGACCCTCCCCTGCTCACGCTGTCTCTCTCTCTCTCCTAGAAATAAATAAAAATATTAAAAAAAAAAAAGAATAATTAGCTCTTTACTGGCACTGAATAGGCACACAGCAAGTATTTGTGATACATATTTATGGTTGACCCGATAAAATGTTAAAGGGGTAGTTTCTGACTGTGGTCTTACATGACGAAAAGCCTACGGAGCTGGGTAAGCAGTGCTATCAGGCTGAACCCCATGAAGGATAGATGAGCCGCAGGGGAAGGACGCTGCAGCAGGGGGAGCGCCGTGTGCAGAGCCACCGGCCCTTCGTGGGACTGCGGGGAGCTTGCGACGGCTGAGCAGAGAGTAAATGGCACAAAAGTGAGAGGCAGGAAGTGAGAAGGGTTCTCCACGGCCGTGTTGTAATGGTCCTTACATGTGACACTACTGAATCCTGATTTATCCTGTAGAAAATGCACTCGTTCACTACATCCTGTGCTGTCTGTTGGGGAGACAGCAGCGAGCCTCCTGAGCCGCAGTCGGGCCGGCGCGCCGAGTGCAGAGCTGTGGTAGAGGCTGCAGATTCCCACCCAGCATCCACCTGCCCTTCTCCCTTAGGTTTGTTTCGTTTTAATTTTTTAAAAAATGCTTCTTTAGGGGCGCCTGGGTGGCTCAGTTGGTTAAGCATCTGACTTTGGCTCAGGTCAGAATCTTACAGTTTGTGAGTTCAAGTCCTGCGGCAGGCTCTGTGCTGACAGCTCAGAGCCTGGAGCCTGCTTTGGATTCCGTGTGTCCCTCTCTCTCTCTGCCTCTCCCCTGCTTATGCTCTGTCTCTCTCAAAAATAAAGAAACATTAAAAAAGTTTTCAATTAAAAAATGTTTGTTTTTGAGAGAGGGAGAGAGCGAGCGAGCAGTGGATGGGCAGAGAGAGAGACGGAGTCACAGAATCCGAAGCAAGCTCCAGGCTCTGAGCTGTCAGCACAGAGCCCGATGCGGGGCTTGAACCCATGAACCATGAGATCATGATCTGAGCCAAAGTCAGACGCTTAACCGACTGAGCTCCCAGGAGCCCCCAGAATGGCCTTTATAAATCCTTCTAACAGAATTCTACCCATCCTGCTTCAGTCCAACCTCCTCCCTAAAGTCACCTCTGGTCTGTAGTTCTTATGATTTTGCTTTCTCTACCTCCCTGATTGTCAGTGTCATCCAACTCAGCACTGACTTATGTGCTTTTGAACTATTTCCTAAAGGTTTCATGTGCATATGTGTAAGTTGCTCCTGCAGGAAAATTCGAAGCTTGTTGTTATATATAATTTCTGTAAAACAACAGAAGTCTAATAGCTGTGCACACAGTCAGATGCTCAATAAAACCTTGAGTATCCATATAAATCCATATCATTTATATTCCCATAAAGATTTTAGTTTAGGATAGTTAACTCTTTTACGCCAAGGCACTTCATCAACTGAGTGTTGGTTGGTGTAACAAGAATGATAAAGGCTAAGTATGACGAGGGGCAAAGGTGGACCAGAGAGGGAAGATATGAGCCCCAAATTTTAGGGCCTTGGCAGGGAGATGACCAGCTTACAGTCACCAATCTCAGACTGTTTGAGAAAAATACACTTTTGGAATATAAAGTCAGAACAAGGTTCATATTTTCAGTTCTCACGTCTCAGGTTTTCAGGTTACAAACTTATAAAAATACGTGTTCATTGTATGCCAACTACTAAGCTAAGCACTTTATGTATGTTGTCTTATTCAATGTGCAAAATAACCTAATGAGGCAGATAATGTTATGTCGATTTTATAGGATACAGTATAAAGCTTAGAGAGGTAAGTACTTTGTCCGAGTCGTTAAATGACTGCATTTATTCACTAGCACGAAACCGGAATCTGTTCAGAAAGAACTGTCTGGTTCCGTGGCACAGATCACAAGAGCGGTGTGTTCTGCCTCTTCGGAAGACCAGTCATGTGGTTTACTGCAGTTGCTATGGAAGCAGTAATTGCTGTTTTCACCTAACCAATAAAAGGAGTTTTACCGCCAGGGGGCAGCATATAAATAAATGCTATCGGTTTTCTTTAAAAACAACCCTCTAAAAAACTGGTGGAGTGAAACGGGAAGAGCCTCCTGGGTTGCACCCCAAAGCGACATCGATTCAGGCACCGGTGGGATGCAGGCTGCTGCGGGCTCCCAGGTGCCTACTGTCCCAGAAGCCTCAGGGGACTCCTGGGTCAAGGCTGAAATCCTTACTGCCTGCCTCCGAAAACCTCTAAGATTTACGGGGACACAGCCCTTCCGCTGGCTGGGAAGAGGATCATGACCTGGTCAGAGACGGACACTGTTTGTCCCAATTCCGAAGTCCTCTCAAGCAACGAGAGGGGCAGGGTGGGGGTGACGTCTAACAAACTGTCCTGCGCGTGGGGCATCCTCACGGGTGGGATCGTTGTATCAGGTACTGACTTAAGATGGTGAATTTGTTAGAAATACCACAGATCTGTCTCATTCTTCTCACCTTTACCGCTTCCAGCTCCTCCTTGCTGGCTGTTTGCTGCTTCTCCAGTCTGGTACTTAACTGGGAACAGATCTGCGGAAAAGAACAGAGTTTCTTTACTGGAAAGCACACCGACTCTTGCGCAGCTCGGGCACATGACTGCTTATCAGCTCGTGTGAATTGTTCTGGCTTCTCCGACGCTAGAAGAGACTCTGCAAAAGAGCAGCCCTGCAAATGTGGCACACGTCAGAGAGCCCGAGAGTGTTCCGAGCCTGAAGCCTGTCTTGGTCGTTAATTGGTGGAAAAACACACAGGGTAGTTTGATTTCTGTCACTCGCCAAATCTGTGACTAGTGCCAGTGGATTCCTGTCCTATTTTGGAATCAATCTATAGAACCTTTGCTGAGTATCAGTTCTGTGCAAGGTACCATTCTAGAAATATGATGAAAAGAATTCTGGGCCAGAAATCTCTCATGTCAGCAGCCACAGAGAGACTCTCTGTTTTCAACAACCAGAGTTTCCCGAATACATGGCAGAAGAGATAAAACAGAGTTAAAATGACCAGAAATTAATAAAGACTAACATTCTGATCTTGTGGTCCCGCAACCACAAGATTGCGGCGTGAAGTAAAAAGCCCGAGGTCCGGCTCTAACTCTTTCTGGCAGTGTCCTTGGGCAAACTCACTAATCCATCTAAGCTTCAGTTCCCTCCAAAATACAAAGTGCTGTGCTCTGATAATCAACAGGGGTAAAAATGTATGTAAGGGATTCAGTATAGCCCCTGGCCTATACTAAGTGCTCATTAAAGAAAATCTCATCATTACTGATTCTGAAAGAGGGTGCCAACAAGAAGTACTAGGAACAGGTAGAAATAAGTGCTTTCAAAGCCAAAACCAACAAACAAGGCATTTTCTTTAAAAAAAAAAAAAAATACTAGAAGTTCAAATCCCTTGACTAACATATGGATCTTTTATTTTTGAAAAATGGAATAAAAAATGTTAGGGGATGTCAAATTTTAAAATGCAGTTTGAACTAAACACATAAAAGACCTACTTCTATTATCAAAACAGACATTTAAAAAAAATCCCCATCTACTCAAAAAATGGCTGTAGAGACCAGGGCCCGATTGCTGGGTTCAGTTTCCGATTTCTCCGGCCCTAAGCCTGGAAACAATGAATAGGGCTGTCTCAGCTGATGTGGAAAAGAAGCAATCTTCCTAGTAGTTTTGGCAAACCAGAAACCCTTTCAAATAACCCCAAAGATTCCATACCAAAGCCAACAATAGCCAATTCCAACTACAGAATGCATTTGGATTAAGTTTTATATCCTAATTATCTTCAGACAGATGGGTCTGTTGCCTTGGCATGACTGGTAGTGCTGCCAGATAATATTCAAGAACAGTCCCAAGGATTCCTATTTTGAAGAGTGCTACATATGGTGGCCACCCATGGCCTGATGTGCGGATGGAAAAAACCCATTCGCAGCGACGGCAGTTCCATAGCACATGGTCCATAGTGTTCCCCTTGTTGGTAAACAGCTAACCATCCCTTCTCCGAGTTACCCGATCTGAAAATCGCAGGGTCAGTGTTCTCCAGTCCAGCAAAAAATGACTATATTTTATGTCTTCCTCTTCTCCATTTTCATTACTAGTCACTATTTTAGTTCTGGGCCCTGTATTTTCTCACCTGGACTCTGCTGTTAGCTTCTTACTGGTCTGTATCTTTGCCTGTGGGACTCCCCATGTGGTTTCACATTTCTCACTGGGACAGATTAGTGCCACCAGTAGGTCCCTGATCATGCCACTTTCTGGCTCAAACATTCTTACTATAAACAGAATAAAATCCAAACTCCTCAGTCTAACTGAAGAACCCTCTTGGAACGGGGACCCAACTCACTATTGCTTCTTTTCTGTACTCGAAACTCTTGACAGAACAAAACTATTTCTGTTCACTAATCTACCTCCACGCCTTTGTGTGTGTTCTCTGTTCCCCATTGTCTCCTCCTCTGCCTCCACACACCCAAGTCTCGCCTCGCCTTTGAAGCACCGCTCAAATGACCCCTCCTTCAGGAAGGACTTTATTTCCCACAGGCAGTAAGTTCCCTTTCCTCTCTTTTGTGCACAGGTATTATCTCCCTATTACAAGAGCAGCGTATAAAGGAGAGAAATTGAATTAATTCATCTTTTACTCCCCAAAGAGTCAAGCCTCTCAGATAGCAGGCATTAAATAAACAGATATTGATTATCATAAAGACAGCTCGGAAGCCTGTTTTCTTTTTTCTTTTTTCTTTTTTTTATATTTTTATTTATTTCTAGGAGAGAGAGAGAGAGACAGCGTGAGCAGGGGAGGGTCAGATAGAGAGGGAGTCACAGACTGAAACAGGCTCCAGGCTCTGAGCTGGCAGTCAGCACAGAGCCCGACGCGGGGCTCGAACCACGAACCGCGAGATCATGACCTAAGCGAAAGTCGGATGCTTAACCGACTAAGCCACCCAGGCGCCCCTCGGAAGCCTGTTTTCTAAGCAATCTTCCACAGAGGAGAAGAATCCTTCTGAAAAGATGCTCATAATCTATGAAGCGAACTAGCTACAAAAATTAGCACGGACGATGTAATTGACGTTTTTATTTACATAGCGACAATGTATATTCAGTATATTGTACTGATTATTTCTAGTTGGCAAGGTTAAGAGGGGAAGAGTTTCTCTGTGCTTTTCTACACTTTCTCAGTTTTCCATGAGGAACAGAAATTTCATTTCTAAGCAGAAAAACACATGTTAAAAAAGAGTAAGAATCAGATTTCCAACTCCTATATGAGGCAAGAGACCCCAGAGAAATTCTTAAGCTAAGGAAGTGGCATATGGTGCCTTGATTAATTCTGGAACACTGGAACTTCAGCAGTCCATTCACGGGTTTCTCGGCAACGTGAAGTCCTTGCCACGTGCCAGCACGAGCAGGAGGCACAAGATGATACTATTAAAGCTGGAAAGAGGGCTTTCTGGAAGCATTCTGGTGATGGGGCCAGAAGCATCTCAAGGAAAGCATGCCCTCCACTAAGAGATCAAAGATTCCCAACAGAATGTCTCCTGCTAGCATTGGCCATGGTTGGGGAAGGCCGAAGAGCCATGTGGGATAAAGAATCACTAAACCTTAGTCCTTTGCAAAGAGGCAAATGTCACTGGTGAGGTCTATTTGAAATCATCTTCTGAGCAGGGCAGAGACAGGATCCCAATGGTAATAATCCAGTTTCCTTTTCCTCTGAATCTACCAAACACTGTAAACAGCCAACAGACCGTTCTATCTGGTTAAACCTCCCACGGTATCAGCAAGCATGTCTACTCACTGTCTACGTCAGGGGAGAAAGTAACCCACCCAGCGTGACAAATGTACGCAGTCACTGTTCTAGAAACTCTAAAAACGAAAAATGGTTTTTTCCCCAAAGAAAAACAATAAAAACAATCACTTTTATAGCAACACGAGCCACAGTAGCCCGATACCTGCTTATACTCGGCGATGATAGCAGTGGTCTTCTTTATTTCATATTCTGCCTTCTCCAGCTGTTTCCGAAAGACTTCTTTTAGCTAGAGGGAGGGAGAATGAGAAACATCAAGACTCAACGTCCTGATCAATTTCCATAAGCACCTATATTTAAGTCAGCCCAATTCAGTCAATGCCAATGTTAACAACTACAACTAGATAAAATTTCCTCGCTGAAGCTATTTCTCGAGCATTCGAAAGGCCTAATCATGTCCAGAGATGCAGATGTCTTTCTTTCCTGTAATGTGTGAGACATATGAGCAACCCATCATAAAGCTGCTTATGTTTACCACTTACTTTATGAAGATATTGTTAAGCAAGTGGCCCTTCCGAAGCTATCTTTATTCTTGTGAAGAGTCTAAAACAAAACATCAAGGCAACGTTGCACGTACTCTTACTGGTAGGTAATGAATTACTGAAGACCTATTCTGGGCCTTTCCATTCACAGCCCCCTACTATCACTGCTATTGGCTCTTTGAAGGTGGCTACGGGGAGCTTTTGAGCCTGCAGTCAGAGAAAGTTAGAGGCAGGTAAGGGGTCTTGAGGTCAGGAGGTTCAGGGACTGAATAACGACTGTAGAAGTAGCTGGCATGACACATAATACGGGTACTTGTTACAGCCACAGAAAGGGTGCTAAACTGAAAACCACACTTATTTTTGCAGCCCAGCAACTCCGGGATTCTAGGTGTCGGGGAAGGGAGGCGGTGAAAAAGCACAGGTGATAAGGAAATAAGGAAAGCGTTCAGTTCTTCCAAGGTGTGGACCAAACTACTGAACACGGAACACTCTGGTTAATCTTTAAGTGCATAACCAGAATAAATGGATAAATTTTGTTTTACAGCCTCCCAATTATGAATGGGGTGTGCTCTGTATTTGCTAATTCGCACATGATTGCGGTTTATAATTGGACTCCTTGTCGTTAGGTGCTTTCCGAATTTCTTCATATTTGCTATGTTCTTAAATTCTAAAAGCAATTTGTGGGTTGTATAGATTCAAACTCTATTTGTTTGTATCTGTCTCTGTTCTCTGCCTCACATAATTTAATCACACCTTCTCCCCTCCCAAAATAAGGCCCTGTTGACTTCAGGACAGACTTAGAAAGCTGAGAGGTTTTGAGCTTAATTTCTCCAAACTATGGTTTCCTTATCTGACAAATGAAAGCATAATTGCTATCTCACAAAGGCACCATGATGATTAACACAGGATATATGTACACACGCGCGCACGCACACACCCCTCCACATACACACAAAGGGAGGGAAGACGCATGGATTAAACTAATTAATCTGCAGGGGCTCCTGGGTGGCTCAGTCTGTTAAAAAGAGTCCAACTCTTGATCTTTGCTCAGGTCACGATCTCATAGTTTATGAGTTCAGCCCTGCATGGGGCTCCATGCTGACAATGTGGAGTCTGCTTAGGGATTCTCTCTCTCCCTCTGCCCCTCCTGCTCTTTCTCTCTCTTCTCTTTCTCTCTCTCTAAAAATAAATAAACTTAAAAAAATAAACTAATTTACTTGCCAATAGCTTCATTCTTTACCTAAAGTATTGAATTGGGCCCCAAAAAGGCAGGAGGTAAAGAAAAAGACAAAACCCATCAAAGGGCTAGTTCAAACTGGATAATCAGGTCCTGAAAATTTTTGAGTGGGTAAAAAATCTTGGTCCACGCTAAATGCCAAGAGTCATTTCATCATTTTTTTTCTTTTTTTAAATCATGAAACACTTTTTGTAAACCCTGAAAGGTGCTAAAGGATGCATCCATTCATCAGTAAGTTGAGTGGACTGTTTTCTGCTTGGATGCAGGTCTTTGAAATGCTCTGTGTCCTGTTTATATTTAGTATTATGGATATCTTGGCATGAAACTCATTAAAACAAATGAGTTAATCATGCCTGGTGGGGACTGACAGACGGAGGACACTGGTGAGGCAGCCTTCTTTTTCTTACAGAAGCCGGAAGCCTCAACTCTTTGGGGAGAGAGGCCCCTCCTGTCACTTATCTGGAACGCCTTTGCCATGGTGGCATCTGCTATTGCAGCCGACCGGCCTCACAACTCGTACAAAGACTGGAGGCGGTAATGAGGCTGGATCCCAAAGGGCTCCCTTTTCTATTCCCCAGGGAGTCAGGGCTCAAAGCTCTGCCAGGGACGTTTGCTGGCACGCCTTCTATGCCATGAATCAGGAAGATCGAGCGTGACTGACTGAGGCAGCTCGCAGAAGAGATCTCTGTGGGCTTTCTGCCTCATAATCCTCCTAAACTACTGCTGAAGTCAATTACCTTGGAGATAACACAGAGACAGTGTGGATTTGTCGAAGCTCTTGGATCGCAATTCCAAGTTACTAAACTTGGAGAAAACTTAACACTCTCACTAGACATCTGAGTCAAGGCAGATTCCTCAAAGCTGTTCGAGGGTAAAGATGCTGCCTCCTCTGCTCACGCCCTTCGAGAGAAATGTCGAGACCCATTGCTACTCACATGTACTGCTTGAGCCCTTGATTTAGAATAGGTTTAATTTCACTTCTTGCTTAAAGATTCATCAACTCCACACGCTGATCCACCTGTGTAAAGAAAAGGCCCGCCTGTGCCTTTTACCTGGGCCGTCTCTTCCTCTTGCTTCCTCTTCTCTTCTTCAGCCTCCACCAGCCTCTGTTTGGTCAGGAGGAGCTCCTTATTCAACACATCCGCCTTGTCTTCTGCCTGTAAATCAGAGCACATCACAATGGTAAAGAAGGTGAAGGAAGTGTGTGTATACTTCCTCCAAACCTCATCTCTAGTTATGACTGTTGCATCCCTACCAAAAGCCATTTCTGCCCTCCTAGCTCACTCAGGAGTGGCCACTTTCGTTGAATGCCAACTAGAGAGCAGACCCTTGGCACACCCCGTCTCTGATCCTCACAACAAGAATTATCTTACATATGATGACAGGAAAGTCTGCAGAGACCAAATAACCTGGCTGGGGCAGACATCTAATCTCAGAGCCATGATGTGAATTCAGAAGTGAATGGCATCAAAGTGCATGCTCTTTCTAAACGCGTCTTGCACATTTTCAGATGTCACAACAGCAGTCACTCTGAGACTGTGTAGATGGACTGGATGTAGACGTGAAGCCTCATATGGAGGCTTCTAGCTGTTAGTGCATGGGGAGTGGGGGGTGGAGTCAGAGAGGAGACGGGCTGATCCATGGACAACAGTTAGGTGAGAAAATTCAAAGACCAGTAGAGGTAAAATGGCTCATGAGGCCAATCCCACAGGACAGTAAGGAGAAATTAAGACCAAAAATCCCATGACAGAGAGAGCCATGAGGAAAACTGGGACCAGCAATGCAGACAGAAAAGACCATGTTCCTAGAATGGCCAAGAAAAGCTCAGAGAAAATGCTCCGGTCTTAACTTGGATACAGAGTCCAGTTAACCAGGAAAACACCATGTGTGTATTTAACCTAGTTAACACGTGCCTACTGCATACTCTAGACCCTCACCTCACTCTTGAGGTCTCAGCTCCAAGTTCACATCTGCAGTGAAGCAAGGCCTGAGCCCTGCCCCACTTATCCTCACCTCAATCAGCTTCTCACCCGCATCTAAATTAGTTTCTCTGCTCAAATCTCTCCAATTTCCCTTGATAGCACTTAGCACAGTCTGTAATGACAACTAGATGTATGATTTATTTGTACTGCCCACTAGACTTTCAGCCCCGAGATGCAGGAACGAGGCCTCTTTCGCTCCTCGCTACTTCCCCAGCACCAAGGCCAGCACCAGGTAGAGGTGGTGCTCTGGAAGTATTTGATGAATGAACGGATGTGGCTCTCCATGTCCCCGCCCAAGCAAACTGTGTGGAGTGGAGGTGGCGGAGGGCCACAGGATGAGTTCAATAGAGAAAACTGCAGACGCAGAGGAGAGGCAGCTATTTGAAGAAGCTACCCCTGGCTGACAACAGCAAAACATTATCCAAGTCATCGTAAAAACTGGCCAGGTGGCCTTGTGTCTGTGTTTCACCGTATCGCCCACACGTCCAGATGGCCAGGCCAGCACAGTCTGCTGGGTCCTGACATTCCAGCTTCTCTGTTCCACCTTATAGTTCCTGATGTCCCCATAGTCCAACGGTTACAGTTCTGTGTTCAGATAATTTGCATCTATTGGGTAGCTGAGGCGAAAAAAATCCCTCTTAAAGACTTTAAAATTTGTTCTGATAACATTGGATTTTACAGGGGAAATCTACTCGGCGAAAGAACATCCTAAAATTAGAGGTGGGCAAAATACACACTGTAAGTTAAGTCTTCCTAAATTATAAGAGATCTCATGTAGATTATAGAAATTCAAAACAGCAAATTCTAGGGCAGCCAGCCAGGTGACTGCAGTCAAAGCAGGGAATGCCTCCCCAGCATTGCTGATGGAGGCTCACAGGACAGCAAATCAAGAAGAGCTACACAGACCATTTCAGCGTTCTTGAAAATCTAACCAAAACCTAGCTCCGTATAACTTCAGCCCACTGGCTCAAGTTCTAACCCAGCACATCTGAGCGAGAGCCCTCCTACTAAGGAAGGGTCCTCGTGCGGTAGCCCCAGCAATTTCCATGTGGTGAAGAGAATATTCCTTTTATAATACACACTATGACATTCCAAAGTGAATGTTATTCTAAGTTCGGTCTCTTAAAGAGATTCACCCCCAATTTTTAGCCGTTTGTAAATTTCTGAATAGTCCATGCTATCTGGACATTAAAGCTTCTTAAATTGTACATTGTACCTAGAATTTTATTTTATAGTTTTGGAACATGAAAGGAATGTTTCCAACATCTACAGAAATTGCTGTGGGTTCCATGTTTGAAGAGCACCAGAATTTCCCAGGAAGCTTCCTCCAAAGTCTCTCCTCTATGGTTAACAGTAAAGTCGGATAGATTCTGCTGCTCATCAGGATGGAACTAAATCTGAAAAAACTTGGTTCTCCTTCCAAAAGCAGTCTTCTGGGTCTCTTTACAGCCAACTTCTACACCTCACTTAAGTAGAAGTCCTCTTTAGCGTTAAATGAATCTCTAGGAACGTAATACTAAACAGATAGATCCTCAAATTCTATCTTTGAACTCAAATTGTAAAACCTTCACCATACTTTGTTAAGATCATTGTCATAAGTCTTCCAGTCACTTACCAACATCGTATAGTGCCTTATTGATGTGGGGACTTCTAATTGCTACGTAAGGCTTCTATGACCTACATACGAGAGGAAAAAGCACCGCCATTTGTGATTTAATCACAAGTCAACCAGTAACCTCATCAAAAGGTTCATTTCTCACATCAGGGATGAGGACCTTTCAGACCTGATTTCTCAGAGAACTAGCCAAGGCAGTTGTTCAGTTTACAACAAAACAAAAGACTGCCACTCATTACATGGAGCTTCTGGTTGAACACAGAACTTGCTGTGGTTAGAAGGACTAGGCATGGTCTTCAGTGGGAAAGTACTGGCTGTGTCTCTTCTGTTTGTTCCTGGGGAAGAGCTTGAAGGCAGGTAGCAGCAGAAACTGCAGTGAAGATATTGTATCTTTTTTATACTATCAATCACTGAGAAGTCCATATTTCAAGTGTCTGATGGAGAGCAAGTTGTCAAAACAGAAGCCTGTGTCAGAGGGAAAAACGAAGGGCCTTTGGTGCCCAGGATGCCCGAAGCTGGCACTAAAATGAGAAGGGTAAGGACTAATTTATTTTTAAAGAGCACCTAATTACTGAATTAGTGGTTTTGTTTTGTTTTTTTTGCTTTAGGTATTGTCTTGAATACAGTCTGCGTTCATGTTTGTTTAATGTTTGCCAAAGTTTGGCTGTTTTAATGAAGAGACTGGATTTTGATAAAAGTGGGAATGGAAAAGTACGGGGCCAAGAGGTGAAGGAGGAGGGGCTGGTGCCCTTCCTGGGTGGCTGCGGGGCGGGACACCCAACCTGAACGCACAGCTTTTTGACAGGCAAATAAACCCCGCTCGGGCAGAAACTGCAAAATCCCATGTTAGGAGGAGATACACTAGAAACAGCAAGTTTTTCTTTCACATACAGTTTTTAAAAAAATTTTTTTAAACGTTTATTTATTTTGAGAGACCGAGAGAGACAGAGCATGAGCAGGGAAGGGGCAGAGAGAGAGGGAGACACAGGATCTGAAGCAGGCTCCAGGCTCTGAGCTGTCAGCACAGAGCCCGATGCAGGGCTCGAACACACAGACCTCAAGATCATGACCTGAGCTGAAGTTGGATGCTTAACCGACTGAGCCACCTAGGTGCCCCAGATAATCAGTTTTAATAGGCCGGGGCTAGGTCTTATTTACTCCTTTAAAAAAGTGGGTATAAAGGGAGGAAATAAGAGAAAGAGGGAAAAATGATACTTTTCTTCAGGGACTAATATCCAGTATCTAGATGAGCTATCTCCGTAGGTGCTCAATAATCAATTATTTCAGGATTCCCCACGTAGCAGTCTTTCCAGACTGATCCACAAAATAGGCTTTTCTTCATGGTGTAATATTTTTTAAGTAATATATTTTTTTCTGATTATTAAAAAGGTATGGGGCACCTGGGTGCCTCAGCTGGTTAAGCCTCGAACTTCAGCTCAGGTCACAATCTCACGGTTTGTGAGTTCAAGCCCCATGTCAGACTCTGTGCTGACAGCTCAGAGCCTGGAGCTGCTTCAGATCCTGTGTCTCCCTCTCTCTCTGCCCCTCCCCTGTCTGTGCTCCCTCTTTCTCAAAATAAATAAACATTAAAAAAATATTTTTAAAAAAGGTATAATGCATACTTAACCAAGGGTGGCTAAGTATTTAAGATCTTATAAAAGATAAAATAACTGAAAAAATAAATGTATAAAGATGAATGTAAAAATTAAATGTACTCTTTGTAAATTTTTTTTAAATGCTAATTTATTTTGAGAGAGGGAGAGAGATGGAGACAGAGCATGAGCAGGGGAGAGGCAGAGAGAGAGGGAGACACAGAATCCGAAGCAGGCTCCAGCCTCTGAGCTGTCAGCACAGAGCCTGATGCGGGGCTCGAACTCATGAGCTGTGAGATCATGACCTGAGCTGAAGTTGGACATTCAACCGACAGAGCCATCCGGTGCCCCAAATGTACTCTTTTTAAAAATGTTTATTTCTTTTTGAGAGAGAGTATAAGCCTGAGTTGGGGATGGGCAGAGAGTGAGAGGGGGGACAGAGGATCTAAAGCTGGCTCTGTACTGACAGCACAGAGCCAGATGTGGGGCTTGAACTCACAAACTGAGTTCACGACCTGAGCTGAAGTTGGATGCTTAACTGACAGAGGCAGCCAGGCGCCCCAAGTTAGATATACTCGTATCACTCACAGATAATATCTGGTACTAATATTTTGATGTATTTCCTTATAGGCTTTTTCCTTTTGAAGTAAATTTCGGCTTCGTTTCCTACCATCGCTATGCCAGCCATATCCCTTGCTATTTAGATGCAAGCATTATATACGGATAAATGTATGGTTTTAAAAAACATTAGAACAGGGGCGCCTGGGTGGCTTAGTCGGTTAAGCGTCCGACTTCCGCTTAGGTCATGATCTCGCGGTTCGTGGGTTCGAGCCCCGCGTCGGGCTCTGTGCTGAATGCCAGCTCAGAGCCTGGAGCCTGTTTCAGTCTGTGACTCCCTCTCTCTCTGACCCTCCCCTGCTCACGCTGTCTCTCTCTCTCTCCTAGAAATAAATAAAACATTAAAAATAAAAAAAAATAAATAAAAAACATTAGAACATCATCTTCCCCTTGTTTTTAAAAAAAATTCCAAAAAGACCTTTTACAGATCTACTTTCGTTCTCCCCTTCTATTGGAAATATACATCATTTCTACATTTTATTCTTCCAAGTAACACAGTAGTCAACAATCTTATACACATATTTTTGATCAGGTCTCTGTTTTTGTTAGGATGGTTTTCCAACTCAGAGCGTCTATGTCATTTTCCTCATTTATTAAATGTAAGATTAAAATAATACCTGCTTGATGAAGTCATTAGTGAGATTAAATAAGATAATGCTTATGAAAGTGCTAAATATAGTCCTTAGTACATAGTAGACACTCAGTGGATATTTCATTTCATTACATTTTAATCCTTTTAAGGGCTTGATAGATAGTATCAAATACACTTCCCCCAAAACTTTCAATGTACAACTCCTTCTAGTGAATTTCACCACATCCCCGCAGAGCCCAAATGCTTAGAAGGCTTTTTCCTTCAGTTATCCATCGTAAGGAAACTATTAACGGGCATCAGACTCAAAATGACAGAATCAGATGTGAGTCAGGCTGTTAGGAGAGCTCGGATGAAACTAGAATTTCATCATAGGACTGCCTCACCACCACAGTCTCATTAACACAGAAAGGTACCAGCTGAGGTCGGGCTGGTTACAGCCCTGACGGAACGGAGGGCCTCTGTCTTCTTCGGTTCCGGCTCTCCTGGTCACATCTTTCACGCCACCTCTACCCACTTCGCAGCAGCCTGGCTGAATGGTTTGGTGGTAAAAGGGGCCACCCCGCCCCTGCCGCTCTACCAGGCTGTGTTTCTACCTTCCACATCCTGTGTCCCCCACCCCCCCACCACAGTTTCTGTTTTATTTTCAGATTCCTTCAGCCTCCTCTTCTCCTTTAGCACTGTTTTCCTTAATAGTCGTCTTTTCGTGCATCTTACTGTGGCTGAAACTTTGGAACTGCAACATTACTATGGGAACAAGGAGTTGAGGGAGGGACCTCTTTTAAACACTTAACGCATTTCTTCCATTTCAGACATTTGATCATCTTTATGTTATTGGATTGTATTTTAAATGTTGTCTCAGTGAGCAGTTCAACAGTATAAGACTCAGTTTTTCGGACCCCTGGTGCCATTTGTGGGGAAGATTCACTTTTTAAGTCAGAAAAGAGGGATAATTTTAAATCCGCATAAGACTCCTTCCATCTTGCCAACTACCTTTGAAAACACTAGCAGTGGAAAACAGGACGTCCTAAAGCTGTCGACACTGGTGGAAAGAACCAGGGAAGCTGAACGATTTAAGTTCTTTGTAGCAACAGCTAGCATTTCTGGAATGCACACTGCTCAGGTGCTTTGCCTTATTCATACCCATAGGCAGGGTCAGAACAGCCCAGGGTAGTGGGGTTTGCGGAACAGCGATGCCAGGATTCACACCCAGGTGGCCTTGGCCCTGGGACGTCTGCCAATCCAATAACACACACATCTCAGTGTACATACTCCGTATAAAATCTTCACATTTATTGTAGAGAACTCTTTTGTTCCACAAAAAAAGTGCCTCCCAATGTATAGAAGTGTATAGAAGGGCACCCGTATACTCTCGGTGACGGGTACCTCCAGGCAATAATGCTGGCAGCCCTTGGCTTAGGAAAAGTACCAGTGAAGAAAAGAGACACCGGAGAAGTTAAGAGGTATAAAAAAATACGTCGCACATGCCGTTTGGAAATAACCCAAAGGGTTTGTTCTCTAAGGCTCTGTGCCTTCTGCCCTCTCCAGTCAGCACGAACTGCCCCCTGCCCCCCATCGCCCACCCCTTCATCCAGCAGCCAGCCACTCGGTGTCAAGGACAGCATGAGCCCCCGCGGGACTGCGGTTGAGAACAACGCGGTCCTCGCCCTTGAGGAGGTCTTCGCGGTGTGATTTCAACCTAGCGAACGACGTGTTTACCTGATCCAGGTCATTTCGCAGAGCAATTTTGCTGGTGACCAGTTCATGGGCGAGGTCATCGTTCTCTTGTTCCAGCCTCATGCTGGCCTCCTGGAGTCTCCGGTTCTCCCTCTGCAGGGAAAGAGTGACAGCCAGAGGCGGGCATTAGCGCCTGGACGTGCCAGCAGAGACCAAGGGGACGGGGGGTGGGGTGGGGGGACAAGCAGCGACAACAACGTGAACCTCCGAAGGTGAAGAAAGGAGAAGGCGCGAGTGGCACAGGGAGGCAGGACTGCTGTCTGGGAAACGACAGTGAGTGAAGCTAGCGGTGCAAGTGCGCCTCTCTGCCCAGTGACACTCGCAACTGTCCCTCCCAGGCTCTTTAGAAAAGGCTTCATTATAAAACACGTGCCACTAAAGGCAAAGGCTCCCAACGCCTCCCCAGTCCTGTGACGCTTTCGTCTACACCCAAAACACAGACACAGGCCCTCCTCTGTTCGAAAGGTGCACAAATCCTGCCCTTGACCTCAAGGGAAACGGCACAACACAGAAAGGGGGAAATGGGGGGAAACCGCTAGATATTTCTTCACACTGTTTTTCCGATATCAGAGTTCCAATTCGTGGAATATACTTAATTAAGAACATCAATCAAGATTCAGGATACAGGGCTGGGGGACTTTGGTGTCAGCGGACATTTCCATTCACGGGGTAAAAACACCTTTCTGAACACCAAGTTTTATATTAGTAAAAAGCAACAGTCTTTACCACAAGGTCTCTAAATGTCTGTCTGAGTGTTTTTAAAACTGCAGATTAAGAGGTCCTGGATAAAAGAAATCACTGAGCTGTTTTTTCCTTCTTCTTCTCTTGAACTCCCAGGAAAAATCTGGAAGAAATCATGTGATGAAAGGCCCAAGTCACATTCTTGCGAAGAAAGGTCTCCCCTGCACTGGCCATTTATGAACTGTGTATGTTCACATCCATTTTCAGAAAGCACTTTACTGTCTTCCACTGCAAAGTATCAAAAGTGCTTTTTAAAATTTTTTTTGCTACTGTTAGCAGTTACAGGAGATCCAGAGAGCTGCCAGGAAAGACTTCAACGTGAGGAGACCTTCCTGTTTTTGAGATTTACACTCCTAACGGTGTTTTCTGCAAGGGCGGCAGAAACTGAGACAAAGCAGTGCTGCTCAGCCAGAAGACACATCTATGTGCACAGCACAGTGTGTGGGGTGGAGTGACTCTCATTTCCCATAGAACCACCCAGGGTCAGTTACATGGGAAAAAGAGAGCCTAATGGCTGTTTTTCTTTGTGTTTTTTAAAAGAAGGGCTAAGAAAGCGATGGTGAGGGGAGAGCCCAAGACTTTCATGGAGGTAGAGGGATCCCCAACAGGGCGAGCGGTGGGGGGGGCGGGCAAAGGATAAACCTCGTGCTGCCGAGAACCTGCAGGGTCTATTTCTGTCTTCTCTCTTGGGAAAGGAAGACTGGGAGAGCTGGGGAATGCCAAAACACTTTTTTAATGTTTATTTATTTATTTTGATAGGGAGAGAGCAGGGGAGGGGCAGAGAGTGAGGGAGAAAGAGAATCCCACACAGGCTCCATGCTGTCAGCACAGGGCCGGACTCGAGGCTTGAACTCAAGAACCCTGAGATCACAACTTGAGCCAAAATCAAGAGTCAGACGCTCGACTGACTGAGCCACCCAGGCGCCCCACCAAAACATTTCTGAAAAACAAATCTATGATAGAAGATAAAAATGGTCTAAAATCTCTTAAATACTTTTAAATAAATCCTAATAGAATTCCATGCAGCGTTAAAATTAAGGGGTAAATATCTAACAATGAAAGAAAAGTTTAAGCCACCTTATAGAAATAAAAAAGACAAGTAACTAGAAAATCTCATTTCCCTAACAACATAAATAACATTCTTAATTGTAGGGAGTGGATTTATTTTTATGGTTGTCTTTGTACTTTACGAATGTTTAAGTTCTCTACAGTGAAAACCTAATACAGGTGTTTGAATGTTGTTTAAAAAAATAATCAAGCGCCATTCAGAATTTCAATTCCAATGAAAACGATAAAATGCCCAAATGAGAAGTTGTTAAAATGCCCTCCTTTTGGAAGCTCATATTCTACGGGAAACCATACTGATCTTTCTTTTTTGACCAAGATACAATATAACCTCCCCAAAGCATGGCCTTGCCAAGAACCCTTTCCCAGGATGTTCCTGCAAAGACAATGTATGTATTTGTAGGGACACACTGCACTCATCACATTCTGTCTGTCCCCTCCATCTATAGAAGTTCTAACCTCCATAGGAAGTATAATAAAAGGAGAGACTAACGTATACATCAAGGGCATCTCCAGCTCAATCTTCCAATCTTTGCTGAAGCAATCCAAACTCTAACGGAGGCTGGAGAGTTAGTCTTTTACCCTGGTTATGTCTAAATATCACTCTTTTTTGTGGAACCAACGTGCATTATTTGTTGAAAACTTAGAAATTATATATATATATATAAAGGGTTTTATAAACTTCCCCAGTTCATTTCCTCCTCGCCAGGAACGAGCAGCAATACCCAGCCCCTTTTCCTCACAGCACAGTTCCCAAAGCAGACCGCTTGAGCCCGGGAGTGAGTATTCTCTTCCTTTGACGAACCCCCTGAAAAACCATGGTGACGCTACCGTGATATCTATTCCTGAATGAGGCGCCTGGTCCTACTGCAATCGTACTCGCAGGGCTCCAAGATAGAGTCCGCTCCACTCTTACTTACGTCACAGTCATTGAGCACCAGCGACAACGTGGCAGCCACCAGTTTTTCAGGTCACAAGGACAGATGCTTGGTGGTGGTAGTGGTGGTGGTGGGTGGGGGTGTGTGTGGGAAAATAACCTGCAGGCAAAGTTGCACAGGAAGAGCACTTTGTTCCAAGTGTTTTAAAGATGCAGCTGCCGCTTGCAGGTAAAGGCCTGATGGGTGATGTCATCTAAGGAGCCAGGAGCTCAGCTGGAACGTTCCCATCACCCCGGGGGCACAGGGCGGGGTAGGGGTGGGGGGTGGATCTGGAAGGATCCGTGAATGTCTGAGGGCCCCTCAGCTCTAGCAGAAGCTCCAGTCGGAGGTGTGCACACAGCAAGCAGCGCAGTGGGAAGGCGGCGCCCGGCGGCACTCACAGACACGCGGGGAAGCAAGCCGCGGGGCCGAAAATGCAGTATCGTCCTCCAAAGTCCTCCCTGCACCCCGAGGCGCCCCCCCACCCCACCCCCCGCCCAGGCGCAGAGCCCCTGCGCAGGGCCCGGCCCACGCTCCCCCTCCGAGGGGGCCCTCCGGGTCTCTTACTTGGCTGCCTTTCGCAGCCCTTTCCCGACGGCCCAAAACTGTTTTCCCCGGGCCTGACTGATGCAGGAGAAAAGTTCACCTTGCTGCTAGAACGGAGCAGAAAGTTCCGTCCGGATGGGCTGGGTCCACTGTGAGATGTCAGCGAGGGCGGCCCACCCGAGTGCGCCCGGGAGTCCGCCGGGCAGCGCGAGGGCGGCCGCGAGCCGGTTCGCAGGGGTGCCCAGCGGTGCCCTGCGGTGCCCAGCGGCTCCAAGCCCGGCGGCACCGTGGGCAGAGCGCTGCCCTCCCCTCTCCGAGAAGCCTGCCGGAGACGCTGCTTACGGAGCCCGGAGCACCCCCACCGCACTGTCCGAAACCTCCTCCGTCTCCCACACCTGATGCCACCCGCGCAAAGGGACAACACTGTCCTCCTTCGTGCCCCCTTCCGCCTGGCATGGGAGCCGAACGGCTGGGGAAGTTTGCTTAGTAATTTCTGGGAGGAGGATACTGCATTTTTCAGACAGATGCCGCTATCACAGACATAACACAGATTAAAAAACAAAACAAAACAAAACTTACCTCCTCAAAAGTCATAGACCAACTACCGTTTTCAATCATAGGTACAAAGACAATTAAAAAAAAAAACAAAAACAGAATATCCAATGAAACTGCACACCTACTGATACATTTACAAAACGGCAATAACCAAAGCAGACACTCGTCAATGCTGTTTTGCTATTTTTGTGTTTCCTTAGAGTGGCATTTACTCCAAGTTCTCTCTCTGACTGCAAACTTTCTCGGGAAGAAAGTGTACTTGAGGCAGCCAGTGGGCAAGTCTCAACTCAGGAAGAGGACTCGCGGCCGCCCCTCCCTCTCCGCGCTGCCATCTGCAGTTCGCGTGCTGATGGAAGTGCTGCCGGAGGAACCCCAGCAACTCCGGTGGGAGCTGTTTAGGCTGTGTTACCAAAGCTGGGTGGGAGGAACTTCCTTCCACGACAAGGTCAGAAGCCTTGCAAAACAGTTCATCTTCGGGCAACAGAATGACATGGCCGGGGAGGGGAACGCTTCAAGGTCTCTTCTGCTTCTTGGGGGCTGGGCGGTGGGTGAGGCAGGAGGAGGGATGGGGAACGTCATTTACTCCCGAGAAACCAGAGAAATGTGAACTGGCATTCAGAAGAAAATAAACTAAGCCTTACAGGAAAAAATGACGGGGATAGAGGCAGCTTCATAAACTCCAGCTCAGTATTTTGGGTGTGTCGTCTGCTGCTATAATGAATTCTTGGCACAAGTTTTTAGAGACATTTAAGGGTCAGGCGGAAATGTTTTCCTAAAAGATCCAGTACGGTTTTATTAGCAACAACACACTCAACTCTCACATATTTTCCTTTGGGTAATTCTTTCAAGAGTTGATAATTATCATCATCAGATTTCAGCAAACAGTTTTTTGACATTCAGAGACAAATGCCTATAGATGAAATGTTTAAATGTCTACGTTGTCTGCAGATGAAGATTTGAGAGAGAAAATCTGGATATTTGAAATCATTTTATGCTCTTCCTTTACCCAACATATCCAATTTTATCTTTCTGGTAGAAATTTTTAAAAATTTAAATGTCAAACTAAAAACAAAATCTTGTTAGTAATAACTAACTGGCAGTTGGCAAACCAGACTGTAGTTCTCCTAGCATTTAAAAAACAGTCTTAGCTTATACTCTAGCACAGGGGTCAACGAAGTTTTCATATCAATGGCCAGACACTAAGCATTTTAGGATCTGCAAGCCACAAGGTCTTTGTTGAGCCTACTCCAACTCTGCCACTGTCGTGCAAAAGCAGTCCTGGGCGATGATTAATAAACAATGGGTGTGGCTGTGTTCCAATAAAACTTTATTTACAAAAACAGGCAGTGGGCCGATCTGTCCCACAAGCCACAGTTTGCAGATCCCTGCTCTAGCATACAAATCAAAATTTAAAAAAGCAAACAGGTTACCGATAATGTCAAAACATGTTAGTGTGACATCATCTTCTCAGTACTACTATTTTAACAGGAAGCAAAACTTACTAAAAATTGAATAAAACTTTTCGAGAATTAATTCTGAAGATCATCAAAAAGCACACATAGAAATTTTTAATATGCATAACAATTTTACTTCCCTCAAGTATTAAGTATAACTCAATCAGCAAAGAGGCATCGTCAGAAAGCACCTTCTCCTTAGCCAATTCGTTCAAGAATCCTCAATAGGGCTTAGGCTTGCAATTTCCACCATCTCAGGACAACGAGTTCATTGGATTATCCACACTCAAAAAGACTGGCGGCCTTCTGAAGTTTATCCCGAAGTTATCACAGGCAGACAGAAACCATGCTCTTGACTCTTACTATTCATTAAAAGCACATTACGGCATAAACATAAATATTTCCAAAAGCCAATGACAGTGTCTGTGATGAGGAAAACTGAAAAATAAAATCTGTTTATTTTCATTGGTAGGAAAACACTTTTCAAAGATGGATTCACTTAGCTTGACTTCCTGAGGAAGGCAAGGCCCAACACAGTAAGAAAAAGGAAAGGCATTCCACCCCCACTCCAACCCTGGGTAAAGAAGTCTAGCAAAATTTAAACTTCTTTCACTTGACAAGTTAAAAACAAAAGTGAGAACTTGTCTGTTATTTCATTAGCTATTGAGGGATGGCAAATAATACAAGTACAATGAAGCTTTACTCTACATTTTTGTATTGTTTTTGCCAAGTATAATTAAATAGTTTCATTTCACATTATATGCAGGGACAACTGATATACAAAAATCAGTATGTGCAAGACACACTTTTTGTAAACTTAGAGGAATTATTTTCTTCCTGTTTGAGTGACACTTTGATAAGAGAATTACTATGTCTAACCTCACAAAAGAAATGAAACATTCTAAATTTAATTATACTAAACATGGCTGAGATACTCCAATTAGAAATGATGGATAATATTCTGTGTCCCAACTCAAGAGAGTTTGAACATTCGTGATTCTTTCTAGGAATTGCTCATCTCGAACAGGTGATAACATAATCTTTCATTATGCTTTGGGAGACTTGCTGAATTTAATTAATTAGCTGTGCTTTTTAAGGCTTAACCCACATTTGTGCAGGAAGTTCTTTAATTAAACAAGAAAAGCATCCCATCTTCCAGAGGTAGATTAATTTATTTAAATTAATAAATGTGTGGTTCTTGAAAAGGTGCTGTCAACAGATTACAATATTAGAAAACCAACTTTCCCTAAATGGAAACAATTCATCTCCTTAAAACAGGAAATAGTATTATAATTCCTCAAGTTGGTAACTGCTTACTAGGGGCTTGGCTACTACATTTTAACATATACTAAAACAGCTACACCTATTTGTTTGTCTTCTGGGGGCTTGTATGAAAATGAAAACGTAGATGATGCATTTCTATGGACAAAACTTCAGTCTGAATTTCACTTTGTTTGAAATAAATTAATTTACCAACCAAAATACTACCACACCAATCCGGCCAGGTCAAACCTAAGAAGAGCAACGAAAGAGGATTAGAACAAATGCTCTATATTCTTCTTCTAGTAAAGTTTCTCTTCTGTGTCTTGGAATCTAGTCACGAAGGAAAGCAGAGAGAGTACACCAACGACCGTAGAAGTCATTACACAGCTAAGTTTCGAATGCAAACTGAAGCCAACACCAGGTAGCCCACTGTGTACACATATTTATATGTTTATGTCAGGCTGCATATGTATTTATGTATGAAAATGAATGTTTCACCCACTTTCCCCTATAAATAGGAGTACATGTAGGATTTATAGTCATTAATTAGCTCCAAACCTGACAGGAAGGTCTCCCTCCCACAAGTATGGCTTCTGTGTAGGCACTTCTGGTGTGACTTAGGATTTATGAAAAGAAGATGGTGGGCTGGATGCCAATCCTCTTGAAACATTTTACTTAGGGATTTTTTTTTTTTGAGACATAATTCACATACTATAAATTCATCTTTTTAAAATGCACAATTCAGTGGTTTTAGGATATTCACAAAGCTGTATGACCATCACCTCTGCCTAATTCCAGAACATTTTTGTGTTTAGGGTTCTAAGACGTAAACTTATACAAACATAATTCATCTCTCTCTTTATGGTTGAGATTTGTGTGTTAGATTCAGGTGTATTGGGTGATATACCTTGAAAATGTAGATATCTGCATATGCCATAAAAATAGACACAATACACGTATTTGGACGCAGCCAGAATGTGACTGCTGAGCGCTACCTCTGCACTGCTGAGTTTTAATCCTATCTCTGGCTTCCATGCAAGAGCCCTTTTTGTCTGCAAGGGAAACAGCATCCAACCGCAAAATCTCTCAGACTCTTTCATAGTATGCATAACATTTCGGGCCTTTAAAAAAACTGACACATGGGCATCTGGATGGCTCAGCCGGTTGAGCATCTGACTCTGACTCAGGTCATGATCTCACAGTTTGTGGGTTCGGGCCCCACATTGGGCTCTGTGCTGACAGCTCGGAGCCTGAAGCCTGCTTCAGATTCTGTGTCTCCCTCTCTCTCTCTGTTCCTCCCCTGCTTGCACTCTCTCTCTCAAAAATAACATTAAAATAAATAAATAAATAAATAGGTAGATAGGTAGGTAGGTAGGTAGGTAGACAGACATGATTTTCCTACCTCCCTTGTCACAGAGTGAGCGGGGGGTAGATGTGGCATTTTCAGCAGTATGGATCTTAATGGGTGAGGAGGGGTTGTTAAGTGAACTGGTAGGTAGAAGGTCTAACTTAATGCCATAACGACATCCTTAAGTTATTGTTAAGAATTTACACAACACTAGGTTCCCAGTCCAAGATCTATGAAGTTATAAAGTCCTCAAGGCCAGGGACACAGATCTTACTCTTGACAGCGTTAAAGTTAGAAGATGTTAAATGGTATTTCCTAGAACACTTTCCTACTTTCAGGTAATTATAATTAGTTTCTTAACTGCCTATCGGAAAGAACAAATCTGTTAACAGTTGGAAACTGTATTGTCAACTGTCACCTTGAAAATGTGGTTATAATTTGAGGACTATAACTTTACCAAGTATATCGCCAATATAAATATTTAGACATTATTAAAGGGGTATAGAAATATTAGTTAGATATACTGACAAGCTATTACAATAATACAAAATAAACAGCTATAGAGGGTATCTGCTATGTGTGAATAGAATAGGCCATAATACTCAAAGTTAAAAGTAGTTATCTGTTTTTAAAACAAAAACAAAAAATTTAATTTCACTTTGGTCCCTCAGTAAAACTCGCACACACTGTTAATGTGTGATAAGTACTTTTTAAAACATAGTAAGCCTTGTACTTCTTGTACAATCTATCCTGACACAAAAAGGATTAAAGAAGCAATACCAAGTTCAGCCCCAGACAGATTTTAAAAATATAACTTTAGTCTTTCATTTTCCTCTTTTCTATTTTAAAGCATTCTTTCCAGGTTTTATTTGATGGCAACTAAGAAAATTAGAAGGATACAATCAATCAGTAGGACGGATTCGTTTTGGATCCTTGAGAATATTTTATGATTACTGCTTTAAGCCTTTCTAAAGCAGCATGCTACATGAGCTACATGAAAATTGGTCTTATTGAGGGGGGTTGGTGGTGGTGCTGGTGCTGGTGGAAATTAGCTGCAAATTTTAGTCTGTGAGCACCTTAAGGGTTAAGAGTCATCTACGAAAGCAGTATGGGAGATCTTATTATCACTTCTGTAGCCAGTTTGAGAAACAAGGAGAGAAGCACACTGACGTCAGATTATGGGGTAACAATACTACTTGGGAGAAATGTGAAGAAGATAAGTGGGGGACCGGCAGAACAGACCCACATAAGGGATATTACTCTTGTAATAACTGGGTAATTGGAGGCAGTTGGCTTAGTTGGGCTAATAACAACCATTCATTGAACACCAACTATGTGCTAGTTACTTGACACACAACATCCTTCATCAACAAGTCGTTCAAGGAAATGCCTAAGCCACGTTCTACAGAGGAGGAGGTTCACTAACTAGCCCAAGATGCTGAACAACAGGGTAGGTACTGAAACCCCAAATATGGATTCCAAATCCTATGCTGGACGTTTTTTTTTGAAAGTCGGGATTTGAACTCAGGTTGGACTACAGACTCCACATACTCCCGCGGCCATGCCCCTCTCCCAACCCCTCCCATGCTATTCAGTTCAGCAACAGGGACAAGGAGTTCTGTGACTATAGCACCACTGTGTTTCTGACCACATAAAGGCAACTAGAGTTACAGAGATAGAAGGCATCCTGCTGTAGGTGATCTAATTAATGATGTGGCCCTAGTACGTTTTTTGGTACAAGGCATTGCTAGTGCTACTTAGGCATTGGTGGTGCTCGGTGTGAAAATACAATATTCTCTAATTCTCATGTTACTGACATGAAGAGGGAAGGACCCATTAACCATCTGTAGGAATCTGAGGAACTAAAACATGATCAAGAGACTAGAATATTTCAGTTGGAAAAGTTTCGTTCAAATTCAGTGTTTCCCCAACATGGCATCATGGGACACTGTCACTCATTACCACGCTCATTCCCATCTCTGTGAATGACCCAATTAAAAAAAAAATACTACATAACTAAGATATTAAATTGAAATCACTTTGATTCTGAAACTGCATACTATAGTGAAAGGTCACTGTTTCTCATAAATTTGTGGAAATAAATGTTGCAACAAACACCATCACTGTGCTCCATTAACCTTTGTGGGTTTTATTTTTCCTTCCAAATGAGTTTGTATTTTTAACATTCGCTACAGACAGAGTAAGGTCTGAAACATTCTTGTGCCAGTCTTGGAAGAGTTCACCTTCTAAGAGTCTCTGTGGATGTGACCATGCACACCTAAAACAGTACTTTGCCATTTTCCTTTTTTTCTCATTTTTGAAAGTAGTCGAGAGCCCCTTTCTCTCTTTCTTTTTCCCTTTCTCTCAGCTTCTTATGAAGACTCCCAGTATAAATGCAACAGGTGGAGTTACCTACAAATATACAAACTGAAAGAAAAGAAATATTATGGTTGGCTGCTCAACAGTGTCCTGAAATGAAAACATACCTGGACATTTATCATGGTCACAGAGCATCTAAGTCAAGCAGGAAGGAGCAGAGGACACTGAACTTGTCACACCGCTGCTACTTAGGGTGCGGAAGGCACTTCGCGCTGATGGGTGACCCCTGCCTCCCATACCTTGTATCTATCCATTGGATCTTCCTGCTGCAGCTGACTCTCTCGCATTGTCTGATATTCCTTCTCATATTTCTTCAGTTTCTTGGTTGGTACCTACAGGGATTGGAGAAAAAGCATGTGAGACAAGGAGATTCCTAGGAAAACATTTTCTGATGTGTTTCCCACGTAAGTCTCTGGCATTCTAATGGAGCACACCCAACTCAAAGCAGAGGAGCAAGACGTCTAGATTCTAGAGCAAGAATCTGGAAACTTATTCCGTGAATAAGTTTGCACAAAAAGCTGCCGTAAGTAACACCCAAGTTAGAGTAGCTGTGTTCCAATAACACCTTATTTACAAATGTGGGCTATAGTCTGTCCGTTTCTGTTCTGCAATATTGCTATATCATAACTTTTCTTGTAAAGGTATTTAACGGTGCTATAAACTCGAAATACTTTTTTTTTTTTTTTCTTTTTTTATTTCTAGGGAGAGAGAGAGAGAGAGAGAGAGAGAGAGACAGCGTGAGCAGGGGAGGGTCAGAGAGGGAGGGAGTCACAGACTGAAACAGGCTCCAGGCTCTGAGCTGGCACTCAGCACAGAGCCCGACGCGGGGCTCGAACCCACGAACCGCGAGATCATGACCTAAGCAAAAGTCGGACGCTTAACCGACTAAGCCACCCAGGCGCCCCAAACTCGAAATACTTTTAAGTAAAATTCATTCACTGCCTTCTACCAGGTTGAAAATGAAGATTTTATAAAAATAAAACATTGAGCCACAAAAATACATTTAAATAGTCAATATGCCATCCCAGCGAGAAAGAAGATTCTCAAGTTTGTCACTGAAAACTCCTGAGAAATAACAGAATCATTGTGCTGAATGAGATAACAGAAACTCACCTAAACAACTCATCTATTTCTTGCTAAAATTTTGTCATCTTTAAAAGACAGTAGTTTACTGTTTACTGGAATCTTTAAATTCTAAAAATAAACAAATAAACATAACATAGTATAAAGGTCATAGAATTTGGCACTAGATGGACCAAGGTCTGAATGCCTACTTTTTTTTTTTTTTATTAACCATGAAACCTCTTGGCAAATAGGCATTTAACCTCTCTTAGCCTGAATTTCTTCATCTGTTATATGGCAGGCAAACAAATTTTTCCTTCAAAATGTCTGTCAGGAGAATTAAATGCTGTAACACAGGCAAAGTATCTAAAATATTGTGTGGTTCTTGGATATTTTTTAAATTATTTTTTAAAAGTAGTCAATAAAATTAATGTATTATCATCTCTTATGTTCCATATAACAGTAAGTCTACTTTTAGGCTTTCCTTGGACAATCAAAATGATAGAATCCCTTTCAGCATTGAATCTTTATTCAATATTTCAGTCTTAAAAAGTAAGTGACTTGAGATGAAAAAAAAAGTTAACCTAATTTTTATAAAGATAAAAATGTGTTAGTTTGCTAGATTCTTGGGGACTTGAAGGCAAGGATATGTGTTGATGTTCCTCAGTAACCATCATGATACCCACCTAAGTCACTGTCATGATAACTGTGTCACGATACCTACTTAAGACATTGGCCAATACGATGCTTTCTCAACAGTGTTTCTTGACGAGTTCAAAATATGGTATTTAGAAAACATGTAATGAGTGTGTGAGAATCTGGCCCGAGAATTTGTTAAATACAAAGCAAAGACGCCCCGTGGCATGTCCTATCTTATCCCAATTCTTCTGTCCCATCCAGGAGCACTCTGAAATACTGGAATTACCTGTTGCTTACCACAACTGGGAAGTTGTGCAAACTCTGTCCAAACTTGGGACAGTGGATTATCCTTCAAAACCGCATGATGACAACATGCACCTGGCCGATGGGGGAGTGCTTCCCCAGTCAAGCAAGAAGGAAGGACATTTTTCAGGGTGTCACTGAATTGCAAAAGCACTGCTGAATAGTGCTGTGAGAAACTGATTTTGTCTTACTCCGTCTCCAGAGACCTTTGACAGTCCACTGTGACCAACCAGCGTGCCAAAGACGGGGAAGCACTGCCTGCTGGCTGTGTGGCCTCAGGATCATCAGATAAACCAGGAAACAGACATGGTCATGTGCCAACAAAACAGCAGCGGCAACATTATTTTGTTCTTGACTCGAATAGGAAGGCTCCATTTCCTCTAGTCTTCTTTCC
Organism: Proteles cristata cristata; assembly: GCA_017311185.1. Classification (NCBI taxonomy): domain Eukaryota; kingdom Metazoa; phylum Chordata; class Mammalia; order Carnivora; family Hyaenidae; genus Proteles; species Proteles cristata. The sequence continues at coordinate 627,383 of JAESUZ010005116.1, read as the reverse complement.
TCTGTATCTACTCATCATACACTCCAAAACCCAAAACCAGCCTCTTAAAACGAAGTGGTGAGGGGCGCCTGGGTGGCTTAGTCGGTTAAGCATCCGACTTTCGCTTAGGTCATGATCTCGCGGTTCGTGGGTTCGAGCCCCGCATCGGGCTCTGTGCTGACTGCCAGCTCAGAGCCTGGAGCCTGTTTCAGTCTGTGACTCCCTCTTCTCTCTGACCCTCCCCTGCTCACACTGTCTCTCTCTCTCTCTCCTAGAAATAAATAAAAATTAAAAAATTAAAAAAAAAAAAAACAAAACGAAGTGGTGAATCTCTTGCACCGTAGCTCTGGAGCCCAGGCAAAGGGGAAGAAGGTCCCAGAGCTGCAGGGAGGGACAGGTGTCTCCGGCATCCCCGGAGCAGGCTCAATGGGAGAAGTGAGTTCAGTAAGGAAGCTGCTTCCTCCTGCAGCCATTTACCCACAAGCTCACAAGTATTTCAGGACTTCTGCAACTGAACAGCAGAAGTATTTTCTACAGGGCTCTAAGATGGGTCCATTTACCAACGACTGGATTACACACTGCAAGCGTGTGTCTAAGAGATTTTCTTCTAAAACCATCTTTCTTAAATTCAAAGTACTACAGATTTTTTTTTTAATTCATGTAAAAAAGTATCCTTTTAAAAGTCAATCCCGCTACTTATGTTAAGGGGTTCATTTCAATGTGAAATTTTTAAAAAAGCGCATTAAACGCCCTTGATAAGTTCATCCTGGCCCATCTGGCTGCAAGTCTAGGGGCTGTTTGGTTTCATCTTGTTCAGGGAAACAGAGCAGGTTCCCAGAACAAGATGTTGCTAGGAAACCCTCCAAGCTTATTTATCTTGTGCTGTGGGGTGATACTGCGCGTCCACCTGTGATTGGCACAAAATGAAAGGGGGGGAAAGGAAGGTGAGCTGATGTGAGAATGTTATTTATGAGATAATCAAAGAACATAGACTGTCACCGTTTTTGTAAAACTGCATTTCAGGACAAAACTGATTTTATTTTAGGGAATGTAATATTGAGCTTGAAGTTTTTCTTAGCAGAGAAAGGACTAAATACCTCTTTAGTATGTAGTTTTAAGTAAAAGAACAGAAAGTCATCAGGAAGTGAAACAACTTATTATCTCAAGAGTAGTATAGGTATTTCTCTCAAGTTAAATATTTTTAATGAAAGTGTGCACATGAAGACTCATCAATTCTTTTTTGAAATATATATTTTTAAGTTTATTTATTTTGAGAGAAACTGAAAGTGCAAGTGAGGGAAGGAGACAGAGAGAATCCTCAGTAGCCTGTGCACTGTCAGCGCAGAGTCCAACGCAGGAGTTCCACCCACAAACTGAGCGACCATGACCTGGGCCCAGGTCAAACGCCTAACTGACTGAGCCACCCAAGCACTTGGAATCACCAATCCTTCTAATGTCTACCTAATTAGGGAGACTTCTTCCACCAACTGCCCATCCTCTAGCTAATACTCCCTATTTGACTAAATTCAGAAAATGTCCTCAAAGAATCCACAACTGTTTAATAAATGCAACAGATAACGAGCATGCACCTGTTCAAAATGGTGTTTATTAAAAACAAACAGCCCCCAAACAGGATAACTCTGGCAAGATGATCTCTGACAAGTATGAACGCGATCACTGAAATGATCACCCAAGGTGTGACATTTTGCACTTGACAACTAAATTCGGGGAAGCAAGCATTTAAAAGAGAATGTGTGTTTTAATCTTTTGAATAGTATATGATATTTAGATATATTTCATGGTATATCTGACATTTAAATTTATAACACAGCCATTTACATAGAATTAGAAATTTGGAGCCTGAAGGAACTTTGGAGATTGTCTGGCTGGCAGTCCCCACCTTCAGGAAGAGCAAAAGTGAACCCATGTGGCTGAGAAGGCTGGACCAGGCCAGCTGGTTGGGGCAGAGCAATATGGAATCTTCTGAGTGGATCTACTGTCTCTCTGGCCTGTAGTCTCTTCTGGTCCTAGGCTGTCAGGGGAAGTGTATTTCCCAAACGTTAGTCATCTGAATGCCATTTTCATTATTTTTGCCACACCCAAGCACACTTTCTACTATGTTTTCCTTAAATCAGCTAATTTCCTTACACAGATTTATTTAACAGAAAAGTACGTGGGAAGTACGAGTCAATACAGACAATTATGATAGACAAAAAATGGCCTCCCAAAGAAGTCTGCATCCTCGGCAAAGGAAACAATCCATAAAACTGACAGGCAACCGATGGAATGGGAAAAGATAGTTGCAAATGACATATCAGATAAAGGGCTAGTATCCAAAATCTATAAGGAACTCACCAAACTCCACACCCGAAAAGCAATCAATCCAGTGAAGAAATAGCAGAAGATATGGACACTTCTCCAAAGAGGACACCCAGATGGCCAACAGACACATGAAATGATGTTCAGCATCCCTCCTCATCAGGGAAATACAAATCAAAACCACACTGGGATCCCACCTCACTCTGGTCAGAGTGGCTAAAATGAGCCAATCAGAGGACTCTAGATGCTGGCAAGCAAGTGAAGAAACGGGGGCCCTCCTACACTGTTGGTGGGAATGTAAACTGGTGCAGCCCCTCTGGGAAACAGTGTGGAGGTTCCTCAAAAAATTAGCAATAGAACTCCCCTCTGACCCAGCAATAGCACTGCTAGGAATTTACCCAAGGGATACAGGAGTGCTGATGCATAGGAGCACATATACCCCAATGTTCATAGCAGCACTCTCAACAATAGCCAAAACATGGAAAGAGCCTAAGTGTCCATCAACGGACGAATGGATCAAGAAGATGTGGTTTATCTATCAATGGAATACTACATGGCAGTGAGAAAGAATGAAATCTGGCCATTTATAGCAACATGGATGGAACTCGAGGGTGTTATGCTGAGTGAAATAAGTCAGGCAGAGAAGGACAGATACCATATGTTTGCATGTATAGGAGGATTAGGAGGAACTTAACGGAGGACCACGGGGGAGAAGAAGGGGGGAAAATGGTGGGGGAGAGGGAGGCAAAGCATGAGAGATCCTTGAATGCTGAGAACAAACTGAAGACTGATGGTGGTGAGGGGGAGGGGAAGGGGAAGGGGATGAGGGCACTTGTGGGGATGAGCACTGGGTGTTATATGGAAACCAACTTGACAATAAACTTTAAAAAAAGAAGTCTGCATCCTGACTCCCAGAACCTACGAATACGCTACCTTACATGGCAAAATGGATTTTGTAGACGTGATTGAGGCCAAGGATGGACCCAATGAAATCATACAAAGTCGTCAAAAGAGGAGAATTTTTCCAGACTTTAGTCAGAGATGTGACTATTGCAGAAAAGCCCAAGAAATTCAATGTTGCTGGCTTTGAAGATGGGGGAAGAGGTCCCTGAGTAAAGGAATATGGGCCTCTAGAAGCCTAGTCTAGAAGCTGGAAAAGGCATTCAGAAAGGAATGCAACCCCTTTGACACCTTGATGTTAGCCTAGTGAGACCCATGTTAGACTTCTAACCTACAGAACAGCAAAATCATAAATTTATGCTCTTTAAACCTCTAAATTAGGTAACAACAGGAAACTAATACAATGCTTAGAAATCATAACCACTATCAACTGAGTTGCCAGAGGTTTACAAACAAAACTCAGTTGAAAGTCTTTATTTACACTTTTGCTGAAAGCAAGATAAAAACCTCTCTGCCTCCTTCATTTTAAAACCAACTGCAAATTATATCAACATAAAATAAACCATATACTGTTAGCCCTTGCATTACAAATATCAGAATAGCAGTAAGCAAAAGATAAAGACAACTCCACCTCAGAACCATGTGTAGATTCATTCAGTCCCTTCCTGACTTCTGCCTCTCACCATGGATAGCAACTAGTTGTGCTATTTCTTAAACCTTCGTTTTCGCTAAGGATCTATACAACACCTTGCTGATATTTTCTATTACATTTTATCATATTCCATTTTTAAAATGTCTGTTTTTAGACCTTCTAAAATGCCATTTTAGACCTTCTAAAATGATTTCATGAACAGCAGTTTGAAAGACATGCACTAAATCAAGGGGGCTTTTTCATCTATTCCCCTGATGATCGCACTAAATCACCGGGGAGGCTTTATTAACTCCTGTCCTGGTCACCAACACAGTCACCTGCCATTTACTGATGCAAATGGGTCCTATTCGGCTGTTATCAGGAAATATATAGAAAAGAATTTTATGAACGTAACGGAAAGGGGGTGGTAAGGGAGTGCTCCATGGTGACCTTCGATAACTGGGAAGAACAAAGTACAATAGTTACTAATTTGCTTTATTCTTTCTCTCAATGTTTGTCATGCCCGCCCCAGCTGGAGATGTAGGAGAGGAAGACTAAAGAAGAGTATGTTCAACTTTCTTTTCCCATGCTCTCCCTCTTCTTTTCATCTAAAGCATATGTATTCTTTAAGTGGTTTTTTATTTATTTTGACAGAGAAAGAGCATGCGTGGTGGAGGAATACAGAAAGAGGCAGAGAGAGGATCCCAGTCAGGCTCTGCACTGTCAGTCCAACTCAGGGCTCAATCTCATAAACAGTGAAATCATGACCTGAGCTGAAATCAAGAGTCAGACACTTAACTGAGCCACCCAGTTGCCCCCTAAAGCATATATTTTTATATATGACTCTAACAGAATTAAAATATGTACATATATATATATATAATTTTTCTTGTATGTCAATTTGTGTGTGTGTGTGTGTGTGTGTGTGTGTGTGTGTGTGTGAATGAGTGGGAGGAGGGACAGAAAGAGAGGGAAAGAGAGAGAATCCCAAGAAGGCTCTGCACCGGCAGTGGCAAAGTCGATGCGGGGCTCGAACTCACAAACCATGAGATCATGACCTGAGCTGAAATTAAGAGTGAGTCACTTAACCAACTGAGCCACACAGGCACCCCAATTTTTTTTAATGTTTATTTTTGAGAGAGAGAGAGAATGAGAGTGAGCAAGTGGGGGAGGGGCAGAGAGAGAGGGAGATAGAGAATCCCAAGGAGGAGAGCCTGACACGGGGCCCAAACCCACAAACCATTAGATCATGACCTGAGCCATAAATGGGACACTCAACTGACTGAGCCATGCAGGTGCCCCAACAGTAGTTATTTTTAATAAAACATACTTCTTTTCTTACACACATGATTTGATTGGATCTCCTGATTATCAAATGTGTTCTTTATATGTTAAGGAGTTTAGGAGCCTGAAAACAGCGCAGATCTTTTTTTTTTTTTTTTTAATGTTTTATTTATTTCTAGGAGAGAGAGAGACAGCGTGAGCAGGGGAGGGTCAGAGAGAGAGGGAGTCACAGACTGAAACAGGCTCCAGGCTCCGAGCTGGCAGTCAGCACAGAGCCCGACGTGGGGCTTGAACCCACGAACCGTGAGATCATGACCTAAGCGAAAGTCGGGACGCTTAACCGACTAAGCCACCCAGGCACCCCAAAACAGCTCAGATCTTAAATTGAATTTTAACTAATGGAATAACAGAACTCTTAGGTAACAAATTTGAAGCACACCCATTATATTAACGGAAGGGAAACTTAAGGAAACTTACACGCAGAGAAGAGGAAAGAGACACAACACAGCAGAATATATGTGTGGAGAATTTTCAACCTGCTCTATCCTCTGCAGGGTACATGGCAAGGTTTCTGGCATGGGCTGATCTTCTGGAATCGTGTATTGGTTTTGTGAAAACTTGATTCTGAATTTAACTCGAGAAAAGAATCTAGGAGCTACCAGTGTTTCTCGAGGTAGGAGCACTATTGTCATTTTGGGTGGAATGATTTTGGGTTGTATTAGATTCCACTTCCCATTTCTGAGCCCTGAGTGTCCTTGGCCCATTTAGGATGTCACCTATTAAATGCTAGTGGTGCCCTCCAGTCATTGTTACAATAATTATGCCATATACAGTCTTCCAAACAGGGAAGGGACGGCACTGGGTAATGGGAGGCACGAAGGGCAGATGCTCGAGTAGCAGTGGGTTTGGTGCTGGAAGGCTCTGAGCTGTGCTTCAGTGAAGCCAAGGGGAGGCCTGGCCTGGCCTTCGAGATTTTCAGAGCTGCATTCGTACATTCTGATGTCCGCTTCCTTCTGCTCTGTTTTTGATCAGCAGTAATTGGCACTAAGAGAAACACGGAGTGCCTGCGTGTCAAAGAATTCCCTAACAGTTTTAAAGCTATAATTTAGAAAAGTATATATTTAAGCCTCTCAACAACTCTGCGAGGTTATTATTTAGATTTTACAAATAAGGAAACTGAAGGGAGGTAACTTTCCCAAGATCGTACAGCTGGTAAATAGAGTTGGAGCAGGGATCTAGGCCACCATCCACCTCCAGATTCTGCCCTCCTTGACCACTTTGTTCAGTAGAGCAGTAGCAGTAGCTTGGGACCAGTGAAGGCAAAGCTTCCCAAGAAGCTGACGGTCTTGATGTAGAGCCAAGTATGTGTCTAATTATCATATAGTTTTGCAAGTGCAATAAAAGGCATATAAGTACACATGTTCATAAAAGATACAAGGGTGATCAAGAAGAAATGTTTTGAGGGGAAGGGGACGGCACACCCCAGTGGGGAGGGCTTGCGTTATGACTGGTTTATGTAAGCTTTCCTGACCAATTAAAAAATAGCACTTCCCTGTCCTAAATTTTAACAATGGGCTAGACTCTTGTCAGGTCTATTATTCAAAGCTTGATGAATCTGCTTCTCTATTTCAAAGATAGGAGATAACAAAAATATTAACGGAGGCAAATGTTGGCACAGTAAATCACTATTTTTTTAAAAAAGGCTGCTAAGATCTCTTTAATATTTTCCTAGTGGTCAGGAGTCTGAATGCCTAAGAAATTAATAAACCAAAGGTACTAGAAATTATGTATCACTCTTGCTCACTTCAGATAATTTCTTAGAATGAATATAAATGACCCCATTTAATATACTAATCATTCGAGAGACAGCAAAATAGGTAACTACGGTAGCATATATCTTGGTGACCTGGGGTCTAGGGGGCTGAGAATTTCCAATTCAGAGTTAGTTCTGCAAGGACCTGTCAAAGTCTGGAGAGAAAATGGACCAGTGGCAACCAGAATTCTAGTCAGTTTGCAGTAGCCTAAATTCCTAGGAAGAAGAAGATGGGAAGGAGTCAAGAGAAGAGGGGCCATGTCCTATTAGGCTTCACCTCATCTTCTTCACAGCATTCTGCAAATGAAGCTACTTTGACTCTTGATGAGCTTTTAACCACTAGGAACAGAGTCAATGATATTTTTACCCCATGGGGTTAGGGGGAGAAAAATCTTCAGAGAACATAAGAGCCTAAAATGATAACTAGTTGTATTCTTTGCTTTTTTAAAGATTTATTTACTTTTGAGAGGGAGACTGAAACCAGGAAAGAGGCAAAGAGAGAGAGGTGAACAGAAGATCCAAAGCAGGCTCTGAACTGTCAGGACAGAGCCAGACTCGGGGCTCGAACTCCCAAACCATGAGGTCATGACCTGAGTTCAAGTTCGATGCTCAACTAACTGAGCCACCCAGGTGCCCCAATTGTATTATTTTTTTTATTGAGGTACAGTTAACATATAACATTATACTAGTTTCACATGTATGCTATGAGGATTCAGGATTTCTATATACTGCAAAATGATCACAGCAAGTCTAGTTTAACATCCATCTGCAAACACAGTTACAAGAATAATTTTTATGTAATGAGAACTTGTAAGATCTACTCTCTTAGCAGCTTTCAAATGTGCATTACAGTGTTATTAACTATAGTCCCCATGCTGTACATTACCTCCCTAGAACTTATTTATTTTATAACTGGAAGTTGTACCTTGTGAACCCCTTTACCCATTTCACCCCCCGCCTGTGGCAAGCTGTATTCTAGGAAGGAATATAATGGTTTCAGGGTGTGGAGACAAGAAAAAGTACTTATCTCTTGTAATTCTAACATAGCTCCCAAGGCTTACAGACATCAAATTACTGGCATTCTTTTCCTGAGTGCCACACTTGCTTTCATCCTATCTGACATGTTCAGCTTTCCAATTACTCAAGTCTAATGGTGCACACACCTGTGACAGGTTCTTGGCCTCATTAATGGATAATTGTATGATGTGAGTCAGTTTTCAGCATTCATGGCTCACTCCTGAATGTAGTATGCTCATCAAAGTATCTATGAAAGCTTCTGAAATATGCATTTCTACTTTCTTTACTACATTCTAATACAAGCTGTCTATTCCCAATGTTGCAGTAATTAAGAAACCGTGGCATTTTATAGAAAATGCTTGTCTCTTCTTTTTCTTTTTCAAGTTTATTTATTTTGAGAGAGAAAGAGCGAGAGAGAGAGCGAGAGAGCATAAGCACAAGTGGGAGAGGGGCAGAGAGAGAGGGAGAATCATAAGCAGGCTCTGTACCACCAGCGCAAAGCTGGACTCAGGATTCTACGTCACAAACTGCACGATCATGACCTGAGCCGAGAACAAGACTCAGACAATTGACCAAATGAACCACCCAGGTGCCCCTTCTCTGTTCATTTTTAATTCCTTGTCTCCAGTCCTATGAATCTAATCTTGTATAATATTTTTATGGAACTCCTTGGTTCCACGGAAAGCTCCAGCCTGCCAATCAATAGATAATATCCGGAGGTAGAGGAATTTCTTTATGATCTTTATATGTTGACAACTCCTGTTGTATGGTTTCCGGCCCAGGACTTTTACTGAGCTCAACCTACATATCCAACTGCTAACTTCACGTCATCTTTTAGATACTTCACAGAAGAGATATTTAAACTGGGTTTCATTAGCCACTCTCTCCCCCCAACCAGTTCTCCCAGTTGCTCATCTTCCATCCAGATGCTCTAGCCAGAGACACAGCAGTGACCCCTCCTCCCACTGAGGACCATGAAATTACTTGCTAGATTCTACAGAGCAGGCCTCCAAATGTCTCCCAGCTTGTCTTCTTCTCTCGAACCTCAAGGACACTGCCATGTTTAAGCCATGATGCCCTCTCATCACCGCAGTAAACCTCCACAGTGGTCTCCCTGGATTCCGCCTTGCTCTGCTCCAAACCTTTTTTTCCACGGGGCAGCCAACTGTTTTTTTTTTTCCCCAGAATGCAAATCTGTTGCCATTCCTCTGCCTAAATTTTTCAAATGCTTCCTGTTGCATTTAGGATAAAGAGAAGAATACTTGACATAGCTCTGCTGGTCCTAGTGGGTCCGGTCTCTATCTGCTTTCCCCCCTCACTCTCTATGACTGTATTTTGCAAAAGTGGGACTCACCCATCCCAGGGAGTACATGAAAGTAACTAAGTAGATCCAAAAGGCTGTTAGAATTTCTAGTTCTGTTTTCTAACCTCTTTATTTTTTTAATTTTTCAAACTCATCTTTTAAAAATGTCTGTTTCTGTGCCTATTTTATGAAAGTGCACATTAATTTATTAAAAAGATGAACAGACATATATTGGAAGTATGTGCTTAAATTACTTTTACTGATAGGGATGTATAATCAAGAGTTAAGGGGTCACCAGTCTCTATTCCAGCCACACTGGACTTCTCTTACGTCTTCCTGCACATCATATTCTGTCCTATCTCAGATTTTTAGTACGCTATTGCTTCTGCAGGGATGGATTCAGCATACTCACCTCAAGATTCTAACTGAAAGGTCTATGGTGTGGTTAAGCACCTCCTATTTCATAAAGCTCAGGCAATTCTGCTGTACTGTGCTATTCATTTGAAAATCACTGGATTAAAACATCAAGTGCTAAGGGAGTGGGGGACAAGGTAAAGAGGTTTTAATGAACTGGCCTAAGAACATGAACATCAATTTCTAAGGGAATATCGATTCTGTGTTTCAAACAACCAATTTATAAATAAACTTTAGGAGAGAATAAATTTGTAAGATTAGGAAGGACTATATTTAATGTTCTAAAATATTTTAAGAATCTATTACATAGACAGTTTGGCTATAAGAACAAAGTCAAGTTTTAAAAAAGGAAAAACCGGGGGCACCTGGGTGGCTCAGTGGGTTAAACATCCGACTTTGGCTCAGGTCATGATCGTACAGTTCGTGAGTTTGAGCCCCGCGTTGGGCTCTGTGCTGACAGCTCAGAGCCTGGAGCCTGCTTTGGATTTTGTCTCTCTCTCTCTCTGCCCCTCCCATGCTTGCTCACTCGCTCTCTCTCTCTGTCAAATATAAACTTAAAAAAAAAAATTAAAATAAATAAGTAAAAAGGGAAAAACCATATGCTTAAAGAATAAATATTTAAGCAATAGAATTATATGTATATTTAGGGTTGAACAGGCTTATGTTTGAAATCCTTCTCTGGTGAATTCTAACTATGTAATTTATAAGCAAATCATTTAAACCTCTTATTCAGAGCTTCAGTTATTTATTTTTTAAAATGGAGGTAACACAAATCACAACTGCTATGACCACCTCCTTTCACCAAGCACGTGATGCACGCCATGGCACTGGGCTGAGCACTTCACGTATTTGGTATTACTTAAGCCTCACAAAGTTGTGCCTGGGTTTACTGGACCCATTCTATACAATGAGTGTAATGAGGAAGACTAGGTAACATGAGGAGGGACTGCATAACTACTGACCCAACAGGCCTTTGACACCACCATCACACCTTCCTTGTCACGTGCCTGTCCCCTACACTGCCCATCCTCTATCCAGCACACATAGCTCTCAAACCCAGGGCGCTTGCTAAGCCCCATCATAGCCTGCTGCAATGGACCAAGCTAGGCACCTGCAGGATGATGGAGATACTATTGCAACACCTGACTAGGAGGCAATGAACCTAAGGTATCTGCCACATTACCTAGCATCAAGTAGGAGAGCTCAGAAAAGTATAAACATCTTCAACCTAAATTTTCTGGGCAAGCCAGAAAGAAAGAGAAGGTCAAATAGACCCTGGGGTAGTTGAACCAGGAATTTAATTCTGGGAGAAGCCTGAGTAGAATTTCAGAAGATCTCAAGAGGGGCAGATTGAAATCATATATTTTTCTCCTCTTTCAGCTGTCTGAAGAAAAGTACTGAGGCATAAACCACCCAGGAGATTTACAGCATAAAGCAAATTACCTTAAGGTATTGGAATCAGTCAGCACTTAGATGGAACATTTTTGGGGGGCCTACAGCTTCATTGAGAATGCCTTTCTTCTCTGGGTATTATTTCTTTCTTTCTGTTTCCACCGCTTCACATCCTGATTTGTACAAAAAAATGCCAGGTTCCTTTCCTCACTCACACGCCACTGCTGCAGCTGGTTCACAAGCAACTAGCACCCCTCTACTGGGTTTTAAATCTATTTTTCTCAGATTCTTTGAACTTGAAGGAGAGAGAAAAAAAAAGACATTTTGCCTATTTTTCTTTTATGTAAGAAGAATTCTCATCTCACTATAATCCTCAACTTTAGATTGAATTATGAAAATTATGCTTTTTCTTTTTGTGAACATTAAGAAGCAGTAATATCCAAAGTTGGTGTACCCTAATGGATGGTGGCATTTCCTTTATTACAGGGGGAGTGCGCGACATCCTCTGCCATGTCTCAAGTACAATTCTACTTCTGAGTAAGGTTTTGGTTCAGGACTGATCACTTAACATTTTTATTACAGTGTTTGGAAAATAACAGAATGACTCCCAAGTGCTAAAAACGAAGACTGTGAGATGGTAGGTAATACACGAAATCTGGTTACATACTGAATGGTGTTGGTCTGAGTCCAGGGAGTAGATTAACCAGATATAGTCCCCAAACTGGGCCGCAGAAAGCTGATACAGCGATTCATTCAGAGTGAGCTAATTAAGCTTATTTAAAACTAGACAATGATACAGAAGAGAAAAAATGGTGGGGAGCCAAGTAGGACACTGTTCTTTATTATCATCAAATTTTATGCTCATTATAATAACACTGACCTTTGCATCACGGAATGCTAAGAAATCTGGAAGAGTACTTTTGTGTCAGGTCATCATTGGCAATTAGAACAAAAGTAAATACATATCTCTTGCTAAAAGTACTCATAGTGGGTGGAAGGCTAGACACATTTATGCTAGGAGACATTTCATTCAAAATTAATATGCTAAGACAATCTGAGTAATTCTGTCTTTAGAAAGATTCAACTTTAATATACCAGGTTGAGAAGGACAAAGAGGGGGAAAGAGTGAGAACTGGGAGCCTTCCCTGTATTCATTCACCTTTAAAGGTGGTAGGGAAAACTGGTTAATTGGCATCAGCAGAGATTCAACCTGCATGCTGATTGCACTGTCATTTTTATACATCACTTTTTGAGATGGGAAGGAAAACACATCCCTACGTTGCATTTTTAAAAAATCATCCATGCATGCATTCGTTCACTCATTCAACGAATACTTCTTGACTCCCTACTGTGTAGCAGGCACAACCATCCAGGAACGAATGCACTGTCTGTCCCCTACACGAGCTTGGCCTGGTGGGGAGAGAGTCTTTAAAGACATAATCACACAAGTCAATACCGCACTTATAAAAGTAAAGCCAGCACCGTGAGGGAGAGGTAAAGGTGGACGGGTAATAACGCACAAGGCTCTAATTGTGATTGTGTCTCTGAGGAATGACAATTAGCCTGAGGAGTAAGTAAGCCAGTGAGGAGTGGGGACAAAGAGTGCTCCCAGCAGAGGGAACAAGGAGCACAGGATGGGAAAGAGCCTTACTGGCTACATAGTTTGCTAGGATCAGTACAAAACAAAAGTTGAGATCCCTTGTTTAAAAAGTGCTAATTTCAAGATGGTAGAGCATTCTCTCTCTCTCTCTCTTTCTAATGTTTGTTTGTTTTGAGAGAGAGAGAGAGAGAGAGCAGGGTAGAGGCAGAGAATCTGGGAGAGAATCCCAAGCAGGCTCTGTGTTGTCAGCACAGAGCCCCATGCGGGTCTCAATCCCAAAACTGTAAGATCACGACCTGAGCCGAAATCAAGATTCAGACACTTAACCAACTGAGCCACTCAGGCATCCCAAGATGTAGAGCATTCAGCCAACTGTGGGCACCTCTGCAACTGCGCAGGCTTCATGCCCAGGAAGCTGGCTCTGGGAAAGAGGGCCGGCTTGAGGGACCAAAGGCCAGGTGAAGCACAGGAGAGAGAAGTCTAGCTGACGGCAAAAAAGTGTGAGATGTACACAGGCACCAACCCAAGGAACAGGGCCTCCAGGGACCAACCTCACAGACCAGCCTACTCTGTCTCCTATACAGTTCCCCCAAATGGTTACTAAAGAGCTACTGCCTAAGCCAGGCTGTTATGTAAGCGCTCTTCTGGGTGCTAAGAGGAAGACAAGACAGCTTTTGCTTTTAAGGAGCTTACAAATAATTCTGTAACTTAGGGTGGAATGTGGTACGTTTCACACGAGACTATAAGCACCAATTTGTGGGAGATTCAAGGCAGGAAGACTATTCACTTGAGGTAAACAGACTGAAATTAGCTGCCTTCTTCTGCCTTTAGAGCCATGCTTTGGCCATATTACTATAGAAATAGTACACACCCAGCACTTCCTACAGGACAGGCACCAAACCTATATGCTGTAGATGTATTAATTTATTTCAGCCCCACATTTATGAGGTAGGTGCTATTACTATCCTCACTTTCAAGAAAGGAAAGCAGAGACCCAGAGAGATTAAACAACTTACTTGCCCAAGGTCACACAGCTAGCAAGGTGGAGATGCATTCCATCTAGGCAGTCAAGGTCCAAAGCCCTCTATCAGAACAACTATACTATACTACCATTTAAGTAACATGGTTTCATTTTGCTTTGCTTTAAAAACCTATATGCTATACTTAGGCCCCTTTTAATTTTTTCTCCCTGGTCTTCTGGTGTCACTTTACCCTTTTAATCTACTCAGTTAGCCATATATACTGCCTCAAACTGGCTAAGAGATACATAAGAAAAATAATTTTCCTAAACATTTTTCCACCTCTACACCTAGAATCTGAACTGGCAGGAACACAAATGGGAAATACATATAAGTATGAATTTCTTTTTTTTTTTAATGTGTTTTATTATTTCTAGGAGAGAGAGAGAGAGACAGCGTGAGCAGGGGAGGGTCAGAGAGAGAGGGAGTCACAGGCTAAAATAGGCTCCAGGCTCTGAGCTGGCAGTCAGCACAGAGCCCGACGCGGGGCTCGAACCTACGAACCGCGAGACCATGACCGAAGTGAAAGTCGCACGCTTAACCGACTAAGCCACCCAGGTGCCCCATGTATAAGTATGAATTTCTGAAAGGAGAGGACACAGACAGTGCTACTTTCCTTTGCTGTTGATGACAGTCCCATGCATCTTTGCACTAATGATCACATAGAGCAGAAACGGTTATGGACAGTTACTACTGACTCCCTGAGAACTGTGAGCACCTAATTCATAGAACTCTGGGAACCCAGTTTCCCCATGACCCAGGGTCATGTTCCTGAAAGAAAGCGAAGTGCATGTATGTGCTCATTAATTCAACAAATACCTACTTTGTGCAAGACACTATGCCAAATGCTCTCTGGGATACAAAGATACCTAGGATACCACCCTTTCAGTAAGAAATCCACAACAGGGGCGCCTGCGTGATTCAGTCAGATTAGGCATCTGACTCTTGATTATGGCTCAGGTTATGATCCCAATCCTGAGACTGACACTGAGCCCTGTGTCAGGTTTGGGCTCCATGCTGACAGTGTGAGCCTGCTTTGGATTCTCTCTCTCTCTCTGCCCCTCCCCTACTCATGTCTCTCTCTCAAAATTAAAAATAGTAATAATAATAATAAAAAGTAAAACTTAAAAAGAAATTCCCACCAGAGGCACTTGGCTCAGTGGGTGGAGTAACTCTTGGTTCAGGGTTGTGAGCTGGACAGATTACTTAAAATCTTAAAAAGAAAAAAAAAAGAAAAAAAAGGAAAGAAATTCACAATAAACTTTAAAATCTGATTAGTGCCATCATGGAAATATAAGACTCGTGCTATTATGGTTTAGAGGAGAATGTTGTCACAAACTCACCAGGAAACTTAGGACAGACCTAAGGGGGAGCTGGCCCGGGGGGAGCCTTTGCCGTTGGCCATTCTCAAGTATCGGGAGCTTTCTTTTCCTTCCTACCTCTTTCCTTTTTTCTTTTTTTGGGAATCAGTAGTCTCTAAGAATTAGGCATAAGCAAGGCCACAGGTTTGCTCCCCACTCTCAGTCTACCAGGCAGCAAGCATCCATCCTTCGTTAGGTGGAAAATGAGCTGGGAGGCTGTCCTGCCCCAGCCGCCCTGCTGCAGGTTATCAGAGCACCCGGCTCGCCAGAGTCTTACATGCAGTCCAGGCGCGGCCAGAGGGGCCCGTACAGTATTTCTAGCCAATCCAATTTGAAACTATTTACCATCCTTTATGCTAATTAGAAAACCCTCTGGTGTAGATTTAAAGAGAAGTAGGATAAATTTACAGTGGTAATCTCCTGATTTGGGTTTTCCCAAGGCCAGCCAACTAACCCTAGATGGTATTCCCGTACCAGGGTGCTTCCAATATTAATCGAGTCCAAAGTGCAGACTAAAACTAACCCACGCTTCATCGCACTGTTGGCTGGAGTATTTTAACAGAGGTTTTATCACACCGTGTAGGTTGGAGTATTGTCATGGACATTGCCGAGAGTATAAGGAACAGTACGTAGGACCGTAAGAGGTACAGAGGAGAGCAAGATAAAGAAAACAACCCAGCTTATTGCTGATTTCTTTCTTCGTTCCATAAAGGAAGCCGAAGGAAACTGCTGTAAGCAGAGGCATGATGCTAGAAAGTATGGGCCTCCTAAATGTGCCAACGGGCAGTTGTGCCTGCCTGGGCGAGAGGCCCTGGGGTGTGGCACCTGCAGAGCACGCTGGAGAGAAGGTCCTGAAGCCACATCATCGGAAGATCTAGGTCACCACCAGCTGAGGAAAGCACGAACCTATTTTAGTGATCACATTATCTGAAATAAAAATCAGCCACATGGTCTTAACAGATGTTTTGTCCATTCTGGATGAGAAAAGCAACATGGAAGATGTAAGAACCTAAAATACTAAAAATGTTTTGATTGTTTAGGTGGCTTATACGGCTTCGAAAACAGAATATCTAATGTTCTAGAACTGTCTTATCCCGGTGATGGGAAGAAGTCACTGAGGGCGTTAAAACAAGGGGACAGAAGGATCCCAACTGTGCTGGTTAAGATCGTTCAGCTGGAAATGGTGTACCTCTGCTAGCTTAGAAGGCAGCATGAAGAAAAGGAGAAAGGTGACAGTTGAAACAATAGTTAGATTTGAAAACAGTTCAGGAGAAAAGGTCTTTATGAAGAAGGTGATTGTTAGAAACGGAAAGAAAGGTCCGTAAGAACCAGGGGAAGAGAAGTCTTTAAAGCAGGTCATTTCAGTTAAGCCCAATGATCCCTCCCCTCCTCAAACTTCTTTGGAATATGTCTATACCACTCACTTAATAATCACATATGGCTGTAAGGAGTTTTTCCTGGGGGTATGAATTTTCCTTATTAGGATACCTTAAGGCAAACAAAACAAAACAAAACACCCGATCCAAAAACCCTTCCTTATTTAAACTTGCTATGCCCTGCTTCAACTTAACCCAGAACTGAACACTTAAAAGGCGCCTAAAGCCGATTTGTTCAGTTAAGCATATTCTTAATGTCTTGTGGTTTGAAGGGATTTTGTTAATTAGTTAAAATATGAGAATAAAAAAGATAGATGAAGACTATGCCCATATATTTGCTCCGAGTATGGGTGTTACAGGAGGTATGTGATGACCTAGGGCTGATGAGTGGAGAGACACAAAAATCCACTTAACATAGGATATTTTTGTTACCTAAACGAGAAGACTGTGATAACCAATTAAAAATGGCAGTTTTCCTTGATATGTTTGACAGAGACAATAATTACCTCTGCTCTGTGGGGCAATTTTTGAAATGGCGCATAAGAATGAGACTGTTTGGAAGACTTCTTATGCAAGGGCGACTAGATGCGCTTCCCTAAATTGAAATTCATTTCTTTAATTGGGGGGAGGGGAGGGAAGGAGAGGTATAAGAAAAAAGTAAAAAACGTCATATGCTTAACACACGGAGAAAAGATACACATCTGACAATCATAAGAGAATTCTCTAATATCAAACTAACTCTCTAAAAATTAATTGACTCCTTTTTAATGCTTAGAGTAGATCAAATGAGAAATTCAGCTTGGCCACATACAGGGAGAAGGAAAGACCTTAAGACTAGCTTTTTCTTACGCCTGTTTAGGGTCCATCTATTGCTGTTTACACATGAATGACGGCTCTCCAAAGCTCTGAGTAGAGTGGCATGTATGTTCCCATTTCCATGGCAACTGTGAGGAGGCAAGAAAAATAAGGTATGGGGGAAATATGCATTTCCACCCTCACTTCCTTCCACCCCTTCCGGCCCTCCTCATTTCCATGGGAACAGGAACAAAGTAAAAGCACACGCAGAGACTGCAGCTGTTGGAATATCAGCCACAAATGACAGTATAGAGTGGCTGGTAAAATTTTTAAATGATATTTTCCCTGATAAATCCCCCACTGTAATAATTTACAAGGCAGAGACTGTATAACTAGGTGAGGGACACTCAAAGGGGTTTCTGGATTTAACATTTTGCTACTTTTCACAATTCCAATATCTTACATCATTTTTTAAAAAAGTAATCTCTATGCCCAATGTAGGGCTCGAACCCACAACACTGGAGATCAAGAGTTGCATACTCTACAGACTGAGCCAGCCAGGCGCCCCAATACATGCCCTCTGGAAACAAATGGCTATGGTTGGAAATACAGTGAAAAGAAAGAGTGAGCCTCATCCAGTCACAAACGTCCTCCAAGTGGTGGATGTGGAAAAAGTCATGGAGGAATGAATTCAACTGAGGGAGGAGAGAAGACGTAGAGAGGAAGGAGGAATCTAACTTAAAAAATACTACTTAATTGTATTTTATTACAAGGAACTATGTGAAGATCATCAGCTACACCTAGAGTTGGAACTTGCGCAATGAACTTGCTGAGATGCAGACTTTTGTACAAAATTCTACAAACTTTACATCACAGCGTTTGTAAAAACATTACAGCATTTGTACAAAATTGCACTCACATAGAGTACTGCTCTTCCAAACTCTTGGGCTTCTGAGTTCACGTGGAGACGTGTACCCATGTTTCTTTAGCTACTGTTATTGAAAGGACAGGCTGGAACTTGCCTGAGATGACCCATTTCCCCTCTACATACAAGGCTTTAGAATACACATTTAACATGGCTTTATAGTTGGAAATCTGTGTTATAGGCGTTTAGCTCACAGGGAAATATATCCTCATTAATAACTGAAACAAAGGCCATCCTTTTAAGCAAATGCAAAGGTTAAAAAAGAAAAAAGAAAAGTCTTCTTGTTTTACATATCCATAACTTAATTCTTTCTCTGAGGTACTTTCTCATTCTTTTTGGAGAGGCTGTTATTCCAAATTGTTCACTATAACTCGGCTCTACTTACACATGCCTCAGGCAAATTCAAAACCTGAACATAATCTAATACGATTCAACAGAATGGTGTCGAGAGCATTAGCCAACAAGATAAGGAGGACTATTAGCAAAGACCTTTGGGGCCTAAATGGGTCTCTTGTTCTTACCACAGTCTCCAAGGTGATATTTCCAAAACAAGATGATGAGAATAAACTACAGAGGCTCCAAGTCAGGATATCCAGTTTTCACTGCTGATTCAAAGAAGTCTAATTCCGTTTACCAAGAAGCATGTATTGAAAATCTACTTATCAGCTCGTACCAGGTACTGGTAATACCAACGTTTATGAATAAGACAGAGCTTCCAACTGCCAGATACCTGGTTTTGTAAATGAAGTATTGATAGTTTTATAAGATTGCTAATCTTATAAAAAAATACATGGTAAGTTTCCTTCCCCATCCCTCACTACTGTAGACCATTATTTACAAACACAACTATGTAAGGACTAGACAAAATTAAGTCAAAATCCATAGTGACTTAATTCATCTTCTAGACTTTGTAAATTTGAGTGGGTAGACATTTATGTATCTGTTGTTTCTAGTCCAAAAGAAGTCAAAGGTATCATAACTAGATATTTTCAAAACTGTTATTCACACGCACTCAAAACAAAGAATCCAGAAACATGTACAAAGATTTGTGAAAAACAGTAAAAAAGGCATTTGACAACAAAGAGAGTGAAAAACCAGAAGTATCAATCAACTTTTAAGAAAAGGAATCCGCTTTAATTCAAGGGATCTTTTAATCTGAATTGAAAATTCAGATACTGTGCCAAAATTATCTTTTTTTGCCGACTGAAAAGCTGAAGGGCACAGAATACATCTGGCCCAGGAATTTAAACAAAGAACAGAGTTCTTGGCTAATGCCGTTGAGGTGAATGATGGTCACAATACTAAACTGACTATGCTTTGTTCTCTAGTATAAATACAATCTCTTTGCTTATATTTTCATGCCTTTCAAGAAAAAAAGGTTTTCTTGTCAAACTGTTTTACTACACAACCTTCTTCACTTGAAATGTAAACCACCATGTCAACAGAAGTCAATTTTGTGAAGCACATATCTGCAGCATTCTAGAACATGTTATCGACTTTATTCCCCACCCCCACCAGTCTTACTGAGATACAGATGGCATATAACACGGTACAAGCTGAGGCTGGACAACATGTTGACTTGATATTATGCATATATTGTAGCATGATTAACCCCTGCAGCGTTAGCTAACACCTCCATCATCTCACATAATTACCATTTCTTTTTAGTGGTGAGAACTCTTTAAGAACTTCCCTAGTAATTTTCACATACATAATATAATACTCTTAATTGCAGTCACCACGTTGTACATTGGATTCCCAGAACTTAACCATATTACAACTACAGAAGTTTGAATACTTTGGCTTACACCTCTTGACTTCCCCTACCATCATGTCCCTGGTAACCCCTCTACTCTCTGTTTCTATGGATTTGGCTTTCTTATATTCCACGGGTAAGTGAGATCCTATATTATTGGTTTTTCTCTTACTTATTTCACTTAGCATAATGCCCCCAAGGTCAACTGTGTTTATGGAAAGAGAAGGATCTCCTTTCTCATGGCTAAATAATATTCCTTTATAGAGAGTGCATCTTTTTCATTTACCCATTGATGGACACCGATTTTTCTATTTCGGCTATTGTGAATAAGGCTACAAATACCCTGGGAGTGCAGATCTTTCCTTGAGATCCTATTTTCATTTCCTTTGAATGTGTACCCAGAAGTGGGACTGCTAGACTATATGGTAGTTCTACTTTTAAGTTTTTGAGAAACCTCTGTACTTTCTTCCATAGTGGCTGCACCAATTTACATTCCCACCACCAATGCACAGGGTTGTGGAGCATATTTTTGAAAATTGCAATAAACAGCCAGTATTAAGAGACCACTGGCTCATTAATTTACATTCTTGGATCATATGTAAGTGAGTTTAAAATAAACAAAAAAAGAGGTGCTGCTCTGTTGCTCTGATATTGCTGTTGTCGTTTCTGATCCCTGCTTTAACTATTTCTATTAGGCCTTAATAAAAAGGTCTCTAAATCAAAAAGACAGAGTTTAATTCTTCTACCAATTCATTAATTTTCCCTGGAGGACTTGGCTTTCCAAAGTTGGTAAACTGAACTAAATATTCCAGTGTGACTCTGAAGAAAGGCCAAAAATGCTGAGATGGCTCTAAAACCCTAATAATGGTCCCAGGCACACTTGGCAATCAGGGAGTCTTCATCATGCAAGAGATAGTCTGGATGGAGAGCGGAACGGGTCTCAAACACCAGTGTGCATCAGAATCTCCTGGGGGCATAAAGCATACATTGTTGGGTGTTATTTCCAGAGCTTTTGCTTGTAGGTCTGAGATGAGGCCTAACAATTTGTATTTCTAAGAAGTTTCCAAGTGATGCTGATACTCTTGGTCTAGGAAACACATTTGGAGAACCTTTGCTCCATTTTCTATTTCGTAAGGCAAACTCTTGAGTACTTGTCAGTCATCCAATTTCCTTTCCTGTAAACCCATGAAAACAGAGTGTAGGCTGGCCTAGAATGGGTAAACTGGGCCCAAGCAACGTGAGGCTGTTAACCAAGCAAGGGGGTGGTCCTGTGTGGAACATTAGAGCTCAAAAAGGATGATGAGAAGGGTATTTACATGGAAAGGAAGGCTGGCTTGGGTGTGTTGGAGCCCTACTGGAAAACGTGAATGAGCAGGGTACAATCTGACAGGGGGAGTAAGAGCCTGGGCAGGGTGAAGAGGATGTTCGCATAAGGCTGGGGTTGGGGCTAGGAGGAGACAGCAGAAATGGCAGACTTGTACATACAAGGGGATTGATCAAATAAGTTAAGGGTCCAGAGTTCTCAAAGTCAGAGAAGGGAGTTACAATAATGAAGAAAAGAGAAAACCAGAACGAAGGCTGTAGTGTTGGATTAGAAGTGGAGCTAATGACGCAGGGTCAAGAGTTTCCAAGTACGTGGTTTGAATCTAGTTGCAAATGTGCGTGTGTATGTGCATGCATGTATTCCTTAGCTCTGCCTCTGTAGAGGGTCTAAAGTAATGACACCTCCCTGGTGAGCACATCTACTCCAAAGATCATGGTTTCTAAATAGCATCTTCTTTTAAAAGGAACTAGGGCTGCCTGGAGAAACACCTGGTTCCAAAGCTAGGAATAGGAAAGTGCACAAAGAGCTTGAAATATCTTGCTGTTTCAAAAGGAAGTTATGCCCAAAGAATAATGAGAACATGTCCAAAGGACATAGAAACCATACTGAAGGAGCTCCTAAAGACCAAAACAAGTGGTAAGTTGAGCATTAAAATAAACAGTGCTTGTAACAAAATACAATATTGAATAAAATAGGAAAGCATCAGTCCATACAGGTAAAATGAAATAAACTGGAACTCTGGTGAGGCATGGCTTTCAAAGTATGTCCCCACAAAATTCGTATTAGTTGCAAAGAGGAACAGCGCAACTTTGCATGAAGAACCTGGCAGGAACCACCTTTATTCAAAATAACAAAGTGGGCATCACCACTAATGAGACAAATCAAAGTCATGCTCCATCTAACAGAACAGATACAGCAGGAAAAATATAGCATCATCTCTATGATATATTCTGGTCAAAAATGTATACTCTAAACTTACTCATGAGGAACCATCAGACAAACTCAAATGGAGAGACATTCTACTAAATAACCAGCTTGCAGTCTCTGAAAGTATCAAGCTTATGAAAGCCAAAGTAAGACTGAGACACTATTCCAGACTGAAGGTGGTAGCTAAACAGAGAGCTGAATACAGAGCCTGGTTCAGAGTTCATCTTTTAAAAAAATTCTCTTAAATAAGTAAACAAATATTCCTCTCTGAAATTTTGCAGGAAAGGATTGACTTTCGGGGGTGGTTTTGATATAATCCTACATGGAGAAAGGAGAAGTACCAGATGATTTCTCTGTGTCCTTTCTAGCTTACCAATTCTACCTTGTTTACTATCTACCAGCCTATCTCTCATTCGGAGTGCATGTAACAGAATTTGAGCATGGATAGCTCAGAACTTCACTGGACAGGCAAAGAACCATGCACTTAACAAAGAAACATGAGGAGCCTAAGGAAGGCTGTTTTATACTATAAATCTTATTTTAGTAGTAAGAAGGCAAGTCTTAAAAATCTCTATCTGGACACAAGATGGTAGGCAGACCATGTCTTCCACAAAAGGGGCTACCATGTGTAGTCCTTCATATGGTATTTCTACCACATGATTGTAGCCTCAGCCAGGAAGTAATAAGAAACAATAGATTTAAATGGGTCTTTAAAGTTAAATATTAACAAAGTCTTCTAGTGTAAAATAGGAGTCATTTTTTTGTTTCTTGTAATGTATAGTAGACTGACTGTTAGTAGTAAATGTACTTCTAAAGTAATGCAAAGAGCAAAAAGATCTATATGGTATACAGACACAAAACCTCCCTGCCTTCCTCCTCCCCTCATAAGTATGCCAACTGGCTAAAACAATTAATGGCTCGGTATAGCTGAGTAAAACGTATGGCAATAGCTATCTTCCCTAATCTCTTTTTTATAAAACATGTAAATCTTTTCAGGGCAGAAGCAAGCTTTGATTTGGCTTCAAAGCACTGGCTCCTAGTAACTTTGAAAAGCCTCTCAAAGAAAATCCCTGAAAGCGGATCAGTGGAAAAAAGTATTATCTGTTAGAAGCCGTAAGAAACAACTTCCCTTATCCTAAGAATTAAAAGTTAGGCTTAGAACCACTGTATTATAATATCAATCTTAACATTAGCACTAGGGATTCTGAATTTCATTTGTAAAATATAATACAGGAGACATCCTATCAGCTTTCCTTTTTCAAAGAAATGGGAAGTGTTCATCCAAAATAAGAAAATACTGAGTTTCACTGGACATATATATATATTCACTCCAACCACTCAGAGCCCGAGCCAGTATACTGTGAAGGACCCTGAAAATAAATAAAAGTAGGTATTAAGAGCAGCCACATTACTTACTTTGTCATTTTTTAAAAAACTTTATTTATTTTTGAGGGGTGCTTGGGTGGCTCAGTCAGCTGGGCAGCCGACTTCGGATCAGGTAATGATCTCGCGGTCCATGGGTTTGAGCCTCGTGTCAGACTCTGTGCTGATAGCTCAGAGCCTGGAGTCTGCTTCAGATTCTGTGAGTCCCTCTCCCTGCTCCTCCCCGACTCAAGCTCTGTCTCTCTCTGTCTCAAAAATAAAATAAACGTTAAAAAAAAATTATTTTATTTTTGAGACAGTGCAAGCAAGGGAGGGGCAGAGAGAGAGGGAGATAGAGAATCCTAAGCAGGCTCTGCATGGTCAGTAGGGCTCAAACCCACAAACTGTGAGATCACAACCTGAGCTGAAATCAAGAGTCAGGTGCTTAAATGACTAAGCCACTCAGGCGCCCCAATTATTTTGCCATTATTTTAAAAAAGGTACAATGGTGGGATGATTTTTAAATGTTTCTAGTTAAATAAAAACAACAACAAAAATCCTACTAAACTTGGGGATTAAAAGAAACACCAAACTATTCCCTGGAATCTGATTAATTTCTTTAATTGGACTTTGGGTGTTTCATATTCTTTTGAATTTCAAACAATGTGCCATCAAATTATTGTTAATTTTAGTAGGTAGGATATTAATATTATGGCTATAACTTTAAAGTCCTTATTGGTTAAGATATATACCTAACTATTTATGAGTGAAATGAGAGGTCTCAAATTTTTATTTAACACTTGAGCAAAAAAAAGTTGGAGAAGAAATGAAACAAGAAAAGCAAGAGACTGATGGTTACTGAAGCTGGGTGAGGAGTACATGGAAATTATGGTGCTCTTCTCCCTACTTTTGTGTGTGTTTGATAAAATCCGTAATAAAAAGGGTTTTTTTTTTTTTAATGCTTTATTTCTAGGAGAGAGAGAGAGAGAGACAGCGCGAGCAGGGGAGGGTCAGAGAGAGAGGGAGTCACAGACTGAAACAGGCTCCAGGCTCCGAGCTGGCAGTCAGCACAGAGCTAAAAAGGGTTTTTTAAATTAAATTTTTTATGTTTTATTTCTGAGAGAGAGAGAGAGAGAGAGAGAGAGAGAGAGAGAGACAGAGAGACAGAGAGACAGCATGAGCAGGGGAGGGTCAGAGAGAGAGGGAGACACAGAATCTGAAACAGGCTCCAGGCTCTGAGCTGGCTGTCAGCACAGAGCCTGACATGGAGCTTGGACCCACAAACCGTGAGATCATGACCTGAGCTGAAGTCAGACGCTTAACCGACTGAGCTACCCAGGCACCCCTAAAAAGTGGTTTTTAATGCATCTATCATTAACATGTTTGGGTATCATTACGACAGTGCTACAATAAATTCTGGTTTAAGTCCTTTTTACCTGTGTAAAACACTGGTTTAGAAACCTAATTCTATCCTTGATGCTCCAGCATCTACTACTATAATCAAATACTTAATAGCTACCATCAACCTCACATATTAACATAACCAATTTTCACCTATACTCCGATATACCATGGGGAAATCTTGCACTAAAAGTTAGACATAAGGCTTATATATAGTAAATTGGTCTTGTTTCCTAATGTCCATGCTATAAACAGCCCATTATAAATGTATTACATTATATTTCCATTTTTTAATGTTTATTTATTTTTGAGAGACAGATAGAGCATGAGTGAGGGAGGGGGAGAGAGAAGGGAGACACAGAATCCAAAGGAGGCTCCAGGCTCTGAGCTATAAGTGTAGAGCCTAAAGCTGGGCCTGAACTCATGAGCTGCGAGATCGTAACCTGAGCTGAAGTCAGATGCTCAACTGACTGAGCCACCCAGGCGGCCCTAATTTTTAGATCATAGTTCTCTGAGACACATTTTTCCTTGTATCCTCCTAAACATGGAAAGTGAAGAAAAACAAGTACCAAGTTAATTATTACTCAACAATAACAAAATCAAGGTCACTAAATTTTGCTTTAAATTCAGTAGAAATTAATGTCCTAAATTTTTAATTTCTATTCTAACCAAAGCACAAAAACTTAGTCAATGTGTATATATACATACATACATACATACATACATACATACATACATACATGTGTGTGTATGCTTTACCAGTCTGAGGAGTATCACAGAAGCAGGTTAAGGCTTGGGCCTAGACAAATAAGTAAGTTCTAGGCAGGTGGACAAGGACAGGCATGCTACAAAGCCCCCATGGAATGACTGATGTGCAGGGGAATCAGTGGGAAGTGGGGTATAAGGAGACAGAGCCACAGGGTAGGAGAAGGGCTGGCTGCTGAAGGGCCTTCTCGGGGGAAAGTAAAGAACACAGACTCCTAGGTACTATGGCTCAGGGAGTCGCTGAAGGGTTTTGAACATGTGCTGGCGGGAATATGGAGAATGATTAAGCAACCAGGCAAGAATGGAGACGTGAGGGACAAATGTTAAGAAGCAGAAAACAGACAGGGCTTGGTCACCGAGTAGATGTGAGCAAGCCTAGGTTTCTCGGCTGGATGGTATCATTCTTTAAAAATGGGAAGTGAGGACGAAGAGTAGGTTTGGAGGATAGGGTCAGTTTTACAGTCTGGATTTCGAGCCAGGTCATTTAATTATTTAAAATATTATTAAATAAGAAAAATATTCCTGACATTCACTTATTAAAGAAGATAAATCATAAAATTGTCTATACAGATGCACAAAAGCAATTGATAACATTAAACACCCACTCATTTATTTTTAAAACGTAGCACATTAGGAATGGAAATGATTGTTTTAAACCCAACAAAAGCTATCGATCTAAGACCTGGAGCAAACATAACATTTAACGGTGAATCCTGAACAACAGGCCCTTTAAAACCAGGGACAGGAGAAGGATGTGTGTTATTATGGCTCTGGTAATAGCTATTGTTGACATTCTGATTGATGAAACAGATGAGAGAAAAATAAATACAGAGTTTAGAAATTAGGGAGGAAGGCAAAAAAATTCTGTCATTTACAGATGATTAATAATTTAATTAGAGGCATCTAAAAGAAATTTATGGATAATGAAACGAAACGATTTAGAGACTTTTAACAAGTTTGTTAAAACACAAGATCCATTTATAAAATCGATAGACGTCTATACAGTAGCAACAACCAAATAAAAAATGTAAGTAAAAACAAAGCCCATTTCTTCTTGCCACAAAAATCATAAGTCTCTGGAAATAAACCTAAACGAAATAGTGGAAGGACTCCCAATAGCACTGATACATCAATTCTTCCAAAATTCACTTATAACCAACTTGACAATAAACTATTTGTAAGAAAAAAAAATTCACTTATAAATTCAACACAATTTCACTCAACATCCCAAAGGATTTGTTCATATGAGCCTCAATAAGTTGATCCAAAAAATTCATACTGAAGAGCAAAGGACCAAGAAAAGTCAAACAAATTTTAAAGAAATATAAAAGAAGAGGCATTTGTTCTAGATATCAAAGATTTAGAGTAAATTTCGCTATTTGAAATTGTGTCATTATCAGCTCAAGGATGGTCACATAGACCAACAGAACAGAATGAAAGGGCCCAGACACAGGCCCATGTATATGGGACTTGGTATAAAACTAACATGGTATTATTGCAAATCGATAAGGAAAGAGAAAGGAGACAACAGGCTATCAAAAAGAGGGATATAAAAGAAATAATTTGTGAAATGAATAGCTTAAATGAGGCAAATATTTTGAAAATTTTATATATAGAACATTTTCATTGAGGCGTGTTGTAGGCTCAGTCGGTTAAGCTGATTTTGGCTCTCTGGATACTAGTACTACCCCCCACACTGTGCCCCTCCTAGTACTACTGACTCTCTGAATTTTGGCTCAGGCCATGCTCTCACGGTTTGTGGGATGGAGCCTCAGGTCAGGCTCTGCACTGGCTGCAAAGAGCCTGCTTGGGATTCTCTCTCGTCACTGCCCTGTGCGCCCCCCGCCCCCTACAGGGCTCTCTCTCTCTCTCTCTCAAAAATCAATCAATCAATCAATCAATCAATCAATATTTTAAAAAATATCATCTCTATGAAAATCTACAAAAATCAGTGTTTAAAAAGCGCCTGGCACACAGTAAATGCATAATAAATATTAACCACCATCTTCATTTTAATTGTCTATGACTTCTGGGTAAGGAAGAAATTTAAAATAAGAACCCAAAGGCACAATTCATAAAACAAAAATAGAAACCAAATGGCATGGGCCGCAAGGTGCTGCTCCGCCTGGCTCTCTTCCCCCACGGTTTCCTCTAGCTCATCACGCTTTTCGCCCCAGCTCACCAAACTTCAGTGCGGGCCGTTCTCCAGCGCTCCAGTCCTGCTCCGGCCTAGGCCCCTCCGCTTGCTGTCTCTTGTCCTGCAACACTCTCTGTTCTAGAGAGCCAGGGGGTCACCTCCTGGCCCCAGTCAAGTCTTTGCTTAAATGGACCTATTCAGTGAAATCTACCCTGACCCCCGGCACTGTGCCCCTCCTGGTACCACTGACTCCTGACTTTGTTCTGTTTCTTCCACACCATCCTGTCATATACTATATAGTGTTGCTTAGTGCATTTACTGCCTGTCTTCATGTGAATGTAAGTTGTATGAGAGCAAGGACTCCTCCCTCTTCTATTTACTGGCATATTCCCAGAGTAAGAAAGTGCCTAGCAGAGTACTCAATAAATATTTACTGAATGAATGAGTGAATGAAGATTGATAATAACTCATTAAAATTAGAAATTTTGGCAAACAGAAACACACCATAAACAAAGTTCATAGAGGGCGCTTGGGTGGCTCAGTGGGTAAAGTGTCCGACTTTAGCTCAGGTCACGATCTCACAGTTTGTGGGTTTGAGCCCTGCATCAGGCTCTGGGCTGACAGTTCAGAGCCTGGAGACTGCTTCAGATTCTGTCTCCCTCTCTCTCTGTTCCTCTCCCACTCAAAAATCAATAAACATTGGAAAAATTAAAAATAAAAAAGAGTAAATAAAGACAGGTTTCCCAAAAGAGAAAGAATTCTCAAGACAGCAATGTAGAAGTCCTGCTTGACTTTTAGCTGAAATCCTGCAGGATTCATACTCAAGACTGCAACATTAACTCTGGCCTCAATTTTCAGCCTGCCCGCCTGCCTATAGACTTCAGACTTGCCAGCTTCAACAACCAGGTGAGCCAATTCCTTAAAAAAACAAACAAAAAAATCTCTCTCTTCTTTATATATCCTATTGATTTTAGGTCTCTCTGGAGAACCCCAATACAATGTATGCCAAGTGCTCAGCACGGTCCCTGACACACAGTAAATACCACAGAACCATCAGCTCTTATTATAATGTACTAAAAGTATTCAAACAATAATGGGATCAGTATGTACCAATTGGGGAGGGCCAGAGAAAATTCTGGAGAAAGAGTATAAAGTGAGTTAAGGTAAATGAATTTTTAACTCTATTGGCATTGTTTCATTTCTTTAAAAAAATGATCTCAAATACGGCAAGACGTTAATATTTATTAATTTGGGCATAGATACTTGGGTGTTCATTCCATAATTCTGTTTTTGAAACAGTTCATAAAAAGAAGGATTTTTCTCACAATTAAAAAAGTATTTATTTATTTACTTTGTGAGAGAGATAGATAGCAAGTGGGGAAGGGATAGAAAGAGAGGGAGACAGAATCACGAGCAGGCTCCGGGCTGTGTGCACAGAGCCCAATGCGGGGCTTGAACCCATGAACTGTGAGATCATGACCTGAGCCGAAATCAAGAGTTGGACACTTAAGCTACTGAGCCACCCAGGCACCCCAGAAAAACAAGAATTTTGCTCTAAGTGTGCAGAGAAAGTTGAGACAAGTATAAACTCTTCATTTATAGAGTTTGTCTTTAAGGGAAGGGGAGAAACAGAGAGCTGATGACACCATGAGGGGCCCAAGAACTTTCTGACTAGTTTTTCTTAAATTAAGAAAGACATCGTGAGTCACCAGGAGAGACGCGGACACTGTTTTGCCAGAGATTACCCCTTGGTGCAAGGCTCTGGGGAAGACGGACAGGGACCACACTGAGAGCAAGTTTGAAACAATTAATGTTGAACAGCAGGGAAACAGGTCATTTTCTGAGCCTGGAGAAAGTAAGGTATGAGCGGAGTAGAAAAGTGTACGCAAAGCAGAATCTGACTACCCTCAATTTTCTGGGAAGCAGGAACCAAAATCACCCTTTAGAGTTCCCTATCAATGCCATTTTTCCTCCATAAATCCCTATTTCCTGATTCTGCAATGAGAAAAATGCTCTTTCCTCTTTTCCAGACTCCCATAGTATTTTGTACTTTTCTTATTAAACTAACTGGACTGTCCTGTAGTTTGAAAGTGAACCCCTTACAAGCCTTAGGTACCTCTGACTCAGGTGTGAGTGAGAGCTCAGTCACGATTGCAACTCCCAGTGAAACCACTGGTAATGTAAGTTTTGAATTTTCCTTGACAAAGGGTCAACTATACAGCAGACTTCTGAGTCTTTGTTTATGTAGGATGCACTCAAATGATTAGCGTTATTAGGTAATACGACTATGTGTCATTTATTCGGACATGGCACGAAGGCTAAGGCATTTAGGTCTTGTTTACTGGGAAGGTTCTAGAACTTTAAAATTGTGCAGGATTTAGGGGCTCCTGGGTGGTTCAGTCAGTTAAGTGTCCCACTTCAGCTCAGGTCATGATCTCATGGTTCATGAGTTTGAGCCCCACGTCAAGCTCTGTGCTGACAACTCAGAGCCTGCAGCTTGCTTTGGATTCTGTGTCCTCCCCCCTTCTCTCTCTCTCTCTCTGTCCCTCCCCCACTCAAACTCTATCTTTCTCTCTCTCAAAAATAAATATTTTTAAAAAACTGTGCAGAACTTAGCTGTGAAAATCATTTAGAGGTACCATATCCTTACAATAAATCAACTCTTTCAAACCTGCCATTGTCATTGAAAAAAACAATCACCTATTCCATAAAGGCTCCACATGCACTTAACTGTTGTCTGAGAAACATTCAGTGACTACTTACCATGCTTTACACAAACACATCCACCGTAAAGGTGATTTGTTTCTAATATCCAAATAACCAAAGGCAAAGGTAATGATAATGGCTAGCGTCTGCTGTGTCTGTCCCACGTGCCAAGTGCTGCTGAAGCAAATAATGTGTTTTACCTTATTTTGTTCTCCGAACTCCACAGACATTGTCTCTTATTGTCCACGTCTTACAGAACAGGAAAGTGAAGTAGAGTAAGGCTCAGGTGCTTTACCACAGCTGGTAAGCGGCACAGAAAGGATTTGAACCCAGAGAGAGTCCATACTTCTAACCACTACAGTGAATTTCCTTAGCAGAAAATGAAGAGTTTTCGTATACTGGAAACGTGACTAATATGCATGCGTTCCGATTCTAGGAATAATGTCATTAGTTTTTTCAGCTGGAGGAGACTGAGAATATCTCACAAAATGATCAACTTCCTCCTGGTCCTTATTTAGAAATACTTTTCTCCTAATACATGAGTGGGTTGTGTTCCTAAACTGGTAAAACTGCAGTGCTGGGAGAGAGCGCCACTCTCTGAAAAGCACGTCAGGAAAAGATAGTTTTAAAAACCGAAAGGCAGGGGCGCCTCGGTGGCTCAGTCAGTTAAAATGTCAAACTGGCTCAGGTCATGATCTCATGGTTCGTGGGTTTGAGCCCAGCGTCTGGCTCTGTGCTGGCTGTGTGGGGCTTGCTTGGGATTCTCTCTCTCCCTTCTCTCTCTGCCCCTCCCTCGCTCGTACTTTCTGTCTCTCAAAAACAAACAAACAAACAAACAAACAAACAAACAAACAAACAAAAAAGCCCTGAAAGGCAGAGTAAATGCAATAGAACATGCAAGTACTAAAAATAAATGTCTTTCCCATATTGATTTCAATAGTGTTTCAACTGTGGGGCTTAGGGGGAAAATACACCCAAGAAATCTAAATCTGAAATTCAGTTTAAGAGGCATTTAGTGCCCACCTGCAACAAGCATTGCTTTCCATTTTATCAACCAGATGATTCAAAAGGATGCATCTTTAGGAAGCTCACTGGGGAGACAAGACATATATATATAAAATAAGACAAAAAATTTAGATGCGATGGATTATGAATCATGGGATAAATGCTCTTTTAATGAAGTCTAATTTCCAGTTCCAATATTTGAACAGTTCTTAGCAGCTGATAACTAGCTGTTAAGACCAGAAATTTTCGTGTTGATTTCTGGATTACTCTGAAATAATCTTTTTTTTTTTTTTTAATATTTTTATTTATTTCTAGGGGGAGAGAGAGAGAGAGAGAGAGAGAGAGACAGACAGACAGAGTGAAGCAGGGGAGGGTCAGAGAGGGAGGGAGATACAGACTCTGAAACAGGCTCCAGGCTCCGAGCTGGCAGTCAGCACAGAGCCTGACGCGGGGCTCGAACCCATGAACCGCGAGATCATGACCTAAGCGAAAGTCGGACACTTAACCGACTAAGCCACCCAGGCGTCCCACTCTGAAATAATCTTAATTAAACCTTGACCTTTGCAGAAAATAATGCTCTTAGGGGCTACTGATGCTTACATTGCAAAAAAGGGAAGAACTCTAATTTTATCTTATAGGTAAGAGTATGCCTAAGAGAATGCATTTTTTTTTAAATGTTTTATTTATTTCTAGGAGAGAGAGAGAGAGACACAGCGTGAGCAGGGGAGGTCAGAGAGAGAGGGAGTCACAGACTGAAACAGGCTCCAGGCTCCGAGCTGGCAGTTAGCACAGAGCCCAATGCGGGGCTCGAACCCACGAACCGCGAGATCGTGACCTAAGCGAAAGTTGGACGCTTAACCGACTAAGCCACCCAGGCGCCCCAAGAGAATGCATTTTTACCTTGAAGAATTATACATCTTTTTTAGAAAACTTTTTTTAATGTTTATTTTTGAGAGAGAGTGAGAGAGAGTGAGCAGGGGAGGGGCATAAAGAGGGAGACACAGAATCCAAAGCAGGCTCCAGGCTCTGCATTGTCAGCACAAAGCCCGACATGGGGCTCAAACCCACGAACTGTAAAATCAGGAGCTGAGCAGAAGTCGGATGCTTAACCAACTGAGCCATCCAGGAGCCCCTATACATACATCTTCATTATATTCCTCACCAAGTGATAATGGTGAGAAAGAGTTTGGAGTTTGATATAAAAACAGATGAAACTAATATACCTAGAAAAGAACATTATTATGGATTTTGTTGACAGTATCTTTGTACAGGACAGGACAATCTGAAAAACAGCCTGACAAGAGGCTGATACAAACACCTCACCACAAGAACAAAATTTGTTACTGTGTGTGGTGATGGATGTAAACATATGGTGGTGACCATTTCACAATATATACATAGATCAAATCAGTATGCGGTACTACACCTAAAATGAACAGTGTTATATGCCAGTAATATCTCAATTTAAAAAAGGACAGAGTGAGAAATTAAAAAACAATAAAAACACACATTACTATAGTATCATTAGTGGTGATACTAGTCTTTGCAAAGGGCTGCCATAACAAGTATCACAGGGTGGCGGGGGGTGGGGTGGGGTGGGGGTGCTTAAACAATAGAAATGTATTTCTCACGGTTGGGAAGGCTGGAAGACCAAGATCAAGGTGTTAGCGCGGTTGTTTCTTTGGAGGCCTCCGTCCTGGGTCTATATATGGATGGCCATCTCTCTGTGTCCTCACCCGGTCTTCACTCTGGGCCTGGCCATGTCCTAATCTCTTCTTTTAAGAACACCCATCCATTGGACCCATTCCAATGACTTCATATAACCTTAATTACCTAAAGACCCTGTCTCCAAATAGAGCCATACTGTGAGGCAGGAGGGCTTAGGACTTCAACATGTGAATTAGGGAGGGAGGACACAATTCAGCACACAACAGTGGCTAAAGCCACAAATTCTGGAGTTGGATCTGTTTTGAGTCGGAGGCTCAGCCGCTTATCAGCATTATGACCTGGACAAGCTGCTTAACCTCACTAAGCCCTGCTTAGTTTCTGCGGAACGTTGTGAAGAATAAATGAGATAATCCACAAAAGTACTTGCAGAACAACACCTACCATACAGAATACGCTCAGCAAATGATAGTTTTTGTGTCCTGGTAGCCTCATGCAAACTTTTGTAACTCCACTTACTTTATCCTTAACATTTTTCATGTATTTATATTAAAAATAATTCTTAAATTTTTTATTTAAAAAATTTTTTTAAGTTTACTTAGAGAGAGAGAGAGCAAGAGAGCGAGCAAGCTGGGGAGGGACAGAGAGAGGGAGAGGATGAATCCCAAGCAGGCTCTGCACTGACAGCCTGATGAGGGGCTCAAACTCATGAACTGTGAGATCATGACCTGAGCTGAAATCCAGAGTCAGACGCTTGACCGACTGAGCTACCTAGTCACCCCTTAAATTTTTTTATTCTACTAAAAGCTTTCAATCACCCCCTAAGATAAAATCTTGCTCTTAGAACACACTAGCTCCTGGAAGCCTGGGTGGCCATGTAAGATGCTCAGGTCACTGTGCTGTGAAAGCCAAACTGAAAATCCAAAGCAGATTTTTTATGCAACAATTCCAGCTGAGTCCTACATTTGAGACATTCCATTCTAGGCACCTGACATAAGAGTGAAGCACCTTCATATAATTCCAGCCATACAGTCTTTCATGTCTTCTCTGGCTGTTTGAGTCTTTCCAGATGAGGCCCCATAACGTTATGATGCAGAGACAAAGCCATGCCCACTAGGTCTTGTCTCAATTCTTGACACACAGAATCCTTGAGCATAATGGTCACTGTTTTAAGATACTATGTTTCAGAGTGGTTTGC
The DNA here is from genome assembly GCA_017311185.1 of Proteles cristata cristata. Classification (NCBI taxonomy): domain Eukaryota; kingdom Metazoa; phylum Chordata; class Mammalia; order Carnivora; family Hyaenidae; genus Proteles; species Proteles cristata. Next base: position 593,009 of record JAESUZ010005116.1, on the reverse strand, counting down.
AATGGATACACTAGAACTATAGATTACAGAAAATCAAATCTGTAGAATCATAAGGGCACCTGGATGGCTCAGTCAGTTGAGTGTCCAACTTCGGCTCAAGTCATGATCTCATGGTTCATGGGTTTGAGCCCCATGTCAGGCTCTGTGCTGACAGCTCAGAGCCTGAAGCCTACTCCAGATTCTGTTTCTTGTGCTCACTTCAGCAGCACATATACTAAAATTGGAACGGATTCTCTGTTTCTCTCTCTCTTTCTCTCTCTCTCTGTCCCTCCTCTGCTTGTGGTCTCTCTCTCTCTCTCTCAAAAATAAATAAACATTTGAAACAAAACAAACAAAACACAGAATCGTAGAGTCATAAACTCAAAATAATATATAACACAATATATTCCGTACATAACATAAACATCATAAATATCAAGAGCTAGAGAAGCATAGCGACAAAGAAGACCGTAGAAAGCGTACAATGAATCCCCTCATTTTAAAGAGGAAGAAACTGAGGCCAGTCCATGGTTACCTGATGAGTGACAAACCTGGGACACACACTTAAGCCTTTTCACAAACACAATTTGGGCTCTTTCACAAACACAATTATTTCATAACAGAGTTCTATGTTATAAAAGCCCCTTATCATCTCTTGCTATTATTCAAACTTCAACATTCAGGATATTCAACATGTTCTCTAAGGCCAAACAATTATATTTCTTAATATAGACAATTTACCCCACTATCTCTGGCACATGACAGGGACTCAATAACTGTCTTGTGTTTGTCTGTTTTTGTTTTGGGGGGGAAACAAAAACAACCATGCAAAATTTATTCTCCAACAAGCCAGACGGCATCAGCAGGTAAAGCTACAGGGGTTTCTCCATAGATCAGACATCCACAAAGTGTTATCTGCTTAATAGTGAGAAAGCCTCTGGTGTGTTCTCTGTAACCAGTATCTACTGCACAGTGTAAACGGGTCCGAGTGTTGTGTTCCACTTACAACTCCAGAAGGAAAGCCACAACGTGGCAAAAAAAAAAAAAAAAAAAAAATGTTGGGGATCTTCAAGTCAGGTGCGATAACACAAACTTTTGATTACAGTCTTGATCTACTTTTCCACAAACAAGATTTCTCCACTCAGAAATTAAGTGTTTCTTTCTCCTTCCCTGTTAGGCCATTAGAGCAATGTTTCCTCATTTGCTTCATATTACATATGCAAAAATGGGGAGTTTAAAAGAAAGAATCACAAAAGTATCTTAAACATCTGGCTGCTCCCACCATACCTCAACTCATGTTTAAGACAGGGCGTCCGAAGGCATCAGCGGCTGGGGTGCCTAGGTGGTTCAGTGGTTAAAGTGACTGACTGTTGGTCTTGGCTCAGGTCATGATCTCACAGATTGTGGGTTCAAACTCCGCGCTGGGCTCTGTACTGGCAGCGAGGAACCTGCTTGGGATTCTCTCTCTCCATCTCTCTCTGCCCTACCTCTCTCTCTCAAAATAAAAATAAATAAACTTAAAAAAAAGATTTTATCAGTCATAAAATAGGAGAATGGAGACTATGCCTATAAAAATTAAAATGAATGAGGCAGATAAATCAATGTTTTGTTTTGTTTTTAAGAATTACCAAACAAGACAGATCAAAAAATTATAAATGGTGCAGCTCAGATCTTTCAGTGGTTGTGTTTAATAAACAGAAACAGGACTTTAGTTTGGGAGCTAAAATTTGTTTTAAGTTCCTTCCTGTCTTCCTCCCTCCCTCCCCACCTCCCTTTCTTCCCTCTTTCTCTCTCTTTTTTTCTTTCGAGAGAGACCGAGCCCACGTGAGTGAGCAGGGGAGGGGAAAGAGACAGAATCTCAAGCAGGCTCCAGGCTGTCAGTACACACCTCGACACTGGGCTCCAGCCCACCAACCGTGAGCTTATGGCCTGAGCCACAAGCAAGAGTCAGTTGCTTAACCAAGCCACCCAGGTGTCCCTGGAACAAATTTTTTAAGACATAAAACATGCCTGCTTCTCCCACCACCAATAATTTCTGGAAATCTCACGGAGGGCAACCTTCACAATCTCCCAATAGTGCTTCAAATGTAGCTACTCATTGTTCACCTTCTGATATAGTTCTATAAATAGAACTATATGTAATATATTATATATAATATATATTAATATATGTAAATTAAAAACTATATGGAATATAACTATGCATAACATATGTATCACTTGCTAATTGCCTCTAACTATGTGCTCTACCCTTGTTTTTTAGGAATACATTTTTAAGCTAGGTGCATAGCCTTCAGCTAAAATTATGCTTCCTAGTCTTCTTTGCATCTAGCTATGGCAAGTAAAAACATTTGGCCAATGGAATCAGTAGAATTGATATGTGAAACTTCCTTCAAAGGAAGAAGTATGCTCTCCAATTCCAATTTTCATCCTTTCCTCCAACTTGAATATAGACCTAGAAAATGTGGTGGTGAGTATATTTGACCACGAACGTGAGGACAACATCCCTAATGATGGTACAGCAACAAGACAGGAATCCCGAGTCTGGTTTGCGGATTTCGACATAGCGATCACCGCCAATGTGGACCGCACACACTCAGACTGATACTGAAGAGGAAAATGAAGATCTACTCTGTTTAAGCCACTGTCTGTTTAGGTCTCTTTGTTAACTAGTACTTTTTTGTTGTCGTTTACATCTGCCTTCTTCATTTATTTTTTTCCTTGTGGGAGGAGCTGAAACAAATTTTAAGGGTGTTTTCATTTTCCCCCCTAAATATGAATCATTCAAATAAAACCAAATGCCTATAGAAATACAGTGAAGTAAGGGGAAAGAAAGAACAGGGGTCCAGGGTGGCAGGGGGAGGTGGGTGCTGTCCACACGTACCTTACACACGAGTCTGTATGACTCACCTGCTCAGTACTCCCTCCCCAGAAGGCAGGCACGAGCACCTATTTTAAGAGTTAACCTGTACTCTGGGGCGCCTGGGTGGCTTAGTCGGTTAAGCATCCGACTTTCGCTTAGGTCATGATCTCGCGGTTCGTGGGTTCGAGACTCACGTCGGGCTCTGTGCTGACTGCCAGCTCAGAGCCTGGAGCCTGTTTCAGTCTGTGACTCCCTCTCTCTCTGACCCTCCCCTGCTCACGCTGTCTCTCTCTCTCTCTCCTAGAAATAAATAAAAAAAACATTAAAAAAAAAAAAGGAAAAAAAAGAGTTAACCTGTACTTTAATAAAATAAATAGTACATTTTTGTGACTAGAATTCTCTTTTTGGTTTTGGCCTTTTTTCCTTCTGGATTTCCATCTGACCTCTTTAGCGCCTGCGTCACAATTTTCAGTGATGTGTAAGTGTTATGAGGTCCCATCACTGACTTGATTAGATGGCAAAGCAAGAAGGTAAGTTCAGATATATTAACGTGAATGGTTTTTTTTTTATTATTACTATTTGTTTATTTTGAGAGAGAGAGAGAAAACATGAGCAGGGGAGTGGCAGAGAGAGAGAGAGGGAGAAAGAATCCCAAGCAGGCTCTGCACTGGCAGCACAGAGCCCGATGTGGGGTTCGAACTCATGGACCCTGAGATCATGACTTGAGCTAAAACCAAGAGTTGGATGTTTAAATGACTGAACCACCCAGGCGCCCCATGGTGACAGTCTTAAAAATCTAGCCAGGTGAGGACAGTTATACAGATCAATTTAGAGTCCAGAAATAAACCCTTATATGTGTGGTCAACTATTGTTTGACAAGATACCAAGTATATTCAATAGTATTTTCAACAAACGGTGCTAGGATAATCGGAAATTGCTATGCAAAAAATGTATGTAGAATCCTATTTCACCATACCCCGCACCCCCAACCCCCCCCGTAATGAATCACAGACCTAAATGTAAGAGCTAACACTAAAAAATGTTTAGAAGAAAATTGCTGTGACTTGGATTAGGCAAAGATTTCTTAGCTAGGATGCGAAAAGCATAATCCATGAAAGAAAAAAATCAGTAAGTATAAAACTTTTGCTCTTCAAAAGCCATCATTAATTCTCTGAATAGGTCTGCATTCAATTAAAGAAACAACCAGGCAAAAAAAGAAAGACAAGACAAGACATCATTAAGAACACAAAAAGGAAAGCTGCAGATTGGGAGAATGCATTTATAAATCATTTATCTGATAAAGGACTTAGGCCCAAACATAGAAAGAACTACCATGACTCAACAAGAAGACATATTTGTCTTCAATCCCATTAAAAATGGGCAAAAGCTTTGAACAGACATTTTACCAAAGAAGATAAACAAATGGATTGGCTAATAAGCACCTGAAAGGATGTTCAATATCATTAGGAAAATGTAAAAAAACCCAGAAAAGAGAGATTACTATATCCCCACTGGAACAGTTATAATGAAAAAGACTAACATCATCCAGGGTTGTTGAGGAGATGGACAAATTGGAATCCTTGTATACTGTTGGTGGGAATGTAAAAACTGCCACTTTGGCAAAGTTTGGCAGTTTCTTAAGAAATTAAACATAAGCTTACTACACAACTCAGCAATTCCACTCCTAGGCATCCACCCAAGAAAAATGAAAACATATGTTCACCCAAAAACTTGTATGGAAATGTTCATTGGAATATTATTCATAGTAGCTAAACACCAGAAACAAGAAAAAAAAAAATCCACCAACTAGTGAAGAGATCAACAAAATGTGGGCTATCCATATAGCAGAATACTACTGTGCAACAAAAAGGAACAACTGATATGTGCAATGGCAGAGATGAACCTCCAAATCCTCACACTAAGTGAAAGAAGACAAGTACCAAAGACTATACATTAGATGACTTCGTGCATATGAAATTTCTGGAGAACGCAAAAATATAACAACAAAAGTGGATTACAGGTGACTGGGTCTGGGAGTGGGATGGGGACGGACTACAGAGGACGATGAGGGAACTTAGTGGGGAAACAAGTGCTCTAAAACTGGATGTGGTCATGGATGCATGACTCTATAACTTCTTCCTGAATTTCAAGTGGGTTCATGGGTACCCATCTAAGGATCTTTCCTAGCCTTTTCTGCAGCTTGATGGGGACATGTGACTAAGTCTGGATACAAGCACAGGAGATGTATGCCACTTTGTACCAGTGCCCTTAGAAGGGAAGGGATGTATTTTCCCCTCTCTTTCTCCTACTGGCAGGGAAATGGGAAGAGCTCTAACAACTCCTCGGACCCACAGACGGAAGCAGCCTGTGAGGATGGCAGGGCTGTCCTACTGGCCTTGGACCTTTCAACCCTGGACCGTGTATGAGAAAACCATTGGATTTTAGGGTGATACAATTACATTGCAGAAAACGAAGAATGGAGTTCACCACTCAACGGTTGCTAACTGAGAAGTATCTTAAGCAGCAGCTATCTTTATGAAGTGTTTGCAGACCAGCAGTAAGAATGTTCTTGTCTAATTACAGAAAAAATTATGCAACAACTTCTGTTAGTTTGCAATATTTAAGATCTGTTGTAGACAATATACTGGGAAATCTATCCTGGACACTGGTATATATCTGAAGTGTTTGCTTCGAAAGAATGTTCCAGAAAGTTATTGAAGCTTGATAATTATCTTTAGGTGTCAGAATTTATTTTCTGAAACAATGAATTGCCAGTATTTTTCATTTCACACAACCACTGGCATTTAAAAAAATGCTACATTAAATCTGTCCTTTTTCTTTTTCCTATAGTTCTCCAATGAAACTTGAAGATAGTTAAACAGCACAAAAAGCCTTTTGTGGACGGCTCATTTATATAAGGAAGGTATATTTACTTACCTGGCGCCTGACTGAAAATAGAACCATGACAGGTAATCAGCCAAAAGACTGCTGAAAATCAGAAGGCAGTGCCCTTTCCTCCACCGAGTAAGCTTTTGGTAAATGTATCTACCTTCTCCGGAAGATTGCATCACTAAAATAGGTATGCTGCTCTGCAGGTGAGACAGGAGAAACTGCCTGTGCAAACTGACAGTCCACAGGACAAACCTTCTATGTGTAGAAACCCCAGGTTTAATACTGCTAACTTACTCATGTGGCAATGAGGTGTAAGTCAGAACTTCAGGGGAAAACAGTCAAAATCCGTACAGTTCTATCTATGGTTTATCACATGGTCTCGTAAATAGGTATGGAGAGTGGACTACGAATGGGCATCTCTACTTAGAGACAATGGTACAGGCTGGCTCATATACCATAAAGATGTAAGCTTTCACACAGTGGCAATAATTAAGCTGAGTGATTGTGCTGTTTACTGGGTATACCAGATGGCAATGGAAATGACAGTGAGAAAAGCTGATGCCATTAAAAGGCACATTACTATTTTCCAGGTTAAAAAAAATCCAAACATATAGTCGATAAACACCTGAAATAAATTTTATTGTTAAGTGCATCTTTTTCTGAAAATGTGGTAGAGACCACAGAATTCACAGGTAACTTCAACTAGCTAGCAGGCCTCATCTCTCAGATTGGAATGCATTTTCCATAAGAAATAATGGCAATAAGTAGACATAGTTGGCACTGTCCCAAACAGATTGGGCTTGCATCCTTTCATCTGCACTTGTTTATAACTTGCTTTTTAGTCATTAGGCATTTCTAGGTGGAGGTGTGCTCTTCCCTGAGACCGCTGAAACTTTTTGTGATCAAAGACCATGTGTTGGCTTTTTCAGGATGTCTTGCAGTGAGGCATGGTATAGCCCTGGCATTTATAAGTGCATGTTCCAGCTCAAGGAGGGATGAGACAAGAATCTTATCCTTTGGGCTTATCCAGGACAATGGATACGAGCTGATCTGTCCACATTTGCCTGCCTGGGGCCTTTTGTGAGTTACATTTGAGAGGCTATTGGCAGAGAAAAGGAGTGAAATCTACAGAGCCGGACACAGTCATCAGTCTCAGGTGGATCTGGAACATATGGCTAGTATTTCATTAACACCTGCAGGCCACAGACAGTGCCACCGACCAAATTTTAGGTTTTTTATTTTACCAAACAATGAGTTTGTGCAGCACAAATACTTAGGCGAAAATCAAATCTTATCTATTGACTCATTTGGCCTACAGAGCAAAAACAGGACTGCCAAGTGTAGGAGCTATGTGAGCAGCAATGCCAGAAACAGCAACTGGAGGAAGTTTTTGAACTAAGCAGGGCTTTTTGTATTACTCCAAACCTGGCCAGCAAATCACAGAAGCTCTAGGGAGAAAACTGGGATATTCGGAATAAAACACGGCCTGGTCATAGCAGTAGTTTAAAAACCACTATCTCCAGAGTCATCTAGATCTCCATTTTTCACCATCGAGGCAAGCACAGCCTGACATGGGAGCCATAAGGATCTCTTCCTGCTCAGTCATGTATCTCTATATCTGATTATAAGAACCACAGAGATAGCAGCGGAGCTTTGATTTTTATAACAATAAATGATGATCCAATTATATAACAGAATTATGTAATAGGTGTATTTGAATGGACTATTTTCAACATATTGAAATCTAACAAAATAAAAGATGTCATTACCAAGCAGATAGTATGCTCACAAAATTTATTGCCAGTCTTATAAGCATATTCTCAGATTTTATAAGCATTAATTAAAAATCTCAAAATATCCTTTATAGGTAAATGGGACCTCTTCTCACAGAAAGATAAAGCTTAGAAAAGATAACAAAACTACTCACCTCATACAGATTTGCCTTCAGTTTAGCTACTGCATTATTCTGCATGTATTCAGCTGAACAGCTTGTATTCATTATTAAATTACACAACAGTTTGTTTTCTTAAATAGATGTTTTTAGGAATTTTTTGCTGCCTTATCAAGTGAAAATTGAGACAAGCAACAGCAACAACAAAAATAAGCCAGGCTTCATAAAAATTAAAAACTTCTATGCAAAAAAAGACTTATCAAGAAAGTCAAAAGATGACCTACGGGATGAGAGAAAATATTTGCGTCTCATATATCTGATAGGGGTTTGATATCCAAAATAGGCAAAGAACCCTTAAAACTCAATCCAAGACAAACAATCCAGCTAAAAAATGGGCCAAGGGCTTGAGAAGATATTTCTCTACAAAAGATATACAAATGGCTAATAAGCACATGAAAAATGTTCAACATTATTAGCCATTAAGGAAATGCAAATCAGACCCACTAGGATATACCGCTTCATATCTACCAGGATGGCTCGAACAAAAGACAAAATAAAAACCACAGAAAATAATTGTTAGGTGGTAGAGAAAATGCGAACTTTTACAACATTGCTGATGGGAAGTGTAAAATGGTTCAGCTGTAGAAACAGCACAGCAGTTTTCCACAGTAGCAGATAAGTTACCCGGTAGGTTAAATACAGAAGGACAGTCTGAGCAAGCAATTCCACTTGTAGGTATACACCAAAAAGAATTGAAAACAAGGACTCTGATACTTGTACACCCATGTTCACTACAGCATTATTCACAGTAGTCAAAAGTCGGAGACAATCCAATGTTCCAACAACAGATGAGTGAATCAACAGAATGTGGGATATACACAAAATGGGAAGCGTGCAGCCACTGAAAGGACTGAAGTCCTGACACGGGCTACAACATGGACACAGCATGCATGAACCTTGAAAACTTTATACGAAGGGAAATAAGCCAGACACAAGAGGACAAATATTAACATGATTCCACTTATATGAAATAACTAGAATAGGGAAATACACAGAGACAGAAAATATATTAGCAATCATGAGGGATTAGGAGAATTGAGGGAAATAGGAAAGAACTGCTTAACACTGAAGAACAGAGTTTCTGTGGGGAGCAGGGAGGAAATGGGGGAGGAAAAAGTTTTGGAGATAAGAGGTGGGAATAGTTTTGGAAATCAACTGGTGAGTGTAATTAATGCTATGGAACTTTATAGTTAAAATGGTTAAAAAGGCCAATTCTATGTTATATATATTTTATCATGATAAATAATACCTTAAAAAACACAATGAGGTACCACTTCACACCCATGAGGATGGCTGGATTTAAAAAACAAAAAACAAAAAATAAGAAGTGTTGGCAAGGATATGGAGAAAATGGAACCCCCATACATTGCTGGTGGTGATATACACTGGTTCAACTGTTGTAGAAAACTGTTTGGCCGCTCCTCAAAAAGTTAAACATAGAATTACAATATGTATATTCAAAAAATAAAAAAGGAAAACGAGCACTTGTACAAGGACACGTACAGCAGCACTATTCTCAATGGCCACAAAGTGGAAACAGCCCCAGTGTCCAACAAGAGATGAAGGCATAAACGAACTGTGGAATATGCCTACAGTGGAATATTGTTTAGCCAGGAAAAGGGATGAAATACTGATATGTGCTACAGTTTGGACAAACTTTAGAAATATTAAGGTAAGTGAAAGAAGCAAAATACAAAAGGTCACATATTATATGAAATATCCAGAACAGATAAATCCAGAGACAGAAGGCAGATTCAGTGGTAGTGCCAGTGGCTGGGAAGGAAAAGGGGAGTGGGAAGAAATGGCTTAATGGATAAGGGGTTTGGGGAATGTTTTGGAACTAGAGAGAGGTGGTGGCTGCACAACATTGTGAATGTGCTACATATCACTGAATTGTTCACTTTAAAATGGAGAATTTTACGGAGAGTAGAAGGGTTACCAGGGGCTGGGGGCAAGAGGAAGACGGAAATTGGTCAAAGGGTACCAAATGCCAGTTATATGATGATGAAGTTCTAGAGAGCTAATTAATGTACAGCATGGTGGCTCTAGTTATGATAATGTATACTTAACATTCACTAGGAGAGGAGATCTTAATGTGTGGTCATACCCCCGCAAGACGACAGGTAACCAGGAGAGTGATGGAGATGTCAAGTCAAGACACCTAGCAGCTTAAATTGCTTTTCTTTTTCAAGGCAGGTATTAAATGATTCTTCAGATCAATTATGTGTTCATTAAATCATGGAGTGAACTAAGATTCCAAAATAAAACTCTTAATTATGGAGTCAAAGTTCATATAATTTAACCTTCTATCTGATGCTCAGATTTCCCCAGTAATATCCCTAAGTGACTATAGGTGGCTTAAACATATGTAGTAATTTACTGGGACACCTACAGGCATTGAGAGGAATTCACTCATGTTTGGATGAACAGCTCTAATTATCAGTTTTCTTTTCCTCAATACTCAGGTGAAAAGCATATCTCTAGCAGCGTCTGCTCATTTTTTTTTTTTTTTTACAAATAGTTTATTGTCAAATTAGTTTCCACATAACACCCAGTGCTCATCCCACAAGTGTCCTCCTCCATGCCCATCCCTCCTCCCCCCCACATCCATCAGTCCTCAGTTTTTGTCAGCATTCAAGAGTCTCTCATGGTTTGCCTCTCTCCCTTTCCCCCATCATTTCCGCCCTTCTTCTCCCCCACTTGGTCCTCTGTTAAGTTCCTCAATAGCTAAAACATGGAAAGAGCCTAAGTGTCCATCAACAGATGAATGGGTCAAGAAGATGTGGTTTATCTATACCATGGAATACTACATAGCAGCCTCTGCTCATTAACCACATTTCTGTCTTCTGTTCCAACTTCCACATGTAGTCCTTTTCAGGAACCTGAAGACCATTCCTGTATCTCCAGTATTCCCCCTCCCCAACAAGCACAATTTCCCTTGGGGTTGGTTTTACCAGCCTGCACCCTCCATTCAGCTATATGCCAGGTGCTTTAGTACAATGGCATCCAGGTTATGATCTCCTCTTTGCTCATATTCTACACTTACATTTTTTCCATAGTAAATCTACAGTTCCTTTATGATGACAAAATGACTTAAAAAAACTGTGTCATGGGTCCCATTAGAGTACGTTCTCTAAACACTGACTAAAATATGTTTCATGACAAGATCTATATTCCAAGTCTGAAAAGAAAAAAAAAAAAAAGAATCAGAGCAGAATAGACAAGAAATACTTCTTTCTAGGATTCTTAAATTCACACGAGGGATCTTTGATCTGAAAGGGCTGATCCAAGTCTTTTACTATAAAGATGAAAAATTTAGAACTAGAAAGGTCAAAGAAACCACCGCATTTAAATCATGAGCCAGTGTTTTTGACAGTTCTGTAAAATTAAGTTCTCCCCCACTTAAAACCTTTTAAACAGCTTTGCGCTGTCCCTGGTCCAGGGTCCACAATTTCCTTCACATGAATACTGAAGACCGTTCATGGTTGGTTCCTACTGTCTTCCCCGGGCTAATTGCAAATTCCTCCCTGGTGCCCTCACCCCCATTCTATGTGCCGTTATTTAAATTCTTCTTTTGCTCATCTCTAAGACTTAGAATATTCTTCCCCCTCTTCCTGGAACACCCTCCCTTTTACCCTCATTCTCTTTAGCCTACTGAGTCCTGTCTTTCAGCTCTTCCCTGACCCCTAATTTGGACTAGGTCTCCTATTTGTTCCTATAGAACCCAGAACCCCTAATGTGGATTTGGTCTCCCTGTATGTCCCCATAGGACTTGGGACTTCCTCTCTTCACAAAACTCATAACCTTTTTTTGGTAATTATTTGTTTAATATCCATCTTGCCTGCTAGACTGTAAACCCTGTGAAGGTAGGACCACATTAATCTCGGTGTCTTCTGTAGTCTTAGCACTAACACTTTAGTGGGCACAAAGTATAGAATATTCAATTTTGCAAAGGCTTAAATTAGCTTACAATTGTTAAAAAAACATCTATTAAAATGCCATACACTATACAGAATTCTTCTGGACTCGAATCTCCCTTAGCCCTATTGTGTTTCATGGACACAATATTTTAGCCAGATCTTTCTGGATCCTCATTCTGCCAACCAATATGCTAGCCATCCATGTTAGCTATCTACAAATTTGATTTAAAAAAAGCTACAAAAAATATATACTGCCTTTATATAATTAAGTGTTCTTCCTTTAAGAAACTGTCCAAAGATAATTTTTAATATTAGCTGCCTTTGTATCTGTGTTTGATCTTCTTCTAAACTACCATTTTCTGAACTTGACAAGTATGTGTTTTTTCCATTAAACCAATAAGTACTCTTAGCTTTGCTTGCAGACTTACTTGAATTAATAGGCTGCAAAGTGAGATTCAAGTCAGATGGCAACAGTGCTACATTTGAACAATAACTCTTGTTACCGTATGTCTCCTCCACAAGTCGGGGAAATTCAAAATAGACAAGAGCTGTTAACAGGTTTACTTATTCACTGTCAGTCTGCTTGCTACAGAACAAGGCTCTCTTTCCATGTATAGAGCACAAAGTCAAACATGAAACTTTTGGAATTTAGACAAGCATGTTCACCTTACTATTCAAATCCCGGAAAGAAAGTGAATAGAATCTGATAACAGGGCTGATCACTGCCAGAACAATTCTTAACCTTCAGGATTCATGCTTCAAAGATTAAGAAAGCTCTAATTCTAGGTTTAATGTCTAACTTAACACCTTCCGCAGAAACTGCTGAAGTATAGAAAATGTCAGGATTCTAGGGTGTCTAGGTGGCTCAGTTGGTTAGGCATCTGCCTCTTGATTTTGGCTCGGGTCATGATTTCATGGTTCGTGGGACTGAGTCCTGTGTCGGGCTCTGTGCTGACAGTGTGGAACCTGCTTGGGATTCATTTTCTTTCTCTGTCTCTCTGCCCCTCCCCCCACTCATATGCTTTCTCTCTTCCAAAATAAATAAACGTTTAAAAAAAATTTCCGGATTCTGATAATCAAAGGGATACATAATCAAAGGAATATTCAGTGTAATAATTAATGAGTGGGTACAAAACAATGCCATGAGGTTTTTTTGTTCTGTTTTGTTTTTGTTTCTTTCACTGTGAGTTTTAAATAGTGATTAAGAGCATTAATTTAGAGGCAGGAAGTCAGTGTTCAAATTCTGACCTTGTCACTTTGCCACGGTGTGTCCCTGAGCTGGTTATCAGTCTGTACTTCTGTCTGACCATCTTGAGAACCCGCCTCAAAACCTGGACTTAGCTCATAGAGTTCTTGTGGAGATTAAATGAGTTAAAAAAAAAAAAAGCGTTAACATGTTAAAGGAATTAAATGTACAAATAATGACATGTCATCCTTTTTGTTCTGTGTCTATTTTAGTACTACCGTGAGGAAATGCGGCTTCTGACACTGCAGGACTGGTGGGCCCTACCCTTGATGTATGTTACCTCTCTCGTCTCCATTTGTGAGTAGACGGATGTCCTATGCCTACTCTAAATCTCCTAATCTGAAGCCAGTGCAGGGAAATTAACTCTTTCCCTTTGCAGGGGCACCAAACACACCAAAGGCAAGTACATTTTACTGTTATATGGGGCAATTCTCTAAAAGCAGAGAAAGACTGATAATCTACACAGGCAGATAGGCCACCCAGACATTGAGCAAGGTGGGCCAGCACAATGCCAGCAATGCTGTCCTCGCAGAGTCAGGCATCATCACATGATCCTGGCCCAGAGGGACCCAGGCCCTGAAACCAGAAGCCAGCTGAGTCCCGTGGGTTTGTCCTAAACAGGTCACAGGTGAGTGAAAACTTTCAGTATGAATTCATCATGGATTTTACATCCTGTTCAAATATGTCCAATATATAACCACTGACTACATAGGTTAAAAGACTAAGTAGGCTGAATGGCTTCATTTCACCCTGAATGGAATTAGTACTTTTGTTTTACAGTATTTTTATTTTTCCCTTCAAGATTATTTAAGGCAGGTGACAAGTAGCTCTTTACTGGGAATGCTGGTATCACTTCAAATTTATTTTTACAACCTTTAAGTATTTTCAATTCTTTATTCTCAAGTCTGCTGAGAAGACACAGAATAGTTTCTATGATTCCAGTTAACAGAAAGAACTTTTGCTCAATTACTTCGTTTCCATACTTAACCTACTTTGGTAGAATCTCTATCATGTTTTGACCTGATAAGGGGTGAGAAAAGGTCTTCATCTCTTAGCTAGTGTCTGTTAACGAATGACTTCTTTTCTCTGCTGGGTCCGGTCTCAATACCCTTATGTACTAAATGCGGTGTGCTGAGTTCCAAACTGCCACTTCCATTGATGCTTATAAACAATGCTCACTTCCTGACGTCATAGGTCAAAGTCCTTCTCAGAAGAAAAATGAACTTGTGAGTCCAGCCAACTCTGTCATACCCCTCTGAGTGAGATGAAATATATTCCCATCTATCTCACCCTCTCTCTCACCCCCCACTCTGCATTTTGCGCCCTTCCATCAGCGGGAAGGCTGATCATGAAAAACATTTAATTCAGGTGTGACAATCTGGAGTGCTAAGTTACACCTTGGTTTTTCAAATCTTCTTTGAATAGCTCAATTCAATGACAAATTAGACTACAAATTTACAAGTGACATTAATACTTCAGATGGAAGATGTATTTCCTGTCTCTTTAATAAGAAGGAAGCTGAGCAGCCTACACCCAAGAGAGAAAGCAATTTGCACCTTTCAGGCAGGGAGCAATAAAAAGGATCATTTTACATTAAGGAATCAAATTAATGTAAGTGTGATTGTTAGGTTGGCGGGCATGGGAAAGCTTTTGGGCTTCTAACCAAGGGTCATATTTTAACTATTAAGAGAAATTAGGCTGACTTTAGCATTTATCAAGTACTGTAAGGCTTTAATATTACCTTGGATACACTGACTCCCAAATCATCAAAGCTGTTACAGTCTATCATCTCGGAATACTTTAATGGATAGATCAGTAAATCCACCTGGGATCTTCCTTCCCTCCCCTTTAAAATTCTTAGGATGTAATTAAGGAAGGAAAAAAAAATGATTTCAAGATACCTTAATGCACTTGTGAAGCAGCAGGATGAATGTGTTCAAACCCAGCACTAGAGACCTGGAGATTATTTACCCAAGAAGAACAGCCTGAAAAGGATCTGCTCATGAACTGTTTCAACAGGCCCCACAGGTGGAAGCCTGGGAAATTAGGATCATTCCACAGAAAGACTTCTGAGTATCAACACAGGAGTCTGGCTTTCTGAAGCTTTCCATCTTCTACATACTGTGTATGGCTGATCATTAAGATCCTGATGAGAAAAGCATCTGCCAACGAAATGTCACAAAAAAGAAAAGCAGCACATGTAATCAGTATCTATCCCCACTCATATGGGGACTCCTGGATGCCTCAGTCAGTTAAATGACCGAATTTTGATTTTGGTTCAGGTCATGATCTCACGGTTCATGAAATCAAGCCCTACATCAGGCTCCATGCTGACAGCATGGACAGGACACCCATATCCTTAAGAGGATGCCATCACTGTAAACCCTACATTCACAATTATGCTGGATTTATGTGGGAATATGCAACAGTTTTTCTTTTCTTTTTTCCTGAAGAAATTACAAGAATCTTTTAGCAAGTAGCTGTCTTTGGAAACCACTTTGTATTTTCTTAACCTGATACATATACATGGTTTTCTTTTATTGTTTGAAGAACAACAGGAGTTATTTGGACAGGGAAAATCTCAGAGCGATAAAGCTCTAAGTAATTTTTATTTTATTTTTTTAAATGCTTATTTATTTTGATGGGACACCTAGGTGGCTTAGTCGGTTAAGCGTCCGACTTTAGCTCAGGTCATGATCTCAGGGTTCATGGGTTAAGCCCCACATCGGGCTCTGTGCTGACAGCTCAGAGCCTGGAGCCTGCTTCGGATTCTGTGTTTCCCTCTCTTTCTGCCTCTCCCCTGCTTGTGCTTGCTCTCTCTCTCTTTCTCTCTCAAAAATAAGTAAATAAACATTAAAAAAACCCCAGAATTTAGTATAAAGGTCTAAGGATAAAATTTTTTTGTAATAACTCTCCCTATGTGTACAGATATTTATGAATATAGCCCACTGTCAGAAACATCACGCACTGCAGACCAACGATTATACCTATGCGGTGCTTCATTTTCCCCCAATACTATTGATTCAATATGTACAGAACAATGCACCAGGAACCAGGCTGGTCTGGGGACACAATGGTAAACAGAAACACACAGCCCGGCTCCCATGGATGTCAGGAGTTAGTGAGAGATTAATCAAATAATCACATAAGTGTCACATGTATTTTCCTATATCTTCAAGGAGAAGAGAGAATGCAAGCCGTGGCCAAGATTTCTCATTGCCAGCCATAAGGAAAGGAAAGTTACTAAAAACCTTTGTGTCTCAGGTAATGTAAGTTAAATGCGGTGTTAGGGGACTGTGGAGAGAATTCAGAGTCCTTGAGCTCTGACAGAGAAAATATCTTTATTTTCTGAAATTACCAGCAACAGATATTATAAAAACTTTCATTCATATTAATTATTGCATCTATCTCAAAATATTTATATTTATCATAATTTTGGAATTATGGCAATTATTCTCCTTGCTACCATATCTTGTTATTTAATGTATTAATAAAGAGCACATAGTACTCTATCATTAATCTGATGTGGGGGAGTTGATGGTGGGCAAAATGGGTGCAGGTAGTCAAAAGGTACAAACTTCCAGTTATAAAGTCATGTCTAGGGGATGAAATATATGGGCAGTATAATTCATAATACTCTACTGCAATGGAATGGGTGAAACAGGCAAAGGGGACTAAAAGGTACAAACTTCTACTTATGAAATAAACAGGACACAGATGGTAGCTAGATTTAGGTAATCACTTTGCAATATATACAAATGTGAAATCACTGTGTTGTACACTTGAAATTAATGTAATGTTGTATGTCAACTACATGTGAATAAAAAATGATACTCTACTGTATTTTTGAAAGTTGCTGAGAGTAGATCTTCAAAGTTCTCATCACAGGGCCAGGGATGCCTGAAGCACCACAGGGTAGATGAAGCTAGCAGTAGACAAGATGTTTCCTGAGGGCGCCGGGCCCTATATGGACCCTATATGGACAGCTCTGGGCTCCTGGTAAACTTGGCAGCCAATGAAAAGGCTGCCAAGACTTTTTAAATGATTTGGTAGATTTATCTGATGATGATGATATCCACTGAGATACTGGATATGGGCAGTATGTGTGGTCAAGCCTTTGTTATACAGTGGTGTGGTGGACCTCCTCAAAGGAAATTTCAAATGGTTCTAAAGAACTTGTGGACATTACCTGAAATAGGAGATGGTTAACAAGAAAGAGATGGTTTTAACCATCTGTATGAGGCCTGTTTGAATATGACCAACTTTCATCCTTCAATTTAAAAAAAAGTAATGCCTTAACTGACAGAGTGGGAGAAAATATTTGCAAATGACATAGCAGATAAAGGGTTAGTACCCAAAATCTATAAAGAACTTACCAAATTCAACAACCTAATAACAAATAATCCATTGAAGAAATGGGCAAAAGACATGAATAGACACTTTTCCAAAGAAAACATCCAGATGGCTAACAGACACATGAAAAGATGCTCCACATCACTCATCATCAGCGAAATACAAATCAAGATCACAATGAGATACCACCTCATATCTGTCAGAATGGCTAACGTTAACAACTCAGGCAACGACAGATGTTGGTGAGGATGTTGAAGAAGGGGAACCCTTTTGCACTGCTGGTGGGAATGCAAACTGGTGCAACCATTCTGGAAAACAGTGTGGAGGTTCCTCAAAAAAATTAAAAATAGAACTACACTATGACCCAGCAATTGCACTACTAGGTATTTATCCAAGGGATATAGATGTGCTGTTTAAAACGGCCACATTACACCCTTGATGCTGATAGCAGTGCTATAGGCAATAACCAAAGTATGGAAAGAGCCCAAACGTCCATCAACTCATGAATGGATAAAGAAGATGTAGTATATATATTACTCATCGATCAAAAAGAATGAAATCTTACCCTCTGCAACAATGTGGATGGAAGCAGAGTGTATTACGCTAAGCAAAATAAGTCAGTCAGAGAAAGACACATATGTGATTTCACTCACATGTGGAATTTAAGAAACAAAACAGATGAACACAGGGGAAGGGAAGCAAAAATAAGATAAAAACAGAGAGGGAGACAAACCATAAGAGACTCTTAAATATAGAGAACAAACTGAGAGTTGCTGGTGGGGTATTGGGTAGGGGTCTGGGCTAAATGGGCAGGGGGAATTAAGGAGGGCACTTGTTGGGATAAGCACTGGGTATTATATATGAGTGATGAGTCACTAAATTCCATTCCTGAAATCATTATTACATTAAATGTTAACTAACTTGAAATTAAAAAAAAAAAAAAAGCAATATCTTAAAAAAAAAAAGTCCTCATCACAAGGAAAACAAATTGTAATATGTTTGGTGCTGAATGTTAACTAGACTTATTGTGATCATTTTGCAATATACACAGATGTCAAATCATTATGTTGTACATCTGAAACTAATATGTTATATGTCAATTATTTCTCAAATTTTAAAATGTGATTTTTCTCTATTTTGATAACTGTATTTCAATATATTAGTTTCCTGTGTAATTTTATTTTGTGCACTTAAAAGCAGTTTTCTGATAAGGGGTCTCTGGACTTAACCGAACTGCCAAGAGTCCACGACCCCAAAATTGTTAAAAATCCTTGGGCTGTAAAGACGGTTCAGGTCGGAGTAACGATGTCGGCACACCTTGGCAGGTCACTGGAGAAAAGAGATTTCGGTTTTTAATTACCTTTGGGAGAGATGGGAAAGAACAGTGCCATTTCAAAGTTCCAAGTAAAATGAGGGGCGCCTGGGTGGCTTAGTTGGTTAAGCATCTGACTTTCGCTTAGGTCATGATCTCGTGGTTCGTGGGTTCGAGCCCTGCGTCGGGCTCTGTGCTGACTGCCAGCACAGAGCCTGGAGTCTGTTTCGGAGTCTGTATCTCCCTCTCTCTCTGACCCTCCCTTGCTCACGCTCTCTCTCTCTCTCTCTCCTAGAAATAAATAAAAATATTTAAAAAAAACAAACAAACAAAAAACAAAGTTCCAAGTAAAATAAAAAAGAGTAACAGAGTGGTAAGTATGAATTTACCTTCAGGTTTTACTGTATTTCTGAATAAATGTTATTTTCTGATGACAGATCTGTGGATATACAGTTTGTGTGGCTATAAATGATGTATGTATTGAGAAGCACAGTGTGCATATATTTTAGAGAACTCACCTAACTGTGATGACCACAGGAAGGGTCAGTTTTTACGTATGGGGTAGATGACTGTTCAATAAACAGGCACTTGCCCCTCCTCTCCCTCCATGGTGGTATATACTTTCTGCCCCACCATGTTGGAAGTGACCTTCTGATTTGCTTCAGCCAATGGGAACATGGATACAAATTGAAGTGTGCCAGCTCTGAATCCAGGCCTTTAAAAGGCATCTAATGTTCCCACTGACCCTTCTGGGAATTTCTAAACTCTTATCAGGAGAAGGATATGCTCCAGGCAGCCTACTGATTACAAAAAATACTGAGAGGTATGGAACAGATCTCACCAAATCTGGGTCCTGAAACTAGGTAAACTCAGCTGTATCAGCTGTGCTCCACCAAGATCAGCCATGCCCTAGCCATCCACAGACTCCGAAGGGAAAGAGAAATGCTTACCAGGATGTGCAACGGGATTTAGAGTTGTTTGTTGTGCAGCAATATCCAAGAAAATACGATAAGTTCTCTTGAAAAACTTTGCCTGATTAACTAATGCTCTCTGTTCCCTTTATAAAGAAATTGGATACCCTGAGCATGCTTAACACTTGTGGTGACTAAGCCACACTGAGTTTATGTTTAAACGAGAGTTGAGGGACCTGGGTGGCTCAGTCAGTTAAGTGTCTGACTTTGGCTCGGTTCATAGTATCACAGTTCATGGGTTCAAGCTTGTGCTCTCTCTCTCTCTCTCAAAAGTGAATAAACATTAAAAAAGATTTATTTTAAAGAGTGTATTGCAGGGCACCTAGGTGGCTCATGGTACATGAGATCGAGTTGCATGTGGGGCTCTGGGCTGACAGTGGGGGGCCTGTTTGAGATTCTCTTTCCCTCACTCTTTGCTCCTCCCCAGCTCACTTGCACACATGCTCTCTCAAAATAAATGAAAAAAAAGATGTAAAAAGTTGTAAAACAAACCTCTACAAAATTTGCATTAGATTGCTTCATAAGTTTACTAATTTGTTGTTCTCTTAAGAAAATAAACTATGGGGCGCCTCGGTGGCTCAGTGGATTAGGCATCCGATTTTGGCTCAGGTCATGATCTCACAGTCTGTGACTTCGAGCCCTACTCTGACAGCTCAGAGCCTGGAGTCTGCTTCAGATTCTGTGTCTCCCTCTGACTCTCCCCCACTCACGCTCTGTCTGTCTCTCTCAAAAATTAGTTAAATGTTATTTTTTCAATTAAAAAATTTTTTTAACGGTTATTTACTTTTGAGGAAGAGAGAGAGACAGAGAAACAGAGTGTGAGTGGGGGATGGGCAGAGAGAGAGGGAGACACAGAATCCGGAGTAGGCTCTAGGCTCTGAGTGGTCAGCACAGAGCCCAACACAGGGCTCGAACTCACTGATGGCAAGATCACGACCTAAGCTGAAGTCAGATGCTTAAATGACTGAGCCAAACAGGCACCCCCCAAATGAGTAAATACTTAAAAAAATTTTTTTAAATAAACAAAGAAAGAAAATTAGAAAGCACTATGTATTTTAAATTTCCTATTCTAAGAAAGGGTATTAAGGTTTCTGTAACAAAATTGCTAATGAATATATACTGATGTTTTAAGTTAAAATAAATGTTCAGGTCAGTAGGTACTGTTTTTTTTCTGCTTCATCCCCTGAGCCAACTTTTTCTCTTAACCAACTATAGTCCTGACTGTGTCAGACTTAGGAAGGCTTCTTCAGTATTTCAGCCTGTCAGAAATCCTATTGTGGGCATTATAATAATCAGGGCTCCAGTGTTAAGTTTTGCTTTGTTTTGCTGCAAATCCTGTTTAGAAGCCATCTTGTAGTGCTGGCACTGAGTCTGAATGCTCCAATTTCATTTCATATGGAGTTTGAGCACTCCATATGAAATGGTACATTTTTGATATGATACTGGCTTCTCCAATAATTTAATCATCATTTTAAATTTGTTAAACAAGACCTGAAATCTGATTTGTTAAGATTTTTAAAATACAAGGACATTAAATAAGGAATAAAATCTGAACTCCTCCTTCTGACTTTAGAAGTCTTACATTATAACCTGGTTCCCAACTTCCTCCCCAACTGCGTTTCTTACCACTATCTGCCCTCGGCCCCTGGCGCTCCTTCCACACTGTGGTGCCACACCGACCCTCCTGTTTTGCTAATATATAAAACTCTTTACCAATTTGGAGACTTCTTCTCAGAGCTTTTCTCTGCCTGAGATACTCTTTTTCCTAATTTTCCCATGGATGCCATTCAGATCTCAGATGATACCACAGAGGCCTTCAGTGACTACCCAAATCAAAGCCTCCAATTAATCCCTTTTGATGATATCCCTCCATTTGAAGTCTGTGCATTATACTGATCACTAGCTGATAAGTGATATCATTAGCTAATATTTCTGTCTGACTTCTCCCCAAAATAGTCTAAGATTCACAGTGCATATGTCTTTTGTGTTCACACTTTGCTCACAGGGCTTAAAAATACAGCAGAGCACAAAGCAGCAGATCAATGAATATTTTTGATTATTAAACTGAATACAAACATGGATGCTAAAAACAAACAAAAAACCTAGAATAAGATTTTTTACCCACTGTGGACAAGTTAGGACTTAAAAGACAGTATTTTTTATTACATTAAAAAAATTAATGTATTATGTTTTATGTCTGTTTCTATAACAGACTTCTGTAACTATTTCTATAACATCTTGCAAAAATTTTTTTTGAATGGACTTACAAATCAACATCGTCCCCAGTGTCCAGGATAGAAAGATTATTTCTCAACATCTAAAACAGGATTAAATGCAGGAAAGTTCTAATTATTGCTACAGAAACAGGTTCAATTTCATATTTATTAGCCAAACAACCTATATAGGGACGCCTGGGTGGCTCAGTTGGGTAAGTGTCAGTTCAGCTACAGTCATGATCTCATGGTTCGGGAGTTCAAGCCTCACGCTGGACTCTCTGCTGTCAGCACTGAGCCCACTTTGGATTTCTTGTCTCCCCACCCCCCATCCCTTCCCTGCTTGTATTCTCTCTCTCAAAAAAAAAAACAAAAAACACATAAAAAAAATATTTGGATGAGGAATTTACTTATAAAGTCTACTAAAAGTTAATCTCCTATTTCAAGATTTTTTAAAAAGAAATCAGTTTGGGGGCCCCTAGGTAGCTCAGTTAGTTAAGCGTCTGACTTTGGCTCAGGTCATGAGCTCATGGTCCGTGGGTTTGAGCCCTGCATGGGGCACTGCGCAGACAGCTCAGAGCCCAGAGCCTGCTTCGGATTCTGTGTCTCTCTCTCCGCCTTTCCCCTGCCCATGCTCTGTCTCTGTCTCTCAAAAATAAATAAACATTAAAAAAAAATTTTTAGGAGAAATCAGTTTGGAATAATATACTAACGCACATATGGCTCTTCCTATGTGCTAGGTATCTCAAGTGCTTTACTTGCATGAACTGATTTAATTCTCACAAAATCCTATAATTCTACAGATGAGAAAAATGAAGCTCAGAGAGGTCATGTAATCTGCCAAAAATCAGAGAGCTAGTTGGAGGTGAGGTGGGATCTGACCCAGTCAGTCTGGCTCCCAAGTCTGTACCCGTACGCTCCAGTCTATTCTGTGTCACCTCACCCGGCACTACTCAGGCAGATTCTCTCTGAGGAACCTGGACTTGTGATTTCAGGGCAGCAAGTGAACTCTCTGCAGACGACAGAGCTGTAAATCGGGATGCTGTGTGGCAGCCATATTTCTTGGGAATGAAGAAGCAGAAAAACGGGTACAGAGAGATAAACAAAGGAGAGGCCAGGAGAGAAGTTAATTAGATGGCAAGAGACAGAAGCGTGTTTGCCAGTGTGGTCCAGTGCCAGCCACACCTCTGCCCTTGTGTTTAAAGGGACGCACTCCAGTCTCCATACGAGAAGTTCCCTTTCCTGCTGAAGACAGCTCAAGATTTTATTACGTGGACACTCTAAGAACCTCAACTCCTGTCACAACTGATCAACCAAATGAGGGAAGATTTGGCTCCTGCTACTGCTATTTGGCTCCAGAACATGCACATGCTAAATAACAATGGAGAACAGAAAATGTTCAGAGTCTAACAGTTTTTTAAAAATATGGATGAATCAGGGGCGGCTGGGTGGCTCAGTGGGTTAAGTGTCCAACTTCAGCTCGGGTCATGATCTTGCGGTCTGTGAGTTCGAGCCCCGTGTCGGGCTCTGTGCTGACAGCCAGCTCAGAGCCTGGAGCCTGCTTCGGATTCTGTATCTCCCTCTCTCTGCTCCTTCCCCGCCCATGCTCTGTCTCTCACACAAAAATAAAAATAAACATAAAAAAAAAAAAAAAGAATATGGATGAATCAATTGGCTTTATGGTTTGCTCCAGTCAATATCTGAAATGTATATCCAATGAAGATTTAGAAATAACTATTGATTTCATTGTTTTACCCATCTCTGGCACATGGAATTGCTCTGATGGTTTTTTTCTTTCTAATTTGGCACACTAGATTAAATCAGTTGTGCCAACCCAGTAAGGAGAAGTGATTTCGGAATGCCTACCCTCATCTCCCTTTGATATATCAGATAAACTGTAGCGCCCTGAAGGAGCTCCCTTCCTTTGCTGGCACAGGGCTGCTGAGGTATCTGTCAGTTACGAACATGTATCCAGTGGTAATAGAGCACAGTCGTGTATGAGCCTGGGTGAGCAGCCTGTGTTAGTGGACATTGCTCTACCACTGAACACCAAGCCTCCTACAGTGATATGTGAACCTGAATTTCTAGACATGGAACATGGTGAAGCCAGGCCACTTTTTCTCCATTATATTCTTGATACCAAACTTTCCCATTCAAGTTGACACAACAACAATCATTCCAATTTTACAAGGTGAGAAGCTTAT
Organism: Proteles cristata cristata; assembly: GCA_017311185.1. Classification (NCBI taxonomy): domain Eukaryota; kingdom Metazoa; phylum Chordata; class Mammalia; order Carnivora; family Hyaenidae; genus Proteles; species Proteles cristata. The sequence goes on along the minus strand of JAESUZ010005116.1, from coordinate 569,105 downwards.
CTTTCAACTTATCGCCATAATTTACTTTTCTCATACAGATCAGCTGCTGCTTCTTCCTAAGCAGTATTAGTGTATCTATTGCAAGAACTAACCAACATATGTTGACTAATTTCTTTATCACACTGCCATTGACTAGACACTTGTCAACTTTTTTATCTGCACTGTTGTAATGCCCTTTCATACTTTTTCCACAGGTAGCGTGGCCACTGTCAGTCCAATACTACTAGATTATTGTGCAATAACCAATACATCTACTCAGCAGATGGTTTGGCTCATATAAATCCCTCCTATTGATTTTACGTTGCCTTCCCACCACCCTAAGCTTCAAACCTAAGATCTTTTGCACCGTCTTCAAGTCAGAAGTCAAGTTTCCTGTAGGACTGATATCCTGATAGTGATTGCCTAATCAAACAAAGTAATTCACCAGGGTCACCCAAAGAGTTCACATTCTCCTGTCCACACACCTCCTCCTTCCACATTGCTATGGTGTCTTAACTATTCAACCCACTCCTTCCTTTAAACCTTCTCTGTTTGAACAACCCTTTCCTTGATAGAAGGGGAACAATTAGTAAGGGCATTCACTGGGCTTAATATGTACAAATGCTCATTTAATCCTTACACTAATCCAATTAGGTGGTACTACTATGTCCCTCAGTTTTCAGATGAGGAAGCTAAAGTTTAGAGAATTTGGGTAATTTAGGAGTATGACAGAAACTATGCACTGGTTATTAGGCCTGTTCACTATTTAAATCATATGTTTTGAATTGAAATACATACTCAAAGCTTCCTTTGGAATGTATAATAAATGTAACAGGTGAGATCTCTTTCCCTTATTTACACAAGTCAGCCACAGAAATAACTGGAAATGGTGGAGGCGGTAAAGCGAATGCTGGCCATTCCTCTCTGACACAGAAGGCCCTGACTGAGGACAACTTCAGAGACTCCCTCCCTCACATGTTTATTATTCCTTGTGTGAGCACCACTCGGGAATTTAAAGATACATGTGTTGGAGGGAGAATGGGGAAAGAGGACAACTTGGTCTCAAAATGCAAGCCAGTTAGTTTCAGCCAGTGAACCACTATAGAAAAAGTAATCTTTTAGGTTTAAAGGAAGGCTGGAATACTGTGTTCAGTGAGTCACCTTTCTAAATGTTTCTGGAGCCATTTTGATTATCCTGGATTTTCACCTTACACACAATTTATGCTGTAGTTTAAAAGTTCTTGAGTTTTTCTAGTGGGGGCTCTAAGCTTTTGTTTAGTCTATCTTAGTAAATACAACACTGGCCTAGGTAATTTTTTAAAAGTAATGTCTACATCAAATATGGGGCTCGAACTCATGACCCCAAGCTCAAGAGTCAATTGCTCTACCAAATGAGCCAGCCAAGAGCCTAGGTAGTCTCCTATTGTGCGGAGGTGGGGAGGAGGGGAGAGAAGGGGAGAGGCGGAAAGAGACTATAAATGAAAGAAAGAGATCTGGAGGGCAAGAGGAGTTATGCTTGGCTTCCTTATCCTTTTTTCATGCCTGTGATGGTCTAAAGGCACCTGTATAAAGCAATTTGTGATTTGTTTGTATTAGTGTCCATTAAAAATATTTTTTTTAAACATTTATTTATTTTTGAGGACAGAGAGAGACAGAGTGTGTGCAGGGGACAGGCAGAGAGCGAGACACAAAATCGGAACCGAAGCAGGCTCCAGGCTCCAAGCCGTTAGCACAGAGCCCAAAGCAGGGCTTGAACCATGAGATCATGACCTAAGCCGAAGTAGCTCAGTTGGATGCTTAGCTGGTGCCCCTGCATTACTGTTCATTTTTAAAGGATCAATAGGCTCTATTCCTATTTTTCTAAGAGTGGCTTGAAGCATTTCTGGAGTCAATTTAGTGGTACATAACTAGCCACACACAAAACAGGAAAAAAATTAAATACCTCACATGTAATAACAGTTAAGTATTGTTTAGTCAAATTTTCTTTTAGTCTTGTATGCATAATGGCTTGTATTTTTTACCACAAGTCTCCACCAAAAATGTCAGAAAGCCACAGGGCTACTTATAAACACAAAATGATTCAGTGTCCACACCAAAACCACCAAGCTTAATGATTTTTTTTTTTTTTTTACCATTTGAGGAATCAAGCTACCGTCCATTATGAAACAGTGTTCAATTACAGAAAAATATTTCATTAACCCTGTACTAAGAAAGCTTCTAAATATCCTTTCTAGTAGTCAACCTAAACCCAGAAGATTTTATATGGTAGCAAGAATGTAATTTGCTTCATAGTGCAGTAATAAATCAGACTGAGAAGTAGTTTATTTTATATTATAGAAAATCCAAGTATTCATCCCTTTCATACAATTTAAAGGGTTCATCTCAGCAAAGAATTTAATACAGAATCAAAAGTAAGTGATAAATATCTCACCTTAGCACAATTTTAATATGACTTTTCCACATGAACCAAAACCAGGTATGGGGCGCCTGGGTGGCTCAGTTGGTTCGGCATCCAACTTCAGCTCAGGTCATGATCTCATGGTCTGTGGGTTTGAGCCCTGCATCGGGCTCTGTGCTCACAGCTCAGAGCCTAGAGCCGGCTTTGGATTCTGTGTCTCCCTCTTTCTCTGCCCGTCTCGGGCTCATGCTCTGTCTCTCTCGCTCTCTCGAAAATAAACATTAAAAAAAATTTTTTTTCAAAACCAGGTATCACCTTCAAAAGATGGTACCAGTAAATTCTTTTAAAGTTTCAAATCTGACAAAACTAAATATCTCCAAAAAGTTGTATAATTAAATTCAACACCCCAACATCTATATTATTTAAAAATTTAGAACACAGAGCAGTGTTTGGTGTCTTTTTTTTTTAATGTTTATTTATTTTGGGGAAAGAGAGAGAGGCAGAGTGGGAGTTGGCAAGGAGCAGAGAGAGAGAGAGGGAGACACAGAATCTGAAGCAGGCTCCGGGTTCTAAGCTATCAGCACAGAACGTGATGCAGGGCTCGAACCCACGAACTGTGAGATCATGATCTGAAGTTGGACACTTAACTGACCGAGCCACCCAGGCAACCCTTTTTCGTGTTTATCCTACCTCTGAGGCTTTCCATATTAGTGACCAAATTTCATACCAAATACGCTCCAGGGTTAGGAGCAGAAATGTGTGTTGGGGGAGTTGAAGTTGCATCAAGGCATAACCTCTATCAACATACTGAATATTCATATAATTTACAAATGGAAGAATGTTTCCCAGTGAGCACATTACTATGAATTAATTCAGTTTCTCTGTGTCTCCTGTACATGCGCATGCGCGCACACACCGATGTTCTATACTCACTGAGCGTAAGAGGCTCCGTATGACTCAGTCACTGCCTCCCTCCTCGGCCTCCTTTGTCCTCTAGACTGTGCCCCTTTACATCTCTGTTTTTGATTCTTCTTTTTTTAAGATTGCTCAGACCCATTAAGAGGGTCCTAACAGGACTATCAAAAAGAAATGAAATAAAATTCTGAATTCTTTGGATAAGACTTCATGGTGAAATAGTGTGAATTTAATGGCTGAAATGAAGCTTAAGAGCTTATCCACAACCACTGATAGACTCTCTCCTGACTTGGTAAAATACTGTGGTTAACTAATGGTTGCCATAATATCCACGTAATATATATAATTATAAAATAGAAGTTAAGGGGCACCTGGGTGGCTCAGTCAGTTAAGTGTCTGACATTGGCTCAGGTTATAATCTCACAGTTCATGGGCTCGAGTCCTGTGCCAGGCTCTGTGCTGATAGCTCAGAGCCTAGAGCCTGCTTTGGATTCTGGGTCTTCCTCTGTTTCTGCCCCTCCTCCTGCTCATGCTCTATCTCTCAAAATTGAATAAATGTTTAAAAAATCTTAAAATAGAAGACAAGAATGCAAAAGGCTTGATGTTTCTATATTAATGAACACTTATATAACTATGTTATGTTGTATTTATTTGGCTTTGGGGGTCTGGCTGACATTTTTTTAAAGTTTATTTATTTATTTATTTGAGAGAGAGAGAGAGAAAAAGAGAGAGCGAGAGCACCCATGAGCACACCTGAGGGAGGACGAAGGGGCAGAGAGAGAGAGAGAGACAGAGAGACAGAGAGAGAATCCCAAGCAGGCCCCATGCTGACAGCACAGCATCCAACACAGGGTTCAATCCTACGGAACCGTGAGATCATGACCTGAGCTAAATCCAAGAGTTGGACCCACTTAACCGGCTGAGCCACCCAGGCACCCCAGGCCAGTTCACTTTTAAACTGCATCTACTGGGCACTTGGTAGGCTCAGTTGGAAGAGTGTGCAACTCTTGATCTTAGGGTCATGAGTTTGAGACCCATGTTGAATGTAGAGATTACCTAAATAAATTAAACTTAAAAAAAATAAACTGCATCTATAAACTATCTAGATGTGCCTGGCGGGCGCATGTGACTCTTGATCTCAAGGTTGTGAGTTCAAGACCCACACTGGACATGAAGTTGACTTAAAAAAAAATCTACAAAAGTGGGGAGAGTATAATGAATCCCTACTACTCATCTCTCAGTTTCAACAGTTACCAACACAGTCATATAGCTCCGTCCACATCACCAATCCCTCTACTGAATCATAAATATTTTTGAATCTTTACAGATACTTCATCTATAGTTACTTTTATATCTCTAAGTCATTATTTTTAACATAACTGTAATATCATTATTGCATAAAAATGAATAACCTTCTTAATATTAAGTATTTAATTGGTGGTCAATTATAGATGTTTTTTATAGTTTGTTCAAACAAGCATCTGAACAATAGCAATAGACTATATCTAATTAATATAACCCTTAAGTCTTTAAAAATCTACCGATGAGATTCCCTTTTATGTTTTCATTGCAATTTATTTTTTGAAGAAATTGCCAAAGTGTGTTTTTAGGATTCCTATGCCTTAAAATAAAGAATCAGGGTTTCATACTAGCAAGATAATGGTTATGATAAAGTCTTTCATTCTGTTGCCTGTGATGAGTACTAGCAAATATAATGAATAAGGGGTTATTATGGCAAAAGTTAGGAAAGTCAGTATAAGAGGTATGCTTCACAACTGTCTTAAACTCCATAGCCATGATATGACATCTACATGGAAGAAACAAGCATTTGCAAGAAATTCATTTTCCTATTCTGCGAAGACATGCGCACCAAGACCCTTGGAGAATGGTTTAAGAAATTACAAATATTAAATCCAAACTAAAATGATACTAGGAGCTCTTTTCATAATAGTTCTCAGTAATAATGTAAACATTTTTAAAGTTACCTGACTTTTAGATCGTTCCACTGTGTTGATGTTAAGAGCCCACAGGTGAAGTTGTTCCACCTCAAAGACTGAATCGTGTGTGTGTGTGTGTGTGTGTGCGCGCGCGCGTGTGTAAATGTAGGTGACCTTCACCTACATCTGTCATCACAGACATGCATACAAGGCAGATGCATGGGGCAAGGTGATATTTGGCACTATAAAACTCCTCTCTCGCCCTCACCAAATATGAAAGCATTAACTTAGGTGAGGTCAGGTTAGACTCCTAAATCACTTTAAATGCACTAGTAACATACAGTGTTTGGTTATGTGAATAAATCATTAAAAACCTGTAGACCTTTTTGGAGCCTGAACTCAAAGCCAACACAAAGTTCTATTTAAATCCCCAGGAAGTGATGCCTCCATTGCTACAGGAGAACAGCTACCATGTTAGGAAAGGGCAGCGCGCAAGGGCCTACCTACCATCGATCGGGGCTTGCTGATGGCCACAAGGCTAGTGAGGAAGTCTTCATCGTGCAGCTGGCTGAAAACATGGGCGTCGTAGGCTACCATAATGGAGATCTCTTCCATCATCTTGCCAGCTGGCCTGTCCACAGCGGCAGCTGCTACCCCGGCTCCAGATCACACTATCCGGGGGGAAAAAATCCTACCGCAGCTCAGTGCCAATGCCCACACCCACCTGTGAAGGGGTGGAGTATCAAAAATCCGCAAGGAAAAAAAGAAAATGGAGGGGGAAAAAAAAGCAGCTGCTATCACTGGATTGCCTGGCCGATCGGCCCCAGTAGAAAACTGAGGTCTCTTATCTGTGAAGGAAGTACACACTATAAACACCTTCTGTGTTCTTAACACAGCAGCTGGAAAGTTCAGTGTTGGGAAATCTTCTTTAAACTCCAAAAAGAGAAATGAAGAAAAGTTTTCTAACTGGAAATATCCTATTGCAAAAACAAGCAAAACAAAAGCCGCCCCCTCCCCCAAACGGATTTATGCTATGTTCTTGGTCATTAGGAACGTTTAAAGTTTGTCTTCTTACTTCAGTATCATTTATATCAAGAGTCTTCTTGGAAGAGAAGAGGATTTTCTTATGGCTTATTTTTTCACATTCACAGAAAATATATAGATGACAACCTTTAGTTTTTCAGAATTTATAGAATTCTTGGTGCAGTTAAAAATTATCTCCTGAAGTATGAAAAAAAGAGAGTCTTTTTCCCTTTGATTATGTCTGTTAAAAAAAAAAAAAGAAGCACCGAAATATAAAAATGAAATGGACTGCAATATCAATTAATAATCATTTCCCCTTCTCCCACTAAAACACCACGCAAATATTTTAAACAGAATTCCTGATTTGGTGAACTTTGGTTTCTGTTGTTTTTCAGAAAGCAACACAAAGGTCTCATTTCTAAACTTATGCTTTTCTCCCATAGATAAAAGTTCTCCTATTTAATTTTTAAACTTAGAGGTTTGTTGTTTAATTACCCTATTAGCAGGTAGTCATGAACTGGTGGCTTAACAGCCAGAAGTGTTTTACAGCTGGAGACCGTAAATGAACCTCAATATGGCCTGATGAAAAAACTGAAAGCTGCCCATAATTATCATTACGAGGTTCCCTAAGTTACCAGGAAATACAGTGTATGCTAATTCCATGGAAAAACTTTAAGCAAATAAAAAGGGAGGAGAATAAAGCTCCTCCAAATGTTGTTTTGCCAAAATGTCTAATTAAGCTATTATCTTCTCTGATTATGACATTGCACTACCATAAGAAATATTATTTGCTAAAAATCAATTTGGCAATGTTTGTCCATAATCAAAGCTACTGGTTGGAATTTTTAGTCCTCTTACCAATACCATTGTTATGTTGTTTAATTGTTTGCTTTTTAGAAGACAAACAAAACTTGGAATGAGATTCATGGTGTCTATTTTCCCTTATTTTCCTGAAGTATCTTCACCTAGATTAACATGATTACTTAAATAGCACCCTGTTCCACTTAAATGTGATTAGGAGAGTTCTGCAATTACTATAGCATTCTAGATTAAACACACTCAAACTCGCTCGCTCGCTCTCTCCCTCTCTCTCTCTCTCTCTCACACACACACACACACATACACACACGGAAGGGGATAAACACCTTATTGTTAGGAAACAGAAGTCTAAGAAGCTTATTTTAACAGAAAATGCAAGACTTTCAATAAATCTTCAAGATTAGAACAGCTTCAAACTGTGCTTGAACCTTGTTGGAGCCGGTAAAGCATTTTTACTTCATTTTTTCCCTACAATGCAGCTTTGTCTTTTAAGCTTTATTTTTGTTAAAAAGTTTCCCAGCACATTTATCTTAACGCTGACTAACTAGGTAAAAATTAAGTGATAATCAAGAGACAAGGTTTTATAAGACATCTGGGCAGTTCATACCTTTTAAATTCCTTTTTATCTTTTCAGAAGTGCTGTAAAAGATACTGTGAACCTCTTCGTGCATTCACTAGCACCAGAAGGTTTCAGATTTATCTTGCAGCACCATTTTCTAGATGCGAAAGCAATTCCTTTTGCTTTCATATTTTTCTGTGCTACAGTGACTCAGTGCTTCCACACTGATACCTGAATAAGGTGCGCTGACAAAGACACCTGTTGTGGAAGGTAAAGAAACTACTTCCCATCATGCCTTACTCCCTGCTGGCAACCGCCCAGTGCCAAAGGAGAATTATAACCGCATTTGAGCAGTTGCCTCTGCACCCCGGGAGAGCAATTCAGTGTAACAATAGGTAATCTTCTTGGTTAAGAAGAACACTCATAACCCAAGGAAGAAAAAAAAAAGACCAGAAAAACAATACCAAACAGTTGAGGTGCTGTGTATTAAATTCATAAAACACTTAAGGGATCAGGGCTGTGAGAGTACAAAACAACTTCAGAAACATAATCAAAAGCTGTAAAGATGGTTTTAAAACTACACAAACCAGCAGAAGCTAATGACTTTAAATAATTCAGTCCTTTTAGAATTCCACACAGGTTCTTAGGTAAATAGGTATTTCTTAAAGCTTCTGATTTATTACCTTCGAAAGACTTCTCTAATTAGCCATAGTCAGTGAATTATTAATAACATTTCATTTCTAAATCTAAGAGGTCTTCTATCAAAGCCACAACGCATGTATTTTCTAGAGCAAGGGTTCCCTAAGATAGACTTGCACCTTCATTTTTTTTTCACCCTTAAAACTGTCCACCATATCTGACTTTCAGAATGCAGGCAGGAAAATGACAATGTTTCTTTTCTCTCACAACTGAATGTGTATGTGTGGTCCCAACAAAAAGCACTTTTTGAAAACTGATGACCTATTTAAAAACCTATCTTGGAACTGGCCTCTTCTCTTCCTAAGACATTTTCTCTTGTAATATCCCAGCCCCCAAACGTCAGGGGCCATGTTACAGCTATGTTTACAGTCCCTTACTCTCTTGCAAGACGTCTTTCGTACCCTCTTGCCTACCCCCTGCCCCCCAACCCCGTGAATCGATCCCACGCATCTCCCGGGGTCGTCGGCGCTGAGCTCCTGCCTACTCTGCTTCACACCGGGCAGCTCCACTGAGAAAAGGCGTGGGCGCGGGGGAATTACCTGAGATCAAGGGGTGTAGCACCACTTGCTGCTAAAATTCACCAAGACAGGGTTGCATATCCAACGGCAGCAGAAAACAGGGCGTCAGTGGTAACCAATAGATGGTCGCCAGTTCAAGCAGGAACTAGCTAGCTGTCTGTCCCAGGGCAAGTCATTCAATCTCCCTAGGTTTCAATTTCCTCATGGTCATGTAAATTGAGAGGGATGGACTAGATCAGAGGTTTTCACGTGTGCTCAGAAACATTCCCAAGCTAAGTATCCAATGTCCCACTACTAAATAGGCTTATTTGGGGATTTGAAGGTGGAAATACCTTTTTCAGCATAAAAAACAAAAGGTAACATTAATCCCAGATGTTAAGGAAGTCCCCGGGGGGTTGCTATTTTGTGCCCCAACAAATGCAGTCTACTTTGTACCCTACTTTGGATTTTCCACATCAACTCTTTTGCCTATGAAGAGGATTCAATGATAGCAGTTTTAGTTTTTATTAGTTATTCCTTACAGTCTTTCAGTTTACAGACCAAACTGGCTACAAAGTAATTTTCAAAAGCCGCTCCAGATCTCATTAAAATTAGAAAATGTTAATGAATAATAAAAAATCTCTAATGATTTTTAAGTACCACTTTAGATTTTACACAGGAAGATTTTACTCTGTTCCAACTGCCATTCTTTTAGGATTCTTTTAGGATTATTACTTTTTCACAAAAACATACGTGGGTCACACTGAATGAGTATGAGTTTAATAAACCACTCCTGGCCATCAGAGAACATCTGTTCTCGTGTGTCAAATTTAGGTACAGCCAAAACAAGAATCAAGAAAAACCTGAAGAAGATGCAAACTTTTTTAAAAAATTAATTTCTGTGTTCTCCCCAGATGCAGCAAAGTAGCTTTATGATGGCAATCATATTCAAATTGAAGGAGCAAATACATTAAGAACAGATAGCACACCATTAAAAAACGATTTCACCTCACACAAGTGGTTGTAAAGACTCTTTTCCCATGAGTCAAGTTCTACTTGTTAAACATTCTCATCACAAGGGCCATAAAATCAGGGTAAGATGGAGAGGAGGAGAAAAGCACAGGGCAGAAATATGGTCTAGAGGGCAGAGGGGTCTTCTGCCTCCTCCGTGAGCACAGGCGGAGCCCTGTGGACCCTCTTCTTCCCTCCCCAGTGGTGCCTGTCTAATCATTCCTGAACATCTTTACAGATGTTCCTGAATCTTGACGTTACCATTCCTGAAGTGTACAGGACTCAATTTTATGAGATCTTCACAAAATGTTCATGGCATTGACACGAGTAACTGTAAGAAAGACAAAACTCCACAAGAACTTTCTTAATCACCGAAAAAACAAGTTTCCAAGTAGGTGTCACACTTCAGAGTGCACCTTATAAAACTCAAGTGCTTGAAGTGGGGGGAACAAGAAATAAAATGAGAATGAGAAGTCACAAAAGTATGAATAGAAGGAAGCTTTTCAGAATATTTCGGATTTCAGAACAGTCCAGTAACACATACTGAGTTTTTACAAAGGGGAAAAGAACAAAAAGTAAAAGATAAAAAAGCAAAAGTTTAGTGCTCTTTACAAACCATGCAAAGGTAAATCAAGAAAACCATTATTCTTGTGTCAAATTCCAGCCATTCAGCACATTATCATTTCTATCTTTCATAGCAATTGCTAGGCAAATACAAAACCCCAGAAAACACAGATTAAGAAAAAGAAAATCCCCAGAGATAAAGGGGAAAAAAAAAAAAACAGCGGGGCATAAATACTTGCCTAAGGGCTATACTGGGTATCTTACTTCCTCATTCGGATCTCACTACAAAGAATGTGGGTGAGGTAGAGTTCACAATGATCTGGCTTTTTACCTCACTTGTAACTCTAAAATTCACAGCCAACTGTTAAAAACAAGTCAACAGGCCCCAAATAGAGCCACTTATGTGAATGAAGCCTCATGTCGCCCAACAGACTTCATTAGAGTTTTGGCTCTCTCAGAAACAGAATCTCAAACCAGTCACTCCGAAATTACCTGATCAGCACTAGTTGGGTAATCTGCCTGATAGACCCCTTTGAAATAATCAATCTTCTTTTTTGCCTAGCGGAATTTCTTTGTTCCCGTTCCCTTCCGCCTCTGAAAGTCTTTGGTACAAACACCTCAGAGCTCCTTCCTATCTAGATTGGATGCTGTTCTGATCATAAATCGTTAGAAAAAAACAATCAGATCTTTAACATTTACTCAGTTGAATTCTGTTTTTTAACACGACACATTCACTTCAACCTTACCTACCCCAGAATAAGTCCTTCTAGTGCCCAGGAAGGTTTCAGACACATCTACAAATAGGAGGAATGCCTCATCTTGTCTCATTTTGAGAATACACAACTCAATTGTAACTACAGATAAGGTTACTTTATTTTTAAAGCAAACATTTTTAAAATTAAAAAGTGTTTTAAATTTTTAAAAAGTTTTACTAACAACCAAATCAAATCATCCCACAAGGCGAATGTTTTAGATTCTGTTTTTTTTTTTTTTAAACCAAGACCAGGAGGTAGTTTTAGGAACAGCAATAAAGTGCGAACTAGTTTTCATTCAGATGTTCATTTGTCTCAGGTTCTTCCAGCAAGCTGGGGCGTCCAGCCTGGAGAAGTCCCTTCCCGAGAGGCCCTCAGGTCCCTGCAGTAGATCACATACACACAGCATGCAGTGGTGGACTTGGCTTAAATCCTACAGTTAATACTTGATGAATCTGCAATGGAGCAAAGGGGCGGGGGTGGGGAAGGAGAGAGAAAGGCAAACTAAGAAAAAACTCAACTCTAGAGAACAAACTGATGGCTCCCAGGTGGGAGGTGGGTGGGGGCTGGGTGACATAGGTGATGGGGATCAAGGAGTGCGCTTGTGATGAGCACTAGGTGATGTATGGACGTGTTGAATCACTATATTGTACACCTGAAACTAATATTACACTGTGTTAAATGGAACTTCAAAACTAAAAACAAAACAAAACAACCTTGATGGATTTGATGCTATGTGAATTATATCACAATTTTAAAAAAAACAACAGGAAAAAGAGTGGGGGCTCCTGAGTAGCTTAGTCAGTTAAGTGTCCGACTCTTGATTTCAGCTCAGGTCACGATGTCACGGTCGTGAGATGGAGCCCCACGCCAGGCTCTGTGCCAAGCATGCGGCCTGCTGAAGATTCTCTCTCCCTCTGCCACTGCTCTTCCCCCACTCGTGTGGACACGAGTGCAAGTGCATGCATGCATTCTCTCTCTAAAACAAATAAACAAAAAATCCAGTAGCATTTACTAAATGCCTGTAATGTGCATGGTGGGGGGAGGCTTACAAAACTTTTACTACAGTAATATATAATCTAGTTATAATAATGACTAATATATCCTAAAAACTTTTAATGATAATAACAGCAACTAGTATTTAGTAAGCATTCACCATGTCCTAGACAGAGAATCTCATTCAATCTTCACAGCAAGTCGATGAGCTAGGAACTGTAATTATCTCTGCTTCTCACTAAAGTGTGGAGAAGCTTAGTGATTTGACTCAATTTTCGCAAAAAGAAATGGAGCTGATAAGATTCAAAAACAAGTGTGTCTGGCTCCAAATTGCATGCCCTTCATCACTAGAGGACAATAAGGGAAGTAAGCAAGGCTAAACCGAGTATCAGCCGAGTGCCAGACACAACTGCTTTTCAAACACTGATATGTCCTTTTCACACACACACCGGCCCCAGAATACAATACACTATGTTTGTCAAGTAATGCAATTATAAGTGACTTTAGGATTGTAATAGTATAAGGTCTCTCTGCATTCAGGAAAGCCTGCGTGGAAGAGATGGATTGAATTTGGACAGGCAAATTGAAATAACTTTTTTTACGGGGAACATAAAATAAACCTGGCCACAGTGGGGAACTGAAGATATTGGTTGGGTATAGTAGGAGGTAAGGTTTCAAAGGCAGATTTCAACTGGCCTGTGGTAGGTTTCAAATATCAGGTCAACAAATTTGGAAAATATGGTGTGTAGGCCAAGGGCAGTCACTGAAGACTACGAAGTTTCTGCCTTCCTAGCCTCCATTTTTGTCATTAGAGGAAGAACCTATAATGGTCAACGTGTAATGGTTAACACAAAGGCTTCAGAGTTCAGAATAACCTGGGGTAATTAATATCTGACTGTGCCACATACTAGCTCTGTGACTGTAAGCAGACTACATAAGCTGTCTTACCCTTGGTTTTCTCATCCACAAAATGAGAAAATAATAATCGTGCTATTATTATGAGGGATAATAAGGTAATGCATGTAAAAGCCCTTAGTAAGCTGCCTGGCTCTAGAAAGCATTTGATTAATGTTAGTTGCTGTTATTACCAATATTAAAAATTATGTCTGGAGGGGCAATCATTTGCTAAACACCAAAAGAAAAAATGGAATCGTCACTTTCAGAATTTAGGTGTGTGTGTGTGGGGGGGGGTATCCTCAGTAATCAAGAATACAAATGTCTCCATTTTCTATTTCCTTATCCAATTAATAAAAATCCAGGAGAAATAAATAGAAGATGTCACACAACTCAAATCCTCTACCAGTTTCCCCTAAGCAATTAAATCTTTCTACATGTTGCTTTGTCTGGGAACAATCTGGTAATTTCCACGTGTCCTTCTGTCAGAAATAATTGAGACAGGTTAGAGGACATAAAAGGTTGATAATGTGTGTGTGTGTGGAGTCTCCTGTAGTTTAGCTGCCTCTCCAGTTTCCTGATGACAATGCAGAGTTTAATCAATTACCTCTTATTAAATTAAGCAATTGTGACAAGAACAGGGAAGAAAGAGAGCATTTGTTGTATACCAATATTCATCTGTTGTAACCTGATCAACAAAACACTGTTACTATGGGTTAACATGTGGAAATTACAATCCTTCTTTATAATTGAATTACAACAAGATTTTCCATGGTTCATTGGTATCTTAGAGTCAAAAGAAATACTCTATACAATTGTTTAGAGTAACAGCTCATCTGGAATCTTAGACCTGACTGAAAAAACTGTTAATCCATTTCATCTCAAAGATATCAACTGAGTTGGAGTAAGAGGAGTAAAGGGGAAAGGGGGAGAGAACTAGCACATATTTAACACCTACTGTGCTTGAATGGACCTTTAACTATACTCTCTTGTAGTTTTTTTACAACAATACTATGAAGCTGGTTTTGTTATCCCTATTTTATAGCAGAGTAAAACCACTGTCCTATACGTATACGTAATTAAAGGTCACTAGTAAATCAGACCCATGATTAAAACTGAAATATGTGGTTACAAAGGCTCTGTGTACCTCCTCCAAGTCCCCAACAGGTTCATTATAAGATGAATTCAAGAAAGAAAAAAATAAACTCAATTTGCAGATCCTGAAATAGAAGCTTTAAAATTTTCAAAGCTGAACTTTGTAGCACTCTTCTCTTAGTAATTTGCTTTTACATTTTTTTAAGCAAGATCTATGCCCCACGTGGGGCTTGAACTCAGGACCCTGAGATCAAGAGTTGCACTGACTAAGCCAGCCAGGCACCCCTCTTAGTATTTTGCTTTTAATATTATATCATTGTATATTGAAAATAGGAACTAAAAATTCATTTTCCATCTAACAGTATTATTTATAAAGCATTTGCAAACATAAAGAAAAAGAAAACTGAAGGGCAGCTACTGACAAGGGCTATGCCATATTAGTCTTCTACAATAGGAAATAGCTCCTGGATTGAATGATCTGCCAATAGCAGCTTCCATGTTGTTAAAAATAGGCATTTTGTTTGTTTTAAGAGTAACAGTGAATTGCTTAGTTGGCTAGTAGAAAAGTAATAAAAAGGTCTTCATATTTTTTTTTTAACAGTGGTCTTACTAGCAGTGGTGGCAATTTCACTGATTCAACAAGAATTTCATTTTTATTTATTTCTTCTTAAAGATTTTACTTTTAAGTAATCTCTATACCCAAAGTAGGGCTTGGACTTAAAACCCTGAGATCAAGAGTCACATGCTCTACTGACTGAGCCAGCCAGAGGCCCCAAGAATTTATTTTTTATGTTCAATCTAAAGTATTTTCCCAACAAGTCCCAAAAAACCTGAAATGGTTTAAGAACTGTCATAAAGTATCTTCATAAAGAATCTCTCTCCAATATCATGATTTTTATTTTTTTAACTAAAAATAGCTAACATACTCATGTGTTACTCTTTAAAGACAACAGGAAGTTAAAAGAGACTATTGGTGTCTACAAGGCGGCCCAAAGGTTAACTTTTAGTTACAAATTATAAGGACAACCTTTAGGCCTAAGGACATACAGTCTATGATGCATCCTTATTTAAAAATGTCTGTTTGAGGGGTGCCTGGCTGGCTCAGTCAGCAGGGCATGGGACTCTTGATCTCAGAATTGTGAGTTCAAGCCCCACGTTCGGTGTAGAGATTACTTGGAAAAAAAATCTTTAAAAATAAAAAAAGTTAAAAAATTAAAATGTCTGTTTGAGACAACTGGTTTGTAGAGAATTTTAAGCATGCGATATAATACGAGATTATGATTGGTAATACTAAACGCCCAACAGTTAACCATTATGAAAATGATGCTAAATCAACAATCACTATAACAAGCTGAGACTTGGGAAATGCGTATCTATTAGCAAATCTGTATAAATGCTCAGACTGTAAAACTGAGTATAAATCTGTATTAAATACTGATTTGTGGGAAATTTCAATTTATGTAAAAAGAATGCCTTTTGCTTCTCCTAACAGTCATCTAGTTCTCTGATACTTCACTACTTACTAGTATCTATACTCCAGAGCACAAAAACAGGGAATGAAGAAAAAATTCTCATTAGTGATTAACTGGTAGATGTAATTTCTGATCATCTCTGTCAAATGACTATACTAGAACAAGTTAAAATCAAGAGCTAAAATAAAGTTTCAGTATTTGAAAATTTCTATACTTGACAATTAAATGTTTTATACATATTTCCTATCTTCTTCTGCATGTATAGGGGAGAGCTGTCTGAAGGAATGTTCTAGGAAACTGTCCCATGAGGTTGACTAAACAAAAAATTCACATTAGGCAAGAAGTTCTGGTATTAAACTTTATAAAAAATAAAATGAATTTTTCCATCATCTGCACTTGCCACACAAAATTAAAGCATTTGTAAGTGGCTGTTTTCCTTAACTATTTTATTCACTATCAACAAAACTGGTGAATTTCTTTTTGCTTTTAAGCTGGTTTTTAAATTTCAGTAGTAACATTTTGTCTTTCCCTTTTCTCTATTCTTTCTCCCATTATCTGTCTCTCTCTCTTTTCAAAGATTATTTTTGTCCTAAACTAATTGATTATTTAGCGTTCATGTATTTTTATCATATAACTTATGAAGTATACACCCGTATACACATTTTTAAACTTAACTCCAGTTACGGCTCACTGTTCTCTCTATACAAGGGTTGACAACATAAGTGAGATATGAACACGATATACATGGCCTTACAGATTACACTTTACAAATGAGTCCTATATTAGCCAGTTGTAGATAATAGTTCTACTACAGTTACTTCATCTATCAGTAGTTCAATATTGCTTTAAAAAATTTTTTTTAATGTTTTATTTATTTTTGAGAGAGAGAGATAGAGACAGCATGAGCAGTGGAGGGTCAGAGAGAGAAGCAGACACAGAATCTGAAGCAGGCTCCAGGCTCTGAGCTAGCTGTCAGCACAGAGCCCCATGTGGGGCTCAAACCCACGAGTCATGAGATCATGACCTGAGCCACAGTTGGACGCTCAACTGACTGAGCCACCCAGGAGCCCCTCAATATTGCTTTTAAAAAACCACTTTATTTTGTGTTAAGGTAATATCTTAATGAAGATATTCCATTTAAAAAATCCCGCTGATAGATATACATAGTGGGTAATTAACCGTTGGGCAAGATGATATCCCAGGAGTTCTTTCCTGTGAAAGGAAATGGCTATAAATTTTTCCAAGGCCTCTAGGAGAAAAAACTGTAAAGCATCCATTTTGTAAAGGAGCTTCATTCCAAGACAAAAGTTCTCTTTAGACTCATACACTGTTTCTCTTTAATGCAGAGTGCCTTAGCACTAGTAATATAAATCACCTGTGTTCTTTTTATTATTACTATGTTTGTAAAAAGTGGTTTTTAACTTTACGACACCACAAAATAGAAAGGAAGCCGTAAACAAACTTACTGGTATTCTGTTTTTACCCTGGGGCAGTCGAATAGAAGCAGAGGGAAGAAAATAGGTCTGGGATTTGGATAATAATAAAACTTTGCCTGTCATAGCAGGAAGACTCAACCCTCTGGCAAGTTAACACACCAAGGCTAAGTGACAGGAGGCCACAGGACCTTGCAATGTGACAGCGATACTTCCCACCCCAAAACCCTTAGCTCACATGACTCTTCTGAGATATTTCTGAGTCAAATAACCAAAAAACAAAACCATTACAGGTAATAGCAACCATTTCAACTTTATCTCCAAGTATTTCTCTCTCCTAAAACCTTAATGTATTTCCTCTAAAAAGAAAATAGCTTCTTCGCATTGAAAAAAATACTGTAGAATTCTGTATCCAATGATTAGAAACCATTTCTTTATCTAGCACATATCATGGGTATTATGTTGGAAAAAAGTAACTAAAGCAAATGATGAACATAAAGCATTACTAAGAGGCTGAAGGGAGAAAAGAGACATTTACACTAAATGTATTGGTTTTTGTTTTGTTTTTGGTACAAAAAGCCCATATATAAATTAACAAAATAGACACAGAAATCAGAAGAAACTCAAAGTGAAACAATGTCCTCTTGATTTCAATGGTCAGTAAGGAAATACTGTACATAAATTTAAAATAAGTAAGTTTTTTAAGTCTTTACCAGTTATTCTGGTGGTTGCTAAGCAATGTTTTCTTCTGTAGGGCTAAAGCAAATGCAATTAACAAGTTTTCAGAAAATGATAAATTAAATGCAAAATTAGGGAACAGTATTTGAAAAACAAAAAGGAAATTTAGGGCACCTGGGTGGCTCAACTGGGTGAGCGTCTGACTTCGGTTCAGGTCATGATCCCAGGGTTTCTGGGTTCAAGCCTTGCGTCGGGCTCTGTGCTGACAGCTCAGAGCCTGAAGCCTGCTTCAGATTGTGTCTCCCTCACTCTCTGCCCCTCCTCCACTCTCTCAAAAATAAGTAAACAGTTAAAAAAATGAATTAAAATAAAAAAAGAAAAGCAAAAGCAAAAAGGAAAAACTGTTAATCAGTGTTAACTTGTTAATCAGGTTATAACAGAGGGTTAGTGATTCTTCCAACAGTGGTTAAACATTTTGTTTTCCACTGGCACCAAGAGGGTGGGATGTTACTTTAGTACATTAACATTTTAATTTTATTTAAATAGTGATCATCCTACTTACCCCTACACTCAACAGCCTAATTATTTTGAACATCTCAAAATAAATCAGATCAGTATGCTCTGATTGCTACTCCTAACAGTGATCTCCATTGATCTCTTTCTCTACCAGCTACCAGCATGTTCCTCAAATCCCCAATTTCAGGGTAGTCACAGCCCTGGTTTGTATTTTTCTTTAAATTTTATCTTGGGGCGCCTGGGTGGCTTAGTCGGTTAAGCGTCCGACTTTCGCTTGGGTCGTGATCTCGCGGTTCGTGGGTTCGAGCCCCGCGTCGGGCTCTGTGCTGACTGCCAGCTCAGAGCCTGGAGCCTGTTTCAGTCTGTGACTCCCTCTCTCTCTGACCCTCCCCTGCTCACGCTGTCTCTCTCTCTCTCCTAGAAATAAATAAAACATTAAACAAAAAAAATTTTAAATTTTATCTTACTGTGACATGAAATTAGTAAAGCTACAGCTTTCTGATACTGCTTAAACTATTACATTCCTCAAAAATTTGTTCTTTAAGGTGCACATTTTGGAATAACTCTTTTCACAGATGCTACTATATCAACTCAGTGAGCAAAGACGAATGCCCTTTAATCCACTGGGTATAATAATGGAAACTTTTTTAAAAAAGAAAAAGGCAAATAACTGAACGGAAAATTACTGTAGGATTTCAACTGTTGTGGGGGAAAGAAAAGATAGGAAATGGAATGCAGTTCTATCATTTTGAGGATTCAGGGGAAAATATCCCTCCCTGCTCCTGCACTTTTCCCCTTCCTCATTTTTAATATTATGTTGCCAGCTATGTAAATGGGGTAGGATTGTGACTGCCAATCCCCTTGTTCACAAAATCAGTTCCTCCCTGAATTTTCCTAGTCTACGCTGAGCAAAGCTTGATGCAGAGGCTGGTGAGGGTCCGCTTTAATAAACGAACTATGAAAAAGAACTTACAAATGTGATGGAGAAGGAGATGTAATCATGCCTTGTATTAGTTCTACAACTAAGTATCTTGTGAGCTTAGATAGGAAGCTTACTTTATTTTAAATGAATGGCATTGGACTAAATGATTAGTAGAGTCTACTTTAATGTCCATAACTCCATCTTGAAACATACTATTGTGTAAGAATTATAATCTATTCTAGAATTGCTTGATCTTTAAACTTGCCCAGACGGGACACGTAATACCAGTCAGTCGGATCTTTTGAGCGTTTTCTCTTTTTGTTTTCCCATGGTTTGTCTGCCTCAGACCAAACTCAAGAATCCTCTGTGAAAAATCTAAGTGTCCAGATAAGAGTAAAACGCCAAGAAAAATGCCAGGAGTCAGCAAACAGTTTGTAATGATATGCATGGCTGTGAGTTTTAATGACCCTGTTTTGTTTTCAGCACTTACCAGAATTAAACATGAGTAGACACTCCAAACTGTAGAACTCTTTATTGAGTCACACATAGAAAAATTCCTCAAATTGGCACTGTTAACACTTGGGGACGAATAATTTTTTCCTGTGAAAAGCTGTCCCGTCAATTGTAAAATGTTTTGTACCATCACTGGCCACTACGCACTAGATACAGTAGTACCCATCCCCCAAGGCTGTGACAACCCAAATTTTCTAGACCTTGCCAAATGTTTCCTGGGGCAGAAAACTACCCTGCACTCAGAACCCTGAACATCTCTCCCCCCTCCCCCGTCTGTATATAAATTTATATATATAAATTAAAATTATGGAAAGGATTATTTTAAATCCCAAACTGATCTCCAACCATTAGATTTTTAAAAATAAGTTCTATGATTTCAGGTCCTACCGATACTGTCTCAAACCCTACTGAAAATTATCAATAAATGAGTCATTCATTAATATCTGTGAAGAAGTTGTTTCACTTTGGTTCTGTGAGGTTTTTGCCTCATAAATTACAACCAGAAAACCAGAATATTTAAATATTCTTTTTTTTAGTATTGAAGTATAACTGAGAAGAAATTGTATGTATTTAAGGTAGACAACTTGATGTTTTGATATAAAATACTGTTAAAATTGGAAAAGTCACAGTTACTCACCATGGGGTGTCTCATTGCTATGGGTATGGTTTAATGTATCAATATTACTTATATGTTGCAATATGCATTATTCAACTTCATTGATCAGTTTCATAAAGTAGCTTCCACGAATTTCAGACATAGGAGGGTTCTAAAATGTTCTCAGATTCTTAGGTTTCTAAAGGGGACCAGAATATGCCACTCCAAAATATCCCACAAAATATGCATCAGGATTATTTGGGGATGAAGGCAGTTGAGAAAAGGCAGACACAGGAGGAACTCTCTGTCCCCTAACTACCTAAAAGCAGTTACCTTTAGTAAAGGAAATTTCCATTTGTAAAGGTACCTCCCCTGCAAGTCCTCTCTAGCAATAGTTTCCCTCCTACATTTCTTACTTACCTTCTCACAGTTTGCCTCCCTCCAAGTCTGAACCCCCTTTTCCTATGTCTAGTCACCTGTCCACAATCTGTCACCCTTTGTTAAAATGGTATATAAGTCCCCAGGTCTAGTTGCCTTTTTGGGTTTTCACCTCTTTACTGTGAAGTCTCTATTCGTATAAAAATATTAATATCACAAAGAAACATATGCTTTTTCTCCTGTTAATCTGCCTTTTGTTGCTTTCATTTTTTTTTAATGTTTATGTATTTTTGAGAGAGAGAGAGAGAGAGAGAGAGAGAGAGAGAGCGCTAGTGGGGGAGGGCAGAGAGAGAGAGGGAGACACAGAATCCAAAGCAGGCTCCAGGCTCTGTGCTGACAGTTCAGAACTCACGAACTGTGAGATCATGACCTAACCTGAACTCAACTGACTGAGCCACCCAGGCACCCCATCTTTTGCCACTTTAATTCATAGGCCCCCAGACACAGAACCTGAGAGGGTAGAAACAAAGTTGCCCCCCACTTACATTTCCAACCCATGATTTGTTGATAAAATTAGCATCAAAAAGATGACAATTTTGTTTATTCATAAATATATACTCCCAAGGCTTCATAAAGTTTGGGCAATGGCTTGAGAGATTATTATCTAGTTCCTGATTTACAGAGGAGGAAACCAGAATCTAGGAGGAAACCAGAGTCTAGGGTTTAGGCAACTTAAAAAGTTTAAAACTAAACTTCATTTTTAAAAACTGAGTAGAAGGCAAGAAGAGAAAGCTTAAGAAGGAAAAAGCAGCAAAACAACAGGGAAAGAAGTCCTGCGTTTGGGGGAGTGTGGCTTAGTGTGACAAACCAAAGCCTCACAAATTGCAGATCTCAGTCCCTGGGATTTCCTGCAGAACAGGAGTTAGAAAAGTTATGGCTGTATTTTCACAGCTCTGAACAAAGGTGGTGCTTCCTACCAAGGGGCACGTGTTGCTGGCGGTGGGCAGACAGAACTTCCCTGGGCAGGGCTGGCCAGAACCCCCTGGCTTCTAGACTGATGGGTTATAGCACTTGATTAACTTGACTTCCTGTTAAATGGTGGAGAAGACGGGTGTGTTGGGTATGTTCTATACACTTTTGTATTTGGAAAGTTTTCCGATGTGTTTATCGGAAAAAATATAAACAAATAAAAAAGGGCCGTTGCATGAACATCCATCCATCATTAAAAATAGGCTTAGAAACAATTCAAATACAAAAAGGCAGTTAATACAACTTCATTTTTTCAAGTAGTACTTTAGTGAAGTTCGAGAAAACACATTGTTACTGAGTGTCTCCTGCGTACTGAGCAGAGTGCTAACCATCTGGAGTATCAGACTGAAAAACTCAAGAAACTCAGATTTTTATCAGTAGGCTCCAGAAGAAAATGAAAGACATTTCTACACATAATGAAAGTAAATGTATTAATCACTCATTCCCCACTGTAACACAAATAATAACCTCAGTCCATTTTATTATTTTTTAGTTTTTTAAAGTTTAGTCCTCTACTTTGAGAGAGACAGAGACAGTGTGAGTGGGGGAGGGACAGACAGAGAGGGAGAAAAAGAATCCCAAGCAGGCTCTGTGCTGCAAGTGCAGAGTCCAATGTGGGGTTCAAGCTCACAAACCATATCATGACCTGAGCCAAAACCAAGAATTGCTTAACCGACTAAGCCACCCAGGTGCCCCTGACCTCAGTCCATTTAAAATGTCTGTGATTTGGGTCTTCCTTTTCACTGCTTCTAAATTCCTCCTTCTCAAGAGCCTTTGTTTAGCAGATGCACAGAAAGGGAATGAAATTCTTACTTCAGGATTCACAGGTAGAACTTAGACTCACGTGATGTAAGGGCTGTACAGGACTTCAAAGGTTCTCTAACTCAACTGCTTATGTCAAAGGCCCCAAATGGAGCTGTTCAGCGGCAAAGTTAAGATGGGAATCAGCCCTCTGGACTCTTAAGCGAGGGCCCTAATGGAAGTCAAAGCCTACCTTACCTTCAGTCTGTATATAAGACACAGCCATTCCCAGGCTTCTACACGGCACAGCTAAGCCGTGAGGGTTAAATAAGGTGGGAGTACTCTTCCTCCAGCACCACTTAGATTGGAACAACTCTAAGCCTGAATGGGGCCATCAGCGTGGTCCATGATACCCACCCTAATTTTGAATTGCTACAGATTCCCAAAATAAGACCAGAAATGGATTAGTCTCTATCACCAAAATATATGACCTAGACTCAATGGTAATTTTAGACCCTATACTTAATACAAAATCAGGTTTTCCTCAAAATATGACTTTAGGTAATTCATTCTCTTTATTGAGAATATCAGATCTTCAAAAGGGTTGGGATGGGAGAGGAGAGAGAAACATTTTTAAAAGCATTAAAAAACGTTTATATAGAGTACTATAGTCAGAATTTTTAAAATTTATTTTTGAGAGAGAGCAGGAGTGCAAGCAGGGGAGGGGCAAAGAGAGAGGGAGGGAGGAAGAGAGAATTCCAAGCAGGAATTCCAAGAATTTCACTGTCAGCCTATAGCCTGATGTGGGGCTTGAACTCAGGAATCATGAAATCATGACCTGAGCTGAAATCAAGAGTCAGACACTTAACTGACTGAGCCACTCAGGCGTCTCCAGTCAGAATTTTTAATAGGCAAGAAGTTTTGTTTCAAATTCACTGGTGGAATCTATAAATATATTGCTCATTTCCTGGTTGCTTAGGCCATTAAGGGTCTAATCTATTTCCTGAGCTGAAACTAGCTAATGGAAAAATATTTAGAATAGTAATCATCTAGTGAGATGGGCAGTTGGCATCTATTCGCCCAAAACATATTCTTGGTCATAATTCCCTTCAGTAATTCATATGGTTTCTAAATTTTTTTAATGTATTTTATTTACTTCTGAGAGAGAGAGAGACAGCGTGAGCAGGGAACGGTCAGAGAGAGAGGGAGACACAGAATCTGAAACAGACTCCGGGCTCTGAGCTGTCAGCACAGAGCCTCACGCGGGGCTCAAACCCACGAACCATGAGATCATGGCCTGAGCCGAAGTCGGACGCTTAACCGAGCCACTCAGGTGCCCCTCGCATGGTTTCTAAAGGAATCATCTCACTTTTTACAATGAAGGGTCTTTGTTCCACCCCTAGCGTTTTATGAGTAAGAGTACCCGTCTATGATATTTTTCAGCTTCAACACAAATGTTTACATAAGCTCAGGAAGTATACTACTTGCTTTCCCACCAAGTAATTCATTCATGAAATCAGTGGACAAAAAAATAGGAAGAAAAAAACCCCTATAAAGTCAATATTGTTATAATAAAACTGACGCTTCGTATTTATGTGCTGGAAACCTAGTAAATAAGCTCATTTCCCCACCTATTTGCGATACTACCCCAAAGCCGCAAAGATGCAAATGACTGAAAGCAAACTGTGGTGTGCTGATGCTGGATTCACCATGGGCAGCCCACGATGGGGCACTGACACCCTCAAAGTTATGTTCCCACAAGTTTCTTTCTCTTTTGTGGCCGATACGTCATTGCTGATTATCAGCATACCTGACACATCTGTTACCAGGTGGAGGGTTCAGACGGTAGACTATCCTTTTATAGTTTGCCTACGAGAAGCGTTATTCACAAGGTGAACATGCCAGAGGAAAACCCTAAATGTGAGCAAAATCCAAGCACGACTTTAGCGTGATCCATACCATTCCTCCCTCCCTTTACCGAAGTTCATCAAGAGCATCTCTGAAAATAACTACCGCTGTCAGGCAAAGCTAGCCTTTGAGTTGAGACCTAAGCGTGTGGCACTCATGAGTTACACATTAATTCTGAAATCTGAGCCCACCTGAGGCTCAGTATCTATAAAGATACAGAAGTATCCATACTTTTGCCTACAGAAGATAAAGCTCAGTACAAGATACATTTGATTATATAAATTCCTGGACTTTAAGAAAAATGCTTTCTTTCAAACAGCATTCTTATATTATATACATTATTACCTTTCTGTAATTCTGATGTCAGGAAAAAAGCCATTTTATATATTTTGGCACAGAGTATTAATATAATTATTGTTGCTGTAAATGTCTCAATCCACAACAGAATTACCAGTAATATAATTCCATTCATTTTGGGAACATTTCATTAAAAAAATTTAACTTCATTTCATAAAGCAAAATAACAAATTTCTGCTAAAGAGGACCAATATATTCTTTTTTTTTTTTTTTAAATGTTTTTTTTTATTATTTATTTATTTCTAGGAGAGATAGAGACAGCGTGAGCAGGGGAGGGTCAGAGAAAGAGGGAGTCACAGACTGAAACAGGCTCCAGGCTCTGAGCTGGCAGTCAGCACAGAGCCCGACGCGGGGCTCAAACCCACGAACCGTGAGATCATGACCTAAGCGAAAGTCGGACGCTTAACCGACTAAGCCATCCAGGCGCCCCATATTCTTTAAAGTAATGTGATTATCAAAGCAAAAGAGAAACTCTTTGTTCTGTCTGCTAGTCACACTCTGTACGGTCATTAAAATCAGTTGTTAAGGTTTTTCCTTGCGAGTTTCACATCTACTATAGATAAATCTTTTTATAACACATTGCCCAGTGGTGTTCTGTATATGAGGCGGAAGCATTTCCTGACCTCAACAGGCTTATAACAAGATCTGGGAATTGTCCAGGAAAAGAAAATTGGACAATGTAACTTACCAAAAAGAAAATGCATCAAAACTCAGAATCAGAGATTCATATGTGATATTGTGCCTGTTGATTATGCTTCTATACTTCGGCTTCTGACACTGACTTGGTTGTAACTGTTCTGTATTTTTCTATTCAGAATCTGAAGTGACAGAGACCACAGAAGCAATTCTCCACATTCTGGAATCCCCCTATGCTCTCTAACAGGTATACCTCTTTTCTGCAGTTCTCAGAGTTAACATTTCCAGGTAAAAGTGTACATAGGTATAATTAATTAAATGAAAATTAAATATTCGATTCTCATACCACTAACCTCAAAAAATTAACTAAAAGACAAGCTCTAGTGTCTGACAACTTTAAAAGTAAATGATCCTTATTTGGTCTTAGATAAAACTGGCATTGGAACCAAACTCTAAAAAACTCAAGTAGTCAAAGAATTATAGTGTCATTTAGCTGTACTATCAGGATCAAAAACTGTTCTGATGACAAATTTAAAATCTAAGCCAGATACACCCAAAAAGTTTTAGGCAGGTAGGAGTTAATTTGCTAAGATATCCAAAGGAAAAAAATTCAACTTCTTCACTCAAAATGGAAAACGTATTTAAAACCAAAATGTCAAAAAATGCCTTCCTTTTTTTTTTCTTTTCATTTTTTTAGAGAAAGTGAGAGAGAGCGAGCGAGCATACTCGAGTGAGAGGGATAGTGGCAGAGGGAGAGGAAGAGAATCACAAGCAGGCTTCTTTTTGGGTTCCCTCCCAGAACTGTGAGATCATGACCTGAGCCAAAATTAAGAGTTGGATGCTCAACCGACTGAGCCACCAAGGTGCCCCCCAAAATTATTTTTTAATACTATGATTTGAACAGGGACAAACAAAAACAAGACAAGTAATAAAAATTTATTCTCTTCATTAAGATCATAAAGTGGGGCTTCTCCACAATTGGAGAAAATGATGAAAACACAGCAGAGCATACCTTACTTAATGAGAACATGCAGCCCTGACTCAGTGCAAGGCCCCCGTGCCACTGGCTCGGAGGCTGGTTTGTACCATCCCACCCTGTCCCACTGGAGGGAACATGGCTCCTCCTGTCCCCAAGTCCCCATAAAACCAAATGGATGAAAGTTTTTTTTTTTTTTAAAGAACTATTTGAAATGTTTGTTTATTTGAGAGCGAGAGAGCATGAGCGAGTCGGGGTGGGGCAGAGAGAGAGGGAGAGAATCCCAAGCAGGCTCCATGCTGCCAGCACAGAGCCTAACTCAGGGCTTGATCTAACGAACTATGAGCATGACCTGAGCTGCAACCAAGGGTCAGATGCAGATGCTTACTGGATTGAACCTCCCAGGCTCCCCTGTATGGAGGTTTTAAAATATAATTCTACTCTGTTAGTTTTATGTTACTGTATAACAAATTACCTTAAACACAATGGCTGAAAACAACACCCATTTATTATCCCACAACCCTGCAGTCAGGAGTCTAGGGAGGCACCGTTGGGCCAGGTTCAGGGTCTCACAAGGCTGAGATCAAGATGCCTCGCAGGCTGGGCTCTTATCCAAAGGCTCTGGGGAGGAGTCCCCTTCCAAGCTCTTCCCAGTGGTTGGCAGAAGGTAGTACCTTGCAGTTGTAGGAATGACTTTTCTGCTGTCAACTGAGGGGGTCGGGAGGGCCGCCCGCAGCTCCTCCTTCCTTCCCCTATGATCTCCTCCATCTTCAAAGCCACAACTGCACAGGAATGCCTTCTCATGCTTCCTATCTCCTTGACTGCCCTTCTGCCTTCCGCCAAAGGAGGGTCAGGTTCACTTGGATAACCCAGGATAATCTCCCTATTTTAAGGTCAACTGTGATATAGAATATAACTTAATCACAGAGGTCAGATCTCATCATATTCACAGGCTCCTGGGATTAAGGTGGGACATCTATAGGGCAGCCATTTAAATGTGTTTGCCTACCAAAAAAAAAAAGAAAAAAAAAATCAAGGCAAACAAAACAAAATAACAAAAGCCAAATGGTTTTGTGAACCTGTCCAAATGCGAACTATATTCTAAATTGCTCGCACGTGGGTAAGTAATATACACATATGGTATGAAATAGACAGAAAAGAGGCAGAAAAAAGTTAAGACTTGCTTCCAGTGCTGTCCCTGAGCCCTAGCTCCATTCCCTAGGTCTAACAACTGTCTGCGAGTTTTTGTCTCTTCTCAGTGTTATCCATACTTATTAAAGCACATATATTTGGGAAGATTGGCTATCTGTTCCTGAGAAACTGACAGCAGTCCCTTGTTAAATCACCTGTGAGTCACTCAGGCTTTTCTGGAGGGGGCTGGGGGCTGGGGTGGAAGTTATTCTGTGACAGTTTAAATTTTCTAATTATCTGAGGTGAGTACTGATCATTTCTGTTTTCCTTGAAGAATCATCCTTTCTTGCAGGTTCTCAAATTAATTTCTACAGGATTAAGCAAAAACAGTTTATGATTCTTATTCTTTTCTGTTTCTACCATTTCCCTATGCTTATTTCTCATTTATGCTATCTTCCCCACCCACTTTCTAATTTTATTAGGTTAGCTAAAGATTTGCCTATTTATTTTAAAGAACTAGCTCTTTTTATTAGTCTGATCAATTTTCCTTTTTCCAGTCCATTAACTTTTATCTTTATTCCTACCTTCTGCTATTTAAAGTTTGTTTTGTTGATCATTTCTCTAACTTTAAAAAATTTTGTTTAATGTTTATTTATTCTTGAGAGAGAGACAGAGTATGAGCGGGGGAGGAGCAGAGAGAGAGACACACACACACAGAATCTGAAGCAGGCTTCAGGCTCCGAGCTTTCAGCGTAGAGTCCGACATGGGGCTCGAACTCACGAACCATGAGGTCATGACCTGAGCTGAAGTCGGATGTTAAACCACTGAGCCACCCAGGCACCGCTCTCTAACTTTTTGAGTTTGTTATTTATTTTCTTTCTTTCTTCAGTAAAACAGGTGCTTCTGAATTCTGCTTTCCCTCTCTCCATTGTGTTTTCATTGTGCTTTTCCCCCTAGATTTTTCTATAACCTCTTTGGTTTCCTGTGAGTTGTTTAAATAAAAAATTTTTAAATGTTCAAATGATAAATTAGAACATTCTTAAATTTTAGTTTCATTGCAATAAGATTAGAAAATATACTGTTTGCCTTCCTTTTGCCTTTTGAAATTCATTCAATTTCTTTTATGATCTATTTTTGTGAATGTTTTATTCAGCATTTAAGAAGGTCTATTCTCGGAGCGCCTGGGTGGCTCAGTCGGTTATGTGTCTGACTTCGGCTCAGGTCATGATCTCACGGTTCATGGGTTCGAGCCCCACGATGGGCTCTCTGCTGACAGCTAGCTCAGAGCCTGGAGCCTGCTTCAGACTCTGTGTGTCCTTCTTTCTCTGACCCTCCCCTGTGCATGCTGTCTTTCTCTCTCTCAGAAAAAAAAAAAATTAAAAAATTTAAAAAAAGGTCTATTCTTACCTTTCAGAAGGCAAAGTGACAAATACCAAATATTTGCTGTATTCATTACTTTTATTTGGGTTCTCTTTTTCTGATCTCTTCCCTACCTGATCTCCTATGCTAAGAGAAGTGAATTAATATTTTCCTACCACCACCATGTAAGTATTTCTCTACATATTTCCTGTAGTTTTTCCTCATAGATGGTAGTAGCATATTGCTATTATGAATCATCCTTCTTTGCCTTATTTAAAGCTTCTTCCTCCAAATCCAATCATGTCGGATATTAAGGATGCAATCCTACTTTATTGTTTGTGTTTTCCTGGTAAGCTTCTGCCCGTGGTTTCAATCTTGTCCGTGTGATTCTGCACTCATCCCATTACTCTGCTTCCTCTTTCTGCCTAACTAAGGCCAAGGAAGCTCTTGTCGCCAGCCCCCACCCAGGCTCCTGTTAGTCTCAACGGGGCACTGTTGGTGTGTCTGAGATGTGCGGCTGTGGATATCTTTCTTCAACTGGCTTCGTCTGTTCCTCATTGCATAACTGTGGTTTGGGGTTGCACGTCTCCTCGTATCTTTAAAGACGGGGCTCATGTTTTTTCTTTCTGCTCTCCTAGTGTAGGTGCATGCTTTGTGAGAGAGGAGGAAGATAATGCCATATGTGCTCTGCCATTTTATAGTTAGAATCTAGAACTTGTTTTTTGCCAGTTCTCCTCCACGACCCACTCCTTACATCACGCTCTTTGGCCAAAGGCTATGCTGTGCTCTGTGCTGCAGATGTTCTCGATAACAGTTTGTTCTGATCCTTCGTACCCTGAATGAGGAAGGCAGTTTCTGATGTGGCTCTTTGAAATTTGCTCATGTAGTTTCTAGACTATTTTGCACTGTCTATATCTACCTCCCCCAGAAGCTTCTGGAAATCCTACTCTTGTCTCTGATTCATGTCTCTTCAGTTCACAGTTTAGTCTGCCTACAAGTATATTTTTACCAGCCAATTGAAAACTGATACTAA
Source organism: Proteles cristata cristata (assembly GCA_017311185.1). Lineage (NCBI taxonomy): Eukaryota > Metazoa > Chordata > Mammalia > Carnivora > Hyaenidae > Proteles > Proteles cristata. The sequence goes on along the minus strand of JAESUZ010005116.1, from coordinate 539,289 downwards.
AGAAGACAAACCAATGGCTGGGCCACATCATGTGAACAATTCAGTGCTCCGCGTACTGTGGGCAAAGCCAACTCCTGGCTATTGGCGAGGCACACCAAGAATGCCTCAGGAACTCATAATTTAGCAGGGAGAAAAGAAAAAAATACTGCTTCTATGTTGTTTTGCTAAATGCACATTTCCATGTAGTCTCCTCCAATGTCATGTTATGTCACCTGCATTCCCCATGTTTCTTTGGCCCTTCCTGTACCCCGTCAACTTTCTTAAACAATTAGAGGTAAACTGTCTTTCCTGTTCAGGGTCTGGACACTCTTGACATGGGCATAAAACTGCTGTCGTTCATCAGCCCTTGCCTTGCTTGCATGGCCAAAATAGTAATAAGAGTTGAACTCACAGGGCAGTTGTATAAATTGGGATTCCTTGGCTACAAAGAATAGAGACTCACTCAAGTTATCCCCAGTAAGTGTGTGGTTGTGTGTGGGAGAAAGGAGTATCAGAGGGGGCATTCCCATAGGCTTCCCATGAAAATAAGGAACAAGGTACGCCATGTGGCTAGGCCTCATGGGAATTCATGGAAAGCAGCTGAACTAGGCCTCATGCAAAGTATAGGAGCATGGATGGAGAATTTCAAGTTAAGATTTCAAGTTGTCCGGAATTAGATAGATGGGTAAAATTTTGCTTAGTTCCTTATGCCTCTGGCAGTGGTAATCTGTTGATCATCCTCTTCCCCTGCAGACATGAAGTAAAATCACTGTAGGCCCATGCACACACTTTTTGAAAATTTCATGACTTAGCTCTTACTTATTTATCAGCCTTTCTTACTCAAGACTTCTACTGACTCATCTTTGTCTACCTTTTTTTCTGGCTAAGTGTTTGACTTCTGGTCCTATCAAAAATAATTCTCTCTACCTCAAATTTAAAATTTCCTAAAAGAGAGGATCTGATCAGTCCGTTATGTCACCATCATGAGTTGGATATAAAGTACCTGTACCAGGTCATTTAATGGGTCAGACTCCAAAAAAGCATGATTGCTTTAGGTCAAATGCAGATGGTAAGGTCAAGCAATATAGGTCATGGCCACCTAGAGTTCTGCCCTGAGTTGATATCCTCAGGAGGGCAGGGTGTAAGTAGGATCCCTTAGGGAAAAAAGGACTGTGGATATACAGATATTCCTAGATTTGGCCTGACTAGTACAGTGGTTAAGCTTTCCTTGGTTCTGATTGCCAACAGCATGCATTTTACCCCAGGTTTTCTGTGATTCCAAGAGGGACTAGCTGCGTAAAACTGAGAGGTATTTTATCACATTTCAAGCTTTTCCAGTGTATTTAAATCCAATCACTATCAAGATACAAGTCCCTATGCTATACCACCAAAGGCAAATTTAATCCAGCCAGCTAGAAGTTCCTTGGAAAGAGTTTTATCAAATAGCACCTACTGCTAGTTTTCCAAGGGGTCAAAGTGACTGATCAACCTGCTTCTGTGAGGATGCACCCACTCACCGTGGCTAGGTAACGGTGTGCCTAGCAGAAATTGGGGCTTACTTATAATAACATTTCTGCCATCTAAGAGCACATAGGCAAAAAGCTTTTTTCACTTCACTTATGACAATTTAGACCTGAATTTCACTTTGCTTATCACAGTCCCTGTGAGAATATGTTTTACTATCATGTTATAGACTGGAAAAGGAAACAACTGCAGAAGACAACAATACCGCATTTCAGGTTAGAGGTGCAGTGGATTCAGAGTAAACTGCTATATCTTTAGACTTTCACTCACAGCGCAGCTGTAAACGTCAGCCTGGCCGAGCACCTGAGCTGAGACAGTACGTACCCGGTTAGGTGCAGACATCTGCTTGCCCGAGCCTCGCCGTATGCCACTGGACTAAAGAGGAGGCAATCATCCACAGGGCAGAATGTACTGCTTTAAAGCTCCTGTTGGGGGGGAGGCAGGGCACATGTCCAACCTGTCCCTGTGTCTGTGCTATTTGACTAATTCTTGCAAAATTATAAACTCTACCCATCGTAAGAATAACCTCAGTTTTGTTGAGAGTACTCAACTGAAGATATATCCATCAAACAGAGAGATACACATTTAGGTAAATTCCTTACACAACAAACATCTTAATGAAGCTTTTCATTAAAAAATACTTTCAATTGCCCGATAATGACTTATATTTTAAAGGCACACTGTTGATGTGGATAACAAGAAACCATGCAGAAAATGCATTCTACAAGGAGCATTGTTCATGTCAGTCAGACACATCCATGCTTGCTTCTTCCAGCAGCCACCTGGTTCTCAATCAAGAAGTTACTGGGCACTTACAATACTGCTGTGCTGGAAGTACACGGACATTCAGCATAGGGAGATGAACTTACCTTCTACCTTCCCTCAAGGGAGGGAATCTTGAAGGTCTAGCAAGGCAAGGAGACTAATACGTAATAAGAAAAGAATGTAAGAGTAGCTCTCATGGGTGAATCTATTGGCCAAAGATTCGGAGAGGTATGTTCTGCCTTCAGTATGTCCTATCAGAGATGGGCACATCTTCTGACACGCTTTGCAGGTCTCCCTAAAGTGTTTACCATGGGAGATCCTCTGACATCTGTTATCAGATCCATAAAAAAGAAGAGCTATTTCTCAGTTTTAATGTGATGGTTATTTTGCATCTCAGGGTGTTAAGTCTGACCATTTGTGAATGTTAAATTAGGCAAGAAGGGAATGGCGATCAAGGTCTTCACCAACTCTGCTTTGCAACGGCGATGCCATTAGCAGGTGGAAACAAGCAGCTTGTAGGAGTGTGACTCTTTGAAATGAATAGTCATTCATTCTGTGCCAGGCAGAGGGGGAGTGATGGTTATCTTATGTGGAGAAGAAGAAACAATTATAACCTTCAAATCCTTTCTCCTACCCCAAGCATCTTCAATCTCCTCACTCCTTTACAAACCTCCTAACGTTGTGATCTACTCAAGTTGCCTGGTCACTTATGGCAGCAAACATACATGGAAGAAAAATAAGAAAAGAAATGAATGGGGATGCAATTAGGTCCTTGGTATTAACTTGAAAGAAAACTAACATCTTCTTTTAATGCGATGGGAGCTTCTGCAATAGTTAAATCACAGAATCCTGATGATTTAAAGTAAGTTATTTTTCAAAATTTTATTTATTTATTTTGAGAGAGAGATAGCATGTGAACTGGAGACAGGGAGAGAGAGAAGGAGGGAGAGAATCTCAAGTAGGTTCCACATCGTCAGTACAGAGCCTGTGAGATCATGACCTGAGCCAAAACCCGGAGTCAGATGCTTAACCTACTGAGCCACCCAGGTGTCCCCAGAAGTTCGTTGTTTGATCATGCAAAGTTTAGGTGGCAGAAGGGTAGGGCTGGGGCCTCTGAAGTATGTAATCATTAGGAACTCTGACTGATGGAGATTTTATCATCTTCAACAGGTGGTTTTCATAGTCCCTTCAGGTGCCAATATCCAGCTAGCACAAGCGGTAGAGAGGGTGCATGAAGGCTCTATGGGAGATTTCTTTTAAGCAGATAGACCAAAGGAGGGAATGCACATCACCTGTACTCTCCTTCCTTTGCCCAGACACAGTCACATAGCTACACCTAACTGCAGAGAAGGCTAGGAAATGTAGTCCAAGCTGTCTTCGCAGGAAAAGGAAAATAGCTTTGGTGAACAATCAGCCAATCACTGCCACAGTGTCTTTCCCAGATTATTATATTTCATCTGCAAATATACCCAGCTCTTGCATCCTAGGGATGTGAATTTAACCGGTATATTTATTACAATAAAATTCTACTACTTAACAAATTTGCCTGCCAATGAAACTTACTATAAAATTAATTGCCCATAAAAGGTAAATTGTCATTGCACTTACACACTGGCTTACTCAAATGTGAGTTCAACAGCATAAAAATATCTTTTATTGGGGTGCCTGGGTGGTTCAGTCAGTTTGCATCCAACTTCAGGTCAGTTCAAGATCTCGTGGTTTGTGGGTTCGAGCCCTGCATCAGGCTCCACACTTTCTGCTCCTCCTCCACTTGCTTGCATGCTCTCTCTCTCTTTCAAAATAAATAAGCTTTATAAAATTTTTATTTACTTTACATAAATAAATATAAATATTTATAAGTAAATAAGTATTTTAAATCTCTTCATTTACATTATATCAAATAGTGGTACTGTCTCTCTTTGGATTTCTTACTTGTCAAACTTAATAATTCCAAAACCCTACATTTCTAAGACCAAATTTGTTATCTTCCCTTCTGTATCTCCTCTTGACTTTTTCATCTTAGAAAAAGACCTCTGGACAAACAATTATTTTAAGCCAGATCCTAGGAAGTAACCCATAAATCTTACTTACAAATTCCCATTCAATTTAACAGTAGGGTTTTTTTTAAACTTTTTAAATGTTTATTTACTGTTGAGAGAGAGAGAGAGAGAGAGAGAGAGAGAGAGAGAGAGAACGAGAGAGAGAAGGAGAGGGAGACACAAAATCTGAAGCAGGCTCCAGGCTGTCAGCACAAAGCCTAATGTGGGGCTTGAACCCATGAACGTGAGATCATGACCTGAGCTGAAGTTGGACACTTAACCGAATGAGCCACCCAGGTGCTCCAATCAGCAGGTTTAACTTTCAAAGTATATCACTGCTTTCTTCTACTTTCCCCTAATCCAAGCCAATCCACTTTTCACCTGGATCTCCACCTCTTCCTTCACAGTAGCTCCCTACTTTCACATTTTCTCAACTGTTCTTTCTCAATAAGTCAGACAATCTTTTGAAAATTCTTCAAAAGATTTGGACTGTACTCAGGTTCAGATCCAAAATCCCAACCAGAGGTTTTGAGGCCCTGCAAGAATCTGGTCTCTGGCTTCATCTCCAACCTCATGTGCCAGCACTTATTTTGCTCCATCTGTACCAGCCTTTCAAATCCTTGAAAAGGGCATATACTTTTCTGTGTAAGGGCCTTATCACATAGTATTTCCTATGCCCAGAAAAATTGTTTTAAGTCATAATATATATTTTCCTTTTACCATGAAATATATATTCTTTTTTTAAAATTTATTTTAATGTTTGTTTGTTTATTTATTTAATTTGAGAGAGACAGAGCATGAGCAGGGGAGGGGCAGAGAGAGAGAGAGACACACAGAATCTGAAACAGGCTCCAGGCTCTGAACTGTCAGCACAGAGCCCGATGCAAGGCTCGAACCCACGAACTGTAAGATCATGATCTGAACTGAAGTTGGACACTTAACCAGCTGAGCCACCCAGGTGCCCTGAAATATATTTTCATATAAAAGAATGTAATTGAGGGGCATCTGGGTGGCTCAGTCGGTGAAGCGTCCAACTTCAGCTCAGGTCATGATCTTATGGTTCATGGGTTTAAGCCCGCATTGGGCTCTGTGCTGACACCTAGCTCAGAGCCTGGAGCCTGTTTCGGATTCTGTGTCCCCCTCTCTCTCTGACTCTCCCCTGCTCATGCTGTCTCTCTCTTTCTCAGAAATAAATAAGAACATTAAAAAAATTTAAAAAAGGGGATCCTGGGTGGCTCAGTCGGTTAAGCGTCTGACTTCTGCTCAGGTCATGATCTTGCGGTTCGTGGGCTCGACCTCCGCATCGGGCTCTGTGCTGACAGCTAGCTCAGAGCCTGGAGCCTGTTTCGGATTCTGCGTCTCCCTCTCTCTCTGACCCTTCCCTGCTCACACTGTCTCTATCTCTCTGTCAAAAATAAATAAAACATTAAAAAAAAAAAGAAAAAACCTTACAAAAGAAAATTTAAAAAAAAAGGAAGAAAAAAAGAATGTAATTGATACATATGACTCCCACTTACTCAAGCACTAAGGCTAAGATAGGTAATATCTCAACTGTTTTACTCTGGGAAGAAGAGGTATATGGAGAGGATGGGTTTTCCTGCTAGGTCACTTATTGACAGAATAGCCTTTGTCTTTGGCTTCTGCATAATACCTGTTAAAACCCAAGATCTAGGCCACCAAGGATTGGCAAATGCCTAAAGAACAAAATAGAAGTTTAGAATTTGCTGATATCTCAGGATTCAAGTTTTCACAGAATTTCTGGCTCCTAGGTTTTTTTTTTTACTCTCCCACTAACTCAGCCCACATTTAAAAATATTTTTTTATTTTTTAATTTTTTAAAATGTTTTATTTATTTCTAGGAGAGAGAGAGACAGCGTGAGCAGGGGAGGGTCAGAGAGAGAGGGAGTCACAGACTGAAACAGGCTCCAGGCTCTGAGCTGGCAGTCAGCACAGAGCCCGACGTGGGGCTGAACCCACGAACCGCGAGATCATGACCTAAGCGAAAGTCGGACGCTTAACTGACTAAGCCACCCAGGCGCCCCTAAAAATATTTTTTAATTACTATATCCAGAAGTTTCAGATGTTCTGTACCAGAAGGGTTTATACTGACATCTGGCCCACCATTTTGCCAGAAGTGAAAGACCTTGTATGGCATACTTTACCAATCCTCTTCAGCTGGCTAGGTTCTATTCACCTTTTAGAGTTTCAGCGTAAAATGTCACTCTGAAAAGTCTTCCCCAGTCTAAATTAGTTTCCTTTCTCTCTTGTATCAATCAAACTTCTCTTTCCCTTTGTAACCTTAATAACAATTTTGATTATATATCATTTTTGTGTTACCTGTCCCTTCCGTTATCCTGTAGGCATCAGGAGGATAGGAATCCTGTGTGATGTAATTATTACTGAGCAGAATGCCTAGCGGGGTACTAGGACACAGTAGGTGCACAAGAAACTTTAGATGCTTATTAAACAAAAGAATGAATAGATGCAATTAAATGTAATCACACTGAGTCAGAGTGTCTTAAATCCTGTAAGTGACTGATAAATACTGGCAATAGTAAACAGTTTATAAACAGTGACTGCCTTCAAAAACTATGCAGTATAGGACAAGTGCAATACAAAAAATGGTGGGTATAAGAGAGGGAGTAAAGCACAGACTCCGGCTGCCTGGATTTGGGTTTTGGCTCAGCCCCTTATGAGTCAAGTGGTCCTAGTTAGAGACTTAAACATTTTGTGCCTGTTTTCTGATCAGTACACTCAGGTCAATAAGGGTGTTTCGTGACGTTAAAATAATGATCAATACTCTGGTTTCTCTTCAGATCGTATAAATCTTTCGCCTTTTACTAAAATAATGATTAGATGATAGACATGCCAGGCATCTAATGGAAGCAAGATATGCTGTGGCTATTGCTGGTATGAATTTAATATTAATCAGTGGTGCCTTCACACAAAAACAGCAAGTTACACAGAATCTGAAGGGAGAAATAGGTAGGAACAGCAAGCTGTAGAAAGGCACTTGGGCTGCAGATGCACCAGCAAGATGCAGGAGCACCCAGAGACATCCCTGAGAGAGGCAGGGAGGAGCTGGCTGCAAGAGTGCCCGTGGCCAGCACGGGTGCCCACGGCCAGCACACACACATCAGTGACACGGCAGTCAGGAGAGCAGAGAGCCCGGGAGGGGCCTGCCCTGGCTCTTTGCAACCTGCACAAAGCACTTAGTTCACTTGATCCATCACCAACTCTCTGTGGAGAGGATGTCTTTGGACCTTACTTCGGGCTCAATTCATCAAAAATACCTGCAAACATCAGCCAAACAGGCGAGATTAAGTTCTGCTCCTGAAAGCGGCGCACATCTCTGGGCACTAACGGCAAATTCTGTCTAACGCAGCAGTTTCCCTGAGAAATGAAATACTCTGCTCGTGGATCCTGTTTTTCAAAAACCAAAATAATAGATCTTTCCCATGTTTGGGGTCTTCCTTCTCTTTTTCAACTGCATTTTTCTCTAAATACTGAGGACATGTTACATAGTATTTTTGCTTGCATCAACTCTGCATGGCCCAGATTGGACCCGTGAAAAACAATTATTAGAGCTTGGATCCTGTAATACCATGCTGACTACAGATCTGATTATTTTATAAGAAATTTTTATTACCCTTTTCTCTAGACATAAAACTAGTTCTTTTTGGTCATCCTGAGACCATCTATCCATGGTCCTCCATGAAAAATTTACATTAAGATGAGTTTAACTGCATCACTTGTATACTAAGAGTCTAAAGTTTTGTCTGTTGGGATAAAATGACTCCAGCTGAACCCTGAGATGAATCAAAACAAACACAGATTAACTAGGCCCAAGGAGCTTCCTGCCTATGTTTTCTCCTAGAAGTTTTAAGGTTTCCGGTCTTATGTTCAAGCCTTTAATTCATTTTTAGTTAATTCTGTGGACAGCATAAAACGGTGGTGGAGTTTCATTCTTTTGCATGTGGTTCTCCAGTCTTCTCATCACCATTTACTGAAGAGACTGTTGTTTCTTGTAGTTTGCAATATACAGATCTTTCACCTCCTTGGTTAAATTTGCTCCAGGATACTCTTTTTGATGAAACTGAGATTTTTTTTTTCTTTCTTTTTTTAATGTTTTATTTATTTCTGAGAGAGAGAGAGAGATGGTGTGAGCAGGGGAGTGTCAGAGATAGGGAGATATAGAATCTGAAACAGGCTCCAGGCTCTGAGCTAGATGTCAGCACATACCCCGATGCGGGGCTTGAATCCACGAACCGCGAGATCATGACCTGAACGGAAGTCGGACGCTTAACCAACTGAGCCACCCGGGCGCCCCAGCGGGGACTGTTTTCTTAATTTCTCCTTCTGATAGTTCATTATTAATGTATAGAAGCACAACAGACTTTCGCATATTGATTTTGTATCCTGCAACTTAACTAAATTTATTAGTTTTAACAGTTTTGATGTAGTATTTAAGTTTTTCTCAATATAATGTCATGTCACCTAGAAATAGTGACGATTTTACTTCTTCCTTTCCAGTTAGGATGCCTTTCATTTTTTTTTCTTATGCAATGACTCTGGCTAAGACTTCTTTTTTGTCTGTTTATTTATTTTTGAGAGAGAGAGACAGAGACAGAGAGAGACAGAGAGAGAGAGAGAGAGAGCGCCTCCGTGTGCCTGCAGGCACACGTGAGTGGGGGAGGGGGAGAGAGCAAGACAGGGACAGAGGATCTGAAGTGGCCTCTGCACTGACAGCAGAGAGCCCAATGCAGGACTTGAACTCACAAATAGCAAGATCATGACCTAAGCCAAAATTGGACACTTAACTGAATGAGCCACTCATCCGCCCTTCTGGCTAAGACTTCTAATACTACATTGAAAAAAAAAGTGGCAAGAATGGGCATCCTTGCCTCGTTTCTGATTTTAGAGGAAATGCTTTCAGCTTTTCACCACTGGGTATGTTACAATGTAGAACACTTAAAAATTTTAAGCTTCCTCTCAACTCTGGAAACCCAATTCTCTGCTGAATGATAAAATCAGTATCCCAAGATGGATTTTCTTTGTAATCAGAGTATCTCTACTCAAATTTTATTAAGAGTTCATAAGCAACTGTTGTGTCTGGTATCAGGGAACCTAAACCAATCTTGGCTCTACTCACTCAGTTTCATTGTGAAAAATATTTTTTAATTGAAAATGCAGCTAATAAAAAATTTAATTGAAAATGCAATATCAGTTCATAATAGAAATTGTATAAAAGGCTTTTATCAAATAAAAGTTATTAATAAATGTAAGCAAATATTATTAAAATGGCAAGGAAGTATCCTTTCCACCCCACATTCTCAGAAACGAAGTTCATTTATAAACCTATATATATGTAAACATAAATTTACCAAGCACATGGGTGGTAGATTGTTACAGGAATGGCTCCCATTCAATCGTGTCTCTTGGTATCCATTTCCCATGTGTAGTCCCTTTTAACATTGACTCTCCATATGATTTGCTTTGGTCAATGTGCCCTTGTAACTGGGACACAAGCAGAGGTTTGATGTGTGCCTGTGCACTGACCTTGCTTTTTGGAAACCTGGGACCATAATACTTTGAAGAAGCTCACAGTAAGAAGCAGGTGGAAAGAGAGATCCTATTCAAATCTGTCCCACCTGCTGAATGAATGAATCCAGAGATATAGAAGAAGAAGAACCACCCAGCCAATTCTCAGAATCATGAGAAATATTGTTGATATAGATCAGTGAGTTTTGGGGCTGTTTGTCATGCATCAATAGACAAATGACACAGTGTGCAAGCATAAATATGCAGATACACTATTAACATCCCTTGAATTTGGTTTATGAATAAAATATAATTGATAATTATGAAATATACAAAGAAAATATAAAATATGACTAGAATTTCATATATAAATAAGGAACAGACTAGTTTGTCATTTGAGATCTATATTAGCAGTCTTGATCATAAACTTTAATTTGATGCTTTTCCTTGTTTAAAAAGACTGTGGCATATACATCTTAGACAGTTCTTTCAACAGTTGTTTTTACTATAGACAACCAACAAGTTAATGCAAACGAGACTAGATGAAACTTGAAAAGGCTTTTAGCAGTCTAAAAATCATTAAATAATGATCTGTAAAATCTAATAATTGAAGATATGCAAAGGCATCTGGTTACCAGAGCATCAAGGAAGAAAGCTGACCTTCCATCCAAGTCTTAAAGGTCTATAAAGGTGGAAAACTCACAAAGTCCTATTTCACGACCCTTATAGTATATACAATATGCTAGACACCTTTCTGAAAGCAAAATTCAGATGGAAAAAACCTCGGCTATTTCACTTTTCTGTAGAAAGAAACCTGGAGGGGGTGCCTGGGTGGCCAAATCAGTTAAGCATCTGACTCTTAACTTTGACTCCGGTCATGATCTCAGGGTTGTGAGATGCAGCCTCGGGCCAAGGCTCTACACTGGGTGTGGAGACTGCTTACACTGGGTGTGGAGACTGCTTAGGATTCTTTTTCTCTCCCTCTGCCTCTGCCCCTCCCTCACTCGCTCTCTAAAAAAACAAAACAAAGCAAAAACCCTGGAACACTATTCAATGTAATACCTGAGAATTTTTCTGTTTATTTCCGGATGTATTTTTAAAAAGGATTTAAAGCCCAATATTCTTCATCTTAAATGTACAGGATTTGTTAACTAAATAAATATTTAATGAATGACTCTTTGATCCAACTACTATGGGAGGCATTGGATGAAGCACAAGGCACCTAGAGGAAGAGTCAAAGCCTTGAAGACTCACAATAAGAGAAAATGACTCAAAACAAATATAGAAGTGGAGTGCCTGTGTGGCTCAGTTGGTTGAATGTCTGACTACTGATTTTGGTTCAGGTCATGGTTTCATGGTCATGGGATTGAACCCTGAGTCAGGCTCCATGCCAAGTGTGTCCCCCTTTCTCTCTCTGCCCTCCCTCCACTCCTGTATGCACATATGCGTGCACACACACACTTTCTCTCTCAAAATAATAATAAACTTAAAAAAAAGAAAGTAAATATAATAATAATGGCTAATATATTTTGTATACTAATTATGCACAGCATGGTGGGAATGTAAACTGGTGCAGCCCCTCTGGAAAACAGTGTGGAGGTTCCTCAAAAAATTAACAATAGAACTCCCCTATGACCCAGCAATAGCACTGCTAGGAATTTACCCAAGGGATACAGGAGTGCTGATGCATAGGGGCACATGTACCCCAATGTTCATAGCAGCACTCTCAACAATAGCCAAATTATGGAAAGAGCCTAAGTGGTTCAAGAAGATGTGGTTTATCTATACAACGGAATACTACATGGCAATGAGAAAGAATGAAATCTGGCCACGTGTAGCAACATGGATGGACTTTGAGGGTGTTATGCTGAGCGAAATAAGTCAGGCAGAGAAGGACAGATACCATATGTTTGCACGTATAGGAGGAATAGGAGGAACTTAACGGAGGACCATGGGGGAGAAGAAGGGGAAAAATAGTTGGGGAGAGGGAGGGAAGCAAACCATGAGAGACTCTTGAATGCTGTGAACAAACTGAGGGCTGATGGGGGTGGGGAGAGGGGAAGGGGGGTGATGGGCATGGAGGAGGGCACTTGTTGGGATGAGCACTGGGTATTATACGGAAACCAACTTGACAATAAACTATTTAAGAAAAAAATAAAGTAGTTTTCAATGAGTCTCAAAAAAAAAAAAAACCTATGCATAGCACTGTGCTAAATTTCTTAGTTAACCTTTGGACAATGTGGGGGGTTGGGGCACTGACCTCCCACACAGTAAAAAAGCCACATGTAACTTTTGACTCTCCCCAAACTTAACTACTAGTAGTTTGCTGGTGCCTGGAAGCCTTACCAATAACATCAACAATTGATTAACACACTCTTTTATGTCACATGTATTATATACTATATTCTTATAATACAGTGAGCTGGAGTAAAAGAGTTATTAAGAAAATCATAAGAGAAAATACATTTACAGTACTTTATTTGTCAAAAAAGAAATCCATGTTTAAGTAGATCCACACAGTTCAACTCTGTTTCTCAAGGTTCAAGTGTATATATTATCCCACTTAATCTTCACAGTAATCCTATTACACAGATAATATTATCCTTGTTTTACAGAGCAGATAACTGAGGTACAGGGAGTATAATAACTTGCCAGAGATCACAGAGGTAATAAAATACAGGAGAAGCCAAGATTTGAACTCCAACAACATGGCTTCAGAAAACCACATTCTTCACTACAATTGTGTTGCTTTAGTGCAGGAATTACCAGACTTAGAATAAATAGCTGCATAGGTTCCCAGAGGGGGTGAAGTATGATTTGCATCTTAAAGGGTAAATAGGGGTTTGCTTGATCCCGTAACTGCAAATGGAATTGATAACTAATTTAGCAGTGAGTCACGCATATACTAAGCTTTGATAATTCTTACATCTTTGTGCCGTAGGTATTAGCTTCACTTTACAATGAGAAAACTACTCAAGGAGATTAAGTAAATTTCTCAGGATCACTCAGTCAGTAAGAAGTGGAGTCACAGTTAAACACTAGACTTGTCTGCCTCTAAAGCCTCAGCCTTTTCCAGGCACTCCCCAGAAGGAAAGCACTTCAGGAGGAAGGGACAAGATGTGACAAGGCCAGGAAGGGGTGTGGTGCATTGGTTCGAAAGAAGGGGCTGTCTGCCAAACTGGGGGGGGTGGGGGGTGGGGTGCGGCATTTTATCCTGCAGGTAACAGGAGCCAGCAGTGTCCTGGGAAGTGAGGAGTGACAAGTTCCAGGCAGACAACTCGGGAGGTGGCGAATCCAGGAAACTGGAGAAGACAGAAACTAAAGCCAGAGAGAGACCTGTTACTCTGAGGTGGCTGTAATGGTCCAGGTAAGTGAAGCTGGGGGCTTGAGACTAGGAATCCTGAAGGGGCTGACAAGCTCCTGCTATGCCAGACAATTTTCTTAGAATTTGCCCCCCTCAAGGCAATGTCTGCAATCTGACTTCTTAAACACTGGCTGTCTTAAAATATGGGGAAATGTTTTACAATAAAAAATTTTATGTAAATGATTTCAGAAAATAAACTAAGCTCCTATGTCCTATGTTGTGTTCATAGTCTGCTGTTGCTTAAAATAATCCGTTTTATTATGATAGAAGATAAACCTTCTTCTATCACTGGACATCCTGTTAAGACATAACTTCCTTGCACAACTCACTGTGTCTCTTTTAGGAAAGGAAGAGAAACGGGGGGGTTGTGGTTTGTATAAGATGTGATATAACATCGAGGCGGGACTATAAGGAAGTTAATGCAGGAAGACTACAGCTGAAGCATAGCAGCACAACTCTGCAACAACCTCATATAAGGTAACTTAGAACCTCTAGCAAGCTAACACGCATGCCAGGGGAAATGGCTTGCCAACCACGTGGCCTGATGGAAGTGGAGTGTGGACTGTGAAGAAAAAGGAAATCTCGATAATCTGAGATTTTACGATAGCATGGGAGAACTTGGGTATGCTGACAGACATAGAAACTGTCATGTATTACCAGATGCTGGAGATCAGGTAAGGGGTTGCCTGATTAAGATCCATGTTCAGAAGAGAGTATTTTCAGAGACAGTGGAGAGAAGTTGACACTTTGTTGATTATGAAAAAGACACTATTATGGACTGAACTGTATGCCCCTCAAATTCACTTGTTGGAGCACTAACTCCCAGTACTGGTTTCCTTATGAGAAGAGATTAGGACACAGACAATACAGACAAAGGGATGACCATGTGAGGACACAGTGAGAGGGAGGCCATCTATAAGACAAGGAGAGAAGTGTCAGAAGAAACCAAACCTGCCAACACCTTCATCTTGGACTTCCAGCCTCCCCAACTGTGAGAAAGTAAATTTCTGCTGTTTAAGCCATACAGTCTGTGGTATTTCATCATGGCCTCCCTGGCAAACCAGTACAGACAGGAGACTGGGGGCAGACATGAGACCCAGAAGAAAAACATTGCCTATTTAGGAACCAACCTAGGAAGAAGCTTCAACATGTAGTGAGGGCTAGTGGGAAGCACGGTGATCTTGAGGGTAAGAGATACTGGAGGATAACACCGTGTGTGGGAAAGAGAATGAAACGCTGTAGAGAACACACTGATACCTTGCCAAACTGGGTACTGAGGCTTCTACCCTAAACCACTTCACACGAAATTTTACCACCTCTTCATGTAATTTGTGCTCCAAGATTCCCTCACATAATAACAGCAATAATAATAATAATAATAATAATAATAATGATAGTAATAGCAGTGGCATAATAATAAATGATGAGTATCTGAAAGACACCATGTCAACTACATACTGTAGTCATTTGGCCAGGAAGTGGTACACCCAGGGAAAAGGTTAGACACTGCAGAGTCCAGAAATCACTCTCTATCTATCGCAGGTGGTACCAATAAGAAGTCCCCAGGCCAGGGGAATTGACAATGAGAGTATTTTCCATTTAATTTCAACTACCAGCTATAGCAAGGAATATAATTTCCCCCTCAGCAGTTTGTTTGCCTTTAAGTGGAGCTTCAGAAAGGTTGACAACAGTTGGAGACATGTGAATAACACTTCAAAATGTTCACTATCTTTTTTTGGTTGCTGTTCTCATTTACGTATTACTTCTACCACTTTAGAAGAATTTTTTGTTGGGGGGAAGGGAGTAGGAGGAAGGAGAGAAAAAGACATAACAGTAAAATAAGTAAGTTCTCCAAAGCACTGATCAGACTCAGTTATTTGCCAGTGAAATGCTAAATGGGTCCATGAGTTGGTGAAACAAGAAAGTAATAACTAAGTAAATATAATGTAATTTTACCAGATTCTCCCCAGAGAAGAGGCACCAGCAACTGAAATAGCTGTGGTTGGAGGGTCTGGAATACTAAACCCCGTGATCCAATGGTCCAGCCTATCTTAAATACTTTCAACATTTATGTCTATTTTAATTGCTACCTAAAAAATCAAAATTAAATTATTTCTAGTGAGGAGCAACAAGGACACAGAGGAACTATATATACAGTTTCTTGTCTAAAACAGATCCCCAAACACAAACTGTGAAGCACACTTTAAATATAAGCTTAATATGAATTCAAATCATCTTTTAAAAAAAATAAGAAAAAAAGAAAAAATCAAAGAAAGGTGGATCTCAGTGTAAGTAGTTGTGGGAAAATTATTTATGACCACTGTTTCCGAAGAGTGAAGACAGGTTCTAACTTTATTCTCCAACACAGATAAGTTGTAATAGATAGAAAGTAATGGGCAAAATATAGCAGAAAAGTATATGAAATATGAAAATGTCCATTTAAGAGAATAACCATTAGCTGAGAGTGAATTAGTTGCAGGGGAGAACAAAAATACTTAAAGCTTGAGGGGAGAAAAACTGCCAGTCGAAACAGCAGCTTTGAGTATTCATTTTTGTTGTTAATTCTATTTGGAAAGTTCTGCCTAAGGACATGGTACCAAGTAGGGAATGCATAAAAGGGTGTAGTGCTTTATTCCTGTGATTTATTGTTTGTCTTACTAAAAAGAGAGGCGCCCGTATAAAAATCAATTTTTATATCCATTTATCTTATTTTCCTTTGGTGTAGGACAACCTAATGATTTATATAGATTAGCTCATGATACAATACCCAGGTTCACCCATCAAGTTAATTTAAAAATATCTATATGGCTTTCTCCTTAATAAACTGAGAGAAAATGACTGGCAGATACAGGGGTAGTGGTAGAATAAAATGACAGAAGTAAATAAGGGACACATGCATTCTAGCTGATTAGGAGGGGCCAGAAAAGCAGAGTTTTCTAAATGTGGAGGGTGCCTGACACCTGGGCATCTGGGGCTGTGGCCTATTTTCTCCACCTGTCATCAAGTGTTTCTCAGTATGTCCAACATTTACATGTTCCCTGCTCATTCCTACAGTGCATGATTGTGAGAAGCAAGATCAAACTGCATTAACCCGTTTTTGGGAAAAAACAAAACGATGACCCAAATCTGTGAGGATTATGAACATTAATAGAAGCCTCAAGGGAAAAAAGAGGTAAATGTTTTGATATAGAAACTACTGTATCAATCTGTTATTTATCACATTTCTGTATCCCATAACATAACAGTTCCCCAGCAGCAGATTATGATCCTTTAATCCAAATATTCCCAACTGCGGTTATCAACAGAGGTCTTTATAGGAAAGGAACACCAGATGTGGTTCCATTAAAGGTGAACCCTTTCCGGGGCGCCAGGGTGGCTCAGTCGGTTGAGTGTCTGACTTCGGCTCAGGTCATGATCCTGTGGTTCGTGGGTTCAAGCCGCACGTCAGGCTCTGCACTGACAGCTAGCTCAGAGCCTGGAGCCTGCTTCAGATTCTGTGTCTCCCTCTCTCTCTGACCCTCCCCTGCTCATGCTCTCTCTCTCAGAAATAAATAAACAAAACAAAACAAAACAAAAAGATGAACCCTTTCCACGGTGCACATCAGGGCACACATTTTAGATCCATGAGGCTGACAGAAGCTTCTGTGTGGCCTCATTGCTAATTCGAAGAAAGCATTTGTTTGGGAGATTGTATCTTGTTTAAACACAGCAATAACATCCAGAAATAGACAGCAAATACTATGAAGAAATTAGAGGTACACTGCTTTTAATACAAACATTCTTAACACTTTTGTTCTAGAGTAAAAGTTTTTTATCAGACAAGATTGGGCACGTTCAGGGTGGTATGGCCATAGACTGAAAGGTCTTTTTTTTTCTCAAACGGGTAAGTTAAAATTTATGGTTACAAAGATGGAGGTCTTAAAAGGGGAAAAATGGTAAATTTCTAGATAAGCAAATTTACCATATTCCGTTAAAAACATGATTTGTGGGAGGTAGGATCAAACTATATCAATGTACTCTGGGAGAGCAGATCACTGTCCATCTCAGTAGAGAGGTAACTGAGCTAGGAAAGAGCTTAGAATTTTCTTTTCTTTTTTTTTTTTAAACAAAGGATTTCTTTAAAAAAATTTTTTTAAATGTTTTATTTATTTCTGAGAGAGAAAGAAAGAGAAACAGCGTGAGCAGGGAGGGTCAGAGAGAGAGGGAGACACAGAATCTGAAACAAGCTCCAGGCTCTGAGCTGGCAGTCAGCACAGAGCCCGATGCGGGCCTGAACCCACGAACCATGAGATCATGACCTGAGATGAAGCCGGTTGCTTAACCGACTGAGCTACCCAGGCGCCCTGAGCTTAGAATTTTCTCAGGCAAGTAGCTACCAAGGTAACATCTTGTCAGTGGTGGCTACCTCTCCTGCCTGGGGCAGGAAGACAATTTTGGTGCATGACGAAGATGGCAAAGCAGAACCACCATGGGCCCTCCTCACCTCCCCTGTTGCCTCTGCCATCCCAGTTCATTTCTCCCCAAAGCATCTCAAATGTCCATGATCACAGGAAGACGGGAGAGATGGTAGCACTGTTGCTAGGAATGAAAGAAGCAAGTCAGAGGAGATGCCAAATAGATGGCAAAATAGCAACTGGTGTGGTTCTGCTGCCACTAATTAACCTGACCTAACAATTGAAAAAATTCAAGTACAAGTCAGTATCATCTTCCAGTGTTACTAAACTGTCTTTCAAATATAAGAGTTTTCAGAGGAAAGTTGCTTTTTTTTTGGTAACCACCACCAAGTCATTTAACATCCTCCTCCACCCATTCTCCTTAGGCATGGACTTCAACAATTCTTTGCAGCTCTCCCTCACCCCCTTTCCTTGCAGTCCCTATGGTCTTCACTTTCTTTTCTATTTGTTAGGCTCCACTTTCCATCATATCAACCACTCTCAGGATACTACCCTCATCTCTCTGAACCGGTGATGTGCTAGGGTCATCAACTACTGGTTCCTGAGAAGCAACTGTCAACATTTAGAAACTGTGTGAGCCAATTCTTAAGTCATTGGTACCTTGAAATTAGCCATAGTGGGAGTATTTGCACGATGGAAATTGGCACAAGCTATGAATCAGGGATTTCCTTTATCCTCATCCTTCTCATCCCCCCAAGACTGGTCTCTTAGTGTACCATTGTCCTGCCCCCGCTGTCCTTCTTTTGCTCATGCTGGCCAACCTCAACTCTGGGTCAAAATAACTGTTTTCTTCATGAATACATTTGGGCTGCTGAATGTTTCTAAAGGAACTCAGAAAACACTGCAGATTTTGGCCACTATGAATTCATGATCTCCAACAACAGTCCAATAATCTTGTGTTTCCCCACTTAGTTCTTCCAATCTCTGCAATGTCTGTTCTAAAAACTTTTCTAAGTTCTCTAAAACCTCTTACTCTACTATATATTCCCTTCATTCTAGACTCTGCTTAATTGAAATAACACAAACCTTCAGTGAAATACTCTCAATTTCCTCCTCACCAAGCTGCATATTCCCTTTATCCCCATCGATTCCTTGCTCATTCCCTTGACTGGAAGAAAGGTCCATTTTTTAAGAATCTAAGACTTTGCTTCCTCAGGGGCGCCTGGGTGGCTCAGTCGGTTAAGCGGCTGACTTCAGTTCAGGTCATGATCTCACAGTTTGTGGGTTCAAGCCCTGCGTCGGGCTCTGCGCTAACAGCTCAGAGCCTGGAACCTCCTTCAGATTCTGTGTCTCCCTCTCTCTGTGTCCCTCCCCTGCTCACACTCTGTGTCTTTCTCTCTCTCTCTCTCAAAAAAAACCCAAAAAACAAAAAACCAACAACAAGTAAATAAACATTAAAAAAAAAATAAGACCTTACCTCCTCGGAGTCCTTTCTCTGTTGATATTTTTCCTTTTCTTTACTGAATTTTCAATTTTTCTCTTTCTGTGGGCCTTTTCTTCTTATTTAAAGATGGAATCGTCTGGTCCCTACATATCAACCCTCATGATTCTCTGAGTGTCACACTGGTCTTCCCCCAGTTCCTTAAATATACCTTACTCCTTCCTACCTCACAGTGTTTGTACATACGATTCCTTCAATCTGGAATGCCTTAGAATCTCAGTCTAAGAAAGTTGTTGGTTCAGTCAGTCAGGTTCCTCTGTTCCATCTCCTCATACAGCCTTATTACATCCCATCTGAACATTAATCTCACTTTGTAATTACACATTTACTAAGGTGACTATCTAATATTTCCACACAATAGTGGAAACCCCATGATTTCAGAGGGCATATCTGCTTTTGTTCTACCTTGTATTCCCTGGATCTAGCACAGTGCCTGGCATACAGTAGGTGCTCAATGAAGAAACTAATTCATTGAGGCTTTTTAGCATTTAAAGACTCATTTTCCCGTTCCCCCAAAATCCATCTCAACCTCTTATCTTCTTATCTTGCTTGTACTTATGCTCTGGCCTGCTGGCCATCTCTGCCACCCCCCACCTTCTTTCAATATTAACCTCTTAGAAGAATTGCGTTATCTTCCTTTCTCCATTTCCTCCCCTTCCATTTATTTCTGAATCATTGGAGTTTATACTTCATCACTCCATTGAAAGTGTTCTCACAAAAGCTATTAAGGACCTCTTTATCATTATTTCACAATGCCTGCTTTCCACTCCTCACTACCTTATATGACCTCTAAACATTGATGACATTTATTCAACTTCTTCCTTCTTGAAAATGAATACATTTTTCCCGGAGCGTTTATGCTTCACTTCTCTACTGGGTTTCCTCCTGCCTTCTCAGTCTCACCAGCTTCTATTTCTCAGCCGATTTTTTACATGTTAATGTATCTATCCTCAACACATCTCTCTGCTCCTCTGTGAGAATTCGCCCACTCTCATTGCTTCAATACAGAAGACATCCAAATGCCTACTTTAAGTTCAGATCTCTAACATCCATTACTTTGTATTTCTGTATATTCGGATAGGAGTTTGTGGACACACACTGCAAACTTAACGTGCTTAACACCTGACTCACTATCTTCCATCCTTTGCAGTGTGATCACTACCACGCTGCCTAAGTAAGACTTCTGGATGTCATCATTGGCTCTCTTTCCCTGCTGTAATTCTCACACTTAATCACTAAGATCTGTTGATTCTATCTCCTGAATATCTCTGGAATCTGTCCATATCTCTCCAGCCCATAGCACATACTCTGGACACTTCTCAAAGAATTGGTCTGTCACTAATATCTAATCTTACTCCTTTCAATCCATTCTCCACAGAGCAGCCAGAAAGACCTTTCTACAACAGCTGATCATTTCCATCTCCTATTTAACCCCTCACAATGCTCCCCACTGCCCCCAGGATAAAATCCAAATTGCTTACCATGACTCACATAGCTATGCACCAGCCGTTTGGCTCCCAGATATCTCGTCTTCTATTTCCTATTCTCCAGTCATCAATTATGGTGAGGGCTTGGACAATACTATATTTTCCTACTTCTGGGCCTCTCCATATCCTTTGTTTGGAACATCCTTCTCCCTGCCTCAAATACTCTTTCACCCCTACTGATCCTTCAGGTCTCCCCTTAACTCTTACTTCCTTAAGAAGTTATTTTGCATAGTTCCTGGAAAGTGATAGGCACTAAAATCATGATCTTGCTGTGCACTCAGTAAAGAACTTTCTTTCCTTACTACCTTGAGTTCAATGTCAAATTTCAAAGTTTTAGTTTTGCTCAAATTATGAAATAGGCTAATTTCTATTTTAAAATATTATTTTATGAAGATCTATGAGCAGATTTTTTAAAATTTGGGGCTTGATCTTGATCGCGGGGCTTGAACTCACAACCCTGAGATCAAGACCTTAGCTGAGATCAAGAGTTAGATGCTTAACCAACTGAGTCACCCAGGCACCCCCAGCAACAGAATATTTTGAGTGATGTGATGAACTTTGCTGCTAATGAGGTGCATCACAAATGAGGCATTTGCAACATTATTCCAAATAAAAAGCAAGCAAGCAAGCAAGAAAGGAAGGGGGAGGGAAGGAAGAGAGAAAGGAAAGAAAGGAAGGAGAGGAAGGAGAAGGAAGGAAGGAAGGGAAGGAGGGAAACAGACAATTCTCAGGAAAAGTTTACATGTCCATAGAACGGAGGTATACGTAGTACTCTAACTTCTACCACAGGTGTTTTACTCTTTTCGTTTATTTTTTAAATTCCTATCAGAGCAACGCCAGCTATATGAATTCCATTATAATTAAAAGACTCAAAACTTTAGCATTTCATCCTTATAGCATTGAATACATAACATCATACACAGCATTGAATACACGGCATCATACATAGCACTGAATCATATGGAAGCATGAAATACTGAATTAAATTACATACAATGGCTAATATCTGACATTTTTTACCAACAAGAATGGCAATGTCATCAATTCAGCCAAATACAATATAAATGATACTGAATAAAAATACATAGAAAAAGACAGGCCAAGAATAATTATAAAGTTTATATATATAAGCCCTTCAATATTTATAGATATCCCATTCATAAACCATTACATGTTCTAAGAAATATCAATTTATTTAACAAGTTTAAGATTGTCCCACAATATAGAGGTTAATTTTTCTGAGTCGATGAATTCCTCTTAAGAATCTAATAAGGGGTACCTGGGTGGCTCAGTCAGTTGGGTGTCCAACTTCAGCTCAGGTCATGATCTCATGGTTTAGGAGTTCGAGCCCTGTGTTGGACTCTGCTGACAGCTCAGAGGCTGGAGCCTGCTTCAGAGTCTGTCTCCTTCTCTGTCTCTGCCCCTAACCTGCTCGTGTTCTCAATCTTTCTCTCTCTCAAAAATAAATAAAAATATTTTAAAAAGATTAAAAGAATCTAATGAAAGGTATATATTCTCTTACCAGGAAAAACAAACTCCTCATATGCTTGTATAAAGAAATTCAAATTTCTACTGCTTTAGAGTACATGAAGACAAGATTCAAGTTTAAGAAGGTCTGCAATAGGGGCGCCTGGGTGGCTTAGTCGGTTGAGTGTCCGACTTTCGCTTAGGTCATGATCTCGCGGTTCGTGGGTTCGAGCCCCGTGTCGGGCTCTGTGCTGACTGCCAGCTCAGAGCCTGGAGCCTGTTTCAGTCTGTGACTCTCTCTGACCCTCCCCTGTTCACGCTGTCTCTCTCTCTCCTGGAAATAAATAAAATATTTAAAAAAAAAAAAAAAAAAAAAAGAAGGTCTGCAATGGCAGAATTTTTAACTATAAGTTAACAACTGAGTAACAATATTCACCAAAACCTGCAGTGTATAGTCAATATATTCATATATTAAGTAAGCAAATGATTTTTCAAATCAAATCTGATGGATCAGCATATTTCCTGATTTTAACCTGGCTGAAACCATAGGCACAGGGAGATATGTGAAAATTTTAAATCATGTTACTTAAATCAGAAAGAGTAAACACAAAAACATTTGATATTTAATATTACACAGCTTTTAAAAGAATAAAGTTATTTATCTAACCCAGTGGGGTTTGTTAATACATCTTATTGGTACACTCACAGAAATAAATCACATACAGGGTTAATAAGTTATTTTTCACTTGCAACTCTTGTACCTGTTTTAAAACCAGTCAGTTCACTGAAATCACTGATCATCTAGCTCCTTAAAGTTAGAGGAAAGTGATTCATTTTGTTGGGTAATTAAATGAGAACATGTCCATTCAAAGAAGATACAACCATACACAAATCCTAACTTTGGTTTCCATATAACACCCAGTGCTCATCCCCATAAGTGCCCTCCTCCATGCCTATCACCCCCACCCCCACATCCATCAGTCCTCAGTTTGTTCTCAGCATAAATTAAAAAAAATTTTAATTATTTTTGACCAACATTCTATCTTTCACCTCAAGGCTATAGATTAGAAATTGTGAGTGCACGCCAGTCAGAGTGGCTAAAATGAGCCAATCAGAGAACTCTAGATGCTGGCGAGGATGTGGAGAAACGGGCACCCTCCTACACTGTTGGTGGGAATGTAAACTGGTACAGCCCCTCTGGAAAACAGTGTGGACGTTCCTAAGGAAACTAACAATAGAACTCCCCTAGGACCCAGCAATAGCACTGCTAGGAATTTACCCAAGGGATACAGAAATGTTGATGCATAGGAGCACATGGACCCCAATGTTCATAGCAGCACTCTCCACAATAGCTAAAACATGGAAAGAGCCTAAGTGTCCATCAACAGATGAATGGATCAAGAAGATGTGGTTTATCTATACCATGGAATACTACATGGCAATGAGAAACAATGAAATCTGGCCATGTGTAGCAACATGGATGGACCTTGAGGGTGTTATGCTGAGCGAAATAAGTCAGGCAGAGAAGGACAAATATCATATGTGTGCACGTATAGGAGGATTAGGAGGAACTTAACAGAGGACCAAGGGGGAGAAGGAGGGCGGAAATGGTGGAAAAGGGAGAGAGGCAAACCATGAGAGACTCTTGAATGCTGACAAAAACTGAGGACTGATGGATGTGGGGGGAGGGGGGGATGGGCATGGAGGAAGGCACTTGTGGGGATGAGCACTGAGGGTTATATGGAAACTAATTTGACAATAAACTATTTGTGAAAAAAAAAAAAAAAAAGAAAAAAGAAATTGTGAGTGCAACCTTTCTGCTTCTTCCATGCCTGCCATCACCTTTGTCTAACACAGAGCCTTGATCTCTAAATCCAGTGTTTCCTAAAATTTCCAGCTGCTAGCACAGTCTGTGATAATGATGGCATGATGACTCACATTCTCACCACACCCCTATTTGCATTATTCACTGTAACACCTCGTATTCCACAGCCTCTTACAAGTTGCAGCCTATCAGGATGGGGAAGGGAGGGTGGTGTGAACAGCATTATAGGCTTGGGGTTCCTTCAAAATTGCAAGCTGTTGTGAAATCGACTGAGTGGGTTATAACTATCTTTTCAGTTTGAAGACTTTTCTTGTGGGAGGGGGAGTTTAAATGACACCGAATACAAAACAGCAGTAGAAGAGGAAACATCAGAGTGCATGACACACTGTAAGGGTACGTATGTATTCAGAGGTGTGTGTGTGGTCAGAGTCTTGATGTAAAAGCTATTTAAAATGTAGGTCTCAGTTTAAAAACTTTAGGTTGGAAACCTGTGCTCTAGTTCCAGCGTGATGCTTGGAGATTGTACTTACGTCTTCCTTCTCTGAGTTTCACTTCACATCTGCCTCACAATCATGTTAGAAATTAAAATGATGTCCTGTGATACAAAATCAGTGTATTTCTGTGTATATTCTCTATGTATTTCTATACACGAATAAGAAATTATCAGGAAGAGAAATTAAGAAAACAATCCCACTTATAATTGTATCAAAAAATATCTTGGAATAAATTTAACCAAGGGTAGATCTGTACACTGAAAACTGTAAGACATCAATGAAAGAAACATAAGGCACAAATAAATAGAAAGATAGTCCATGCTCACAGATCAGAAGAATTAATATCGTTATAATGCTCATATATTCAAAGCATTCTATAGATGTGATAACATCTCTATCAAAATTCCAATGGCATGTTTCACAGAAACAGTTTTAAAATTCCTCTAGAACTAGGAAAGATCCCAAATACCCAAAGCAATCTTGAGAGGAAGGCATCACTTATAGACTTAAAACTATATTGCAAAGCCAAATTAATCAAAACAGATTGGTAGTAGCATTAAAAGACAGACACATAGACCAGTGGAACAGAATAAAAAAGCCAGAAATAAATCCATGTATATATGGTCAATTAACTTACAACTAAGAAGCCAGGACATACAAGGGGGAAACGACAATTTCTTCGGTAAAGGACGATGGGAAAGCTGGACAGCCACATGCAAAAGAATGAAACCGGACCATTATCTTACACCACACGCAAAAATTAACTCAAAATGGATTAAAGACTTGAACATAAGATATGAAACCATAAAACTCCTAGAAGAAAACATAGGTGGTAAGCTCCTTGACATTGGTCTTGGTGACGATTGTTTTTGGATTTGACATCAAAAACAAAGACAACAAAAAGAAAAATAAACAAGTAAGACTATAACACACAAAAAAGCTTCTGCACAACAAAGGAAAATTATCAACAAAATGAAAAGGCAACCTACTAAATGAGAGAAAATATTTGCAAATCATGTCTTGAAAAAAGGTTAATATCCAAAGTATATAAAGAACTCATATAACTCAACAGCAAACAAAACAAAACAAAACAAAAACAAAACCCCCAAACATTCCAATTAGAAAAGGATCTGAACAGACATTTTTCCAAAGAAGACATACAAACGACCAACAGGAACAGGAAAGGGTGCTCAACACCAGGAATCATCAGGGAAATGGAAATCAAAATCACAATAAGAAATCACTTCACACCTGTTAGAATGGATCTTATCAAAAAGATAAGATAGGGGCGCCTGGGTGGCTCAGAGACCCGACCGACTTCGGCTCAGGTTATGATCTCAGGGTTCATGGGTGTGAGCCCCGCATCCGGCTCTGTGCTGACAGCTGGCTCAGAGCCTGGAGCCTGCTACAGATTCTGTGTCTCCCTCTCTCTCTGACCCTACCCTGCTCATGCTCTCTCTCTCTCAATCTCTCTCTCAGTAATAAATAAAACATTAAAAAAACAACAAAAAGATAAGATAAATGTTGGTAAGGATATGGAGAAAAGGGAGCCTTCATGCAACAGTTGATGGAAATGTAAATTGGTTCAGCCACAATGGAAAATGAAAGTTTTTCAAAAAATTAAAAATAGAACTACCAGACAATCTAGCAATTTCACATCTGACTGTTTATCTGAATAAAATGAAAATTTTAATTTGAAAAAATAAGATTCACCCCTATGTTCACTGCAGCATTATTTTACAATAGCCAGTAACAGAAACAACCTAAATGGCCACTGATGGATGAATGGCTAAAGAAAATGTGGTATACATACACAATGGAATATTATTCAGCTTAAAAAGAATGAAATCTTGCCATTGGGCACAATATGGATGGCACTTAAGGGCATTATGTTAAGTGAAATCAGTCAGGCAGAAAAAATAAATATCATATGATCTCACTTGTATGTGGAATCTAAAACAAAACAAAACAAAACAGAACAAAACAGAACAAAAACAAAACAAAAATACCAAGCTCAAGGATATAGAGAACAGACTGACTGTCTGGGGCAGGAGGTACAGGAGGGGGCAAAGTAGGTGAAGGGGGTCAAATGTACAAATTTCACTATAAATGATGACACTATTCATTATAAAATAAATGAGTCATGAGGATGTACTGTACAGCATAGTGACTGTAGTTGATACTTTATTTCATATTTGAAAGTAGCTAGGAGAGTGGATCTTGAAAATTCTCACCCTAGAAACAAATATTTTGTAACTGTATGGTGACAGATGTTAACTAGATGTGCTGTGGTGATCATTCTGCAATTTTGCAAGTGAAACTAATACAATGTTATGTGAATTATACCATAATAAAAACGGTGTCCTGTGAACACTATTTTAAATATCCAAGAAAAAGTTACTCTCCTCAGATAGTGTAAAAACAAACAAAAAACACCAAAACCCCAGACAAAACATAAAAACCAAAAACAAAATTAAATAACCCTATTATTACTTAAAGTAATAATTCATGTCTATCTGTTCATCTTCACGTATATCACTCTGGTCGGACACATTCATTCCAGAAATGGTCCATCCAGATCATATTTTGAACTGACTTTCTAACATCTTAAGTTTCTGTGTCTTTCCGATCCCATGTTTCCAGCCTGACAATTGTTAGTTGCCTCCATCTTCTGAGGGGCTTCATGAATTATATTGGAAAAAAACCCATCTTTCCCTGTGTACCTCATAATTTTGGATTGTTTTCCTGGATTTTTCATTCCCAATGATTTCCAATGCTACCAAACTTCCCTTGAAGACATTTAACCTTCTACCTAACTTGTCCTTCCTAACTCTCTAATCTTTCACTCGCAGAAGTGAATGTTTTATTTTAACAAATTCCTGCAGCATTGTTCCAGTTACAGTACTGTTTTCTGACAGCTCTGGGACTATCAGGGGCTGAAGTCTGCCTTTCAAACATACGACCCACAAAGTTCAATCAAAGTCACAATGGCCACTGCAATGTGCTTTCAAAGTCCACAGAGAAATGTGGCTCATGCTTAGTCATCTGGCCCAGCCAAATAAAATAATCAGTTCTGAAGGCTTGATTATTTTTGAGTATATAATTCACTTGAAAGAAAATATAGTTGTTCCGCTCAGTTATTTACTTTCAACATTGAGTTGTACTTTTTAACATTTAGAATTTACTTTAAAATAAGTTGAAACTAAAAACAACAGTGTCACACGAGAAAAAGTGCTTGGATGAAGTCTACGTCAAAGTACATTGTAAGTATTTGAGCTTAACAACTCAATGGCAACTCTATCTTCTAACCGCCTAATCCAAAATCTATGGAGTCATCTTGACTCCTCATTTCCTCTCATACCCATGCTTAATGTATCATGAAATCCTTTCGGTTCTTTTTCAAAACACACTCTGGTTCCAACCACCTCCATCTCCACTTCATCTCCATCCCCAATGTTATCACCCTGGTAAATATTACCGTTATTTCTCAACAAGATTAGTGCAGAAACCCTTGTCTGATCTCCCTGCGTTCACCCTTACCTTCCACTAGTCTGTTCTGCACACAGTAAACACTATGATCCTCTAAAACCTCAGACAGATCACATCACTTCGCTCCAAACTCTGTAAGGGCTGCCCACTCCACTCAGAGTAAAGCCTAACTCCTTACAATGACCTCATTTGCTGGCTCCTTGTGAGCTCTCAAACGTCCTCTCCTATTGCTCTCATTTGCACTCACGTCACTGCAGCTACACTGGCTTTCCTGCTGCTCTTCCAAGCCACCAGGTATGAGCCAGCTGCATGGCTTTTGAACTTCTTGTTGCCTCTGCTGGGATGCTCTTCCCCTAGACATCTCCATGACAAACCCATCTCTTTCACCTTCTTAATGAAGTCTACCTACTCTGCCTAACTAATAACAACTGTAACTTTTCCTTCTCCTCACCAGTCTGGTCTTGTTTATTTCGCCATACATCTCCTTTTTCCACAGCTGTTCATCACCTTCTAACACGTTAAATACATTCTTTCTTTGTTATATCAGTCATTTACTGTCTGTTTCCTTCTGTAAGAACATGAGGTCTGTAACCTGGGATCTCTGTCTCTTCAGTTCAAAAGGGAAATTTCTATTTAACTATTTAGATAAGGTTAAGAAGATTCCCTAGTATATTACAGACGTACAAAAATTTACACCCATAAATTGGTTCCAAATTTTTACAAAAAATGTGTTCTCTAATCTTGATACCATAATTTTCTGGAGAGCAATTTCCATATCAAATTATTTTATAAAACTTGTTTAGTTTTATCAGGCATATGATAAGGAGCAATGTATCAGCAACCATTACGCAGATGTGGGATGGAAATGGGCAGATCAAGACTCCACGCTTTCCAAGTAGCTTAGAGAAAAGAAAGCACTGTCTAAGCAGGCTTTCCTTGCTTTGTGGTAAATAATCCTAAAACAGATGGCCAAAAGCTAAATACTAAGTCTGCTGCCATGGAAACCACTATCACAGCAGCCCATTCCAGAGCCCTACCTGTAAGATCAATGTTTGTCTTCCTATTGTCACAATCTGAACCTACTAACTTCCACCCCAAGTCCTACTAGAGACTATTACATACGTACGAGCCTCACAAAAAAGTCTGAGACTAGTTTATACACACTGCCACCTGTTTAATACAGCCCAAATCCAGCAACATACAGAGAGAGGGTTTTAAGTAATTGGCCACATCCTCTGTTCATTCAAGTTGTATCTTTATTATATATAAATCCATGTATCTTACCTTAATATTGCAAGCCTGCTCCATCAATCTTCTGGCATTTTCCTCTGCCCTGTATCTCTTTGGGAGTTGAACTCTGAAAAACTTTAAAGCACCTTCAAAATCAGCCTGCAGAAGATCTTCCTTTGAGGTCTGTAAAATAATTCCGAGAATTATCATTACATTTTAGCCTGCACTCAGGAAACATACACTGAAAAATGAATTTTTGTTTTCCTGAATGCATGTTTGTAGCTAAGATCTAGCTTCGTTCCATAGGTTTTTAGGAACAGATTTCTAGCCTCTTTACTATAAGATGAAATAAGTCACCATGAATCCCAAATACAATATAAAAATTAGCAGGGTAACATATTTAATTTATGTAACCTAAAGATTAGAATGGTGGATCCCAGCAATGCTAACCAAGTTATAGCTCTGAGAGGGAAAAATGCAAGAAAAGCAAAACAATTTTAACTCTGGGTCTAATCTATGACTTTAATTTGCTGGATATTTTAAGGATATTATTAGAAACCTGCTGGGGGTACCTGGGTGGTGGGTGACTCAGTTAAATGACCAACTTGGGTTCTGATCTCACAGTTCAGGAGATCGAGCCCAGTGTCAGGCTCTGTGCTGACAGCGCAGAGCCTGCTTGGGATTCTGTCTCCCTCTCTCTCAAAATAAATAAATAAACTTAAAATTTTTTTTCAAAAAAAAAAAAAAAGAAAAGAAAAAGAAACCTGGCTGAAGATACAGAGAAGGTAATCAAAGTATGTTAGAATTACATAAGGAGCACCTAATGGGAGGAGGGCTTTTCAACTAATGACAGCAGCAGTTCAAGAAAATAAGAAATTTATCCCCTACTTTAAAGAATATTATGAAAAAAATAAATAAATCACTTAATGACTGAACCTCATATGAAAACTACTGTTTTCAAAATTTACTTCTCCAAGAAATAACCACTTAGAAATGAATATATGCATGCATAGAAAAAAGACTGAAAGGAAAGAAAAGGTTTCTCTGGATAGTGGGATCATGGGTTCCCCCCGCCCCTTATCTTTTGCTGTATTTTTTGCAGTAAAGATTTTGTAATAAGAAAGACAATAAAGGGTGACAGTGGCTCAGTCAGTAGAGCCTGTGACCATTGATCTTGGGGTTGTGGGTTTAAGCTCCATGTTGGGTGTGGAGCCTACTTTTAAAATAATGAGGGGCGCCTGGGTGGCTCAATCGGTTAAGTGTCTGACTTCAGCTCAGGTCGTGATCTTGGGGTTCGTAGGTTCAAGCCCCATGCCAGGCTCTGTGCTGACAGCTCAGAGTTGGAGCCTGCTTCAGATCCTATGTCTCCCTCTCTTTCTACCCCTCCCCTGCTCATGCTGTCTCTTGCTGTCTCTCAGAAATGAATAAACGTTAAAAAAGGGTTTTTTTTTAAATGAAAGAAAGACAATAAGTATTTTATTAAAAAACTATCAGCAATCTTTGGCAAACACCGTGATACAAATTTTAGATTAAGGCAGACTAGGTACACAGAAATAAACCAAAGAGAAATAAGATATTTCAAGAGTCTGAAATTGTCAAAAACCCGAGTAACAAAACGAAAAATAATAAAACAAAAAAACACACTCAGGATGGCTAGAAATCATAGAACTATACGCTATTTCAAAATATCACTTTATCTCAATTCAGATGTAGACCTGATTAACCTTAACGGCTGTACCAAAAGAGTACAAGGAAGTCAAGAGAAATTCCTGCTCATGACAGGGCCTGAGTTGTCCTCACCACCCTGGTCCAAGCCATTGTCATCGCTTAGGTCAGCTACTGCAGTAACTCCCTAACCCGTCTCCCCACAGTCCACTCTCCCTATCACAGCCACATGATACCCTTTCACATCATGTGGTTCTTCTGTATAAAGCCCTCCACTGGTTCCTACTGTGCTCAGAATAAAATCCAAAATCATTACCACTGACTATAAGACCTTTCATGATCTAGAGTCCCTGCTTTCCCCTCCAACCCCGTCTGGAACCACACCTCCCTCCTGTTCTCAAGTTCCAGGCACACTGGCCTTGTTTCTGTGTTTTGTGCATACCAAGTTCATTCCTGACTGAGGGCAACCGCCCTTGCTATTTATTCCCTCTGCCTGGAATAATCTCCATACGGAAAGCAACTTTTTGTAATTTAGATTTTAGCTCAAATGTAAGATCAGAGTGAGACCTTTTCTTAGCACTTAAATTCTACCTCCACTCCCACCCCCGCCCCAGCCCATCAAGTAATTTTCCACCAGCTAATTTTTCTGTTTCATATCTCTTTCCTTCTAAGGAAAGGGGCCTTGGCTGTCTTGTTCACTGCTGTATCCACGGCGATAAGACAAGTAACTGGAATACAGAAGGTTCTCAATTAAACTTTACTGAATGAATGATTTCTAATTTCATCTCCCTTCCCTTTTAAACAGAAACATGTAAAATAAAATAAAATATTAATTCATACACCAGGCATTTTCACAAGGGTACTAGGTTGCTTCAGCTTTCCATCCACACACGAGTAGTCAGAAAATAAAGCCAGGCTAACAGGGGCTGTGGAAAAAACAAGCCTCAGTACATCTCAGATTTATTGCCTCCCTCAAAGATGCTCAGACACGATGGCAGTAAGTGGTAGAGAGAATGTATATCATGATAGAGTGTTATCAACTCACCTTAACCTATTTGGAAAAGACAGTTATCAGAAACTTCAGCTTAACAGAGGCCTTTTCTGACCACAATATCAACTACTCAATCATTGGAAAAGCACCCATTACCAGATATTCCAGACACACTATACTCTAGTCTTCCTTGTTCGCCTATAATACTGGGCCTGATGGTCAGCCCTCTGGTGACTGTCAGGAAAATTCAAGACAGGCTGCTTCTAGGGTTTGTGGGAAACAGGATCAGCAGCTTTGCTCAGTACCCCAAAGCTTCGGAGGGCACTGTTAAATTTTCAGTGCAACTGACCTCTAGTTACCTGGCAACAGATGTCCCGGAATGGTGGTGTGGTCCCTTGCCTGAAGGCAGTAGCATGATTACCTAATTTTCTAATACTGCCTCAGGTCTAATTTCAAGTTCAGTCTCTGAGTTCACGCCAAAGGAGAAAGATGAAGCCTGAAGATGAGGAATCATAGAGCCTGTGTGACATGTGACCTCTGGTCAGGCATGGGGGACAGGGTGGTCATGTAGAAAGAGATGCCGTTGGAAGGAGGCTGTCTTCTTGGGGCGGGGCGGGGGTGTAGCGAGAAGCTCCCCATCTGGGTGGGGCCGAGTCTCAGGAAACCAGCATTCAGACGACCCTATGACTGTCCTTTCCAAGACACTGCTGGTGTCGAGCTGCTGTGGATCCCATGATGCGCCCACCTCAGTTAAGCCCCATGAGAGAGGAGCTCTCACAATCATGGAGCAGAAAGACTCTAGTAGACACGTGTGAAACTGCATGTTACTCAATCCCTTAATCCCATCTTCTAGAAGGTAGTTGGCAATTAAAGGTACAAATGTGGCTCCAAAGGATGAAATAAATTCTGACCCCACCTCTGACTACCTCACAGTGCGGCCTCCATCTCTCTTGTCCTACTTCAAAAAGGGAGCATCTTTAATCTCAAGTATTTGAGAAGGAAATAAGTTAAGTCATAGGAGTGCATTTTGTGAACTCCAAAACAAATATAAGGGATGACAGTTTGGAAGGCTGTCTCTATGCTGCTCAGATATGTTCAGGTACTGATATTTTAGTAGCTAAAAACAGTACCTTCCTCTCACTGACATTTTAAATTCCAGAAAGCAGGCAGTCTAAGTTGTAAGAACTTATATTCTTGTCATGGACTAAAATAAGCTAATTTCATTCTGAATTTTTTAAAAAAATGCCAGAAGACAACCCCATGGGGTAAAAACCATGCCGATAAGCAAAAAGTATATTAACAAAAACAAGGCTTGCCACTGCTCCGGGAAACAGTTTGCAATCCTACTTTGATTCTGATGGGCTTTTTCCTTTAAATTTCTATCTTTAAGAGACTTCCATAATCATTAAGTGTCACCTCCAAATACCTTCTTATGCTATAATCAGGTTATACATTTATAGGGGTAACGTTCCATTTTCTGATAGCTGTGTCTGAGAGATTTTTTTTCCTCTACAATTGAGGAATAGGTTTCTCTGGCTTTGCAAAAATTTGGATGCCTCATTAAGAATTTATCAGAGAGTTGTTTGGTTTTCTAAATACCTTTAGGGGCACCTGGGTGGCTCAGTTGATTAAGCGTCTGACTTCTGCTCAGGTCATGATCTCACGGTTCGTGGGTTCAAGCCCTGCACTGGGCTCTGTGCTCACAGCCAGCTCAGAGCCTGGAGCCTCTCTTCAGAGTCTCTCTCTCTCTCTCTCTCTCTCTGACCCTCCCCTGCTGGCTCTCTCTCTCTTTCTCTCTCAAAAAAAAAAACAAAACATAAATACTTTTAAAAACTCATAGATTATATACATATGTGTGTGTGTATATCCACTTAGCGGGGTTACACAGTTTTTATTGATTACATATTCACTTCTCAAAAAAAGAAAAAATTTTTAAAAGCCTAACATGTCTTACTACCCAGAGATAAACATAATGAACATTTGGTTACAAGGGTGCTTGGGTGGCTCAGTCAGTTAAGCATCCAACTCTTGATTTTGGCTCAGGTCAGGTCATGATCTCATGGTGCATGAGACTGGGCCTCACCTTGGGCTCCAGTGAGGAGCCTGCTTGGGATTCTCTCTCTGCCCCTCCCCTGCTCATGCTCGTGCTCTTTCTCTCTTTCAAAATAAATAAACAAACATTAAAAGAACCCAGTAATGGTTATGGTGGTAAAACATTAAAAAAAACATTTCGTTACATTGCTTATAATCCTTTTTTTTTTTTTACCATCCCTACCCACACATATCATATATATCTAACAAAATTTGAATCATCTTGTACATATGTTGAATATATATATGATTCACAAATGTCAAGTATTGCTGTAATAGTATTAGTCCAAACTATAAGTAGTGGTGCTTTCTATAAAACTAAAACATGACTTCACACATGCTAATTATTAATAAACTGGCTATGGAGATATACACTTAATTAATGGTTATAATTATGTTTACAATTGTATGAATGCTAACTGTCTACCTGACAACGAAGAGAAGCTTAACATATATGATCTATGGTAAGACCTAAGCTTTAAAAATACACCCCTAAAAGGCAGACTAACATTTCAAGAACCAAACCAAATACCCAGAAGCAGGTAGGTAGGGCCAGCTTCTGGATATCGTTATCCCTCTGTGCTCACTACACAGAACTCTGTCAGGCTAGAACTGATTTAAAGAAAAGGCTGTTCTTCGACTGGGAAATTCTTAGAGTTCATCTATACTGCCTTTAGAACAGTAGTAAGGGAAGAACGGTGTAATGAAAATGCGATTACTTTCCTGACATTATTTGTTAAGTAATAACAGATAACAGTAATAAGTCAGAAGGTAACATGGACAAGAGCTACAGAAATTTAAAGAAGCAAAGACGTGTTTCTTTCACTTGCAAAATCGAGAATTCAGGACACCTGGGTGGTTCAGTCGGTTAAGTGTCGGACTCCTGAAGTTTGTTCAGGTCATGATCTCATGGTTCATAGGATCGAGCCCCATGTCGGGCTTTGTGCTGATAGTGCAGAGCCTGCTTAGGATTCTCTCCCTCTCTTTGCCCTTTCCCTACTTGCTCTCTCTCCTTTCCTTCAAAAATAAATAAATAAACTTAAAAAAAAAAACCCAGAGAATTCTACCAGCTTTTAAATAAGAATAAATAGTAACTTTTGAAAATTAGTGGTTCTATTAACTCATCTTTTGCTCCACAAACTTTCTGTCAAATTCTTTTAAGTGATGATATGAAACACGTTTTTCAATTATACCTCCAAAGAATTACTTCTTTCTTCATTTGAACAGAATTATATAAAAACATTACCTGAACAATTAAAAACATTTCAAGTCCTACTTCTATTTTCTTTCAAGTAGGTAAAGAGAAATATTCAAAGGGAAAAAGTAAGTAGGATATTTTAAGTAGGTTGCTAATTTAGGTATCCTTCCTACTCCCCCAGTAAAATGATGTAATAAGTAAACTGCCAGGCATATAATAGACACCAACATTAATTTGTTCCATAAATTCATAAAAGCTCTACTTTAAGCACACCCAGTATTAACCAGTCATAATTAATAAAATGCACATTAGAGAGTACAGTTAGTATGTATTTTAATATAAAAATTGATGTTTACACTTTGAAGGGCATCTGAAGTATGTATGGCAACTTTTATATTGGGCTCTTTAAATTTTAAGAGTTGTAATCTCTACTCAATGAGCAATCTTTGCAGTGTTTAAAAAAAAGTAAAAATACTTGCTTCTGTTTTTTCATTTCAGTATCAATCCTCCTTAAGATTCACTGTGCATAGTACTCAGGGTATCAGTATTGAAACTATAGCCAAGACTGATATTCATTTATAATGATCTGATCATAACTTTCCACATTATGTAACAGCAAATCAAATCATAAGGGAAGAAAAGGAAATTCTCAGCATGAGTAGAAGAACTTTTCCTTTTTCTTCAAATTTCACACACTTACAGAGTATGGACCCTAGCTATGTGTCACTGCTGATACCATTTTGAGTGTGTTTTTCCCACTGAAAAATCCAGCGCAAGAGTATCACATGTCAGAGTGATTTTTTTTTTTTTTTTAAGGCAGGGTGGGTAGAAAGGAGCAGTTCTAACCTTTCGGTGCTAGCTCCTGATGTTTCTATTCCAAACTTCTCAAGACTCTTGGATGATAAATCTCTTTTCAAGGGCCTCTGAGAAGCAGCATATTTTAGGTTTGATTTTTTAGGTGGTTATTTAAAAAAACCTAGGTATGGTTCTTTTTCTCACCATTATTTTCACCACAAATGGCTTTTTTCCCCTTTAGTTATGATGTCTAACAGGATTTCAATTCGGCAGAGACATATTTTTGGAAGTCTGAGAATCATTTGGAAGCACAGGCTTTAGAAGAAGGAAACATTTCTTAGCTGGTATCTAGGATACCTTTATCTCTTGCTTTGGTATTTTAATTTCACCAAAGAAACGTGTGTTTGGTGAGTCTGTGCATAGAATTTATGCCTTGTGGTAATATCTAAAATGAAGACTTGTACCTGATTTATTAAATGGAAATTGTTCTTTATTAGGCATACCTCTAAAGGACAAGATGCAAACATTTCAAGTGTAATTTAAATAAAAACTTCAAAAAAATTTTTTTCAAATGTGTTTGGTGTTCCTGCAGTTTGAGGGTCCCTCTGTGAATCAGGGGACAATGAAGAGGCTCTAAGTCTAAATCTACAG
Source organism: Proteles cristata cristata (assembly GCA_017311185.1). Taxonomy (NCBI): domain Eukaryota; kingdom Metazoa; phylum Chordata; class Mammalia; order Carnivora; family Hyaenidae; genus Proteles; species Proteles cristata. Next base: position 502,799 of record JAESUZ010005116.1, on the reverse strand, counting down.
CATTGTCTTGGTAAATCTTCATTAATTTGATCAGTTCATCACAAAAATTAGCTTATAGGAAAGAAAAACTACTGGGATCTTTAAAGTAAAATAGGGTATTTGCATGTATGTAACCTTCACGCATTCATGTTTGAAACATAACTAAAAAACGAATCTTCAGTGCCTGCCTCTTGAGCGGTAAGGGAAAGACTGAGATTGCACGTGGCAGGATTCCCCTTAGGACCACCCTGTGCAGATCAGCCATCGATCCCACATCATTAGCCAGTCCAATAACACAAGGCTGAACAACTGTACTTCCTCCTGGTACACATGCTAAACTTTAAGCTGTAACTCAGTGGAGAGAGCTGATTCCAGTTCACAGCCATATTGCTAATTAAAGGACATGTGATTTTCCCAAACTGTAGAGTGTCCCAGTTTTATCACGAATGTTTTATGCACAATATTGTATGACAAAGTCAGAGACTGCCAAATGGCCTCTTGGATGACTCAATAAATACTTTTCACATACAACGTAAATGACACCGTTACCTAGTCTCTGCATGTGAGAGTCCCAAACAACCTGAGGGATGTACTACTATCCTGGATACCTGATTGGGCAACCAAGCCGACTTTGTATGGTCACAACATACAGAGACATGTGATTTCCAAAAGCTCTGAAGTTTATGAACCCTGCTCCTTGTGGATTTTATTGCTGATAATTTGTTTTAAACTAAAGGCGGTTTAAATTGAGCCCTAATGCAGATTTAAGCATGGAAGACAGTCTTAGTTATACATTTATGTTTTCCTTCAAAGCCCTCAAAGTATAAATTGTCAGAGAAAGGCAGTACCATATTGATGGAAAGTTAATAGCAGAAGCCCTGAAATCACAGAGTTGGGTAGTCTTTAACAATATAAAAATATATTAGACTAAAACTTACTCTTCAAAGAGATGTATTTGTTGAAATGTATTTTAGTACTTAATAGTACTATCAAAGCTCTTGAACAAAATGCTTTTTATTTCACTTAAAAAATTCCTTTCCAATAGAATCACAAATCTTCAATTTTTGATGAAGAAAAACATGATTCAGGAAAAAGTGAGCACTGATGGCCTCACCTGGGTATTAAAACATATGTGTTGAGCTCTTTTTATTTCTCTCTTGAATGGCAAAGAAGCTGTATTTCTCAAAAATATCAACCCCCCAAAACTGTATGCTGATCACTGCTTCTAACTTCCTCTTGCAAGGATCAACAGACTTTCTTTGGGGTGAAAAATCCCTGACGTACACAGCTCCCTAAAATGCTGTTATGATTATACAAGAGAGAAAAATTCACATGTAAATACATACATGAAGACTGAATTGGTAATTGCAAAGATAATATAAACAGAGATGAACTAGACTGAAGAGAGGTATGTGAGAGAAAAGTATGAAATTCAGTCAACATTGTACTTTTGAAAAAATCAAATAGGACAGAACCATAATGAAAGAACAGTCTGGAATGGTGTTAAAGTCCACTGTATAAAAAAGACAAAGCTTAATGATTCTTGCTCAATTACCAAATAATGGTACAGGAGTACTGCAGACCAATTACATTATAGAACAGATGCTAGGTATAGTTCTCAAACCACTAAAAAGAAATCCTGCACCAGCGATTGTGGGTATTTAATTTTAACCCTTGGTAGGAAGTGAGGAAGGGTGATTTTCCTCTCTTTCAGGGAAATCAAAAAATAGGCAAGCCAGACTTCCCAGGTTCACAGCACAAACCCAATAGCTTTAAGGTGCTTCATAGATATACAGTTCAAACATTCCAGGAGAGAAATTTTTCAATTTTCTACCCAAGGATTTTTAGGGGGCAAAATTCTCTATCCAATAAATAAATAAATAAATAAATAAATAATAATCAAATCAAATCAAATCAAACTGGCAATCAAATGGTGAGGTTCGAATGCAAACCACAGTAGTCTAGATAAGTAGCAATAATGTCTGTTGTGAAATTTAACCCTTTGGAGATGTACATAACAGAATGCCTAAATCAAGCACTTGGGTATTCTGCTTTATTGCTGAGTCTAGGCAGCCAGAAAACATTTGATTTTCCCTGCCACAGAGATAACGCCACTAGTGTGGCCCCGGGCCCTTAGGAAAGAGCCATATCCCCTCTAGCCAATTAAGGAGTGGCATGGACCAGGCTCAGATAGAGCCCGACAGTGGCCACTCAGCACTTCCTTCTTGGTAGAGTGCGGAAGAGGAGAAGGAAACAGGAGACTGCAAGCCTCTTTTAGGGATACAGGAATTCTCCCAGAGGGTAGCAGGTTCCCTATAAACGAAGTTCAATGGAAAACAGTCTCACCGCCAGCAGCCGAGGCACAAACAGACGATGCCCCATCCCCAGCAGTTCCAGCACGCGACACGCATACTCATTCACCAGCTTGCTCCTCTCGTCGTGCATGTCCTGGGACTTTCTGACAGGAGGTGTGAGCTGAGCAGCTGGGGCTGGGCAGGGCACCCCTTCTTCCATGAGCAGGAAGTAGGTATCCAGAATGAGGAAGCTCTCGGTCTCTTATCCACAATTTTGAGAACTGCAGTGGCAGGGGAGCCTGGCTCAGGTCTCCCCAGGAGCAAGCACAAGCCAGTCTGTGGTGGAAATTGTCAGCTAATGTCTCCACAAGAAGAGCATTTTGGCTAAATTATCCACTGTGCAAGAGCCCCAAAGTAGACTGGAAGATGAAATCAAACACGGATCTAAATGAAAAAACAGCAAAAGCAATCGAATGCAAGAAAATGGCCAAGAGTGATGCAGGAGAGTTCAGATACATGTGTTAAAATGTACAAGCTGCTCAGAAGGGTCTAGCGTGTGTGTGCGCGTGTGCTGTGTGTGTGCGTGAGTGTGTGCGTGAGTGTGCGCGAGCGCGTGTGTCTGTGTGTCTGAGCAGACAGCAGCAGCAGTAGCCGGGAAGCCAGGGCAGTTGTGGAGCTGCAAGGAGAAAAGGATGAGCTCATTGCAATCCCCGATTCGTGACAAGCAGCGCTGCTGCCGCCGCCGCCGCTGCCGCCTCTCGCTGAGAATCAGTAATGAAGGGGAGGGGAGGGGGGTGGGAAGAGGAGGAGGTAGGTGAATGAGCATGCAGAGTGTGTCTCGAGGGAGAATGCTGTAATAAGAAGCCAATGGCGAGCCGTTGGACAGATGTGCTTCCCCCTCCCAGTCCACCTTCAATCAGTGTTAGTCTGACAGCTTCTGCTGTTGAATCCTAAAGCCAAAGACAGACAAACCAGCCTCTCTTAGCATGTGATGCTCACAGAGCAACCAGACCCCCTGCCAGCCAAGAGGCTGACCTTTCTTCACTCTTGCTTTCTAATAACGTAACAGATACAAGTCGGATTTTATGCTGTGTACTTAAAGTGGGATTTTCCAGCCCTTGTTAGGGGACCAAAATCCTCACAGAAGAGAGGTCTGGGACAAAATGATCTAGTATGCACGGAGGGCAAAGGCGAGCTTCCAAGAAATGACACACCCTCAAGTTGCAGTGTTTACGCAGTAATAATGACTTTTTGCAATGCTAGAATGTGAGGTATTTCGGCATTCAGGGGAAGCCACGATTAAAAGTAAGATTTTTATAAACATTCAGTATGATAACACATAAAGACCTACAACCTAATAATGACACTGTACATCTAAGGAATCACTAAAGTTGAGATTCTCGAGCAATAATAACTTTCTTAAGCCACAGACCTTGATAAACATTCAGTTAATCGTTCAAAACATTATTTTGATACTCTCTGGTCAAATTAATCCTTTCCTGCTAATAACAACCGAGAATTCTCCATAGTTTAAAATTTTACAATCTTAGTAGGTGTTATTTTAATTTCCCTGATGAGAATAATAGTCACAGCCAAAGGAAGGCAAAAAGATAGGATCACTGTTAGGAGCAGTTTCTAAACTTCAGCTAACAACTGATCATATATATTGAGAGTCCTGGTGCTGCAGTTCTGAAGCTGGTCTCATGAATACCAGACGAGGGTCTCCATGCATGTTGTCGCATGACACATAGGAGCCCAGCTAGCTCCTTCCGAGTCTTAGTTTCCTGCTCTGACAAGTAAGAGTTACAGGTCACTGCAGGCAACAAAATAGAAACACATCTATCAGCATATCTCTATGATCTTGGTTAAAGAAATACATTAATTATGGAATGGGGTTAAAGGGAAATCTTGCCTCCTTTAACAGAATATTGTTAAGTTCCTTTTTCTAAAACTCAATAAAAACAAAACATTTTTTTGGTTAAACATCTTCAGTATTAATAAACAAAATATCTTAACTAAGATACTTATATATCGTTAAGCTTTTTATTCCTTCTGAAAATGCTTTCTTAAAAAACTAAGGATTGTAATGTAAAATGATAAAAACCATTAGAATATGACTTATAAATAAACATTTCAGATTCCTAAGGTTTAGGATAAACATCTGATGGGCTACCCAGGGTGGGGTGGGTTTAGCTGGAAAAGGGAGGCTGTAAGGATTAGGGCATGGGTTCTGGGCCTTTCACAGCCTCCCCCCCCACCCCCACCCCACAGTCTGCAGGGAACAGCTCCATTTTTATCTTGTGTACATACTGGACTTCTGCATGGGGTTCTGTTTGAAAAGACTGTACTACGGATATGAAAGTGTAAAAAGCACTGCTATGGAACTTTCCTGTTTAAGAACAAGGGGACGTTTTTCACTTGCAAAGGAAGGAAGAATTCAGTGACTCCTTTGCTTATAGGACTTTTTTGGGGTTGATTTTTTTTTAAAGATACGAGAAATGTTTCTGTGCAACTGACATGGTTTCAAAGAACACTGGCAGAGGCATTTATTTTTTTCTTATATAAACCAGAAACAAAGAATTTCTTGGATTCTGGTAAGAAGTCAAAATTAATCCAAAGACTTTGGAACTACGGTTTGGCTCTGATGCTCACAAAAGAAGTTAAACCTATATGTACTAATATTAAATGTAATAGTTGAAGTATGATATTTTAACGAGGAAATCAAGTTACACTTAAAATACTTGGGCACATTTGAGAAATGTTATATAAGAGGAATTATAAACAAGTCATCCTGTATTTCAGTTTTCCTCATTCTCCATGATCCTCCCCTTCAAAAATACATTATCCTTGAGGAAGTGAAGGTGCAGGGTCAGCCCTGGGCTCTGAGTGGCCCCTGCTGCGAGAGCAGCAGTGGTTTTATGGGGCGACAGCATGGGTTCAGAGCATCCCTTCCCCAATCAGTCTAAGGAAAGGGCGGGGGGGCTGAGCCAGAGCCCTGCAGAAGGCGTGGGGATTAAAGCAAAGAGGTGCCTTGGGAAGCACAGGAAGAAGTGGGAGCAGGCCCAGCTGGTGATTCCTACCAGCCTCTGAACCAAGACGCTGAACCAGAGGGGGTACAGCTGGCACTACGGGGGATGGAGATGTAGCTCCTGACATGTAGCTGCTGACGTGCAGAACTGGACCCAGGTCCTAGGGCTTCACAGGCCAGGCCCACAGTTAAGGGTGAGGATGAAGATGGAAAGAGAGCAACAGCACAGAGTAACCCTGGATCTGTTTCCATGGACTCAGAACACCCTGAACTGGTGAGAAGGGCAAAGGCTGAAGATACCGAATTCCCAGTAGGAACACATGGTACAGGAGGCCCTCCAGGCCCAGAAGGCATCCCCTGCCTAGAAATGACCACACTGAGAGCTGTGTCATCTCCCTGCACTCCAGGCCAGACCCACAGAGGAATGAATACATCCCAGGCTGCAATGTCCATCCCCAGCCTCTCATCTTCCTTTCTACATCAAGGTGAGTCAGACTGCTCAGAGACCTACTTATTAGCTCTGTATAGATGGGGCCATCAGCCCAAGCCCAAGCCCGTTTTGGCATGCATCACTCTATGGAGAATAAAGCACCTATATAAACAGTGCTCCCACTGCTCCCCACCCCCTACCCCCACACCGAAGCATCACCCTTGCTTTCAAAATTTCCATCATTATTCAACCATGGTCCTGTGTTCAGGTTGTCCTTTAAGAATAGGCCATTAATAAATACCAGGTAAAATAACTCTTCTAGAACATAGCCTGGCAAAATGGAAGAATGGATTCCAGGCATTTTTGAAGTCCTAGAAGAGTGACTCATCTCAGTGAGCATTTCCTCTTCTCCCTCCCCAACTCCCCAAGTAATTTATTTATTGCTGATGAGATTCAGTACAGCATACTTCTAAGAAATAAATGTTTGAGTTATAAAGTAGTCTAAAGATGAAACTAATGATAGAAAAAAAACCCTCTTCTTAATTAAATGGTTAGTAATCATGATTTCTCAAATTTCTTATACTATCACAAAAATTATTTTAAAAATCTGTAAAGGAAGATCAACAGCAAATTGAAGATAATATGGGAACTCTGGATGAATCATGCAATGAGGTAGAGTGACAGAAAAAGTCAACAGGACCAGGCAACTGCATCAAAACCATGGTCTAAAGAAGAGAAGCCTTTCTGAGGGCTGGAATCAGGTGGATGGTGGTCCTAATGAAAGCCTTGTGCTGGAATGCTCTTTCTGAGCTGCTCTATTGGGTCATGATTGTTGGACATGCACAGGACATAAATAGATTCCCACTGTAAAATGAAGACCGTATTTGACTTAATTTAGTACTTTATGTAATGACTTTATGCACTCAGAACACTGAGTGAAAGGAAACATGCAAAGTAGTTACTTCAGGGGTTACAAAGGTGAAAAAGGAAACACTTCCCATTTTGCAAGAGCTTAAAGTCAGAGAGGCATTCAAATGTAAAGATAAAGCTGGATGTGGACACCATAAAAGAACAACACTGTGTTATGACCTAGTCACATCTTTATTATTCATATTCAGACAAAGTGGGCTCATACTAGTGAGACTGGCCTGGACCTATGCATAATCTGAGAGTAATGAGAATTAAACATATCCCTGGGAGTGAAACAGGACATTGCTTATTTCATTATCCTTTAGTCACATTTACTCGTTGAATGACATGGGTAAATCACTCCAATACTCCTTGAATCTCTGTAAAATGTCCATGCTACGTACCTAGCCAATGCTCCAAAAACTAAGTTAATGCATATAAAGGATTCTCTCATAGTAGCACAGGGTGGGTGCTAGATAATCAGTAATTGTCTTCATCTTTCCAATGAAGTCATGTAGAGGTGTAAAATGTATTGTGTTCACCTGGCTTGGGGTTTAGAAAGACAAAAAGGACTCTGAATGTATTAACATTATAAACAGAATTAGACAAACACTGATAAAAGGCATTCCTATAAGACTGACTGCCGCTTCAGTTTTCTGAAAATTTAGACACATTAGTCATAAGTAGGAAAAGACCCATGCTCTTCTGACCTGGGAAAGGTAAAAAGACAAAATTGAACTCTCTAGTTAGTTCATTTTTGTTGGACAGACAATGTTTTAAAAGATAAACCCTCAATAGTTTGGCAGGTTCCTAAGATTCAACAGATAGGTCAAAAAAAGATAACACAGCAAATAGTATTGGCATCCTGGCAAACATGTAAAATCCTGCGCAATGCACACTCCGCCATTCAAGTCTTGATTCTGCTTGTGCTCTCCTACATGCTTCTGGAGGTAGAAACATACACCAGATGCTGCCTCTAACTTTATGTATTATTCACGCTACTTGAAGACAAGGCTAAAATAAAATGTAAGGAGACTGGGCATATAACTTATATCACAGGAGAGGAGTCTCATTATTTTGTAGCTGGAATGCAAACACTGAAGAACTGGAGTACAAAATAAAATACATAATTAACTGACATTGTGGTGGGTAGTTTGGGTAATAAGTTTATAGGAATTTAAAGGGGGAAAATTTCCTATATAATATGACAGACCTACTTAGTGTTTAAGAAAGGTCTGACCTCTTGTAAGACATAAGGCATAACCATCTTAAAGTAGTTTTTATTGTTGTTGTTGTTTCATAGAAGAGAGAACTTTCTCCCACCAACAATTTATTTAATAACATGCTGAATAATCATGGTAGCATCATTATGACCTGATTATATATCCTTGTCCTCAGATTCTAACATAATGTCCTTATTAATGCAATACGACTATAGACATTGAGAGTTGGTCATTTTGCCTCTACTTCCTTACATTTATTGACAATTATCTCAAAAGGGTCCTGCCTATTTTATTACTGGACATTTGTTTTGAAAGGACTACTTGTGGTAAGCCAGAAATGTGAAATTTCTAGTCACCGGGTTATATATTTTACAACACAGAATAAGTGTACTTTTCTTGTGTGACATTAATTAAAATATTTGAAGACTGTCTTTTAAAAAAAATTTTTTTTAATGTTTTTTATTTATTTCTAGGAGAGAGAGAGAGAGAGAGAGAGAGACAGCGTGAGCAGGGGAGGGTCAGAGAGAGAGGGAGTCACAGACTGAAACAGGCTCCAGGCTCTGAGCTGGCAGTCAGCACAGAGCCCGACGCGGGGCTCGAACCCACGAACCACGAGATCATGACCTAAGTGAAAGTCGGACGCTTAACTGACTAAGCCACCCGGGCGCCCCATAAAATATTTGAAGACTGTCTTAATTTCCTTCTCTCCAAGCTAACCATCCTGGCTATAGGTTGGTTTCTCGACCATTCTCAAGTGTTCACAATCCTACCTCTTGGATAGGATTTTTTTTTCTTTTTTTGGACACTGTCCTTCAGTACTTCTCAACCCACACTAAGAAGGATACTCTAGATAAGATAACAGAATCATAAAATATAGTGCTGCTGGTAGACCCTAGAAAGCATTGAAGTCCAACATGTTTATCCTATTGATGATAAGACTTATCATCAGTAACGGACTTGTTTAGGATCATAAAACTTGCTTGGGGCAGAGCCAGGAAGCCAAGGTCCCAGAGCCCAGTTGCATGGTGGGAACCTTGTCTTTCCTGCACTGTAATTTGTTGTCTTTCAATGAATGGAGTCCCCTTAAAACACACACACACACACACACACACACACACACACACACCACTACCACCACCACCACCAACCACCACCACCACCACCACCATCACCACCATCTTACTAGGAAAACTGTGCTGTACTATTTTATTTCATATGGAACTGATCAGGCCCCTGCCTATCCGCTCTGAAGGAATCTGAGAATCTTAGACTTGAGTTGAGAGGGGCATCCAAAAGACTGTCTTGAGAATAATCACTTCTGAACACACACTTATCATAATAAAACACATCTGCCTTCTCAATTTTTAACCGGGAAGCACTCTCTTCTTCAATCAAACAGTGAGAGAGGCTGTCTCCTTGGCAGCTCAGCCACAGGGTGTACATTAGAGCAGCTTCCTTGAGGCCATGTTGGTGACGCAGGCCTGCAAATGGAATGCTGTCTCAGTTCATTCATCCCCTCCTTGGGGCGGTCTCTATAAGGCTCATACTTATGTGGCAGGTAAGCAGAGGTATAAATAAATGTCAGCAAGGGCTGGGTTTTTTTTTTTAATGTTAAATTGATCAGATTAAAATAATGATGTATAGAATCTAGACGGTGCCTTGATTTTCTCATGCTGGATCAGCATTTTACTTTTATGTGTGTGTTTGTATGGGTGCATTGTTTGTCATGGTTATTAAAAATGAGGTGCTATATTCATCTTGATAAGTTGTGAGTTGCCTCTACCTTCTTCCCATACTCCATCTCTAGTTCTCTATTAAATTCGCTATCTCTGCATCTTCTTGTTACATGGAATGCTAACTGTAGTTTAATAGCTGTCACTATGAAAAATCATATTTTCAGTGGAGCATTTATATGGGTCGGCCCATGTATTAGCAAGTGAATTTGTTTCCATGAAATGAGTATGTCAAAATGGGGACATTCAGGTGTTTTTTTTTTTGAAGACAAGTCCACACTTTGAAATAATGATGGTAATAGGTTATACAGCCATGCTCTTTCCATCCCCTGGCCCCCTGCCTCACAGTTTCCAATGGGTTCAGTAGAATTTCAGGGATAGCAAAATGGTGAGAATGGAGGTGATTTTGCCTCTGCATTCACTAGAGGTGATCTGCTCCCTCTTCACCTCCCTTGGGAGTTTAGTCCCTGTATATATTTGATAGTGCCACAGGCTGTCACGTGATGGCAGCAACAAGTGAACAGGTATACAGAGGTCTTTCCTGCATGGTGCCACTCCTTTACCTATCCTATACTCCTGTTTGTCCCAAGCAGGGCCTAACAAAGTAACTTGTACATCACGAACTCCTGTAGAAATTTAAATAACTAAAAGTATGAATAAAGAGTTATTATTTGTATTTATACAGTATCTATAAAGGCTGCGTATGCTAAGCCGTTACAGTATGCATTACTGCATTTATTCATAACAACCAATTATGACCATTTCGCATAGGAGGCACCTGAGCTTAGACCAGTTCAGGGACGGGCCCAGGATCACGCCACTAGTAAGTGGTAAGTTAATGCAACTACACTGTGGTAACTACACTGCTGATATATAAATATGTTTAAAATCTAACGAGTTATCTGAAACAGTGAAGGCAGTAGAGTTAAACAGGCTCGATCCCAGAGGTTAATCAAATTCTCCCAGTGGAAACAACAGGATTTACACAGTTGTGTCACTGTGAGTATGCAGAAGGACTAATGTGCCTTGGGTTCTAAAAGAAATGACAGAAAAACAGAGTAAAAACGTATGCTCAAAGCAGCATCTGTACCCTGGTGATGTTACCATACCCTCCTTGCTAATTAGTTTGAACAGTACAGCTACAGGATCAGCCCCCTCTCCAGAGCTCCTCACCTGTCTCTCTCTCCTTCCTGGATATATACAGCCTCACGTTTCTTTTTTTTTTTTTTTTTTAAATATTTTTATTTATTTCTAGGAGAGAAAGAGAGAGAGAGGGGGAGAGAGAGAGACAGTGTGAGCAGGGGAGGGTCAGAGAGAGAGGGAGTCACAGACTGAAACAGGCTCCAGGCTCTGAGCTGGCAGTCAGGACAGAGCTCGACGCGGGGCTCGAACCCACGAACCGCGAGATTGTGACCTAAGCGAAAGTTGGACGCTTAACCGACTAAGCCACTCAGGCGCCCCCAGCCTCACATGTTTCTTAATTGCAGCATCCAAAGTCATTATTTCTTCCCCAGTGCAGCCCCTCCTCTTACAACTTCTGTCCAGGCTAAGGGTGTCTGCCATCTGCCCAATTTATACAGGAGGCCCCTGCGTGTCGTCCCAGAGTTCTCCTTCACCTACCTCTACCTCTAAACCAACATTCAAGTCTAGTTAATTCAACCTCCTCACCATCTCTCACAACTATCCCCTCTTCTCCACTCCCATTTCTTCTTATTTGAGATCAGCCCTGAGGATGACAGGCTGGGATCTCCACCATTGGCAATACTCAAGGCACTTGGATTTTCCTGCGTAGCCTCGGCAACTCCATGCCTCCAGGTCTTTGTTCTGGCTTTCTCCTTTTCTAGAACTGCACTTTCCCTCTAACTCACTTACCTTTTCTTAATCTGTCAAAATTCAACTCCGATATCACCTCCCGCAGGAACTACCCTTTATTCTTGGAGTTTGGCCCTGTTTACCCTCCCACGTTTCCGCCTAGGCTGTCTCTCTCACAGCATCTGCAGGTTTATACTTTAGTGAGTTGCCTTGAAATCAATAGTTAGGGTCCGTCTCCCCTGCTAAGGCACTTAGAGACAGGTATCATGTACCATCTTTCTCGTGCTGAAACCCAGAGCAGTTACTTGATGCATAATGGCTACCCCATAATTGTTTGTTGGAATGGTTCAGCCTTCAAAATGGATAAAATATAACTACTGTGTAAGAGAATGATAGATAAGCATTTCTCTGATTAGAGATATTGGTGCCTTAATATTTCTGAGCCTTTTAAAATGTTCTTCCTTTCTGGAATGTTTTTCCTTCATCATTTTTTTTTCTTTAAAAATGTTAACAATCCTTCAAAATGTTGTTATTGAAAGAACAAAAATTGAGATGTCAGACAGACCTGAATTTAAAACCAACATTTGATGTCCAGTAACTGTGTGACTTCAGGAAAAGTTCACCTCTTTGAGTCTCAGGTTTAAGGTGGCTTAGTCAGTTATGAATCTGACTTCACTTAAGGTCATGATCTCACCCTTCGTGAGTTCAAGCCCTGCATTCGGCTCTGTGCTGACAGCTCAGAGCCTGGAGCCTGCTTCAGATTCTGTGTCTCCCTCTCTCCCTTTCCCTCCCCTGCTTGTGCTCTGTCTCTGTCCCTGTCTCTTTCTCTCTCTCTAAAGTAAATAAACATTAAAAAAACAGTAATCTTATGAAGTTGCTAATGTTATGAATGACTGTGACATTAATGACATGTGATAGTAAAGACACAAACTGATAGGAAAAGCACTGAGGCACTGGGGCCAGGAAAGGGTAGAGGATGAATGGAATCAGCAAGAAGTACATGGCAATCTGCTGGAGGTTTCCAAAGGCCATGGGAAATAAGAATCTGGAACCAAGAGATGGGTTTGGAAATCCCTGTTGAAATATGGAAATGAATGAGGTAAACTAGGGAAACTATGAAGCCATAAAGAGATGTTCTCATAGTATGTCATGATATTCTTCTCAATTATGCCAGGGGTGGTTTAATAACTAGTTGTCTACTAATATTATGAGGGAAATAATTGACCCCAACAGACAGTAAGTTCCTTAAGGGAAGGTTATGCATTTATGTCCCCAGCGCCCAGTGGAGTGACCATGTATACAAAGAGCTCCGAGAATAATTACTGAGTTGACGAATGATTGAATCTCATTATAATATTCACCTATGCACTTGCTTGAAATTTGGTGATGTAAATAATTAGTAATGTGAGAACACGAATTCATAATAAAAATGTGCAGAGGTGGAGGTAAGAATAAAAATCTCACAAGTGCCTGACATTGTACCATCCACCTCCATGCACAGTTTTATCCCATTCTTATAATACGCTGTAATGAGACCACTGCTAAAAGAAAGGATTTGTTCATGTTTTGCAAAGTCAGTCTGCCCGATCTCTATAACACCCTTGATTTCCCACTTTCCATCAGCCTTCCAAATCCAATTTATCTGTAAGTCCTGTCAGCTCTATCTACAAAATATCTGAATTTGTCCTCTCTTTCCATTTTCACTGTTACCACTTTACTGCAAGCTACCATCCTATCCTGCTTGGGCTTTCTGAAATAACGTCTTACTAGTTTCCATGCATCTATTCTCGCTTCTTTCCAATTCACATTCTACACACCAGATCTACTCAATCCAAATGTCTTAGAACCATAAATCAGGTAAAATTTCTCCATGCTTAGAACTTACACTGGCTTCCTCTTAAACCCAAATGCTAACACTTTGCTACCGTTTGTACGCCTCTACCAATCTGGCCCTCGCATAGCTCTCTAACCACATCTCCTTCCTCTCTACATCTTGCTCACCTGCTCACTACGCTTCACTCACACTGGCCCTCTTTCTGTTTTGAGCATACAAAACTTATCTTGTCTGGGGCCTTTGCACTTGCTGTTGACTCCAATCTTCATATGGCTCAGTCTACTACATCATTCAACTCAAATGTTATTTTGCTCACAGAGGCCCTCTCTTACCACCTTATCTAATGGAGAGCAGGAACACATTGGATTCTCCTGGATTATTTCTTTCATCACATTCATCACTACTTGAAACTGTTTACTTCTTTTTTTCCCCCTAATGTTTATTTATTTTTTGGGGGGAGGGGGAGAGAGGGAGATATAGAATCTGAAGCAGGCTCCAGGCTCTGAGCTGTCAGCACAATACTCGAACTCACGAACTGCAAGATCATGACCTGAGCTGAAGCTGGACGCTTAACTGACTGAGCCACCCTGGAGTTCCTACTTCATTTTTTTTTTTTTTTGAGAGAGAGAGAGAGAGAGAGAGAGAAGGACTGAGAGGCAGAGGGGGAGACAGAACCCAGGCAGGCTCCATGCTATGCATGACATGGGGCTCAATCTCAAGACTCTGAGATCATGACCTGAGCTGAACCCAAGAGTTGGATGCTTAACCAACCAAGCCACCCAGGCATCCCCAAAACTGTTTACTTCTTTTTCATGTATTATCTCTTTCTCCCACTAGAAAATGTAAGGGGAAGGCTCACAGGAGAGAGGAGGAAGACCTTTAAAAATTTTTTTACTGACAAGTTATTAGAAAAAAATGTAAATGTAAAATAAGATTCTGGCTTCAGGTTCTTTTTTTCATTCATCCATTCATTTTAACTTAAAAGATGATTATTTTACAGAGCCTTTTGAATCGCTCTTTTCTTTAGCAAAGTAACCCCTTGACATTTATAGATTCAATATTTATTGTTTCGGCTCTCCCTGAGAGACCCCACAAGGCCGTAACACAGCAACTTGTGTGTTTGCTGAGGAATGAATTTAGTTACTTCTGTGGAGCAGATGGTAAGGAAGCTTAGCTTATAGTCTTTGTTCCTCCCGGTTATTATATGCTCTTATGACAAGGCAGTTATTTTATCTCATTTCATAAAAAAAGACACTGAATAAAAATATCATAGTGGTATTAAAAAATTTAAAAGCATCGTAGTATACATCTTTCATGAGTGTCAAGCTGTTTTCTTCCCCCCTGAACCTACGGCTACCATTTTCATATAAATGGTCTACCTGGTTCATGGCAGTAATGCCATGATTAATACTAAATGTTACGCTTCCAGAAAGACTATGATTAATCTAGAGCCACCATAAGGACTTGCCACCTAAAAACTGCAGAAACCATTTTAGACATGCAAGAAGCTGAGTCATTGTGGGTTTTGGTAAAGAAGAGAGAGGTTTCTATATTTAAAAAGAAAGATATCATAATATTGGTTTTTAAAGTGTCCTGCAAACTTTAGATAATATATGCTAATGACTGTCAACTACTTTAGGAAGGAGAAGGAAATTAACAACAATGTCCCCGAGACCAAGTGGGAATAGAGAGGAATAAAAAAGCCCAGGGGTAAAAGGTAAAAGGGGAAATATTCAATTCTCTATGTACACACCATAAGTCCAGAGTTTGTTCGGTGCTAGTGGAATACAAAGCTAGCGCATAATGTGGTCTCTATCGTCAGGGGTATTATAGACTTTATAGCAGAAACAAGACCCATGATTAGGGGGTCCACGTGACAGTGTGTGATAATGTGCCCAAGAGGTCCACCTGAGGCCGGATTTTGATTAAAAATGGAATGCCAGAGGATAGGCTTCTACGAGACAGCAGACAGGCGAATAATACAATGAAGGCAAATCTTCAGAACGGTGACTCTGGTAGCAGAGGGCAAAGGATTTTAAGAGAGGAAGAGACTGAAGGCAGACAAGTCATAAAGCTCTTGCAGTGAGCCAAGTGTGAGAAGAGGAAACCCTGGACCGGTGTGGTTGCCATGGACACAGAGCAATGCTTAAATCTGAGAAGCATCATAAAGGAAAAATAGCTCTTTGCTATATTTGTGTAACTTTCCAAGTACATGTGGCTTATTATGTCCTCTTTTATATGACTCATTGATACAAAATTGCCAGAGGAATATTCTTCACCAAATCAGGGAAGGGTACACCACTGAGGAAGGGAAATGCCCCCTGACCTATGAATCCTCCCTCCAAGTTGCTGATTTTGAGGCACTAAGTTTGGCTAAAAGATCAACTGGTTTGGTCACAATCTCTGAGACTCTTATTATTAACGGAGTCCAAACCATCATGCTTTAGGCTGAACCAAACAGAAGTTGATTTGGCAGAACAACTCAGCTGCTAGGGTCTAGGGGCACACTGGTTATCACCAAATGAGCAGTGAGGATACATGAGGTCTAATAAGCCTTCTCTGCAAAAAACATCTTCTATGCAGCTCCTTTCCTTAAAATCAAAGAGACAGTATAACTGAAAGGTTTTTTTCAGAGGGTAGGGAAGGAAGCGAGGAAAAACAGAGAATAGCAATGACTTAGCATTTATCATCAAGTACATCTAGCTGTCCCCACGTCTCCCTGACAGCACCTGGGAAATGTTGCTCAGGGTCCCCCAAACCCTGTCCTTTCCACCCTTGCTGTCACAGTACTGGTTAAGGAAGCCCTCATGACTTCTCCCCTGGACTCTCCTAATAGTCTCCTAAGTACTCTCCATATCTCTTACCGTCTCTTCACATTCCCCTTTATCTCTCACTAGCTCCAACACTTTCTTCCTAAAACGCCAGATCTAACCACGTAGCTGTCTGAGGGTAGCCTCTGGCCCACAGGTTCGAAGGACACAAGACCCTAACCACAAGATACGTTTCAGACAAACTAGACCTCTCCTGCCTTTCCAATTACATCTGTCACCTTGACACCTTCAGCTCAATGTTCTCTTGGAACCTCTTCCCCACATGCTATATTTTACCGTGCTTCTGGTCCTCACATATGCCGTTCTCATTGCCTAAAATAACATTCCTTGTCTTCCCTTGCTAATCTTCCAAGACTCAAATGTCACTTTCTCTTTCAAATCATCCCTGTCATTACCTCCCTCTTCTACCTTTGCATCCTGTCCTATTTGTTTATGACCATGAAGTAACAGCTGTTCTGTGGCAATTATTTATATACCTGTCTATCTTCCCTACTTCTCCATGAAGCCCCTGACTTAACGGCAACACACTCATCTTGGCGTCTGCACTACGCAAGAGCTCCTAGTCACTGCGGTCATGGATTATTTAAATACTGAGTAAATGAATGAATAACTGATGATCAAATGAAGAAGTGAATTATAAACAGAATTTAAATATGAGCTTCATTTTTAAAAAGAAATGTGTTATGCTAGGGGATGGTATCTTTTATTTATTGTCTAAATTAGTAAGAAGAAAGGTCAAAATGAAAAAAGTTCAATATTTATGGATTTCTAGAAGAAGAAAGGGAAACTACTAACACATTAGTAAAAGTGTAAAGGCCATAAGAAACTAAATAAAACTCAAATTATTTAGCAATGTGCCTACTAACGCTTGGTAGTCCCTTCAGAAACAAACACACGCATTTGATTTGGGGAGCCTCTCATTATCCAACAGGCTGTTATCTGGACGTGGATCATTGGACAGACTTACACACTTTGCAGGATCGACATAAACAGGAGTCCAGAAGTCATTGTCTTAGTGTGGATTTAAGGGTGTAAAATATATTGGGGAGGGGATTGTTAAATTAAAAACTATTTTCCATTTCACACGGAAACAAAGTATATGGTGCTGATAGAAGTAATAACTTACTTGGCTATAAGTAATCAATACTGCAAAATCAAATCACTCAAGTTCTTGAACAAAGGTTTCTAAACAATGCCAGCATGCACCCAAATTCACCTGAACATAAGATACACCTTTAAAAAAATATCTGACTGGCAAATTTATTTGCCCAAGAGGGCAGATCCTCAAAATCTACTAATAAGAGGTTAAAATCACATTCAAGAAAATGACAAGGAAATCACTGTCACAGATGGAAGTCACTTCCATATGTCTCCCGTACAAGCTATTACTAAATGGGTAAGATGTCTAAAGTGAAATTAGCCAGGCTAGATAAATTAACCAAAGAACTAAGTTTCAATTTCATGTTTTATGTTTATATACGGTTTTTAAAAATTTCTTTTTAAGTTCATTTATTTTGAAAGAGAGAGTGTGCCCATGCAAGAGCAGAGGAGGAGGCAAAGAGAAAGGAAAGACAGAATGTCAGGCAGGCTCCCCGTTGTCAGCACAAAGCCTCATGTGGGGGGGTCGAACCCATGAACAGAGATAACAACCGGAGCTGAAATCAAGAGTCGGTCAATGAGCCACCCAGGCGCCCCATTTATATATGGCTTTTATTTCTTTCTTCTCTATGAATGAAAGTTGATAAACTTAGCCAGCTTAAAGAACTGAAAGTCTAATACATAAGTATTTCACTGTATGTTAGACAATGGGGCCTAATATCAGGTGTTACTACTCTAAGGCTTACAGTCTGCACATCATAGTGGAGAAGTAGTATAGACTGTATGGTCAACACTTAAATAAAGATGCTCAAAAGCTCCTGTAGAACTTGAATGGTCAAAGAGGCACTACTCCTGGGGTGCCTGGGTGGCTCAGTTGGTTAAGTGCCTGACTTCAGCTTAGGTCATGATCTCACAGTTCATGAGTTTCAGCCCTGAGTCAGGCTCTGTGCTGACAGCTCATGGCCTGGAGCCTGCTTCAGATTCTGGATCTCCCTCTCTCTCTGCCCTGCCCCACTCACATTCTGTCTGTCTGTATGTCTGTCTGTCTGTCTGTCTCTCTCTCTCAATAATAAACATTTTTTAAAAAAGGTATTACTCCCAATACTAATGTCAGCTTTGTTGTCTTTGCTCTAAAATGAGAACACATTTTTTCCCAACAAGAATGCATCGGCTAGGGGGTGCCCGGGTGGCTCAATCAGTTCAGCAACTGACTCTGGATTTTGGCTCAGGTACTGATCTTGTGCTTTGTGAGACTGAGCGACTAGCTACCAGCACAGAGCCTACTTGGGATTCTGTCTCACCTCTCACTCAGCCCCGTCCCTGACCTGTGCTCATGCTTCCTTTCTCTTTCTTTCTCTCAAAATAAATAAACATTGAAAAAACAAAACAAACAAACAAAAAGAATGCAGGGGACCTGGGTAGCTCATTTGGTTGAGTATCTGACCTTCGCTCAGGTCAAGATCTCACGGTTCTTGAGTTCGAGCCCCACATCAGGCTCTATGCTGACAGCTCAAGCCTGAGCCTGCTTTGTAACATAAATACACAGGAAGGTAAGCAATGGGCAGAGGTCAGATGTGAGCTGAACTTGAAAAATATGGAGATTTAGAAAGGCTGAAAGGCTATTCCCAGAGAGAAAGAAGACATGCCCAACGTGTGCATGGCTTCTCCTGAGTCTACTTCCAGTTTTTCTAGATTACAGATATATGATGAAGTTAGAACCATCCATGTGAATATAGAATGGACAGTTTTCAGGAAGAGACTAGGGTATCTGAACTCCATTTCCAATCTTTAGGAGTTAATAAAGTTCTATTAAACACAGGAGAAAAGGAATGGAAACAGTGTTCTAAGCTGTACTTAACTGGTAATTTTAACTGAGGGAAATTTCTTTCATGTATGATTATTTAAATTGAAAAAAAATTTAAATTTGGGAACACGGGACTTTATACTCAAAAGAAGTTTTCGGCATGCATAATGTGAACAGCTCTGTATTTACTCTATAAACAATTAACAAATATCAATCTAAAGAAGCAGGGATTAGTATGGTTTCTTTCTCTGCAACATGAAACATGAAAACAAAGCACATATCATTAGGGGAAAATCAAAACTACTTCAAATACTGCTTTAGATGAAGTGCAATCTACTTAAATACAACAAATAGAAGAAGAATGAGGTTAATCCTTTGGCCCTTTGCTACTCTGTGCATCAATCTGGAATTAGGAATGTTTGCTGAATGTGCAGAAATACACTTGCCACTCTTGTGAATAAAAAGAAAGCTTTAGATTCTCTTTAAGAAATAAAGCCTAATCAGACAATGCAGGACATACACATATGAAAATAAAATGAAACACAGCATGTTAGTGACAAAATGAATGACACATTTTGTAATTGGCAACAGATGTTCATTTCACTTGATCTTAGCCAAAAGGTCGAAAAGTGATCAGATGTTCACTTCAGGCGCAAGTCAGGAACAATCCTTCAGAGGGGGTAGGGTTTAAGCCAGAACACAGGGGCTACGTAGACTGTATATACAGAGAAAAGGGTACATGATATATAAAATAAAGGTGCTTTCGGGATATAGTCTAGAGTTTAGCTCAAAGACTTTGATGGGAGAATGAAAAAAAATGAATATAGTGTCATCATCAAATACACGAGGCACAGATACGTCAATCGGTCTCTCTGTAAATGACACCCCTGTGAAGTACTATACATAAGTGCCTTATCTATGCATCAATAATGATAAAAAAAATACCAAAGGCCACTGATGATTTTATATAGGGTAGCTGAAAATATAAAATTGGAACTTGAGCTAGCATAAAATTAAGGAATTATTTTCTTTGTTAAGTGAATTTATGCAACACAAAAATGCAGAAGGCCCAAAGACTTATCTACTGTTAGAACCTGAGGAGGAAGAGGAACCCACCAAAGGGACAGGTAGAGAAGCAAGGGACCTAAAGAGCACATAACTGCAGAAAACAGAATGGTACCATATCACAGAATACCTTTTTTCTTGATCTAACTAGAGAATTATGACTAGGCAGGAGGTAAATTGTGAAAATACCTGTTCTTACATCAATCTTATGCTGTTTTTCTCAACAGCTTCTATGTCACAATATACAAGACATACTACTTCTCTCAACCATTAAAATTTAGTACCCATTCCATTTCCTCTAGTTAAGAAAGATTTCAAGTTGCAAAATAAAGTGTATTTTATTGTTTAATAGCTATAGGGCTATTCAGATGATCTCTTCTTGAGTGAGCTTTGGTAGTTTGTAGTTTTTAAGAGATTCGTCCATTTCATTTCAGTTGTCAAATTTATTGCCCTAAAGTTGTCTTTATGTCTTCTGTTTGGAATTCACTGAACTTCTGGGATCTGTGGGTTTGATGAAAACCATCAAATTTGGGAAACCATCAGCTATTATTTCTTTAAATGTTTTTACTGCTTTTCTCTCTTGCCTCTTCTTCAAGATCCCCAATAATATATCCAGGAGGCCATATGAAATATCATAAAGCTTGTTACTCTTTTCTTTCTCTTTTAAAAATCTTTTTGGGGTGCCTGGGTGGCTTAGTCGGTTAAGCGCCCGACTTTCGCTTAGGTCATGATCCCGCGGTTCGTGGGTTCGGGCCCCGCGTCGGGCTCTGTGCTGACTGCCAGCTCAGAGCCTGGAGCCTGTTTCAGAGTCTGTGTCTCCCTCTCTCTCTGACCCTCCCCTGCTCATGCTGTCTCTCTCTCTCCTAGAAATAAAATTAAAAAAAAAAATCTTTTTTCTTTGTGTTTAATGTTGAATGGTTTCGGTTGCAATGTCTGCAAGTTCACTAATGGTTTAATCTGCAGTGTCTCATGTGCCATTAATCCTATTCAGTATATTTCATTTTTTAAATCAATTGTACTTTTCTTTTTTCTTATTTTTCATCATGATGAGTGTATTCTAATCCCCATTCCATATTTCATCCATGCCCCCACCCTCTCCCCTCTGGACCATCAGTTTGTTCTCTAGAGTTAAGATTCTGTCTTTGGTTTGTCTCTCTCTCTCTCTCTTTCCCCCTGCTTATTTGTTTCCTTTCTTCAATTCTACAAATGAGTGAAATCACATGGTATTTGTTTTTCTCTATGTCACTTAGCATTATAGTCTCTAACTCCATCCATGTTGTTGCAAATGGCAAGATTTAATTCTTTCTATGGCTGAGTAATATTCCATTGTGTATATATACCACATCTTCTTTATCCATTCATCAACTGATGGATATTTGGGCTGCTTCCATATCTTGGCTATTGTAAGTAGTGATGCAATAAACATAGGGGGTGCATGTATCTCTTTTAATTAGTGTTTTTGGATTCTTTGAGTAAATACCCAGTAGTATGATTACTGGATCATAGGGTAGTTCTATTTTTAACTTTTTGAGGAATCTCCATACTGTTTTCCAGAGTGGCTGCACCAGTTTGCATTCCCACCAACAGTGCAGGAAGGTTCCTTTTTCTCCACATCCTTGCTGACACTTGTTTTTTGTTGTTGATTTTAGCCATTTTGATGGGTGTATATAGATAACTACTATATCTCATTATAGTTTTCTTTTTAATTAAAAAAATTTTTTATGTAAGTAATCTCTACACCAAACATGGGGCTCAACCTCACAACTGTGAGATGAAGAGTTGCACTCTCTTCTGACTGAGCCAGCTAGGGGCCCCTATCTCATTATAGTTTTTATTGGCATTTCCCTGATGAAAAGTGCTGATGAGCATCTTTCTTTGTGTCTGTTGGCCATCTAAATGTCTTCTTTGGAGAAATGTCTATTCATCTCTCCTGCCCATTTTTAATTGGATTGTTTTGGGAGTGTTGAGTTTTATAATTTCTTTCTTTATTTTGGGTAATAACCCTTTATCAGATATGTCATTTCTAAATATTTTCTCCCATTCAGTAGGTTGCTTTTAGTTTTCTTAATTGTTTCCTTTACTGTAAAGAAACTTTTTATTTTATAGTCCCAATAGTTTAGTTTTGCTTTTATTTCCCTCGCCTCAAGAGACATATCTAGAAAAATGACACTACAGCCAGTGACAGAGAGATTACAGCCTGTGCTCTCTTCGAGGATTTTTCTGGTTTCATTTAGGTCTTTAATCCATTTTATTTTTGTGTATGTGGAAGAAAGTAGTCCAGTTTCATTCTTTGCATGTGGCTGTCCAGTTTTCCCAACACCATTTTTGAAAAGACTGTGTTCTTTCCTGCATTGACAAAGCTTAATTGAACATATAATTGTGGGCTTATGTCTGGGTTTTCTATTCTATTCCATTGATCTATGTGTCTATTTTTTGTGCCAGTATCATACTGTTTTAATTACTACTGCTTTATAATATAATTTGAAATCTGGAATTATGATACCTCCAGTTCTGTTTTTCTTTTTCAAAATTGCTTTGGCTATTTGAGATCTTTTGTGGTTCTGTACAAATTTTAGGATTGTTTGTTCTAGTTCTGTGAAAAATGCTGTTGGTATTTTGATAAGGATTGAATAAAATATGTAGATTGGTTTTGGTAATATAGACATTTAAACAATATTTTTTCTTCTAATTTATGAGCATGGAATGTGCTTCCATTTCTTTTTGTCATCTTCAATTTCTTTCATCAGTGTTTTACAGTTTTCAGGGTATAAGTCTTTCACCTCTTAGGTTTTGTTTATTCCTAGATATTTTATTTTTGGTGTAGTTTCAAATGGGATTGTTTTCTTAATTTCACTTTCTGATGCTTCATTAATAGTGCATAGGAATGCAACAGATTTCTATAAATCGATTTTGTATTCTCTTACTTTACCGTATTCATTTCTCAGTTCTAGTATTTTTTTTATTTTGGGGGGAGTCTTTCAGGTTTTCTTTTTTAAAAAAAGTTTATTTGAGAGAGAGAGAGAGGGGGAGAGATAGTTCACGGAGGAAGAGCAGAGAGAGATAGGGAGAGAGAAAAACCCCAAGCAGGCTCTGTGCTGTCAGTGTGGAGCCCCACTCGGGGCTCGATCCACAAAACATGAGATAATGACCTGAGCTGAAACCAAAAGTCAGATGATCACCTGACTAAGTTACCCAGGTGCCCCTTTCGGGTTTTCTGTATAGATTATCATGTCACCTGCAAGTTGTGAGAGTTTTACTTCTTCCTTGCTGATCTGGATGCCTTTTATTTCTTTAAGATATCTAACTGCCCATGTGGAAAAAAACCCCACTGTTTTCATTTGTTTCCATGTACTATTTGATTATTTGATTTCTTGGTTGACCCATTAATTCTTTAGTAGCATGTTATTTAACTTCCATGTATTTGTGTTCTTTCCAGATTTTTCTTGAGGTTGATTTCTAGTATCATAGCGTTGTGGGCAGAAAAGATGTACATTATGATTTTCATTTTTTTAAATTCGTTAACCCTTGTTTTGTGGCCTAATATGTGATCTATTTGGAGAATGTTCTATATGAACTTTAAAAGAATGTCTACTCTGCTCTTCTAGGATGGAATATCCTGAATATATCTGTTAAATCTATTTGTCCAACATGTCAATCAAAGCCACTATTTCCTTGTTGATTTTTCTCTTTGGATGATCTGTCCGTCTACGTAAGAGGAATATTAAAGTTCCCTATTATATTATTGTCAGTCATTTCCTTTATATTTGTTACTGTTTTATTATTTGGGTGTCCCATGTTGCGTGCATAAATATAAACAATTAGTGTATCTTCTTAGTGGACTGTCACTTTTATTTTTATATAGTGTCCTTCGTCTCTTGTTATAGTCTTTGTTTCAAAACATAGTTTGTCTGATATAAGTGTCACTAACCTGGCTTTCTGGCTTTCTTTTGACACCCATTTGCATGATAAATGTTTTTCCATCCTCTCACTTTCAATCTGCAGGTGTCTTTTGGTCTACATTGAGTCTCTTGTAGACAGCACATAGATGGGTCTTGTGTTTTTATCCACTCTGTCACCCTATGTCTTGAGTGGAGTGCTTAGTCCATTTATATTTAAATGGACTATACATTCATAGATATGTATTTATTGCCATTTTATTACTTGTTTTATGGTTATTCCTATAGCTTTTCTCTCTGATCCTTTCTTCTCTTGCTTTCTTTCATGATTTGTTGGCTTTTTTTAGTGATATACTTGGAATCCTTTCTCTTTATTCTTTATATACTATTACTGATTTTTGATTTGTGGTTATCATTATGTATAAATAACATCTTCTGCATATAGCAGTCTATATTAAGTTGATGACCGCTTAAGTTTGAGCCCATTTTTTACTCCTCCCCTGCCATGTTTTAGTTATATAGTATTCATATTTTATATACGTTTATTAAACTAATTTTATAGAAATATTTATTTTAATTGCTTTTGTGTTTTTTACTTTCACTTATGGTCTTTTATCTCCAAATGGTTCCCTTTATTTTTATTTTTTTTAAGTTTATTTATTATGAGAGAGAGTGCACATGAGCAGCAGAGGGGCTGGGATAGAGGGAGAGAAAGAATCCTAAGCAGACTCCACGCTGTCAGCGCAGAGCCCGATGTGGGGCTAGATTTCATGAACCTGAGCTGAAATCAAGAGTCAGATGCTTAACCAACTGAGCCACTGAGGTGCCCCACAAAGTGTCTTTTTAATATTTCTTGTAGAGCTGGTTTAGTGGTCATGAACTTCTTTAGTTTTTGCTTATCTGGGAAACTATTTCTCTTTCTATTCTGAGTGATAGCCTTACTGGATAGAGTATTCTTGGATGCAGGTTTTTCCCATTCAACACTTTGAATTTATCATTCCACTCCTTTTGGCTGAAAATCCACTGATTGCCTTATGGGGTTTCCCTTGCATGCAGCCGTCTTCTTTACTCTCACTGCTTAAAAAAAATTTTTTTCGTCACTAACTTTTGACATTTTAAGGACAAAGTGTCTTGGAATGGACCTCCTTGGGTTGAATCTCTGTGCATCCTGGATTTGGATATCTGTTTCCTTCCTCTGATTAGGGAAGTTTTCAGCTATTCTTTCTTTAAAATAATTTTTTTTATGTTTTATTTACTTCTGAGAGAGAGAGAGAGAGAGAGATAGCGGGAGCAAGGGAGGGTCAGAGAGAGAGGGAGACACAGAATCTGAAGCAGGCTCCAGGCTCTGAGCTAGCTGTCAGCACAGAGCCCAATGCGGGGCTCGAACCCACAAACCGTGAGATCATGACCTGAGCCGAAGTCGGACGCTTAACCGACTGAGCCACCCAGGCGCTCCAGCTATTATTTCTTCATATAAATTTTCTGTCCCTTTTTCTCTTTCTTCTTCTTATAAGATTCCTATAATTCCATTGTTACTACACTTGATGGGGTCACTGACTTCTGTGACTAATCTCAATTTGCATAATTTGCTTTTTTTTCCTTTGCTCAGGTTGGTTACTTTCCATTACTTTGTTTTCCAGGTTGTTAATTTGTTCCCCTGCTTCATCCAGACTGCTGTTTATTCCATCAAATGTATTTTTAATTTATTATGTTCTTGATCTCTCATGTGTCTTTTTTATCTGTGTGTTAAGGGTCTCACTGATGTACTCTACTCTTTTCTCAAGTCCAGTATCTTTATGATCATTACTTTATAAAGTTTAGTTTTTTAATTTTTTAGTAATCTTTACACCCAACATGGGGTTCAAACTCAAAACCCCATGACTGATGCCCCTGGGGGGCTCAGTCGGTTAAGTGTCTGACTTCAGCTCAGGTCATGATCTCACGGTTTGTGGGTTCAAGCCCAGCGTCGGGCTCTGTGCTGACAGCTCAGAGCCTGGAGCCTGCTTCAGATTCTGTGTCTCCCTCTTTCTCTGCCCCTCCCCCACTCACACACACACACACTCTCTCTCTCTCTCTCTCTGTCTCTCAAAAATGAATAAACATTAAAAAATTAAAAAAAAAAAAAAAAACACCCCAAGCCCCAGAGTCGCATGCTCTTCTGCCTGAGCCAGTCAAGTGCCCCTAGGATCATTACTTTAAATTTTCTATCAGGCATGTTACTTTATTCAATTTGCTTGGGTCTCTTGCTATGGTTTTGTCCTGTTGTTTCACTGAGGACATATTTCTCTGTCTTATCTTGTCTAATTCTGTGTCTGATTCTTTGTGTTGGGAAAGTCAGCTACTTCTCTTGCTCTTAACGATAATAACCCTATGAATAAGAGGTCCTCTAGTGCCCTCTAGTGCAGTGTCCCCTGTCCCTCAGGGCCTGGTCCTTCAGGGAAGGTCTTCTATGCGTGTTGCATGCGTTCTGCTGATGAATCTTGGCCTCTTTTTCCTTCAGTCTACTTGTCTGCAGAGGCTCTTTCTGCCCATTGTGGGCGGTGTTTGGTCCCCAGCAGGGGTGGGTCACCTTTTAACAAGGTACCTGGTGGTTTGCTTGTGAAATGTGACCTGCCCCCCTCCACCAAAACTGAGGTCCTGCAAAATGTGAGGGTCAGGAGATGTGGTGGTGGCAGGGTTTGGACAAATCTTTTGTGGAAGGGGCTCTGCAGCACCAGGACCAAGGCAAGCGTGGCTTCAAAGGGCAGATTACTTGAAGCAGAGGGCGGGGAGGTGGGCTTGGTGCAAGCAAGTTAGTTAACAAGTGTTGGTGACCCACTGGTTCCCATGGGTGGCCACTGTTTATGGGGGAAGCAAAGGGAAATGGCACCTGCCAGCTCCTTTGTTCCTGGAGGAATCTCCCCATGACCCCTGGCTCTCCAGGCCACACTCTGTGATGAGGAAATCACTTCTTTATCCTGGCTGTCACTGAGTTTTACAAGAAGCTGGTGCTATGATGTATCTGCATAGGCTATTTGTATTGCTGTCTTTTTCTTTTTAATATTTATTTAAGCAGAGAGAGAGAGCTGAGGAGGGGCAGAGAGAGACGGAGACACAGAATCCAAAGCAGGCTCCAGGCTCTGAGCTGTCAGCACAGAGCCTGATGTGGGGCTCAAACCCATGAACTGTGAGGTCATGACCTGAGCTGCAGTCAGACGCTTAATGGACTAAACCACTCAGGCATCCTTGTCTTTGTGTCTTCTAAGGGCAGGGATCTCCTTCCTGATGCCCTCGGGGCTTTCCCAGAGCTGAGCATGCAGGATTTTAAAATTCCAGGCTTTAAGGTCCAGTGGTTATAAGAACTTATGAAATTAGGCCCCTTTTGCTTTCAAAGACAAATGTTATGGGGATTTGTCCTCCTCATTCATGGATGAGTGAATTGTTGTGAAATTCTGTTTTTTGCACCACCAGCTCCCTCTCAACTGTGAACGGCCATAGTCTACTTGCTCCCAAACTGTGCATTCACCCATCCTACCTTCTTTGATGTGGCCTCTTCTGGACGTTTAGTTGTGGAGTTTGTTTTGCCAGTCTTTGGATCGTTTTCTGCGTTATTTACGCTGATATGTTATACAGTTGTACCCAAGGGATGAGGTGAGCTTAGGGTCCTCCTACTCCGCCATCTTCCCAGTCAACCTCCCCATATGATATATTTCTTAGTTCTATCAAACATTATAATTTTATCTCATGAACTTCAGTTTAAGTTTTTTTTTATATCTTCCATATCTTAATTTTTGAATATATGGGCTACAGTTATAATTACTATATTAATGTCATCGCTGATACAGCATCTAAGTCCATTTTGACTTTCCATTTGGTTTTCCTCTTCATTATGAATCAAAATCTGTTTTGACCACTGTGAGAAATAAGCCCACCGGCCCAATTAAAGGAGGCACATGGAGACCAGGAGCACAGTGAAGGTAGGCTTTAATCAACGTTCTTGCAAGAGCGAGTGTCTGATGGACAGGCACACTTGGGCAGTCAGAGCAGACAACTTATCTCCTAGCATGCAAGTCCCTCCCCTGGTTCCTCGTTGGCCAAGTGCTACCTTAACTGGAGGTCGCCCATGCCCCTGTAGGCAGAAAGTAGTCTGATTGGAACAAATATACATTTCCTGATGTGATGCAGAGACTTTCAGTCCCTCCTTTATTCTTTGGTGCCTGCTCACTGCAAAGCCCAGGAAAATAAGCCTAAATGGAGAGGGGAAGAAGTACCAGGAAGTGAAGTGTCTAACTGGTTGGGACTCGGGGCGCCTGGGTGGCTTAGTCGGTTAAGCGTCCGACTTTCGCTTAGGTCATGATCTCGTGGTTCGTGGGTTCGAGCCCCGCGTCGGGCTCTGTGCTGACTGCCAGCTCAGAGCCTGGAGCCTGTTTCAGTCTTTGACTCCCTCTCTCTCTGACCCTCCCCTGCTCACGCTGTCTCTCTCTCTCTCTTTCTCTCTCTCTCCTAGAAATAAATAAAACATTAAAAAAAAAATAATTGGTTGGGACTCCATTGTAGGGGGGTGTCCATACATATTTCCAATAGGTTGTAAACCTCTGGTTAACTAGACAGCTCAGCTTTTCTTCAGCATTTCTGAAAATTAATCATCTCCTTACTTTTCACAACCAAATATATGAAGACGATTCAAAAGCTGTAGGGCAATGTTTCACAACCAGGAGTGATGCTGCCTCCAGGGGACATCTGGTAATAATGTCTGGAGACATTTTTGTCTTAACTGGTGAAACACTATTGGTATCCAGCAAGCAGAGGTCAGCAATACTGCTAAGCATCCTACAACGCATAAGGCAACCATCCACAACAAACCAGTAGCTGGCCCCAATATGTCAGTAGTACTGAGTGTGAGAAGCCCTCATGTAGAACAACAGGAAAAAAGGAACTGGGGCCCCTGGGTGATCTCATGGTGCTAAGCTGCATATGGACCAGGACTGCAAGCGTATTTCCACAGTCTGTCACACAGAAAAACAAAAAGAAAAACAAAAACTTCTTTCTTATTTAAGGCACTGTATTTTAGGTTGGTATAGTAGTTTAGCCCAATACAGAAATTGGTACCCAGACGTAAGGGGCTAGCAAAATTTTCTTGGTTTTATGGTTGAGTGAAAGATAAGGCAAGAAAAGAGATACTGCAGACTGGAAAATTGGTGGACCTTTTTATGTCATAATAACAGTAAAATTGTAATAACTGAAAAGTAGACTAAGTGTATCTATGATATTGGTCATTCTAGAGAAAGTGGCTGTTAAGTGGTCTATAACTTAAACTGATCAAGTAACTTGATTTGAGGCCTTAGGGTCGGAAAATCTAAACTCCCCAAACAGAAGAACAAATAAGCTCTTTATTGTTTCATAAATATCTCTCATTAAGACTCCTCAGCCAAATATAGAGCCACCCAAGAGTCAAAGACCAAATTAAGGGTCCCACCCAAGCTTGTAGTTTTAGCCTGCTTCAGAAGAAGGAAGAAGTGATGGGCCACTAAAAGCAAACAGACAAATACAACAGGAGACTTAAAAACTATGTCTAGGTGGGGTACCTGGGTGGCTCAGTCGGTTAAGTGTCTGACTGGCTCAGGTCATGATCTCACAGTCCGTGAGTTCAATCCCCGCATCAGGCTCTGTACTGACAGCTCGGAGCCTGGAGCCTGCTTTGGATTCTGTGTCTCCCTCTCTCTCTGCCCCTCCCCTGCTTGTGCTCTGGTGTCTATCTCAAAAATAAATAAACATTAACAAAAATTAAAAAAAAAGAACTATGTCTAGAAAAAAAACCTTTGGATCAGTTTACTCCCAACAATCTGGAAACAAAAAGATCAAAGCCCACAAAAAATTAATTAATTCCCTAAAGAGATCAAAAGGGTGGCTTAAAAAAAAAGTGCCTGTATTTGTTTGGTTGCTAAGACAACTCAGGCTTCCAAATCTCTACAAATAAGAAGCTCTGAAAACTGCACAGTTTCAAAGGACGGAATACCTTCTTAATCTAACTCCAGATGTCTCCACGGAGGACCATGGACCATGAAGTAGCTCCCAGAGATGAGAAAAAAGGGCAGCCAAATGGGCTAGCCGGAATATTCCTCCACTGCTAGAGCAGTAAATTCTGACAGACCAACAGTCATGTGTTTCCCATTCCCTCCTTTCTACAGGAGAAGTTTTACTGCAGTTACACTCTTCCCTACCACCCCTGTGCCCTGCACGTGACATGAGCACATACTCTGTCACTGCACTTCAAGGAACCGACCCAGAACTGAGACAGAACTGTGCCTCCCCCAGAATCCCTTGGTTTGAGCAGATGAAATAATTGAATCGGCTTTGTGAATGTCTCCCTTGTAGGAGTCAGGGCGGGGAAGATAGTGTTTATGTGTGAAAATAAAGGTGACCACAGGTATGGTCAATGGCCAGAGGGGCAAACAGTGACAGACTGCTAATTAGTCCCTAAAATGTTTCCCCCTTTCTTTACAGATGTAAAAATTTTACCAGGTCACCTGGCTGCCGAGCTGGATTGCATTTCGTAGTTCCCTGGAAGCTAAGCATAGCCATGGACAAGACATTTGTCAATGGAACGTGAGCAAAAGTAACATACTCAACTTCTTTACTTTTTCCTTAAAAGAAAATTGCTTGCCTTCCATTTTTGCTTAAGACTTCCCTCGTTCTCTGAACTTGGGAACTTGGATGATGCACCGATTTACTTAAAGACATACAGGAGGACAACATCCTAGGAAATGGTGGAGCAAAAACCTATGACCCGAGTGACCTTGTGGAGCTGAGCTGCGTGCCTTTTTGGGCCAGCACTGTTCTTTCTGGAATGGTATGTGTGAAAGAAATGAACCATCTCATTTAAACCACTGTATTTTTTTATGGTTTCTCTTTCATGTACTCTATCTCTTTTTATTTATTTTTATTAAAAAATTTTTAAAAAATGTTTCTTTATTTTTGAGAGAGAGAGACACAGAGCATGAGCAAGAGAGGGACAGAGGAAAGGGAGACACAGAACTGAAAGCAGGCTCTAGGCTCTGAGCTGTCAGGACAGAGCCTGACGTGGGGCTCAAACTCACAGACCTGAGCCGAAGTCAGATGCTTAAGGAACTGAGCCACTCAGGTGTCTCTCTATCTTTTTAAATAGCAGCTTAGCCTATACCCTAATTTTAGTATATGTGCTGCCGAAGTGAGCACTAGCCTATACACCCTAATTAATTAAGGTTACATATGCCACAAATAAAAGATTTTGCTCTAAATTCATTTGGCTTTGCCCAAACCAAATTTCCTTAGTCAAAGGAAAACAATAAAAGAGGGGAAAAAGAAAAAAAAAAAAGACCAAGCCTATGAGGTTTTGGTTATTGTATTTACAGTAAAAGGAGCCTATTTCAAACTTTTCTCAACCTGCATAAACCAACTATCAAATAAATTTTTATATGCTTCAGTTGAATTTCCTCTGACTGGTTATATTATTGTGATAATATCAATCGATTCCTATTGTGAGTCATCAACCCTGTCAGCACTTTAATGAACAAAATTAGTCTATTTCATGCTGAAAAGCAATACTAGCAACTCTTGCAGATAAAAAGGGTCATAAAAACTTATTGGGCAGGGACATCCTCTGACAAAAGTCTCCTGATAATATCTCCCCATGATCAGCTCAGACACAGTGATTGGTCAGAATGAAAAGGAGTTGAATACGGCCTTAAATAATATTCAGGGATGACTTCCTACATCATAAAGGCTATGAAAGAAGAAATGGATAGGCAGAACTCAGAAATCAAATATTATTCTAGCCAGTCAAGAGAAGAGAATATTTTAATTTCATGGTCATTCTGGACAGTGAGTCTGTTTTCATTAGCCTAAATTCAGTTATTTATTGATGTAAGAACAATGGCTTCTAATTGCCCTGGCTCTGCCTCGTCCTGTTCAACCAGGGACATCTGAAAAGTGGGACAACTATCTTTGAGCATACAGTTGATGGGGTCTGGAACATACCATCCCCAAATATGGCGCTTTGGCATATTGAATATTTTAAGCTAAAAAAGTCAGAGAGAACAAACAGCGGAAGCAAGTAGGTTTGTCTGACCTTCCTTGGCCGTTCTCCCCTGAAGCTGGTCACAACACCCTCGGGGAGAAGTGCCCTCCCTAAACCTGGAGGAAAGGTACATCTTTACCTCCAAGACAGGATACTGAGAAGAACCCAAACAAGTGGACCTTGTGAAATTTTCAGTTTATTACATTTGTTTATTTATTTTTAATTTTTTTATTAAAAATTTTTTGTTTATTTTGAGAAAGACAGAGAGAGAGAGGGAGGGAGAGACAGAGAGAGACAGAGAGAGCACGAGCATGTGCACAAGTGGGGGTGGGAAGACAGAAGGAGAGACAGAATCCCAAGCAGGTTCTGCACTGTGTGTGCAGAGCCTGATGTGGAGCTTGAGCTCACAAACTGTGAGATCATGACCTGAGCAGAGATCAAGAGTCAGATGCTTACACCGACTGCACCACCCAGGCACCCCTCCCCCAGGTTATTACTTTTAGCTCCTACTCCCTTGGTCCTTCATGTTTCTCCACAACTGTTCCCTCTTCTCAAACCATGAATAAAAACACTCAGGTTTAACCAGTTCTTAGGGTCTTCATTTCCTTATAAAAGACCCCATGTCATGTAAAACATATTAAATGAATCCATATGCCAGGGACACCTGGGTGGCTCAGCCAGTTGAGCGTCTGACTTCGGTTGAGGTCATGATCTCATGGTTCTTGGATTCAAGCCCCAGGTCAAGCTTTGCACTGACAGCACAGTACCTGTTTTAGATTCTCTGTCGCCCTCTCTCTCTCTGTCCCTCCCCCACTCACACTATCTCTGTCTCAAAAATAAACACTGGGAGAAAATGAATTTGTATGCTTTTCTCCAGTTAATTTGTCTTTGTCAGTTTAATTCTCAGATCTAGTCAGAGACCCTAAGAAGGTTGAGTAAATATTTTCCTCCCCTACACAATCTTTAAACAACTTCGACAAAAACCTTTCTTTTCATTCACAGGATATCAGCATGGATTTTTGAAATGGAAGCTGATTTCACTACAATTTGAGGCTCTCCAACTATACAATGTAAAAAAGCATGGAATTTTGAATAAGAGCTACTGGGACTGAGTAGGAACAATGATCTCTTCTTCACAGGATAATTGGAGGGTTTAACACACACATATACACACCCTGCCGTAGTTTAGTGGTTAAGGACATTGGTTCTATAGTAAGACGGGCCCAGTTCTGAATCTGGTATGTCATTCATCTAAATGACTTAAGCCAAGTTCCTTACCTTATCAAAACCTTTGTTTCCTCATCTGTAAAACGGAGGTATTAATGACACCAACATTCCTAAATTAGGGAATTGTCTGTAAACTGTCAGGTTTTGAATGCTTGAGGGCAGAAATCACTGGGTCTTGGTTAATGCCCGGAGCAGAGTAGGTGCAAAATATTATGTTAACTGACTGATGTTCAAAGATTCAAGAGACCTTTCCCTTCTTGATGAGGCAATTTTCTTTTCAGATATTGGGATAAAGTCACTAGTGACTTGACTGTATTAGTGTGAGGCATGTAAACCACACATTGTCCTTTTTCTGTAAGGCACTGGAAAAAAAAAGGCTAATCCAAGTTAGGAGAATTTAAGACCTTTTGAGATTATTTGCATTTTGTGTTATAATCACCAAATCTTGCCTGTGTTATGTAAAGATTTATGTTTGTCATGTCATCTTTGTTGTGTTCAAAGTATCTTCAAGTGCCCTAGATTCTCTTTATGATCTTTAAATTTCACATATTATGCAAAGTGAAATGAGCCAGTTACAAAAGGGTAAGTAATGCACGATTCTACTTATATGAGGTACCTAAACTAAAGCAGTCAAATTCATAGAAGACAGAAATCAGAATGGTGGTCACTAACAACTGGGGCTTAGGGGAAATGCCGCATAATTGCTTAACGGGTTCCAAGTTACAATGTGGGAAGTTGGAAAAACTCTGGATTTGGTTGGTAGTGATGTCTATACAACACTGGTTGTATTTCATGTCACTGACCTATCTGCTTAGAAACAGCTAAAATGATAACTTTTTAAAAAAAGTTTATTTTGAGAGTGATCAGGAGACATTGTGGGGGGAGAGACAGAGAACCCCAAGCAGGCTCCATACTGTCAGCACAGAGCCCAGTGTGGAGCTCAGATTCACAAACTGTGAGATCATGACCTGAACCGAAATGAAGAGTCGACATTTAACTGATTGAGCCACCCAGGTGCCCTTAAAATGGTATCTTTTATGTTATGTATATTTTACTGTAATTAAAAAAAAATTAGAGGTCATGAAAATTAGTTTAAATTAGCATAGCACCAGAGACATTTTAGGTGTTCCACAAATGACAGGTGTGTTGCCATTAATTTTATTTATTATTAATTATTTTTGAAATGCATTTTAGAGTTTATCACAAATGGTAAATGTTACAGAATTATATAGTTATTGGTGATAGTTGTCAGATTTTTTTAAATATGAATCCAACATATTGCTTGGATATTTGGAAACAGCTGGTAAGAATAATGGTAGTACAGAGATGTGTGCACTATCCACACATCTTCACACACACACACACACACACTATGTTACTAATTTAGAACAAATGAGTTGTTCAGATTCAAGGATCATGCTAAAAGGGCTTTTAAGTAGGACTGAAAAACATTTGCTGGTATTCATTTATTATTATTTTTTACATATTTATTTATTTTTGGGAGTGAGGCAGAGAGAGTCTGAGTGTGAGCAGGGGAGAGACAGACACAGAATCTGAAACAGGGTCCAAGCTCAGAGCTGTCAGCACAGAGCCCGATGAGGGGCTCGAACCCACAGACTGTGAGATCATGACCTGAGCCAAAGTCCGATGCTTAACTGACTGAGCCACCCAGGCGCCCCATGCTGGTATTCATATACCAGCTATAACACAGAACTATAACAGATTGAATATTCTTTTCCTCCTAATTTTATTATATTGCTCTGCAAACTCTTCCTTGTAAGAAACACAAAGATAAGTTTCAGTCAAGCATTTACACAATGAAGCTAATTATAAATGATTCTTCTCTATTCATAAAGGGCCAAGATGGCTGTATACAGCATATACAGTATGTGTACATGCATTCATATGCACACACAGATAATACATACACACAGCACGGATTGACAGTGACAAGGCAGAAATTTAGAGCCTTACAAACCATATTTTCCTGTCCCTTTATTTCGTACATGTAGAAATTAAGGATTAGAAGGTTAGATGATTTGATAAAAATCCCATAGGTGGCAGAAATGTGAGTAAAGCCCCTCAAGAACCTCCTTCCACACCCCCCTCAGACGCAGCCTAGCGAAGGCCCTGCCTCGGCCATTCCTCCTTGAGCCTCTTCTGTGTGCTATTCACTCTGCCTGTCATGCCCTCCCCTAGGCTTAGCTGCCACCTTCGTAAACCTTTCCCGGTTCTCCCAGAATGGATTTGGCACCCAGCCTCTGGGTGCCTAAAGCTCCTTTTTCGATCCCGGAGCACTCACACTGAACTGTAACTTCCCCCGTTAGACTCCCAGCAACCGGAGGACCCGGACCATCCCCTCTGCCAGCCGCCACGCCTGGGCCACGACCTGACTGACTGCTGGAAAGTGAACGAGCCAACCACGGCGGGCTTCTCCAAAGGGGGGACGGAAAGCTGGGCTCGGGGACCAGGGTGGGAAATTAGCCTTGAAATGAAGACTGAACATAGCTTCGTTCGAGAAAGGAGCCCAGCAGAGAGGGATGCAGTTGAAGAGAAATTAATTCTCAAATAAAAAGAGAAAAGCTTGAATGGGTTTGTGCTAAAATTATTTAGTTTTCTCACAGAAACAGGACAAGGGAGACACTGGATGATGTGCTTATCACTGTCAAGTGATATTTCTTAGGGTACATTCAGTTCACATGAATCACTGTCACTGTGGACATGGAATGTTCTGTCAACTGTCCTCCTGACCTGGCCTTTTGAATTGTTTCATGAGAAATAATTAATGAGAAGTCACTTCAACAAATTTAAGATGCTATATAACGCATGCATAATACCATGATTATATACCCCCCCCCCGAATTAGATCCCTAATCCGTATAATACACTATTTCTGGAAGTTTAAAATCCCATAGTATCTTGCACCCTGAATTGCAACTGGTTGTTTTAGCATTTACTAGATGGCACCCTAAAAATACCCTATCATCAAGATGAAGATACACTGGAGAAGAGTTAAGAAGAAACTAAACATTCAAACAAGTTATGTCTCAAAGGGAAACCAGTATTAACTGGAACTGGGAAGAGCTGGGTGCTAGACTCTTGGCTTCTACTGCCACAGGAGCAGGGCTTTACTGCCACCTACAGGACAACAGCTGCTCCTTCACGGAAATTACAAAACTAACTGAATCAGCAAAAATCATTACAGATCCAAAAGAAGGTTTACAGGTTGCTTTTTTTTTTTTTAAACCAGGTCTTTAGACCTCTGGTTTTGTAACCAGAATTGAAGCTCTAGAAACAACAATCCCAATATCGGCCCTTTCTAATGTCACCATCTTCAAACATAGAAACAACCTTTAACCCACATTGGTGAATCAAAGACTAGGCAGAACTGAAATCCAGTTTCCATTTTCAATATAGGTAGGTCTTCACTTCTTGGTCTTTAACTCATTATGGGAGAGAGCTGCTGGAACATGAACTGTCCCTGCTTCTCAATACCAGCAGAAATGGAAGGGGAAACTGTACTTTGGATGGTCAAAGGCATACTTAACTAATCAGCATGGTGCTAATAACAACTGACGTTTTACTCTCTCAAATAAACAAGCCCCACTCTGGGAATTTTTCTGTTTGTTTTTAATTAATCCCTTTGTCTTCATTCCCCTTCTGCTGATTTAAAGATACTCACAGTGGATGAGTTATGCCTTATAAATTAAGTTTTATGGTTTGAGGAGCCCTTGGTAATCCGATATGAATTGGCTAAATCACAATCCACACCCCAACTCAGGGGGCTCTTTTACCTCCCTTTCCAAGGAGCCCCCTATACTTGACTAACCGGGAACCTACCCTAATTCTTAGCTTACAGGCCCTATTGAGCACCTCTACAATCCTAAAAATGAGGGGGCATTGGTAAAGAGGAGCACAGAGATAACACAGACAAAATAGCAAGTGCTAAAAAATGAGGACTATCCATTTTCTACATGTGACTGTGAATGCCTGTTCTCACTGCACATGTGCCTTCTCTTCTTCCCCTTTTTATTCATCCCCAACATTGGATAATTCAGTTTTGAACATTTGAGCACAGTGTGGTAGATGCTTAGCTGCACCCTGGGATCACTTGGTTGTTTTGTTTTAATACTGATGCTTGAGTCCCATCTCGATATTTGAATAAAACTGGCCTGCGGTAAAACTTGGAATCAGAAAATTTTAAAAGCTGATTCTAACATGCAGGTGAAGTGATGTATAGTTAAGGCTGAGAATTCCTGCTCTAAGCAACACATGGCTACTCCTACCCTTTCGGTTCTGCAACTGCCTGCATCAGATCTTGGGGATGGGGGTGGGTGGGGAGACATTCAGGAACCTCAGGACTCCTAGAATTTAGAGGATTCTTGGTACACTAAGGATTAAGAATCACTTTGAATTCAATTGCTGTAGGGAGTTACGGTATTGTGACACAAGTGAAATAAATTGGGACAGTCTCTTTATACACTGGTGGGCAGATTTTTTTTTAAGGGAGGAGGAGGAAAGTGAGAGGAAGATACTTTATTTGCTCATATACATTAAAGGACTGCCAGACACTACTTAAACAACTTAAGGAAAGGAACTATGTATCTACTGTGTGTCCTCATTGTTAAGCACAGTGGCTGGCTCCTAACCGGTGTGCTTGGTGGCGCTCAAGGTCATTTGCTGAATGAGTACATAAATGAACAATGTTACTAGTATACAGTGCATTTCATGGGTCCTCAGAGAGTTTTGAAAAGAGAATGGTAGAAGAGGTGATGGATAATAAGTGAAAATTACAAAGACATAATGTTATTAAATGTGAAAAAAGAAGAAAGCCTAGAAAGAAATGGTGGGAGGTAATTTTAGCCACAGAAGGGGCGCTGAACAAGGAAACAGGAAGCAGGATGGGGCGCATAGAGCATGGCTTCTTGAGAGAGCTTCCAGCCCATTGACAGCAGAGGGGGTAGGGCTGGAAAAGTCTGATGGGGGTCACAATAAGGAACAGGAAACACTATTTCTCCTGTAGAATTCCAGACAGATTTCTGGAAGGAAGATGCAGTGATTAAAAAAAAAAAAAAAAAAAAATCCAGGGGTGCCTGAGTGGCTCAGTGGGTTGAGCGCCGACTCTGGCTCAGGTTATGATCTCATGGTTTGTAAGTTTGAGCCCCACATCGGGCTTTGTGCTGACACCTCAGAGACCGGAGCCTGCTTCAGATTCTGTGTCTCCCTTCCTCTCTCTCTTCCCCTCTCCTGCTCATGCTCTATCTGTCTCCTTCTCTCTCTCTCACTCCCCCCCACCTAAAAAAAAAAATCCAGGCCTATAGTAATAGGCTACTGATATGAAGATGTTTAGGTAAGGAAAGAGATAACACCGTTAAACCTTTAGATTCTATTTGAAATATGAATCAGAACCACACAAGCTGAAGAGGAAAGAGAGAAATAAGCAAGTACTATATAAACATATTTCTTATTTTTCATGTAATGTGAAATTTTATTCTTTTAAAACCTGAACACTGAAGACAATGGAGTAGGCAGGGATAAATCAATAATCTCTGAAATAAAAATTTCAGAAGCAAGTAGATTACATAAACTCAGACATACACAAAAATTCCTTCAGAAATAATAAAGACTACCAAAAAGTCAATTATATTTCACTAGAGGTGCAAAAAAAAAAAAAAAAAAAAAGCAATGGAGTTTCCTCTAAGTCTATTCTGAATCAGAGTGATGACAGAAAAATTACATTCGTGAGTACAATGGAGGTTCCCCCTAACAGGAAAGGCTTTACTTACTACTCCTTATACATGGCAATTGTCACCTTGGCCTTTCATAAAGAAGTCACTCACCATTCTAATACGGCCAAACTATGACCACACGTGGTAGGCAAAGGTAGTGGTGACAGCAGTGGTGGTGGAAATCCAGAAGTGGGGGTTTAACAAAACTTTTCCGAAAGAAAGTAAATGAGATTAAGAACAAGACAAGGATGTTTACTCTTGCTATTTTTATTCAGCAATGTGCTGGCAGATCTAGCCAGGGCAGCTGGGCAAGGAAAAGAAGGAAAAGGCACTCAGACTGGAAAAGACAAAGTACTTATAGATGACATCTTACATATACAAACAGCTAACAAGTACACACACACACACACACACACACACACACACACACACACACACACACACACATCAGAGCTAGAAATAACCTCAGCAAGGTTAAAGGATACAAGATAAATATAGAAAAAAACACTGTAATTGTAGATAATAGTAATGAAGAATCTAAAATGAAGTTAAGAAAACAATTCCGTTTACATTGCCTCAAACAGAATACTTAGAAATATATTTTAACAAAAGAAGCACAAGGCTTTTGTACACTGAAAACTACAAAACATTGTTTCAAGAAAAAACGGGAGCCTGGGTGGTTGAGTCAGTTAAGCGTTTGACTTTGGCTCAGGTCATGATCTCAGTTTGTGGGTTCGAGCTCAGAGCTTGGAGCCTGCCTCAGATTCTGTGTCTCCCTCTGTCTCTGCCCCACCCCCATTTGCTCTCTATCTCTCTCTGTCTCTCAAAAATGAATAAACATTTTAAAAAAGAAAAAATTAAAGAAAACATAAATAAATGGAAAAATATCCTGTGTTCATGTAATATCCTTTGTTCATGAACAAACAGATTCTAAAATTCATAGAAGACATGCAAGGGACCACAACAGCCAAAACAATCTTGAAAAAAATAAGGAGGACTCACACTTACGGATCTCAAAAGTTACTATATTAAGGCAGTGTGGTAGTGGCATAAGGACAGACAAAAATCAATGGAATAGAGAGTCAAGAAATAAAACCATGTGTCGATAGTCTACTGATTTTTGATGAGGATGCCAAGATCATCTAATTCAAGGGGAAAAGAACAGTCTTTTAAACAAATGTAACCAGGACAACTAGATATCCATATGCTAAAAAATAAAGTTGTATTCCTACTGTATCAGTTAGTTAGGGATGCTGTGACAAAGAACCAGAGACTGAGTGGCTTAAGCAGCAAAACTTCTCACAATTCTGAAGGCTAGAAGTCCAATGTGTCAGCACAGTTGGTGTCTTCTGAAGCCTCGCTTGTTGGCTCATAGATGGCTATCTTCTCCCTGTGTGTTCACAGGGTCGTCCCTCTGTGTACCGTAATCTTCTCTTCCTCTGAGGACACTAGTCCTACTGGATTGGGGTCCACCCTAATGACCTCATTCTAATTTCATTTCCTCTTTAAAGACTCTATCTCCAAATACAGTCATAGTCTGAGGGACTGGGGTTTAAGATTTCACCACATGAATTATTTGGGTGGGGGAGGATGACCATAACGCCCGATCACAGTCCATATACAGAAACAAATTCAAGGCAGATCAAAGATCCAAATAGAAGAGTTACAATGATAAAAACCTTAGATGAAGAAATCTTGGGAGTTTGGGAAGATGGAGGAGTTGGAGGGCCCTGAACTCACCCCATCCCACATTTTCAACTGGCTGTCACACACGTCCAAGTTGATAAACTGGAGAGTGATTCAAAGACAGGGAGAATAAACTCTACAACTAAATAAAGAGAAGAGGCTGCGTCTGGAAGGTTAGGAATGTCAGAGAGGTGGAAGGAAGCTGCCTGAAGAAGGGAGGGAGCTGTGCGAGGGGGAGAGAGAAACAACCAGGCCCTCACACCAGGGCGCCCACACTGGGAAGACTAATCCCCAAAATGCTTGGCTTTAGAAACCAGAGGGGATGAATTCTATGAGTTTTTAAAACCAGTGTGACTTGGAGGCTGGCACTTTAAAAGTCAGCTGATTCTGGGGCGCCTGGTGGCTCGGTCGGTTAAGTGTCTGACTCTTGATTCCAGTTCAGGTCATGATCTCACAGTTGATGGGATAGAGCCCTGCATCGATTCTCTCTCTCCCTCTCTCTCGCTCTGCCCCTCCTTGCTCACACAGACACACTCTCTCTCTCAAAAAAAAATTTTTTTTTAAAAATGAAAAAATAAAAGTCAGCTGATTGGGCACTGGATGAGCTGGGGGTGGGGGTGGGGGGCAGGTGACAGCTGGGTTGCTACCCTTAAAGAAACAGCAGCCTGCACAGGAGGGCAACATAAAAATGGCACTTTATAGCATGCTGGGGACAAATGGGAGACAGATCTGTTCATACTGATTTCAGAGAATGCTAGGGGACTTCTGTGAAGACGAGGGAGCTGGAGATGCCACTTTCTCCCTCTGTGGGAAGCTCCCCAGCATAAACATAGAGCCCCCTGTGGGAAGTGGGCTGCACAGACACTTGCCACCAACACCCCTAGCAGTGTGCTATGCCTACAAGTGCTCCTGAGGACTCCCTACCCCACGCCTGCGAGCCTCAGCCCTAGGCTTCGGGCAATTTTTGTTAAAGCCACACATGGGCCCTGGACAGCTGCCCGGGGCACATCTACTGTGGCAACCAGCCTTGTAATCCCAGC
This sequence comes from Proteles cristata cristata, assembly GCA_017311185.1. Lineage (NCBI taxonomy): Eukaryota > Metazoa > Chordata > Mammalia > Carnivora > Hyaenidae > Proteles > Proteles cristata. The sequence goes on along the minus strand of JAESUZ010005116.1, from coordinate 461,146 downwards.
TACTGTTGTGTGACACACCTAGGTGAATACCCCCAGCTGCTGTTTTGCACTGCACCCAGTGGTGCAACCCCAGCCACCTCTGTGCATGGGACCAGCTATGTGCAGCCATAACTGTGCGCCATGGACCGGCTAGGTGCAGCCATCACTGTGCGTCATGGACCGGCTAGGTACAGCCATCACTGTGCACCATGGGCTGGCTATGTGCAGCCATTGTTGTGCACCATACCTAGCCTTGTGCCCTGGCCATCCCAGTACACAGCTCCCAGCAGCCGCAGCACTTCTGAGTACCTGGCGTAGAACTAGTGGCCTGCAGGCACCTGGGTGGCTCAGTCAGTTAAGCGTTTGACTCTCCATTTTGGCTCAGGTCATGATCTCATGGTTTGTGAGTTCGAGCCCCACATTGGGCTCTGTGCTGATAGTGCAGAGCCTGCTTGGGATTCTCTCTCTCTCCCTCTCTTTCCCCCTCTCTCTGCTCCTGTGTGTTCTCTCTCTCTCTCTCTCAAAAATAAATAAATAAACTTTAAAAAAAAATAAAAAAAAGAACTAGTGGCCCAGTGCAAATTTTGCTAATGCCGTTAGCCTGCTCCCAAGTTCCCCAGAGGGCACACTCCCACAGAAATGGCCTGCCTGAGTCTCACTAATACCACAGAAAGCAAGCATAGCCCACAACAGGCAGAGAGTCTGTGCAGACAACTGCACTGAAAGGAAAAGTGACTCAGATACAATAACAGGGCATAAGCAATACACCTAGGCTACTCTCCTGCAGTGTCTGGTTCTGGTAAGCAGGAGACACTACACTACAAGGCACTCCAGAATCTCTTCATAAAGTTACAATCTTCAAGATTAGAAGATACAGCTGAGTTTCTTAACACAGGAAACAGATACAGAGAGGCACACAAAATGTGACAGAAATTTATCCCAAATGAAAGAACAGGACAAGGCCACAGCCAGAATCTAAGCAAAACAGATATAAGCAATATGCCTGATAGAGAACTTAAAACAGTGATCATAAGGATACTAACCGGATGTGAAAAAAGGGTGGAAGACATGAGTGTGACCCTTAACAGAGATAAGGAATAGCATAACAGAGATAAGAGGCACAATAAAATAAATGAGAAACACGATGAAATGAAGAGCAGGCTGGAAGAAGCAGAGGAATGAATTAATGACCTAGGAGACAGAATAATGAAAAGTAATCAAGCTGAACAAAAAGAGAGAGAAATGAATTCTGCAAAATGAGAATAGACTTAGGGAACTTAATGACATCAATCAAAATAACATTCATATTACTGGAGTCTCACAGGAAGAGAGAGAAAGGGGGCAGAAAATTCATCTGAAGAAATAATAGCTGAAAACTTCCCTAATCTGGGGAAGGAAATAAGACATTTAGATCCAAGAGGCACAGAGAACCCACAACAATATCAATAAATACATACCACATCAAACATATTGTAATTAAATTTACAAAATATAGTGATAACATATTTTAAAAGCAGCAAGACAAAACTTGCTGGGAAGTTTTTAACTTACAGGGAAGTCACTAACTTTCAGGGAAAACTCATAAGGCTAGCTGGAAATTTTTCAACAGGAACTTTGCAAGCCAGAAGGGAGTAGCGTGACATATTCAAAGTGCTGAATGGGAAAAATCTGCAGCCAAGAATCTTCTATTCAGCTAGGCTGTCATTCAGGAACGAAGGAGAGATAAAGAATTTCTAGATAAACAAAAACTGAAGGAGTTCATAACCACTAAACCATTTCTGCAAGAAATATTAAAAGGGACTCTTTGAGTGGAAAGGAGAGACCAAAAGTGACATTACAAAGGCAGGAATCAAAAAAGCAGTAAAAATAAATATTTCTATAAAAAATAAATTAAGGGACTTACTGTATGTATGTATATGTGTAACATATATATGTTTAACATACATACAGATATATTATATACATATTATAATAATATAAACCTAAAATGTGGGGAGGAGAGGAGAAAAGAGAGTTCCGTGGACTTAATTTATAGACTGATATAAGCAGAAGAGGTTAAATATAAACCTAATGGTAACCATATATCAGAAACCACTAATAAACATGCAAAGAATAAATCAATCCAAATATATCACTAAAAAAATCAGCAAAACATGATAGAAAGACAAGAAGGGATCAGAGAAAATTTCCAGAAACAACCACAAACAAGAAATAGAATGGCAAGAAATATATACCTATCAATAATTACTTCGTACGTAAATGGGCTGAATGCACCAGTCAAAAGAAGTAGGGTGACAGAGTGGATAAAAAAACAAGATCCATGTATATGCTGCCTTCAAAAGACTGATTTTAGACCAAAAGACACCTGCACATTGAAATTGAGGGGATGGAGAAACATTTATCAGGCAAATGGATGTTAAAAGAAAGCCAGAGTAGCAACACTTATATCAGATAATCTAGATTTTAAAACAAAGACGTAGCAAGAGACAAAGAAGAGCACTAAATAATAATAAAGGTGACAATCCGATAAGAAGATATAACAATTGTAAATATTTGTGCACCCAACATGGTACCACCTAAATACATAAAACAATTAATAACAAACATAAAGGAATAACTGATAATAATACAATAATAGGAGGGGACTTTAACACCCCACGTAGATTAATGGACATATCATTTAAACAGAAAAACCAACAAGGAAATAGTAGCTTTGAATGATACACTGGACCAGACAGATTCATAACATTTCACCCGAAAAAAAGTAGGATGCATTCTTTTCAGGTGCACATAGAACATTCACCAGAAGAGATCACATATTAGGTACAAAATAGGCCTCAACAAATACAAAAAGACTGGGGTCATACCATGCACCTTTTCTGACCACAATGCTATGAAATTAAAAGTCAACCAGAAGAAAAAAACCTGGAAAGACCACAAATACATGGAAGTTCAACTACACGCTACTAAGCAATGAATGGGTCAACCAGGAAATCAAAGAAGAAATTAAAAATATGGGAACAAATGAAAATGAAAACACAATGGTCTAAAACCTTTGGGATTCAACAGGAATGGTCCTAAGACGGAAATATACAGCAATACAGGCCTATCTGTAAGAAGCAAGAAAAACCTCAAACAATCTAACCTTACACCTAATGGAGCTAGATAAAGAAGAACAAATGAAGCTTAAAGCCAGCAGAAGGAAGGAAATAATAACAATCTGAGGAGAAATAAATGATATAGAAACTAAAAAACAATGGAACAGATAAATGAAATCAGGAAATGGTTGTTTTAAAATGCTAATAAAACTGATAAGCCTCTAGGCAAACTTATCAAACAGAAAAGAGAAAGGACCAAATAAAATCACAAATGAGAGAGAAGAAATAACCAACACTACAGAAATAGGAACAATTATAAGAGAATATTATGTAAAACTACATGCCAACAAATTGGGAAACCTAGAAGAAATGAATAGATTCCTAAAACCATATAACCTACAAATACTGGAACAGGAAGAAATAGAAAATTTTAACACACTGATAACCAGGAAAGAAATGGAGTCAGTAACAAAAAAATTAAATTAAAAACTCCCAGTAAACAAAGTCTTGGACCAGATAGCTTTACAGGCAAATTTTACCAAACATTTAATGAAGAATTATTATTTTCTTCTTAAACTATTCAAAAAAAATAGAAAAGTAAGGAAAACTTCAAAATTCATTCTGACACCAGCATTACCCTGGTATAAAAACCAGATAAGCACACCAGAAAGGAACTACAGGCCAATCAATATCCTTGATGAACATGTGCAAAAATTTTCAACAAAATATTAGCAAAATGAAATCAACAATACATTAAAAAATCATTCACCAGATCAAGTGGGATTTATTCCTGGGTTGCAAAGGTTGTTTAATATTCACAAATCAATCAATGTGATACACCATATTAATAAAAGAAAGGATAAGAATCATATGATGACTTCAACAGATGCAGAACAAGCATTTGAAAAAGCACAACATCCATTCATGATTAAAAAACTCAAAAAAGTAGGTTTAGAGAGAACCTAAAAAAAAAAAAAAAAAAAAGACCATCTATGAAAAACCCACAGCTAACATCATCTTTGATGGAGGAAACTCTCAGTTTTCCCCCTAAGATCAGGAACAGGACAAGGATGTACACTCTCACCACTTTTATATTATTATTTTAACATTTATTTATTTTTGAGAGACAGAGAGAAAGAGCACGAGTTGAGGAGGGGCAGAGAGAGAAGGAAACACAGAATCTGAAGCAGGCTCCAGGCTCTGAGCTGTCAGCACAGAGCTTGACGGGGCTTGAACCCATGAACCACGAGATCATGACCTGAACAAAAGTTGGACACTGAACCGACTGAGCCACTCAGGCACCCCTATTTTTTGTAATGTTTATTTATTTATCTTTAGAGAGAGAGAGAGAGAGAGAGAGAGAGAGAGAGGATCCATGTGTGCACATGTACAAGTGAGCGGCGGAAGGGCAGAGAAGGGGGGGGGGGAGATTATCCCAAGCAGGTTCTCCACGCTCAGCATGGAGCCTGATGTGGGGCTCCATCTCACCACTGTGAGATCATGACCTGAGCCAATATCAAGAGTCGGATACTTAACCAAATGAGCCACCTGGGTACCCCGTATGTTCATTATTTCTTAGTGAAAGAGGTCACTGTAACAGTCCAAGTTAAAGGGTTTGGTAGCCTAACTACCAAAGTGGGAGTTGATGACTCAGTAGATGTTGGGCATTAAGAAAAGACAGGTGTTAAGGATAACTTCCAGGTTTCTCCTTTGAGCAGGTGGGTAGTTAGTACCTTCACTTAGGTGAAGGTTACTGGAGAAGGCATAGGTCTGGGAGGGCATATCAGTTCAGTTTTGGCTTTTGGATTTGATGTGTCTCTGAAACATCCAAGTAGAAATGGTAGGTCCAAGCCAAATATTTGGATCTGGGCTAAATATAAAGATGAGAGTGAACATTTATAGATGAAACCAGGGGAATGAACAAGATCAGCAAGGAGGAAGCACCGAGTCCTTAGACGCTGGAGCCCTGTGGAACTCCAAGTTAATGACTGGGGGAAAAAAGGGGTGAGCAAAAGTAAAATGAGAAGAAGGCGAGAGGGAGATTAAAAAAAATAAGGCAGAAGCCAAGGGAGAGCTTCAGAAAAAGGGAAGTGTTACGTCTTTATGCGGTTTTGATAACTGTTGAAGATTCAAGTAAGATAAAAATGGAAACATGTCCACTGATTTTGTTAGTGACTTCATCAAAAAAGCATCAATAGAATGGGAAGGAAAAAGACCATAGTGGAGATGTTGAAAAGCCAAAAACATCAGATATGCCTTGGAACTTTTACATAATATAAAAAGCCCATCCAAGCCAGGCTCTTTCTTCTAAAATTTGGCCAGCATCAACTGGCTTCCCCTCAAAAAAAAAAAAAAAAAAAAAAAAAAGAAAGAAAGAAAAGAAAGAAAGAAGAAGAAAAAAAAAGATGTTCCCAAATAAAAGAACATTGGACTCTTCAAAACTGCCTGAAGAGTTGTTTGTTTGTTTACAGTGAACAAATTGGTATAATCATAATTTTTTCAGTTGCTTTTACAACTTGTTTTCACTGTCCATAAAAGCACATACTTAGAATATGGAGAAAATGTACTCTCACATTGCTAGTACACAGTAATTTTGCAATATGCATCAAAAACTCAAATGAGACCCAGCACATGTAACAGTCTGACCCAGCAATTACATTCTTTGAAGTTTATCCAAAAGATACTTCATATTAAGTATTCAAAGATGGAACTTTAAGGATGTGTGTCTAACAGGAAAAGTCTAAGAAACAATGTCAACATCCATAAAAACTAAATATAAAATTAATTAAGTAAAACTATGGTACACACAACAAGATACTAAACAGTCATCACAAAACCCAAGGCAGCTCTATGCATAATAACAGTACCTGGGTGCAGGGTCATACTTACAAATTTCCAGGCACCAATCATCTAGTAACTCATTAAACTCTAACAATCCTCGGGGAAAGGTGTTACTAATATCTCCATTTTAAAGATAGAGAAACTGTAATTTATCTAAGATTTCTAGATAAATTGTGGGAGCTGGGATTTGAACTCAAGTAGTCTGGTTCTAGCATCCATGCTTTTAACCGCTACATGTCTGTAGTGACAAAGAAGATGGATATCATACATTATTAAATGAAAAAGAGTCTGGCTCATCAGCATTTTTTGTGAAAAAATAAACATATGTTCTTCCTTTTACATTGTTCTTCTAGATTTATCTCTTACTTCCAATAGTCTTAACGGTAATCTTCAAACCCATATTAAAAAATCTGTATGTACACACACATATATATGTACGTGGATAACTAATGCATGCTTACATATTCATAGGCGGAAGCATGGAAGGAAGTTCTTACACTGAACTTTCATTATGGTTGCATCTAGGGCTGGAAATGTGAATGGGTTTTCTTTCTCTCTGTAATATTTATATGCACACCTAAGACACCAAATGAACCACTGTCTGATGCAAAGAACCTATTCTGATTGAACATTCTCTGCCAACATTAATTAATCAGCTTAATTCTGATTGATCATCTCTTATCTATTATAATGTACTGTGTGCTGTGACTACTGAATGTTTCATATAATAAATGAATTAGAAAAAAATTAGAAAAAAATAAATGAATTAGATTTGAGGGAATATATCTAACCTACCTAATGGACACTGCCAATATCCTAAATGATCTGATGATGCTATGTATTGTAATGAACCATTCTTTTATGATAATAGCTTTCTAGCTACTTAGGAGACTATTTCTACCTCAAAAGAATGTAGCTCCCATTCAGAAAGTAGTTATCTTTCAACCATACTGAGCAACAGAGACCGTCACCTATAATTATGCTGCTTAAAAATATTATAGATTCAGCTTTGCTATTACTAAGCCAAAAGACTTTAGGCAACCTGGGGCCTTGACTCCCTCAGTTATCAGCTGTGGGAGAGAATTATAGTTTTCTCTGGTTAGTACAATTCACAATTCTCTTACAATAACAATTCTCTTACAAACAACTCCTGGATATTTAATGTGTGCTAATGAATAATTTATGCTGGGTTCATAAGAACTTTGAACTGTCCCTAAGTGTGTTTTACTTCATGTAAACAAATAAACATTTTTTTATATGGCTAGGTAAAAGTTAGTCACTGTCATATATGTTTGGGATATTCTTTTTTGAGGTGGAAAAAGATCTGATCAGGCAATCAGATCCATTTGGTACACTTCCATTCAGCCTCTATAAACAGCTCCAAGATTCCTACAAGGAAGGGATGTAAACATAGGCCAAGAGTAGTGAGAAAGCTCTCCTTTTTACCTCCTATACAAAAATCCTCCAAGATGATGCTATATAACACCCATGTTGTTACAGAAGATACAAAAACCTTTCCGGCCTGTGGCCAGAGAATGTTCTCTGCACAAGCGATATGAAGTTAACATGGTCAAAAATAAATGAAAATAATGCAATCAAACCAAAAGCACCTGTTAATCAGGAAGATAACTGACCAGACAGATACTGGGCTGACACAGAGTATAGGTCAAATATACCTACTGCAGGAAATTCTGGATTACCCCCAAAAGACAGAGTAAGTGTGTGCTAAGTGCACTGGTAAAGAAAAGTCAGCAAAAAAATGAAGAAAGGCATTTTTGGGAAAGATATAACATCTGAGGCTTAAAAACAAATTAGATATGATAGGAAAAACCATAACTTTGCTGGACTTCCTTACACTTGCTTTATGGCTAAGTACTGTTTGTAGTCTGAATTATATAAAACTTTCACTGTTTGGGCATTCTAAAAGTCTTATCCTAGCCCTATACCGAAAGTTCTTAGAAGGTTTTTGGTTTTGATCTGTCCTAACGACAACAAACAAACAAACAAACAAATAAAAAAATTAGAGGCAGAGATCCATGACTTCATTAAAAGACATATGCAAATATGTTATTTTATGTAAAAAAAAATTTTTAAAGGGGTACCTGGGTGTCTCAGTCTGTTAGGCGTCTGATTTTGGCTCAGGTCATAATCTCGCAGTTCGTGAGTTCAAGCCCCATGTCGGGCTCTGTGTTACAACAGCTCAGAGCCTCCAGCCTGCTTCGGATTCTGTGTCTCCCTCTCTCTCTGCCCCTCCCCTCCTCATTCTCTGACAGTGGGTCTTGAATCCACGAACCCTGAGATCATGACCTAAACTGAAGTCAGACGCTTAACTGACTGAGCCACCCAGGCGCCCCATTTTTGTTATTTTACTGAAATATTTAAAATTTTTTCCTAGCTTTCAAAATAACTTTAGTATAAGAAATGTTTGTATCTAAATTCAAGTTGTTTAATGAACAATTTAAAGTACAATTTATGAACTTCACAAAAAACAAGTGTTAAACAGAATAAGACGTGAGGAGAGCACCCCACCTCTTGATGCACAGAGGACCCATATTATGTCATGTCTTTGTTTTAGATCAGGGTATTTGCATATGGAAAAAAAATATCAAGCAGCTGTCTGAAGACATCAAATCATTAGCTTTTGGAAATTTGGAAGAATGATGGGGATCTAGGAACAAAATCTGAGTTATCCTGTGAATATAACCATAACCACAATAATGATAGCTAACATTTTTTAGGCAATACAATGTTCTAGATATTATATTAAGGATTTTCATATATCATCATATTTAATTCTTACAACAATCCCATAAATTAGTGTCTATCATTATCTCAAAACTCAGGGTCTGAGCACTTAGAGCAATTTGCCCAAGGTCATACACCAGAGATGAAATGAGATTCAAATCTGTCCAAGTCCAGGGTTTGCAATTTTAACAACTATGTTTTACAGGGAAAGGGTGAGCCTGCAGTTTTTAAAAAATAAATAAGGCAATTATCGCTTTCAGTAACAGAATGTCATCTTGGGCTGAAGGACAAAAACTGACCGGCTAGATTACTCTCACCGGCTCTGCAGCAAATGTCTTCCTATTACCACACTGTTAAAGCTGCACTGATATGTTGATATAAAATCCAACAAGGTAATTGTAATTGAATTCTTACGTGTCTCATAAGTTTCTAGCTCTCAGAGAAAGAAGTGCAAATTGAAATGTAGCAGTTTTCCAATTTGACAATAAACTATTTGTAAAAAATAAATAAAAAAATAAAAAGAAAACAATATAAAAACATGAAATGTAGCAGTTTCTTTTTTAGTCAATATATTATAAAAGCTTTCTAATAATTCAAGTCTATGTTTGAGTACCTCCAGGGATGTTATCATGGTAGAAAGTATTTTAAGAAAAAGGCTGGCATCATTTTGACAGAAAACAGTTTTTAACTTTTTTTCTTACATCATCCAACTTGTATGAATGAAAACAACTTTATATATTATTGGAAGGAGTGCTTTGATAGTAAAATTAAATGGATTATAAGGAAAACAAAGAAACAAACTCTAAGTAAACAACAAAGGAGAGATTCAGAGTTCCTCACGAAAGTCTTTTTTTGTGTTCAAGAATCTAGAATGAGTCAAAGGCTATACATTTGAATTATGCCCAATTTAAAGATAAAAAGAGACTTACCTTTAGGAGAGCCAGGGCTACGTGAAAGATTATATTCAAACCCTGAAATAGAAAAAGAGAGCCCAAATCAATACTGCCACATCTATCACTATTGTATTAAGTATTTCCCCAAGACTTCATATCTCTAATAAAATCCCTAAGTGCTTTCATCTTCACATACAATAATAATTAAACAATAAGATTTTTTTTTGAAAGGTATTTTCCTTCTCCAACAGGCTTACTGCACATTTTTGGTGCTATTTAATTAATGTTCACATAAAATTATTGTTTTTACAATAAATTCTTTTCCTTCAATCCTTCAGTAAATTATTCAATACATTATTTTCCCCTCTCTTTCTGGATTATTTGCATGGGTCTAAGCCTTGTGAATGTCAAGTTCTTTTGATCAAGATGGCAGTGATGCAGAAGTATAAAATTATTCCATGAAATTCCTAAGTCACGGTATGCACATCTTGGTGAGGTAGACGGCCAGCAGCAGGCAGAACAAAACAAAACAGCATTGCTGATCACTGGGGCAGGTTGTAGGAGGGGAGCTGTGAGCATCGCACTGGATTTCCACCCCTGTTCTTAGTGTTTTAGTGTTTGCTTTCAAGTAGTGTCTGTGCACCTAGAGGTGTGATTAGGGGCCATCTGCTAGACTTCCTTTCCCCTTTCCCCCCTGAAACCCAAAGCAATATCTCTTTAGGAGTAAACACATTAAACACCTTGTTAAGAAGTCTTAGCTGAATTTTGAGCTCTGAGCTCAGCCCAGTGACTCTGAAGACATATTGAGACGTTAAATTCAAAATACAAGAAATCTTAAATGCTCAAGATAACCATCAGAAACAAAGTTGCCACAAATATGACTTCTCCTTCCATGCAAGTCATCATAGAGGAGAAGAAAGATCTTTCAAGTATGAGTTGACACCTCCTATAAGTCCAGGGTCTATGTATGTGCCCTCTTCAGCTTGGTCACAAATATAGTCTATCTGCCTTTTAAGACACAGTGCTGCACCAGATGTATCAGACAAAGAATTTCTTTTTTTCTAATTATTTTTTTTAATGTTTTTCTTTTTTCTTTTTTTTTGAGAGTGAGAAAGAGACAGAGCACACTGCAGCAGGGGAGGGACACCGAGAAAGGGAGACACAGAAACCAAAGCAGGCTCCAGTCTTCAAGCTGTCACAGAGCCCGATATGGGGCTTGAACCCATGAACTGCGAGATCATGACCTGAGCCAAAGTCGGAAGCTTAACCAACTGAGCCACCCAGGCACCCCTATTTATTCATTTTTGACAGAGAGAGAGAGAGAGAGAGAGAGAGAGAGAGAGAGAGAGAGAGAGAGATGCACAGAGAGAGAGAGAATCCAAGCAGGCTCTGCACTGTCAGTGCAGAGCTGGGCAAGGGGCTCGACCCCACGAATGGTGAGATCATGGCCTGGGCCAGAATCAAGAGTCTGACAATTCGTCCAGGTACACCTATACAAAGAACTTCTAATAAACCATCCTTCTTCTGTCTCCAAAATCAGAAGCAAGGATTAAAATGAGATACTCAGAGTAAATTCCTACTATAATTTGCTTAACTTTCATAGCCAACTACCCAAAATATGACTTACTGGCATAAGGGCTGCATAATTACTACGAAGTATTTGGTTGGAGGTTTGGGGTTTACTCTGTTAATTGCTCTAGGGACTCAAAGTGGCAGGAAGCGTAACCAGGCTGGAAGACAAAACCAAAGCATTTGGTCCATTGCCACACCAAGCAGCGACTCTGCACCTGTTCTGATCACAATTTATCAGTTAGAAAAAAGAAGCCTATTGTAGATTTAAAAAAACTTGGGTTATAATGAAGCAGAATCTGCTTTCCTAAATTTGGGGCCTCCCCCACTAAGTGCTCCATCCCCCTCCACCCCGCAACTGGCTGCTCACCAGTGGTGAATTCTCACAACCCCAGTGCTTATCAACCTGCCAGCAGGACTAAGTCCACTCTATCTCAGGATCTTGTTTTCCTAGTCACCGCTTACAACGTAAGCCCCTCTTGTCTCCAGTTCTCTAATGCTTATAACGCTCTGGCTTTTTCTCCCAAGTCAGTCTCCCGGCCCTCCTCTCCCCCCAGATCCCTTCAGGGTACACTTTGGAGACTGCACTCCACATCCAACCAACTCTGCTATCTTCTCAACCTCCTTGATTTCACAGGAATAGTGAAATCTCACAGATTCTCATAACAACCTGTATTATAATTCTCATTTTTCAGAATGTGAACTTGACTAACCTAAGGTTATATATGGATTTAGTAGAAGGCTAGGATCATCCCCCCAAGCCTCCTAATGTCTAGTTTAAGGGCATTTTTAACACTCAGTGCTGGTGTGACATACACAACAGGTGCTTATATGAGGACCAAATGACTAAACTATGCTAGCTATCCTAAAATTTCTGAGATTTGCTCTTGTCTCTATGAACCCAAGTAGACCAATTTATTATGTCAAAGTCAAACTACTGGACAATAACTGAGCTGTGAAATTAAAGAGCTTAGAAATTAAAAAAAAAAAAAAAAAAAAGCTAAAGATCTCTAGATAACCAAAATAGATCTAGCAACACAAAAACTTATTCAAATTTTTATTTCATATGCACTCTGAATTAGTTTGGTGATATGACTGTATAGTTTATAGGTATCGGGTTTATAGTATCGGAAGTAGCAAACTAAAAGAACAAAATGTGTGGTAGATGGGATTAGAAACAAATAGCTTATAGAGACAGCTGTCAATTGAAATATTAGATCTGACAGAAATACAAGATACGGTTTTTTAAAAACTATTAGAATTTAGGGGAGCCTGGGTAGCTCAGTCAGTTGAACATCTGACTTCAGCTCAGGTCATGATCTCGCAGTTTGTGAGTTCAAGCCCCATGCCAGGTCTGTGCTGACAGTTCAGAGATTGGAGCCTGCTCCGGATTCTGTGTCTCCATCTCTCTCTGCCCCACCCCTGCTTATGCTCTGTGTGTCTCTCTCTTTCAAAAAATGAATACATATTAATAATAATAATAGTAACTATTAAGATGTATAATTGTCTGGGCCCACTTAGTGGAGCCAATAATCCTATAGTTTACATTAGTTCAAAAGGACAATACAACAGTGTTAATGAATACTTACATGTTCAAAATATTGTACTTAGGAAGGTAGCATAGCATGTGTTTTAAATCAAAAGTAAGTAGTGTTTAGTTAGGAAACTAAAGCGGTACCTTTCTGTTACCATTAACAATTTATATAGGTCAACTCTTTAAACCAGTTGGGAGTAAGAACATGTTGCTGCATCTGCTTATGGAAGCTCTGGATGTCACCCATAAAAATGGAGAAAAGTAAAGACTTCGCAAGCCTTAAACTAAAGTAGAATAGTGTGGCCAGACTATGCAAACGAGATACAGCACTTGGTCAGTTTACAATTGCAGCACCACATACAGGCTGGATTTAAGATGACAATGTCAGTGCAAGCTTTGGTCCTCAGACTTTTAGCTGACAAAAAGTGAATTATAAGGGAACAACCACCCCTTCGCTCTACCAAGGTAACATGACTAAATCCCCTGTTGTTACTTAATTGTCCACCCACTCTTACATGATTCAATCTTTGACTAACTGAGCTGAAATATACTTTTTGAAATACATTAAAAAAAAAAGATGTCCTATATTTTCAAGATGCCTCTCCCTTTCAGGAATATGTGATCTGTAACAATTTTTTAGGTACTGAGGAGTAAATAAGTGTTCCTAATAGGACATTTGGAGAACTATGAAGAGTAAAAATAACAAATAAATATGTTTTTGTAGCTACCCTATTATTTATGGTACAAGTTCTAACTCCAAGTTCAAGATAATATTTAAAGGCCAACATCCACTGAGTATTATTTATATGCCAAAAGATGAATTAATCACAATGAAAACATGCCCTTATTTCATCCCACAACCCTCAATTCCATTTTAATTCCATCCAAATGAAGATTCAGAGAAGTCAAAGTAAGTTTCCCAAGGTCACACAGCTAGTAAGCAGATTTGAAACTAAGCAGTATAATTAATTCTACAAGTCATTCTCTTAACCACCAAGTTAGAGAAGATGGCCCAATAAATAAGTGAATGGATGAATAAATCCTTTAGTTGGGGGTTTTCAATGTGCCCTCAAATTCATAAAGGATTAAAGTAATTCCTTCCCTTTTTAAAATATTTTTTTAATGTTTAATTATTTTTGAGAGAGTGAGAGCAAGAGTGAGAGAGAGCAAGAGCGAGAGCAAGAGCACTAGGGAGAGACAGAATCCAAAGTAGACTCCAGGTTCTGAGCTGTCAGCACAGAGCCCGATGCGGGGCTTGATCATGACCTGAGCCGATGTTGGACACTTAACCGACTGAGCCACCCAGATGTCCCTGATTCCTTCCATTTAATATGTTTTGAGAGCAGAGGGTAGAAAGATAACAAAGTGGTGACTTTACCAAATCCAAATGTTATACTTTGTCCCATATCGAAAACACTCACAAAAAGCAACTGACTGCTTGCAGGGTGTGAGGCATCTTAAACTTGGCATGTTGTGGCAAGAAAGGGTCGTCACCTTCCTCCAGCGACAGCAGACTATTATCAGCCTTGTGTGTATGAAGAAGTGGTTCCTTAACTGATTGGGAAGCTATTGTTTCAAAATTCAGCCACAGCCCAGCAAAATGCTCTCTTTAAAGAACATCTATGAGTAATTGCCCCAAATTAAATAATTGTTGCGAGGCGTGGATCGCAGAGTTCCCGGGTAGGCCCACAGTCCTGCATGAGGGAAGGCTGACAGCAGAGCGCTCATGGAAACGAAGACACGATCATCTGGTTCTGATGAACAGGCAATCGTGAGCTCAGAGGGGGCTGACAGATTGTGTGAGAAGCTGTCAAAAACTACACTGACAGCGCAGAGAATAAATGCTGAAAAGGTAGTGCCAAACAGTGCCAAGTGTGCATCAGCACGTGGCTCCCTAGGGATCAAAATAAAAGGGAAGTAAATAGTATGGGGAAATGGAAATCCTAACCACAAGGCAGGGCGAAATAATCAAACCAGAAGTAGTCAAGGCATGGAGGAGGCCCACAGACACAGCCAATGCTAGAGGAAATGCATGCTGCCCTCCTGATCCAGCATGGGACATAGCATCCCAGGAAGTGGTGATGACTGACTGAAATAGCACATAAAACGCACACCACAGGGATTGAATGCTTGCTAAGTACTCAAAACGTGCCAGCATATGTTATTAGGCTTGCATATTTGTTGCCCGTCATAGCTGCCATTTTATATATTTTTTCACTTAATTCTCTGAATAACTCCATGGCATATGTGTCACTGCCACCATTTGAGAATGAGCAAACTAGGCCCAGAGGCACTAACTACTCTGTTAGTAAATGGTAAAGCCAGGACTAGATTTGTGTCTGTTAGATTAAAAAAAAAATCCATAGGGGCGCCTGGGTGGCTCAGTCAGTTAAGTGTCCGACTTAGGCTCAGGTCATGATCTCATGGTCCGTGGGTTCAAGCCCTGCGTCAGGCTCTGTGCTGACAGCTCAGAGCCTGGAGCCTGCTTCGGATTCTGTGTCTCCCTCTCTCTCTGACCCTCCTCTGTTCACGCTCTCTCTCTCTCTCTCTCTCTCAAAAATAAATAAAACATTAAAAAAAAATCCACAGCTTTTTCACTAACTCCATCTACTGCAAATTCAGTGGGATTTTGGTTAGTATCTGTAATGAATTAAGGACGGTCTTAATTCTTTGACACTTCTCTCACTGAGAAGCAGGGCCTTTGTCCTCGCCTCTTAAATCTGGGCAGACTATGCTACTGCTTTCCCCAGCAGAATATGGTAAAAGTTATGCCTATATTCTGGGCCTAAGCCTTAAGAGTACAAGCTTCCATCCGCATCTCCTGGAGTGCTCCCGCCCCCTTGAAGACCAGCACTATCAGTTATATTTAGACCCTATGCTCTAAGAAGCCGAACAAAAGGGTCTATAAGAAAAGATGCCATCCATAAGAAACAGAGGCCAAGGCAATGTTTGCCTGGCTCCGTCAGAACAGCGTGTGGCTCTTGAGCTCAGGATTGTGGGTTCGAGCCCCATACTGAGTGTAGAGATTACTCAAAAATTTGGAAAAATTTTGCATAAGCAGTACCAAGAATTTCTGCATCCCTTTAACCCAACTTTATCAAATGTCAACATCTCACATAACCATAGTATGACTATCAAAACCAAGAAAGCCGTATTCAAGATTTGTGTAAGGTCCCACTAATGTCCTTTTCTAGCCCAAGATCCAACCCTGGATCGTATCGTACATTATGCGGTCATGTCTCCTCAGTCTTCTTTCACCTAGGACGATGGCAGATCAAAGTCTCTGTCTTTAATGAATTTGATACTTTTGAGGAGTACAGGACTCTATTTTGTAGAATGTCTCTCAATTTGATGTTTTCTTATGAAGAAATTTAGATTATGTATTCGTGGCACAAATAACACAGAATCAAGTTTGTGTCCATCCGTATCATATCAGGAGGCTACGTAATATCAACATGTCTCCCTTCAAGATCCCTGTTTTAGAGTCACTCAGCTTTGGTACAGCTTCTAGTGTACATCAGGCAACCCAAACAGAACACCTCGGAGCTTCTCTCTGGGGGAGATAAATTTCTTACTTCTGTGATCTATAAAATGCATTTTTCCACATTAAAAAAAAAGTGACGAATAATTACCATTCAAACATAAAGAAATACTCACTGCTCTTAAACATATAGGTTTAATAGCAAGAATAGTGTAACACATTAGCTCAAAAGAATTTTACCTTATTCTCATTCTCATAGTATAAGTGCTTTAAAAGTCCCACCTTTTAGGATGACTAAATAATGGAGTTTGATGGCATACCCAGCAAAGCAAGGTTGTATTTTAGGTTTGGAGTTTTGTTTCTGGATGCCCACTAGAGGCCAGGATTGCAGCACTGAAAACCAAGCAGCAGCTCAAAAAAGATGTCAGGGACCTTCCCCACAGCCTTGCATATAGATTCATCTAAGTTCTAATATTTTAAGACCCTCACGGCTAAGTCATCCCTGATGCCTGCTACCTACGTACTAACATAGTATAAAATATAACAAAACGTGCATGATTCCAACCTTCCCTTTCCCCCAGTTTCATTAATGTTTTCCATTTTTACTATATTTTCATGTTAGTTTTTCGATGAGTAGAAGAAGGAGTTCAAGAATGCGGAGGATAAGAAATAGAGTTAACATATGAATGCATCTGTCTGATTGTGGGTGTTTTTTTTTTTAATCTTTGCCTTATTTGCATTTGTTTTTATAAATGAACTACTGAATAAAGTTACTCCTTAATTATGAGTGACTCTGGGAAAAACTTAGTGGTTCATGAAATCTGAATTAAACATTTTAGTAACAAAGGAGGTAAAATAGGAGAAATAGGTCAAATGAGAGGTTTTGATAATATTTATCAAATCTGTGTGCCAGGCATTCTGAAGACTGCTTTGTATATATATATAATCACTTGTACGTTTACGGAGATGGATAGGTCATGTCTCCACCAAGGGACTCCTAAACTAGGACTGGAGATAAAAATATAAATACACACCACCCCTGGCTAATAAAGGAGAGGTGTGACCTGGAAAGTATTTTATGATGCCTTATTGGTAATGAACATTGGCAATCACCCTTCTGTTCTCAATCCCATTAAGTCACGATGAGCCTTGGATTATACAGTCTTCCAGCTACAGTTATCAGTCAACCACCCCAGGCTGTGGGGATGTTTTTGATGCCCTTTATAAAGACAAAGACTTCCACCAATCCCTAACTACCAGCTGATCTTGATCCTTCCCTTCCTCCAAACCTCCTGCTAGAGTTTCCATTGACCCAATTCACCCTTTAAAAAAAATGATCTTTAAAACTCCCAAAATGTATAAGCCTAATAAACTCAACAAATATTTATAGAACACCACTACATATTCAATATGGCATGGAGGTGTTCTGAAAATTTAAAAGAAACCTATTTTAAAAAATCAATAGCATTAGGGAGACAAGTCACATGCAAAGATTAGAGAACAGAGCACTATTTGGTACAATGTGTCAAGTTACTTTGTTGGGACTCCCCACAATCATACACCGGCAGAAAAATGCAACAGGCAATTAAAATGTCTAGAAATAACTTAGGAGCTGTGGGAAGTCTTCTTTGCAACTTGACCTAATTCCAACTGATGAAAGAAAACAAGATGATGATGATGATGATATTAGCTACTAACATTTATTGATCACTTAACATACACCAATAACTGCTTTTGGAACCCTAAAATTTAAAAAGTTAAAAAAAATAAAAAAGAACCCTAAAAATATTTAATTAAATTATGAGAAATGTAGAAACTGAGGCACATTGCTAAAGGTTCATGAACTCACCCAAGATCACAAATGGTTGAAGGTGAGATTTAAAAACAGGTAGTTTATATCTAGAGACAGTATTTGAAATGACCATGACATACTATACGTTTTCCTCAAATTTGAAGCTACTAAAGTCAGAATAAGATTGTTTTAAAGGTTAGTTGAATTAACAATGCAGATATTTTAATACTTGATTTTCTGACTAAACTAGCTCCAAAGGACCATTAGTTAAGAAAGGTGTGAAAGTGTATCAATTTATCATCAGAAGGTATATATTAATATGTCAACTTGTACAACATTAAATATATGCTTGTGACGTCATAGGAAATATACTGGTTTCTGCTCCTATTCTAGGCACAGAACTCCTGAAACCCTTGTGTTTTCCCAAGTAATAAGAACACTAAAAGCAACTCTTGTTCTAATATTAAGTCTCTGACCCCAATTCCTGACACAGGGCGCTTGAAACCCTTATAATTTCCTAGGTGGTAGGAGTGTCTTTTGTTCTAATGAGGTGACCCTGTGTGGGCTCTTAGATGACTCCTTGATGAGGGCTTGTCACCAGAAAGAAAAACCAAGATTGGAAGCTTGGAATATCTTCCCTCCCAACTCCCATTTTCTTGAGAAGGGAGGAGGGCCTGAAAATGGAGTTACCTATGGATTTACTATAATTAATGATGCCTACATTAAATTTATGCCTTCATAAAAATCCCAAAAGTACAGGGTTCAGGCTTTCCAGGTCGGTGAATACATCCACGTACTGAGTGGATGACACACCTTTACTGTAGTTTTTAAGGAACTGGTCAGCTGTTTATATCACTGCTAAGTAAATGTTTCCCTGAGTTCTATAAGCAATTCTAGTAAATTGATAAGAACTTCTGATTTGTAGCCAAAATGAACATAAGTTGTGGGTAATCTGGGGACCTATTAATGTTTGGCATCTAAAGTATAGTGGGGGCAGTTTTGGGGTACTGCGTCCTTAACTGGTGGGATCTCAAGGTAGACAGTGTTAGAGCTGAGTTATATCGTAGGTTGCCCACCTGGTGTTGCAGGAAAACCCTGTACCTATCTGGTGCCCAGAAGTGTCAGCAGGGAAGGGTTCTGTGAGTGGGTCAGCAGTACGGGAGCAGAGGAGATACATGAGGAAGAAACGCACAGGAGACAGGCTGAACTGATGCTTTTCCTTTGCAATGCTGATCCAAGGAATCCCAACCAGAAGACACACACCTACAGGTAAATTGTAAGGTCCTCTCTGATCATTCTTTCAGTGGATTGCTACCACATCACGTACCGTCTGCTCCATGATCTGACACCCTTCCGTGTACAGACACCATAGCACTCTTCTCTCTGCTGCATGTAAGGATTTCATTGGTGGCTCCCTATCCCCACAACCCCCACCCTTTTTAGTGACCTCACAGCTGTGGGAAAATGAAAACTAGGTTCTTCTCAAGGAACTCCCCATTTTAGACCATGTCCTGAACCTCTGGACCTTCTATATGATGTTTCCTGTGCTTGGAACATCCTTCTCTCTTTTACTTAGCTTTTCCTCTCTTTCTCTAGGTCCGAGATTAGATGCTATTTCCTCCGAGGAGGTTTTCTTGGCATCCATCCCATGGCTGGGTTAGGTACCCCTTATTAGGGCTCTTTAAAAGCGCCCTAGGGGCACCTGGGTGGCTCAGTCGGTTAAGCGTCCGACTTCAGTTCAGCTCATGATCTCACAGTCCATGGGTTCGAGGACCCCGTCGGGCTCTGTGCTGACAGCTCAGAGCCTGGAGCCTGCTTCTGATTCTGTCTCTCTCTCTGCTCCTCACCTGCTCATGCTCTCTCTCTGTCTCAAAAATAAATGTTAAAAATTAAAAAAAAAAGTGCCCTAGACTCTCCATCCACTGCCATGTAACTACTCGTTTACCTGTCTCTCTTACCCTGTAAGTTATCTGAGGGCAGAACCCTGCCAGTGTCTTTACTGGTATATTTCCATCACTCAGGACACTATTTGCAACAGAGCAGGCTCTCAGTATTAGCTGAATCAACAGATGTAATGAGTAGGACTGTTGGGATCAAGGAACAGAGCTTTCATGAGAATTAAAAATCATAAAAATGTTCCTCAAAATAGCTTCTTTCTATAATTTATTGATATTAATAGCATACTCTTTTTGGTTGGTGGGCCTAATTTTCAGGTTATTTGGAAAGAAAAATAGGTTACATTCAGTTCCTTCTTAAATTTTATGAAAAGTGAGCTCCTGAGTGATAACATTAAAATTCAGACATGTTATCTTTCATCTTCGTCTATCCCAGAAGCTTCACTACCTCTTTCCAAATCTGAAAACAAGGGTATAATGCATCAAGGTGATATGCTCAGGAAAAAAAAAAAAATCACACATTTATCACTGTCTTCGGAGATAAGCAGAAGCTGAAATTTTAAGTACTACCAAGGTAGAATACGGGGGGTGGGGAACCCAAACATAACTCAAGAACTTACAGTCAAAAATACAGTTGAAAGAATTTAAAAGACTCAAGATATCATATGTAATTTGCTTGGCGATGAGTCTGGTGAAAGGGTTACAACGAGACTAACTCACCAGGGAATACTCTGGATAGACAACTCTTACCCAGCCGAGGATAAGGTCCTGAGGTCTCTCTCATGCTGGGGAACCATTAATGAGTGTACCCATCTTTGGTGACCCTTTCTGTTTCTTCTGTCCTCACTCGGTACATGGGTAAATGTTAGCAAAGCTTAAACACCGGGGACAAGAAGGGCAGAAGTAATATAGGAGGAAAGCACTGAAAAAGAATTAAAAAGTTAAATCAGCTCCTTTGTTGCCTGCCATGTCTTTTTGAAAGATTTACTAATTATAGAAACACAATTTTTTATTCACCAGATGGGTTATCTCTTTTTATCTACCTTCTGCCCCCTGCCACTTAGAGCCACCAGCAGCCTGGTCTGAATAAAAAAAATGCACTGCAACCTTTAAGAATTAGGATAATATAGGCTGGCGACAGTCAAGGGGCCCAAGTTTCATTCTGTCTCAGAGACAGATGTGGCCTCTTTTTGCCAAGAACTTCATAGGCTTAGCACCAAACTAACACACCATTTCATAGTAGCCATTAGGTGGTAAACCTTAACTGTAACCTTTATAGCACTTCGTTGCAAAGAACTTCCCAGTACCCCGTGTTATTCAATTGTTAACAATTGCTGTCAGGTATCGAAGTTGATATTAACACCTCCATTTTAGAAAACACCTCAAATGTGCTAGGTGATATTTCTAAATTCACAGAATTAGGACTGGAATGGCAAGCTTCCTGATTCTAATCCATCAGCTGAGTGGTTGGTGTCCCTCGCTATTAGAATCACCTGGGCTGCTTTATAGGCCATGCTGATGCAGGAGGTCCACCTTGGATCAAAGAAATACAGATTTCTTGGGGTTACTGCATGACCACTTGTATTTTTAAGAATTTCCCAAGGGTCTCTGATATGAATTCAAACTAAGAACTGAGCACTACCTAATGTTTTCAAGCCAACTGCACATTAGAATCACCTAGGAAGGTTTAATAATACCTCAAGTCTACTTCAATTGGGCTGGGTGGGGCCAGGTGATTATGACGTGCAGCCAGGTGTGGGAATCACTGAACAATGCCTCTAACAAGCATATCTTAAAATTCTTTAACTTAAAGTCCACTTTTGCTATTTTATAATCCTTAAAATGTTTCTAAACGTTACTTGTGCAAAGTTTTGAAAATCAAACATCAAAGTTAAATGTCACTAAAAATACTGTGAATTGTGCTGCAGCATTGATTAATTAAAAGGTATAGAATCTAGCTGAAAATAATCATGATGATAATAGTGAAAGTGACTAATATATATTTAAGAAATAAGACTGATAGTGTGCTTAGTATATATTTTTTAGAAACTGTGGTCAAATAAAGCTCTTAAAAATCTCTCTGAAATCTATTAATGCTGATCATATATTATTAAAAAAAAGTAAAATACATTCAATTCTCTAATGAATACCCCTTTCTAGTTATAGTCATATAGGTAATAACACACCAAGCAAAGATAGTTGGTATTTCCCCACATTAGTAAATCAATATATATTTTATGTGAATTATACATAAAATCTTACCAAGTACATGAAATATTATGTGATATTTTATGAATTAAAAAATGAATACATATGGGGGCACCTGGGTGGCTCAGTGGGTTAAGTGTCCGACTTTGGCTCAGGTCATGATCTCATGATTTGTAAGTTCGAATCCCATGTAGGGCTCTGTGATGACAGCTCAGAGCCTGGAGCCTGCTTCGGATTCCGTGTCTCCCTCGCTCTCTGCCCCTCCCCCACTCATGCTCTGTCTGTCTCTTTCAAAAAAGAAACATTAAAAAGAAAACATTTAAAAATGAAGACATGTGATGCAATTAGATAAAATGAGGGATAAAAGCACAAAAGTTGAGCAGCACTGCAGGTAGTCTATGTACCCCCATCAGATCATCTGTCACCAGAAAAAAGAGCTCACCTGGAAAGTTGTTGAAAATAGGGTATTTCTACCAAATTTCACCAATGTCTTCTGGGATTTATGTCTGTATGTGTATGTGTACACATTTGTATACAGTAGGTATTCTATTTTAAAAGGGAGCTATAAAATTGGCTATTGAAAAATCTACAGGAAATACAAGTGATTTGAGTTAAGCTTAATAAAAATACAAATGGCAAGATTTGAAAGTGATAAAATTTGGTAGATTAATGGTGAGAAACAAACAGTATATAATGAAAGCTAAGCAACAGAGTTTCAAGTTAGCAGATCAATTTTATGAAACTGGTCATAGAAGAGATTTCAGGGAAACAAGCTATCAACATTATTTCCTTAAATAATTCCATTGAAAATGAATATTTGCTCATCAATTACAAATGTGTCTCCAAGTTTTAACACATTTAGTCACATTCCTGACTAGAAGAGACAACAATATATGTGCTTTTGAAATAAGTAATAATTTAAAAAAAATTTTTTTTAATGTTTTATTTATTTCTAGGAGAGAGAGAGAGACAGTGCGAGCAGGGGAGGGTCAGAGAGAGAGGGAGTCACAGACTGAAACAGGCTCCAGGCTCCGAGCTGGCAGTCAGCACAGAGCCCGACGTGGGGCTCGAACCCATGAACCGCGAGATCATGACCTAAGCGAAAGTCGAAAGTCGGACGCTTAACCGACTAAGCCACCCAGGCGCCCCAAAATCAGTAATAATTTTTAACTGCAATCTGAAAATTTAATCTTTTCGGGCGCCTGGGTGGCTCAGTCAGTTAAATGTCTGACCAGCTCAGGTCATGACCTCATGGCTCATGAGCTGGAGTACCATGATGGGCTCTGTGCTGACAGCTCCGAGCCTGGGGCCTGCTTCAAATTTTGTGTATCCCTCTCTCTCTCAGTCCCTCCCCTATTCATGCTCTGTTTCTCTCTCTCAAAAATAAACATTTAGGAAAATATCTGAAAATTTATGGGGCACCTGGGTGGCTCAGTCAGTTAAGCATCTGACTTTGACTCAGGTCATGATCTCATGGTTTGTGGGTTCGAGCCCCACGTTGGGTTCTATGCTGACAACTAGCTCAGAGCCTGGAGCCTGCTTCGGATTCTGTATCTCCCTCTCTCTTTGACCCTCTCCTGCTCACACGGTCTCCCTCTCTCTTTCAGAAATAAATTAAAAAAAAAACATTAAAAAATTTTAAGAAAATAGCTGAAAATTTAACCCTTATGCTAAAAATGTTTACAAAACAAAATATAAATGACACATTTTTTAAGTGAACAAAATATTCTGATGAAAATTTGAATAACAGTTGTTAAGTTGAAAAAGTCCTATTTTCTATAGCTTTATGATGTATCTATGTCATAGGGTCCCCTCCCTAAGGAATATGGTGAGAAAAAAAGTCTCAAGATAAGGGAAGGCAACCTGGTTATGTGCATATGTGACATCCCTCATCACCCTGTAAGAGATCACCCAATCGACTGTCTATGCATTACTTATATATGGGAGACAAAGAAGTAGAAAATGCATAAAAGGCTACACCATGTGGCATTCGGGGCTCACTATTTTGGTTACAAACCCAACTGAGCCCGTGCCAGCATGATTTAAGTTGCTTCCTGGAAAGAAAAGCCTCATTGTCATGACTCTTTTCTGTGTGAGAATCCTGCTACATCTATACAGGCATATTTTTGCAGAGCAATCACAATAATTTAAAATATACTTTTCCTGTTTCCACTTCTCCATTCATACATCAGGGATATGTAAAATCTACAACTCTGACCAAGGAGTTGTAATAATTACCCACTCTTTTTTAAAGAAACTAAATGAGTTTCCAGTATATTTTCAATAAAGTACTATTATTTATGTAGCAAACCATTTTCCTGCTAGCAATTAGCTATCATGGAACAAAATATCTAGGACTTCAGGTACATGAAGCATACTTAGTCATTTGACTGCTTTAGAATATCATTCAACTTGCTTAAAATTATGTTAAACTGTGAAACAGGCAGGAGAGCTTTTTCCTTTATTAGGAGCTGACCAAGAAAAAGGTATCCACCTGAAGGAGACAGATAATTAAATCACTCATTACTGAAAGTTCTTTTCCAAGAAATCCTGGCATCACATCAATTCTACCTCCCATAGGGAGGAGGAGATGTCCTCACTTAAGAAAAGATGGAAAAATTAGTTCAGCTAATTTGGTCTGAGATCTACTAAATGACAAACAAAACAAAACACCCAAGTTAAAAGTAAGAGAAAAAACAGAGACCTAATTAGCAAAGGACACTGTAGCAACAGGAATACAGTAGTTGCTGCAAAAATTCTATGATTATATGGAGAAATTCTAGAAGCCCTGTGAAATTCATTCCCATTTAAACATAGTAAATTAAGCCTACTATTAAACAATCTGGAAATTCACTGTAGAAATTCATCAATAATATAAACCAAAAAGTTTCAGAGCAGGAGTTAAAATATCTGTACCGTTGTTCTATTTCTTTTTTTTTTTTTAATTTTTTATTTATTTTGTGTTTATTTATATTTGAGAGAGAGAGACAGTGTGAGTGGGGGAGAGGCAGACACAGAATGTGAATCAGGTTCCAGGCTCTGAGCTGCCAGCACAGAACCCAACATGGGGCTCAAACCCATGAACCGCGAGATCATGACCTGAGCCAAAGTCAGGCGCTTAACTGACTGAGCCATCCAGGGGCCAGAATCTCTGAAAGATTCTGATTCTGCAAGTCCAGGATGGGCATAAATATCTATTATATATTTTAGTGCCCTCCACCCTATTTAACAAATTCTAATAATAAGCTGGCTTTAAGAACCACTGGCTGTCATGTTTTGTTTTTAAGAGTTAACAGGAAGCCAAAGAAGAAAAAGTTAGAAATACTGGTATAGAGAGGCGCCTGGGTGGCGCAGTCAATTAAGCGTCCAACTTCGGCTCAGCTCATGATCTCGTGGTCTGTGGGTTCCAGCCATGCGTCGGGTTCTGTCCTGGCAGCTCAGAGCCTGAAGCCTGTTTCAGACTCCATGTCTCCCTCTCTATCTGCCCCTCCCCTGCTCATGCTCTGTGTCTCTCTGTCTCAAAAATAAATAAAGCATAAAAAAGATTAAAAAAAAAAAGAAATATTGGTATAGATCACACTAAGAAGAAGAGCCTTATACAACAGGTAAGTTTGTATTTAATTTCCCTATTCCAGAGTCACCATTCTACCTGCTGGTGGTCTGCTTATGCCCCTGAAACTCATTCCATTGTTGTTGCTGGGGTGAAAGTCACCAGTAAAATGTCTTTCCAATTATTTCCTGGAGGCTTCTTATGTCTCTAATTGGGACTTAATTTCCCATGCTCCATGCATTGGGGACCCCATTTCCTTCCTTCACATGGCCAATTGACCATGAAAAAAGTTCAGCTCAAGGTAATCACCTCCTGAAACTCTCTGTGATTAAGGGTCTCCTGACTTCCATGCCCCTCAAGGGAGATTTACTAATGTCCATTTATTTTCTAACTATTCCCCGTCTATATGTCTTCTATTAAGATTACTGCTACTTTCACTTCATGGTACTTAGTTATTTATGCATATTTATTTTCCCCATAATATGGGAAACCCTTTCAGGCCGGGGACCATGTTTTATGGCTTTTGACAATCTCACAGCCAATCTAGAGTTGGGCATGTAATAACCACTTAATAATTTTTTATGAATTTAGTTGAGTTGATCCTATATCAAGGTGGTTGGAAATTGGGAAACTCTATATTCAATGTAGGACAATCCATGCTTTATATTTATAAATAGAATGAAAATGGTTATAATTATAGAACAAGATACTACTTTTCCAAATTGAACGAACTTTCTTTCTTCCTACTTTTTTAAAAACACAAAACAAACATATGATCCAAAGCCATCTGAAGAATTAGTTGGAAAGGTATGAGGATTTAAAAACATAAAATAAGCAAAGATGCTTTGTATATGTAACCAAACAGCATGAACAGACATCAACCATGAATGGCTTCGAGCTCTGGCTGACTTATGCTGTACACAGAGGTTTCGGCCTGTGTCCTCAGGAGCATAGAAGGAGTTCAAGATAGCTTTGATTATAGTTCATCTCATACTGTGCCTCATTTATAATAAATGACATTTGACTTTCTCCTAGGACTGAGTGTTTGTCTCCTATTTGCATTCTGGTTCTGCATTCTCACTTTTGTCTAAACTGCTGTCCTGAGAACCTGGTCAATTCTCAAGGCTTTTTATTTTTTATTTTTTTATTTTATTTTTTTAAAAAATTTTTTTTTTTTTTTGGAGGGGAGAGAGAGACAGTGTGAGCAGGGAAGGGTCAGAGAGAGAGGGAGTCACAGACTGAAACAGGCTCCAGGCTCTGAGCTGGCAGTCAGCACAGAGCCCGACGCGGGGCTCGAACCCACGAACCGCGAGATCATGACCTAAGCGAAAGTCGGACGCTTAACCGACTAAGCCACCCAGGCGCCCCTCTCAAGGCTTTTTAAAGACAGGGCCCTTGTTTTACTGTTGCCAGTCCCTTCCTTAGAAATGAGATCCTGCTTCCGAATTCTATCCCTGTGACTGGGGCTTGGAAGCTTTACTGCACCTACCGTGCCTCGTGACTACTGCCATCTCCTGAGATCCTGACGGGCATGCTTGGTGTCCCAGCTACAAGCTACTGCTTCTTTCAGTACACTACCACTCACTGCTGAAGGCCAACGCCTGCACTAGGAGATACACAGATGAAATACAATCCTTCCCTTGAACACCACGTGCCCTAAACACATGAAAAGATTCTCCTACCTGACTGGCCACGACTCCAAAGTCTCCCCTGAGGATTCTCCACGTTTTGTCTAGGGGCGGGTGCTGCCGCATTTGGTCCTTCATCCTTCTCTATTGTGCTGGCTTTCCATACATATGCTGCTCACACCCAATTCAGTATCTTTAGTCTCAGTATCTTGTCTCAAGTCCAGACTCCTATATCCCACTACCTCAAGATCAGATGTCCACATAAGGATCTCAGACATGTCTAAATCTGAACTCTTTATTTTCCCCAAGAACTGCTCTTCCTCCCATCTTTGCCATCTTAGTTAACATGGAAACTGCATTCTTCTACCTGTTCAAGCAAAAAGCCTTAGAGGTCCCCTCTCTCTCATAATCCACAATCAATCCACCGGCAGAAATCTTGTAGGATTACTTGGAACATAGATCCAAAACTCCACTATTTGTATCATCTCCTACCCTAGCCCAAGCCACCGTCACCTGCTGACCTCCTGGTCTTCCTACTCCTACATTTTGGTCGCCCACAGTCTATTCTCCACATAGCATCCAGTGCGATCCCTTAAAAAATTTTGTTTTAACATTTATTTATTTTTGAGAGATAGAGACAAAGTGCAAGTGGAGAAAAGGCAGAGAGAGAGAGAGTGAGAGGGAGACACAGAATCCAAAGCTGGCTCCAGGCTCTGAGCTGTCAGCACAGAGCCTGACACAGGGCTCAAACCCATGAACAACGAGATCATGACCTGAGCCAAAGTCAGATGCTTAACCAACTGAGGGGTCTCACAGTGTGATACCTTTAAAAGAGACATCAGATCAAATAATTTCTGCTCATTCTTGGTTTTTTTTTTCCATTTTAACTAAATAGCTTCATTAGGTCAGAAACTTAGACTAATTTCCCCACCATTTACAACAGTGCTTTGCCACATAACAGCACTAAAAAATAGCTGTCAAATGAATGAAAATGTAAACAAAAGAGACACGTACATGGCCTAAGGGGAGTCCCAAAATAGAAAGATTAGTCTCTCTTGGGTACACTGGGAAAGGTGTCACAAAGCAGTGGATGCTTGAATAAGATTTAGAAGAATAAACACAAAGTGGTCACGATTGAGTGTTCAGAGGAGGGCCATGTACACCCAGTGCCTAGCGTCTGCAAAGGCGGATAGCCGCGAAGGAGCAGGGTGTGCGCAGGAACGGCTGAGAGCCGGGAGGGCGGAGGAGGAAAGTGTGTGTGTGCACGGCTGGAGAAGCGCTGGCTCTGACCAGTTACAGGGCAGCTGTCCGCATCTCATCCATGTTATCATTTGTTCTAGAGACACTTGGGCAGCAAAGATACACAGTAGGCAGTGGAGTTGGGGGGGTGGGGAGGATGGTTATGAGATGGACTCCAGCCAGCCTTCCTAGGTCTGAACTGACCTTTCATCTCCTGTTACCTGGATGACCCAGGGCAATTATTTAAACTCTCCGCCTCAATTTCTTGTCAACAACACCTACCTCACAAGACCGCGATGAGGATTACATGAGTTACTCTATGGAAAGCACTCCGAACAAATGCCTGACACACAGACAGGCAGTATCTGTCTGGACACATGCTTATAATAAAGTCCTCAGAAGGGAACTTCCAAGAGTTTTTTATGAAGAATTTCAGTAATTCAAGATCTCAAGAAAGTTGCCACATATTTTGATAGAAGCTGACCTATATATTTCTTCTGTTAACTTCTTGAAAAATAGTCTCTTTCTCCACATCAATTTGACCACATCGAAGACTCAGTCTTAAGAGGAAATACTTAGATCGCTAGAATACGGAAATAGCCAGTACTTTAGGAAAAAAAGATCAAAAGATTAATAAGCTTTAAAAACTCATAGAGAAAAGAGGTGTTTATAGTTTTTGCTTCTGGAAAATGACAGAAATCGTTGTCATTTGTTCCTTACTCACTAGCTGGAGTTTTAAAGTCACTTCAGCAAAACGGAACTTAGTTGCACGGACAATGTAGGGAGTTTGCACGGTCCCATCAGAAGGACTGGAGATCACCGGGCTGCACAGGATCTCTGGGGGTGCAGCCACCCGGGCCTGGAGGTGTCACATCCCACCCAGAGGAAACAGACACTGACAATAAGCAGAGAATTTGCGGAAGATAACCAGGAAGCCAACTCTCCCTCCTGTTCCAGCGTTTACTGGCTTCACTGTGTGGCTCTGCCTTCCATCTAACTGCTGCTCCTTTTGCTATAGTGTAAACTGACTTCCTTTTGTTCTGTCCTCATAGGAAATGGGGAACACCTGGTCACAATTTTTCCATGCCATTGAAGATACTTTTGAAGGTACCCTTTCCAAGGTTAAAGTCTTAATTCCTTTAATTTATCCTCAGTTTTACTAATTGCAAATTCTTCTCTTGTTCACCTATGAGTTCTTTTCAAGGCCTTCACAAGTCTCCTAAGACTTGTGGCTAGTATAATAAAAGTAGCTAGTATGCTGACGAATTACCTTATACTCAAGAGTATTAAATTCAAGCCTTCATCCTAAACTGCCTACTCCTGCTTTGGGCTTTAGATCAGCCATGGGCCTAATGACCTTTCCTGCCTTACGTATACACGTCGTTTTCTTTTAAATAAGGGCTATTGGCCTGAACTATCTGTAGGGTGCTTTCCAAGTATAATAATCAATGACTTTTTATGACTTAAATATAGTAGAAATGCTTGATTTTCAGTTTCAAATTAAGAATAGACTGGATAGATTCACAGAGGCGTGGCTGCCTTTAAGCTCTAGTTCACCAGAAGGTGTAATGGTGAAGAGTCTGGAAACCAAGGCCCGTTTACAGAACATGCACGTAGAGGGGCGCCTGGGTGGCTTAGTCGGTTAAGCGTCCGACTTTCGCTTGGGTCATGATCTCGCGGTTCGTGGGTTCGAGCCCCGCGTCGGGCTCTGTGCTGACTGACAGCTCAGAGCCTGGAGCCTGTTTCAGCCTGTGACTCCCTCTCTCTCTGACCCTCCCCTGCTCACGCTGTCTCTCTCTCTCCCTAAAAATAAATAAAAAAAAAAAAAAAAACATTTAAAAAAAAAAAAAAAAAAACAGAACATGCACGTAGAGACTAGCCTTTGTAAGACCGGAGGAGTTTCTAGGCATCTTGCAAACTTAAATGAGGGTGAGCTTATGACTAAAAGTAAAGACGGATGGCCAGGAATGGTTTGGAAAAGAAATTTCTCAAGTTGGATATCTAGGGTATAGAGGTTTTTGTTTTGTTTTGCTTTGTTTTCTAGATTTTCCATTGGAAAAAAACATGTGTCAAAAGTATTGTAATCTATTTTTCACAAATGTTGAGAAAAGCAGGAGAAATAAAAATCCTGAAAAATATTTCTACTTGTCAAAGTAGAAATTCCTTCTCTAGACACCTTAAACAACAGGACAAACATTCATTTTAGAGGAATATCCAAGTGTCTGAGACAGAATGACAGAGAAACCTGTCTATGTAATTCATAGTGGCCCTCATGAGCTTTACTTTTTAGGTTTATTTGCTTATCTTGAGGGAGAAAGCGTGAGCACAGGGGAGACACAGAAACACACACACACACACACAGAAAGAGAGAGAGGGAGGGAGAGGTGGGGGCAGAGAGAGAGAGAGACAGAGACAGAGACCGAGACAGAGACACAGAGAGATCACAAGCAGGCTCCTCACCATCAGCGCAGAGCCTAAGGCGGGGCTTGAACCCAGAAGCTCCAAGATCATGACCTAAACCTAAACCGGCGCTCAACCAACTAAGCCTCACAGGGCCCTTCTCTAGACCTTTTAATAGTTGCCTGGCAGCACTCCTGAGGACAGTGAGCTACACTAAGTGATAGTAGGATGTCCTCAGGACCACCTCAGGGAAGGCAGGCAGGAAAGGTAGTGCTGTTTTTCCACTTAAGACTGAATTTAGAAAAGAAGTTCTGTGCATCAAATTTTTCTCTTGGCCATATTTCTGACTTCTGTAATCAAATTTGTATGTCCCCAAGTCCAATTGATTTTATGCCTGTTTTAATTCCATTTCAGACTCTGAAATGGTGTGGCTGGGCCAGATGACCTCTCAGGTGTGAAAACCTCTCTGCTGGCGTAAAATCAAAGGCATCCCTTCCTCAGAGGGTATGTGGATAGCCACCACATCTGGGCAAAATGGCATGGCTGCACCAGAAATGGGAGTGTTCAGGTTTATTTTTTTATTTTTATTTTTTTAATATTTTTATTTATTTCTAGGAGAGAGAGAGAGTGTGAGCAGGGGAGGGTCAGAGAGAGAAGGAGATAAAGACTCTGAAATAGGCTCCACGCTCTGAGCTGGCAGTCAGCACAGAGCCCGACGCGGGGCTCGAACCCACGAACCGCGAGATCATGACCTAAGCGAAAGTCGGACGCTCAACCGACTAAGCCACCCAGGCGCCCTGGGAGTGTTCAGGTTTAAATACAAAATCAACCAGGGAACAGGCGAAATCCAAACATGAGGAGAGCACTGCTAATGGAACTCACCAATAACGTCTTATTTGAGTCAAGGAATTGCTCTAAAATTTACACTGAGTTACTGAAACTAATTTGTTTAGCTTTTCATGTTTAATGCTGTAAAAGTTTAAAAGACAATATAAAGGGAAATAAATGGGCAACAAATTACAGACAGAAATAAAAGTTGCAGTTGAATCTGCAATTGGTTCCAGTTAAGTATCTGAAGGTTACAGTGCGTGGAGGTTACAGAGCTTGGGCACTAAATGACTGGCTCTTGAATACAATTCTCTGAACAAGAGAGAGTAAGAAATTAGTCTGCAATGTGTTCTGGTAAGAGACCCTGGATTCCTTTTCTCCTCTGAAAAGAATGCAGTTCTGATGATTGGTACCTGAAGTCAACTGTGTGAAAAGGAAAACCAGAATCTTCACTAGCTGTTTTTTTTTTTTTTAATCGTTGTTGTCTAAAGCCTTGCTAGATCAAGTGTGCTCTGGGGAAGCTGTATCAGCATCTCCTACGAGTGAGTTAGATGTGCAGGCTCTCGGGTTCCCTATCCCAGAACCATGAGCTGGAATCTCAACTGGCATCTAACTAGGATCACCAAGTGATTTCAAATACATATTAAAATCGGAGAGCCACTTGCTGAGGCGCCTTGCAGTTCCAAGAGTCGATTGTATAATAAGATCGGACTCCTGACAAAGGTATCTTTGAAGTAAGGTAAGGAGGAAACTTACTTGAACCTGAACATAATAACATTTTAATGAAAGGACTGTGCCAGGAGTAGGACAGGTGTTCTCTCATTTAATCCTCATAACAACCCTAAGAGATGGACACTATTATCTTCTTTTTACAGAGGAGGAAACAGAGGTGTTAAGAAGTAAAATGATTTGCCCAAGGCTGCAAGCCTGTAAGCCGGTGCACCTGACTAGGAGACCAGATCTTTCTTACCCCAAAGCTTATTCTGCTGCCATACCTATGACCAAGAGGGGGATTTCAGAAAAGAAGCCCAGTGTGGTCACAAAAAACCAAGCAAGAGTCAACCAACCAACCAACAAATGTTTACTGATTACTCACCCTGGGCTGAGAACTGAGCTACTCTAAGAAAAAAAAATAAAAGGTAAAATATATGAGCAAAAAGCCAAAATTAAGACAGAAAATGAGTAAAAGTCTTGTGATTCATGCAAATGAATCACCAGATTTAAAAAATGATTTTACATAAAAAACAAGGAAATAAACAACAGACCACAAAGTTTCCAACAGGCCACACTTCTGCATTTTTCTACTCCGTCTATTTTTGCATTTTTCTTTTAGACATGACATATCTATTCTGCCTAGTGATTCAAAAAGTAATCTGCTTCCCACAAACAGCAGATGGCACCAAGCATCAGGGAAAGAATGACAAAAAAATGGTAAAAATCAAGCTGTCAAAATTGATACCTTTTCAAAAATAACTCAAATTTTCTAATTACCTTTATAACAGTGACAGATAATTTAAAAGATTTCATTTTGAAAATTCACTTCAGATGAAGAAGCTACTTTGGATCCAGCTTTGCTGACTAAAACCTGTGAGGAACTAAAAGAAGGAAGAGCTGTCTTAATTTAGAAGTCTGCCACAAATACATTTATAAAGAGAGTGTATTAATCTTAACATAACTCTACTATCTTAACATAACTCCTAACATGAAAGCTCCAACCCAGGAAAGATTTCTGGAAGAATGAAATTGAAAGGGGAAATTCAAAGTGGTCAAGTATTAAATAAACAATAAGTCAATATACAAATTAAGGACTATAAAATAATTATTACATCTTCAAAACTGAAGTCAATCAGTACTGATAAATGTGTGGTACTGGTGACTACAGCCAAACCAGAATCCGATATTTTGCCACCAAACCACATTGCAATTCTTTTTTTTTTTTTTTTACTCCAAACATTCCCAGGCACTGTCCCCAAACACACACTGAGGAGGCAAGCTGAATGACAGCCCCGTTTGAGTAGAAGTGAGCCCTTCCCTTCTCTGACACAGCAAGCGAGCCAGCAAGCAGACATTACTTCTGAAGCTATTTCATTCTTGGAAACACAAAGCACCTGGACTATCTTTTTTTTTTTTTTTTAATGTTTTTTTTTTAAATTTATTTCTAGGAAAGAGAGAGAGACAGTGTGAGCAGGGGAGGGTCAGAGAGAGAGGGGGTCACAGACTGAAGCAGGCTCCAGGCTCTGAGCTGGCAGCAGCACAGAGCCCGACGCGGGGCTCGAACCCACGAACCGCGAGATCATGACCTAAGCAAAAGTCGGATGCTTAGCCGACTAAGCCACCCAGGAGCCCCTGGACTATCTTTTTAAAGAGAGAAAAGGCAGTCCATAGATATGATTTCTATAAAAGTTACAGAAAGAAAATGAAAGGTTAAAAGAAATAAAAAGTAAAGTGATATAAAAAGTTATACATTGTTGATGCTTCCAGTGTAAGTCTAAGTTCCACTAAATTTCTTTTTACAAACAGAGCTTATGGGGAGAAAACAAGAGGTCATGCTTTCAGAAGAATTAAAAATACAACAGTTCTTCTCAAGTTTTCTGCAATATATTCTGCTTCCTCAACCTTCAAACTACATACGTAGTGCTTTGGGAAGAGGACAGTGTTTTCCACTGTCCCGGTCAGGTATTTTTTGGGGGGTAAAATAGAGCAACAATACTTCTTAATAGCTTAACTTACAGTTAGCTTTGACTTTGAATTGCACAAGTTCATTTTAGGTGCAAACAATAAATAAATAAAAAAAAAATACACTTAACAAAATGCTATTGGCCCTAGGTAGCCACTCTTTTCCAATTCCATCCTATTCAACCTCATCTTTTCTCACTGAGCTGTCAAAATCCTTCGAAGAGCCCCCCAGTGCTTCACAACAACCATGGCCTCTATTCTGAGATACAATCCCATTTACCACCCTTCATCTGCTGCTGACACTTTCAACTAACACCATCAACTCCTCTGAAGGCTGGAGTCCCTACTTCGTCTCCATGATTTCCTTATTCCCCTGCAACATATTTTACAATAGTTATAATCATCTCTCAAACATTTATTTTATTATTTTTAATGTTTATTTTTGAGAGAGAGTCAGAGTGTGAGCAGGGGAGGGGCAAAGAGAGAGGGAGACACAGAATCTGAAGCAGACTCCAAGCTCTGAGCTGTCAGCATAGAGTCTGATGTGGGGCTTGAACTCATGAACCCTGAGATCATGACCTGAGCTGAAGACGGATGCTTAACCGACTGAGCCACCCAGGCACCCCCTCATCCCTCAAACATTTAAATCACACCATGCAGGGGCACCTGGGTGGCTCAGTTGGTTAAGTGTCTGACTTCGGCTAAGATCATGATCTCACGGTTTTTGGGTTCAAGCCCTGCATCGGGCTCTGTGCTGACAGCTAGCTCAGAGCCTGGAGCTTGTCTTCAGATTCTGTGTCTTCTTCTCTCTCTGACCATCCCCTGCTCATGCTGTCTCTATCTCTCTCTCGAAAAAAAAATTAAAACATTAAAAAAATTTTAAATCACACCATGCAATTCGATGCTGAAAGATCATCAGTGGCTTCTCCCATCACTTGGAATAAAATTCCATGTCCTCTTCAATATGGCTGCCAAGCTCTGGTATTATTTGGGTCCACCTACCTCTCGGCCAACTGTTCTCTGTGTTCTAGAAGTTCTGGTTTTCTTTTAGTTCCTCCTACCTAAAAGCCTTACACATTCACTATCCACCCCCCTTAAATGGGAATTCTCCTACTCATCTCTCAGATCTCAGCTCTAAATGTCACTTACTCAGAGAGACCATTCTTGAAACCTTAATCTAAAATAGGTTTACTTATTACAAGATCTTGAGGCAGTTTGAACTCTCCCTTCATAGTAATTATTATAATGTAAAATCATGTTTTGTACTTATTTGTTATCTGTCTGCCCATCAGCCTGTTAGCTCCATGGACGCAAAGACCATGTCTATCTATTAACCATGGTATCTGCTAGGTCTGGGTCAGTGTCAGGACATATTAGGCATTCAACTATTATTATATAAATGAATGACTGGATGAATGAGTAAGATAGTAACTTCAGTATCTCTCATTCCCTAGATGTTGAACTGATGAGCTATTAGTTATTATTTTTCTGAAGACAAAAGACAAAACCTCACTTCAGAACAACTTGGAAGTATATTCTCCTTTTTTGGGGTGGGGGGTTCCTGGAATCCTCGTAATGGCTATAGGTGCTATTCTGTCTCATATTCATATCTAGAATTAGACAGTTATCCACTTTTCACTCCTTTACAGTGACTCCAAAAATAGATTACTCAGGAGTTCTTTCAGATTCCCATACAAACTTTTAATAACCCAACCCTTAAAAACCGAGTTATCCTGCTGACAATGCAACGCAGTAACTAATGTATTCTAAAAATTATTTTTTTTTGCGAAGTGTACGAAAGCACTTCAAAGAAAAGGCTATAAAAGAAAACCTAATCTAAAAATTTTGCGTACATTGTACAATGTGTTCCTTTCCCCATGATTCCACAAAAATGTAGAACTGTTAGACAATGTGGTATTATTTTTTAAATGTATACTCACTGCAAAAGATAAAGGCACATGTGCTAGAGGGCAGACATAGAAGCCACAGCCCAGAACATCAGCAGCTATTCTTACTGTATCTCACTGAATATATGTCAATTGATATTACACAACTATGTTGGCTCTTCCAGAATTACCTTTCTAAAACATCTTTTTTATCATGCCATTACCCTGATTTAAACTTTGAGCAGCTTTCCATTTATGTAACTGTGCTTTCCAAACTGCGGTATACCAAAGCCAAGGTACAGAGAGCTACGTGTGAGAAGAGGAAGAGCCAAAGCAAATATGCTACAAACAAATTTTGGGGGTAAATAATTTTTACTTGAACATTTGAAAAATATTTATTAAAACAGTTCTATCTCTACTGTGGAACAAAGTTCAAAAATGAAATTTTAATAGATGATATGTGACTTAATAGAAGCTTCAAGTTTAGGTGCCTGTGAAACACATAGGAGACACCCAATGGATGTGTCAAAAAGACATCACAGAGGACTTCATTCATTTACCAAATAAATAGTGCCAACAACAGCCCTGCAATGCTGGGGTTGGACAGTGGGTCTCCCGCTGGCTTGGATCAGATGTTCCTTGTTTTTATGAACTAATCTCTCATATATATCACTATCCTGAGTATAATATTATATTGATTCATAGGAAATTGCCAGTATTCAATAGCCTTTGACTTACAAGAATGGCAAAGCCCCATGGATTAACATGACACAGGAGTCTTTGTATCTATTTGTACCTGATCAACCCCGATATGTGTCCTTCAAAAAAAAATGTTAGGTCTTTGTCTCTATCATCAAGTACTGCAACTGGCCTAAGATAAAACACAATACAAGTTAGCTTAGGACTCAGCCTGGGTCAGTCTGTACACAGTGAGCATAAGCAAGCATCTGGAATTCCACATTCTGGAAGAAATACTGGTAATAGAAGACCCTTCTCAAAACTTCAGGTTGAGACAGGAAAGACTCCCAGGAAGTAGTGATTTAACAGGACTGGCATGACACAAAAAGAAGTGGGAAAAGCTGGTGACATTCATGTTCCCACATCACAAATAAACAAATTTTGTCCCTCTAGCAGCTGGACTTATGTAGAAGAAAACCACTATAATGATTTTTAAATTCTATACTTATGTGAATATTTCAAGCCTGATCATCTGTTTTTATTGTCAAAGAAAGAAACGGGCTTAGTCAGAGTGCCTGACATCAACCATAAAGAATTTGAGTATCAAGCCACACTTCTCTTTTTAAAAAAGGAAATATATGAATTTGAGTTTTAAAAAGCTTTGATAAGAGGCGCTTGGTCACTTAAGCATACGACTTTGGCTCAGGTCATAATCTCACAGTTTGTGAGTTCAAGCCCCATGTTAGGCCCTGTGCTGACAGCTCAGAGCCTGGAGACTGCTTTAGATTGTGTCTCTCTCTGTCTCTGCCCCTCCTCTGCTTACATTCTCTCGATGTCTCAAAAATAAACATTAAAAAAGTTGATAAAAATAAAAACCTATGATACTTTGAGAAAAGAAGTTTTAGATTTTTAAAAAAGATTTTATTTTTAAGTAATCTCTACGCCCAACATGGGGCTTGAACTTACAACCTCAAGATCAACCTCAAGAGTCGCACATTCCACTTACTGAGCCAGCCAGGTGCCTCGAAGTTTTAGATTTTTAAATCAGATTTTTTGACACTAATTTAAAAAGATCTATGCACTCATATCCTTAATGCAGCAAAAATACATTTAGGGGCTCTGGGTGGCTCAGTTGGTTGAGCCACCAACTCTTGATTTTGGCTCAGGTCATGCTCTCATAGTTCATGGGATTGAGCCCCATGTCGGGCTCTGTGCAGATGGTGCGGATGGAGCCTGCTTGGGACTCTCTCTCTCACCCTCTTCCCCATTTATGCATATGTGTTTGCTCTCTCTCAAAATAAATAAATAAATGTGAAACAGTTTTTTAAAAGAAAAAAACCCTTTAAACTTAATATATAAATATACAGAATACTATTAAACACATATAATTTTTGCCTTAGTAAACATGAAAATCTTGTAAACCCTGTAGTAGCCTCTATTGGGACAATGCAGATTCATCTTCATCCCCCCTACTTGGTAACTGCTAACTCTAAAAAGGGTCCCTCTTGTTCTTTGCCTCACTCTTCGTGAAACAAAATATCCCCATGTTTAATCATCCTTGGGCTTGCTGCAGCACTGCTGTGAAACAAATCCTATCCGGATACTCGTGCCACGGAAGTTTGGCTGTTACTGCATGCATCTGTTCTCTGTCAACCTGACTTTGTTGATAGGCCAACAGTAACATCTGCTCAAAATAGCCTTGAAGAAATCAACAGACCAAGATTTTTACCCCCAGAAATTTTAGTGTTTTACCCAACACTAAAAATGCAGCAACCACGGAACCACGCTGGATATTTCCCTTAAGATTTCTGTTTCTCTGAATTCATTACCTTGGACCATTATTTTACTTTCTAGAATTTGCCAAAGTAATGAATTCTAAAGAACTGAAAAAGTATACTATCTCATGCCTTTGCATCTCATTCTTGTCAATGTTCCTGAGAAAGGACTAGACCTATAGAATTCGCTAACCCCACATGGAACAGAGAGTACTTACCCCGATAACTTGTAGCTACTGTTGCTGGCGAGGATTAAAATTGCCAAGAAGCATAGAGCCGTTAGCCCAAACACATTTCAATATATAAGTACATGAAACTTACATCAGCATTTCTTAAAGTTTAAAAAATTTAAAACCTTAGGAACATCTGTTAAACATGCAGATTTCTAGAGTCATATCTTCAAAGAATCTGGAGACTAAGATGGGTTTAGAGAATTTGCATGTTTAACAAGCACTTCTCAATCCCTCCAAGTTCTTTTTTTCTTTTTTAAATGTTTGTTTATTTTTGAGAGACAGAGAGAGAGAGCAAGAAGGGGAAGGGCAGAGAGAGGGAGACACAGAATCTAAAGCAGGGTCCAGGCTCTAAGCTGTCAGCACAGAGCCCGACATGGGGCATGAACTCATGAACCACGAGATCATGACCTGAGCCAAAGTCAGATGCTTAACCAACTGAGCCACCCAGTGCCCCCTTTTCTTCATTCAAGTAGAATGGTCAAAACTTTTTTGTTTTCTTTTTAAACTTTTTTAAGTTTTTATTTTATTTTATTTTATTTTTAATGTTTTATTTATTTCTAGGATAGAGAGAGAGAGACAGCGTCAGCAGGGGAGGGTCAGAGAGAGAGGGAGTCACAGACTGAAACAGGCTCCAGGCTCCGAGCTGGCAGTCAGCACACAGCCCGATGCGGGGCTTGAACCCACGTACCGCGAGATCATGACCTAAGCGAAAGCCGGACGCTTAACCGACTAAGCCACCCAGGCACCCCTTTAAGTTTTTATTTTAATTACCCAGTGCTCATCACAAGTTTACTCTATAATCTCCATCACCTATTTTACACACCCCTAACCCCCGTAACCATCAGTTTATTCTCTAAGGTTAAGAGTCTGGTTTTTTGTTGTTGTTGTCATTTCAGTTTATTTTTCTCTT
The DNA here is from genome assembly GCA_017311185.1 of Proteles cristata cristata. NCBI lineage: Eukaryota > Metazoa > Chordata > Mammalia > Carnivora > Hyaenidae > Proteles > Proteles cristata. The sequence goes on along the minus strand of JAESUZ010005116.1, from coordinate 421,308 downwards.
TCTCTCTCTTTTTCCCCTTGCTCACTTTTTTTCTTAAATTCCATGTATGACTGAAATCATATGGTATTTGTGTTTCTTTGACTGCCTTATTTCATTTAGCATTATAGTCTCTATCCATGGTGTTGCAAATAGCAGGATGTCATTTGTTTTTATGGCTGAGTAATATTCCATTGTATGTATATATATATATATACCACACCTTCTTTTTTTTTTTTTTTTTTTTTTTACAAATAGTTTATTGTCAAATTAGTTTCCACATAACACTCAGTGCTCATCCCCACACCTTCTTTATCCATTCATTAATGGGCACTTGGCCTGCTTCCATATCTTCTCTATTATAAATAACACTGCTATAAACATGTAAACGTTGCTATAAACACCTTTAGATGAGTGTTTCTGTATTCTTTGGGTAAATACTCAGTAATGTGATTGCTAGATCATAAGGTAGTTCTATTTTTAACTTTTTGAGGAGCCTCAGTAGTGTTTTCCACAGTGGCCACACCAGTTCCTTTTTCCAATGGTGCAAGAGGGTTCCTTTTTCTCCATATCCTCACCAATGTTTGTTTGTTTTTGATTTTAGTCATTCTGACAGGTGTGAGGTAATATCTCATTGTGGCTTTGATTAGCTTTCTCTGATAAGTGATAATGAACATCATGTGTCTGTTGAGCCATTTGGATGTCTTCTTTGGAGAAATAGCTGTGTCTTTTGCCCATTTTTTAATTAGATTATACGGTTTTTGGATCTTGAGTTGCATCACATCTTTATATATTTTGGATAACCAACCCTTTATCAGATATGTCATTTGCAAATATCTTCTTCCATTCCATAGGTTGTCTTTTGATTTTGTTGTTTTCTTCAGTGTGTTTTATTTTGATGTAGTGCCAATAGTTTATTTCTGCTTTCATTTCTCTTGCTTCAGGAGACATATCCAGGAAAACATTGCTATGGCTAAGTTACTGCTATGTCCTCTTCTAGAATTTTTACGGTTTTGGATCTCACGTTTAGGGCTTTCATCCCTTTTGAATTTATTTTTGTGAATGATAGGGAAAAGTGGTCCAGTTTCATTCTTTCGCATGCTGCTGTCCGGTTTTCTCAACATTTGTTGAAGAGACTGTATTTTCCTACTGGATACCTCTCTGCTTTGTTGAAGATTAACTGACCGTATAATTAATAATGGGCTTATTTCTGGGTTTCCTACTCTGCTCCATTGACATATTTGTCTATTTCTCGGCCAGTACCATACTGTTTTAAGCAGGCTTTGTAATATAACTTTAAGCCTGGAATTGTGATGCTTCTAGCTTTGCTTTTTTCAGGATTGCTTTGGCTATTTGGAGTTTTCTGTGGCTCCAGAGAAATTTTAGGATTGTTTGTTCTAGTTCTATGAAATATGCTAGCAGTATTTTGATAGGGATTGCATTAAATGTGTAGACTGCTTTGCGTAGCATAGGTATTTGAACAATGTTTGTTCTTCCAATCCGTGAGCATGGAATGTCTTCCTATTTCTTTGTTTCACCTTCAATTTCTTTCACCAGTGTTTTATAGTTTTCAGAGTGCAGGTCATTCACTTCCTTGGTTAGGTTATTCCTAGGTACCTTATAGGTTTTGGTGCAATTATAAATGGGATTGGGTCAGGCTTCTGGAGGTGGGGGCCACCACACTGGGAATAAGGCAAGTATGACTAGGAAGGGCACTTCTTCAGAAATGAGTGGGGGGAGGGCAGTGTCAGGGCTTGGTGTAAACAAGGTGGGTAGCTCATGTTCACGCTGCACTGGTCCCTGCAGGTCGCCTTGTGCTTATGCACAAGGCAGGGGAAGGAAATCACACCAGACAGGTCCTTTGTTCCCTGAGGGGGTCTCTCCATGAACACTGCCTCTCTGGGACACACTCCAGGATGAGCAACTGACTTCTCCACTGTGTTCCCCAGGCACTCTTCAGATTGCTGTTTCCACTCTATATGTGCATGGGCTGTTTGTCTGCCTCTCTCCAAGAGCAGCCCCAACGTCCTCCAAGCTCTCCCAGATCCAAGCCTGTGGCTCTAAGCCCCTCTAGTTGCAACTCTAGGCTCTAAGCCCCTCTGGTTGCAAGAACTTGTGAGATTTGGGCCCTCTTGCTCCGAGCCAACTGCTATGGGGAATCATCTTCCCTGTGCACTTTCCTGTGTACTAGTCTAGTCTCTTGCCTGCCCTTCTCAGTAACTGGGCTCCCTCCCCACTACAGCAGCCAAGATCCATTTGTCTCCCAAGCCTCATCTCTGCACTTCCCACTGTCTTCAGTGTGGTCTCTTCTCTCCCTTAGCTGTGGAGTTTGTTCTGCCAGTCTTCAGATCGATTTCGGTGATATTTAGGATGATATAATAGTTAGCAGTTGTATTCATGGGATGAAGTGAGCCTAGGGTCTTCGTACTGTGACGCCATTGTCCCCTCTCTCCTCCACCAAATTATTTTAAAAATTGATATATATTCAAATACCATAAAATTCATCTTTTAAAAGTATACAATTCAGTGGTTTTTAGTACAGCACAAGACTGTACAACCATCCCCAATTATCTAATTCCAGAATATTTAGTCACCCCTGAAAGAAACCTTGTACTCCTTAGCATGCTCCCCAATCCCTCCTCCACCCAGATCTTGGTAACTACTAATCTACTTTCTGTCTCCATGGATTTGCCTGTAAATTTCATATAAATGGAATCATATGATATGTGGCCTTTTTGTTCGGCTACTTTCACTTAGCATAAAGTTTCCAAGGTTCATCCATCTTGTAACATTCTTGAAAATCATTCTTTTTTATGGCTAAATAACATTCCATTATATTGGTATACCACATTTTGTTTCTTCATTCATCAGTTGTTAGACATTTGAATTGTTTCCACTTTTTAGGTATTATGAAAAATGCCGGTATGACCACTCACATACAAGGATTTTTGTTTTTGCTTTGGTAAACCTATGATCTTATTTCTCTTGGATATATATACATAGGAGTTGAATTGCTGGGTCATATGGCAACTCTATTTTTAAATTTTTGAGGAACTTCCTATTTTCCAAAGTGACTATACCATTTAAATTGTCACCAGGAACTTGAGGGTTTCAATTTCTTCACATTCTCAACAACACTATCTTTTGTCCATCTTGTGTATTATATCTATCCTCCTAAGTGTGAAGTGGTATCTCACTGTGGTTTTAATTCACATTTCCCTAATGGCTCATGATGTTAAATATCTTTTCATATGCTTACTTGGCCATCTGTGTATCTCTTTGGAGAAATGTCTATTCAGATCCTTTGCTCACTTTTGAACTGTATTATCTGCCTTTTTATTGCTGAGTTGTAAGAATTCCTTATACAGCCTAGATACAAAACCCTTATGATACCTGATTTGCAAATACTTTCTCTCATTCTGTAAGTTTTTTCACTTTCTTGATAGTGTCCTTTGAAATACAAGTTTCTTGTCTTTATGAAATCCAAGTTATCTATTTATGCTTCTGTTGCCTGTGCTTTAATTGTCATGTGTAAGAAACCACTGTCTAATCTAAGATCGTGAAAATTTAGGTTTTCGACTAAGGATTTTTATAGTTCTAGCTCTTACAGTTAGGCCTTGAATCTATTTTGAGTTCTGATATATGGTATGAGATAGGGATACAACTTCATTCGTTTATATTTTAGTATCTAGTTATTCCAGCAACTTTGTTGGGAAGAATATTCTTTCCTTACTGAATTGTCTTGGCACCTTTGTCAAAAGTCAATTGTTCACAAGTATTATTTCTGAACTTTCAATTCTAATCCATTAATCTATACATTAATATTTATACCACTACCACCGTTTTGATTCCCATAGTTTTTTGTATACCTCATTGTACTGCACTTCATTTTATTGCATTTAAAAATAAATAAAAAATAAAAAAAATAAATAAATACAGATTTTGTGCTTTTTACAGTTTGAAGTTTGTGCTAAACCTCTGTGGACCAAGCAAGTCTATTGGTACCATTTTTCCAGCATTTGCTCACTTTGTCTCTGTGTCACATTTTAGTAATTATCACAATATTTCAAATATTTAACTTATTAGTATATTTGTTATGGTAATCTGTGATTAGTGATTATGACTTGTTGAAAGCTTAAATAATGGTTAGCATTTTTATCAATAAAGCATTTTAAATTAAAATATGAACTTTTTAAAAGACATTATGTTAGGGCAAACTTAACAGACTACAGTATTGTATAAACACAACTTTTCTATGGACTAGAAGACCAAAAATTCATTTAATTTACTTTATTGTGATATTTGCTTTATTGCAGTGGCCTGGGACTGAGGTATGCCTGTAAGAAGTTTTGCTGCACCCCTCACATTATTAAAAGCTGTGTATGAACTACATTTTGAGTAATACTGGCTTATGCCTTAAAGCACGACTACACTTCTCCTATCAAATGTCTTATTTCTATAATCACTATAAATACATCTTTTGCAACATGGGCTTCTAAAATAAAAATATACTAATTTATTTACCATGAGTTAGAATCTTGCCTACCAACTCCACATTTGCCCCCAGGAAAGAATAAAATTTCATCTTGTTATCTAAATCAGAGGTCACAAACTGTAACAGATAGTCAAATTTAGCCTGAATGCATTCTGTTTGGCACTTTTACAAATGGTGATTTGAGTTCCTTTATATGACTCATGTACTCTCCAACTCTTATCAGTGCCTGCTACTCTGGATTATGTTATAACCAGCCTATTTCACTCATTTGTGTGCATTTGGCTTGGCCGTATCCTACCTCAACAAATCCTTAACACGGTTCCAAGGGCAAGTAGGAAACGTTCCGTTTTTTTTTATTTTGTTGTAACCAATGCCCAATTTTTTCAAGGATTTTATTCAAATGCTAGATTAAATTCAAGGATCATTTCTTGAATTTAGGAACACTTAACAGATATTTACTGACTAGCAATAGTTGTGTGACTTGAAAAATAAGATAAAGGGGGCAAAATTCTATTAGGCTCAGAATATGGCTTGTTATCAAGTGTAGCAAAAATTCCAAATTAATATGATGAGTAAAATATAATTCAGATTTATTAGTAATTTTCAGATAAAATCAAATTTATCTTTAATTACCAATGAGAATAAAAAATTGGCTCATATTTCTTAGAGGAAAATATACAGATTTTAAAAAATGTTGGTTTGCAAAATTTTAAAAAGTCATTTTAAAGTCTGGGAAATGGGGCATCCGGGTGGTTCAGTTGGTTAAGCGTCTGACTTTTCGTCAGGTCATGACCTCACAGTTCATGGGATCCAGACCCGTGTAGGGCTGCATAACAATGCCCAACCTGCTTGGATTCTCTCTCCCTCTCTTTGCCCCTCCCCTGCTCATGCACACATGCTCGCTCTTTCTCTCTCTCAAAATAAACAAACATGAAAAAAAGTAAAGACTGGGATAAAGACAGCTTCAGAAAACCTACTACACATAAGGAAAGTTGGCCCTCCACCTAAGAAACACTGGTACTTAAAACTACCATACAAGCTGGGGCTGTACTTTCATCCTGACCTTCTCTTCTCTCCTTCCCTACCTCCCCAAGAGGGATTCATGAAGGCTGCTTTGAGTCTCCACCATCCTCATATTCAGCCTAATACAGCTAGCAAATATTCTGCTGTCACTAAAATAGTATATGATGACAAATAATGCCAATGGTCCTAAAAGTAGATGGGCTTATTAAATGTTGAGAGCCGGGTAGAATCCAATATGGTCATCAGATAAGCCAAAACAACATTTTTGTTCCTCTCTCATCCTCTTCCTGAGAAGAACACATCTTTCCTTTTCCTTTTAGGACTGAGTAAATACTAACCTAGGATAATAGAAGAGGGTCTTTTATAATACAAATTTAAAAAGAAAAATGAGGCAGAGATTTTTAAGGACAAAATTATACCAACAAGCAGTCATCTTGGTAAGGAAAAATGTCTGATCATCTTGTAAATGGTAGATCCGAGGGCCAATACAAGACACTTTGTTTCACTGTCTTTTTCAGCCTGGTTGGATTGGAAACATTTTCCCAGTACAATCAGGTAAAACTCAATAACTGAAACCCAACCCAAAATACCAAGAAGAGGAAAAAAGCCCATAGGGCAAAGGAGTAAAAACAGAGGAAAACAACAAAGAGACTAGAGGGATAACTAAAGAGAGAGGAAGATCCACAGAGAGGTTCCATGAGGCACCAGGAGAGGGGTGGCTGGAAAGAGTTTGGTGTTACCTGGAGTATCTGGGGGCCAGATAAAAGCAGAGAGTAGTCCCACCTCACCTGATTCCCTGCCCATGATGAATTCTGTAACAGGTACGTTGAGCTTGGAGAAAAGCCTTATACATCCTTCAAGACTCACTGGTTTAAGTGATCAGCTAACAGTGAGACTTCCTTTTTTCTTTCAGTGTTGCACTGTATCATCATGCTCTTCTCAGATTTGGAAGGAGATTCTCACAGAACAAGCAATATTTGTAAAACTTCTATGTGGTGTACTATCAGACATAAACAGAAAGCAACTATGCTGATTTTGAAAAAAAATAAGAGCTGGGACAAGAACTTGATACTTCTAGATAGGTGAATAGGCAAAGTAATATCTGTCTTCCAAAGATGACCTGTTTTTCAGAGCCCAATAATTTTGTGTATTTCAAGGTTGACTCATAGTATCTGAATATGCTCAGCACTATTAGCTTTAACCCACAGTCACTTATTTTAAGCTGTTTACTTCTCAAGCAAAAAGCTTATTAATTTAGATAAAATGTGCTTTGATTCTATTTAACAAAAAAAGAGCATTTAAATTAGAGGTTTTATCAGTACTGTTGGATATCTATCTTTGATCCTTTTACAAGAGCCCTATGTTAATATTAATAAGTTATCCTTTAAATAGATTTATAGGGAAACAGAGATTCTGAATACTAAGAATGCACTAATTTTTCTCTGTATTAAGGATTCTATGGACAAAATGGACTCTTCCCTGTCAATTCACATAAACAAGAGAACTAGTGAGAAGTAGATGTACCTACCTCATTTGGGATGTTGGAGAACAATTAGACCATGACCACTAAATGCCTTAAGTAAGAAACAGCTACCAGACCATGACACAGCCTAAACTGCAATCCAGGAGGTCAATGAGCCAATAGAACATGCAGGAAATTGTTCAAGTATAGAAAATTTTCTGGCATTACTCCTAAGCAAAAAAGAGCAAAATGGACTACATTACTTGGACATGGACAAGAAGCAAAATGTCTAGTGGACCTATAAAAAGTAAGAGCTTCTGAAAACTCTGGTAAGATAATCCTAAAAGCAAAAGAGCAGAAAGTCCTATTATGCTTCTTTTAAACTAATGTGGTCAGCAATTCTAATACTGATGGCTGGATATTGTTTCTCTACATATAACTAAGAAGTCCTGGGTAAATAAGGTAAAGGTCAAACCACTGTTTAGTTAAAAATGCCCAACAATGGATGCTGATGGTAAAGGACTTGAAAAGGGAAGACAGAAAAGTACCAGGAACATCAGAAGAGTATTTGATGGTGAAATTCTGCTAGACTATAGATAAAACATCTGAGATATGAAATCAAACAAAGTCTTGGACTCAGAGATCCCAAGTGATGTTGAGAATCGATAAGATAATCCAACCTTTGAATGAGAGTAGATAATGAGGGTTTCTTATAAGAGAGGCAAAGACCACTGGTCTATTTGCTGTGGAGATGAACAAGAACGGTAAGACTATCTGCCCATGTGAATTAAACAAAGATTTAAAAAATAACCATTTTTAATTTGTCCAACTAAATGAAGAAGGTGGAGGGCAGCAGTCTGTTTGGGGAAGGTACGGAAATATGGGACAAAACGTATAAAGCCTTTAGCATAGTGTAAGGCCCAGAGATACTCTCCAGATCTTATCCTCAAACCTCTGAGACTTAAAAAGTGAAGAGCTTATCAGCTAAGATTGGGTATTAATAAAACTGAATAGGGAAGAAAATCAACTACTCTAAAAAACAAGGTCTTACTTCCAGGTGGTACTGTATGATAGACTTCTATATTGTACAATATAAATAATTTATAGATCGGAGGACTATTACTAACGATTGCAATAGAGGCATTTAGACAACTGTGTTAGAGGATGCTCTCACAATCCAATTTCCAGACAATGGGAAGCATTCAGATACTTTATATAAATTTGCAAATAATGATTAAGATAATACAGACAAAAATTACACGTTGTCTTTACTCAGAACCCTACCTGCAAAAACTATATCACGAAAATGATTTGTTAACAATGCTACCCCTTCAATACTGAAGATCACAATTTTTAAGACTATACCCTGTATTGAAACTGTGCAACTTCTCATTCTAAATAAATAAATATCTATGGCTGGATAATATATTTTTGATATGCATTAGAATTTTATTTAATAAATATATTTATAAAATGCCAAATTTCAAAGAAGTCAAAACTAAGAACGTCAGTCCATGGGGTATATGCACATCAGAAACGTTTTCTTGTGCCAGATCCACCAATGACCCTTCTCAGAACATCTGCCTCCAAGTGCAGCTCCTGTTGAGTGGGGCTGCAGGGCATGTGACTCACTCAAGACTACCCCTTTCCACAGCATATTGGATAAGGCACAGACAACCATCTAGGGTGACACACTCCTGCGACCTAGGACTATGCAGGCTTATTTTAAAATATGAATAGGACCAGTTAGGTTATCCCTCAAGAATTTTACCTAAAAATTATAAGGAGATCGCTAGGAGTTATTGATACCAGAGTTGAATAACCATGGCAACTTTCTGAGATACTATAGACCCTAAGCAAAACAAAGCCACAAAGAAGTAGGTTAGGAAAGAAGGGAGAAAGAACATCCACTTCATAGAGAGCAATAGAGAGTAAGAGAGAGGACTGCCCGGAGTTCCTGACGCCTCCCTGTTCATCTTCTCCTAGATTTCTTGTATAGTTATAATAATCCCCCATCATACTTGAACTACTGTGTCTGTGTTTCTGTTACTTAAAATAGTATAACTAAAACATAAGGAATTTCTAAGTATATTAACTTATTTTTTCTCTTAAAAATAAGAGCAAAGCCATTTTCTCAGCCTATAGGATTTCACAAAAACATTTAAATACAGATGATAAAAATAAATTTTTCTTTTGATTCTTCACTCCTATTTTTCTTCAACAGATATTCTTTGTATGTCTACAAGTTGACTACAAGGTATACAGTAGTGCAAAAAAGAGACATGGCTTCTCTTTTCAGAAATTTAGAATCTAGTGGGAGAAGTAGGCATCTGAAAAGTAATACACAGTAAATAAATAAATAACCACTAACTACAGGGTGCTATCAAATGTTTGGGCTATTTAAGAATGGCTGATCAGGAAAAGCTTCTTAAAGAAAGTAATATTTAGCCTTAGGCCTGAAGGAATTAGCCAGGTAAAGAGCAGAAGGTACACTGTAGGCAGAAGGGAAAGAAAGAATAGGCACACGTTTTCAACCTGAAAAGATTTTAAGTGTTTCAAAAACGAAAAGAAGGTCAGTGTTGAAGTATAGTGACTAAGAGGCAGACTGGCTCAAGGATACCAATGGGGAGGAAGGAAAGGCAAGATTATAGACCAAGTGAAACAGTGTGGGTTTCATTTAGTGGGAAACCACTGAAGGGTTTTCAGTCAAGGAATGACATGATCTGACAGGTGTTTTATGAAAATCAATCCAGATTCTATGGACAACAGTGGGATCAAACGGAGTCAAGTGGAAAGAACAGTTAGGAGGTAACTGAATAGTACATGACACTGGTTTGGAGATTGAAGACAGTTTCCTAGACCTATTTTAGAGGAGGACTTCAAAACCATTGAGTACAGTATTTTCCAAATATGTTCAATTATAAATTGTTCAGGGATACACAGATACACAATAAAAATATAGACATGTATGGGAATGACAAACATTGAATTCTGTATAATGGTTCCTCTGAGGAAGGCCAAGGAGGTGTTGGGGGGCGGGTATTACCTGGGAGAGGTAATAATAAACAAAACTAATCATGTTCATATTACTTTGTTTCTTAACCAGGGAGATAGATATAGAAGAGTATATTGTATGTCTCAATGCTTTTTAAAAATATTTTATTTACTCATAAAAGTAACAGAAAATGTTATTTTATTTAATCCATGCTACACAGTTTAATCACCAGGAGCTATCTGCAACAAAAAAGACTATAAAGTAACTCTAGTTATTCCAATTCAGGATAAACTAAAAGATTTTATCAGAAAAAAAAATCCTGTTACCCTGTAACTTTAAGTCACTGAAATATGTTCTGATTATGAGGACTAAACACATAATTAGATACTGTGGGCTCATTATGAAACAGGTTGGAGGTATATTTGTGAGTCCTCAAAGTCATGTGAGTCTGAATCTACCGAAGCCAAATACCACTCCTATTTTTACCAGTAAACATGTACCTTCATTTTAAAGTATGTACTAGGTTTGACAAGCTTATTCCTTCACTGATCATCTTTCGTAATTATTCCACCCTCTATATTACTTAAAGATTTACCTTAAATGATCCCAAGGGGACCAGAACCTACTTCTAGAACAAACACTGCAGAGAAATTATAAACCAAGCATTTCCAGAAGAAAGCATGCAACAGTATGATGCCCCCATCACTCCTCGATATCAAATGTTTCACAGATGCTCCCTGAAGTAGAGAAGCTGTATAGAACCCCCCTGCCCACCACTACATTCAGTGAAAATCAGTGAACTTACCCCAGATGATCCATCAGTACACCATCTTGTCTGCTATACTGTTAAAATCTGTCTAGAATTCAACCACTTCTCACCATGTCCATTACCACTAATTTGGTCCAAGCAACCCAAATTACTGCAATTGCCTCGTAACTGGCCCTCCATTTTTCCCCTTCGAACTCTCCCACAATCTTTCTTCAACAGGGCAACCTGAGTGATGAGGACAAAATATATATCAGAGTATGCCACTCCTGTATCTAAACTCTCCAATTGTTTCCCATCTCATTCCAGTAACACCTAAATTCTCTACAATGGTCAAAAGTCCCTATTGAGACCTGCTACATTTCTCTTCCTTCATTTTTTCCATAGCACTTAACACCTCTGATAAACTATTCTCTTTTTTTAAAAGTTTATTTCTTTATTTTGAGAGAGAGAGAGCAGCAGGGATCAGAGGGAGAGGGAAAAAGAGAGATTCCCAAGCAGGCTCTGTGCTGTTAGCGCAGAGCCTGATGCAGGGCTCGAATTTATGAAGCATGAGATCATGACCTGAGCCGCAATCAAGAGTCAGATGCTTAACTGACAGAGCTACACGGGTGCCCCTAAAGCATATATTCTACTTAGTCATTTGTTTACTGTCTGTATCTTACACAAGGATAAAAACTTAATGAAGGCAAGAGTTTTGTTGGCTTTTCTTTACTGTTGTATCCCCAAATTAGAATGGTGCCAAGCATTTAGAAGGAGTTCAATAAATGTTGAATAAACAAATGAATGAGTGAATATTCCTTTCAAGTCACAGGAATCACACACAATAGTTCTGCCATTTAAACTTGAGGTTTCCACTTCTTTCTGTAATGTCAAATTAGTGCAAACACAAGTAAGAGCTATAAGACAACTGATGTGAGAACCATAAAGGTGAGAAAGAAGTTAGGATCTAAAAACAAGACTTTAGAGAGTTTTTTTTTCCCACTCCTGAAGATTTCTATTGACAAATAAAACTTTAAAATAACCTTTACACTATTAATCGGTTGGTCAAAGCATTTTTTTCTATTCTTGTGGTCAATAACTACTCTTAAAGTTTTTAGAAAATTTATGTTTATGTTCCTATGCTCATTCTAATGCATTTTAATCCAACATATCATTTGATAAAGATATTACCTAATGTTAGTGTAGTAATCATATTGCAATATATAAATGTATCAAATCAACACACGTATACCCCAAACTTATATAATCTTATAATGTCAATTATATATCAACTAAAAAACTCAATTATTACTTTTAGAGGAAGAAAAATGGGGACAAAGAATAAGAATATTATAGAATGAATCTACTCTTTAGATAATAGGTTCAGAAAACTGTTCTGAAAGGGGGCATACAGTTGTGTATGCCCAGTAACTAGATACTGTAGTACTTTCATCACCCTAAGAAGAAAGGAGAGGCAGGAAGTATATTCTAATTTGAAGGGTCAATGATTTCCTTACATTTCACAAAATATCAAGTTACTATATAAAGCTGAATATACTTGATACTCCAAAAATTGAAGTATCTGGTAAGAGTCAACTTCAAACATAAACTGTCAGTTATCTTGTCAAGACGAAAGGAAATACTGTTTTTATGTCTCTGAAAGAAGGTAGAAGAAAAAAATACTTTAGAAGGATTACTTCAATCACTAATCAAGATGAAACAGAATTAAACTTCCATAAAGGTAAATAGATAAAATTTTGGCTTTAGCAAAAAAAAAAAAAGCATCTCAAGCAGAGGGAAACAAAGGTGGTTAGAAAGGTAAGAAAGAACCAGCAGCTAACCCGTTCTCTTAAGAATCTCTGAAGTCATCTAGTTAACTGAAGAAACTGAGAAGCAATAAAAGAACTAGACAGGTGGACAGAGAAGAATGGAGAGTAATATTATTAACTGGATATTTACTGTGTAGTAGGCACTTCATATTCATATTCTCATTTCAATCCTTAAAAAAAACCCTGGGAGATGGATTTTGTTAGCATCATTTTACAGAGAGATAAACTGAGAAATATATATGTAAAGTAACATATACAAAGTGATACAGGAAGGGCTAACTAAAAAGTCAAATATCTAAACTCCAATGTCAAACTGTCTCTATGTTGCTTCTTCTATAACTGAATATATTGCTAGATTTTCCCCACTGGCTTAATTTCTCTCACATAAGCACAAAAGTGATCCAGTTTGGGGTACCTGGGGGGCTAAGTCAGTTAAACATCCAACTTCAGCTCAGCGCAGTTTGTGAGTTCAAGCCCCCCCATCAGGCTCGCTACTGTCGGCCCCTACCCAGCTTGTGCGCGTGCGCTCTCTCTCTCTCAAAAATAAATAAAACAGAGGCAACTGGGTGGCTCATTCAGTTTAGCTCCGACTTTGGCTCAGGTCATGATCTCATGGTTCATGAGTTCAAGGCCCTTGTTGGGCTCTGTGCTGATGGCTCAGAGCCTGCAGTCTGCTTCAGATTCTATGTCTCCCTTTCTCTCTGCCTTTCCCCTGCTCATGCTCGGTCTCTCTCAAAAATAAATAACATTAAAATTGTTTTTTAAAAATAAATAAAGAAAACATTTTTTAAAAAGTGACTCAGCTCTTAGATCCAGCTCTTAGTTCCCATCTGTATGCAACTTTAGAAATCAAGTGAGTGAGTTTTCAACCAAATGAGTTTTGTTTTGTTCCATATTCATGAATTCTAATCTGATGTAGGATCTGCCCTCTAAAAAAAAAACAAAACAAAACAAAAAACAAAACAAAAACCTGCCTTTGATCACAAGGAAGACTTTCAGTGAAAACAACTCAAAAGGTAATGTTCAAAATACTGTGGAGAGCTGCTTGGTGGCATCTACTAAACCGTCATACATGTGCCAGCAATCCCACTCCTACAGAGGTACCCAGAGAAGTACCCTCAGATGTTTGCCAAAAGACAAGTTGGGGGCACCTGGGTGGCTCACTTGGTTGAGCATCCAACTTCAGCTCAGGTCAGGATCTCATGGTTCACAAGTTCAAGCCCTGCATAGGGCTCGCTGCTGTCAGCGCAGAGCCTTCTTCAGATCCTCTGTTTCCCTCCCCCCTCTTTGGCCCTCCCCCTCTCACACTTTGTCTCTCAAAAATAAATAAACATTAAAAAAAAGAAAAAACAAGTTGAAGAATGTTGACAGCAACACTATTTACAATAACCCTAATCTGGAAACAACCCAAATGCCCATCAACAATACAATGAAAGAATGGACAAGTTTTAATATATTCATCCAATGGAACAAATGAACCATGCTTAGATGCAACTATATAGATGAATCTCACAAACATAGTGACAAGTGAAAAATCTCCATCAAAAGAGTTCATATTGTACTATTCCATTTAAATAAAGTTAAAAAAAATCGAAACTAATTTACGGTGTTAGAAGTCAGGACAGTGGTTACTCTTCAGAGAGGTAGTGAAGGCAGGGACAATGAAAGAGAGGAGGCTTCTGAAATTCAGATGGTGTTCTGATTTTTTTTGATCTGGGCGCTTCTTACATAAGTTATGTTCACTTTATGAAAAATCACCATGTTTTACACTGATTTTTTTCACATTTTCTTTTAATCTGTTATACTTCAACAAAAACACTATTCTGGGGCTCCTGGGTGGCTTAGTTGGTTGAGTGTCCAACTTCATGTTCTCACAATTGGTGGGTTTGAGACCCACTTAGGGCTCTGTGCTGACAGCTCAGAGTCTGGAGCCTGCTTTGGATTCTATGTGTGTCTCTCTTTCTCTCTGCTCCTCTCCAGCTTGTTCTTGCTCTCTTTCTCTCTCCCTCTTTCTCTCAAAAATAAATAAACAAACATTTTTTAAAAGCACTATTCTATTCTTGATGGGTTAACAGCACAATAGTTACACTATAATTGTTAATACTTTAAGCATTTTTCTTATCTTCCATATAGAGGTAGAAAATAAACCATAAAAGGTTTTGTTCTTTTTAAAAACAATAATTTTCATTTCAAGTATTGGCTAAATGATAATTTATAGAATGTTACATTCATCTCAATATAATAAAATGTTTTTTCAAACTCTACTTTAAAATTCTGGTGCCATCATCTTCACTAAAAAAGGGAATTAACCCGAGTTACCATATATTCAACTTTATATAAACATTTTTAATACAACTATTAACAACTACAAGTTTCTAATTCAGCCTGCACTGCCAAAGTCTACTAACGTTCTTCCTAAATTTTCTGCCACTAAATTAGCTTCCTATTTTCAACCTCGAGATGAATGAAAAAAAAATCCTTAAAAGCATATAGCACAGGAAAACACGAGAGGAGGATATGCTTCTAAAAGTCTCAAGCTCAATGTCTTTCTCACTTTGCAATAGGATCTCTGAGCAAAATAATTCTGCAGATTAACACTTCTGGGTTTTTTTGGACAGAATGATGAATTTTGAAAAATCAACTTTTCTATCTGAGAATTTCTCAGTGTTCCATTTGTAACTAAACATTAATTTGTAGCCATGAAGATCTAAATCATTTTCCTAAAAAAAGAGAATATGACAAAAACAAATACCTATAGATGATTCTATTTAAGACTGTGTTATCATTCCTTCTTTTAGAATATTCTACCTCATATGAAAGAAGAGCTTTGATATAAATAGTTTATTAACTAACAAGAAGGAACAGGGCAAAGAGAAATCACAGACAGGCAGGAAATAAAAGTTTATCTAAAAATTTCCTTTGCAAAATAACCCTCTGACAAAGATGAGTTAGTGGAAAGAATGAATATCCTGATACTGTTTCCAATAAAATTTATTTTGAACTCTTAAGGGATGTTATTATTTATTTCCCTGGTTACCATGATCCTGTGATTACAACCTACTCTATGTTTTGGAAAGCTATGCAACTCCCTTAAACAGCTACAGAATATAGGTTTAAGTGGAGGTAAAGTAATATATATAATACACTTATTAATTTTAATAAGCATTCATATCTTACATTGTAACTAGAAATCACAGTTGGCAAGTGATAAGAAGGCTTATAAATTTTCATTTCCCTACCATAAATTTGCTAATTTTCTTAGCAACTGACATTAGAAATTACTGTATCTTCAGGGCGCCTGGGTGACTCAGTCAGTTGAGCATCTGACTTCAGCTCAGGTCATGATCTTATGCTTTGGCATAAGAGCTGCATTGGGCTCTGTGCTGACAGCTCAAAACCTGGAGTTTCAGATTCTGTGTCTCCCTCCCTCTCTCTGCCACTCCCCCACTCATGCTCTGTCTCTCTCTCTCAAAAATAAATAAACATTAAAAATTAAAAAAAAAAAGAAATTCCTATATTTTCAGGATAAAAATTTCCTGAGAAATTATGAATCTGGGTTCCAGAAGACCCATGGACGATACGCCACTGTCAGGTATGGAACCATTGAGATAGAGACAATTTTAGAAGGTCATCACTCCAGTGAACTAAAGGATAGTGTTACTATTCTGCCAAAAGTGACCGAGAAATCCAATTTAACTGGTATGATTAAGCATATTAATTTCATTCTCTTTACTATAATGAACAGTAGAGAACTAATCTAGTATGAAATTAGATAATCTCTTTCAGCAAAAACACATGAAGCAAGGACGTTAACTTTTGCAAGCTCCTACTCTATATAAAGATAAAACTGTTAAAAGGTCATACCCTTACTTTCCTATTTTTTCTTAACACCATATAATACTAAACTCAGCTCAGCATAAAATTTCTAGTCCCAGGGTGATTAAAATGAATAGGACCTATGAATATTTACTTATCAAAACTAGATTTTAGTATTACTTTAAGTTCACAGAACTCAAAGCTATAAATTTGGTTTTCACTTTCGAAGAGCACTGCACTAAATTAGAGTCAGAACTGCTCACCACATCAATTTGGATAATCAGGCCAAGTAGAATTTTTAGTACAAATGCCTAAATTTGTGTATACTGTGATCACACCATTTTGACTTGGGATAAAGTTTTAGCTTCTAACTCTGCATTCTTCCTTTAGGTTAAATTTAGATAGGCATTTTAGAAACGAATTTGTCAGTTAAAAAAAAATTGGGGAGTTACTACGTTATCAATCAGGTTCTCCAGCTGTTATACATTCAGAATTGGGGAACTTACCTTGTGACCTGCGGTGAGTCACTCAACTTTTCTTTATCAAAATAGGTTACACATGTTTAAAACTCTGACACTCTTACCAAATGCTCTGCAACTTTCAAGTCCTGGGCAACTGTCAACTAGAACCTTGGAGAGCAGGACCCAGTGTTGCCTGCATATGGAATGGTTACCACTGTGACAGGCCAGAAATAACAGCTTCACTTTGCGCAGCTGATCTATTTTATCTTCTTTAGTCTTATTTTTCAAATGAAATGTCTAGTCCCCAGGGTGATTGAAATGGTTAGATTTTTAAGAAAAACTTTGGTGTATAAAAGGTAGTGTAGAAATACAAAACTGTCCAGATTATATTGGGTTTATACTTTTGATTACTCTAGCTTTGTAACTGAAGACAGTATAATTTATATACATATATATTCCCAATAATAAAAAGTTATTCTCATACAGCAGCTCTCCTATCGCTGTCAAACATTTTGACTGGCAGTATATGATGTATGTATGTGTAATCTTGCTTATTTCTTTAAAAGAGTAAAGTAAATATGAGGTGCCTGGGTGGCTCAGTCAGTTAAGCATTTGACTCTTGTCTTCAGTTCCAGTCATGATCTTGATATCAAGCCCTGTGTTGGGATCTACACTAGGTGTGGAGCCTGCTTGAGATTCTCTCTCTGGCCCTTTCCCCTTCAAAGAAAGGAGTAAAGTAAATAAATTTAGTCATCTAAGGAAATAAAAACAATAAAAGAAACAAACACAGATACCTAAAATAATTTTGCAAACTAATTTTAAAAATATTCTGCCTGAAAATATAATTATCTGATGTAGAAACTTCAGTGTATCACTTCACTGTTATCTGGTGGGAGTTTCAAACACCATATACAACAGAAATATCTTATGAATTGAGAATTACTATACAATTGGAGGACAAACTAATGTTTACCAAAGGGAAGAAAAGTAGGGGGATGGCTAAAATAGTTTATGGGGATTAAGAAGTACACTTGTTGTGATGAGCACTGGTGGTTTTTTTTTTTTTTTTTAATGTTTGTATATTTTTGAGGGGGCGGGATGGGAAAGGGCAGAGAGAGGGAGATAGAATCTGAAACAAGCTCCAGGCTCTGAGCTGTCAGCACAGAGCCCAATGCAGGCTTACAAACCATGAGATCATGACCTGAGCTGAAGTCCAGTGCTTAACCTACTGAGCCATCCAGGCACCCTGAGCACTGGGGGATGTATGGAGTGCTGAATCACTATATTGTATACTGAAACTAACATAACACTGTATGTTAAACTATGCTGGCATTTAGAATAGAATAGAATAGAATAGAATAGAATAGAATAGAATAGAATAGGAAAATTAAATTAAATTAAGTTAAAAATTACTATAGAATTTTCATTTATATTCACTCTTGGAGTATAACTGCATTACTATTAAAATCACCCAATTTTAAATTTATTTATTTAACTCCTTTACATTAGTAATATATTATTACACAGATAAACTAGGAAGTAATTTCTACTTTGGCTTAGGTATGAGAGATGGAGCCACTGTACCTCACAAAGCAGTAAGTCAATGATGTGGAAGACCATGCAGAGTGGGAACTTGGCAGTGAACAGAGTGAGAAACCACTGGGACGCGTACATATGAGCTTCCAGGTGCAGGTCACAAAAATGGCTATGCAGGTCCGGTAACTGCTCCTAAAAAGTCAAAATGGAAAATTGAGGGGAAGGAAGACTGAGAAGTTTTATTTCCTACCACATCTGTAATTTAGGACAAGCTTTCTATGACCACTCTCAATTTTTTGTGGCATCTGCTGAATTTTCTGTAATTACACAGAAGCACTGATAGGAGATGAGCGCTGGGGATATAGGATAATCAAGGAAAATAAAGGCAGACTTGTTATGAACAAGTAACAAAGATCACCTCTTGCTCACTTCTCTGCTCTTGTTTCTTGGGAAATGCTCGCTCTGACAAAACACCTGTAGTCTAACGAATGTCATCCCTCCAGAGTCAAGTCCAACACCCCATTCAGAGTTTAACGCCTAACTACCTAGAACAGAAATTCATCTGCTCTTTGGAGACCACTTAATATCAATCATCATCTGGGATCGATGGAATCACTCCAGTAAATTTGTGCGGTATTGAGAAAAGCCCAAAATATAACCAAACTTTAAAACAATCTTTGACATTAAACATGGCAAACTATAGAAACTGTGCAAGTGTATAATGTATGAAATTGGATGTCTCCTAAAAATGTCTTTATGTTACCCTGATCCTTGTTTTCCAATTTACACAAGTAAATGCTTTTCAAAAGCATGAAAGCTAAAGTACAGAGTATTAGCATTGCTATTCTTGTAACTAAAAAACAAAAGTAAAGATATGTAAAAGCCCACATTAGTTTTGTTTTCATAAAAAGATCACAAAAACAAAAAGAAAAGCCCTACTTCTTGCATCACTCACTTTTTGAAAAGCACCCAGAAGTACCCATCAGGTACTGTTAATGGGGTGTCCAAATGGTCATCCATTGAAAAATGCTAACAGAAAAATGTGTCTGGGTTTCTTCATAGTACCACGAACTTGTTATTTATTTATCAGTTACATTTATTTGACTCTTAAAGCTTTTAGGAAAACTGACCTTTGAAAAAATGTAAACTTCTGTAAATAAAAGGTAAAGAAGTAAAAAATCCCAAATATTTACTTGGAAGAATTAAATCTCTAAAAAAAAGAGCCTATGGCTTTTAATGTCCATAGTTACCAGATTCTTCTACACAGTCTTTTCTCTCCTCAATGCCCGTATGTCATTGTACTTACAGTTCATTTGATATCTTTCCCCCATTTCTTCTTAATGTTTAAGGTTTTCTACTCCCCCTACATTCTTTTCTAGTAAAATTGTCCTTAACTCCACTGCTAATTCTCTGTCTTCCTGTTCTAGTCTTTCAGTTCCCTATTGACCTCACTTCCCTCTTCAGAAACGTATGGATCTCCTGACAGGTCATGCCAATGAGCTCCTACCAGCTCCCCTAACCTTCCTCCTTTATCACTTTACTTCTCTCCAACATGGAATCAGTCCATTCATGTATTTCCTGCACATTCCTCTTGGATTCCCAATACCGCATATAGAGAAAGCCATATAAATATGCTGCACAGTGGTGCCTGGGTGGCTTAGTGGGCATCCAACTTTGGCTGTTTGTGATCCCTTGATGAGTTCAAGCCCCACTTACGGCTCGCTGCTGTCAACACAGAACCTGCTTCAGATCCTCTGTCCCCATCTTTCTCTGCCTGTCTCTCTCAATCACAAAAATAAATAAATATTAAAAAAATAAATATAAGATTTCCAACATCAGGTCGAATTTCAAAGCTCCTCAGTAATCCTTTTATCAACACTAGTCATTAACTTTGTACTTTCTTTTTTATTACATCATATTTGACACAGATAAAATAACGTGTTCCTCTTAACATACAAATTTACACAGACATATTGTGAAATAGTAAAAACACTCTTTGAGATCAGAACATTATGTGAGAAGAGATTTTTAAATACATCTCTACCTTAAAATGTTAAAGTTTTTTATTCTCTTTGAATTCCTTTCTGTCCCTCAAAGAGTTCTGTACATGTGGATCTAAATATGGTACTAGTGCTAATTAAGGTGGAGAAAGCTCTTAAGTATTTCAATTTTTATTCTGTAGATATCTTTCATTTCTTTACAAATAACACCTGGGAATCTTTTCACTGACTAACTCACTACATTAAAGTTGAGTATTTAAAATGGAAGACTATTTTTAAAATAATCAAACGGTTATATAAATATTAACACCAATGTAGATATTGGTCAGAAACCAACTATATCTACATTTTCTGTCGAATTCCATTAAACTCTCATGAGTCATTATTGTTCAGCAGTTTTATTACTTTTTCTGTAACTCAAAAAAACTCTGAGTGAGAAGAGCCTAATTTTCATTTACCTGCATTAGTCTCTCCAACTGATAGAATTTACAGTGAAGATCTTCAAAGTTGTTTTTGTAGAGATCTCGTAAACCATAGTCATACATGATTTTCACCAAAACACAGAATGCTTGTTCCTCTGGCATCTATAGGAAAACAGATACATACAGAACATGACTGAGTGGCATTTGGCCAGAATTTCAGAAAAGTTCCTTCATGTTAGTAGTCCTGTGCATTAATGGCTAAAGACTTCTACTCGTGGTTCCTGAGCTCAAGCCCTGCATCAGGCTCGGTGCTGGTGGTGCAGAGCCTGCATGGGATTCTTTCTCTCTGCCCCTCCTCTGCTCATGCTCTCTCTCTCTCTCTCAAAATAATAAATAACTTTAAAAAGTAGGTAATACAGTCACATGATTCAAAATCAAAACGACGCAAAAGTATATAAAGGCAAAAAAAAGTCTTCTTCCTCTCGATCTCCAAGAATATAATAATATTCTTCCTGTACCTGCCCCCACCTCTTTGGCATAACCTCGTAACTATGCTCAATAATTACTCATGGATCCTGCTCATGTCTCTTTAGGCAAATAAAAGAATCACACTTCTTATATTATTTTTTCCCTTTTCTACATAAAAGATAACATTCTATAAACATTACTATGCATCTTGCTTTGCCCCCGCCAAACATATTCCCAAAAGAGGGACTGCTAGGTCAAAGGATCAGTGCAATTTTAATTTTGATAGACAGGGAGATGCTGCCCTCCCACTGTCTTCTTGATGCTATTTTCTTTCTATATAAATAGTTTTTAGGAAAGAATGTTATGAACTTCTATCATTAAGAGTTAAATGACAAAATCTAATGTACTCTTCCTAGAGGTCTTTTATCTGAACAGAAAGTGAAATCTTAAATCCAAGAAACAAACCTCTACATTGTGGTATCAATAAACTGAAGGGATTTAGGAAGAAACATATCCAATATTCTAGAAACTACAATAAGCCAACAGAAAAAGGTTTTATCCTTAACTCACTGTCCTAGAATGTAGCTGTTATGTAAACATTTGCTTTCAATGTCACTTCTTTGAAAGTCTGACCATGGCTGATTATGGTATTTGACACCTTGTTAGATTAACTGCCTGCCTGAATAATTGAATCAAGCAGAGTTCTATTTACCCACTTAGAAATGTAACTGTTTATTTAAATTCCTACACAAATTGGCCACTTCTATTTTCTACTTACAAACGATAAAATACATAAATTAGTTACATAAAATCTAAAGTTAAGTAAGTATACTTTGCTGCTGTCATTTTGATTCTATAATTTCCTTATTTCTTATTTTTTAAAGTCTATTTATTTACTTTGAGAGAGAGAAAAAGAAAGAGAGAGAGAGAGTGAGCACACATGTAGGGGAGGAGCAGAGAGTGAGGGAGAGAAAGAATCCCAAGGAGGCTCCACACTGTCAGCTGAGATCCCAACGTAGGGCTCAATCTCAGGAAACAGGAGATCATGAACTGAGCCAAAATCAAGAGTCAGAAGCTTAACCCACTGAGCCCCCTAGGCACCCCTGCTTATTTCTTTTTTATCTGTGAGCTGTTTGGGACTTTGACCCCAGGTATTCAAGTAAACAAACATCTTTCAGCTCACACTCATTTATTTAGATACAAGTACACTGTATTCTTTCCCCCTTTAACAGTTCTGTCATTGAAGCCTCAACTGACGTGCACGGTACCCCCCTCACACCACCATGGTCTTAACCCCTTCCTCCTCCTCTTGGATCTCTCTTAAAATGGCCATACAAAAGCACTCATATAATGTAACGGCAGCCAGCCCTACAGAAACAAATTCACTTATAATCTCCCTCTAAGTGAATGATGTTTAGTTAAATAGTTGGTATCCTATAAAGGGTATAAATCATTATTTCCTCAGGAAAATGACAAATGAACATAAATTTTTGCTTTGTTTTTAGGTATGGAGCTTAAATTCTCCTTCCCTCCATCTGCCTCTATCTCTATCTCCACTCTTCTCTGCTCCCTCCTCCCCACTTCCCATCCGTTTCTCTCTCACATACAAACAACATGTTTAATACTTATTCTTAAAGAGACAAAAGCATTTATTAGTTTGAACCTAACCCCCCAAAATAAAGTGGCACAATCCCAGTCCATAACCTTTACATTAAAAAAAAAAATCCTCTGTTTGGGGGTGTGGGGAATCTTTGAGCTATTGTCCTTCATGTCTAGCTTCAGGCACCAAAAGCTAAGTTTTCGATTTCCATCAGTTCACGTGCCACACAAAACTGGTAGACTAACCCTATAAAATACCAGTCCAGCTGGGGTGGAGTCAATACTGACCATCTGTGAAGACAAAGGTCAGGTGTAATAACTTCTTATGGGATCTCAAATATCTTCTCATCATAAAACTGACTAAAAATGAACCCCTATGAAGACAAAGAGGTTGTTAACAAAATCAGTGAAAAAATAATGTGAAACATGTATAATCCTTTGGAAAGCGAAACTGGAACCTTCTCTTTCTAGTTTAAACACTAAATGCAATCTATTCAGCATGTCCAATTAAGTTTCCCTGGATATTTCAGCAACCAGGAAAAATATTAAAGTTTTTAAAAATGAAAATAAAGATCTGAAAATATATAAAATATATAATACAGACTAACATTTAAACTGCAAAGGCTTGTAATGATATTTTGTTTTTAAAGGATAAGATAATACATGTTTGAGGAAGATATTATACCTCAGAAAAGTGTCAGTATCAGGGAGTAAAAGCTGATCCTAGACTGGTGGTATTGTAAAATGTGAGAAATATAATATGAAAATATACTTTGGAAATTCTTTTGTTTAAGTTTTATAATATAAGTAAAATCTACACCCCATGTGGGGCTCGAACTCACAACCCTGCGATCAAGAGTCACATGCTCTCCCAATGGAGACAGCGAGGCACTCCCACAGTTTGGAAATTCTAAACAATAATCACTTACTGATGGCCACTAATGATTTCAATAATGGCACAAAATTTTATTTCTAAAATTAAGTTAACTTATTAGATTTTTCAATGCAAATAAACATAATACTAATAATTCCATTAATAAGCTGGGTAACAAGGGTCTTGCTAAAGCATTATGAGTATGTGGCCATTATCCAGAACTCATCAAATAGCACAAAGTAAATGGACTGGATTGAGAAGTGCTGTGCAGTACCACAGCATTTGAAAGCATTTCCATCATCCAGATAAAACATTTGCAAACAGACTCAGAGGACAGATCACAGTACAATGCAGAAAAACAATTAGTGATTTTCAGTATTCACTTTTGGATTTTAATACATTATCTAATTGTGAGCTTATATCATTCCATTTTTTCCAGCTTTACTGAGATGCAATTGACATAGAACATTTGTGTAATTTTTAAGTGTTTAAAATGATGCTTATATATATGTTAAAAATATAATATACATATATATATTTCTCAAAATGATGACCATAATAGATTAGTTAATAGATCTGTCACCTCTCATAGAATTTTTTTGCGTGTAGTAAGAACTTTAAAGATCTCTCTTAGCAATTTTCTTTCTTTTTTAAAAAATATTTTTAATGTTTATTTATTCTTGAGAGAGAGACAGAACACGAGCAGGGGAGGGGCAGAGAGAAAGGGAGACACAGAATCTGAAGCAGGCTCCAGACTCCAAGCTGTCAGCACAGAGCCCAATGTGGGGCTTGAACCCAAGAACTGTGAAATCACAACCTGAGTGGAAGTCAGGCACTCACCTGATTGAACCACCTAGGTGCCCCAAGCAATTTTCAAATACACAATATGGTATTGTCAACTATAGTCCCCAAACTGTTAAATACCCTGCATTTATTAATTTCACACCTTAAAGTTTTTTCCATTTCACTACACTCACCCATTTCCCCCACCCTCTGTGGCAACTACCAATCTACTCTTTTATGACTTCAGCTTGTTTAGATTCTACATATAACTGATACAGAGTATTTGTCTTTCTCTGTCTGACTTATTTTACTTAGCATAATGCCCTGTCAGTCCACCCATGTTGTCATAAATGTGAGGATTTCCTTTTTTTCTGGCTGAACAGTATTCCATTAGATGTATATGCCACATTATCTTTATCCATGCACCTGTGATGCACATCTAGGTTGTTTCCATTTCTTGCCTATTGTAAATAGTGCTGCTATGAACATGGAGTGCTAATATCACTACAAGATGGTAATTTCATTCTCTTTGGATATATATTCAGAAGTGGAACTGCTGGATCATTGGGTAGTTCTATTTCTAATCTCCTGAAGAACCTTCAAACTGTTTTCCATAGTAGCTTCACCAGTTTACATTCCCACCAACAGTGTACAAGGGTTCCCTTTTCTCCACATCCTTGCCAGTACTTGTTACCTCTGGTCTTTTTGATAATAGCTATTCTAACAGTTATGAGACAATATCTCACTGTGTTTTTTTTATCTCCAGGATGATTGGTGATATTGAGCACCTTTTCATATACT
The DNA here is from genome assembly GCA_017311185.1 of Proteles cristata cristata. Classification (NCBI taxonomy): domain Eukaryota; kingdom Metazoa; phylum Chordata; class Mammalia; order Carnivora; family Hyaenidae; genus Proteles; species Proteles cristata. The sequence continues at coordinate 396,020 of JAESUZ010005116.1, read as the reverse complement.
TGTTAGATTCTCAATATCTTCTTTGGAGGAATGTCTATTCAGGTCATCTGCCCATTTTCTCATTGGGTGATTTGCCCTCCACACCCTCTGGAGTTAAGGAGTTCTTTATACGTTTTGGATATTAATCCTTATCAGATATGGGGATTGCAAATATTTTTTCCCGTTGTGTAGGCTACCCTTTCATTTTGCTGATGTTTCTTTTGCCGTGAAGATGTAGTCTCACTTGTTTATCTCTACTTTTGTTGTTTGTGCTTTTGATATCATATCCAAAGAATCAATGCCAAGACCAAAGTCATAAAGCTTTTTATCTATGTTTGTCTAGGTTTATGGTTTCAGGTCTCACATTTAAACACTTAATCCATTTTAATTTTTATGAAAGGTGTAAAATAGGCGTGCAGTTTCATTCTTTTTCATATGGTTGTCCAGTTTTCCTAAAACCATTTACTAAAGAAACTATCCTTCCCCATTAAATATGCCTAATTATTTGTCTAATATTAGTTGACTATATATGCATAATTTTATTTCTGGGCTTTCAATTGTTTCATTGATCTACAGAACAATTTTTATGTCAGTACCATACTGGTTTTTTTTTTTTTAATGTTTTATTTATTTCTGAGAGAGAGAGAGAGAGAAAGAGAGACAGAGACAGAGAGAGACAGTGTTAGCAGGGGAGGGCCAGAGAGAGACAGAGATACAGAATCTGAAACAGTCTTCAGGCTCTGAGCTGGCTATCAGCACAAAGCCCGATGTGGGGCTCAAACCAACAAACTGTGAGATTGTGACCTAAGCCGAAGTCGGACGCTTAACCAATTGAGCCACCCAGGCGCCCCAGTACCATAATGTTTTGATTAGTACAGTTTCATAAGAGAGTTTGAAATCAGGTGAATGCCTCCATTTTCTCAGGACTGTTTTGGTGTTCAGGGTCTTCTATGGTTTCCACATACACTTAGGATTGTTTTTTCTAATTCTGAAAAACTATCATTGGGATTAAAAAATTTTTTAATTAAAAAATAAAGTTTTAATTTTAGAAAGCACACATGGGGGAGAGGGGCAGAGAGAAGAAGGTGGGGGGGAGGAGAGAGGGAGAGAAAGAGGAAGAGTAAGAGAGAAAATCTTAAGGAGGTTCCATGCTCAGCATGGAGCTTGATGTGAGGCTCAATCCCACAACCCTGGGATCATGACCTGATTCAAAATCAAGAACCAGATGCTCAACCTACAGAGCCACTCAGGCACCCCTGTCATTGTGATTTTAATAGGGCTCGCACTGAATCTGTAGATGACTTTGGTTATTACCAATTCTTCTGATCCACGGGCAGCAATATCTTTCCATTTAGGTCTTCAATTTCATTAATTTTTTATAGTTTTCAGTGTACAGACAGTTCACCTCCTTAAATCTATTCCTAAATATTTAACTTTTTGATACTACTGTAAATGGGATTATTTTATTTTTTTTCCAGATAGTTCACTGTTAAGTATATGGAACACAACTGAAGTCTGTATGTTGATTTCATATCCTGCAACTTTAATGAATTTGCCAATTATTTCAATCAGGTTTTTGGTGGGGTTTTTATATATAAGATCAAGTCATCTCTGAAGAAAGATTTTCATTTTTTCCTTTCTAATTTGGATATCTATGATTTCTTGTTCTTGTCTGACTGCTCTGGCTAGGACATCCAGTACTATGTGAGAATGTGAGTGGGGAGAGTGGGCAACTTTGTTTTATTCACAGTCTTAGAGAAAAAGCTTTCTTTTCCTTTTTCTTTTTTTTTTCCCCCAGTGGAGATACAATAGACACATAACATTATATTAGTTTCAAGTATATAACGTAATAGTTCAATATCTGTGCATAAGTGAAATGATCACAAGTCTAGTTAACATCTATCACCATACACAGTTCAATATTCTTTCTTGCAGTAAGAACTTTTAAGATTTAATCTCAGCATTTTACGGGAGCCTGGGTGGCTCAGCTGGGTAAGCCTTCCGACTTCAGCTCATGTTGTGATCTCACAGGTCATGCATTAAAGCCCCGTGTCAGGGTCTGTGCTGACAGTTCAGAGTCTGGAGCCTGCTTTATATTCTATGTCTCCCTCTCTCTCTGTCCCTCCCCTGCTCATGCTCTGTCTTTCTCTCTCTCAAGAATATTAAAAAATTATTTTAAAAAAAGATTTAACCTCAGCATTTTTCAAATGTGCAATGCAGTATTATTAACTATAGTCACTATGCTGTACATTACATCCCTATGACTTATTTACTTAATAACTGTAATTTTGTACCTTTTGACTCCCCTCATCCATTTCACCCACCCCTAACCCCCACTTTTGGCAACTATTTGTTTTCTATATTTATGAACTTTTTTTAAAGATTCCACATATAAGTGAGATCATACAATATTTGTGCTTCTCTGTTTAACTTTATTTATTTGGCATAATGTACATATATATATGAGACACATTTTCTTTATCCATTCGTCCATTAATGGCCACTTAGGTTGCTTCAATATCTTGGCTATTATTGTAAGTAATGCTATAATAACCATAGGGGTGCATATATCTTTTGGCTTTAGTGTTTTTATTTCCTTTGGGTAAATATCTAGAACTTGAACTGTTAGATCATATGGTAGTTATATTTTAACTTTTTGAAGAATCTCCAGACTATCTTAATAGTGGCTGCACCAATTTACATTTCCACCAATAGTGCACAGAGTCCCTTTTCTCCACATCTTTGCCAATACCTGTTATTTTTTTGTCTTTTTGATAATAGCCATTGTAATATACATATAAGGTAACATTTCATTGTGGTTTTTATTTGCATTTCCCTGATGATTAGTGATGTTGAGCACCTTTTATTGTACCTCTTGGTCATCTGTGTATCTAAAGGGAAAACTTTCAACCTTTCACCATTGAGTATGATGTTAGTTGTTGGTTTGTCATATATGGCCTTAATTATGCTGAGGTACATTCTATACCCAATTTGTTGAGAATTTTTATAATGAATGGATATTGAATTTTGTCAGATGTTTTTCCTGCATCTATTGAGGTGATCATAAAATTTTTATCTTTCATTCTACTAAGGTGATATATCACATTTATGATTTGCGTATGAAGCATCCTTGCATTTCAGGGATGAATCCCACTTGCTCGTGGTGTATGATCCTTCTAATGTGATGCTCAATTCAGTTTGCTAGTATTTTGTTGAGCATTTCTGCATGTATATGCATCAGGAATATAATGTCTTATAGTTTTCTTTTTTTTGTAGTGTCCTTAGTATGGTATCAGGATAATGAATGCTTTGTAAAATGAATTTGGGAGTTTTCCCTTCTTAACTTTTTGGAAGAATTTGAGAAGGATTGGTATTAATTCTTCTTTAAAGGTTTGGTAGAATCTACCAGTGAAACCATCTGGTTCTGGACTTTTATTTGTTGGAGGGTTTTGATTATTGATTCGAGCTCCTCTTACTCATTATTAGTGTATTCAGATTTTCTATCTCTTCAGTCTTCATTGGCTGTTTTTAGGAATTTATACATTTTTTCTAGGTTGTCAAATTTGTTGGAGCATACTTACTCATGGTAATCTCATAATAGTATGTATTTCTCTGGTGTCAGTTGTAATGTCTTTTCTTTCACTTATAATTTCATTTATATGGGTTTTCTTTTTTATTTGGTTAGTCTAGCTAAATGTCAATTTTGTTTACATTTTCAAAGTACCAACTATTAGTCTTGTTAATCTTTTCTATTTCTTTTCTATTTCCTATTTCATATGTTTCTGTTCCAGTCTTTATTATTTTCTTCCTTCTACTAATTTGGGGCCTAGCTTGTTCTTTTTACTCTAGCTCCTTGAGGTATAAAGTTAGGTTATTTGAGATATGAATAATTCCTTGATGTATGCGTCTATCACTATAAACTTCCCTCTAAAACCGCTCTTACTGCATTCTGTAAGTTTTGGTATTTAGTGTTTCCATTTTCATTTGTCTCAAGATATTTTTTAATGTTTTATTTATTTTTGAGAGAAAGAGACAGAGCATGAGAGGGGAGAGAGAGAGAGAGAGAGAGAGAGAGAGAGAGAATATGAGACAGAATTTGAAGCAAGCTCCAGGCTCCGAGCTGTCAGCACAGAGCCTGACGTGGGGCTTAAAGTCACAAACTGTGAGATCATGACCTAAGCCAAAGTCAGAGCCATCCAGGTGCCCTTCTCTCAAGATATTTTTTAACCTCCCTGATGATTTCTTCTTTGAATCACTGTATGTTCAGGAGTGTTTTGTTTAATTTCTGCATATTCATGAATTTTCTACCTCTTCTCTTGTTACTGATTTCTAGTTTCATATCACTGTGGTTGTAAAAGCTACTTCATATAGGTCCTATATTCGTAAATTTCTTGAGATTTTTCTATGACCTAATACATGATCTATCCTAGAAAATGTTCCATGTGTACTTGAGAAGAATGTGTATCTTCCTGGTGTTGGATGGAATGTTTTGTATATGTCTGTTCAGTCCACTTAGTCTATAGTGCTCTTCAAATCTGCTACTTCCTTATTGGTTTTCTGCCTATAGATCATCCATTGTTAAGAATAAGATTTTAAAGGCCCCAAGTATTATTGTTGCTGTTTACTTCTCTTTTTAGTTCTGTATGTATCTGCTTTATGTATTAGGTGTGCCAATGTGGGTAAATACATATTTACAATTTTTATATCTTAATGGCATTTTTATCATTATATGGTGACTTTGTCTCTTTCAACCTTTTTTTTTTTTAGCTTAAAGTCTACTTTGTCTAATATAAGTATAGCTGTGTCTACTTTCTTTGGGTTACCATTTGCTTGAAATACCTTTTCTTCTCCTTTCACTCTCAGTCTATATGTGTCCTTAAGACTAAAGTGAGTCTCTTTTAGACAGCATATTATTGGGTCTTGTTTTCTCTTTCCAATCAGCTATTCTGTATTTTTTGATTGGAGAATTTATCCATTTACATTTAAAGTCATTATTAATAGATAACAACTCACTATTGACATTTTGTTAACTGTGTTCTAACCTTTTGTGGGTTGTTTCTTGCTTTCTCTCTTGCTGTCTTCCTTTATGATTCAATGGCTTTCTGTGGCAGTATGCTTTCTCTTCTTTCCTCTTTAGTGAATCTACTGTCAGTTTTTGCATTGTGGCTACCATGAAGCTTACATAAAATATCCTACAGTTTTAACATCCTATTTTGGGGTTAGAAAAATTTAACTCTGATAGTATACAGAAACATGATACTTTTACTTCTTCTCCCCCACCTCACACTTTAGGTTATTGATGTTACAACATACATCTTTTTTATATTGTGTAGAAAAAATTGCTGTGGTCATGGTTATTTTTATTTATTTAAAATTTTTTTATGTTTATTTATTTTTGAGACAGAGAGAAACAGAGCATGACTGGGGGAGGGTCAGAGAGAGAGGGAGACAAAGAATCTGAATCAGGCTCTAGACTCAGAGGTGTCAGCACAGAGCCCAATGCAGTGCTTGAACCCATGAATCAGGAGACCATGACCTGAGCCAATCAGATGCTTAACTGACTGAGCCACCCAAGCACCCCATGTAGTTATGGTTATTTTAAATATATTTCTTCTTTTAACTTTACACAACAGTTGTAAGCAAATTATGTACTACCACTATATATTATAGAATCTGACTTTGACTATATATTTACCGTTATCATTGAATTTTACACATTCATATGCTTTTACAGTGTTAATGAGCATCCTTTTTTTCAGCTTGATAAATGCCCTTTAGCGTTTATTATAAGGGAGGTCCAGTGATAATGAACTCCCTTGGCTTTTGTTTGTTTAGAGAAATCTTTATCTCTTCTTCATTTTTGAAGGTTAGCTTTGCCAGGTATGATCTACTTTTTCTTTCAATACATCTTTGAATATATCATCCCACTCTTTCCTGGCCTACAATGTTTCTGTTGGGGAACTAAATAGTCCCCTCTCCATATAGGAGAGTTTCCTTGTATGTGGTGAGTAGTTTTCTTCTTGACCTCAAAATTCTGTTTTTGATTTTTTGACAATTTAATTATAATGTGTCTTAGTGTAGCCCTGTTCAGATTCTAACCATTTGGAATCTCCTGGGCTTCATAAATCCAGAAGTCCTTTTCTATCCCCAAGTTTGAGAGGCATATAGCCATTGTTACTTTAAATAGAGTTTCTGTCCCCTTTTCACTTCCTTCTGGGATTCTCATAATACATATATTATTTCATGTGATGGTGTCCCATAAGTCCTGTAGGCTTTCTTCACTTTTTTTTTTCCATTTTTTAATTTTTGCTCCTCTGACAGGACAGTTTCGAATGATCTAAGTTCTAATTCATGGATTCCTTCTCACATTTGGTTGAGTCTGCTGTAGCTCTCTATTAAAGTCTTCAGTTTAGTAATTGTAGTCTTCAGCTCTAGAATATGTTTTGTGATGGTTTCTATTTCTTTGTTGACTTCATTTTGTTTTCCTAATTTCATTTAGTTAACTGTGTGTTCTTATAGTTTACTGAACTTCTTTGAAAGGATTATTCCACATTCTTTATTAGACAGATCTCCATTCACAGATCTCCATTTCTTTATAGTTCATTATCTGAGCCTTATCAGTTTCCTTCGGTGGTTTCATGTTTACCTGATTCTTCATGATCCATGATTCCTTATGTTCTTAATTGCACGCTTAATTACATGGGCTCCTCTTCTACACTTTACAGGTTTGCTTTGGCATGAAAAGACTTTCACCAGTTAGTTACGCATGGAGTACTAGATGGGTTGGTTAGCAGCATCTATGGGAAAGCAGAGTTTGCTATCAAAGTCTAGTTGAGTGAGGTCACTGCTCATGCTCTGAGATCTGGGAGGAATGGCACCGGTGGGCTACAGTTGGGTGAGCCTGCTGCTGTGCTCAACATTCAAGTAAGACCAGTGGGTGGGCTTGCTGATTGGGTAGGGCTGCTCCATGGTCAGGTGAGACCACAAGCTCAGTTCTGCAATCACTTTTAGTTTAGATGAACAAGGTCAGAGGCTATGTTCCCTGGCAGGGTAGTGCTTCTGGTTGGACTACACAATTAGGCAGGGTTATGGGTTGACCTCTGAAATAGCCCCTGGTCAAGTGAGGTCTAAGGTTGTCTTGACTGACCAGATGGTGATATTGGCTGGAGTCTGCATTCAGGTGGGGCCATGGGATATCTCAAAGCCATGCAGGACTATAGGCTTGGCTTCACAATCAGGCAAGCCATGGACTGTGCTCTCCTGTTGGATAAAGTAACCGGTTGGGCTGTCTGGTCAAGAGGGGTTTCCAGGCAAATCCCAAAGATGAGTGAAGCTAGAGACTGTGTTCTGTGGTCAGGTGAAATTACTGTCCAGGCTTCCTGACTAGGTGTGGCTGCAGGCCATATTCAGCAAGTGGGTAGGAATGTAGCTTGGGCAAGACTGTAGGCTGGGCACCCTAGCATGGTGGTTCCGTAGGCTAGGCTTTGAGGCTGCCCTGGGTCACTGTTATGCAGGGCCAGAGGCTATGATCAACAGCTGGGCAGGGCTGCTGACTTGGATCTCTGCCTGAGCAGGGCTATAACATGGGGTATACAACAGCTCGGAGTCTCTGGCCAGGCTTCCTCTAGGGTCAGGACTGGAGGCTAAGCTCAGCAACTGGGTGAGGCTATGAATTTGCTTCCCTGCCTGAGCAAAGCAGTAAAAAAGGCTCCATGGCCAGTCTGGCCCATTGACTAGGGATTCAAATCAGGCAGAACTGCCAACCAATATATGGTTTTTAAAAAATATTAATAGTTTGGAGCATGGGTATCTCTAATGTTGAATCTTTGCAGTCCATACAGGAGCTCTGTCGTAAAATTGGTGTTGCTTTATTGGGGAAAGGAGGAGATAGGTATTAAAATCTTATAATTTAAGATATCAAAATATCATCCATGGCTCTGTGAAATACAAAATTAAGTACTGGCCTCACATGCATAATCTGAGAATCAATCATGATGGAATCACTGTTCGGTAGCAAATGATTAGGATCTGCCCTCTGTACTAACACTGAATGCAGACAGTCTCTAAGCTTCATTGTTTCTTTCTGCAATGAACCATGAAAGAAAGCAGGTCTGAGTACCTCAAAAGTTTTTAAGGCTCACCTGATGTAAGATACATCAAGATGTGTTTCAAAGTAAAATTATATGTTAATAAACAATAATCCCCTCATTTAGGATAAAACTAAAATTTCTGTTCTGCTTGAATATGTTTCACATATTTTTGTAATAAATCTGTTTTTCCATGAGGCGATGAAGATTCCACTAATTTTTAGTCTTCTTCAACAAAGGAAGACTCTAGTGACAACTTTAAAAATCATGAACTCATGAGTGCTCATTTTCTGTTTACAAATTGAAAAGCAAATAAAATGAAAACTTCTAGCTGTTCATTTTCCTTTTAAATCAAATACATGCTGGGGCACCTGGGTGGCTTAGTCGGTTGGGCGTCCGACTTTCGCTTAGGTCATGATCTCGCGGTTCGCGGGTTGGAGCCCCGCATCGGGCTCTGTGCTGACTGCTAGCTCAGAGCCTGGAGCCTGTTTCAGTCTGTGACTCCCTCTCTCTCTGACCCTCCCCTGCTTGCGCTGTCTCTCTGTTTCTCTCTGTCTCTCTGTCTCTCTCTCTCTCCTAGAAATAAATAAAACATTTAAAAAAAAATAAATACATGCTAAAATATATTTAAACTGAATGTTTATTTATAAGATATAAAACATATTGAACAACATACTCATTTTCTGTGCACAATCAATTTAAGCTAGTGAGACAAGGGTCCAAAAGAAAAGGCTGGGTAAATAATTACCAATTTTAGAAAAACTTAGCAGCAAATGCTTATTAGAGGCATTTGTTCATGACCCCATCTGATCCTCATAAAAATTCTATAAGGTATGTCTTACTTTTACATGTTAAATATTAACTAGTGAAGTTCAGAGAAATTAAGTGATTTTCCAATAACTACATATCTAGTAAGTAAAGCCTGGATGTAATCCCATGGTTGCACACTTTGTTTTGTGCCAGATACAAAATAAGACCTTTTTCATTCATAATATAAAGCATTCAATATTCATAAAAATCCTAGAAGAATGATATTACTTTCATTTTATAAATGAAGAAACTGAAGCTCAGAGAGTTTAGGAAACTTGTTGAAGGTCATATAACTTGAAAGGGATTAAACCACAATTCAAATTCATAGTTATGCCTTTTATTATCCATGAAAGAGTTCAGCTTTGAAGGGGCAGAGAAACCAAAGACAATAGTTAATGGAAAGATCAAAAGAGTATTTTTTAAAGGTAAGCAAGATATCTTGAGTGATTTACTCGCGTGGGGAGATGTTGACAAATGGCTCAAAAGCAGTGAACCAAGAATTAACTTGGAACAGAAAAATTTCTTGGATCTTAAGGGAAAAATTGATTTGGGAGTATAAGACTTACTAAAAATACAGCTCATTAAAAATTTCAGCTACTCTGGCTAAAATGAGCCAATCAGAGAACTCTAGATGCTGGCGAGGATGTGGAGAAACGGGCACCCTCTTGCACTGTTGGTGGGAATGTAAACTGGTACAGCCCCTCTGGAAAACAGTGTGGAGGTTCCTCAGGAAATAACAATAGAACTCCCCTATGACCCAGCAATAGCACTGCTAGGAATTTACCCAAGGGATACAGAAATGCTGATGCATAGGAGCACATGTACCCCAATGTTCATAGCAGCACTCTCCACAATAGCTAAAACCTGGGAAGAGCCTAAGTGTCCATCAACAGATGAATGGATCAAGAAGATGTGGTTTATCTATACCATGGAATACTACATGGCAATGAGAAACAATGAAATCTGGCCATGTGTAGCAGCATGGATGGACCTTGAGGGTGTTATGCTGAGCGAAATAAGTCAGGCAGAGAAGGACAAATATCATATGTGTGCACGTATAGGAGGATTAGGAGGAGTTTAACAGAGGACCAAGGGGGAGAAGAAGGGCAGAAATGGGGAAAGGGGGAGAGGCAAACCATGAGAGACTCTTGAATGCTGACAAAAACTGAGGACTGGTGGATGTTGGGGGGGAGGAGGGGGGGCATGGAGGAGGGCATTTGTGGGGATGAGCACTGGGTGTTATGTGGAAACTAATTTGACAATAAACTATTTGTAAAAAAAAAAAAAAAAAAAAAAAAAGAAAAAATACCCCAGCTACTCTGAGCTAAGGTTATGTCACATGTAGCAGAACCCTGAATAATATAATGGCACAAATACTTTTACTTACATATACATATAAAGACACTAGGAAGTCAATATCTTATATTTTGAATTCTGAGGAAATATTTTCAGAAAACTAAGAAGTGGCTTTGCTTCTCAATTCTTGAGTACACTGGTTAAATCTTACCCTAAACCTCTCTTTTTGGGGAATTGCATTAAAGGATTTGTAACATGTAATTTTTAAACCTTATTTCATTTTTAAAGTATAACCCACAAAAATCCTTAAATATGTATGCTTTAATAAATAATTTGATCATAAAGTGAAACCAAATAATTATAAAGACAAATGTAACCACCACCCAGGTTAAGATAGAATACCGTCAGTACTCTTGAGGATCCTGGTATGTCACTTCCCAGTCAGGACTCCTAATTTGTCAAGAAATCACTCTCCTGGGTCACCTGGGTGGCTCAGTCAGTGAAGTATCGACTCTTGGTTTGGGCTCAGGTCATGATTTCAGTTTGTGAGATCACAAAACCTAACAGCATGGCGCCTACTTGAGATTCTCTCTCTCCCTTTCTCTCTGCCCTTCCCACGGGCTCACATGTGCTCTCTTTCTCTCTCAAAAATAAATGAAAGAAAGAATGAATGAATGAGTGAATGAATGAATGAGTGAATGAATGAGTGAGTGAATGAATGAATGAATGAATGAATGAATAAATAAATAAATAAATAAATAGGAAATCATCATATTGACTTTATCAGTAATCACTTCATTGGGGTAGCATCCTAAAAAGAGATTTCAGCTTTGTCTGCTATTGAACTTTATACTAAATGGAAATGTACCAAATGATATGTATGCTTTGCTTTCTTACTAAACCTTATGTTTGTATGACTAATTCACATTAATTTATGTAGTGTGAAACATTCATCTCACTGCTATTATAGTGTTCTACTATTAAATATATCACAATTTTTCCATTTTAATGTCTAATTACAGTTCTAGTATTAGACATTCCAATAGTGGACATTGAGTTGTTTGACTGTTATAAACACTAATCTGGGGTTAATTCTAACATACAATTTTGGTGTACATGTACATAAGTTTGACTAAGATATATATCTAGGAGTGGAATTTCTGAGTATGCATCTTTGTCAGATAAAACCTTTGGTTTCTGAAGGAACTGTGCCCAGTCATAGTTTTTTTTTTTTTTAAAGTCAATAGTTTTAAACACTTTGGGTTATCCAAAGATAATCCTTTCTGTAGTTGGAAAGCTTCCATACTTGCCAATAATAGTATACATATAGTCATTTAACCTTAAAAAGGAACATGATTTTCTGAAGGTCTAAAAAAAAAATGTATGTTCAATAAAAGAAAAAATTTAAAACTTCTTGACAAGAAGTATGTTAGCAAAACATATTGAGTTAAAAATTATTTAAAATATTTTATATGATTTTTAGAGTGAAATATACACAAGAATATAATTTATCATATTTCCAAATAAGCAATGACTAATACTATAATGATGATATTACTGATTATTATTACATATTTAACATCAAAGGTACATGAATACTATAATGGTTACAAGTGATGTGTGCTATAATACTCTTCTCCAACTGTAAATGATACATGTCTTGTAATTCTACCAATAGATATAATAGCATCTATTGTGATAAACAATTCTACTGCTTAAAATACAAGTTGCACAGCCATTATCAAAGCATTTGGAAATTTCCAAGCACCAAGAAAGAGAAGCTAATTATTTCTTAAAACTACTTAGACAATGGAAAACCTTAAAAATTCTGAATTTTTGTTTTTGAACATGCTTTCATTTTTGATCTTTTCTTCCTGTTGGGCAGTGAATGCAAAATATAAATGACCATGGGGAAGGAAAAGACAGTATCCCCAAAAGAAGCAGGTTCTGACAATGATTAATATGGAATCGCCAAAGGATGTATGACAGCAAAAAGAAGCAAATACTTATGTAACTGATAAAAAATTAGTAGCGCCCTAATAACATATCTCCCTGGAACCTGAGATAGTGTGTTTGATGAATTGTTTAAGCTGGACTTTATTCTTCTACCTGTTTAAGCCATAGAGGCAAAAATATGAGAAAGAAAAAAAATTACAGTTGATTTTTCTTATTTGAGTTAGTTAATGGATGGGTTGGTCATTTAATGGAATATTCTGATTGAAAGAATTATTGCGTATACTCTCAATTAAAAACTACAATACTATGTTTCTCATTAGCACTATGCTGCATGCCAGTGACACTTTCCTCAAGGATTCTGAAAGTATTTCTGTATTTCCAGTTATTTTTATAGGCAAGGGCAACAACTGTATAATTGTTATTATAGAAAGTGTGAGAAACCAGACTGAATTTCTAGTCAACTTGTGATACAGTTTAAAAGCAACTTTGTGAGTAAGTTTAGAGGGCCAACTTCCCATGTGACCCTTCTTTTTTTTTTTTTTTTTTTTTACAAATAGTTTATTGTCAAATTAGTTTCCACATAACACCCAGTGCTCATCCCCACAAGTGCCCTCCTCCATGCCCACCCCTCCTCCCCTCCACATCCACCAGTCCTCAGTTTTTGTCAGCATTCAAGAGTCTCTCATGGTTTGCCTCTCCCCCTTTCTCCCACCATTTCCGCCCTTCTTCTCCCCCTTGGTCCTCTGTTAAGCTCCTCCTAATCCTCCTATACGTGCACACATATGATATTTGTCTTTCTCTGCCTGACTTATTTCGCTCAGCATAACACCCTCAAGGTCCATCCATGTTGCTACACATGGCCAGATTTCATTGTTTCTCATTGCCATGTAGTATCCCATGTGACCCTTCTAATATGAGGGGTAGATAATGAAGAAAAAAATTCTAGGTATTTGAGTTTTCTAGTTATTTGGATCACAATCTCTTTTTTTGATGGGGAGGTATTTCCCAAATAAATAAGAACTTATGTTTAATTAGTCCTCTGTTAAATCTGATAACAGATTTCTCAGAAAGATGTTCTCAGTGAAGTTTAATCAATATACTGTAATGTGTTTAATAGGGCTACAGGTCTAAAATGCTAAACTATGGTATATACAAAGATTACTTTGTGGAAGACAAAGTTTCACTACCCATGGCTTCAGCTTTAGCTTCTCATCAGAGTGATTATAAAGGCTCCTTTTAGAAGAAAGGGGATTCTGGGGCACCTAGGTGGCTCAGTCAGTTGGGCATCTGACTATTGATTTCAGCTCAGGTCATGATCTCATAGTTATGGGATTGAGCTCTGCGTCAGGCTCTGTACTGATAGCATAGAGCTTGCTTGGGGTTCTCTCTCTCCCTTTCTCTTTCTGCCCCTCCTCTGCTGGCTCTGTCTCATTCTCTCTTGCTCTCTCTCAAAATATATCAACAAACATTAAAAAAAAAACATTTAGAAGAAAGAGGATTCTGAACCTTGGTGAAGACACCCATCTTACTGCCTACAGCAGCCTCCTGTGTTAGAGAGCTGTTTTAGACACTAGGTAGGTTTTGTAGCAGAACAAGGGCCCTGGGAATTTGTGGCCCTTGTGTTTGATTATCACAGGGAACATCAAGATGCCAGACCATGGAGAAATCAAAGAAAGAGGATAACAAGGAAAAGATCAAGAAGGCCACAGACAGATGATAATGCAACAGAGGAAGATATCAAACTCAAAATTAAATAAAGTGATTTATTACAATATATCATTATCATTAGAATCAAGTTATCAGAATTAAGACTATTAATCTACTAGAATTGCTCTTCATTTCCAGAATGCAAACCTAAAAGAAATGCTTTAGTTTTTAACTTGCTGGACTTCTTTGCCACATTTGACAGCAGATACTGCTTCTTGCTTCCTGAAAATCACAAATTCGTCAAGAATTCCTCTTACTCATCAACGCTTTCAATATTTGGAATTTACTTCTTGGGATCTATACTGTTTTATTCTACTTATTTTTCTTAGATGATCTCATCTACTCTCATGATTTCAGCAGTGATTTCTCCCCCAGCATCAGTCTCCAGCATCCAACTGGTTGGCGGACAGCTTCGCTCATATGTCCCCAAAATATCCCAAACTCACAGAATTCAAAACAAAATTCATCATCAACTCCTAATCGTTTTTCTCCATTCAATCTCAATGGATGTATTTTCTACCTCAGCTAAAAATACAAGTAATTCAAAGCTAAAAAATTAGACATATTACTTTTGACTCTTCCTTTGTTAATCCTTCCATAAAACTTAACCAATTTTGTCTCCTGCATGCTTCGTAAGCCTGCTTCTTTCTCTCTCATTTAGATTGATATTTCCTAGCTGGTCTCGCTGCTGCTGCTTGTTCACTTCAATTGACCCTCTACAAGGGTATAAGAAGAATTTATCTAAAATGAACATCTCACTATCTTTCCCTTGCTTCAAACTGATCAATGACTCCTCTTTAGCTTTAGAATAAAGCCCACACTTATTGACATGATTAGAGTCTTTATAATTTGGTCCCTGCCCATCTGAGCATTTTTACCTCATACCTCTTCCTTGCATGCTATTTCCTGTAGTAACTGAACAAAAACAGTAATTTCATATTGTATTGTTCCCTTTATATGCTGTGCCCTTACGTGCTTCCATGCATTTGTTTCATGTTCATGTTTAGCTATCTGTACTCCCTCTCTTTCCCAACCTAAACTGCTTATGCCTTGGTAAGGCTACCATCTCCTCCAGAAAGTCCTTCCTGAGAGTTCTGGCAGAGCTGGGTTGGGTTTTTCTCCTTTCTGTGCTCTTACTCTGTGTACTACTTCTACTGAGCACACCGTAAGTTCTTTTTTAGTGAATATCAGAAAAATCAATAAAGACACATAAAAATAAAAACAGTAAGTATGTGCCTACTGTACTTGTGTCCCAGCCTGAACTATGAGGCCTTTCAGAAGACAAATAATAAATTATTCATATCTGCAATTCTGCTTCCTAGCCCAGCACTGACAGACTGGTGATCAATAAATGTTCTGTTAAATGAAGGTGACTGAGAGGAAAGAGAGGATACAAAAATAAATTGCAGAAAAGATAAGACTTCCTACCATATTGCTTGATAATGGTCCTAGTCCTGCTCATATTTGAGCAGTTACACTGACTTCTTTACTTCTAGAGGGTTCTCTTTAAAAATAACTCCAAATAAGCAATTTATTCCCTTCTTGCCAGCAATATTAATTCAACTGAGAAACTGTCCTGTACTTGACATCAGATCTCTTATTTTATCACCAAAGGTACATTTCAAAGAAGATATGCCATGTGTAATCTCCATCAGATAAATGGAAAATAAGAAGGAAGAACAAAACCAAGTAGAAAATAAAATAAACTTGGCAGCACCATGCCATTTATCACACGGAAAATTACTTACGTGCAGCAGCAACACAGCAGCAAGAAAAGACTGTCCTTGACAATACCCAATGTCTTCATCGTAGACAGAGTAGGCCTAGAGAAAAGACGAAGAGAAATAAAAACTGTAAACATTCACAGATTTTAACATAAGTTAACATCAGGCTGCTGCTTGATCTTGACCTTAGGCTGTCCAGCAAAATTTCAATTAAAATGTGTGAATGATTCGCACAGAGGGGTCCCCCAAAGATGCTATACAGTTCCTAAAGCAGTTCTGAATGTCCCATTATCTCCAGGTTCATCTTCAGAATTTGGAATAAAGAGAGATTCAGAACACGTAATTTTAAAAGATCCAATATGGTTTGTAGTCAGGCGAATGAGACCATGGAAGGCAGGAGCAAATGGTAGAAGCAGGTGGGAAGGTTCTAGAGTTGATGTGGGAGTTCTGATGCAAAGACAAACATCCCAATTGTGCTGTTTGGATCCTGGATACGTATCCCAACCCATGTGTCCCATCTATGTGTTGTGCTTCATTTTAGTGAGGGGATTTCTATTTAATGCATTGAATACAATGCATTATGGTTTTGTGAGTATAAACACAGTCTCTGTCCAGGGCAGTGGTTATCAAAGATTACCAGAGAAGAGGGGGCACCTGGGTGGCTCAGTCGGTTGGGTGTCCGCCTTAGGCTCAGGTCATGATCTCATGGTTTGTGGGCTTAAGCCCTGCGTTGGACTCTGTGCTGACAGCTCAGAGCCTGGAGCCTGTTTCAGATTCTGTATCTCCCTCTCTCTCTGACCCTCCCCTGCTCATGCTGTCTCTCTCTCTCAGAAATAAATAAAACATTTAAAAAAATTAAAAAAAAAAAGATTACTAGAGAGAAGGGGAAGCGTGGTGGCTTCTGTACGCCATGGTAGTTAGAGTACTGGGTCCAAAACACTTTTTTATTCAAAACAAAACAAAACACAACTTTCTTGAAATAGAGTTTGTATTCAGTGAAATGCATGCATCAGTCACACAATTCCTTGAATTGGGCCACTTATGTAACCCCGTTATTAAAGAATGTTTCCATCATTCCATAACATCCCTCATGCCTCTTTGCAGTCAAATCACCTCTTAAAAAACAAAATAAAGCAAAACAAAAAAACAAAAAAACTGCCTCTACCCCAGGCAAGCACTGATCTGGTTTTTATCACAACATATTATTAGCTTTGATTTTTTTTTTTAAGACACTCATATAAATGTAATCATTTAATCTAAACTCTTTCGCGTCTGGCAACTTTTACTCAGTATAATGTTTCTGAGATTCTCCACACGGTTGTGTACATCAGTAGGTCATTCCTCTTCATTGAGGAGTAGTGTTCTTCTGTGTAAACATGCCATGATTTGTTTATCCATTCTCTCATTGATGAACAGTTGGGTTTCTTTGTTTTTGGTTACTACGAATAAAGTTGCTGTGTATACATACACAAGGGTTTTTCATGGATACAGATTTTCATTTCTTTAGGTAAACACCAAGGGGTGGAAGTTCAAGGTTTAAGTGACAAGTGTATGTTTAATTTTATGACAAGTTGCCAAATTATCTTCCAAAGTGGTTGTAACTCAATTTTTACAGCCACACCAGCAAACTATGAGTATTTAATCCTAGTCAATACTTGATATTGCCAGTCTCTTTCCCTTTATTAGTTCCTGTGGTTTCAATTTGCATTTTCCTGATGGCTAACTATGTAGGGTGTATCATCATGTGATTTTGGGCAACTAATATATGAATATTCTTTTGTGACACTCTCTTCAAGCTCTTGCTCATTTGTTTAATTAGGTTGTTTGTACTATTACTGTTGATTCATGAGAATTCTTGATACATTCTGTTTACGAGTCCACTGCCAGACACATGTGTTACCAACATTTTCCCCTAGTCTGTGCCCTGCCTTTTTCACCTTCCTAATGGTGTCTTTTGAGGTACTATTGTTCTTTGTTAACCTTCTTCTGCTAATGATGATATTATCACACTCTCTTCTAATGAGAGAAAAATTGGATCATGGAAACATTACCCAATGAATCTGAAAGGAGCTTTTTCTTCATTATCACCAATTTCCAGAGCTCTGCCTAATTTTAAGAATTGAAAGATACATTAGCATTCTTTTACTTATTTAATTTTCTTTGATTTATACAGTTATAGTTCTGATTGCTTAATTTGTACTTTTCTCCAGAGCTCATGGGTGTGTGTATTAGGGGTTAGAAGACGGATTATAGACAGAATAGGAAACAAACAAAAAAGGAAGAAAGAGGGGAAAAAGGTTTTAACTCTATCTCAATTTGGAGCATTGCTGATGGTGCTCAGTTACTTCCTTTTTCATGGACAAGGAACTCTGGGCTTTGCTGAGGAGAGAGCATGTTACATGAATGACAAATGTATTTTCAAGGCTTCCCCTTCCTCATGAAAAACAGCAGTTGAGGATTCCTTAAAACTGTGGCTCTCCAAAAGCCAGTCACGCTTCACCAACCCTGATATCATTTTAACAACTGTTGGAGGTATATTTAATGTTTATTGAGAAGTGTGCTGTTTATAAGCTCATTTGTGTTACAAGAGAACTCCAACTGAAAATGAAGGTCCATGATACATCAGACAGAGAGGTATGAATTCGGCGACTCCACACACTATTCTCTAACTAGAGGGCTGAGGATAAAAGTGCAAATCAGTAATGCAATGATCATATTTTCTACTTGTTTCATGGTTTTGAGTTAGGTTAGAAGCAAAAATGACTTTTCAGAGGCCACTTGCTAAATTGATTTTATGATTCACAGTTTAAAAAACAGCATTCTAGCAAGTTCTTATCCTTGGAGTTCTTCCAAGCACTGTTTTGGCTTTAATATAAGGCTTTTCTAACTAAGGTGAAGTTAATCCTCTCCCTCTATTCAAAACTTGCCTCCCTTTGCACCAAATCGCTCCCCCTTCCTTACTTTAACTACATCTCTGACCAGATGCTTGCTCAGTCTGCCTTTTAAAAACCGTCTCTACACCACTTCTGTAACGGAGGAGTAGCTCCTACTGGACCGATCTTCCCTCTGGCAACAAATTTAAACTATGTCTGGACAATTATATAAAACAGCTACCTGAAGACACTGAAGAACTAAACAAAAGCAGTCAGAAACCGGCGGGGAGAATAAACTTGGAAGAAGAAATGACATTGGGTAAAATTCCCATTCTTTATGGCTTTTGCTAAAGATCAGACACCAGTGTTACCATATCGGATGGCTAAAACTTGGATATAAAGCTGTAGTCTTACTGGCTAGAAGACCCAGAGAACAGACTGGAGAAACAGCTATAAAGTGGGAGTGGAAATTCTGGAAAAAAGAATAACAGGGGAGAAGCCCTTACTATATTTACTGTAAAACTACAACATTTGAGATAGTATAAAACTGATAGAAGGATAGACAAATAATCAGTAAACAAGTCTAGAAGTACAAACACACTTATTATGTCATTTGATTTCAACAACGTTACCATAGTTCATCAGACAAACACACTTACAGGTAAAGCGGAAGGAAGCTCAGGTTCACAGGAAAAAATGAAAATGAAATCAGAAGATGTTGTCTAAGGAGCCAGAGAGGCTGTCATGTGGGCATGCAAGAAAGGATCAACCTTCTAACACAGATCCCCAGTTAGCTCCTGGCACTGCTAAAGGAACAGATATATTTGCTGATTTACTGGCTACTGATAGACAAGCAGTTTCATCTACTACCTACGATGAGCTTCTGCCAAAATGAGATCAAAATGAACAAACAAACAAAGCCCTTAAATGAGTATGTCACAGAAACAATCAAGCATAAAATATGTGGAAATAATTTATTTATAAACTAAGAAGAGATCTGTTCTCACACAATCTAAGAGACAAAAAGAGATACCAAGGAAAAACTATGCTTAAGTAATGCCACAAGAAGCTAAATGAAAAGAGGTCACAGAACAACAAGAACCCAAGACACCTGGCTGTCTAAAAGAAATTAGGGTAACATTTAAAGAAAAGATTATTTAATATAGCACTTAAAAACACAAGTGGCTTTTCAAAGAATCCTTTAGCATTAACTTCTCTGTTAAATAGCCACTGACATGTATTGATAATTGCTGCCCATTGTTCCAGGTATTTACATAAGTGTATTTAATCCTTAAAAAACCTTCTGAGTTAAGTACTATTTGTTTTTTTTTTTTTTTTACAAATAGTTTATTGTCAAATTAGTTTCCACATAACACCCAGTGCTCATCCCCACAAGTGTCCTCCTCCATGCCCACCCCTCCTCCCCCCCACATCCACCAGTCCTCAGTTTTTGTCAGCATTCAAGAGTCTCTCATGGTTTGCCTCTCTCCCTTTCCCCCACCATTTCCGCCCTTCTTCTCCCCCTTGGTCCTCTGTTAAGTTCCTCCTAATCCTCCTATACGTGCACACATATGATATTTGTCTTTCTCTACCTGACTTATTTCGCTCAGCATAACACCCTCAAGGTCCATCCATGTTGCTACACATGGCCAGATTTCATTGTTTCTCATTGCCATGTGTAGTATTCCATGGTATAGATAAACCACATCTTCTTGATCCATTCATCTGTTGATGGACACTTAGGCTCTTTCCATGTTTTGGCTATTGTGGAGAGTGCTGCTATGAACATTGGGGTACATGTGCTCCTATGCCTCAGCATTTCTGTATCCCTTGGGTAAATTCCTAGCAGTGCTATTGCTGGGTCATAGGGGAGTTCTATTGTTAGTTTCCTGAGGAACCTCCACACTGTTTTCCAGAGGGGCTGTACCAGTTTACATTCCCACCAACAGTGTAGGAGGGTGCCCGTTTCTCCACATCCTCGCCAGCATCTAGAGTTCTCTGATTGGCTCATTTTAGCCACTCTGACTGGCGTGAGGTGGTATCTCAGTGTGGTTTTGATTTGTATTTCCCTGATGAGGAGCGATGCTGAGCATCGTTTCATGTGTCTGTTGGCCATCTGGATGTCCTCTTTGGAGAAGTGTCTGTTCATATCTTCTGCCCATTTCTTCACTGGGTTGTTTGTTTTTCGGGCATGGAGTTTGGTGAGTTCCTTGTAGATTCTGGATATCAACCCTTTATCTGATATGTCATTTGCAACTATCTTTTCCCATTCGTTGGTTGCCTATTAATTTTCTGGGTTGTTTCCTTGGCTGTGCAGAAGCTTTTAATCTTGAGGAGGTCCCAACAGTTTATTTTTGCTCTTGATTCCCTTGCTTTTGGGGATGTGTCAAGTAAGAAGTTGCTGCGGTGGAGGTCAAGGAGGTTGTTTCCTGCTTTCTCCTCTAGGGTGTTGATAGTTTCCTGTCTCACGTTCAGGTCCTTTATCCATTTTGAGTTTATTTTTGTGCATGGTGTGAGAAAATGATCTAGTTTCATTCTTCCTGAGTTAAGTACTATTAATATATCAATTTTATAGAAGAAGAAACAGAGGCACAAAGAAGCTAAATTACTTGTCCAGAGTCACCCTGATAGTAAGCAGCAGGCCGGAATTTGAACTTGGGTAGCCTGGCTTCAGAGCTCAAGGTCACAGCTACTCTTACTATGCAGACTCTGGATCTTAGTGACTGCTGACATATATGGCAGAGTTCAGGTGAGCAACCATAAAACTTAATGATAAAACATAAGTTTTTCTTTTTGTGTGGCATTCAGTACATATTAATGAATGAAACAGAGATATGGGTTTATTTAAAGAATGTAGAAGAATGATAATCAAAAAATTTAGAAGAGTGGCTGACTCTGATGGGGTGGAAGAAGACTGACTCCGACAAGAGCACCTGGAAGTATCCAAAGATACTGGCAATACTGTGTTTCCTAAGCTGTAGGTAAAAGGATGTTATTTCTATTATTGACTCTTAAAACTCAGATACAAATTATGTTTTCTCACTTCAATGTATATTTCCTAATTTTAAACATTTAACTAAAATTTTTAAAAACTTACTGTTTATTAGTAATTTTCCATTCAATGATTTGTGATAAGCTTTCAAATTGGTTGACATCTCTAGAAATTAGATATATGAAAAACACATACCAAGGCTCCGTTGGAGTTTAACACAGGTGATTAAAATAGTGAGGTAGATAACTACTGGAAACTACTCTTCCTGCTGAAAATTATACCTATGTGCAGTAGATTCAGATTCTCATTCCTTGCATTTGTTTGCTCTGCAAAGTTGCTGTGAGCACTGGGCTATTTGATACTGAGTTGATGCCCCAAGGGGACAGAGAGGATTAGGCTTCTGGGAGCCCCTGGTCAGTCAACTCTAAACTTGTCTTATGTGTATTTCTATTTAAAGATACTTTGGTATTTACTGTTCATTAATTACTACTGAAATCATGGACAACATCACTACAATTCAACAAAGCTTATTGAACACCCATGTGTTCCATAGGGTACATCACGGCCTTCTTGTGCTTAGTGATGCTACACAGTACTTCACTAGGCGTGGCGGCCATTTTAGTAAAAGGCGAAAGATTTATACGATCTGAAGAGAAACCAGAGTATTGGCGGCCATTTTAAACAACAAAATCACACCAGATTTAAACACCAGACTCACAAAAAGCACAAAAATGAGGCACTAAGTAACTGCAAAAAAGAACTCTTATTTATAGAATGAGAGTTGAAAGAAGAAGAAAAAGAATTCCCTGGTTTCATTTGAACTTTGGAATGTATACATCAGGTGACTCAAATTCTTCTACACAGTGGAGAGGCACATCAATCAACGATCACAAAAATACGAAGAGTACTGATTTGGGGTTTACAAATAAATCTTCAAAAGCAAATTTGCAAATATGGAATCTATGAAAAATGGAGATCTACTGTGTGTGTGTGCGTATGTGTGTTTCCTCTTAGATAACATCTGTATCTAACTATATATCTTCTTAGAAATATACAGTTTTGGAAATGCACACACACGGATATCCAGAATTAAGTTGACACCATTTATTTCTGAATTAGCCTATAAAAGGCAAATAAATATAAAGGGTTTTTCACAAATAAAACAAAATTATTAGTGGTTAGAATAATGAATTTTTAGTATTAAGAAGGGCCACAGGGGCGCCTGGGTGGCTTAGTCAGTTAAGTGTCCGACTTTCACTTAGGTCATGATCTCGCGGTTCGTGGGTTCGAGCCCCGAGTCGGGCTCTGTGCCGATTGCCAGCTCAGAGCCTGGAGCCTGTTTCAGAGTCTGTCACTTCCTCTCTCTCTCTGACCCTCCCTTGCTCACGCTCTCTCTCTCTCTCTCTCTGCTAGAAATAAATAAAACATTAAAAAAAATAAAAAAAAAAAAGGGCCACAAACATTAGAAATATCAAGTAAATTAAAAAGTGATGTAGATATATTCTTACACCACAATTTAAAGTTTTAAAATTTGGTAATAAATCACTATTTTTATAAGAGTTTTCAGTACCAAATATTCCTCATCAGATTCCTTTTCCTCCAAGCCTTTAGAATCATTATGAATGACATATGTTCCTATTCCTTTAGAATTCAGTACAGATAGTCCACAGTCATCAACAGTTCATTTCCCAGTATTTTCTTTGAAATTCAGCATGTATTTTACTATAAAAGCAATATGGTTATGAGGCTTTCAGATTAGATTCCAAACTATAAAATTAGCCCCTAACTATAGAGCCCAGGACAGTAACTTTTTAATAGTAAAGTATTCTAAAATCATTGTTTGTTAAAAAATGTATTTACAAGTTTTCTAATAGTGTCTCTGAACGTCGAACACTTTAAATTCCACCTCTGCCTCTTATCACAATTAGTCAACTTCTCTAGGTTTCAAACACTTTGAGGCAACAAATACTTGTGGAGAGTTTTTTTTTGAAAGACTGGTATAAGCAGTGAACAAAATGGACAAAATACCTGCTCTCACAAAGCTTGTTTTTTGTTGTTTTTAACTGGAAAAAAGACAATAGCATTAAGTAGGTAAGTAAATGTGAAGATAAGTGCCATGGCAAAATGTAACACAGGGGAAGGAGCTAAGGAATGCGGGACTCAGAGGACACTGCAATTTTAAGAAGGTGGTTCAGGCAGGCAGTACTGGAAGAGTAATACTGGAGCAAGGAGTCAAGAGAAGCCAAAGAGCAAGCCGTGCAGATCTCCAGGACAAGTGTTCCCAGCAGAGGGAACAGTGGGTGCGAGGGCTCTGATGGCGGAGCAAGCCAGGCATGTGTGTGACTGCGACAGAGCTCATGATGCAGAGAACAGTCATACACGAAGTTTAGAACCTTGTAAACCACTAGGACTTAGGCTTTTTTTTTTTTTTTAATATTTTTATTTATTTCTAGGAGAGAGAGAGAAAGACAGCGTGAGCAGGGGAGGGTCAGAGAGAGAGGGAGATACAGACTGAAACAGGCTCCAGGCTCCGAGCTGGCAGTCAGCACAGAGCCCGACGCGGGGCTCGAACCCACGAACCGCGAGATCATGACCTAAGCGAAAGTCGGACGCTTAACCGACTAAGCCACCCAGGCGCCCCGTAGGCTTTTTTTTTATTTTTATTTTTTATTTTTTTTATTTTTTTTACAAATAGTTTATTGTCAAATTAGTTTCCACATAACACCCAGTGCTCATCCGTAGGCTTTTAAAATGAATGAAACAGAGGGGCGACTGGGTGGCTCAGTCAGTTAAGCGACCGGCTTTGGCTCAGGTCATGATCTCACAGTTCGTGGTTTTGAGCCCTGCGTCGGGCTCTGTGCTGACCGCCAGCCAGCTCAGAGCCTGGAGCCTGTTTCAGATTCTGTGTCTCCCTCTCTTTCTGACCTCCCTTGCTTGCACTGTCTCTCTCTCTCAAAAATAAATAAAACATTAAAAGAAAATTTTTTTAATAAAATGAATGAAACAGAAAGACCAGGTGGAGAGCTGTAGTTTAGACCAGCGTGGCAGCAGTGGAAGTAATGAGAGGCAGTTTCTGGACGTATTTTGAGGACAGAGCTAATAAGGTTTCCTAAAGGATTAGATGTGAAAGACAGTCCTGCACAGGCTGCTGTTGACCTCTGAATGGTGGCAAAAGAATATACTACAGGCCTGGAACATGTTCTCACACGGAGGTAAGGAGCCCTTACGGTCTGTGCTGGGCTCATCACCTTGCTGGGTAATCTGTCCTGATCCCAGGCTTGATGTGTACTTCTGTCTAAGTGTGTATGTCATATGGCCCCTGTCAACCCCACAGTCATCCATCTTCTCTATGAGGAGAGGACGGGCTCTTTCCTCTGCAGCATAAAAGAGGTGCATGCAGACCATCTCCCTGTGACAGGCATCTTGGGGGACTGGCACTCACTACTGAACTTGATCTTGCTCTGCTCTCTATGAGGGGAAAGTACTGTTCCATTCAGTGGCAACCTCAACGCTTGCAAACTATGCAGAGAGTTCGCCTCCTGGGACCTCTGCACCTCCTGGTAGCTGACACTTTCTCAACTTGTAGTGTAAGAGAAAGAAAGGAGAGTCCAAAGCGATACAAGGTTTCTAGCCTGAGCAGCTGGAGAAATGGTGTTACTATCAACTAAGATGATGATATTTTATGATTTGGAATATATGTTTGTTTTCTGACAAGATCATCTTCAACAAAGTAATACAGGTGAAATCCTGACCAAAATGAGTTTAGTAAATAGTTGGAAAAGAGAAACTGGTTATGGCAAGTATAGACAAATCTTTCAAGGACTTCTGTAATAAAGGAGAGCAGATTATCTTCATCTATAACAAGAAGGAAATAATAGAAACCACTGCGTAAACCTGACTGATGATTAAACACGGTGTCTGGGCACACAGTGAAGTGCTCAATAACAGTAGCAATGATAGGCTGATGTCAAGGAAGACTACAGTGTCTCTCCACACCCCACTGAGCCATCACCAGGATGAGTATGGAGTTGTTGGGATAGGTTTCACTCACCATTAAAATGTTTATGGATTCTTGTTTTGTTAAAAAGTAGTTAAAATTCCCATTTCCTTCCTGCAGCCATCAGGCAAAGCAAGATAAACATGATATAGAGGGGTGGTCTGACATTACACTCTAACTGGAATGATGAGGCCCTCCCTGTGGGGAAGTAGATGGCCAAGAATAAGGAATCAAAGGAGTGATACACATGGGGTGTTAGAGCCTGACCACTGTAAGGAGGCCATCTGTGCAAGAGAGGGGTGGCCACAGCAATGGGAAACTGGTTACCTACAGGGATATTGATCAAATGGATAAATATATGAAGAATAATGGGAACTAAGGTTTTCACTGTGAGAGAAGGCAGTTAACAAATATAGGAAAAAGAACAGAATTCATCTGCTGATATTTAACTGAAATTGAAAGTATCCTGTGAATTCCTGATTTTTAACATATGTAAAAAGATATAAAAACAAATATGGGCAGTGACATCAGCAAAAAATGCAGAGTAAGGATCTCTAAAAATGTGTTCCTCCATAGCAGCAGGAAAAATAGCAAAAATCGTTACAATCAGCTTTTCCAGTGCTCTGGAAATTGACTTAAGATTTGCAGCAGTCTGAGGCACATTTATTACAGAAAAATGACCAAATCTCAGTAAGAACAGGGAACTTTGTGGCATTTTTTTTAACTTCCCTTAGCTCTATCTCTGCAGCTCCACCATGACCTTGAAAACTAACACCTTGCTTTTGCAGTGAAAACAAACAGCCTGGAGACCATCAGAAGGAGCATAAGGGGCTACAACTCCTGCAAAGAATCATTCGCAGAGAATTAGCATTGTTTGACCTGTGTGGTGGATCCCCAAAGACCACTTGCAAGGCTCACCCAGTGTGAAAAGCCTTTTCCCCACTGCATTTGTCAAAAACAATAAGTGATTGTTTAATTTTATGACTGCCTTCAGCTGGTAGATAAAAGTTGAAGCAAACACACTTAACCAAAAGGTTTGAAAGGAAAAAGCTACAGAATGAGATGTCCATAAGGGTTTTGGAAAACTCAGACTTATTTCTGAGAATGTAGACGGCCATGTCCATGTGGAAGACAGGACAGATGCCCAAAGCTTTGTGCCTTTCAGAAAAGGCACAAGAAGGCTTTAAGCTCTTATCTCTGACTGACATTGAGGCTCTGCAAAAGCAGGAAGTGAAGGTAATATAGAATTGTCACCTGGTTAGCTGAGTAATAAAAGTATGCCTAAACACATCCAAAGAGCCCCTCTGCAAAGAGTGGGAAAGTTACCAGTTCTAGGAAATATAAGCAAATCTCTGTCTAATCATTAGCTAACCATCAAGCAGAGACGTCAGTGGCCACACGTGACAAAGAATAGACTTTACATAATTAGTTCACAAAAGTCACGAAACTACTACACTAACAACAACAAAACCTAGCAAATCCATGGAAATATAAAGTGGATTATTGACTGCCAAGGGCTGAGAGTAGGGATTCTAGAGAGTGACTTCTAATGGATACAAGGTTTCTTTTTAGAGTGGTGGAATGTCCTAGAACTTAATAGTGATGATGGTTGCATAGCTTCATGAATATTCTAAAAACCACTAAAATGTACACTTATTTAAAGGGATGCATTTTGTGATATGTGAATTATCTCATTAAAAATATTGAAAAAACTGTATGTTTGTATATAGACATGCATATATCTGTCTATACATATAATCATATGCACATATATATTTCTTAGCTTTGTCCGGTGAGATGACTTGTGAGTAATACATCCTAATATCAATGCATAGACCTAGTGTACAAATCTTTATTATCTACCATTTTTAACTAAAGAAAGCAGGGATCCTTAGAGAAATGGTCTAGTTCTAGGGCAAAGAAAGTCTGGAGCATCTTTTTGAGTCAGCAAGAAAGGCAGTGCTCACAGAATGATAGGATATGTCAAAAGGCCAGCTTGAAGGTCTCCCACTGTTCAGTTGGGAACAATTTGAGCACAAAAACAAATAATTATAGTAAAAGAGTAAATACACTAAATAAAATAAGAATTTATGAGTCTGAGTATGATAATACATACATATATATCTATACATAAATAAATAAATGGAAAGGCTGATGAGAAAGGTACATTTATATAATTATTATCCCACCCAAAAATAGTTCTTTTAAAAAAATTTTTTAATGTTTGTTTTTAAAGGAGAGAGACAGAGCGTGAGCCGGGGAGGGGCAGAGAGAGGGAGACACAGAATCGGAAGCAGGCTCCAGGCTCTGAGCTGTCAGCACAGAGCCTGATGTGGGGCTCGAACTAAGAGATCATGACCTGAGCTCAAGTCGGACACCTATCCAACTCAGCCACTCAGGCGTCCCCCAAAATATTTCTTAATTACGAAGGGTAAGAGAGAAACGTCACGGTGGAGAAGTCTGGTCAACAGTACCTGATTTACGTGATCGCAGTGACCACCATCAACCATGGGAAAGCCTGTAGCTGTGCGCCTCCTGAGAGCAGGGGATGAGATCAGTTCTTTTGTGTCACTCTTGCCAAAGATGTGTAACTTGAATCCAACCATGAGGAAACATCAGACAAACCCAAATTGAGAGACATTCAAAAACTTACTGGGTTATAATCTTCACAAGTACCAAATGAAGGAAAGAGTGAGAAATTATTCAAGATAAAAGGAAATCAAGGAGAAATGACAACTAATCGAAATGCGAGATTCTGAGCTGGGTCCTTTTTTCTGTAAAGGCCATTATGCAGGCAGCGAGTGAAACCTGAATGAAGTCTAAGGCTTGGGTTGTAGCAATACATTGGTGTTCCTTTTTGATGTGGATGTTTTATTACAGTTATACAAGAGAATATTCTTACTTTTTCAAAAACA
This sequence comes from Proteles cristata cristata, assembly GCA_017311185.1. NCBI lineage: Eukaryota > Metazoa > Chordata > Mammalia > Carnivora > Hyaenidae > Proteles > Proteles cristata. The sequence goes on along the minus strand of JAESUZ010005116.1, from coordinate 367,684 downwards.
TCCTCAAGTATTTGAGGGTGATGAAGCATCATGTTGGCAAACCGCTTTCAAACGCTATAGGAAAACAAAATTATATACTTGCAACTTTCCTGTAAGTTTGATATGCTCTAAAAAAATATACGGAAATATGGATATACATATACATATATAAACTCAGAATAACTTTGTTGATTTTACTAATAAAAAATTGGGGCTTAAAAAAGGTTAAGTTTATCCTATATACTGGAAAAAAGAAAAGTATTAACATAAGCTCTAAAAATAGATACCCTGATATGAAATCACCTAAATTCTGGCAAATATAAACACAGAAAGCTAGATGTACTCACAAATATTCACTCACAAAGCAATTTTCTTATCTAACATAGCTGGCAAAATTCCTAGATGTAAGTTTCCTTTTATATAACACTTGAAAAAAAAAAAAGCCCTTGGTAACAATTTAAAAGTGAACTGATACACTCATTTTAAAAAAAGGAAATGTAAAATAGCTAGACTATCATATCCTTAAAAAAATTTAATGCCCCTGTTATAAGTAAACTACTGTATGATTATGGGAAATTATCCAGAGTGTTTAGTTTATATTATTGGACTTGTGATTTTAAAAAAAAATGGCACATAAAAGACAGCAAAAAGGAACTCTACAAAACAAAGAAAAGTAACATCCTTGCTCTTTAAAGAGCTTACTTTGAATAATTATTATAAATAAAATTATTTTATAGAAGAAAAAATTGTAGAGAGAGTGCTCTTGTAATGTTTATACACATTACACTCTCATCAAAAATACATGTATGGTGACTGTGAAAATGCACCTTTCCAATCTCAAACAGCAGAAAACATAATTGACCCAAGTTGCCAACTGGTAAGTTCTGAAATCCATCCCAACATTTGCACTAAGGCCACACCTCCTAGGGGATATTCCCAGCCAACGACTGAACACAACAAGATAGTAAGGCAGGCCAGCTTCTGGAAGAAGTGGGACCCCACAGACAACTTAGCCAAGGACTCCCACTGGCTTTCCCAAAAAGCTCTTAGAAGTGCACTGCAGTCTAAGACACGTCTCCCTAATCTTCCTTCCTATCTTCTTCCCTTGGGGTCAGACTAACACTGAAGTCCAATGGCTCTCCCAGCTTCTTCTCCATTTTCTCTTATAGGCATCTCCCCTAATACACTGCTTACACATTTAATCCTGTTTTGGTGACAGGCTTCTGAGAGGACCTGGAACAACACAGTTTCATCAAGTCAAGATCACAGTTAATTATATTACATCATGTAGACAGCACTGTACTCTGCTCTCTAAAACAAAGGAAAAGAAAATGTCAGAGAGAGCCTCTTCCCTCAAAGACTGAACACACTGAAGAAAACACTTACATGAAATTAATCAGACAATGTTCAAACATAATCCATAATAATCATCTAAACTTTCTAGAGTATTTTTAATCTATAAATCACTGTGGGTAGAAGTGGGTAGAACAAGCTTCACAAGGGAAGTGGGCTAGTAAGATCTGGACAGATGGGAAGGAGGTGGAAAGCAATTTAGATTCACACCCTTCCTTGGTCTTTAAAAGATGCAGGAAAAGGTCTGGTTAAGGAGAAGGCTTCAAAGTTGTAAAGATATTGCCAACTGGATAACAATTAGTAAACAGGAAATAAGTCCCCATAATCCTATAATGAATCCACTCAGGAATAATTGTGAGCTTCTGTTTGGGACATTTAAGGCATTTGTATTTAGTATGAAATCTCTACTTTGAGAAAAATCATAAATTAAGGACACCATGAGTAGCATTTTATTTGAAGGTTCCTTGTATTATGTCTTTGCAGGTTAGTTTTTTTCTTTTCTATTTTAAAAAGTAATCTTTTCTTCTTTTCTCAAAGAATAATGTTGTTTTTGAAAGAGAATGACTATAATCAAACCCTTAGGATACACACCAATCCCTGTATTCTAATTTTAAACATTTTTATCATCCTCATAATCCTACTCTTTCTCTTCCTTATTCTAGTAATGGTGTGATGGCTTCAATTAGCCTTTCAGCTGAAAGACTACAGGTTCCACAGAAACTACAAAGCTATTTCAGAAAGGCTCTTATGGGACTAAGCACATAAAGAAATTTTTAAAAACTCAGACACTTTCAAGAGCATTACAAGTCACTCATTCTCCTTCCAGGACTCCAGCTTCACAAACCTAACCTTTTCATTGTTATAGTTTCAGAAGAAAAATTCATATTTAAAATAACATCATGTCTTCTCAATCGAGCTCTGACCCATAGAAAGTCTGTCCAATTAATATGGATATTAAAAGGAACAAAAAGAAAACCACCCAAAAATAGTCCCTCATGTATGAGTTAGTGATACTAATATAAAAAATGTTTTTGAAATACTATAAGCAAAACCTAAGCATGAAGTTAACCCCTAAACACAAACACACACTGTGAAGCTTTCCAACATAAAGTTGCTAAGATTTCTTTTATATGTGTATGTATATGTATGAGCATGCATTTGCTGTTCTAAATGGCTATAAACATAACTGTCCTTGGCAATGAAGCAGAATTAGACAATTTGCCTAAAATAAAAAATGGAAGATGAGTGATTTAAGGGCAGGGAAACTAAATGAAACTCTTACCCTCAGAGATTAGGATTTATTAGTATGCAAATCTAGTACTCTCTTTATTCCACTGTAAACAAGAGGATCAGTGAATATTTCCCCTTACCCCTAGAAAATCTGAAAATATTAACGAACAACTTACCTAATAAAAAGTTTAAGGGGAACATTGTAAAAATATGATCTCTCATATCTCCTCACAGGAACAAAATAATATTTCATAGAAGGGAAATTTTGGAAAAAGTGGGATGCAAGAATATTAAACACAACTAAGAAGAGATTTCTGTGGTCTCATAGTGTCAAGGACACAGAAAGTAAGATGTGGAGCCCACCAAAGAGGAATATTTATAATAAATACCTCAGGCTTTTAGCTGAAATGCTGAAAGGGTTTCACCCATGAAGCAAAACAAATAGTAAACACTGGGTCAATGGGATCCACTAGACTCTATCTTCCTACCAGAAAAACACTAAATCTGCTTCGGAGTAAAATTATCCAAAGCCTTTATATAATTTTTCACATATAAGATCCAGATTTATATTAAAAATAAGCATGAAAGAAAATATGAGAAAATGAAAGTCAACAGACAATAGTAATATACAAACAGGTGATCAGCTAATAGACTTTATCAGACTTGGGCTTTAAAATACCTATGATTGTGGCGCCTGGGAGGCTCAGTTGGTTAAGTGTCCGACTTTGGCCTAGGTCATGATCTCACTGTTCCCAAGTTTAAGCCTTACATCAGGCTCTGTGCTGACAGCTCAGAGCCTGGAGCCTGTTTCAGATTCTGTGTCTCCCTCTCTCTCTCGCCCTCTCCCCCACTCATGCTCTGTCTCAATCTCTCTCAAAAATACACAAACATTAAAAAAATAAAATAAAATACCTATGATTAATCTAAGAAAATAGAAAAAAAATTTCACAAAGGAGATAGAATCTATTTTTAAGAAAAACCAAATAAAAATTCTAGAACTGAAAAATAGAAAAATCAAAATTAAGACTCCAATAGATTAGAGAGAGGATTAGTAAAAAATATCCAGATGAAGACACAAAAGATGGGTGGAAACATATAAAATAAAATAGAGTAAGAGATAAGTGACATAGCAAAATATGAATACTTGGAAGTCCAGAATAAAGGAACAAGGCCAAATGGAATTGAAAGAGATATGGCTAAGCATTTCCTAAAAGTGAAAAATAAGTCAAGTCACATATTCAATAACAAACTCCAAGCAGTACAAATATAAAGAAAACTACACCTAGGGCACATTATAAAAAAAAAAAAAGTGGGGTGGGGCGCGTCTGGGTGGCTCAGTCCGTTAAGCGTCCAACTTCACCTCAGGTCATGCTCTCACGGTTTGCGGGTTTGAGCCCTGCGCCAGGCTCTGTGCTGAAAGCTAGCTCAGAGCCTGGTGCCTGTTTCAGATTCTGTGTCTCCCTCTCTCTCTGACCCTCCCCTGCTCATGCTGTCTCTCTCTCTCAGAAATAAATAAAAAACATTAAAAAAAGCTGTTGAAAAACTAAAGATAAACCAAAAAAATTTAAACATTTAAAGCAGAGACAAAAGATGTATTACATTAAAAAACAACCCATAAGATGACAGCCATCTTTCAACAGAAATGATAAGGGCCTACAGACGAGAATAACACCTTTAAAATACTAGGGAAAACACCATCTCAAATGAAAATCTTTCCAAAATAAAGACAAAATGAAAATACCCTCAGACAAATAAAAAAATAAAATAATTTTCAGTAGTATATTTTTACTAAAGAAATATTAAAAACTTCTTCAATCCATGCTCCTGGATTGGAAGAACAGATATTTGTTAAAATGTCAATACTATCCAAAGCAATCTATATATTCAATACAATCCCTACCAAAATAACACCAGCATTCTTCACAGACTAGAACAAACAATACAAAAGTTTGTATGGAAACAGAAAAGACCCCGAATAGCCAAAGCAATTCTCAAAAAGAAAGCCAAAGCTGGAGGCATCACAATTATGGACTTCAAGCTGTATTACAAAGCTGTAATCAAGACAGTATGGTACTGGCACAAAAACAGACACACAGATCAGTGGAACAGAATAGAGAACCCAGAATGGACCCACAAATGTATGGTCAACTAATCTTTGACAAAGCAGGAAAAGAATATGCAATGGAAAAAAGACAGTCTCTTCAGGAAATGGTGTTGGGAAAACTGGACAGCAACATGCAGAAGAATGAACCTGGACCACTTTCTTAAATCATACACAAAAAAACAAAATGGATGAAAGACCTAAACATAAGATAGGAAGCCATCAAAATTCTATAGAAGAAAACAGGCAGCAACCTCTTTGACCTTGGCCGCAGAAACTTCTTACTAGATATATCTCCAGAGGCAAGGGAAACAAAAGCAAAAATGAATTATTAGGACCTCATCAAGATAAAAAGCTTCTGCACAGTGAGGGAAACCATCAGCCAAACTACAAGGCAACCGAAGGAATGGGAGAAGATATTTACAAATGACATATCAGATAAAGTGTGTGCATCCAAAATCTATAAAAAACTTAAGAAACTCAACACCCAAAACACAAATAATGCAGTGAACAAATGGGCAAAAGACATGAGTAGATACTTTTCCAAAGAAGACATCCAGATGGCTAACAGACACATGAAAAGGTGCTCCACATCACTCATCACCAGGGAAATACGAATCAAAACTACAATGAGATACTACCTCATACCTGCCAGAATGGCTCAAATGAACAAATCAGGTAACAACAGATGTTGGCAAGGATGTGGAGGAAGCGGAACCCTTTTGCACTGCTGTTGGAAATGCAAACTGGTGCAACCACTCTGGAAAACACTCTGGAGGTTCCTCAAAAAATTAAAATAGAGCTACCCTATGACCCAGCAATTGCACTATGAGGTATTTATCCAGGGGAATAAATGTATGCTGTTTCAAAGGGACACTTGCACCTCAATGTTTATAGCAGGACTATCAATAATAGCCACAGTATGGAAAGAGCTCAAATGTCCATTGGCTGATGAACGGATAAGATTTGGTATGTGTATGTGTGTGTGTGTGGAATTTACATTCCCACCAACCATGCACAAGGGTTCCCTTTCTACACACACACACACACACATTGGAATATCACATAGCAATTGAAAAGAATGAAATTTTGTCTCTTGCAATAACAAGAATGGAACTAGAGTATACTATGCTAAGTGAAATAAGTCAGTCAGAGAAAGACAAACATGATTTCACTCATATGTGGAATTTAACAAACAAAACAGATGAACATAGGGGAAAGGAAGTAAAAATAAGATAAAAACATAGTGGGCGACAGACCATACTCTTAAATACAGAGAACAAACTGAGGGTTGCTGGCAGGGTGCTGGGTGGGGGGATGGGCTAAACGAGCAGTGGGCATTAAGGAGAGTACTTGCTGGGATGAGCACCGAGTATTATATGTAAGTGATGAATCACCAAATTCTATTCCTGAAATCATTATTACACGAAAAAAATGGACGAAAATTAAAAGGAAGAAAAAAAGCTTAAAGGAAAGCAATCCCAGATATGGAAGCAGGTAATGAAGGAGGAAATGAAGAGCATAAGAACAGATAAACAGGTAAGTCTAAGTGAATATGGATAGTTTAAAATACAAAAAAAAAAAAACAAAAAAAACCCTCCGTGTGTGGGGGTAAGTGGGTACTGATACATGTACAGGATTAAATACATGATAATAATAGGATAATGAACAAAAAGTAATATATGGAGTTAAAGAGATGTAAGGTTCTTGCCTTACATTTTGCCTTATAGAGGAGTGATCAAGTACTCACCTAAGGTGTACTCTAATATGTCAAGAATGCCTGTTGTGATCCCTAGGGTAACTACTAAAAGTATACAAACTATATATAATAGTTATAAAGTGTAAAGCGAAAAATGAGAGGAATAAAGAGAAAAAATAGATAGATGAAACATAATAGAAAACAAATAGTGATATAGTAAGTTTAAAATTAAATACATAGGTTCATTAAATGTAAATATACTCAATACTCCAATTAAAAAAAAAACCAAAATTTGAAGAGCTAGTTAAAATAATAAAGTTCAATTATTAGATGCTTAAGGGAGAGGCCCCTTAAATATAAGAACTCAATTGAAACTAAGAGGATATTGAAAGTTATACAATGCAAAATGAAGCTAATTTGGTCATACTTATATCAAAGTACATACCGGTAATAAGAAAGACATTTTATAATGATAATAAGGTTATTCAATATGAAGACACATTAATACTAAATTTTTATGCACTTAATAACACAGCTTCAAAATACATAAAGCAAAACTTGACAACACTAAAAGAAAAGCAGACAAGTTCAGATTCACAGTTGGGAATGTTAGCACAATTCTATCAGTAACTGACAAAACAGGAGAAGAAAGAAGCTACAAAAAGATTGGAAAAGTATGATTACAGACTTTATCTAACGATACAAAATAAAACATATTTATATCAGAAAGCAGGTCTCAAACTTTTTCAAAAGTGTTGAGACATTGAGAGCATGTTCTTTGACCATAGTAAAATTAAGGTAGATCAATACCAAAAAATAACCTAAAAGTCACCAAATGTAATGGGTCAAGGATATCATCATATATGTAACAATAAGAAAATCTGACATCAAAATTGGTGGGGTTATAATAGCATACTACCCAAGAATACAAAAGAATGGACTACCAAAAACACCAACCACAGGGATGAATTTCAGAGACATTATACTGCATGAAAGAAGCTAGAAGTATATACTGTAGGATCCATTTATAAAATTATAGAAAAATGGAAGCTGTAATGGCAGAAAGAAGATAAATGGTTACCTGAGGTCAGGCATAGATAGGATTTTTTGTGAAGGGGCATGAGGAATTTTGGGGGAAATATAAATGTTTGATATCCTTTTTTAACAGATAGGACTTAAATGGAAAGAAAATCTATTTGATTTACATAATGATAAAACCATAAAGAAATCTAGAGTTCTTTTGGTTTTCTTGTACTGAAGTATCAAAAAACCAAATCAAAAGTACATGAAAAGCATTTTCTAATCTTTTTTTTTTTACTTGCCTGCCAATAATTCCCCTTTAGAACTACTATCATTTCTTTTTTGGAAATGGAAGCATTTCCAAATTTATTTATTTTTATTGAAGTTTAATTAACATGTAACATAATATATTACATATAGTAATATGTTAGATTACTATCAGGCCTACAACATAATGATTTGATATCTGTATATATTACAAAATGATCACCACAATCAACCTATTTTACTACAATTACAATTTTTTCTTTTTTTTTGTAGTTTTTTTTTAATGTTTTATTTATTTCTAGGAGAGAGAAAGAGAGACAGCGAGCAGGGGAGGGTTGGAGAGAGAGTGAGGCACAGACTGAAACAGGCTCCAGGCTCTGAGCTGGCAGGCAGCACAGAGCCCGACGCGGGGCTCGAACCCACGAACCACGAGATCATGACCTAAGCGAAAGTCAGACGCTTAACCGACTTAACCGACTTAACTGGCTTAAGCCACCCAGGCGCCCCTACAATTTTTTCTTCTTATGAGAACTTTTAAGATCTATTTTCTTAATAATTTCAAATATGCAATACAGTATTATTAACTATAGTCACTTTACTGTATACTACACATACTACATCCCCATGATTTATTTATAACTGGAACTTTGTATCTTTTGACTTCCTTCACACATTTAGTCCTCCTCCCACTTTGACACCCATCAATATTTTTTCTGTATCTATAAGCTTGTTTTATTTTTCATTTATTCTTAGATTCTATGTATAAGTGAGATCATATGGTATTTGTCTTTCTCTAACTTATTTCATTACCATGATGCCCTCAAGGTCCATCTACGTTGTTGGAAATGGCAACATTTCATTCTCTTTGATAGCCTGATAATATTCCAGTGTATGTATATACCACATTTTCTTTATCCATTCATCCATATATGGACACTAAGGTGTCCATATCTTGGCTATTATAAATAATGCTTCAAATAAACAAAAGAATGCCATATCTTGGCTATTGTAAATAATGCTTCAAATAAATAATGCTTCAAATAAACAAAAGAATGCTTATACCTTTTTCAGTTGCTTTCTGTTTGTTTTTCTTCAAATAAATGCCTAGAAATGGAATTGCTGGATATGGTAGCTCTATTTTTAAATTTTTGAGGAACTGCCATACTGTTTCCCATAGTGGCTGCACCAATTTACATTCCCACCAACCATGCATAAGGGTTCCCTTTCTCCACATTCTTACCAACACTTGTTCTTCCTTTCTTTTTGATACTAGTCATTCTAATGGGTATGAGGTGATATCTCATTGTGGCTTTGATTTGCATTAGTGATGTTGAGCATCTTTTCATGTACCTATTGGACATCTGTATGCCTTCTTTGAAAAAAAGTCTATTCATATCATCTGTCCATTTTTTAACTGCATTTGTTTTTTTGGTGTTGAGTTGTATGAGTACTTTATATATTTTAGATATCAGATACATAATTAGCAAATATTTTCTCCCACTCAGTAGGTTGCCATTTCACTTTGTTGATGGTTTCCTTTATTGTGCAGAAGCTTTTTAGATTGATGTAGGTTTGGTTTGATTGTGGTGTATTTTGATTATGGTTACATAGCTGTATACATGTGTCAACATTTATCAAACTATATGTCTAAAACAGATACAGCTTACTATATGCAAATTAAACCTTAATTATGTTGATTATAAAATTAATCAGAAAAACAAACTTCACAAAAATGCATCTAAAGTAGTTCCTAAGAGCAATTTGTAGCCTTTTCTGCACCTATAACAACAAAAGAAAAGCTAAAAAATTATTTATTTTTTGTATCTTAAGAGAAAAAACAACAAATTAAACTTAAAATGGGATAAATGAAATAAAAATACAGATATCAATGAAATAGAGAGCAAACATATAATAGATAAAATCAGCAAAGCCAAAAGTTGGAGCTCTGAGAAAACTAAGATTGATAAATTTTATAAAAAATTGATACATTTTACCAAAATCAATCATAGAGAGATCATAATCTTTAGTGTGAAAAGCAAAATGATAAAATTCATAAATTACATCAGAAAATATTTTCATGACTTTGAGTTAGGCAAATGTTTCTTAAACAAGACACAAATATACTAACCATAAAAGAAAAATTAATAAACAGGGCCTTTTAAAAACTAATAGCATTTGTTCATCAAGAGATAATAGAGTAAAACAGCAAGCTGTAGAGAAGATATTAGCAACAGATATACCTAAGAAAGAACTCATACGTGGGGCACCTGGGTGGCTTAGCTGGTTAAGCATATAACTACGGCTCAGGTCATGATCTCACGGGTTGTGGGTTTGAGCCCCGTGTTGGGCTCTGTGCTGACAGCTCAGAGCCTGGAATTGCTTTGAATTCTGTGTCTTCCTCTCTCTCTGCCCCTCCTCTGCTTGTGCTCTTTCTTTCTCTCTCTCTCAAAAATAAATAAACAGTAAAACAAGTTAAAAGAAAAAAAAAAGGACTGATACTGCACCAGTTTGGATTCCCACCAACAGTGCAAGAGGGTTCCCCTTTCCCCACACCCTCACCGACACCTGTTGTTTCTTGTGTTATTGATTTTAGCCACTCTGACAGGTGTGAGGTGGTATCTCTCTTTGTGTTTTGATTTGCATTTCCCCGATGATGAATGATGTTGAGCACCTTTTCATGCTGACACTGTGAGCTTTTAAAAAAAAAATTTTTTTAAATGTTTATTTATTTTTGAGAGAGAAAGACAGAAACAGAGCACAAGTCAGGGAGGGGCAGAGGGAGAGGGAGACACAGAATCTTAAACATCCAGGCTCTGAGCTGTCAGCACAGAGACCAACGTGGGGCTTGAACATGGAAACAATGAGATCATGACCTGAGCCGAAGTCAGACACTTAACTGACTGAGCCACCGAGGCACCCCGATGCTGTAAGCTTTTATTTACTTATCTCAGCCATTCATTTCTCTATCTATCTATCTATCTATCTATCTATCTATCTATCTATCGTCTATTTATTTTTAAATTTTATTTAAATCCAAGTTAGTTAACATATAGCGTAATAATGGTTTCAGGAATAGAATTTAATGATTCATCACTAACATATAACACTCAGTTCTCATCCCAACAAGTGTTCCTCTTGGCACGGATCATTCATTTAGCTCATCCCCCCCCCGCCCCCCCCATCTACCTCCCCTCCAGCAACCCTTAGTTTGTCTCTTATAGTTTGCCTCCCTCTCTGTTTTTGTCTTATTTTCATCATCTAATTTTTAGGAAGGTTCTCCAAGACTTCTTCCTGTATGACCTGAAAGAATTAATTTTTCCTTAAGGAAACTAATTCGTATGAGAATACTCTGCCAGCCTCAAGGTCTTCTGAAACCACTTAATTCACTGTCCATTAGGATGTGCTGGCAAAGCAGAGTTGACCCTAGGGACTCAAAGGGTTCCTAAGCTGCACCCTATTTGGATCTACCTTAGAAGGGTGTTATGATTCAAAGAAGCATGACAGAAACTCAAGGGAGAGAGAAGGTACACAGAGAATAGAAAAGGCCTACTTGATTCTCTAAGGGCTGCCTGATTCCCCCAAGGTAGAGCTCTCAATGAAATCCTTGTGGCTGCATTTTGATCCAGGAACACCAATCTGCCACACCAATGAGCCAATCAGATTCCAAGGATGTGAGCTGGAGAAGTCCCACAGCTTGCTCATGCTGCTGGGCAAACTGGGCTTTGTAAAGAAGAGTGGCCTATAATGGGTTTAGTCAATGCTGTCATTCAAACAAGGAATCATTCAGGCACCCCCAAGGAAGAGAGCTGTATTACAGGTAGTCAAATAGAAACTTATATTGAAAACACTATTGGGACACCCGGGTGGTTCAGCTGGTTAAGCATCAGACTCTTGATCTTGGCTGAGGTCATGACCTCAGGGTTGTGGGATCAAACCCCATATCAGTGTGGTGCCTGATTGGGATTCTCTCTCTCTCTCTCTCTCTCTCTCTCTCTCTCTCTCTCTCTCTCACCCCCACCCCTATACTCTCTACTTTTCTCTCTCAAAATAAATAAATAAATGACAACAAAAACAAAAAAGAAAATACTATCATGTCAGTGAAAAATAAGTCATCCTTATAACCATTAATACCCCCTTAACCCTAGTGAACAATATAAATAATGTATGTTATATCTAATTTCACAAATGTCAGTGATCACTTGCATTCTTCAAAATCATTGGTATCAAAATAATACTTGAAATGTTTTAGTTCTTATATTAAATCCAATCTTGTTTTGAGAACAATATTGGATAAAGCAAGGTTATTTTTAAGTTTATTTTTGTCCTTTCACAAACCATTATACTTATTAACCCAGATGAAGAAAGCTATTGATCACTCTGTAATATATTTGGTCCATCCCATTCAACTCACAGTAGTAGCCTCTTTTTCAGAAAGCAGTTACTCAAATCAGAAAATTACAAAAGGCAATAGTACTCAAATTAAATTGCATATGAAGAGTCTCTTAAGTCTGTGCTGTTGTGAACAATATTTTAGCTGATTACTATGACTGACTGGTTTCAGATCTTTAAAGAGATGTATATCTCAAAGTAATTCACTAACTGTATTCCATTTCATGTGTGCATGAAACACACACCCAAACACAGTAATAGAAAGCCAGGTGAAGTCTCTAAGTTAAAACACACTTACTTCCTGCTCTGGTATTGAGAGATGGCTGGATACATAGATAGATAGATAGATAGATAGATAGATAGATAGATAGATAGATAGATCTCCTGACATAGGAATGTTAACCTCTGCACTTATCTGTTATATTTTAAGAAAAACTTAAATGCTTAAAATCACTGCAAATTACAATTGAAATAATCATATCAAACTCCAGTGTCTTAATGAGGAGAAAATCAAAGTGATTTTCCCAAAGTCGTGGGTCTGCTCATGAATCAAGAACCAGATTTCCTGATGTTCAGTCCCTTTAAATTGTGCCAACCTGTCTCCCGACTCAAAATAGACTTTATAACATATTTAAATCAGAAAAGTGCTAAAGATACTTGGGGTGCTAGTATATTTTCCCTCTTTCAAGGACACTATTTTAAAAATATGTTATTGCCTGACTAATAGGAAAGACAAGAAAAGGGAAGGAAGAAGGGAGAATGGAGGAGTTAGGAGAACCCTAAACTTTTCATTTCAGAATTCTATAATTCTATTATACTTTCAGTTTAACTTCCTCACATAAATTTATGACAACAGAGGAATCTTTGAACCATTTCAATTTCCTCCTACTTTGAAAAAATATTAAGAGCAAAACCTGAAATTGACAGGGCCATTAAAATATGACACCAAATTTTTAACAGACTTCCTCTAATCTGACAGTTCAGATCATTTCTCATGTCACCAGAGCCACAGAAAAGTTTTTAACTACAAAGTCAGACTTCTATATCCTTGAAACCAGAATTGATTTCCACACTTATTGTAGTGAAATTCTCTTAATAATTTCTGTCTCAATTTAAGAACACAGCATATTATATTTCTAGTATAGGCTTCAGTGATAAAAGTTGTCAGAAATAAATGAAGTAATGTATGTGAAAGTACTTTGTAAATTTGAAAGTATTGAACCCATGGAAGACACTGTATTTAAAAAAAAAAAAGACCTATAAGTGTGTTGCTGATGATGAAATAAGATACATCATTCTTAATGGTAAATCATTGGTTGATTTATTTTACAATAAGGAGCATAACAAGGATGTCCATTATAATTGCTTCATTTTACCACTATTATTGGACATTCTGGCCAGTGCAGTAAGATCAAAAGAAAGATGAAGGAAGGGACCAAAAAAAAAAAAAAAAAAGAGAAAAGAAAAAAGAACTGGTAAAGAAGAAGCCTTTTAAAAAATCAAGGTATGATTAATGTTTATTCAGATTTGTGCAAGGTATCCGGGGTAGAAACTCAAACGTGTATTGCTGAGTGTGTGAGGTATGATGTTGGATATGATTCTAGAAATAAAAATGATAGAACAGGCAGACCACACTCAATGGCCTTTTTACATATAGCAACTTTTGGGGATATGGAATGAAGGTCATAAAATGAAAGACTATGGCTCAAATTTGATAGAAAAAGCAAAGGAAGATGTATGCACAGGCTTGAGAAGAATATTCAAAATTCTAAAGTGCTCATAAGTTTGTTACCCTATTTGTGAGTTATCACCACCACCTGAGGTTTCCCTGCATGAGCGCTGAACTACTACATAACAGATCAAGAGAAGAAGGATTGTGTCACTTAGGGCACCAGCAAATTTTGGTTTCTCCAACATATTCTGATATATTCATCTCTGCTGCCCCCCCACCCGCAATTATCAAAGGGCATTGTAAAATGTTTCGGTAATATATATTTTAGTACAACATTACCAGCCTTAGCTACTTTTATTTACTACCTTGGATTTCGAAATGCATTTAATATGATTCTTTTGTTTTCCACATTTTTACAAAATTTAGTGTGATTTTATTTTTTTATTTTTTAAATGTTTTATTTATTTCTAGGAGAGAGAGAGAGACAGCGTGAACAGGGGAGGGTCAGAGAGAGAGGGAGTCACAGACTGAAACAGGCTCCAGGCTCTGAGCTGGCAGTCAGCTCCAACGCGGGGTTCGAACCCACAAACCGCGAGATCATGACTTAAGCGAAAGTCAGACGCTTAACCGACTAAGCCACCCAGGCGCCCCAAAAATTTAGTGTGATTTTAAATGCTCAGCAGTTACAAAGTATCTTAGAGCTACACTGTTCATACTCTTAACTCAGAAAGGGCTTTAAAACTGTCTAATCATGTTGCAAAGTATACACTGATGATCTAACCATGGCCACACAAGCTGTATGAATGTATTAATGAATACTCTCTAATGAATTCAAGGTTGGATTATTATCTGCAATATCCAAGCAAGGGATACCAACTATTTAACTTTATTTTTGTGTTTGGTAGTGGTTCAGATATTTCGCCTGCAAAATATTATGTAATGAGGGAAATACTGTTTTTACTACAATGAAGCAAAATTGTTAAGTCTGAGGCTGCAGGCACATAGAACCATCTGTTTAAGTTTTGTGAAAAAACTAGTATCAACCAGAGAAAAATTGAGGGAAAAGTTACTGATTGGCTGAAAATATTCTGAATGCTAGGAGGAAAACGTTTTCCTATATACCGTAAGTCAGACCGTTCTACATAAACTTAAAAACTATATAAATTTTGTTCTCTTCCTTATGTAAGCCAGAAGCTAACTACCTGACAGAATTTCAAAATTGGTAGAAAAATTTTTAATCATTACTTCTGCCTTTTACAATCATATAATGAATATATTATACATCCGTAATGGTTTTCAATGGTTTGTGGCATTTTTAAAACTAGATGATGTATTCCCTTCCAGAAGTCAGTACACTCTCAGACTTTATTTATGCATTTCTAGCTCTGATGATATATCCATATAAAAGAATTTTTCTGATCAGTGTTTATAATCCTCCAAATGTTACATTTGAAGAGAAGGGGAAGGGAAGGGAAGGAAAAAGAAAAGATAGGGGAGGGCAGAGGGCTAAACTACAAACATGCAAGAAGGACTTTAATGAATGCTATGCCATTTGCAGAATTAGGCATCAGTCCTACTTGGTTAGCACAAGCAGGCAAGTGCTTTTATAAGTAACATTATAAATAATCAGTAAATATAAAATGATACTGATATATGAACGTACTTCTGAATATCTAACTGGCCAAATTTTGCTACTCAATAAAAGGATAAGTTTAATTATTTAGGAACTGATTACCGAACTTATAAATTAGCCATGGTATTTGCTTTCTCTCCATATTATTACAAGATTTTCATGTAGTCTGCTGTTCAGAAAGAACTTTTATTGGAATGGTAGGTGAGGGCAATGTGGAGTTTACCCACCAAATTTTGTAAGGCATCTTAAGTTTGAGGATAAAGGGCAAAACTCTAATGGACTTTGCAGTTGTTAGCTTTTGGCCTTAATTAGCATTGACAATATGAGTTAACTATATGCAAAGATTTAAAAAGTCATTTTGCATTTCTGATATAACTTTGAAAAATTAGTAATCTGATGACTATTCTCCATTAACAGAAACAGAATCTTTTATATCCAAGTAGAACATATTTACTAAAGTTCAGGAAAAAGTTTTCTTCCAGGCTACTAATGAGGGAAAAGATTTCAAAATGGGACATAAAAACTACACAAAGATGTATCATGTGGGATAAGTTAGAGTATACCAGTAGTATCAGAGAACTTACCAGTATTAAAAACCCACATTGTTTCTTACATTTATGTGGTGTCCAAAAATTGAGACAATTGCCACATTATCCTGGCATAAGGGCAGTCATCAGAACTCCTCTGAGCCTTTACTACAGTAGCCTGAGAGGACCTTTAGTTCCCTTCCTGTTAGCCCCAGAGTCAAAGCGAGGCCACAGTGCGCCCCCTCCCCGACAAGGAGGCAGGGAGCATGCAGTCAGAAAGTCACCTTCAGGACTCAGTACAGAGCAGAGGAAACTAAGGTAGGAAGGAAGGGAGACTGAAGAGACAAACTGACCTAAGTAGAGTCATTCTGGTTTTAGGCTGACCCTTAACCTAAAAGCCACCAGGCGATAAAGAGAGACACACAATCTGACTCATAGAAAATCACAAGACCCCATTCCTCTGTCAGTAAAAGCCACAAGGGCCAGACACTCTTAAAATTGCTACCTGTAGGTAATTTCACAACCCTAAGACAATGGAAAAACTAACCACCCAATGCAAATGACAAAGCCAAAGTTATAGAATAAGCCCTTTCCATAAACGTTAGCTAATTTTAAAACCTTAAAACCCAGGGCACCTAGGTGGCTTAATTGGTTAAGCCTTCTGACTTTGGTTCACATCATGATCTCATGGTTCGTGCGTTCAAGCCCTGTGTCAGGCTCTGTGCTGACAGCTCAGAGTCTGGAGCCTGCTTCAGATTCTGTGTCTCCCTCTCTCTCTGCCCCTCCCTGCCCATGCTCTCTGTCTCTCTTTCTCTCAAAAATAAATAAACATTTAAAAATTTTTTTAAAGCATTTAAAACCCTTCATTAGAGGCCAAGGGGATCCTTTTCCTCATCTGGGATGAGAGATCACTACTTTGTGAAGTAGTTCCTTTCTTACTTTTAGACTTAGTAAATCTTCATCCCTTTCTCTAAACTTGCTCTTGAATTCTTTCTCATGCAAAGCCAAGAAGTCTCTCAGCTAGGAAGGGGCTCTGGTTGTCCAGCATCAAGGGGCACAGTGCAAATAAGAAATGAAGACAGGAAAAAAAAATCTGTTAAGTCTTTAAGATGGATTCCTAAGATACAGTGCTGTAAAATAAGTTAGAAAAAATGAGGTTGAGGGCCCTACCTTGCAGATCTTGTAAAGTGATTCCTGCCCGTCTCCTCCAGTATCTTTAAAGTAATCATGTGCGGGAAACGTACGATGAATATCTCGAGTGATGACACTCTCCTGGGCTGAGTCCTAAAAAAGAAAAAAAAATAGACCTGGTCATTCATTTAAAATTTCTTTTTAATTATGAAAAATAATATATGCATATGGGTAAAAAAATAGCCAAAAACAGAAAAAAGTATGCTTCCCCCACCAAAAATACCTGCCTTCCATTTCAGACCCATAGTCCCATTCACTAGCTACAACGCTACCAACAGTTTCTTTTGTATCCTTTCATCCATCTATCTATAGATGTGTGAACATATGCTCATGTGAGGGGAGGTCGGGGGGAAGTTGTATATACACATCTCCATCCTTTGCTTTTTGAAGCACAAATAGAAGAAAACTATCTATTCATGTAATAGAATAACCTCAGAATATTCCTAATCAGTACATGCAAGTATATTTTATTGTCTTTAAGAGCAGCTATTAAAAAGAAGGAGGTACATCTGGATGAAGATATATGATGGTTTATTTACTATTCTCTTATTAATGATTTTTTTGTATTTTTTGTTTGTATTACAAATAATATCACTAGGAACATTTTTATACATACATGTTCAAGAATAGATTTCTAGGGGTGGAGCTGTAGGTCAAACTGTAGGTAACATTTCCATTTTTAATGAAGGTACTTTCCCCTCTGAGGTGGTGTAACAGTATCTACTCCAAACACTGGTGGAGGAGATGTTTTTCCATACCTGTCCAATACCACACATGACTAACTTCTCACAATTTTGACCATCTGATAAGTGAAAACTCAGACCACAATAATTTAAAGAAGTAAAGATATCAATCTTTTCCTGCTGATAGGTTATCAACTTGTGCTCTCCAGAGAACAAAAACCTCCCAAACTACTATATTAAGATGACACGGGCTTTAAAGATAAATCTAGAGGTTCTTTTAAAGACAGGTTTCATGATCCAAGAGCTCAGAATTGAATAAAATTCTAAGCTTTATAAAAAGTTATTAACCAATCATTTGATTGGATTTGATTCCTATGAATGTTGTTTTATCTGTTTAAATGTCAGGACAATAGGAGGGAACTACTTCCAGCAGCCCTGATGATGAATATATTTTGCACAACTTAAGAAGCACCAATGACTCCCAGCGCAAATTAAAAGTGTTCTTTAATGTCTTGGTTGCATAAAGATTTGAACAAATCCCCTATTTTAGTTAAAATCAAGAAAGGAAAAAATGTTTAATACATGAATTGCTTTAATGAGTGCTGTCTCCCTTTTCTCTCTGTAGCTGAGAAGTATGTAAGAAGGAAATGGCTGATTAACTGTGAGTTAAGCCAGTGCCTTCTCTTGCTGCCTTTTTTCATTTCAGCTGCTATTTCACACCGAGTGGTAATTAGATCTCATACCATGTAGAGAAAGGACACAAACTGAAATGTTCCAAATTTGCTAGCAAACACCGAAGACATTGCAAATCAGTCCAGAGGAAATTCTGAAGGCTTATTGGAATGTAAGGCTACAGCTGAATAAAAATGAAACAAACAAAATTACCATACCTTAAGTGTCAGGATACATAGAAAGTTTATATTTATCAACATAAATGCAGTTTCTAATGACAAAGAAAATTTTGAGAGGAGGTGGGAGCACACATAAAGGTAATGCACAAAAAGATACAGCGGGTTATGGAGTCTAAGTAGGGGATCCCCAAAGCAGGGCATCTGACACCAGGTAGGTGAAAGTTTTCACTGCCCAGGTTTTCCCTAATAGAAAGGTTTTCTTTCCACCCAGTAATAGTTCCCCTTATAAACTATTTGAAAAGATGACCAGTGAAAATGTTACTACTGCCATTGCTAACCTATTTCAGGGGCAAACATGTGCTGAGTGGTTCACAGGATAAGTCTTTTTACACTTTTCAAGATGTTAAGGGAGAGAAATCATTGGACTATATTCCCTAGAAACTGCCTACTCATTTGGCATCATACTGTGTTTAAATGGTACCAACAGTCTGATTCAGAGAAAGGGAAATTGATCAAAATTTTCTAGAAAGTAACTATGCATAATATGGAGTAATTCTTTCTATGCATACTTGAATCTTATTTGTTTCTAAAAATAAATGGGTAAAAATTAAATGAAAGTAGAAATCATCAATTTTTCCTTACTTTAATGAACCATCCCTTCCTAGGGTTACTTTAAAATGCTCTCTGTAAATGTGCATTTCTAGAGTTTTCTTCTAACATATTGCTCGTTCTCAGCTGACTAAGGGAATAATTTCTGGAACTTCATTTTATAAACTAAATAAAATATTTTGCTATACTGTTCACTGATCCCTTTCATACAACTGAAGGTCAGAAGGTACATTAGAGTCATAAAGAGACTAATATGAATTAAATTATGTACTAGAGAAAATAATCATGTTTTCAAAGCTCAAGCTAACCACCTCCCAATTACCCATACTGTTGAGACTAAAAACAGCACAAATTTCTGCAATCCACACCTAATTTCCCAAATTCACTCACTTCTTCAACAAAGACTTGAATCAAAGCTAACATTCAGTAAAAGGAAGATAAAATGATTTTTCTCTTCAATGTTAATTTTGTTTAGATATATTTCAATTATAATTGTCAATTTTCATAAGAAAACATAAGGACAAAAAAGATGCCAAATATCACCATGGAAATATCTAGAGTTAAAAGGTTTCATGTGAAAACCTTTTTTAAAAAAATATGGCTAAAAGCATTTTATAGCACGACCAAAACTGATAATGGAGTCATCTTCTTGGATGGTTCCCATAAGCAGAGTCTCCTTAAATGCTGATAGTCATCTTCAGAACGAGAAGAGGGAAGAAGTCATTTCCTCATGGGCAGCTACTTCACCACTACCCAGAGGTTCACAACTTGATGCACAATTTACTTCCCAGGGCATTCATCTCCCGTTCTGATCTTCAGTCCAGGATGGTGGGTTAGTGGCTTGGACCAGATAAACTCACTGGTCCTATTTCTGGCTGCTCCACTTAATATGTAGAGGATCCCAATGAGGTATTTAATCTCACTAAACTTCAGTTTCCTCATCTATAAAATGGGACAATGATTCCAAATTTATGTCATTTAGAATAAAATAATGCAAAGTGTTTATTAGCACACTGACTGGTATAAACTGAATATCTGTTAAAGAAACAAATCAAATAGTAATTGTTAATTATTATTCTTTCTCCTTAAGAATCACATTTGACTTTTTAAATGTTTTGGTGAATATAACATTTTAGACATCTTTCTGTGTGTGTGCACTTTAAATAATAAAACAAACCGCTGTTTTTCTTTGGATATCATGGACATTATGAATAGAGTTTTCAGCATGATGACACTTTAATATATACATTCCCCATTCTGAATTTCCTATCATGTATCTCACGTGTCCTAAATTATCTTTGTCTCTATTAATCCACAAATAAAAGCAAAAGTGAACAATTATTTGCATAAAGTAATGTGTTACCAATTGGTAAACATTCTGACTGCAGCTTTGCATATCCCCATGCCATAGAGATGTACACAACCCAGAAGGAGGATGGAAAGACAGGGTGTGGTAGAAGCTAAATTTGCCAGCTACCATTTCCATCACTGCTTCAGAATTTAGCTTCTGAGAATCAGAGAAGGCCTTACGTCATGGTTATGGATAGGACAAATGCCACTGTTTCCACTGCATGCCTTCCTTCTGGACCATCGACACCAAGCATGTAACTGGTAGGCAAAGTCCTTGAGATTCTATCCTGTCTAAGCAACAGTCAGGTTGGGCCACACACAGAAACAGACTCAGACCAGTAAGAGGGAGTAACAGAGAGGGGTTTGGAAGAATGTCTTAAAAGCTGAGTTTTACCTGCCTCCTCACCACCTCACAGCCCTGACACTGCCAACACGTAGAAACTAAATTTCTATTTAGTTTATCTTTGAAGGATTTTCTTTAATTTCCAAACTGCTAAGTCAGAAGACTAAATTATCTTTTTACTTTCAAAACAGGTCTCATCTCTAGTGTGATAAATAAAATCCACAGTCCAACAGAGGGTATAATTTGGCTTGTTGAAAATCAATTTAAAATCAATTCTAAGAGATATGATAAGTAGCTTAATTAACTTTTGACCATTTTAAGTGGATTCAATTTACAGTCTCTATCAAGAGTTTCATATTAGCTGCTCTTCTAGTATTATGTATATACCCTGACATGTCTGCAATCTTTTCAATTCCTATTCCAAAAGAATCATCGCTTAACTTGTTTATTGTGGGGACAAAAATGAATACAGCATTCAAGTGCTGACAAGTATTAGGACAGGTTTGGATACCAATAGACTATTATTTTTTTATAAAACAATTTCTGGGATGTCAACAACTGGAAAGGCATTTCTCTGCAGATGATTGTTTTCACATGTGACCTTAGCCCCAGATGAAGTATAAAAGTAATGTCTGATAAAGGAACACCTTGACTGTGCCTTAATCTGCTACATTTTTACAACTAAGACAGCATCTGTTCTTTTTAATCCCTATCGTCAAATCCAAAGGATAACTGCATTTTCACCTCTCATCGACCACAAAATCACTTCATCTTTATAAATACCATGCCCATTTGTTAGTGTTACTAAAAATGCCAATGTAGACCGCACCTACTCACAGTTGGCAGATAAATGATTCAGAGCTTAAAAAATATTTGACCTTAGAACGTGCCTTCTATTCTTACTTCACAGGGATCCTCCTTCAGTTCTATGTTGGAGCTATATCTATGGTAAAACATCACAAGCTGGTCGGCTTACATGTCCCTGAAAGCAGATGGGTTTGCAGTGGTGGGTCTGATTTATTTGCCTTGATGTTTGCCAAAAATCCAAAGAGGCAGACATAAAAGGAGAAATTATGAAAGTGCATTCTGGTTTTAAACATGCTATTGAAATTGTGAGCTAGAAACAGTAACACAAAAAGAATGGATCACTGCCAGGCTTCAGTCCTTGACTATGCAGGTAGGGGGAGTCTTAGCATAGGTGGAATACTATTGAAGCAAAGAAAGAGATGTTAACTAAATCATACCGTAAGCAACCTGTTTCCTGGGCACTGAACACACACGCTACCAAATGTCTCAGGGTCAAAGCCTGACACAAAGGTCAAAACTATAAGCCACATTCTGGTTTCAACTAGAAAGAAATCTCTTCAGGGAAAAAAGCAACAATGAGAACTAAAGAAAGGGGAAGGAAAGGGGAAAGGAGGGTGCATAGCTCTAAGACCAGTCAATATTCATGACAGATACCTTGATCCTGAAGGAAGTGCCAGGACTGGAGTAGGAAATATTTGAATAGCATAAAGCATTTTGGGGGGACTGTAAGACTAAGCAGCATTGTAGCCTATGGGCACAACCTGGATTTCCCAGAGTTCTTATGAAATTTAGGTCAGAGCAGAGATGACTCTCTATGAAAAATACCTGGGGTTACTTTTAGACTCCAAATACACCCACCAAATGCATCTATGGCCATATTTGGAAATGTCCTCATTCCAAGGTTGCTAACCACTCATTGTCCCAAAATAAAGGTTCAACCGACAGTCTTGGAAACTCATTCAATGAGCAATGGTAAACTCTGCAACTTCTGCTGGAATTTAGTACAGTAACTGAACTCCATGGTATTATTTTTCAAAGTAATGATGCATGTCTAACTTTGTATTATTTTTAAAAATTATGATCTTTACCAAACCCCTTAATAAAAAATAAAAATTTTAAGAGTTTCATATTTACTCCCATTGTATAAAAGTAACATTCTTTAATTTTTCCACAAAGCTAAAGAACACCTCTAGTAACTATCATTTGATAAAAATGTCTATTTGCACCTAATATTTAAATTTTATCATTTTATTAATTTTGACTATGTACATACCTAGTTGTTTTTACAGGCTGAATAATTTTTAATAATTTCAGAAAATATTCTACTACTCTGTCAACTGCTTTAAATGCTTCTCTTTGAAACTCTCTGAGCTAAATTACATCTTAAATTGAATGACATAAAAATTGAAGGTACAAAAAAGTAAGCTTTGTTTGGTTGCATAGTACAAATTCATTTATGTGTTCAACAAATACTAGTTCTGAGTTACCTACTAAGAATCAAGCATTACTGTAGGTGCAGAAGATACAACTGTTGGCAAAGCAACGTTCTTCCCCTATAGGACTTAAATTCTAGTAGCAGGGAAAATAGACAAAAAACAAGTACATCATCCTGGTTAGTTAAAATACTATTTTAAAAGATGAAACAACGTAAACAGATAGTGAGGAGAAGCCTGATATTTTAGGTAGGATGGTGATGCCTTTCTGAGTGTGGGTTCAACTATTTACAGAAAGAGTGTTACAGGCAAAGGGGAAAACGTACAAAAGTTGTGAGGTGGGAGCAGAATGTCAACAGTTCTCTAGACATTTTCTATAGTTTTGTTAACCTTTGTTTGCAGATGTCTTCAATGAATTGCCAAAAATTGCTCCAATACTTTTGTGGATTAACATGGCTACCTCAGAAATTTATAAGTATAATTTAGATCATTTTTACAATATGTATTAATTCATATGCTTGAATAATATGTTCTGGTTGCACGTGTCTACATGAAATTTACCATTCAAACATCTAACACCTGCCATGTACAAGACATTGTACTAGGAGACAGGGGATCAAAACAAAACAAAAAATAGGATATAGTCCATAATACCCCTAAACTGCAAGAGATTAAGATCTTGTAAACATATTATACAGGTGCGAATATCAATGGAAGGAAACATATTGCTAAGAGTCAAATAAATGATACGGGCAAAGTTACCTATGATAAGCCAGTAAAGAAAGTGACTACAGAAGGGTTCACGTGGTGAAAGGGGCCGTCCCCAGAAGATGACAGGTTGGGTTCAAGTCATAATCTCACAGTTGTGGGACTGAGCCCCATGTCCAGCTCCACACTAACAGCACAGAGCCTGCTTGGGATTCTCTTCCTTCTCTCTGTCCCTACCCCTGCTCACTCCCTGCCACCCCCTCAAAGTTACTAAATGAACATTTAAAAAAATAAAGTAAGCTAGAGGAAAAATAATGTTAAGAAAATCATAAGGAGGAAAAATTATAATTACAATACCATACTGCACTTATCAAATAAAATCGGTGTATAAATGGACCCACACAGCTCAAAGCCATTTTGTTCAGGAGTCAACTATATAATAATAAGGGTGGTGTAAGCAGAGGATCCAAAGCAAGAAAGCACTTGCCATGTGCAGGAAATATGACTCTAAGTGTCTACAAAGGGGAATTCATAAAGGGGAAAGTTGAGAGTGATCTAGAATATGGAAAGGTCATATTGAATGAAGATGTTTTAACTTAGTCCTGGGGACAACAAAGAACCATTTCATCTGGACATTTCACTTCATGGCCTTTGGAGTCAGTTTTGTGACCTCTTGTGCGATCTCATCTGCTTTTATTACCTGAAAGAATTAGTGTGTAGTAAAGAACTAACCTTATACAAAAAGAGGGCTGGAGTTACCAGGAGGTGATGTCTAGTCCCTTGGAATATCATGCCTGGTAGGAGGTGTTTTGGCCACCCAACAGTCTAACAATGTGACTTATTATGGGGTTTGGGCCATGCAGTATTAGTTCTATCTACAACAAGACTGAAAACTAAAAGCCAGTCACGTGGGCAGTATATGAAAAGCTCCTATAAAAACTCTGCACAGTAAGACTCAAGTGAGCTCCCCTAAATGAAGCTGGCAATACTCCATGTGTATCATTCCACACTGATGCCAGGAAAGCTATGTTGTCGATGACTTCATGAGGAAAAGACAAAAAAAGTTTCATGTCTGTTATTTCTCCTGGACTCTGCCCAATGTGCTTCTTCCTTTGGCCGGCTTTAATTTGTATCCTTTAGCTAGAATACACTGGCACCATGATTTTAACAGCTTTCACTGAGTTCCTTGAGTGTTTCTAGTGAATTGCAGAACCTAAGGGTGATTCTGATAACACCCTGAACTTACAAGTAGTGTCAGAAGTGGTGGCACTATTGTGTGGCCTATGCTCCTCTTTACCTTCATAACTGGTTATATTATAACAAGCTGACCATCAATAATTTTGACGTTCTGGCTGTGGTATTCTCACCAGTAAGTTTTGTTTATTCAAAGATATTTATCATTGTCTACCTTTTCCTCTATGACAAAGTATTATTCACAATAAAACAGTCCCCTATTACTGTGTTAATTCAGATGACTTTTTAAAAAATCACCTTTAATATAGAACCCTAAAGTTTAAACATATTGAACCACTACCGACCATTTGACCACTTGTTTACTGAGCTTTCCCAAAATCTCTATGTGATTAGTGAAGTGAAGACCACTAAATGAAAAGGAGAACATACCATTACTGAAGTGATCCTATAATTCACTTACATGAGGGTCACCTACCTAAAGCTTAAAAGAAGAGTGAGTGTAAGTGACCAATCTCTAAGTAAATGCCACCAACGTGTGTATTTTAAAAATCATTTAAGACCAATAATGCTCCTCATGCTGGGATATGGATTTTGAAAAAGGCAATTAATTCTTATATCAAGTCAGGTAATATAACTGCCATTTTGTTCCTTTTTATAATAGCACATTACCATTAACACAAGATTTTACTCACCTATGAGCAGAAGATGCACTGATCACCACACAGTAACAAAAGAAATAGGAAGGGCTAAGTACAGAAAGATTTGTTCCTGAGAGACTTATGATAGTTCTAGTTCTCAATTAAAAAGGTTATTTCAATAAATTAAATATTCTAATTCTATCTAGTAAGTGTATAATAAGGTATTTTTTTTGTTTTACACATTCTGATTAATATTATAACTTTCTTTTCTGATAATCTACTTTGTTCAATTTTTCCCATTCAAGAGAGTCAATTTCTGTTTCTCCAACAGATTTCTTCTGGAAGTAGAAAAAAATTTTTTTGCAGAAAAGCACATTTGAAGCTTGATTAATCCCTTCTGGAATAAAGCCAAATCATGGGTAGAAACCTAAGAGATTTTTATTCTATACTTTTTTTTCCCTCTATATTGATTCAGAAATGAGCATTATAGTTAGACTTAGGAGATCTAGGTAAATATACATTCCAGCTCAACACATTATATTCCTTTTCAGTCTCTTTGGTGAGTTTCTGCTTGAGTCCCCCTTATCTGATAATCCTTAACCTTGTTCTCTGCTCACCCTCCATGTTCTTCCTGGGAATCCTATCCATTCCTGATACTTCAACTACCAGCTGTCTACTCTCTCCTTGCTTTTTACTACAGTAGAAGCCAAACCTTACTGATTATCAGAATCATCTGAGAAGCTATTTTGGAACCCATATCTCCAGATCTCACCTTGATCTGATTTACCAAAATCTCTATAGTACTTCCAGGTGAGCTATATTTTTAACAAATCCCTACACAGCCACAAGCAAAAGTCTACAAATTGTTATTTAGGAAATTCTGGTCTAACATCTAAAACTTAACTCAAAAACTCTAGTCAGAATTTCCCATATAATCAGGTGTCCTTTTATATTTTCAGGCTCAATAGAGTGAAATTCCATGACCGAACTGACATTCAGAAAGGTATTCTGAAAGCTTTTTCCTTTTCCTCCCTTAATCAATTAACCTTTGGTTCTTCCATTCAGCTATATTAATTAACTGGTACCCATGTCTGAATATGCTCATGTGATTAACACCTCTAGGTAGACCATGATCAGTTGTTATTTACCTTTGCTTCCCTGGTACCTGAGACTTTAGTAGGTGCTTAGTAAATGAGTGCTAAATAAATCAGAACAAGGGAAGCAGGCATGGTAAGTATATATTCTCTATGATGAAAAGACCCAAGTTTTATAACGTTTTAAGTTCTGAATTCTCTTGTAACCTCATTTAGTCAAATGCAGTAGCAAATAGAAATAATCTGCCCCCAAATCAAAGATGATAACAACGACTCAGGCTTACAAGCCAAAATTCTTCATGGCAAAATGCATACCAGAATTACTCATTTGGGAGTAAGGACATTATTACCAAAGTTGATACATGGGAATAGTTACAAATATTACTACAAACCGCCCCCCCCCCCAAATGGATCTCCATCTTAAAAACGAAATTAGAAATTCTACCACTACTGAAACTGCAAAAATCATCATAGCAAAAAGGTTTTTGAGTTTTATCTCATTTTTTATGAAGACTAATAAAAGATAAAGATACATTCAAATGATGCATTATTTTAAAATCAGTCGTTTTACTTTAAAAATGACAAGAGATGAGGGGCGCCCGGGTGGCTTAGTCGGTTAAGCGTCCGACTTTCGCTCGGGTCATGATCTCGCGGTTCGTGGGTTCGAGCCCCGCGTCGGGCTCTGTGCTGACTGCCAGCTCAGAGCCTGGAGCCTGTTTCAGTCTGTGCCTCACTCTCTCTCCAACCCTCCCCTGCTCGCTGTCTCTCTTTCTCTCTCCTAGAAATAAATAAAACATTAAAAAAAAAATGACAAGAGATGAATCATATAATTAAGGTGCTCAAAACCCTACTAGAAACAAAGTAGATTAAATTCGATGTTTTACAAATCTCAAGTGTCCTTCACAGTTTACATGTTAACTCCTTCTCAGTAAACGAGCTTGAAGTAGGAGACTGAGATTAAGGTTAGGCAAGAATCAGGAAATTCTTTCCTATTCACTGCATCTCAGGATGATGGTATTTAATAGGCTCATTACTAGGTTCTTAATACCATATTAAATCAAAGGAAGATACAGATCCTCCTCTTTTATTTTAGGGCCTTTTAGAAGTTATAAATTAGGAAAGAGTAATGTCTTCTACTTCATAAGATTATAAGATACTTATGAAATGAGGATTTTCTTTTTTCTATCTTTTGAACTGCTAGCTATTCAGGTTCTAGAATATTGACATGAGAAAAATTGACAAACAGTTTATGGCTGTGTTCTTTCCCTGCTGAAATACTATCCCCTCCCCTTTAATCAATACATGTGTTTACTTCTGATTTAAATGCTGCAAGGGCCACAGATTTTTCTGCAATTTTATTGCTAATAGACCTAAGTTACTAGAAGAGAATTTTTAAGTCTAAATTTCTAAAAAAAAAGAAAAAGAAAAGGTAACTGGGTAAACATTAAGAAATTGCAAAAGTAACCCCACTTACTTCTCATTTATTAAGTTGCCATTTGTATACAGTACTTTCACTTGATTCAGTGGCTACAGGGCTGAAAGGTTCCTTTCCAGGCACCTGTCTGGCACTGCTTCTTTATATAGACCTGATTCTACAAAGCTCTCTCATTTTTCTAAAGCTGTAAGTGGTTGATACCAAGTTACATACACATAACGGTTCCTATGTTGCAGAGGGTAATTAGACATAATCGACCACCAGTCACAATATGAAAATAATTCATATTATTCAAACCAAGCATTGCTTAGTCAGTTAGGATATGTGCCCTTTTCTGGTACCACCACCACCACAGTTCAGGATATTATCACTTTATGCTTAGACTATTTCAATGGGTCTAAATTAAATAGAAACTTTTCTCTACTTCAATCACCCTAAAGCACTGCCTTGCTCCTGTGTAGCATTCAAATCCATCTACGGTACAGTCCCACCCACTATCTGGAAAAAAAATCTTGTATGATTGCATTTGAATCATATCCCATTCCATAAAATTGCACGGTTCTTCCAAGCTTTAATGCTTTTATGCAAGTTCCTCTGCCCTGGATGGCCCTACTTTTAATATCTTCTATTGAAGTCCTGTCCATTTAAAAGCTTCTATCAGACTTCTTCTATGGTGCTTTCCTAATGATATCAAGTAAAAATAATGCTATCTTCTCTTAGAGTCTTATAATTCCAAGTGGTACAAACTTACATAAAACCTATTATATATTGCCTTGGAGGTAAGATATATTTTTACCTCCCCTCAGCTCCTGGCCACTGGAGATGCTGCCTACAGTAACACATCTGGTACGTCATACATAGTAGGGGCTGAACAGATACTCACTGAATAAATGATTTTATGAAAGGAGAAAATAGTAAACCAAGTAGAAAGGCAGAGAATAAAAAACGAGCTTATGTTGCTACGTAAGTGGAAGGTGGGTCAAGTACCATATTGAGCCACAAATGGAAACTAGATTGGGGCAAATTTTCCTTTCTTGGGCACTCTGGGCTGGCTCCTTGGGGAGAGGGTTTATAAAAAGCATAGTAAGACAGAAAGTTATCTGACGGGGCTACTGCCACAGCCAATGCCACAGTTAACATTTTTACCTCCCCCTTCCCACCCTCCCCCCACACACAGATGGTCTCTTTGGTCAAAACCCTGCTCTTTCAGGGAATACTTAAGGGTAACTTTGGAGCAAGTCAGTACATTTTAGTTCATAATGCTACCTTCCTGATGTATAGGAAAGAAAAATCAAAGAAGCTTTTACACAGATTTATTAGGATAAACAGAAACTGCACAGTTTGCTGCAACCTACCTCCAACTTAGCAAAGGCTAAAATGCTTTCTGAAGCGCAGGGCTGCAATGATCTAAGTAGCCGTTGAAGACAGCACTCTTTCAAGTTAGTATTTCTTGCTGACTATGATTGTGGTATGTTCAAGATCTCAGTGGTGAATGTCCTGAAACTTGAGGACAGCATGAACCACAGAACCTGTCACAAATGTAGCAAACTGAGAGCCAGGGAGAGGAAGGGATTAGTGGCTAATTTTGACTCTTTAAACAACAAGATGTAGCATTCCAAGCCTGAGTATTAGTCAAGAGGACAACTTCGGCCCTTGCCACTAAGGGAGTATCTGCCACTCCTGAAAGGAGGATATTTCTTCTTCAGAAGAAATGGAAACAGGATAGGGTAAGTGAAGCCGACTAAGTGGTCTGGCTTTAACTGAGAGAGCAGGTACTGCACCATCAGGGTACCACTGCCCCTAGGGACCATCAAGGAAAGGTCAGCAAAGTGAGGGGGAGGAGGAGGAAGAAGGACAGGGTGGGGTAGGGGTGTAGGGTGGTGGTCAACAATATTTCAAGAGTAAATAATTCTTAACTTCTTTGCTTTTTGTTTGCATTTTACTGAAGGATTTAACTAGGGCAAGTACTACAAGAATCAGTGCCCTATAAAGAAAATGTACTCAATTCAATGTGCTCAGCTATACTGTGAGCTTTGTCTTACAATTTTATAATTTCACAAGAGTTAAAAACTACTGTATTTGCCCTGGTTTTAGGGTTCCCAGACAAAATATAGGATGCCCACATAAACTGCATGGGGTTTAATATTACATGGGACATACCTATACTTAAAAAATTCATTTTTGTTTATCTGAAGTTCACATTTAAGTGAGAATCCTATATTTTTATTTGCTAAATCTGGTAGCCTTACTCAGATTACTAATATCACAGTACTGGGAAAATCAATTCCTAAGTATCCTGTATATATCATTTTTTTCTTACTTAAGTTGCTTTTAAATACTTGGTCTGAAAAATAACATATTTGATATAAACTAGTCACATCTGACTTCTCAAGCAATCTGTATTAAATCTACTTAATAAAAATGAGCAAATATTTTATCTGTGTTAAATGCCACAGATACTGCTATGAATAGATTCAGAAAGATCTATTCTAAACTATAAAAGACTGAGAGGAAAATGAGGACATCTAGATAACAATGGACAGACACCATTATTAGTGAGAATACCAAGCCTGCGAGGCTCAGTAAAACTGAATTGATGACCTGGAAAATAAGATCAAATTAAGATATAGAAGACTGGCCTGAGGTCCCTGAAGACATGAAGGCAAGGGAAAGATAAAGCTTCTTCCCAGTGAACAGACGACAAAGATGCTGAGAATATTTACTTAGTCAACAACTCTACTCTGCTCAAATGCCAAATAAAGATCAATCAATTAACATTTGAAAGACTTTTCTGGTCAGAGAAAAATGTGGCTTCAAAATTAGCATAATGGCATAAACCTATTCCTAGGATTTTGGTGCTGTGCTAATAAGCTTTATCAAAGGAGAATTTATTACTCTGGTATGTACATTGCAAATATTAATAGGAAACAGTATCTGAGCACAACGTGAAAGACTTGATTGGTGTGGGGAGGGATAAACATAACCTTTATATGTAACACAAATTCAGGAATAATAAAGATTTAATGGGTTGAATGTTTTAAACAAATCTCTTTCATTTAATATTTTAAGTAAGTAAACATTAGCATCCATCTAAATATTCTTAAAAAAGTTTTTTTTAACGTTTATTTATTTTTGAGAGACAGAGAGAAACAGAGCCTGAAGGGGGGAGGGGCAGAGAGAGGGAGACACAGAATCCGAAGCGGGCTCCAGGCTCTGAGCTGTCAGCACAGAGCCCGATGCGGGGCTCAAACTTACAAACCACGAGATCGTAACCTGAGTTGACATCGGCTGCTTAACGGAGCCACCCAGGCGCCCTCCATTTAAATATTCTTAATTATTTTTCTGAAGGGGTTTAAAATTTTTACTGAAAATTTATAAAGTAGCAGTCGCTATAGTATCTGATTATAATGGTGCACTTTTGAACAAATTGTAGTCGCCCTTTAAATACACTGTAAATCAATTGAAAAATGTGATTTTTCTTATATCAAATTGCATTCTTTATTTTTTAAAAAGTTTTAGTTTATTTATTTATTTATGGGGGAGGGCAGAGAAAGAGGAAGAGGCAGATTCCCAAGCAGCCTCTGTGCTGTCAGCATAGAGCCCAATGTGGGGTTGGAACACATGAACGCTGAGATCATGACCTGAGCCAAAGTTGGATGCTCAGACAACTGAGCCACCCAGACATCCCTCACAATGTATTCTTTAAAATAGAGTCTTTTTTAAAACAGAAATTTTTTTACGACACACATACAAACACACATGGTAGTTCACTTCCTTTACAACAATTTTCATCAGATAATTTTGTCCTTTTGGCTGCAAACAACCAACGAACCACAGTGGGACCACAGCTCCCAAGGACCAGGGATTGACAACCTATCATCCCCCTCCTTAAGGCTGGACTCACTAAGGCTTTGGTGGCTTGGGGAGTAAACCAAACAGACTGTGACTAGGCAAAAGGAGCATATAAAAACAAGGAGCTCTTATCCTGGAAGAATTTGATATTTCAAACAAAAACAAAAATTACTGAGGGGCACTTGGGTGGCTTAGTTGGTTAAGTGTCTGACTTCAGCTCAGGTCACGATCTCAGAGTTTGTTAATTCAAGCCCTGCCTCAGGCTCTGTGCTGACAAGCTTGGAGCCTGGAGCCTGCTTCGGATTGTGTGTGTGTCTCTCTCTCTCTGCCTCTCCCCAACTAGGGGTGGGTGTGTGTGTGTGTGTGTGTGTGTGTGTGTAGCCTGGAGCCTGCTTCGGATTGTGTGTGTGTGTGTCTCTCTCTGCCTCTCCCCAACTAGCAGTGTGTGTGCGTGTGTGTGTGTGTGTGTGTGTGTGTATCAAAAATAAGTAAACATTTTAAAAAATTCTTAAAAAAAAATCACCGAGGTTTTCAAAATGGAAAATCTGAACTTTGCTGTACTTCCCTAAACTTGCTTCATAGGATATTGACAGCAAATTCATTGCCTCTGGGCTTGGTGTTCCCATCCCATCAAACAGGGCTGTCCTCACCTTCAGACTGACAAACTTGATTTTCTTTTATGTGCCCCACCTGTCCAGTAAATCACCAAATATTCCTTCAACCAGGTGTAAGGGAGAAAGGATCTGAAGACAAGACTGAGAAAAATTTAGCTTTCTTTGAATAGAGGAGGGGTGTCCTGAAGTTAGCTAATGGGCATTATTTCAAAGCTAGGTTGGGTAAGGTAGCTGAAGCACTGGTCTAGAATCAACTCCTTCCAAAAGAAATATAATGGAAGCCCATATGTAATTTAAAGTTTTCATGAAAGTGAAAAGTGAAAAGTTTTACTTTTTTAAGAAAGTAAAAAAAGCAGGTGGCGGGGGCACCTGGATTGCTCAGTCAGTTAAGCATCTGACTCTTGATCTCAAATCAGGTCATGATCTCACAGTTCATTAGTTTAACCTCTGTGTAGGGCTCTGCACTGAGTGGGGACTGGTTGGGATTCTCACTCTTCCTTTCTCTCTGCCCCTCACCTGCTTATGCACATGTGCGTGCTCTCTCCCTCAAAAATAAAAAAAAGAACTCTTAAAAAAGAAAATTTAAAAAAATAAAAAGTTATTTTTAACAATTTTAACACTTTATTAAAACCTATGAATCTGAAATATTATCTCAACATGTAATCAATATTAAAAAATTAACAACAAAATTCCATACTCTTAAGTCTTTGAAATCTGATATGTAATTTTTTCAATTCTGATTTGCCACATTTCAAGTGCTTGATAGTACATGTGGCTAATATCTTCCATACTGGACAATGCGGGTCCAGAGGCTAACTCAGAAACCTAGTGCCACACTTTCAATCCCTTTGTCACAAACTTTTCTTCTGTAGGGGCACAGGAAAAATGTCCCTTGGGTGGGGGAGTAAACAAAGAGAAGGGAGAAGGATGCAGTGAACTTCTCAACACCTGCTTGCAAGTGTGTAAGTTGCTAGTCATTATGCCTAAACATTACAGAGATTAACTGCTGCTTTTGCTTCTCCCATCAGTACTCAGGATGCCAAGGTTCCTTATGAAGTGGCTGAGCCCATTACCAATAATGGCATTTGTAAGCCATGTTTCCATGTGGGGTATAACTAATAAGAACTTATCTTACTACTCAGTGCTAATAGAGAAACACCAGTCAAAACCAGAAATGGGCATGGTCCTAAACATTTTCTATAAACTTTGGCTTCAAAGAACTCCACAGCAGACTTTTCACATCACAGACATAACTTTTGCTCCTGGAACTGCCCACAATTACCAAAAAAATCTTAATTCATCCTGTATTAAGAGAGCACTGACCTGATTATGTTGACATTGTCTGAGTTCTCTATTGAAGCAGCAAGAATGCTTACAGTCTAGATTATCAAAGTCCAATTTGGGGCTTTAGTTTTTTCCAGGTTTCTCAATTCTCCTTAGGCACAATAAAGAGGAGCATTAAAAAACACCCTTCATGTTGGAACATGCTTCTCAGAAAACATATGGTAGTGAGAAAAATCTGAGCTATAAAGCCACCTATAAACTATACAATCTTGGACCAGTTACTTAATGTCTCTAAGCTTTGTGTGCCTCATTCTCCCTACTTTGCCACCAATATGGTGACACTAGTCCTAATTTTCAAAATAGTTTTTAAGATTAGATCTTATGTATGTCAATCATAGTGCCTGACACATAGTAAGCATTCAACTCATGGTGGATATTAGTAAGCCTGGTATTGTTTTGCTTTTTCTCTACAGAACGAGGACACTAATTCTAGCACTCAGAAGTAGGGCAACTCCTGCAGCCTTCTGATGTTACCAGACATCCAGATTACACGTAACACTTCTAAGACAAAGTCATGGTGAATAGATTGGGGAATAGCAAATGTATGGCGAGCCTTGGGGCTTCTCCACAAGCCATGGAAACTTTAAATCTCTATTAGTGAATCATGATTATGATCTAATACCCAGTGTGGTGGGTCATAAGCATTAAAAGGAAAAAAAGTAATGGTAAATACTATAGTGCATCTCACTGTATCATTTCTGAAAATTATTGCTTCTGACAAACATATATGCATGTATGGTAAGGGTCAAAAAAAGTTTGAACACTACTACATTAGAATACACTAGAATTTTAAGGAACTCTAAAACTTCTCACTTCCTAGGAGATGCAGATGAGCAGGAAAGAAGAGAGCATCTGACTCGTTTGGAAAGGGATTTTTAGGGCAACAGTGAGATAGAGTTGTCAAAGATAGGCTCTAAAATATGTATACGGGATGAGGATATAATGATCCTAACTTTGATCAATATGGTTGTGTGAAGTCCAACTACCCTCAAATGACTATAGGGAAAAGTATAATGGACTCACCAGATGATATAAAATCTTCATACAGTAAGTTGCAGCATTTTTTTAAATGGCTCTTTCTTTTTAAAAGCACTTGAAAAATATAAGAATTAAGGCTCTGGTGAAAGGAATTTTCCTGACTTTATAAATAGAATCTGATATAAATCCTTTTTGTGTGTGGAATTAGGGATTTACATAATTTGAATCCTAATGTGTATAACACAGATGCTATAGTTTGCATTGCTATTTTTGGTTATGAAAAGAAAAACCAGGAGGAAGTCCAAGATGGCGGTGTAGGAAGATCCTGAACTCACCTCCACCCACAGAAACACCAAATCCATAGCTACATATGGATCATTTCCTTCTGAAAAGGATCTGGAAACTAGATGAACTGATCTCCACAACAAATGATAAAAGGATCATATCAAGATGGGTAGGAGACGCAGGACACAGACTCACAAACCCCCTCCCCTCCCTTCCCCTCCTCCCCCCCCACATATGGTGACACACAATAGAGAGAGCTCTTACTGCACACTCACTTCTCCCAGAAGAGTAAGGGGTGTCTTATGAAAGAAAGGGCTCCAAGTGCTATAAAAACACTGAGATTCCTCTCTTAGAGGGCTCATATGCTGTCTTATTCACCCCAGACCCAGAAAAAAAAAAAAAAAAAAGAAAAAAAAAAGTTTGAAAAATGCCTAGACTATATGTGAGGGAGACACATTTCCTGATCTGGGGTCACTGGGAGGAGGGGTTGGACCGCTGAGATTTTCCCCAGTGACAGAGATGCTGGCAGCTACCATTATTGCATTCTACACACACCTTGCTGGAAAAGGTAGGTGAGCTTGGACACAACACCCCATCCCCTCAATAAAGGTTTTGGTAAGTGGCCTCCATACTTCCTGAGGACAGAGAGCAAGGACAGTTGGCAGTGCTCCCCGGTTCCTTGGCTGGGGTAAGAGACTGTGATCTGTCACAGACATCTCCCATCCTTAGCTAAAGTCTGCTAAAATGGTCAGTTCTATACTTCCCCAACCCCTGGCAAGGGCTGGCCAGCATCAATGATCAGGGCATTCTCCCAGCCAAAAGCCAGCAAGTGCCAAAAGACACAGACAAGACACTCTCACATGCACTGCTGAAGTCTGTGTGAGCAGTCAAGACATGTTCCTGCTGCCTTTCAGAAACAGTCAATCATGTCCTGCCCTTCACACAACCCAACTGCCTTGCTAAGACTAGCAGGTACACCAGGGACATCTCTTGATCACCAGGTCCTGGTGTCAAGAGGACTAGCATTCCAGAGCTCCTTGGGACTGTAACAATCAGAAAGACAATTATTGACAGGCCACCACCCTCAGGGCACTGTACTAACAGCAGACAGAAACACAGCCCCAGGCTTCCTGTAAAAAAAGGGACTACTTACTAAGCCTGAGGCTGCAGCCTGAGGTACAGGCTTCAGGTTTCCCACATATCTAGAGGCTAAAGGAGGTGCTACCAAGAAATGTAAGCAGTGAGACACCATCCTTGTGCACCCGCTGACCTCCTTACAGCTGGATGATTCTTCCCAAAAAGGAGCTTATATAATCATCCGGAGCCCCTAGTTTTGCAGTTGTTGCCCAGGGAACACCTCCAAATCTCTTGGTCTGGAGGCTAGCAGAATTATGATTGTGGCCCAACATGACTGTATAAGCTTGCCTTTTTTTTAAGATTTTATTTTTAAGTAATCTCTACACCTGATGTGGGGCTCAAACGCAACCTCAAGATCAAAAGTTGCATGCTCCTTGGGGTGCCTGGGTGGCTCAGTTGATTAAGCTTCCGACATTCGCTCAGATCATGATCTCATGGTTCATGGGTTTGAGCCCTGCGTAGGGCTCTTTGCTGACAGCTAGCTCAGAGCCTGGAGCATGTCTTCAGATTCTGTGTCTCCCTCTCTCTCTAACCTTCCCCTGCTCACACCATCTCTCTCTCTCTCAGAAATAAATAAAACATTAAGAAAAAAAAAAAGTTGCATGCTCCACCAACTGAGCCAACCAGATGCCCCTATGCTTGTGTGTTTTAAAAGCTGCAACCTGAGGGACTGGCCTGAAACTATATGCTAAATGATATGCCCCCACCTTGGATACTGATAGGTCATGGTGCACCCTAAATAATGGGGCCATATCAAGAATAAACCAGTTGGTTTAGACAATCATAAAATTTCAAGAGACAGCTAAAAGCTAGACCATAGCTAAATGAAAAGGATCATCACCTACACGAGACCACTCCTTCACAACAGAGAGGTACCTGTTTTTCCTAATACATAGAAACCACAGAAATGCAAGCAAAATTAGGAAACAGAGAAATATATTTCAAATGAAAGAATATGATAAAACTGCAGAAAAAGAGAGAAGTAATCTACTTGATAAAGAATTCAAAGTATTGGTCATAAAGTCACTTACCAAACTCAGGGGAAGAACAGGCAGACATAGTGAGAACCTCAAGAAAGAGAAAACATTAGAAAGTACCAAACAACAGTCACAGAGCTGAAAAATATAGTAACTATACTGAAAAATACACTATAGGGGTTCAATAGTAGACTAGATGAAGCAGAAGAACCAATATGCAAGCTAAAAAGATAAAGCAATGGAACTCATCCACACAGCAGCAAACAGGAAAAAGAATGTTAAAGAGTAAAGACAGCTCGAGGGACCACTGGAAAGACAGCTCGAGGGACCACTGGAAAGACAGCTCGAGGGACCACTGGAACAACATCAAATAACATTTACATTAAAGGGGTTGCAGAAAGCAAAGAGACAGAAAGAGACAGAAAAGTTCTTTGAGAATAATAGCTGAAAATTTCCAAACCCATGGGAAGAAAATAGACATCTAAGTCCAGGAAGTCCAGAGAGTTCCAAAAAGATGAACCCAAAGAGACCCAAATCAAGACACATTATAATTAAAATGGCAAAAGTTAAAGAGAGAAATCATAACCATAGCAAGAGAAAAACAAATTGGTATATGCAAGAGAACCCCCATAAGATGATCAGCAGATTTTCTCAGCAGGACAGAACCTTTGCAGGTCAGAAGGGAGCAGCACTGACATATTCAAAGTGCTGAAAGGAAAGAACCTCTAACTAAGAATATTGTACCCAGCAAGATTATCATTCAGATGTAAAAGACAGATAAAGAGTATTCCAGACAGTATTACAAACAAAAGCAAAACGAGTTACTACTAAACCAGCCTTACAAGGAATATTTAGTGAAACTTGTTTAAGCTGAAAAGCAATTGCATTAGTTAACAGCAAGAAAACATACAGAAGTCAAAAATCTCACTGTAAAAGGTAAACACAGAGCAAAGATATGGATTAACCACTTATAAAGCTACTAAGAAGGTGAAAAAACAAAACTAGTGAAATTAAAACTACAATAATTAGTTGAGGGATACATAAAAGATGCAAAGTGACATCAAAAACACTGAATGTGGAGGGGGAGTAAAAGTGTAAAGCTTTGGAATGTGTTCAAATTTAAGTTGCTATCAACCTACAGTGCACAGTTATATACATAGGATGATACATGTAAACCTCACAGTAACCACAAAGCAAAAACTTACAGTAAATACATAATAATGAGAAAGGAATCTAAACATAACACTACAGAAAGTCATATCAACCCATGGGGAAGAGAAAGAGGCAAAGAAAGGAACAGAGAACAACAACAAAAACAGGCAGAAAACAATTTAAAAGATGGCAATAACTATATATCTAACAATAATAACTTTATTTTTTTTTTTTACAAATAGTTTATTGTCAAATTAGTTTCCACATAACACCCAGTGCTCATCCCCACAAGTGCCCTCCTCCATGCCCACCCCTCCTCCCCCCCACATCCACCAGTCCTCAGTTTTTGTCAGCATTCAAGAGTCTCTCATGGTTTGCCTCTCCCCTTTCCCCCACCATTTCCGCCCTTCTTCTCCCCCTTGGTCCTCTGTTAAGCTCCTCCTAATCCTCCTATACGTGCACACATATGATATTTGTCCTTCTCTGCCTGACTTATTTCGCTCAGCATAACACCCTCAAGGTCCATCCATGTTGCTACACATGGCCAGATTTCATTGTTTCTCATTGCCATGTAGTATTCCATGGTATAGATAAACCACATCTTCTTGATCCATTCGTCTGTTGATGGACACTTAGGCTCTTTCCAGGTTTTAGCTATTGTGGAGAGTGCTGCTATGAACATTGGGGTACATGTGCTCCTATGCCTCAACATTTCTGTATCCCTTGGGTAAATTCCTAGCAGTGCTATTGCTGGGTCATAGGGGAGTTCTATAACAATAATAACTTTAAATGAAAATAGGCTAAGTTCTCCAATCAAAAGACACAGAATGGATAAATGGATAAAAAGTAGGACATATATGTTGCCTAAAAGAGACTTACTTCAGAAGTAAGGACATACTGAGACTGAAAGTCAAAGGCTATAAAAATATATTCCATGCAAATGGAAATGAAAAGAAAGCTAGGGTAGCTATATCAGACAAAAGAACCTTCAAAACAAAGAATATAATAAAAGACAAAGAGGGACACTATAATCATAAAGGAGTCAATCCAGCAAAAAGATGTAAGATTTATAGCTATATATGTAACCAGCACAAAAGCACCAAAATATATAAAGCAAATATTAACAGACCTAAATGAAGAAACTGGCAGGAAGACAATAGTAGGGAACTTTAATATTGTACTTTTATCAAGGAATAGATCATCCAGATAGAAATAAGGAAACACTGGCCTTAAATACTACATTGTACCAGATAGACTTAATAGATATATATAGACCATTGCATCCAAAAGCAGCAGAATACACATTCTTTCTCAAGTGCACATGAAACATCCTCCAGGATAGATCACATGTTAGAATACGAAATAAGTCTCAAGAAATTTTAGGGGTGCCTTGGTGGCTCAGTTGGTTAAACATACAACTCTTGATTTTGGCAAAGGTCATGTGAGATCTAGCCCAACGTTAGGGTCTACACTGAAAGTGAAGGCTGCTTGGGATTCTCTGTCTACCTCTTTTTTTCTGCCCTTCCCCCAAATCACACATGCACACACACTCTCTGTCTCTCTCTCAAAGTAAATATTTTAATAAAAAAGAAATTAGTGGTTTTTTAAAAAGAAATTCATGATTTTAATCACATCAAGTATCTTTTGCATCCACAAAAATGTGAAATTAGAAATCACCTACAAGAGAAAAATTGGAAAAACTAGAAATATGTGGAAATTAAATAACATGTCTTTTAATAACTACCTGGTCACAAAATAAATCATAGTGAATTAAAAAAAATACATAGAGACAAATAAGAACAAAAACACAACATACCAAAATCTGTGAGATGCAGCAAAAGCAGTTCTAAAAAGAAAGTTCATAGCAATACAAGCCTAACACATAAATGAAGAGAAATCTTAAGCAATTTAACTTTCACTTAAAGGAACTAGAAAAAGAACAAAATCAGCCCAAAGTTGGCAAAAAAAAAAAAAAAAGAAAAAAGAAAAAAGAAAGATTAGAATGGAAATAAATAAAATAGAGGCTAAAAAGATAATAGGAAAGATCAATGAAACTAGGAGCTGGTTCTTTCACAAGATAAACAAAATTGACAAACGATACTCACCAAGAAAAAAAAGGAGGGGTCAAATAAATGAAATCAGAAATAAAAGTTATAACTGATACCGCAGAAATACAAAGGATCAAAGGGACCACTGAGAATAATTACATACCAAAAACAAGTAGAATCTGAAGAAATGGATAAATTCCTAGAAACTTATAATCCTCCAAGACTGAATCATGAAGAAACAGAAAATCTAAAGAGACCAATTACGAGTAAGGAGATTGAATCAGTAATCGAAAACATCCCAACAAACAGAAGTACGAGAGAAGATGGCTTCACTGTTAAATTCTACCAAACGTGCAAAGAAGATTACTTATTCTTCTCAAATTCTTCCAAAAAAACTAAAGACGAGGGAAGGCTCCCATACTCATTTTATGAGTCCATCGTTACCCTGATACCAAAACCAGATTAAACAAATTACAGGTCAATAATCTTCGTGGACATAGATGCAAAAATTCCTCAATAGCATAACAGCAAACTGAATCCCACGATACATCAATGGGATGACACACCATGATCAAGTGAAATTTATTCCTTGGATGCAAGGATGGTTCAAATCTGAAAATTGATTAAAGTGATAACACCACAGTGACAAAATGAAAGATAGAAATCGTATGATCATCTCAATAAACACAGAAAAAGCATTTGAAAAAATCAATATCCATTTATGATAAAAACTATCAACTGAGTGTGCATAGAGGGAACATACCTCAAGATAATAAAGGCCATATATGACATACCCACAGCTAATTTCACACTCAATAGTAAAAAGCTAAAAGCTTTATCTCTAAGATTAAGAACAAGACAAGGATGTCCATTTAACTTTTTGTTTCAAGTTTTTATTTAAACTGTAGTTAGTTAACATATAGTGTAATATTGGTTTCAGAAGTAGAATTTAGTGATTTGTCACTTATGTATAACACCCATTGCTCATCACAAGTGCCCTCCGCAATACCCATCACCCATTTAGCCCAGCCCCTGCCCCTCCCCTCCATCAACCCTCAGCTTGTTCTCT
Organism: Proteles cristata cristata; assembly: GCA_017311185.1. Classification (NCBI taxonomy): domain Eukaryota; kingdom Metazoa; phylum Chordata; class Mammalia; order Carnivora; family Hyaenidae; genus Proteles; species Proteles cristata. The sequence goes on along the minus strand of JAESUZ010005116.1, from coordinate 326,022 downwards.
ATAGTTAAGAGTTTCTGGTGGTTTGCCTCTCTCTCTTTTCACTCTTCCCATTTTTATTCAACAGAGTATTGGGAATCCAGGCTACAGCAATTAGGCAAGAAAAGGAAATAAAAGGCATCCAAACAGGAAATAAACTAGCACTATTTGCAGATAACAGATACTATATATAGAAAGCCCTAGAGATTCTACAGAATGACCTGAATTCATAAATGAATTCAGTGAAGTTACAGGATACAAAATTAATATGTAAAAATGTGCACATTTCTATAAACTAATAACAATCAGAAAGAGAAAGCAAGAAGACAATCTCATTTACAACTACATCGAAGAATAAAATACCTATGAATAAATTTAACCAAGGAAGTGAAAGACTTGCATACTGAAAACTGTAAGATACTGATGGAAGAAACTGAAGATGACATAAATAAATGGAGAGATATACCATGCTCAAAGATTAGAAGAAACTAATATTATTAAAATGTCCACACTACCCAAAGTAATCTACAGATTCAGTGCAATCCCTATGAAAATTCCAATGGTCTTTTTCACAGAACTACAACAAATAATTCTAAAATGTGTGTGGAACCAGAAAAGATCCTGAAGAGCCTAAATAATCTTGAGAAAGAACAAAGCTGAAGGCATCACACTGCTTGATTTCAAAGTATATTACAAAGCTGTCATAATCAAAATAGAATGATAATTGGCATAAAAACAGGCACAGAGATGAACAGAACTGAATAGAGAGCCCAACAATAAACCCACACATATACATATTGACAATTAACTTAAACGAAGCAAGAATATACAATGGGGAAAGGACAGTCTCTTCAATAAATAGTGTTAGGAAAAGTGCACAGCTACATGTAAAAAAAAATTAAACTATATCACCATCTCATATCATATACAAAAATTAAAATGGAATAACAACTTGAATGTAAGAAATTATAAAACTACTAGAAGAAAACATAGGCAGTAAGCTTCTTGACATAGGTGTTAGCAATGTTTGTTTAAATCTGACTTCCAAGTCAAGGGAAACAAAAGCAAAAAAAAAAACCAAATGGGACTACATCAAACCAAAAATTTCTGCACAGTGAAATAAATCATCAACAAAACAAAAATCCAACCTACTAAATGAAAGAAAATATTTGCAAATCACAGATCTAATAAAGGGTTAATATTCAAAATACATAAAGAACTCATATAATTCAATGAAAACAACAAAAAATGCACTTCAATTAGGAAATGGGCAGAAGTTCTCAACAGATTTTTTCCAAAGATGACATACAGATGGTCAAGAGGCACATGAAAATATGCACCACAGCACTAATCATTAAGGAAATGTAAATCAAAACCACAATGAGATATTACCTCATACTAGTCATAATGGCTAATATAAAAAAAAAAAAAAACAAACGAGAAAAAAGAAGTGGTGGCCAGGATATAGAAAAAAAAGAACCTTCATGCACTGTTGATGAGAATGGAAATTGGTGCAGCCACTATGGAAAACACAGAGGTTTCTCAAAAAATTAAAAATAAAGCTACCATACAATATAGCCCTACTGGATATCTATACAAAGAAAATGAAAACACAAATTTGAAAAGATATAAGCACACCCCTATGTTTGTTTGCAGCATTATTGACAATAGCCAAAGATACTGGAAGGAACCTAAGTGTCCATCAATAGATGAATAGATATACAAGATGTAGTGTATACACACAATGGAATACTACTTGGCCATACAAAAAAAAAAAGAATGAAATCTTACCATTTGCAATATTATGGATGAATTTTCAGGGCATTATGCTAAGTTAAATAAATGAGACACAGAAAGACAAATGCTACATGATTTCACTTACATGTGGAATCTAAAAAGCAAAACAAAGAAGCAAAACAAAACACAGACTCATAGATACTGAGAACAGATTAATGGTTGCCAGAGGGAAGGGGGTGTTGGGAGGAGCAAAATGGGTAAAAGGGCTTAAGATGTACAAACTTCTAGTTATAAAACAAGTAAGTCCTAAGGATATAATGTACAGCATGGGGAATACAGTAAATAATATTGTATTTGCTTTGTAAGGTGACAAATGGTAACTTGGCTTATAATGGTGATGATTTCACAATGTATACAAGTATCAAATCACTACATTGAACACCTGAAACTAATGTAGTAATTAACTGTATGTTAATAATACCTCAATAAATACAAGAAAAGAAAAGGGAAAGAAACTAGATTAAACTATGATTTGTAAAAAACTGATGCACCACAGATTGGAAATGCTTGGTATGAAAAAAGAAGTTTTAGCATTAGCAGAAAAAAATAGGAAAACAAATGGCACTATTATAGAACTCTTTCCTATCTTTTAATAAACCCTCCTTTAAAACCCGTATGGATTCATGGATTCTACCCTGAACACTTCTCCGTAACTTCTCATTAAGGTCACACTAACCTCTGAATTGACAAACCCAAAAGATATTTTGCTCATATTGTATGAAGTGGACAGTGTTTGAGAAAGCTAACCATTTCTTCTTCTTTTCTTTTTTTTCGTGGTGATGAGAACTTGTAAGAGCTACTCTCTTAGCAACTTTCAAATACACAATGCAATATCGTTAACTACAGTCATCATGCTGTACATTACATCCTGAAGACTTATTTTTATTTTATAACCCATTTCTGTTTTCTTGAACCTTTTCCCCCATGTGCTCCATAATACCTCTCTGATTTTACTCTCACGTCATTGCAGCTCTCAGTCTCTTTTGCCAGCAACTGTCCTGTAAAATCCTGACATGTTGTTAGCCCTTTTTCCTTCTTAACCAACACTGTCTTTGTGTGGTTTTGTACATACAAGGTTTCAGCTTTAAGGCTTTCACTAATAATTCTCAAATTATGTCTCCAGCCTCCAGGTCTACATTTTAAATTGCCTACCAAGCATCTCTATATAGTTGTCCTATAACCACCTCAAATTCCATGTGCTAAAACACAATCATCTTTTTCCTGAAGTATTCTTTTCCTGTCTTTCTGTACTTAAGACTCCAAAGCCAGAAATCTGGGAGTTCCCACATGTACAACCTCCTGTTTCTGTCAAAATCAATTACAAAGCCCTGGTTTTTTTTTCATTACTGACCCTCAAACCCATCATCATTTCCCTATTTCTATTGCCCCACCTTGTATTAGTACTTGAGTTTCTGCTCCATAGAATTTTATAAACTTTTATTTTATTTTACTTTATTGTTATTTTTTAAAAGATTTTAAGTAATCTTTATACTAAACATGGGGCTCAAACTCACAATCCCAAGATCAAAAGTCACATGTTCCACCGACTAAGGTAGCCAGGTGCCCCTGAAACTTTTTTTTTTTTTTTAATGTTTTTTATTTATTTCTGAGAGAGAGAGAGAGAGAGAGACAGCGTGAGCAGGGGAGGGTCAGAGAGAGGAGACACAGAATCTGAAACAGGCTCCAGGCTCTGAGCTAGCTGTCAGCACAGAGCACAACGCGGCCCAAACCCATGAACCATGAGATCATGAACCTGAGCCGAAGTCAGACGCTTAACCCACTGAGGCACCCAGGCTCCCCCTAAAACTTTGATTTTAAAAAATAGATTTGCTGAGATATAACTGAGTTACCAAAAATATTAGCGTTTCAAATATACAATTCAATGGTTTTTAGCATATTTGTAGAGTTGTGCAATCATCACCAGTGTAAGTTTAGAACATTTTCATAACCTCAAAATAAACCTCATATCCAACAGTCATCTCCCCTCTACACCAACCCAAGCAACTTTATGTCTCCATAAATTTACCTATTCTAGACATTTCATATGAACTTAAACAATATTGGTCTTTTGTGACTGATTTCTTTCAACTGGCATACCCTTTCCAAGGTTTCTCCATGTTGAAGCAATATAAGCATTTTCTTTCTTTTTATTCCTGAATAATATTTTACTGTATGGTTATACCCCATTTGATTTATCCATTCATCACTTTATAGGCATCTAGGTTGTTTCTACTTTTTGACTATGAATACTTTTTGACTTTTTCTACTATGAATAATGCTGCTTTGAACATCTGTGTACAAGTTTTTGTGTAAACATATTTCCTGTTCTCTTGGGTATATACTTAGGAGTGGAACTGCTAAGTCATATGGTAATTCTCTAACCTTTCATGGAACTGCTGTATGGTTTTCCAAAGCAGCTGCAGCACACGTACATCCCCACCAGCAGTGGATAAGGGCTGCAACTTCTCCACATGGTTACAGATACTTAACTTTTTGAGGATCGTCCTTCTAATGGGTATGAAATGGTATTTCATTGTGGTTTTGATTTGAATTTCTCTGATAGCTAATGACGTTGGGTATCTTTTCATGTGCCAGTTGTCCACATATATCTTCTTTGAGGGAAATATTTATTCAAATCCTTTGCTCTTTTTACAACTGATTTTTTTCTCTTTTTATGACTGAGTTGTAAGAGTTCTTTATATATTCTGGATAATAGACCCTTATCAGATACATGATTTGCAAATATTTTCTCCCATTCTGGGTTGTATTTTCACTTTCCAGATGGGCTCTTTTGATGCATAAAAGTTTTAAATTTTGATGAAGTCAAATTTATGGCTTTTTCCCCCCCTTTTGTTGCATGTGCTTTCAGTTTCATGTCTAAGAAACCACTGTCAAATCCAGGATCATTAAGACTGACTCCTCTGTTCTCTTCTAAGAGTTTTATAGTTTTAGCACTTACATTTAGCTCATTGATCCATTTTGAGTTAATTTTTGCATATGGTGTGAGATATGGTCCTATAATAACCTTTTAATTCTCTCATCCACCAGTCTTGTTGCCAAAATGATTTTTCTTAAAAGCAAACAAGCAATAATTCTTACCCCATCATCATGTTATTAATCTCTAAATGGCTTCATCATATCTACTGCAGTGATTCTTAACATTGTGGGATTAGAGAATCTGATGACAACTACGGGCGCTTTCCCCAGCAAGTATGTATGTGAATGGCCAGGTACATACATGTGCTGACACAGGCACACTGCACGTGACTGCAAGAGAGTCACGAACATACTCAAACCCACCCAAAGGCGACCAGCACAGAGAATAAAGACCAAACTCTGTTGTACTTCTTTGCCAGGGTCTGTCCTGCCCATCACCACCCTGTTATCCGTTCTCCACGCTGGCTTCCCACAGGCTAGTATTAAAGGCTCTCTGACTCGATCCACTGTGTCACGCGACATTAAAATTACATTTCTTTGCACATACATGTATGCCTTCTAGCCAAAACATATTCCTCCAGCTCACAAGACTGTTTTAAACATTAAGTGTGACATCTATGCAAATGTGCTTGGCACACAGAAGGCATAATGCTTGCTAAATTTGAAAGAGGACTTGGCAAATGTTCAAAACTGAGGACTCGATATTTTATTTCTAGAAATTATACTCAAATAAAGGCTATGTTATATCTGTACTTTTTCATTTCATTCAGTAGTAAATTTTGGAAAATCTAATACGTGTATGTATGAAAATTATATACCATAAGTAAGACAATTTCCAAGTAATAATAAATCTAAGAGAATATAAACTGATTTATCACAGAACCATCTTAGTTTTCTAAGTTCCTCTTATAAGTTTTAATATCACATTGGTTGAAGTACCAATTTGAAGAAAGTATTAACATAACACCAGAAGAATGTATCTCAGAAAATATAATGTGTCCCTAGAAAAAAGAGATTCAATTAGAAGGGTTACTAAATCTTCACCTACATATATTCATTTAACCACAACAATTATCTTTTCTAGACATCACCTTATTTTTTTTTAATGTTTATTTACTTTGAGAGAGCTCACATGTGCACACACAAGCAGGAGTGGAGCAGAGAGAGAGGGAAAGAGAGAATCCCAAGCAGGTTCTGTGCTGAGCATGGAGCTTTAGGGAGGGAAGGGAGGGAGAAAAGGAGGGAGGGAGGGAGAGTCGGAGGCAGGGAGGAAGGAATACAACACGGGGCTCTATATCATGACCATGAGATCATGACCTGAATGACAATCAAAAGTTGGACACTTAACCAACTGAGCCACCCAGGTGCCCCTAGACATCACTTTACAGTGCATCAATTTATTTGTATTTTGTTAAAATTAAAATCACCATTTCTGGGTATATATCTAAAGGGAAAAAAATCATTATCTGAAGAGATATCTGCACCCCTGTGTTTACTGCAGTATTATTTAGAATAGTCAAGACATAGAAACAATCTAAGTGGCCATCATTATGATAAATGGATTTTTAAAATGTGGTATATATATACACAATGGAATATTATTCAACCATAAAAAGAAGGAAATCCTGCCATGTGTGACAATATGGATGAACCTTGAGGGCATTATGCTAAATGGAATAAGTGAAACAGAGAAACACAAATACTGTATGATCTCGCTTATATGTGGAATCTAAAAAAACCAAACTCATAGAAGCAGATCAGTGGTTGCCAAAGGTGGGGAGTGACAGAAACGGGTAAAGGTGACCAAAAGATAAACTTCTAGTTATAAGAGTAGTAAGCTCTGGAAATCTAATGTACATCATGGTGACTATAGTTAACAATACTGTATTGTATAAGTGAAAGTTGCTAAAAGAATAAATCTTAAAAGTTCTCAAGTTAAAAGTTTTGTGAGCACGGGAGAAGATGAATGTCAACATACTGTAGTGATTGTTTCACAAAATAAACACAAATCAAGTCATCGCATTGTACACCTTCAACTCATACAATGTTAAATGTCAATTACATCTCAACAAAACTTGAAGAAAATGCAGAACTAACAGCAAAGGGGATAAGAAGTGTTGTCTTAAAACTGCACATCAAGTGTCCATAGTTATTTGAACTAGGAATCAACCCTTAAGAATCAAGATAGATAGAACAAATAGTTCTAAAAGTTGGACATATGACAGGAAGAATTCAGAAACATAGATGTAAAACAAAGAGTAATAGAGTGAATTTCAAGGGGGAATAAATAGTTATCTAAGGATGGTATGCAAGTACTGCCTTTATCCTGAGGAAACTCCACATGCAATTTGTGGAATTAAGGCTAAGGGAAGACAGAAAAATAAAGAAATATATTATCAGGAAGTCAAGAAGTGCTTTTTTTCTGAAAAACCTGTAACTTTCCATACTTAAGACCTTATGCTTACTGGAAATCTCTAATGGAAAATGTTGTAAAACACTGGTATTTTTAACCCCTAATAAGAAAACATAGGAAACAAATTGACAAATTATAATATAAACTTTGTGGAGTTTTCTCTTTAGATATATTTTATCCTTTTGCTTGAAAGGTGATTTTGACTGAGTGAATGAAATAAATATGTAATGCCTGATGACTTCCAGAAGTTCATGACTAGAGTGTTAGAATATGAATTCATTAGGAAAAGGCACAGAAAAAATAAAATGTTGGTAATTACATGCAGAGGCATACATAAAGTCCAGCGTTTCATCAAGGTTCAGACAAAATCAGACTTTGTACAAAATACCAAGTTCTTGGTAAATAAAATGAAAATTATTTCATGAACCTCATATTATTAAAGCACTCTGATAAACATGAGTATAATAAACTCATTGCTTATTCACTGCAGATAGAAAATTACAAACTGCCTCAATTTGTGACCTTCTGGGTAGAAAAAATACAGAAGTCCTTCAAAAGTCATAGCTACAAGTAATGATAATTAAAGAGCTAAAAATCCTCTATTTCTTATACTTCTTGATGATTTTTTTAAATCCTAGTTTTACAGGGCAATATTTTTTTAAAAAGTACAATGGACAAAAGAAAATACTCAAAAAGGCAAGTATAAGCTGTGTTTTTCTCTTCTTTTTCATTTTACAATTATATTTATTTCAACACATAAAAGAATGGTGTTCCCATTATTTAAGCTGTTTCCAACTAGATAATGTTTTCTTCAACATTTAACCAAGTGTTGGCAATTGAAAGAAGAGAAGCTAAATGTGATTGGTTAATTAAGATTTCAAAGAACCTGCTTCTCCCTAGAGGGTAGGCTAATTTCTCATTTATAAGCCCATTTATAACTCTAGCTCTGAGAAATGGTCCTAATAAAATTCACAGTTAAGTAGGCCTTCAAATGCATACCAGCCATTAACATTTGGGCTGCCTGCTGCTAGCAAAATATTAATATTTGATGCTACAGCATTTTTATTTTATAAGACTATTTAGCATAAATCTGTCTCAAGGTCTTATGAAACAGCTTTCTTTATATGTTAAACAGATTAAACTCAGATTGTAATGGTTGGTTTTAGAACAACTTCAAAATAGTTCAGTTTACAGCCACTAGGAAACTATGTATTTTCTGATTAGATTATTGGCTATATTCCCTCCAGTGACTGCAGGAGCATATACTATTTTTAGAACAAAAACAACTGATTGCAGGGTCCTTTGAAAAGAAAAGAGGATAAAGAGACAGTAAGAGAGCAAAGAAGGGAACAAACTGAAGAAAATAAAACCACTTCACCTTGTTATACAATTTTCCAGTTTCTCTGGCACTTGATATATATTACTACCTCATCTAACACTCACAGCAATCTGATGGGGTACACAGATAATTACTGTAACACATTACAGATGAGGAAACAAAAGCCCCAGAAGAGTGAAATTACAACTTGGTCACATGGCAAGAAAATGGTAAAGCAAGATTAGAATCACAGGCCTTGTAATAAAAGGAAGAATTTATGCTTTAATTCATCTAATATCTGAGCTATGTCTTAAATCTTGAAAAGCATAAGAGTGTAAAAGGAACACGTGTGTGTGTGTGTGTGGGTGTGTGTGTGTGTGTGTGAGAGAGAGAGAGAGAGAGAGAGAGGGGGAGGGAGGGTGAGGAGGAGAGCTGGAGGGGAGGAGAGAGAGGAAGAGAGAGGATAGTCTAGGTAGAAGGATTTGAATGAATAAAGTCATGAAAGCATGAAACTGTTTACTTACTTAGGTCAGAACCTCTATGAGGACAGGGAATGTGTCTGTGTTCACCACTTAAATCCCCAGGACCTAGCATCATAAAGATTGGCTGCACAAATGACTAAGAAAAAGAAAACAGAAACTGAAAGAGAATGGTGATATAGACATCCAAGGAGGGGAGAGTGTCAAGAAAGAGTAGCTAGTATCAAACATCACAGACACAGCTACACAAGAACCAAAATACCTCCCTTGGATAAAACAAGGAGATGGATGGCTGGGGTGGATGGGTGATTTCTAGTGTAGTGATGGAGGGGAGACGATCAGTGATCTGCAACTTAGGTCTTTATCTCTTCTCCAATGTGTTAACTAGAGATAGTTAAAGAGTTGGAAATTAGTTCCTGGACAAAACAAGGATTAAAGTGATACTACTCTGAGTTCTAAAGAAAGACAGGGAGAGGAGAGGGAAAAAAAAAAAGCCAAGGACCAAATATTACATCCAGGCAAAAAAGTATCCCATCTGGATAAGAACTCTAAAAAGAAAGAGGTAGAAAGACCTAAGAGAGAATCCATCCCATCCTTTCTTCCACCTAATGAAAAAGTCTCTTACAGATGAGCAGTGAACTCTGAAATTGACTATTTTCATTTCTCTTTGTATTATTTTAACACCAGGAAAAATAAAACATGACCAAAAATTAAACAGCACCAACAACCAATCAGTTATTTGGTAATGATACATAAGAAGGATATTTCAATAGCTAACAAAAAAATGCCACATCAATATCTGTAATAATGATCATATATAATGCCTTCTAGGTAACAGAAATAACATACCATTTTAATAAGCAATTGTTCTACATGCACAAAAGCAAAACTGATAAAATTTAAAGAAGAGCTATATTCTCTGAAAAATGAAACCACTAATATCTCCTTTGTGTTTAAGGCTTCAATCTTCACATCAATAGGAAAAACAAATTTCTTTATTCTTCACTCCATCAAAGAATAAAAAGAGTAGTCCTGAGATCTGAGAAGGTTGTTATTGCCATTACGTTAAGAACAAGATCAATATAAACCTTCAGACAGGGATCAGTAAGAAAAAATGGAAAAGAGATTTTAAACTTTACTGTCAAAACAGTCATGTGAAAAACTAGAAAGAATGCTGTTTTCTGACACACTGAGCCACCATCTTTGTTTTTTACACATCAGTGTCTATTTTGCAGTATATGTCAGGGAATGCAGAGTTATTTGCTTAAAAGTCACTTTATCAGGGCAATGCCATGAGAAAATGATTTAAAATTGTGCAATTCTTAATTGCAGAATAATTATAAAGAAAGCAAATGTATTACTTTCAAATTCCACCAAACAACAGAAAGGTCTTAGGGGACCTGCTGTAATGACCAGATAAGGCTGTCTGCAATTAGCATGCCTCTTATATGTATGTTAATCAGTATTCCAACCACTGAAGCCTGCTCAGAAATATTTTGTTCTTTTAACCATTTAAAGCATTCCCTTTCTATTACTGCTCACAGTATTGGTTTGCGTAGGCAATGAAGAAAAGAATTCCAACAGCAAAAGTAAATTTCCTCTCAGGCATTGTTCACAATCCTTATAGGAGTTTAAATTAACGAGACCTTTACTAAATTTGATTTTGCCTTTTTCTAAATTGTTAAGCACTTATTCCTCTAAGCTTTTTATTCATTTATTTTTATTGCATTCAACAGCTTGTTATGGTAAAAGAAAGTATGACAAGTTTAAGACCAAGAGTGGCCATTTCTTACAACTTCTAATTGTATTTCAGAAGCTGGAGTAAGAAAATCATTGTGAGGCAAAAGTCTAGCCTAACACAGTGAGATAACAGATCAAATCTCTTAAGGGTAAGTTTTCTGAAAGAAAAGATCCTAGTGCCTTAAAAAATACTTAGCATAAAGCCAGTATTCAGTAATTATTGCCTTTTTTTTTTTTTAAATCATAAGAGCAAGGACCTCCTCTATATAACCACATTACAATGATCAAAAACAAAAAGCTATCAACATCTTTAAATGGTAACATCTTTGAAGCCAGATTTAATTTCAAATGGCTCTTGACATTGGAAAATGACCTTCAAAGTTTTGCATATACTAAAAAACAATGATTTTTTTTTTTTAAATAATGGCAAAGCAAAATGGATACTGGCCTGAGATTCAAGAGGTTCTGCCCTTCTTGTTATTGCTTGTTATAGGACTTTAAAAAGTCACTTAATCTCTGGTTCTCAGTTCACTTAACCACAGAATGAAGGGATTGGCTTAACTGGTCACCAAAATCATTCCCAGGTCCAACCTGCTTTCATTCTGTATGAAGATTTCTAAAAGTAAAAAATGACTGTTTTTCATCTCAAAAGTATGAGATCTTCAGCTTACTTTTCTGCCTTAAACTTCGCTGCCAAAGTGGTACAGCAAGTTTCAACCAAGTGCATCCGTTCTCTTGAGCCTCTAATGTTGGCTGAGAAATAGGCCTTTAAATACCATATGTTTTGACTTCAATGCATATAAAACATACTAGTTAGAGGCTTTAAAGAAAAAAAATTTAAGATGTTACATAAAACAGGCCAAGTGTAATAAATCCAACATTTGTATAGTTCCTTAAGATTTATGAGGATCTTTTCACGTGTTATCTCATGTAATCTTCTCAACAAGATGTAGAGCTGTTATGTTTCTCATTTTGCAAAGGTCAAGTTCCAACATGGCATTAGGATTGGGAGACTTCTTATTCTACAGTCCGTGTTCTGTCCATTACACCACTGTGGTACATACCAATGCCTTAGATCTCACTTTGATTTTGCAGGAACATTTCTTTAAACGCTTAATTGTAAGCTGTCACAGCCCCATTAGATCAGCAAAGCAGAGCAAAAACCTTGCCCAGAGTACATCACAATTTCTTAAACTGTTCCTGAAGATTCGAGATAACTTTTAAAAATTAAATAATTAAGACTAATCATGAAAAGAAGTACAAGTATTTTTGTTTGCAACAAAAATGGAGCCATGTTGAAGCAATGTAAACACAGGTTATAGTTCATTTTGTTCCCAACACTGAAATTATAGAATTGTTAATGAATGTGGCGTGTTTCACATCATTTCCATTTTTTTCCCCTTTTGAGACTCCGCACAATTCAAATGGAGACTGTATGAGGAGCTCTTGTCTGAAGAGCTCTGGTACAGACTATGACTTGTTAACACCAGACCTTGTGATCTCTAGGAGAAAGCATCATATTGCCACTGATTATTAAATACAACATCTTTATCCACTAGTCGCTAACTTACAGATCATTCAATCTGTTCAGGGTACAGGTAAAAGGAAACCCAGTTTATGTGAAAACCAGCCCAAATCTATCCAACCTTCACCTCTATGATATCTCATGAAGTAATGCTGATGACTGAATTGTCTGCTGTAGAAAGTATTTCAGGTTGAGGATTTCTATGAACATATAATGCTGGTAACCTCTTATAAATTCTAGTCAATGTTTCAGGCTGTCAGCAACTGATCAACTGATATAATTCCAACATCATTTAGTTATTGCTCAAAATAAAACTCAGAATTACAGTTCTTCAGCATCTAAAAGCACATTTACCTTCTATCAATGGTTTTCCAGATTTTGCTTTTTTCTTAGTAACAGCTACATAGGTCCTTAGTTTAAAGATGGTGTCATTTTTCCAAAAGCCATTAATTAATTACGGCTCTTGAATGATAATTCAAACAAACAAACCACTCTTCAATTTCTTTGCTTTTGTGGCAGGATGGCTTTCTCAGGATTAGGAACATTTATGCAAAAGAAAGAGAAATACAAGAAATCCTGTCTAGGAGGAGGTAAAAGTAGCAATGCTTTCAAGTTTCTCTGCTTGGCTGAGACAAAACACCACTGGATTCTTGAACCCATTTCTGGACATATGTCAAACCTCAATAAATTTGGCTTTCTGAGCTGCAATACCAGAGTTAGTTTTTAACAGTTCCTTCCAAAAACTGGTGACCACGTGAGGGCCGCCAAGGGAGAGAGAAGGGTGAGGCAGCAGTGCAGTGGTTACAACAGGTCCCAGAGCCAGAGCGCCTGGGGCCAGCTCCCAGTTCTTCCCCTCCCTGATCTTTGGGAGTGAGGATTCCAACTGGCTGAGGAATGAACAGGAAACCCCAGACGAAGGTTTATTTTTCTCTCTCATGTGAATGTCCACAGGCTGGCGGCGCAGGGTGGTGCACAGAGTTCACAGGGCCCCGCTGCCTTCCAGCCTTCTAGGGTGCAGCTCTGCCCTGGTGTTCGCAGACTACAATAAGATTCACCTCCAGTAAGAGGAAGGAGGAACTGAGGAGGAAAGAAGAAGGGGCAGAGGGGACGAGCCAACTCTCTCTGACAGTTCCACAAAATTACCCACAGCACTTTTTTTTCTTCTGCTTCTTTTTTTTAATTTTTAAATTTTTTTTTTTATTTTTTGGCCATGAATCACACTTAACTGCAAAGGAGGTGAGGAAGTGCGGGCCTCCTGCCCAGATGGAGCTGCTCTTACTACGAGAAAGCGGTGAGAACAGAGAGTGGTGTACCAGGGCTCTCCACACGCTGTGTGGTCTTAACTACCCGTGCCACGGGCTTCTCATGTGCAGAAGGGATACAGTAAGAGTCTCCCCTCATAAAGGTACCGGGCACATGAAATGATGATAATCCACACAGAGGGCTTAGCATAGTATCTGACACATCATAAATACCCAACAAGGGAAATAATTTTCTTCAGAAATTTTCTTTCACTTACTGATTTCCTTTCAATTGTTAAGAATTAGATAAATTGTTTTCTTTCCTCTGGCTTATCTGTTTGTCTTTCTAACCCCCAAGTTATGTGCACAGTAGAAACAGACTGGTCTTCTGAAGTCATTGCTTTTGACAAGGCCCCCCCTCTGTCCTTGAGAACACACACACACACACACACACACACACACACACACACACACACTCTTTCTCCCAGAGAAAACTTTGGTGGCAGCCCAATACCTAAATTCAAGTTCAAATTCTTCCAAAAGCTAAGCTATAACCTCTAAAACTCCCCATTTGTTACTTCTTCAATACTTTCCCAACAGTACCTTATTCTTTTTTATTCTCTCTTATTCCAATGAGATCATACTAATAATGACAAAATTATTTAGATCAAAAGTACTAAATTAACAGAAGCTATCACTTTTCGAAAGTATTTTTCTTTGCCAGGTAACATGCTCAGTACTTTATACAAACTCTTTCTTTTAATCCCCACAATCCTGTGAGGTTATCACCACTATTATCCCCATATTATAAATTATGAGTAAAGCTTAGAAGGGTTATACCCAAAGTAACAGTAAGTATATCGTGGGGTTGTGATTTGAACAGAGGTCTGATGGGTTCCAAAGCTGTTTATTTAACCAGTATGTAGTACTCCTCTTCTGGTCAACATGCCATCTGTGTTCTCTGTACACACCTAGGGTTCTTCTAATCACATTCTGGTGAGTTTCATTAAGGGCTAGTTCATTTCTAGATCTCTAGATTTCTTCTATGGGATGTTCATCAACTATAATGTAATTATTTTTACATGTTAGTAATTAATGTAAGTAATGTAATAATAGTATTATAGTAAGTACAGTAATGTAATAATAATTACATTATAGTAATTATGTTAATAATAATGGTGACAAACAGCAAAACAGCACTTATATTAGACCATTAGAGTACTACACGATTCTAAGAACCATACATAGACCTTCTCACTTAATCCTCACAACAACCTGTCAATTAGATCATAATCATCACCATTTTATAGGGAAGTAAATGAAATCTAGAGAGACTAAGCAACTTGCCTAAGCTCACATAGGTAGAAAATGCTGGAGTCAGCGTTCCAACCCAAGTACTCTTTATCTCCTCTCTGAAAAAATATATTCCTCCTGTATTCCTGTCTTAGATATTAAATCACATATACCTTATATTATTCATAACCCTTTCATATATTAAAATACAAGGCACAAGATAAATGGATAAACAAAAATATGACATATTCATACAACAGGATAGATAATATGCAGCCTTAAAAAGTAATGACATTTTGATATATGCTACAACATGGATGGACCTTGAAAACATTACGCTTGGTGAAATAAGCCAGACACAGAATGACAAATATTGCACAACTCTACTTATATGAGGTACCTAGAATAAACAAATTCATAGAGACAGAAAATAGAACAGAGGTTACCGGGGGTTATGGGGAGCAGGAAAGGGAGAATAATGGTTTCATAAGTACAGAGTTTTTGTTGGAGATGATGAAAAGTTTTTAGCATAGATAGTGGTGAGGTTTACACAACATTGTGAATGCATTTAATGACTTTGCATTGTACACTTATGAGTGATTAAAATTATAAATATATTTTACCACAATAAAAAAATCAGGCACATTATATTACAGTTACACTTCACAGACTTTATTGAAGGTTGATGAGCCCTTTCTGGGATGAGGAGATGGTAGGAAATTTCCTATATGACTGGTAGACAGCAAATTAAAACCACCATTTCCATGAAACACCAAAGCAATCAATCATCCATAGCCATGTGTTGCTTTCCCAAAGTGATCAACAGTACCTTTAGAAAAAATGTTTTTCACACATGCACATACAAAAGATGCTCAATGAAATTTTAACATCCAAAACCTCATAAAGACACAAATACATAAGTAATCTTTGCAATTATTTCACCAGGATTTAAGGACAATGCTATATTTTTCATTTTGTAAATGGAAAATGTAAGGTACAACGGGGAGAAGTGATACTGCCTGGATTACTCTGCAAATCTGACACCAAAATCCTACCTATCATTCCCTACTTAGCATTTGGCAAGTTACTAGGCCATGTAATCTTGAATAAGCCCACAAAATATCAATCTGATAGTCACAGTATAAGAGATTAAAGCAGAGTAGGGTGAATGCTGATTACCACCTGCAGCGCTCCTCCTCGTCTACCCTCCCTATAACATTCAATACATCCTCCAAATTAAACAGGGAATATTTAAAGACCCTAATTCAGAAGAGGTAACCAATTATTACCCATCAGCAGTGGCCATGATTGAGAAATGAACAAGGGTGGCACTTGCCCTTTAAGAAAGTGACCCTAATCCATTCTGATGAAGAGGTTTCAAAACCTTTTTTGTGAGACATAACCTGTTCACCAGCCAGACTCTTCCCCATTTCTCACCACTCTCTGCTTACTGACAAGCAGCAAAATGGAATTTCTCTTCTTCTTGTTCTCTGCTTGGTTTCTACTGAAGGTACAAACCATAAACAACAATGGAATTACTAGAAGCTTGACTTCAAAGAGAAAAGATGCAAGAAAAACTAAAGTATTCACCAACTGAATACTAAATAACTGAATTATCACTAAGATATCTATGTAATGATTCTAAAGTGACTTAAGAGTCCTAAACAGGCAGGAATGAGGAATTAATAATAATGCTATACCATAAGATTTTAACTTGTCTGAATAACAACTTCTGGTTTGACAGTTTTATTAAACAACCAAAAACAGTTCCATCTAAGATGTATAAGGAAGAGAATCTCACTCAAAAGAAGCCAGGTCTTTACCACATGTTTCACGAGGTGAATGGATCTGATTGGTTTCCTGAACCGTCATCCCCGCCTTCCCCAGCCCCCAACTATAGCACCTTCCTTGTCTTGCTAAACAAGTTGTGCCCATGTTCCCAATATAACATAACTGGGACATGGGGAAATGAGGCTTAGGTAGAATTTCTTTGGCTCGTGACTGGTGCTTAAGCTATATTGCAGCATGGCTTTGTCTGGTATTAGAAATTAAACTTCAGAAGTACAAAGAAAATTCCAAACTTTGTCAAGTCCAGACAATGAACACCTTATAAATCTTACGATAATCAGCCTAATATTAACATATACAAAGAAATTCAGAGGGTAACAGAAGGAAAGTGAAACCCAAGAGAAGCTACAGGGGTCAAAGAGGAAGGAAAGAGTGTAAAAAAAAAAAAAAAAAAAAAAAAAAAAAAAAAAAAAAAAAGTGAAAGTGATGAGCTGTAAACCAAGTAGACAGAAAATCCTGCAACCAGATTAGTGTTAATTAAAATCTAAGGAAGCAAAACTCTCTCTCTTGGAATTAGGGGATGTAGAATGTCCACACACAGTTGGATATAATCACTAAGGAGAGTGACAATGGGAAGATATTGGGGAAAACCATATTTCATTACCTATGTCTCAATAGTGGAAGATATCTGCTGATAAGAAAAGAATGGATTCCAACCACACTTCTTTCTGTTCCAGTTGTCTGAATAGGGCCTCAGACACCTCATGCTACCCACCAAACCCTTCTCCTTATACTAATTCCCCCCACTGATCTAGGAAACCACTAATCCACCCTCTCTCTTCAAAGCACACTGCCTATGCACCCTTTAACACATGTTCTCTGTCCTTTCAAAGAGAATCATTAAAACGAAGTTTACAGCAAATGTTGGCATTCTGTGGAGAGATGACCACAGTGCTCGGGAGGATGAATAATGTGACCTTATAAAGTAACTTTTAGAGAAAAATGTATTGTTTTGTGGGAAGTAGAAGGCAGTTAATCCCTAACATGTTCAAGGCAGCTCTATCTTATTTCAAGTTTGCCACTTTATCTCCTATAAGAGCTAGAAAGTTCTAAACATATTAAATAAGAGGTGGTCCCCCCTTCCCATAATTTTATGTATTTTACTGCTCTGAAGTTGGTATGTCTAACCCAGCAAAAGGTTTCCAAGGTATCTGAGGTACCTGAAGTCTAACCAGAGTGTGTAGCTGGCAGAAGTTCATGCTGGGAAGGAGAGGGGCCACCAGTGCAACCAACAAGAGAAAACAGAAGGGAAAAGAAAGAGTGTGAGGAAGACCTAAGTAAGAGAAAGATTACTGGACCAGCATTTGTGAGCAACTTTGAGAACACTTCTCACCAGGGGCACCTGGCTGGCTCAGTCAGTGGAACGTGCAGCTCTTTATCTCACGGTTATGAGTTTGAGCCCCAGGTTGGGTGCAGAGATCATTTAAAGATTAAATCTTTAAAAAAAAAAAAAAAAGAAAAAAAGAAAAAAGAACACTTCTCACCAGAAAAAAGATCTGAAGGATCTAAGATGAGTCCCAGAATCATGGTTTTGGTAAGGACCCATGAACTCCTTCTGGTCTGTCCACCCTCCTCCCCAGTGGATGAATCCCAGAAAGCTGGCCGTGTTAATTCCTAAAGAATCCCAGAGACAGAGACCAATATTGCTACTACTGAAAAGTTGTTATTACGCTAAAGCTCTTCTGCAGGACCAAAAAAAGTACCAGACATTATGGCAATCCTGCAACCACTTTTTAGAACTAAGGGCTTCTTGTAAGTCCTTCTTGGAAATGCTACAGGAGTTCCACACAAAATCTCACTCACTCCTCAGCTACCATCTCTACAAAAAGCCTTCCTCAGCTCTCAAACATGGGAATCATATCTTCCTCTATGCTCTTATAATACTCTCCACAGTTTTGCCTGAGCCCTTTATACAATAAGAGCCACCTATGCTTTATCTGTCTCCCCAGGCAGACCACTAATGCCCCAAGAAGAGATTCCCTGTGTGTGGTAATCAGAAAGCACTCAAAATTTGTTGTTGTTGAATCAATGAAAGACGATTTTTCCCTTTTTATGATATTTTGAATTACATCTGTCTTCCCTGCCCAAAGGGCTGGAAGTGGTTCAGGCAAGCACAGGAAGGGTACAGGAAGCCAGAACAGAGTGCCGAAGAAAGAACGTAACACAGTCGGCTTTATGCCTATGTGCTACTTTCCCCAATGTGTGACTCTGAGCAACTTCCTTGTCTATGCTTCAGTACGCTCACCTACAAAATGATAATAATGGTAGTTACATCACAGATTTTTAGGAGGATTAAACAAAACAATTCATGCAAAGTACCTGGCAGAGTAGCTGACTCATCCTAAATAATCAGTAAATGTTTGCTGCTATTGGCAAGGAAGGAGCATAGGACAGCAGCCAAGAGTGACAGATCAGGTTTTATGAGGCCTGGCTTTTATGTAGCCTGGGATTCACTTGCTGGTCATGCGATCTAAAGTTAATGAAGCACAACCTCTATAAGCCTCAGTTTCCTTGTCTGAAACATAGGGATGAGGGTAACTACCTATATAACCTTGCCCACTGTGTGGATCAAATAAGATTATAAATGCAAAACCAATATAAAGTACTACTAATAAGTGGATCTTTATACATGGAGCTCTGCATTTTTTTATTCTGCATATGCCTGTCTAATGAAAAGCAAATCGTTTTCTTCATCTCTGCCTTCTTTACTGAGGTAATGTAATGATTAATGCATATGTGCACATTATTTTAAGAATGAAAAGCTGTTTTCAAAACGAGGAACTACTTGCATGTGTTGGTATGTGTGTGTGTTTTCAAAAAGGGAGTATTTAATAAGTGTTCTGCCTTGCAATTTAAGTAGAAAAGAAGAATTATTTTAGATTAAGACTTAAAACCCACATGAATATATTCTCAGGCAGTCCCCCTATCTTTTGTGTTCCCATAACCTTTACTAAAGCATTTACTATATCCCCACCTACAGTTAAAAAAAAAAAAAATCTCATGCACCAAATTATAAGGCCCAGAGGAGACATACTAATGTTTGGACCCCAACTTTTAGTATAGTGCCTGATACTTACTTAGAAGGCCATAATGCTTGTGGAACACAGCACAAATACACCATGGTCAATGGTGAACACTCTCTTCCCTGAACATAAAATACTCAGTGTCTACACAACTCACTTGGTAATTATTATGAAAACTCATGTGGAATCTCTTGGAATCCTTTAGAATATTGTGTGATTTTATGTTGCTATGTAAGCATCTATAAAGGACCTGTGGTCATCTCATACAGTGAGTAAATCCTTTGGGGGCAAGATCCATGCCTTAAATTCCCTCTTACATTACTTAGCATCATGTTTCACATGTAGAGAAGATCAATAATTAGTTGCTAGTTGATTTATATATGTGGTAGTCTAACATAATCAGTGTGTCCAAGAAAAAAAAATCGTGAGTAAAAATTTCATCTTATACTTACCGACTTTATGTTTTCAGCTTTATATTGATAAGATAAAGAAACTGCAATTGTTCAGTGTTATACAAGAGAATTAATAAGATCATCTCTAACCACCACTTTTTTTCAGGGAAAAATGATACTCCATAGACAATTATATAAAATATGCATCTCTTTTTTTGGATAATCTACTTTCTTTCACAGTTTATTGTCAAGTTGGTTTCCATATAACACCCACTGCTCATCCCCACAAGTACCCTCCTCCATGCCCATCACCCCCCTTCCCCTCTCCCCAAACCCCATCAGCCCTCAGTTTGCTCTCAGTATTCAAGAGTCTCTCATGGTTTGCCCCCCTCCCTTTCCCCAACTATTTTCCCTCTTCTCCTCCCTCATGGTCCTCTGTTAAGTTTCTCCTGATCCACTTATAGGTGAAAACATATGGTATCTGTCTTTCTTTGCCTGACTTATTTTGCTCAGCATAACACCCTCAAGTTCCATCCACGTTGCTACAAATGGCCAGATTTCATTCTTTCTCATTGCCATGTAGTAGTCCATTGTATAGATAAACCACATCTTCTTGATCCATTCGTCTGTTGATGGACACTTAGGCTCTTTCCATGATTTGGCTATTGTTGAGAGTGCTGCTATGAACATTGGGGTACATGTGCCCCTGTGCATCAGCACTCCTGTATCCCTTGGGTAAATTCCTAGCAGTGCTATTGCTGGGTCATAGGGGAATTCTACTGTTAATTTTTTGAGGAACCTCCACACTGTTTTCCAGAGGGCCTGCACCAGTTTACATTCCCACCAACAGTGTAGGAGGGTGCCCGTTTCTCCACATCCCTGCCAGCATCTAGAGTCCTCTGATTTGCTCATTTTATCCGCTCTGACTGGCGTGAGGTGGTATCTCAGTGTGGGTTTTGATTTGTATTTCCCTGATGAGGAGGGATGCTGAGCATCGTTTCATGTGTCTGTTGGCCATCTGGATGTCCTCTTTGGAGAAGTGTCTGTTCATATCTTCTGCCCATTTCTTCACTGGGTTGTTTGTTTTTCGGGCGTGTAGTTTGGTGAGTTCCTTACAGATTCTGGATATCAACCCTTTATCTGATATGTCATTTGCAACTATCTTTTCCCATTCCGTCTGTTGCCTATTAGTTTTATGGATTGTTTCCTTTGCTGTGCAGAAGCTTTTAATCTTGACGAGGTCCCAATAGTTCATTTTTGCTCTTGATTCCCTTGCCTTTGGGGATGTGTCAAGTAAGAAATTGCTGCGGTTGAGGTCAAGGAAGTTGTTTCCTGCTTTCTCCTCTAGGTTTTTGATGGTTTCCTGTCTCACGTTCAGGTCCTTTATCCATTGAGTTTATTTTTGTGTATGGTATGAGAAAGTGATCTAGTTTCATTCTTTTGCACGTTGTTGTCCAGTTCTCTCAGCACCATCTGTTAAAGAGGCTGTCTTTTTTCCATTGGATACTCTTTCCTGCTTTGTCAAAGATTAGTTGGCCATACATTTGTGGGTCCAATTCTGAGTTTTCTATTCTATTCCATTGGTCTATGTGTCTGTTTTTGTGCCAATACTATACTGTCTTTTTAAAAATTTTTTAAATGTTTTATTTATTTCTGAGGGAGAGAGAGAGAGAGGCAGCATGAGCAGGGAGGAATCGGAGACAGAGGGAGATACAGAATCCAAAGCAGGCTCCAGACTCTGAGCTAGCTGTCAGCACAAAGCCCGATGCAGGGCTAGAACCCATGAACTGTGAGATCATGACCTGAGCCAAAGCGGGACGCTTAACTGACTAGGCCACCCAGGCACCCCAATACCATATGTCTTGACCAATATTTGCAAATCAATTAATGTGATACACCACATTAACAAAAGAAAGGACAAAAACCATATGACCCTGTCAATAGATGCAGAAAAAGCATTTGACAAAATACAGCATCCCTTCTTAATAAAGACCCTCAAGAAAGTCGGGATAGAAGGAACTTACTTAAATATCATAAAAGCCATTTATGAGAAGCCCCCAGCTAATATCATCTTCAATGGGGAAAAACTGAGAGCTTTCCCCCTGAGATCAGGAACACGACACGGATGTCCACTCTCACCACTGTTGTTTAACATAGTGCTGGAAGTGCTAGCATCAGTAATCAGACAATAAAAGGAAATAAAAGGCATCAGAATCGGCAACGAAGTCAAACTTTCACTTTTCGCCTATGACATGATACTCTACATAGAAAACCTGACACACTCCACCAGAAGCCTACTAGAACTGATCCACATATTCAGCAAAGTTGCAGGGTACAAAATCAATGTACAGAAATCAGTTGCATTTTTATACACCAATAATGAAACAACAGAAAGAGAAATCAAGAAACTGATCCCATTCACAATTGCACAAAAAAACATAAAATACCTAGGAATAAACCTAACCAAAGATATAAGAGATCTGTATGATGAAAACTATACAAAACTTAGGAAGGAAAATGAAGAAGACACAAAGAAATGGAAAAACATTCCATGCTCATGAGAAACAGTGAAATCTGGCCATGTGTAGCAACATGGATGGACCTTGAGGGTGTTATGCTGAGCGAAATAAGTCAGGCAGAGAAGGACAAATATCATATGTTTGCATGTGTAGGAGGATTAGGAGGAACTTAACTGAGGAACATGGGGGAGAAGAAGACGGGAAATGGTGGGGGAAAGGGAGAGAGGCAAACCATAAGAGACTCTTGAATGCTGACAAAAACTGAGGACTGATGGATGTGGGGGGGGGATGGGCATGGAAGAGGGCACTTGTGGGGATGAGCACTGGGTGTTTTATGGAAACCAATTTGACAATAAACTATTTGTAAAAATAAATAAATAAGTAAAAATAAAAAAAAAACATTTCATGCTCATGGATCGGAAGAATAAATATTGTTAAAATGTCATTACTACCCAAAGCAATCTATACATTCAATGCAATCCCAATCAAAATTGCATCAGAATTCTTCTCAAAGCTAGAATAAACAATCCTAAAATTTGTATGGTACCACAAAAGACCCCAAATAGCCAAAGTAATATTGAAGAAGAAAACCAAAACGGGAGTCATCACAATCCCAGACTTTAGCCTCTACTATGAAACTGTAATCATAAAATATGCATTTCTAAGAAGCCAGGGAGACCTCTGCCTGGGTTCCTGAACTAATGGATACAAGACAGAGGTTTACATGATTTAGAGTAATCATCTTGGGGAGGGCACTGAAAGTGATAAACATTCTGAGGTCCATAATGGGTTTTTTTTTTTAGAGATAATTTATTTTCTATTAGTGGCAAGGCTTGCAGTGACTTTTTTTTTTTTTTTTTCTTAAAACTAATCTCTGGCTGAAACTGAATTAAATTGTCTGGCTAGATACCAATTCAACTTTCTACCTATTTATCCATTTCGAGACAATTGTGTAGACCAGAACAGGCATATTCTGTGCCACCAAGGATGCCAGCACTAGAAGAAATAAATTAAGTGAAATTATATGCCCACGTTTACCGTGAAAACAACTATTACACATTCATGTCTTTAAACTGTACTGTTAGTAAAGAACTGTAAAGGCCCAATAGACATTGAATTGATTTCTGGAACCCTCTAGCTACCACAGTAGTATTAAGCTTATTGTTAGATGCCAAACACTGTACTACATGCTTTCCATATGTTAATTTAGTCCTCATGGGTTTTAATATTATCCTCATTTTATGGATAAGGAAAATGAGGCACTGAAAAGTTAAGTGGCGGGGCGCCTGGGTGGCTCAGTTGGTTAAGCGTTCGACTTCGGCTCAGGTCATGATCTCATGGGTTTGTGGGTTCGAGCTCTGTGTCGGGCTTCGTGCTGACAGCCAGCTCAGAGCCTGGAGCCTGTTTCGAATCTTCTGTCTCCCTCTCTTTCTGATCCTCCCTTGCTCACCTGTCTCTCTCTCTCTCTCTCTCAGAAATAAATACAACATTAAAAAAAAGTTAAGTGACTTGTCCTAGATCCCAGAAGAGCAGAGCCAGGATTTGAACCAGAGTAGTTTAAAGTTTTTATCCTAGTTGGGGTGCTAGATTGTTTGTCCATAAAGCAGCCAGCACAGATATAGGCAATAACTGTTAAACTTAATTTTATGCCTTAATTTTATACACTTATATAAACACAAATTTTTTTTTTCACAAAAACCTTCACATCAAAACCAAACAGTTTTAAGTCTCAGTACTCATGGTTCAATATATGATAAAATACTCTAAAATCATGGGTGGACAAACTTTTTTGGTTAAAGGCCAGATAGTAATCAACATTTTAGGGTCATGACCCAAACACCTCTGTAAGAAGTACTCATCTCTATCTTCGTAGCATAAAAGTAGCCAAAGACAATATGTAAATGATATATTTCAAACTATATTACAAAGCAAGTAGAGGGCCAAATTTTCCCCTGGGGTTCTTAGTTTGCTCACCCCTGCTCTAAACAAAACAATGGACCATAAATAAGAGCTCTAATACGGTGAAATTAGACTAACTGCCTTGCTAGAAGTTGCTTTAAATAATTTGTTCGCTTTAAAGCAGTTCTCAAGCAGGGGCAATTCTGCCCTCTCAAGGGAAATGTCTGGAGACATTCTGGATTGTCATGAGGGAAGTATTAGTGGCATCTAGCAGGGAAAGGTCTGAGATGTTGTTAAATATCCTGCAATGCAAAGGACGACCCCTACAGAAGGAATGAGCCACAGCGGCAGTGCTGAGGCTGAAGAGCCTTGGTTTTAAGAATGCCAATTTATATAGATATCTTTTTTACCTATCTTTCTTAAAAGAGTTTTCCTATTTGGTCCTGAGATAACCCTATCAAGAAAAAAGTAGGCACATTTATCTCATTTTTTTACAGAAGAAAACTAATATTCAGAGAAGTTAAATGATATACATCTATTCACAAAGCCAATTATATATATCAGAGTTAAAATTCACACCCAGGTATTAATGTTTTAAAATCTGTGCTCACCCCCACCCCCATATTTAAAAGACTGTTAAGACAAGTTTATAATAGCTGAACTTGAAAAGATACTTTTAGAATTTTTTGTCTGAAAATGAAACAAAAAAATTGAATTACAGATTTTACATCTTTTTGAGCTGCTTTAAGATTTAATTTTGGGAGACAGAAAAAAATTTAAAAATATTAAATCAGTTTTCAAAAATATCCTAGGAGAGAATCATCACAATTAACACATAACATATTGTCTGCTTACTCATTTACAGAGTCACCTATTAGTCCCTATATTCTTTTCTACTCATAGTTCTTAAACTCTTCTTAACTGCTAAAGCAGGATACATCTCTCTAATATTACTGAAAATGGAACTAAACACATAGACCTACCTGAGGCACAAGTCTGGTGATGGTGATGTACTTTAATTTTATTCTGCAGAATCTGGGAACATGGAATACAAAAATCTCCCCCAAACCCAGAGTACTCTTTCCACTGAAACCCAAAAGAGGACTACAACTGCCAATCCTAAAATACAGCTTCCATAAACAGGAATCCTTTTCGAAACATGGGGCAGTTCCATTCTCACAGAACCAGGGGCAACTGACAGAATCAAGAGCCCATTAGAGTCCTCAAGTCCTGCTTTTGGCTCTAGCAACTCTAATTCTCATCAAATGGTTTCATCAGAACCAGAACCAGAACAACTGACCAGTTAGTAAAGATATAACATAGAGTGGCTCAAATGAAATCATTTCTTCCATCCAATTCCCTGATTTTGTCTTCAGTTTCACACAAGAGTACAAGAAAACTGACCTCTAACATCATTAGGTTAGATACATCTAAACTAATAAGTAATATTTCAATTCAGAAAATGTTTTAAGTATATTCTTGATATGTTATCATTCCAGGACACTTTGGTCTCCAGCACAGAAGTCTATTTAGAGATATTCTATCTTGAATCATCAAAGGTATGAATAAGCCCCTTGACAATGCAGTGATTTCAAATTCTATCTCTCACATTTAGTATTAAATAATTTTAACTTATAATTTCTGGTAATTTTTTAGGAAGTGTATGTTCTATATATGAGTGTGTATGTGTGTGTATGTGTGTGCGTGTGCATGTGTGTGTGTGTGTTTGGGGTCAGTATCTGTATTTTAAGGTCTAGCTGAAACATACTGAAGTTGACTTTTTATCTACTTTGAAATAATGTTCTAAGACTTGTGTGTTCATGATAATAATGAACAATAGAAAGTACAGTATTTCTTTCAAAAACACATAAATAATTTAAGAAACAAAAAATAATAACAAAATAAAACTTTTGGAGTATATAATGTGATAAAACACATGATTTTTAAATTTCAGTAAATAAGTAAAAGTAACAAACACAGTTTAAAAAGGATGACAAGGTGATCCATTCACGGATGAGTTTATTCCTTTTTTCTCTGCCAACAGAGAGCTTAGGTTGCTGTCTTCAGACTCATTCTATCATTTTCTCTGAGGGAAAAACACCTCCTTTTGTTTAGAGTTTGAGACTCATAACAAATGAGAAACAAAACCAAAAGAAAACACCTGCTTGAGTTATAAGTCCATAGATTTACCTTTCCTGTATTTCGTTTTCTCATTCAGCTTCATCATAGCCTCATACAGTATCTACAGGAGTCCACCTACCAATACTATGTGCCAGTAGCTTTTCGATACCAAGAGTGACAAATATAAGGTAACATTTAGGAAATTATGGGCAAGCAGCAGCACACTGGTTTTAGAGACAGAATGCTTTAAAACAAAACAAAACAAAACAAAACAAAACAAAACAAAACAAAACAAAACAAGAAAAGAAAACTTAAGAGTAGCATCTCCAAATACAATCTGAGAGTTTATTTGGAGTTCAGATAGTTCTACCTTTTACCAATAATTATAACCTCCTTTATTTAGAAAGATCAGCCAAATCAACTGTGGAGGCCAAGAAATGACAAATGTCAGAGGCAGATTTTTTTATCTTTTGGGAAACTTAGCAAACCTTGAAAGTGAGACAAGGTTAAATGAGGTAAAGAAGCAAATCTATTAGCTATATATATTTGATTCAATGGAAATTTAACCTACCTGGCAGTAAAGCTATATAACAGGGAAGGAGTTCCTGCAGGCTGAGACAACTCTCTAAACCCCTAAAGAAGTAAGGCACCATTCTTATGGGCTAGGGTGTCATACTGGATACATCTTGGAAAAGGAGACTGGATGCTTTCTGATTGGCTAAGATGATGAGACCCTGGAAAGCAAAGAGACTCCAATAACTTGGGGTCAGAGGGCAGGCAGGCCCAGCACCACCACTTCAGGACTCTAGTGTGGTCCTTGCATTTCAACTCTTCTCAATTCAAAGAGCTACACCGACATTTTCTGCACTACTTCCTCATCATCACCTAAACAGAAAAGGGATAAGGAGAACATTCTCCTCTCTTCTCAGAGTTTTTGCCAAAAATTGAAGAAAGAAGTTTTTAAGTGATAGAGAGGCAAGGACAGTTCATTTCTGCCACTCTCTGAGGCCCTGATAGGTCTAAACCTCTACATTTGTCTTCCACAGTTAGTTGTGCCGTGACCTCCTTTTTCATACTAAAGGTCTGCTATGGAGCCGCATGTCACCCACCTAGGTGCTTTCTGTAAAGGCTATGATGTTCTGTCTCAGTCTCAGGAAACACATGTCTTGAGTACTACCATATTCTTTTTTAAAAAGTATTTATTTATTTAATGTTTTATTTATTTCTAGGAGAGAGAGAGAGACAGCGTGAGCAGGGGAGGGTCAGAGAGAGAGGGAGTCACAGACTGAAACAGGCTCCAGGCTCTGAGCTGGCAGTCAGCACAGAGCCCGACGCGGGGCTCGAACCCACGAACCGCGAGATCATGACCTAAGCGAAAGTCGGACGCTTAACCGACTAAGCCACCCAGGCGCCCCCAAAATTATTTATTTTTTAATTTGCATCCAAGTTAGTTAGCATATAGTTCAACAATGATTTCAGGAGTAGATTCTTTAAGCCACTTACCCATTTAGCCCATCCCCCCTCCCATAACCCCTTCAGCAACCCTCTGTGCTCCATATTTAAGAGTCTCTTATGTTTTGTCACCCTCCCTGTTTTTATATTATTTTTGCTTCCCTTCCCTTATGTTCATCTGTTTTCTATCTTACAGTCCTTACATGAGTGAAGTCATACGATATTTGTCTTTCTCTAATTTTGTTTAGCATAATATTATCTAGTTCCATCGATGTGGTTGCAAATGGTAAGATTTTATTCTGATTGTCAAGTAATACCCCGTTGTATATATATGTACCACATCTTCTTTATCCATTCATCTATCGATGGGTATCTGGGCTCTTTCCCTATTTTGGCTATTGTCGATAGTGCTACTATAAACATTGGGGAACACGTGCCCCTTTGAATTCTTTCGTTCTTGAGTACCTACCATATTCTTACCCGTTTGTGTAATTCTGCTCCTACTCCTCAACTATGATGCAGTCTCCAAGCTCTCCCCTTATCAAAATCATCTTCACCCACATAAAGTCCATCACTTTTGATGCTATTTAGTCACTGCAGACTAAAGGAAAAAATTTTCCCCTCCTTAAAATGTTCCCCCTCCCCCCGAGAGTCAACTGATAATTTGCTGGCATAGTTTGTTATTCTCCTATGTAAATATGACATCTACCTATATCTTCACTAATCACACTAATTTTAAGGAAAAGGAACCTGTCTTTCATTTGTCTTTTTGGCATAGACGCTCACCACATGTCTGTGGCATCAATCCCTTCACATGCTCACAATGTTTTACATATATTATAGGTGTTCAATAAATTCTTGGTATTTATATGATTAAGAGAAATTACTGCAAGGGCTTTTGTCATAAAGCTATTGAAGGGCATCCTATGTATATTATAAACAGAGTGTTCTAAAGCTTAAAGAATGTTGACATTATTCTAGGGTGGGTTAAGCAGTGATGGGAAACAGTTAAAATTGAGTAAGAAGGGTAATTTGTAGCTTGGCATACTTGTAATCTTTTTTAAAAGGCTCTAAATACACATTTCATTTATTTAATAGGTATATTATTACTTTATAATGCTTAACTATAAACAAAATTCTCGTTTATAGAGAAAGTATAACTATAAGAGAATGCTTGCTATTTTCTCTATTTTCTTTAACCATGACCAAGGGAAGCCTATCAGGATATACTGCAATGCCATAAGCCACGAGCTGGAAACCTAATTAAGAAGCTATAAACAATTTCCTGCATGCTGGCCTTCGAAACTCCAAGCATAAGCAAAAATACAACAAGACGCAAAAGGTTATACAACTGTCAGTATTTATTATTAACTCAAGAGCTGTTAAGCACTAAAAGGCAAAGAGTTGTCATCAACTAAATTTAAAGAGGACTTTTATTTTCTTCCTTTAAAAAGGTAAGATCTGTGGTAAGATATAGGACCCCCCCCCAACCCCCTGCCATGAACATATATTCAGAGAATCTTCACTTTATTTAGAGGGAAAATGTTCATTTTGGACTTCTAGGAATGTAAATTATTTCAAACAAGATGTCTTTTTAAAGAAAGAAATTAGTGTGTAAATCAAACCAAACATTTCATCCTATGATACATATTATACCATATTTTACGTTGAAGTAAAAGTACTGCTTTTCAAAAATTTGCCATCACAAAATTTCAAGGAGCTTGCTTATAAATGCCAAGGGGATACAGTAGATTGTCATAACTTTAATTGATTTTAGTTTTACAGTCACCAGGTAAGCAACAGGAAATTTTAACCTAATCATGAATACACTGCAAGAAATACTTTTAGATACCTCCTTTAAATGGAGGGGAACTTTATCTTTTTTTTTTTTTTAAATGTTTCTTTATTTTTGAACCAGAGAGAGACAGAGTGAGAGCTGGGCAGGGGCAGAGAGAGAAAAAAAAAGAGAGAGAGAGAGAGACACAGAGAGAAAGAATCCAAAGCAGGCTCCAGGTTCTAAGCTCAGCAAAGAGCCCAACACAGGACTCAAACCCACAGACTCATGACCTAAGCCAAAGTCAGACACTTAACCGACTGAGCCACCAAGGCACCCCAAAAGGGAGAACTTAATTTTTTTCAAGAAGAGCTAACAATTTTATTTTATTTATTTTTTAATAGTTTATTGTCAAGTTGGTGTCCACATAACACCCAGTGCTCATCTCCACAAGTGCCCTCCTCCATGCCCATCACCCCCCTCCCCCCCATCTGCCCTCAGTTTGTTCTTGGCATTCAAAACTCTCTCATGGTTTTGCCCTCCCTCTCCCCCACTATTTTTTCCCTTCTTCTCCCCCATGGTCCTTCATTGAGTTCCTCCTAGTCCTCCTATACGTGCAAACATATGGTATTTGTCTAAAAGGGAGAACTTTAGATTAAGGAACTTCAATATCTTGAAAAAAATAGAAAACTAAGAAAATGGTATGTAGACTTTTTCAGAAAAGGCAAATAAGAGATGTCTCAATTTTTTAAAATATTACTAAAGATCTGGTCTAATTTGCAAAAGTAATTAGCTTGTATTTGAAAACCACTGGTGAACCATATGAAGAGAACAAAATGAAATTAGAAAACCCTGCTGAATTTGACTATAAGTCAATTCACTTTTGAAGCTATACTAGAAGTAACTAAAAGAGCACTAAATTAACATTTTCAGTAAAGTGACAGACTTTGTTGTTATTCTCTAAGAGAAGGAAGACTAACTGTAATTACTTGTGGTTCTGTGATTCCTACTGAGGATTTCTGCAACTAAGTAAGTGAGAAATAATGGTCTACAGTTTTCTTTTTCTTCACTATAAACGAGTCAGGAAGTCAGGGCAGCTGGGTGGCTCAGTCAGTTAAGCATCAGACTTTGGCTCTGGTCATGATCTTGCTGTTCATGGGTTCAAGCCTTGTGTCGGGCTTTGTGCTGACAGCTCAGCCTGCTTGGGATTCTGTCTCCCTCTCTCTCTGACCGTCCCCCGTTCAGGCTGTCTCTCCATCTCCTTCTCAAAAATAAAAAAACATTAAAAAAATTTTTTTAAGTTACACAGAGGAAAGGAGGCAAACCATCAGAGGCTCTTAAATACAGGAAACAAACCAAGAATGGATGGGGAGGTGAGGGAGAAGGGAAAATGGGTGATGGGCATTGAGGAGGGCACTTGTTGGGATGAGCACTGGGTGTTGAATATAAGTCAATATGACTATAAATTATATTTTTAAAAAAGCAGATTTCACAGGCAAAAAATTTTTTTTTAATGAAATGAGTCTGTAAGTGTTCCATCCAATCTTCTGGAAGAGATCATGTATAAAAAAGTAATGTTAATTCGTCTTTATGTGTTGGTAGAATTCTCCAGTGAAACATCTGGAACTGGAGATTTCTTTTTCAAGAGCTTTTAAATTACAATTTTAATTTCTTCAATAGTCAATGGGCTATCCAGATTATTTATTTCATCATGGGTGAGTTCCAGCACTTTGTATTTTTCAAGGAATTGATTCTTCTAAATTATCCATATATGCTTTATAGTATTCTCTTGTTATTTTTTTAGATTTTAAAGTTTATTTATTTATTTATTTACTTCCAAGTTAGTTAGCATATAGTGCACTAATGATTCCAGTGGAGTAGATTCCAGTGATTCATCCCCTACATATAAAACCCAGTGCTCACCCCAACAAGTGTCTTCCTTAATGCCCCTCACCCATTTAGCCCATCCCTCCCCCCACAACCCTCCCAGCAACCCTCAGTCTGTTTTCTGTATTCAAGAGTCTCTTATGTTTTGTCTTCCTCCTTGTTTTTATATGATTTTTGCTTCCCGTCTTTTATGTTCATCTGTTTTCTATTTTAAAGAAGTCATGTGATAGTTGTCTTTCTCTGACTAATTTTGCTTAGCATAATACCTTCTAGTTCCATCCATGTGATTGCAAATGACAAGATTTCATTCTTTTTGACTGGTAACTAATACTCCATTGTGTGTGTATGTGTGTGTGTGTGTGTGTGACATCTTCTTTATCCATTCATCCACTGATGGACATTTGGGCTCTTTCCATACTTTGACTATTGTCGATCTTGGAATCTCCTAGTCTGCCATTGGCTGGCATCACTCTCCTCTATTGTTTTCTTATTTTTACTGTCCTGATATCTGTTTTTAGTTTTACTATTTCCTTCTTTCTACTTGCTTTAAGCTTATTTTCTCTTTTTTGTTTTTTGAGGTAGGAACATAGGTTTCTTGAGGGAGTAAGTTAGATTATCAATTTGAGACTTTTACTCATTTCTAATGTAAAGCATTTAGTGCTACAAATTTCTGTCAGGAATGGTTTAGCTACCTCTGATTTATGTTATGTTTTATTTTCATTTTCATTCAGCTATATAGTATTTTCTAAAATTTCTTTTGGGATTTCCTCTTTGACCCATAGATCATGGGTTATACTTTGAGACTTCCTCTTTGACCCATGGATCCCTGATGTACTTCTGTTAGTGATTTCTACTTGAATCTACTGTTGTCAGAGAAAATGTTCTATATGGTTTCAGTCCTTTTAAATTTGTTGAGGTTTGTCTTATGGCCTAGGATATATATGGTCGACCTTGGTAAATGTTCCACTAGTATTCTGGTTTTGTTGGGTTACATGTTCTATATGTATGTGCCGGTTAAATTCTATTGGCTGATTGCATTGCTCAGATATTTTACACTCTTGCTAATTTTCTCTCTAGTAGTTCCATCAGCTGCTAAGAAGGGAGTCCTGGGTCCACTTACATTTAACATAATTTCTTTGGTGGTCACATCCAAGTTACTTTGTTCTTTTGTCCACTGAATATTCATTACTGAATGTTGCACAGGTATAGTGAATATATTGTAGCAACCACTGATTGGCTGACTTTCACAAGCCTGGGGCTGTCATTGATTTGCTAACATTCAAAAGTGTAGTTACTGGAGCGAGGTGGTTATTGACTGGCTGATTTTCAAAGGCATGGCCACTAGAGTGAGGCTGTCATTGATTGGCTGGTTTCACAGCATGTGTACTGATCCAGAGTTATTTCTAATTAATAGTGGTTACCTATTCATGACTTGGGACTTCAGGCAAAGAAAAGCCTTTTTCTTTCTTGAACACAAAAATTAAGTACTTTAAACTTTCAGTTCCCTTCAGAATAACGTGCAGGAGAGATCACAAAGGACTACACAGATCTTGATTTCTGGAGGTCTGATTTTTAGCTAGTGTTTTCATTCAAATGATTTGAATGCCAATTACTGTGGTAGAAAAATAGCTCTAACTGCCAAATTTGCATACCTTGTTGAAAAATGTTTAATAAATGATATTTAGGGCATCCTAATAAAGACAATAAAGGACACACAACAAAATCACTAAATACAGATGGTCTGGCTGCCCTAACTGTGAGGGAATGTTACAATAAGACCCATGGACAGTTTAGAAACAGGAGCAAGACATGAGTTGAATAATGTTAGGTGAAGGATGGGGAGTGGCTCAGTGGGGTAATGATCATAGGTGGGAAATCAGTTTAAATATAACATGAATCTAGTAAAAATATTAAAAATGAGCTTCCTCAGTTATTATAAGGGCACCTCTTTAAACTAAGGATAGGGAGGACAGAAGAAGGTGTTTTCAACTAAAACAGTTTGTCCCCTGGCTAAATTTAGTCTCAAGGGTTTCAGACTGGTGTAGTGCTCAACTCCTATTTAATGGCAAAGCTAATTCCTCTGTGCTATTTATAGGAAAAAACCTAAGCTTCTGGAATTATTCTTAGTTTTAGGGATTCAGGAACAAGTTGGCTTGGATTTTCAATAGTTTTACTTCTCTAGTTTTTTCCATTTCTTGTGATCTCAAGAGCCATTACTAAAAGCCTAAGACTTTCCATTCATCTCTGCATAATTCCAAACTTTAGCCTAGAATGGTGGTGACCAAGTGCGTATGAATCCAAAGTGGCTTTTCCTTCCCCAGCATTCTAGTGCGGATACCTATGCAGGACTGCACTACAACATCTAAAATCCAGTCTCTCTTCTGGCGCTTTATTACTTTATCTTTCTAGTATCTAAAGCCACTACTTTCCCTGTCCTCCAAACACCAAGAAAATTAGGAATTTTACTTTCCATAATTTTCATGATGAAGAAAATAGTCAAAATAATGTGCCACTCTGTGGAAATAAGGCTGCCTCTTAGTATACAGGGAAATTCTTACACTTAAGAAGAGTAAGGTGCCGGATAACAAGAGCAAAAACCATCCGCAGAGTAACCTTTGGCTTTCCCACCATTGCAGAGTCGGTGAGAACCTGGCAGATGGACTTGAGGGCAATCTGGTTTTCATTGCCTCACTTCACTGCTCACAGGGGACTCAAGGACAGGGTTCAGGTGTATTGACAAAATGGCTTAACATATGCTATGTAACATCTGCCCATACTATTTGAGGAATCAGTCAGTGAATTTTTAAATATTCATGGTGTAAATTTTTATACTTGTGAGATTTTTCTTTTTTAATCTAGGTCAATGTTGTAGTTTCGATTTATTTTTTAAACCTTTCTGGAACCTCTAACTAAGCTTGTAAAATACCAACTGGAGACTCAGGTATACTTTTAGTGTTACTTAAACATATGCAGCTAAAATAACAGCAAGTAGCTACTGAGTGTTAAACTTAAAAATCAGAAAAGTGATAAAAATTTCAGCATCTGAGGCATCAGTAGTAGTTAAGTTTTCTTCCCAAGATTAATTAGTTAAGCAAAATGAGGGGAATCCACGTAAGCACTGAGATACTGAAGACAGGTGGCCTAGAAGAGCCCTCTGTAGATTCCTGTGGGGGTGAACAAAGCATGTCTCAGAAAGAGATGGACACCAGAGGTTTTACTTCTCTAAAAAACTGAGAGAATACTTCTATTTGTAAACAGGTATGAGAAAATCAGGTGATTATTATTATATTTATCTCTAATACTAAAGATACAGTATGATATTACCATAAATAAACAAGTTCAGAGTTTCTTCATTCTTTTTAATGTTTAGTTTTGGGTGGGTGGGGGGCCAAGAGAGAGGGAGAGTCCTATGCAGGGCTCAAGCCGTGAGATCATGTCCTGAGCCGAAGTCAGATGCGTAACTGCCTGAGCTACCCAGCAGCCCCAAGAGCTTTTTCACTATTTTGATGCACAGTTTTAAAAATCCTGGCAAACTGAACATTTAAGAATTATATAGCACTTTAACAAGAAAAACTATCATTTTACAAACAAATTAAGAAGGCAAACAATTTAACTAACATCACACATACAGCAGAGTTTAGAAATCCGAGAGTATTTGGCTTCACTCTGTCGATGATGCTTTAATCACCTTCGCCCTGAGAAACTGTCCACAGTCTCTAATAGGAGCAGGTGTGACAGCAATCTGGGAAACGGCCCGGGAAATCACTTCTAAACTAACCTCCTATGCAACTAGAGCAGCGCTTATGCTAAGCAGCCAGGCAGCACTGACAAATTTAACAGGCATTAAACCTCCTAACAAGTTGGTGTTTTAGGACATACTTGCACAATTTAGATTCCTGAAAGGAACCAGAACAAAAAAATGTGAGAAATTAAACATCTCATCTAATGTCAAATTATTGTTGGTGACAGAATGCTGCAGAGACCTTCAAAGAACCTAAACTGCATTTTAAGATCACATTTGACCGGATACACAGTCTGTCTCCATGTGAAACTAATTTAATCTTGCTGAAAGACAAAATAAATATGATCTTTTTCAAGTATAATATAGCAGGTAATAAACTGATGCACGTGGGGTTCAGTATAAGTAACAATATGATGACTGTATATCCAATCTTTGGAAGAGAAATTCCCCTTAATCGAGCTTAGGTTGACTTTTAATTTACATTCCTTGAAAGTAAGTCAAGCTCTACAGTGTAGAAAAGCTTTCTCTTTCCGTCACCTCTGCCACCATAACAATAACGAATGCTAACATTCACCGACAGTTTGCTTGCTATGTGCCAGACCCTGCACAGAGACTTTCCACAATAAACGTAGGAAGATGCAACTATCACTTTTTACAAAGAAACATCACTGCTTGCATGATCCAGGAGGAGGATTTGACTCCAAATCTTTCTGATTTTGTTATTATTTTTTCAACGGTTATTTATTTTTGAGAGAGACAGAGGCAGAGGTGAGTAGACAAGGGCAGAGGGAGGAGACACAGAATCGGAAGCAGGCTCCAGGCTCTGAGCTGTCAGCACAGGGCCTGAAGCGGGACTCAAACCTACAAGTCATGATCTGAGCAGAAGTTGGTTGCTCAATGGACTAAGCCACCCAGATGTCCTGAAAACTGTCTAATTTTAGATCATAAAAGTTTTAACAGAAAACTCCATTTTTAAAAGCAAACATAATGAAAGTCTACTGGATATGTTTTAATTTAGCTACTTTATCTTAATCCAAATAATTCAATATAAGAAAAACAACCAAACAAATCAGCTCTATAATCCTTTTCCACATTTTCTGGAAAACACTTTTAATCGTTCTAACTCCTTTACTTCACCATGACCAAAAGGCTTTAAGAGAGCCTTCCATGCAAAAAGACTCAGAGCAAAGCTTCTTCTTATTATACATGGCACATTACAGGAAAGGAAGGATCTGATAAACTTAAAGATCTGAGTAATATCCAAATTACATCACAGAAAATATATAAATTTTGTTTCTATTACAACTTCTGCTTTATACAGCCATTCTCCAAAGCAGTGGTGTATTGTGTGTGTGTGTGTGT
This sequence comes from Proteles cristata cristata, assembly GCA_017311185.1. NCBI lineage: Eukaryota > Metazoa > Chordata > Mammalia > Carnivora > Hyaenidae > Proteles > Proteles cristata. The sequence continues at coordinate 289,284 of JAESUZ010005116.1, read as the reverse complement.
AAATCTGAGTCCCTATCTCAATATATTTATAGTTAGTAGGTTATCTATATGTACCACTACCAACATATATATTAAATATTTTTAGATAAAATAAATGCAAATATATGGTCTAATATGTTCCCTTATTCAGGGGGTTACAGTATACTCCTCACTTTGGAGCCCATGAAATAGAAGATGCAGAATTTTCCCAGCTTTTTATTTCTCTATGATTGCTTCCAGACACAACTGCAAAGCAGCTCAAGGACCTTTTTCTAACACTCAGGAGAGCTAGTGGAATACCCAATCTGATAGTTCAGAAGAGTTTTCAGGAAAGGTCTGGAAAAGCCTTATTTCTTTAAATTTACACTATTCTTCTTCTTTATCATTTTTTATATTTAGGACAGAACTCCCTTCTACTTAAAAATTTCTACTTTTGTGGGGCGCCTGGGTGGCTCAGTCGGTTAAGCGTCCAACTTCGGCTCAGGTCATGATCTCACGGTTTGTTGGGTTTGAGCCCAGCGTTGGGCCCTGTGCTGACTGCCAGCTCAGAGCCTGGAGCCTGTTTCAGATTCTGTATCTCCCTCTCTCTCTCACACTCCCCTACTCATGCTCTCTCTCTCTCTCTCTGTCTCTCAGAAATGAAACATTTAAAAAAAATTTTTACTTTTGTGCTAAAATAAATCCTTCACAGAACTAAAGCAGTCCATGTAAAGAAGACAAAGGCAGAACATCGTAGGTATAAGTATATATATTTAATATTTATTAAAATTACCATGCACCAAGGTAAAAATTTTTACCTATATTACATCATTCAATTCTCAAAAAACCTAATGGAGACATGGAAACAATAGGTAACTCCTACAAATTTATCTGCAGCATAGATAAAGCAAGAATTAAAACCCAGGTTTATTTGACACTAAGCTCTTAACAATTATGCTTAATCTTCAACAAATCTCTATTCCATAAGATTTTCCCATGAAAACATTATAACTAACATGTATTTACTATGTGTCAGTATTAACTTATCTTGAAAATATACTCTAAGAAGGAATAGTTATTATTCTGATTTATAAATGAGGAACCAAATGTATTAAAAGGTTAAATACATAACTTGCCCTCTACCATAGAAAGCTAAATAGTGATTTGAACCTTGGCGTTCTAACTCCAGAGCTCAGACTCTCAATCACTATACTAAAGCAATGCTTTTTCTGTAACAATTTCAGCCTCCTAAAAATTGAGCAAATTTACCATGGTCTGGTAATTATATCACATTACAAAATGAGCTTATAAACATGAAAAGATTACATACACACACATATACATACATATATGCTATTACTGGCCTTGTAGTGCTAGATTATTTGATGTTTAAACAAAATTATTTCTAAACTGTGTTCAAGCTTTCATACTTCAGAGGCAAAATCCTATTTTTTGTCTATAAATTTGACCATTTTCCTCCCAGGAGTTCAAAGTAGCTTTTCGATAAATAACAATTTTACAACGCAAAGTGAAATATCATTACACCCACTTTGTGGGTAAAAAAAACCCTAAGTCACGGAAAAATTAAATGTCAGGCTGCAATTCAAAGAGTAAATGGCAGCACTGGGAATAGAACACTGTCCTTAGACAGTGGTGTGTCTAAGGTTATACTTCAAATTTTAGTTCAATTCAATAGAGATTTATGAAGCAATACCATATAGGATGCATGGTAGACAGTGTTGGATTTGGGAAAATGTTTTAAAAAAAATCACTCTTTAGTAGCTTCTCATCTAGCAGAAATGGAAAAGGTGTATGAGGAATTGGGGGAGGGGGAGATGAGGTAATTATTAATAAAAACTGTAAGAGATTTACAAAGTAACCAAAAGAGGAAAAATTACACTCAGATGAAAAATGGGAAAGCTTCAAAAGGAGATGGCATTTAACCTGGAGCTTGGAACAGTATAAACATGGAGAAATGCACATTCCAGATTGCAATACCATCTCAGCAAAGAAATGGTTTTCCCCCCAAAATAGTTCAGAGATGGCTGCCCCACAGAGTACATGCTGGGGCCATAAGATGGAAGAGTGGCAAGGCAAGCTCGAGGTAGACTGTAGAGGGCCTTTTCAAGCACTTTAAGTAGTTCTTCTAAACTAGGAAGACAAGGAAATTACTTAACAGAATGGAAATGTCAAGGAGTTTGCTGTGGCAATATTTTCAGATATCGAACAGAAAAGAAGGTCACTAATTGAGTGCATACTTGTTGAATAATAGCATGCTTAGGGTAAGTGAAACCACTGAATACTTATTGAAGATGTTACTTAATTCAGTTTTATTGGAAGACTTGTAGAACCGAAACAATCATAACTTTCTGTCCTCCCTTCAAGGTCCTTATATACATCAGAATCGCACTTGCCACACGGATCATGAACAGTATCAGATAATCTGTAAAACTCACAAGATGACAGATAGTTAGAGCTGTGCACTCTAAGGCAGCACTACACTCCTCCTCTTCTCCCAATAACTAACTTTTACTGACTGTCAAGAGTTCTAAGATGAAAATATATGAGAAACACTGCAAATATTTTAATAATATAAGTGGGAAGGTCAAAACTATGGCAAGTACAGGTACAATGGGAAAGGGGCGGTGGGAGGAGTGGGGTAGTAAGTAATGGTGGTCATCCCTTCCTTATACTTCTGCCCAGACTCAGTGAGATGCCCACCCTACAAACTCCCCCAGAACAATGCACACTCCTGACTCAGCACTTACTGTATTGTATCATGACTGCCTATTTTCCTATCCGTGTACTCCGCACTTTAACTTGTACCATCTCAGGGGCCGTCTTGGGCTGTAGTTGTATTCCTAGTACTTTGCACAACCTCTGGCACCTAGTAAGTGTTAGTGAATATCCCTTGACTAAGTAATTATAGAAGCAATCAATGAAATGGCATCATAATTATTCATATTTCCTTTTCACAGAGGGAAGGAACTGGTCTATCCACTCAACTTAAGGATCCTGCTCCCTTATCAAGGAGTTAATGAGGCCTAAGTGCTCAGCCACTGGGTTGTCCTTTTGCTTTAACCAACTTTGTGATCACTGCTGACTTAGGTAACATGCATGCACCAATGCTGTGTACAAAGAAGTAGCACAACAATGGAGGCTGAACAGCTATCCTTTGTAATGTGGTGGAGGGACACTGAAGGCAACCTCTGCTGTGTTAATGAGGCTTGCTCTAAACTTAGGGAACTAAGTTGGAGGTAACATTGTTCTATTTGAATGTGAAAATTATTTATACATTTGTATTTAAAATATCCAATCTAGAGGTATTGGTTGTAAAGTAACATTTTCTAATGGAGTAATGGCATACTACTTGTAAACCTAGTAATATTAGTATCCAGATAAGATCATAAAATTCAAAATTCCTCCCTAGGATTATAATAGTATACAAGACAGCTTTATTTTCAATAAAATCTTTAACAAAAAACTAAAAATATACTTTCAAAATATGTCTCAATAAGGGTTATAAATATTTAAAACACAGGAATGAGCTTTAATTAAAATATAAAAAAGGTCTGGGGAAAATGGAACTCTTCTAACTAAATTTTATTGTAGGTTTTGAGAATAAGAAATCTACAAAAAATAATCTTCCTTCTTCTTTTCCTTCCCTACTTCTTTTCTTGAATCATAAAAAAAAAGTAAAGAAAAGTACTTTGCTGCATATAAGGAATTGAAAAGAGCCCAGATTCTGCCTGACAAAGCTTGGAGTGTAAAAAAAGGGAGTAAGCAAAGAAAGAACATGCTCTTGGTGATATGATTAATTCTGATGGTAGAGCAAATAACCAAAGTTACAAGTAATCTAGTAAAAATAAATCAAGACCAAATTTGAGTGTCGCCTTCAGTCCTACTTGCCTTATCAAGAAAGCTGTTTTTATAAGTTAAACAACTGGGCTACTTACTGTGGGCTGTTTAAACTATTTCTTCACCAGCATATAGTACTTAAAATGAGAGGGAAAAAACAAAAATATTTTCTCTGCATGTCATTATGAAAAGTCAGCATATAGTACTTTAAAAAGTAAAATGGAGTCTTTGTACTTCATGGAAGAATATTAAAAATTTTATCAGGAAAAACTCAACAAGAAAACGGCTAAATATACATATAAAAGCCTTACAATTAAGTATTATGCAGTCAATAACATTATGTTATGGAAAAACATTCAGTGGCATGGGAAAATGTTCACAATGCTTTGTTAAGCTGAAAGTTTAAAACAGGTTTAAAAAAGAGCATAGCATATAAAAATACATATGATTAGTCCAAATGGTAGCCCTCCTTCTCCATGAAGAATCAGGAGCTTTTCTTGGAATTCAGGAAAAATAAATAGAGATTTTCTGTTTCCTATGTGAAATCTGTGGCTCTCCAATTCTAATTCTGGTTTTGCATATTTTCATTCTGAGCAACCAATACTTTATCAACAGAAGAATGACATCTTTCCATTTCATCTACCCACACCTCCTTCTAGAAATGTGAAAACAAATGTGTTACATATGTTTTCTCCAATATCTGAATTTTCATTATCCAAATGAATTTTATTAGCCATCCTATAAAAATAGAGCTTCCATCTTTCTTCTCTTTTTTTCTTCTCATTTTTAGGTGTTAGTGCTCTGTAAATGCAATTTTTTTCTTAAAATACAAGTCAGTGAAAATGCTATTTGCTTTCCTGCCTAATATCTAAGCTTAATGTCCAGTGGCACATTCATAGAGCATATTAAAATTTCTCAGTATGCACAAGATACACTGCAATACTCCAACATTCTACTGAGAAATGCAAGGTGTAGAAAATGGCAGAGTTTGATTTAGAAAATTCCATTAAAAAAAATCTAAATTACTTTCAGAATCAAAAAAAATGCAAGGATGGATAACGGTATGTAGCATTTATTGAGCACCTCTGCTGCAGACTGGCTGTAGAGGACTGGAGACATGCAGTCATGACTGTTTCTCCAAAATCTTCACAAGTGGGAAAGGGAGGTGTTCCGCAGGAAGATGGGTTCTTAGTGGCAGTCAGTTCAAGGCTATGGGCTCCACTGATGCCCCCAGTTAGCCTTTTGTCCTCTGAGAGGAAGACATATCCCTTTACACCCACCCCAGGTTTAAAAGGGGTAATAATTAGGACTGATATAGCTTCGTGTTTCTCAAGACTTATTAAGCTACTTTGTACTTGGCTCAACCTCATAATATGAACTGTCATAGCAACTCATTCAACTGCCTCCCACATGTAAGTTTATAGTCTATTTTTAATTGAAACCTCATCTAAGTCATAGAAAAACTGGCAAAATACAAAAGCTCAGCTGAAAAGACACCTCTCAAATTATCTTCATAATTTGCCCTGGTGAGGGCAACAGGAAAGGCAACTCACTATTCAAAGAAATCAAGAAAGGAGATGCTTAGCCTTTTAAGTCAAAGAACCAACTTCAGAAGCAAGACAGAATTTCAATATCTACATATGTACTATAATTTGAAATATCCATTTAAATCTATTTTACACTATATTACCACAGAATTTTAAAGTATAAAATAAACATACAATACCTAAATTTGCCCTTTCTCCTATAGAAAGAAAAAAATGATTTAAAAGGTCTAGAGTAAAACCATATCATGTAGTAATTCAGATACTCTACCTTCTGCTTGAAAGAAAGAACAATATTTCTTGCGAAGTATTAAAAAATGTCCTTAAAGTAAGCATAAAATATTTTTATTTTTTAATAATCTCTATACATAACGTGGGGCTCAAACTCACAGCCTGAGATCAAAAGCCAGACAAGCGTCCCCTATAAAGTATTTTTATTTAACATAATACGTACACATTTCCAAAAGCTAAAATTGCTTAAGTCATTGTATAGAGGGGGAAAACTATCAGCTTGATCTAAAAGTTGCCATTTGTAACCTTATTACTCCCTGTTTTAATGAAAATCAGTTTTTAAAAGGAAAAACTATAAAACTACAAAAACTAAAAATTATGATTCTTTTTACTTAATGTACTGTTCTCAGCTGTCTGGAAATGTGACAATTTCATAGAAGGCACACATTCATACTCTCTCTCTCTCTCTGTCTCCCACTTTCCCTCCCTCTTTCTTTCCTCTTCAGTCACACACACACACACACACACACACACACACACACACACACACACACACACAGTTGAAGAAAGGTTTTGCTTTGGAGCCTTTCTTTCTCACGCTGCCCCTTCAAGGAAAGTGATATAAACACTGAGAAAAGGTAATATCTTAAATTTCCAGAGTGCTTTTTTTTTTCATCCTGACACTGGAATAATTCATTTGAATAAATTTGCTAAACGCAGACCTCATCAATAATTAAAATACTGATGAAAGGACATTTGCAAAGAGGAAAAGAATGTTATGATAACAATCTGAGGTGACATAAGGACAAAATTTCCCACACAAAACCCATCCACATATGTTAGCATTTATGAATGTCGTTAACATAAGGCCATCATACATATTTCACAAATATTCCCCAAGTGTCTACTATCTGCAGACACCATTGTATAACAAAGTAAAGTTGCAGAATATATGCATTTTTTAAGGACAAAAACTTTGATTTTTGGAAAATCACACACAATCTAATTTTTAAGCATGCTCAATGTTTGTCTAACGCACATGGAAAAACTGAAGTTTTCTAATTCAATGAAAACTAGGCAGACAATTCTGAAAAATAAAAGTCTGTTGTCAGAGCATTTTTATAATCACAATATTTTATATTGCATATTTTATAAAACTAATTATTTCCCCTAAACTATGAAAGTCTGACTAACAGGCACCATCTGCATCCTTTATGATCCTCTCATGATAGTAACTGTTCAAGCCAAAGACAAATTTCCAGTTACCAGCTACCTGGGAATCCTCATGTGCCTATTTATGCCACAAGCAATCGTTGCTGACTGAGTTCCTATAATGAATGGAGCACATAGTTCTCAGATCCTAATAGACTAGATGTGCAAAATTCTGGGCTCCTGGAGTATCCTAAAATCTTGAGATACGGAGAAGAGATTTATTTCCTTTAAAAAAATGATCGTACAACCCAGAAAGACCCAGAAATTCAAATGTAAGTGGGACTGTCATAGAAACTCCACTTGATTTTAGTTCTGACATATATGCAATGGAGAAAAGAGGCGGTAAATATCACATCCCATGAGAGGAAACACAAATATCAACTTAGAAAGTTCAAGGTCTAGTAAACTAGAATAGTACTAATTACACGAGTAAGGGTCTTTGGAGTGAACACCACTCATTTACACAAGGAAAGTTGCACTTTAAAGTTCTAAAGTCCCAAAGGAGAGAAGTAATATCTCAGTATCATTTCACATAACACCTAGAATGATGACTGCATTTTAACACAAAAACTCAATCTACTGAAATACATAAAGGTTATAATATCCTAGAAGCAAGAGACATAACTAAGACATGTTGAAACATTTAAATTTCATTTTCTTCCACATACACCTAAACACACACACACACACACACACACATTCAGGAAGACTAACAAAACTGAATACAACTGAATTCTATAGACAGAATGAATATCTACTTCTTTGTGTGTATTTATGCCTATTTATTTTTAACTTTTAAGTAATTTAACCATTTATCAAATTGCATTCTGCACACCAAAGTCAAGCAATGTTGAAGTTCAAGTGAAAATAAAAGCTCTATAGAGAAAAAACAAATTTACATATATTTGAAACTTCATTACAACAAACAAAAAAGCTATACTAGGAAACAAATATGAAAAAAAAAAAATGAAGGGAAGGAAAAGCTAGTAAACCCTCCTTAGAAATGTCTGAGTCCAGCTTCAGGACCAAGTATCTAATGAGCACACTAGCATCCATAACCAGTGCTTTGTGTGTTTCCACATTAATCACAAAAGTAATCATTTTGACTTTTACTCTCTAGATTACCTTTATGCATGTCTCTTTTCCTAAGAACACTGCACACTCCTATTGCATTCTGATTAAAACTCTCAAATATAATTCTGACAGGTACTGTGAAGTTATGGATATAATTATTCCAGGTGGGGGTTTTTTGGCTTTAACTAATTTAATTTCATTTTTTTAAATGTTTTATTTATTTTTAGGAGAGAGAGAGAGACAGCATGAGCGGGGAGGGTCAGAGAGAGAGGGAGTCACAGGCTGAAACAGGCTCCAGGCTCTGAGCTGGCAGTCAGCACAGAGCCCGACGCGGGGCTCGAACCCACGAACCGCGAGATCATGACCCAAGCGAAAGTCGGACGCTTAACCGACTAAGCCACCCAGGTGCCCCTAATTTCATTTTTTAAAACTTTCATTTTGCTGAGATTCATAGGATATTAATCCTACTTACCAACACTAATGGTTAATATTTCCTTTCACCCCCAAAATACTCCACAAAATCAGAAAAGTTTGTTTTGAAATAGTTAAGTAACCAATTCATTCTTGCTTATTTCAGATACCATACACACAAAGACTTAAAACTTAATCTTGCATAAAATTCGGGAAATAGAACATACATGGCCCCCCCAACACACCCCAAGGTTAGGGGAACAACAGGTTTCAAATAAAGGATATCCTTGGTGGGGAATGGGTGTGGAAAGATGGTTTAGAAAAACGGCCTACAAGTATGAAGCCAGAAAGGCACGGAATCATAATTTGGGGAGACTGGCTTAAATAAAAAATAGAGTCTCCAATTTTTTATTCATACATTTGGAGATCATATATATATTATAGACCATATATATGTATTATTTATATATAGATCCGAGACCACATATCTAGAAAAACAAAAATATTTATAAAACACTAACAAGAAGTTATATCAATTAAACTACTACAATTACAAATTTAGAATCGTACTAAAGGCAGTATCCAAAATCATCCTTTTCTGAGCAAAATTTCTTTTAGCTTACTGATTTAATAACTGCATTTCTAAAAATTAAGCTAGGTTACCTTTATCTTTCTAAATCATCAAAACGTAAGTATTATAATTGTTGCACTAGGATATACAATTTACGGAATTGTTTATTACAACAACCTACTACAACAAGTAGAGGGGCGCCTGGGTGGCTCAGTCAGTTAAGCATCCAACCTCGACTCAGGTTATGATCACAGTTCGTGTGTTCGAGCCCTGCACTGGGCTCAGAGCCTGGAACCTGCTTTGGATTCTGTGTCTCCTCCTCTCTCTCTGACCCTCCCCTGCCCATGCTGTATGCTCTGTCTCTCAGAAATAAATAAAACATTAAAAAAAATGTTTTAAGTACAAGTAGGTCATGCAAATGTTACTTTTAAGCAATCATACTCATGGCAATATCCAAGTATTTTGCTGACAAGTTAGTCCCTCAACTAATGGTTAGTAACAAAACATTATAACCAACCCTTCGACACCCCCCTGCACTCACATAAAACTGCACAAAGCCCACAGTGCACCTGAATATACGATCCACTGCACTATTAGACTTGCTCTGGGGAACAATTAATATTGGTACTACTCTGTTTAACTTGGTGCTTTGTATGAGTCTGAAGACAACAAGGAACTCTCTTATTTCAGGGGACAAAGAGTTGCAGGAAAAAGTTAAGTATGGTAAAAAAAAAAAAAAAGAAAATTACATAGTTCTATTTTTTGGAAATAAATTTCCCAAAGAAAAGAAAATTTATATTGAGGGGCACCTGGGTAGCCCAGTCGGTTAAGCGTCCAACTTCAGCTCAGGTCATGATCTCGCAGTTTGTGAGTTCGAGCCCTGTGTCAGGTTCTGTGCTGACAGCTTAGAGCCTGGAGCCTGCTTCTGATTCTGTGTCTCCCTCTCTCTCTGCCCCTCCTCTGCTTGCACTCTCTCTCTCTCTCAAAAATAAACAAAAAAACTCAGAAAAAAAAGAAAATTTATATTGATAATGAAATACCAAAATAAATTCTAGAGCAAAAAATACATTATTTATATTTACATTTTTTAATTTTTAAAAATATAATTTAGTGTCAAATTGGTTTCTATACAACACCCAGTGCTCATCCCAACAAGTGCCCTCCTCAATGCCCATCACCCACTTATTTTTGAGAGAGAGAAACAGATAGAGTCAAGTGGGAGAGGGGTACTGAGAGAGGGAGACACAGTGGGCTCCAGGCTCTGAGCTGTCAGCACAGTGACCAATGTAGGGCTTGAACCCACGAACCGTGAGATCATGACCTGAGCAAAGTCAGATACATAATCGACTGAGCCACCCAGGTGCCCTGGAGTATTTATATCTTGATCAGCTAATAAATTAATGACATGCTGGCACTGACTAGATTCTTAAAAGATGTTAGTAATCATCAACAAAACAAAAAGGCAACTTACTGAATGGGAGAAGATATTTGCAAATGACATATTCAATAAGAGGTTAATATCAAAAATAGATAAAGAACTCATACAACTGCAAAGCAAAAAACCCAAAAAACCAAAAATCTGATTTTAAAATGGACACAAGACCTGAATAGGACTTTTTTTCCCCAAAAAGATACACATATGGCCAATAGACACATGAAAGGATGCTCAAAATCACTAATTGTCAGGGAAATGCAAATCAAAATCACAATGATTCAATCAACTTGCGCCAGCCAGAATGGTTAGAACCAAAAACAACAACAACAACAACAACAACAACAACAAGTAACAGGTCTTCGCGAGAATGTGGAGAAAAGGAAACCCTTGTGTACTGTAGGTAGGAATATAAATTGATGGTGGAAATGGTGGAAAACAGTATGGAAGTATCTCAAAAAATTACAAGTAAAAATACTATACGATCCAATAATTCCACTACTGGGTATTTACCCAGAAAAAGCAAAACACCAATGGGAAAAGATACATGGACCCCTATGTTTATCTGCAGCATTATCTACAAATAGCCAACATATGGAAGGAACCTATGTGTCATGGACAGATGAATGGATAAAGATGTGGTGTGTATACATACAATGGAATATCATCCAACAATAAAAAAGAATGAGATTTTGCCATTTGAAGCAACATGAATAGACCTGTATTATGCTAAGTGAAATAAGTAAGACAGAGAAAGACAAGTACTGCATGATTTCACTTATATATGGATCTAAAAAAACAAACAAACAGAAACAGACTCATAAATACAGAGAACCACTGAGGACTGCCAGAGAAGAAGGGCGGGGGAGGACGGGCAAAACAGGGAAAGGGGAGTCCGAGGTACAAGCTTCCAGTCTTAAACTACTAAGTCATGAAATACACAGCCTAGGCAGCATAGGGAATAGAGTCAATAATCTTGTGATAATGTTATATGGTGACAGATGGGAATGACACTGATCATGGTGAGCGCTGAGCGATACACAGAATTCTTGAGTCACTATTCTGAATGCCTGAAAATAAAATAATATTGTATGTCAACTATGCTTCAAAAACAACAACAACAACAAAAGATGTTAGTGACTGATGGGCTAAATCAAATGTATTTTATTAATTTCTTAAAAAAATATTTAAGTGCCCATTAGGTACAGTAAGAGGAAGGAAAACACATGTAAAGATCTTAGTAAGCATCTGGTTAGTTCCATTACCCACCTCTCCTCTGACTCCACTCATGTTTTATGAGGAATTAAAATGCAAATATAATATAGGTTCACAAATATCCACAACAGACAGATGAACACTAAAAGTATTCCAGGAAAACTACAAACCAAGTTCTCTGGGGATCAAATGGCGGAAGAAATTATATTCTTGTGGAGGTGAGGCATCTGAACTGGGTCTTAAAACATCGACGATTTTCTGACATAACAGAAAGTCAGGAGGACAATGAAACAGCAGCGTGAGGAAGGGCAGGAGAGCAGGAAAGCACAGGGGGGTATTCAGAGCCTAAAAGAATACAGATGAGCAAGAGCAGGGGTCTGCAAAGCTTTTCTGAAATAGGCCAGATAATAAATATTTTAATCTGTGTGGGCCATATTGTGTCTGCTGCAACTCTGTACTCTGTAGTACAAAGCGGCCGTAAATAATAGTAAATGAATGAGTGTGACTGGGCATCATGAAAAATTTATTTATGGACATTGAAATCTGAAGTTTGTGGATTTTTCTCATGTCACAAAATATTCTTCTTTTGGCTTTTCCCCACCATTCAAAATGTAAGAAGCGTTCTCAGCTCTCATTCCACACAAAAGCAGGCAGCGAACCAGGTCTGGTCTGCAGATTGTAGACTATCAATCTGTTTGAAATCCCCAATAATCTATAGCTAATAAGAAGTTTCAATTTTCTCAAGAAAATAGAATATCTAACAACATTCAAGGTTTTATTACCTTTTCTTTCTCTACAACTGAGCTCTTTTTTTTTTTTTTTCCGGTCAGAAAAAGAACCTCAGAGCTTCACTTTTAAACCATTCTTAATCTTACTTCTTGACTATCAATAGACTTATGTTCCCTTGATGTTTAATTTTACTTAATGTTTAGGCACTAAATTGCTTTTCTTAATTCCTCTATGGGATCTCATTAAGTGTTTTATTACTTCTTCCTGCTTCCTTTTTATAGCTTAATTGTGGTTATCACTATTTACTTTCTTCTTGATATACATAATTTATATCTTTGTTTTGTCTCTTAAAGTTTTCTTGACAATAATTACATTCCATTTCACTGTACTTCTGATTGCAAGATACTCTAGTCACTGCCTTCACTTTTGGATCTAAATACTTAGAGAATCTTGTAAAGAGTCCTCAAAACTTTATCTGTTACAGCACAACTTCCTTACCCTAAATTCATCTATTCTCATCTCCCCAAAATATTAAGAACCTGGCCATGGTAGGAGGTTCATCTAATATGGCCCCATAATGACAAAGCAAAAAAACGTAACCATATTTTAAAAAGATAAAGTTATTGGGTAAGGACACCCCAAAACAAAACTTCTGAAATAAAATCAATCAAAGATAATCATATTTCTAGTAAAAATAAAAATAACTGCTGAGGACACAAATCCTTTATATATGTGCCTTATGCTGCAATACACCAAAATTAGAAGAAGAAAATAATTATGAAAATCATTTCAAAAATTATTTTGTCTTAATAGACTGAGAAAAGAGAATAAAAGACATAACATGACATAAATACCTTGAAACAAATCGCAGTTGAGAAACCACCACTCACCTTCAAAACTAAAGAGCTAATATACTTAGGTTTTATTATTTACCTTGTAGTTACAAAGTTCAATTTTGTGTCCTAGTAATGAATAATACTGCAAAAGGCTAAATATTATCCACAGTTCACACTAAAGCACAGTACAAAGAGCTAGTAGCTGTGAAAAAATATATGTCAAAACAGAAAAGTATCTGCTTATGGCAAATGACTCATTTTTTAGAAATAATGTGACATAAAGTCCTTCTAGGAAGAAAAATATTATAGCAATTTTAGTAACAGCTGTTCACGTTAATTGTATGTTCAGCATGAAGCTACAAACCCTTCTTTATACTTTACATGTAATAATCCTCACAACAACCCTATTAGATAGATGCTATTATTATTCCCATTTTATAGATGAAGAAACTGAAACTTGGTGAGGTTAAATAGCATTCCAACTCATGGAGTTACATAGAAGCAAAACCATGACAAAAAGTGGGGAAATCTGGCTTCACTCAATGCCTTAACATTGTAACCACTATGCTATTTGTTACAATACAAAGAACTATAGGGACGCCTCGGTGGCTCAATTGGTTAAGCGTCCGACTTTGGCTCAGGTCATGATCTCACAGTTCGTGGGTTCGAGCCCCACGTCAGGCTCTGTGCTGACAGCTAGTTCGGAGCCTGGAGCCTGCCTCCGATTCCATATCATTTCACGCTGTCTCCCTCTCTCTCTCATAAATAAATTTTTAAAAAAACATGAAAAAATTAAAAATTTTTAAAAAGAACTATATTTAAGGCAGAGGACTATGGTTTTACAAATTGGTATCCAAACCACATTAGTTTTCAACTGTGAGAGTTTACATGTAATTTCAAATACAGGAAGGTTTAGCATCTAATCATACCACAAACATTTTATATTATTACTTAGTGACAAGGCTAATATTTACTAGTTAACAGATGGTTGAAAGCTGTCTTAAGATGATGCATGAGAATTATTTTGAAAATGTGACAATTCAGCGAGATAAATATCTTAAGTAGGTATGAGCTGATGAGTGGCAGATGAAAGAGCACTAGTATCTTTACAATTTCAATCAATGGTTCTCAAAGTGTGCTTCTCTAGCCAACAACATCAGCACTGCAGAGTCAAGCTCCTGGTTAAACACCTGTGTGTGATTTTTCAGGCCTGATCAAAGGCAATTATAAAGGCTTTTACCAGGCATACCTTGTGGGGAAAGCTGTACTCGCAACACCAGACTTGGTGCACAGCCTACAGTCTAAAAGGGGTTGCAGTCAAGGACTCCGGCCCCCTGGCTAATTGTGCTCCCCCCACCACCACCTAGCTATATTGCTAGCCCAGGTGCCTTCATGTCTAGATTGCTGGCAGTAGTGGGGGTTAGGGGTGTGGGGTAAAAGACAGGACCATGAATATAATTTCTCCCCACTTCTCAGTACCTTCCACTCCTACTCCTGTGGCCTCACCTTCCCCAGACCCCATCAGGAGCTTTTTATTCAAAGCCCCCTCAACAGTGAGACATCTGTGCTTCTCCACTTGACCCTCAACCAGTGTGCCCTTCAATGATGGAAATGAAAATGGAAGAGTTAGCATTACCATATTTTTAGACTCTTGCTTATACCACACCAATAAGTGATTAAAGGCTCAATTCTTTCACTTTGGGCTTAATGCTTTAATTGCTACTCCAACACTTGGCACCTCAGGGCGCTCTCTCAGCAGCTCAGCTGAGCTTCTGAGAAGCATCACTTGGGAACTTAGTAAAAATACAAAATATCAAGCTTTCTACCCCAACTGGACTGAAGCAAGAATTTTGGAGGTGTGGCCCAGCAATCTGGGCTTGAACAAGCTCTCCAGGTGATTCTAACCAACACCAAACTTTGAGAACACTGTTTTAGAGAAACCCGCTCCCCATTTCCCCATAAATAAATGATTCCGGGTGATATCTGGGGCACTTCCTAAGAGCTTAAGAGAGAAATGACCAACCAAATTCACAGCTTAGAAACTCCTGAAAGAAACAGTCTCAGGTTTATTTCTGCTCTCTTTATCTATCACCTTTCTAAAAGGATTGTCTTAATCCTTAAGATCCTTATTTTTATTCCTTGTAAAAACTAAGATAAATTATTTATGTTAGTTGTATTTTGGTTGATAAAATTTCAAAAGAGAAAACTGCTTATACATAAAAGACAAAAGCAAATGGTCTTAAATGCAACAGACAGAAAACACTGAGCGATATTTAACCTTATTGTCTTAGCTGGTTGACTTAAACAACAAACATTTATTTGTTACAGTTCTAGAAGGTGGAGTCCAAGACTTAGGTACCAGCATGGTCAGGTTGTGGTGAAAGTTTTCTTCTTGGTTTACAGATAGTCATCTTCTTATTGTATCCCCACATGGATGAGAGGCAGAGGCTAGCTTTCTTCCTCTCCTTGTAAAGGACACGAATCTCACCATGGGGACTGCATCCTCATGACCTAAATAACCTCCCAAAGACCTTACCTACGAATATAATCCTATTGGGGATTAGACTTTCAACCTAAGAATTTGAGGCAGGAGAGACACAAACAGGCAGTCATTAACACTTATGGTATCAAAGTTTGTGTGTGGTGGAAATATAAATATTTATTATATACTTTTAACATCTATTTTTGAGAGACAGAGAAAGACCAAGGACAAGTCAGAGAGGGGCAGAGAGAGAGACACACACAGATCCAAAGCAGGTTTTCAGCCCAGAGCCTGATGCGGGGCTCAAACCCACAAACCATGAGATCATGCCCTGAGCTGAAATCAGACACTTAACTGAGCCACCCAGGCACCCCGAAATATAAATTTTTCTGTTTTGAGTTCTTAGGAACATCTCATAAAAACACTCAATATAAATGGTGTCAAATGGCCTATATTTCTCAACTTGCTTTTCTCCACATTATGTTTTTGGTATCCATGTTGAGAAGTATATTTGTGACTGCTTCATAGTATTCCACTGTATGCAATACACTATGTGAGGACATTTTTAGCATTAGAGTTATTAAGTTACATAAGCTATTTGTATCTGGACCATGTAATATACTATTATCATTCTTCTTCTTTTCCACATTCTTTTTTCCAACCCCAGATACTATAAATGTCTTGTTTGCTCAGTTTTCTACATACTGGTAACTTTCCTCTAATTTTGTGAATCTCCTCTCAATAGATTCAGATACTCTCAATATTTTATCAACTCCATCTTCTAGGAAAAAAAATCTCCTCAGATCCTTTCAGATTCAGTCCTGAACTGGCTGCTCAATGGCCCTCCTATTGGCTACCAGGTTCTAACTTTCCTTTCCCCTCATCATGAGGGTTTTTTTTACATCTCCCTCTCATGGTAGATCTTCTGTTTGTTAGATGTCTTTCTTTTTGTTTTTTTCTCTTATTTTCATGGTGAACGTTTCACAGTAGCTTTTTGAAAAAAGACAGATTAAGACCTAGCACATCTAAAACTGTATTTAATCTATTCATATTTTGGTAATTTTCCTGCGTGTAGAATTCTAGGTTGGAATTAATTATCCGTCACATATTTGAAGGTGTTGTTCCATTGTCTTCTAGCTTCCAGTTCTGCTATTAAGAACAAAACCTATTTTTTCTCTTTGGAAGCTTTTAGGAACATTTGTTTTTAGAACTGTATGAACACCCAATAATATGTGTTGGCACCTGTCTATTTTTATCCAATATGCTGGATACCTGGTGCCCTTCCATTCTGGAAACTCATGTCCTCAATATTAGACAATGTCCCTGAATTATTTCTTTTCTTTCCTGTCCTTTATTTTTGTCCCATAGAGCTACTATTATCAAAGTGTTGGGCCTCTGGGATAAAGTCTCTAAATTTTTTTTCTCTGTTTTTATGAAGTTAATGACTTACACAGTAAGGTACATAAAAGTTAAGTATGTATATCAAAGAGTGCTTACCTGTATATATATCTTGGGAACCACCCTTATATCAATATACCATTCTGTATTATACCCACTCCTGATAGACAGTCACTATCCCTAAACATAGTTTTGATTATGCTTGAAATCCTATAAATGGGAGCAACTACATACTGCTTTGTGACTGGTTTCTTTTGTTAAAGAATTATGTCTTCAGACTTATGCATGTTATTGTGTATGCCAAGTTTGTTCTTTTTATTACTATGATCTAACTTTAAATTATTTATTCTACTTTCTACCTCCGTATTTGTGTCTATTTGCTGGAAGACTTCCTTAACTTCACTTTATAACTCTGTATGCAATTATTTTTTCAAAATTTTGCTGTTTCGGGGGGTGCCTGGGTGGCTTAGTCAGTTAAGCGTCCAACTTGGCTCAGGTCTTGCTTTCATGGCTCGTGGGTCCAAGACCCACTTCTTGTTGACAATTTTTGTATCTATATTCATTCACTATATTGGCCTGTAGTTTTGTGTAGTGTCTTTGTCTGGCTTGATATCAGGATAATGATGGGCCCTTTACTATGAGTTTAGGAGTATCTTACTTTCATTTTTTTTTTTTTTGAAGTATTTGAGGAAGATTGGTATTGATTCTTTAAACGTTTTCATAGACATCATGAGTCAGTCTCCTTACTCCTTATTGGTCTGTTCAGATACTCTGTTTCTTCATGTTTCAATCTTGATAGGTTGTAGTAACTGGGAATTTATTCATTTCTTCTAGGTTATCCATTTTGTTGGCATTTAATTGTTCTAGTAGTCTCTTAGAATCCTTTGTATTTCTGTGGTATCAGTTATAATGTCTCTTACTTCGTTTAAGACTTTGAGAACTCGTTTTATAAATCTAGCTAAAAATTTGTCAATTTTATCTTTTCAAAGAACCATTTTAGTTTTCTTAATTTTTTCTATTGTTTCTCTAGTCTCATTTATTTCTACTCTGGTCTTCATTATTTCCTTCTTTCTGCTAACTTTGGTTTATTTTGTTCTTTTTCTAGCTCCTTAAAGGAGTAAAGTCAGGTTGTTTGAAATCTTTTTTTAAAATTTCTTTTCCTTTTTTTTTTTTTAAAGTTTACTTATTTTGAGAGAGAGCATGAGCAGAGGAGGAGCAGAGAGAAAGGGGGAGACAGAATTCCCAAACAGGCTCTGCGCCATCAGCACAGAGCTGGATATGCGGCTTGATCCCAAAAACTGTGAGATCATAATATGAGCTGAAAACAAGTGTCAGATGTTCAACTGACTGAGACACTCAGGCACCCAAGATCTTTTTCTACATTAAATGTAGGCATTTATTATGATAGGTCTCCCTCTTAGATCTTTTGTTGCCTTTCCTAAGTTTTTGTATCTTGTGTTCCATTTTCATTTGTTTCAAGATATTTTTTTTATTTCCCTTTTGATTTTTCTTTGACCCATTAATTGTTCAAGAGTGTGTGAATTTCTACATATTTCCTTCTGTTACTGATTTCTACTTTCATGTCATAATTGGGAAAGGTGATTGTATGATTTCAGTCTTTTTAAATTTGTTAAGACTTGTTTTCTGACCTAACGTGATCCATCCTGAAGAATGTTTCACATGCATTTGAAAAGAATGTATTCTGCTGCCACTGAGGTTCTGTAAATGTCTGTTAGGCCCATTTGGTCTAACATATAGTTCAAGTCCAATGTATCTTTACTGATTTTGTCTTGAATGATCCATTGTTGCAACTGGGGTATTGGAGTTCTATTTCTCCTTTCATACCTGTGTTTGCTTAATATATTTAGGTGTTCTGATGTTGGGCATGTATATTTTGCTGAATTTATATATTTCAAAATATATATTTTGATGAATTTAATCCTTCTATCATTATATAATTAACTTCTTTATGTCTTTTCATAGTTTTTATTTAAAGTCTATTTTTCTTCCCCCTAATATATACAGCTACCTCTAATTTCTCTGGGTTTTTATTTGCATGGAGTATTTTTTTCCATTTGTCACTTTGAGCCTATTTATGTCCATCCCATCACTTTGAGCCTAATTATGTCCTTAGAGCTGACGTGAGTCTTTTGTAGGGAAAATATAGTTGAGTCTTATTTTTTCTTAATAATTGAGCCACTCCATGACTTCCGACTGGAGCATTTAATCCACTTAAGGATTTACTATTGCCACTGTAATTAATTGTTTTCTGGCCATTTTGTAGTTCATTTGCTCTTTTCTTCCTCCTTTGCTGTCTTCCTTAATGACTTGATGATTTTCTTTAGTGGCATGCTTTGATTCCCTTCACTATATCTCTTGTGTATCTACTATAGACTTTTGCTTTCTGGGTTATGTAAAACACCTTATAGTTGTCAGTTTTAAAGTGATTACAACTTAACTCCAGTCCCATACAAAATCTGACCCTTAACTCCCTCCAACATGTTTTTTGATCTCATAATTTACATCTTTTTATACATGGTTGCATATCCATTAACAAATTATTATAAATACTTATTTTTACTGCTTTTGTCCATTAACCTTTTCTCTAGAGTTGTTAACACACCACATATTACACTATTACAGTATTCTGAATTTGACTACATACTTACCTTTACTCTAGTGTATTTTATGTTTTCATGTATTTTTATATTTCTAACTAGTGACCTTTCATTTCAGATTGAAAAACTTCTTTCAGCATTTCTTGTAAGGCAGTTCTGGTGATGATGAACTCACTCAGTTTTTGTTTATTTGGAAAAGGCTTTATCTTGCCTTCATTTCTGAAAAACAGCTTTACCAGTAAAGTATCCTTAGTTGGTAGGTTTTTTTCTCTCAGCACTTTGAATATTCAGTCTCCCCTTGCCTGCAAAGTGTCTCCAGAGAAATCTGCTTATAGCTTTTTAGGCTCACTTGTATGTGAGGAATTGTTTTTCTTTCTGATGATTTTAGACAGCGTTATTATAAAGTATCTTGGAAAAGATCATTGGGGTTTAAATTTTTGCATGGTGCTATGAGCTTCAGAACCTTGGAATTTGATATCTCAACCTAGATTTGGTAAGTTCTCAGCCATTATTTCTTACATAAGTTTTCTGTTCATTTTTTCCTCCCTTCTCCTGCTGGATCTCCAGTAATGCATAGATTGTTTCTTTTAACGGCATCCTATAGTTCATATGGGCTTTCTTCATTTGTTTTCATTCTCTTTTTATTTGTTCTCCTCTGACTGGACAGTTTCAAATAACCTGTCTTCTATTTCACAGATTCTTTCTTCTGCTTGCTCCAGTCTTTGTTGGAGCTGCTCTTTGTTTCATTTTTCATTTCCTTCATTATCGTCTTCAGCTCTAGAATTTGTGTTTTTTTATGATTTCTATCTTTTATAGTTTTTTTTTGTCATTATTGTTCATGCAGTTTTCCTGATTTTTTTGAATTATTTTTCTGTTTTCTTGTAACTCATGGAGCTTCCTTAAAATTATTATTTTCAAAGAAAATCTACCCCTTTATTGGGCAAATTGTAGATCACCATTTCTCTGGGGCCGGTTACTGGAAATTATTATATTATTTTGGTGGTGTCATACCTGTTTTTGTTTTTTGTTGTTGTTTTTTTATATTCCTTGAAGTGTTGCATTGCTGTCTTCACATCTGAAGATGAAGTTACCTCCTTCAGTCTTTATTAACTGGCTCCAAAAGAGAAATATCATCCATCAGCCATGATAGGGATTCTGAAGCTTTCTTAGAATTTTTTATATGGATATGCCTGTTTCACACTTCTTGTTCCCTCTTATGGGGGAATTCTTAAGCTTATATGACTTGTATGACTTCTCTTGGTCCTGCAAAGCTTTACTTACCCTAGAATACTCAACGTTGTGTGGTTTCTCCCAGTCTCATAATGTTGGACTGGTTTTCTTTCTTTTTTTTTTTTTTTTTTTAATTTTTTTTATTTCTAGGAGAGAGAGAGAGAGAGAGAGAGAGACAGCGTGAGCAGGGGAGGGTCAGAGAGAGAGAGAGAGAGTCACAGACTGAAACAGGCTCCAGGCTCTGAGATGGCAGTCAGCACAGAGCCCGACGCGGGGCTCAAACCCACGAACTGTGAGATCATGACCTAAGCGAAAGTCGGACGCTTAACCGACTAAGCCACCCAGGCGCCCCTGGACTGGTTTTCTTTGCATGCTTACTAGTAGCCTGCAAAGGCTTGTTCTTGCTGTCTTGGGGTGTGCATAGACCATGAGGAGGAGGTGTGTGTGGGTGAGGTGCACAGAGCCTTGGGAGTCCCCATTGGAAGGCCTGTTGGAGGATTTGTAGGTGAGGCATTCTCAGTGGCTCACAGACAGGCTTACTGATAGAGTATGTGATATGGTTATTAGGATTCACATCCCTTTAATGCCCTTCAAAAGTCTCAGCTGCTGTTTTCCTAGCTGTTTCCTCACTCCCCCATTATGCAGTATACCTTAGTATTCTAGATGGGGCAAGGTATTAGTGGATCTTTTTGGCAGTGCCCTGCACAGCTGGGGAAGTCAGTTCTGTACTCTTAAATATGAGCAAACATGGGGCGCCTGGGTGGCTTAGTCGGTTAAGAGTCCGACTTTCGCTTGGGTCATGATCTCCCGGTCGTGGGTTCAAGCCCCGCGTCGGCTCTGTGCTGACTGCCAGCTCAGAGCCTGGAGCCTGTTTCAGTCTGTGACTCCCTCTCTCTCTGACCCTCCCCTGCTCATGCTGTCTCTCTCTCTCTCTCCTAGAAATTAAAAAAAAAAAAAATTTTTGTTTAAATATGAGCAAACAGCCAAATTATCATTAGGCATTAGAAGGAAACATTTGATGTAAAACAAAACAAAAAACAAACAAAAAAAAATGATGTAAAACGAAACAAAAAAATTTAAAGTAAGATACTCCTAAACTCATAGTAAAGGGCCCATCATTATCCTGATATCAAGCCAGACAAAGACACTACAAGAAAAGAAAACTACAGGCCAATATAGTGAATGAATATAGATACAAAAATTGTCAACAAGATACTTAAAAACAGATTCAACAACATATTGAAAGGATCATACATTATGACCATGAGAAATTTATTTCTAAGGTGCAAAGATTTTTTAACATTTACAAATCAATGTAATAAACAATGTTAATGGAATAAAAGATAAAATTCATATGATCTCTCAAGAGATGCAGAAAAAGCATTTGACAAAATTCAACATATTTTCATGATTAAAAGCTCTCAAGAAATTGTATACAGAAGGAACTAACTTCAATATAATAAAAGCCATAAATGACAAGCCCACAACTAAAATCATATCAATCATGAAAGGCTGAAATCTTTTCCTCTAAGATCAGAAATAAGATGAGAGTGGGGCTCCTGGGTGGCTTAGTCGGTTAAGCGTCCGACTTTCGCTTAGGTCATGATCTCGCGGTTCATGGGTTCAGGCCCCGCGTCGGGCTCTGTGCTGACTGCCATCTCAGAGCCTGGAGCCTGTTTCAGTCTGTGACTCCCTCTCTCTCTGACCCTCCCCTGCTCACGCTGTCTCTCTCTCTCTCTCTCTCCTATAAATAAATAAAAATAAAAAAATTAAAAAAATAAAAAGAAATAAGATGAGAGTGTCCAGTCTCATGACTCCTAGTCAATACAGTACTGCAAGTCCTCACCAGAGCAATGAGACAAGAAAAAGACATAAACTGTCTCCAAATTAGAAAGAAATAAGTAAAATTGTCCACCTGATCTTATATATAGAAAATCTTAAAGAATTCAACAAAACCTGTTAGAATTAATAAATAAATTTAGAAAAGTAACAGGATGACAAAGCACACAAAAATCAGTTGCATTAATTATACTCTAACAATAATCTAAAAAAGAAATAAAACAATCCCATTTACAACTGCATTAAGAACAATAAGTAGAAATAAATTTAACCAAGGTGAAAGTACACTAAAAACTATAAAAGACTGATGAAAAAAAATAAAAAAAGACACACATTTAATGGAAAAGTATCTCATGTTCATGGATTGGAAGAAATACTGTTGTAAAATGTCCACACAACTCGAAGCCATCTACAGATTCAATGCAATCCCTATCAAAATTCCAATGGCATTTTCCACAGAAATAGAAAAAACTATTCTAAAATTTATATGGACCCCAATGTACAACTTGGTGACTATAGTTAACAGTACTATATTGTATACTTGAAAGCTGTTAAGAGAGTAAATCTTAAATGTTCTCACACCCCTCCCCATCACACACACACACACACACACACACACACACACACACACACACACACGACATGATGGAGGTGTTAAATAACCTTACTGTGTGGTAATGATATCACAATATAGATGTGTATCAAATCATCACATTGAACACCTTAAACTTACACAATGTTATATACCAATTATATATCAATAAAGCTGGGAAAGAAAAGAGTAGGGCACTAAAAGCTGAGTGGTAGGTAAAAGAATGGATAGGGATTGTTCATTGGGATTGATCATCACTAAAGGATGATCCAACTAAGCCATTTCCTTGGGGAATCCCAAGGAATCTGTCTTTCTTTCTTGGACTTCTTACATTCCCAAAAGAAAATTCTTCCAATCTCTTGCCTCAACAAAAAGGCCTGATTACTAACATCCTGTGGGCTGACGGAGAAGATTGCCAAGTCTCAACATTCAACATACAAAAATTTCCTATACCCGATTTCAACAGATTATCCATCTCCTTCTGCCTTTTGCTGTTTTGTGGTGTTCTTAGCTCTGATATCCTCATTTTACCCTCTATAGAAAATAGACCTTTCAGTCTTCTGCCACATAGGAGAGGTGCTATAGGCCAGCTATATGATGCAGAGGATGGGAACTTGGAAAACAACTGTTTCTTAAATAGAGTTTAATTAGTCCTGTTTTTAACTCCATTTTAACTGCAATTTCCAGAGTTACCCACTGTTTCCAATTCCTGAAAATTATGAGATCTTGGTATGTAAATCAGATTTTTCTCAGCATTCCCCACTGCCAACTCACAAGTGAGTTTTCTCAGGTCTGAGAAGTTAGTCTAACTCATGCATCTGGTTTACATCCTCCAAATTTTATAACATATCTCCCTTCCCATTTTCTTTGCCCTGATGAATTTATTTATTTTTAAATCTCTTTATTTTCCTTTTAGAGAAGTTTTGGGAAGGACATGAGCTACCAACATGTGTTTAATCTTCCCTGTCTAAAAGTCCTTTTTACTTTTTTGCTGTATGTCAAAAATGAACAGAAAATTCACAACGCAAAAGAATTAAATTTAGACAGTAGCTGTCCCTTTCCAAATCAAGCCTTCTGTAAGCGTCTTCAATCTTTCAGAATACAAACCATAAGAAAGTGAAAATTTTAAATCAACTGGTAATCTCATGTAAACAAAATCAGTAGGTTCATGACATATTTTGCCATGATTTAAAATGTACATGCTGGCAGCCACTGTCATTCTCTACGCCAACACTGTTGCCAGCTCATGAAGCTCCACCCCAAAGTAAGGAGTCTTCCCAACCCCCCCCCCACCCCCCATACAAGGCTGACTGCCTGCAAGTTGGCTGGTGGTAAAGCACCAAGGAAGTAACTGGCTACAGAAGCTACTCACTCGAGTCCGCCCTCTACTGGAGAGCCAAAAAAACCTTATTGTTACAAACCTGGTATTGCGGCACTCAGTGAAACTACATGCTATCAGACATTCCACTGAACATCTGATTCACAAACTTCCTTTCCTAGTGGCTGGTACAAGAAATTGCACAGGACTTCAAAACAGATCTGCATAATGGGGCAACTGGGAGTCTCAGTCACTTGAGTGCCTGACTCTTGATTTCGGCTCAGATCATGACCCCAGGGTCGTGGGA
This sequence comes from Proteles cristata cristata, assembly GCA_017311185.1. Classification (NCBI taxonomy): domain Eukaryota; kingdom Metazoa; phylum Chordata; class Mammalia; order Carnivora; family Hyaenidae; genus Proteles; species Proteles cristata. The sequence continues at coordinate 264,429 of JAESUZ010005116.1, read as the reverse complement.
TGGAGCCCCACGTCAGACTCCTTGCTGAGCATGGAGCCTGCTTAAGATTCTCTTTCTTCCTCTGCCCCTCTCCCCTGCTTGAACCCTCTCTCTCTCTCTAAAATAAAAACAAAAAACAAAATAGATCTGTACTTCTAGAGCACAGCTATCAGTGCCTTTGCATGAGACAAGTGAGATCTATCCAGCTGGCCTTTTTACTTTTTAAAATTTTCTTTTCATTTTTTTTTAATGCTTATTTTTTTTTGAGAAAGAGATCATGAGCACAGAAGAGAGAAAGCGAGATGGACAGAAGATCCAAAGCAGGCTCCACCCTGACAGTAGAAAGATTGGTGCAGGACTTGAACTCACAGACCATGAGGTCATGCTGTGAGCTGAAATCGGATGCTCAACTGACTGAGCCATCCAGGTGCGCCTAGTTGGCCTTACTGAAGATACCAACCAGACCTACAATCCACGTCAAACATGTAACAATTATACCAGAAGACATCCAGCCAGCATGCCCTACACATGGAGAACATTTTATCAAAAACAAAAACTTTTTCTTCTCCTTCCTGTCACTGGTAGCTCTGAAATTAGATAGTTAATTTCTATGGGGCCAGAGGTGCCCAAGTATGTGCCCAAGTGGAAAAATAGGGAACCAACCTTGGGTATTGGTACTTTTTCCATTTTCATTTGTGTGCAAATATTTAATATAAGTGCAGGGACATAAAGCATTAATGTATGTCATTCAGAATGTCAGATGCTTCAGTGAGTAGTTTTTAGCAGTTCAACTTTCTAACAATTATAAATAAACCTGAATTTCAGCATTTGGGTTTTTTCAAAAAAACAAATTTCTTACTGACGGCAAAATAAAATAAAATGGACATTTTGGCATAATTTACTATATAACTAAATCTGCTAAATTCCAATACATCCAATCTAAATATTTTTCTTTTATGACCATGATTGAGTCCAACGAGTTTTTTTCAGTCTAAATGCTTTATTTTCTGTGGAATATGAATTTTATTTGCCACTCTCATTAGTTCTCTGTTATAGTTCAGATTATCTGGATCACCTAAATTCTAAGTGTTTCAATAGGCTGTTTTAGTTGTCAACTCATTATGTTCTTGACAATAAAACACTTTTAAAATCAGATGCCTAAAGAATAAGAAAGTCTAGATAATTCACATGCTGATTTAATTTTGAATACAAAATTCTTTCAATATGCTAACTGATAATATAAAATATTTACCAAAGTTTTGAAAAATCAATCTTTCAAAAAAACAATGTAACAAATCAAATGTTGAAGTTATTTTGTGGGTTTTTTTTTTTTCCTATGGCAGTCATGGAATGATTAGTGAAAAGTGAAAACTATTCATGGTTTAGGTCATATATTTCATGGTGTTAAATAATTAGTTCCTATAATAGATCTATTTTATTCCTATTAATTAAAATTCACTCTGTATCAAGTTGCTATGGTAGCACAATTTCACCGAACAATAAATTCCTCAAGTTTTGCCGCAAAAAATGCTGCCAACCTGAAGTCTTTATTTTGAGAATAGGGAGAAAGATGTATAATTCTCTAGTTCATAAATGTATAATCAATACTTGGAATTGCCATCCAATCTAGAGCAAGAGTTTTGCTCTCAGAGTCCTGGGATCCTGGGAACTGAGGTATTTTATTTGGCTTACATTTCCTTATACCTTCAATAAATGAAAACATTCCTGATAAGAACCATTTCAGCTGGGCTCACCTCAGGCAAATTGGCTCTGACTATAAATAGTAAAATCTGCCATCTGCCTTTCTATTCTTGTGCTGAAAGCAGTGCTGGCATTGTGTTCACACTTCACTGGTGCCAGGCCTGATGCTGTATAGCCAGCAGCAACAGAAAATAATAGTGCAAGACAGAGATAATGAGGTGAAGAACAGAAATGGTACTACTATAATTAACTGCTGTTTTGATATTCACCACAATAAAGCACACACAATGGTGGTGAGAGAACCTAAAGCCACATTTCATCTTAGCCTCATAAACGGGCTTGAAATCACATTGCTAGAGCCCAGTGATTTTACATCACTGAAGATTAATTAAAATGTAAAGAACCGAAGCACCGTTAGCAATACATGTTTGCCATGTTAGCAAGAGCCTCCACGGTTGTACCATGTATCTTTTATTCTAATGATATTTAATGAGGCATTTCTTTCTATAATCAGAGGTGCTTTCCCCTTCTGTTTTAAAGAGATAAGCTCTATAATGGTGAAAAAGCCCTTTTGCTGTACCTGACCCTTTCCAATTTTTGCAGTTCTGAACCCCCATGCAAATTTTCATTCCATACACAGCTCCCATTATTTCTATCAGGGTATTTTAAATCCCCAGCTAGTGTAAGATAAAGATTTTTTTCTCATCCTTCCTGTAACACAAATCTGACCGATTTTAAAGAAAAATGACTGTCAAGGCAGTCGTCTTTACAGTGGAATTGAAATGCATATGGGACAACTGCCACGTTGTATACTCCTCGTGTTAGTAACCTTGTGATTCCTGCATCAGTAATTACTGAAGCCATGAGTTCATCTACATAACCAACAGCTAACTTCAGGAGGCACCTCGGACTCTGGGAGCGAGCACCATTCATACAGAACATGCTATCAATGGGGCCCCCAAGAGTTGTACGACACGGCAGTACTAGATGTACATTTAATGCCGAATGTGAGGTGAGAGCAGAGTGTAGAGCTAGTCCAGTGCCGTGGCTCTCAACCTTGGCCACACGTCAGAAACACCTGGAGACTTATTTACAAACACTCTTGCCTGGGCCTCATCCCAGACCAGTTAAATAAGAATCTCAGATGGCAGGGTCTTGGCACTGTTTTCTGGTGTTTGTTTTGGGTTCTTTTCCCATATGTTTTGTTTCTTTCTTTTTAACTTCCCCTAGTGGTTGTAATGCACAATTAGAAATGAAAACTAGTGGCCTAATGATAATCCATATCTGATCCAGAGACTTTCAAGACAAAAACAAATGAATGAACCCCCTGATACCTAAAAATGTTTACCTGGAGAAGCAGTCCAAGATGACGGGAGAGGAAGATTTTTAAATTTACGTCATCCCACTGACACAACAAATCTAGAGCTACATATGGAACAATTCCCTCTGACAAAAACCTGAAAACTAACTGAACAGCTCCTTCACAACAAATGATAAAAGGGCCACATGAAGATAAGCAAGAGAGGCAGAGATACAAGCTCATTCAAACCTCCATCCCTGGTGTGGTGAACCACAAGTGGTAAAAATCTCACAAACCTGGAGCTTCTCCCTGAGGAGTGAGGGGCTCACACCCCATATCAGGCACCCCAACCCTTGGAAACTACACTGGAAAGATGAGACCCAAACATCTGGCTTTGAAAACCAATGGGGCTCATGTCCAGGACATGCAAAGGGCTTCAGGGAAATGAGATATTACCCTGAAAGGGCTCACAGGCAGACTCATTTGCAAAAGCCCAGGACAAAAGCATCAGTTTGAAAAGCACCCAGACTTCATGTGAAGGAGATTCATTTGCTAATCTTGAAGGTTCTGCCAGAGGAGCAGAGGCCTATTGGAACTCTCTCCAGAGACGAAGGCAACACTTTTCTGCTCCTCTTCTACTTCGCTGGTGCTGGTGGACACAAGCAGTCCCGGCACTCTCCTGCTATCCTGCAAAAGCCAGCAGGCACACCCCACCCCTATGCACTCCATTGTCTTAATAAAGCTGGGAAGTGTGCCCTGGCTCATGCTCTCCTGGTACCTCAGTAAAGTTGGCAGGCTTGCGCCAACCCTGCACTCCCCCTCTGTCTCACTAAAGTTGGTACATGTGCTCCACAGAGGGGACATTCCTTGACCACCTGGCTCTGGTGGCCAGGGGGCTTCCTTGGTCCTGTTATGGGAATGTAACAATCAGAAAGACAGTTCTTGGCAGGCGACCCCAGCCAGGATACTACACAGGCAGAAGAGTGAAGCATAGCCCCAGTCTTTGAAAAATGCCTGCCTATTTACTTGGCTTAGAGCACCAGACCGAGGGGCAGCCGCAGGTCACACATCTAGAGGCTATGATGGGCTCTCAAGGGACACAGGGTGGGAGTGCCATCTCTGCACTCTCAAATGATTCAACTCACGGATACCTTCCAGAAAGGAGCTTATACATTTGTATGAAGCCCCAGTTTTTGCAACTGTCATCATGAGACACCTCCAGATTGCCTGGCCTGGAAGCCAGCAAGATTTACATTTGTGGTCCCACTGTACTGTATATATTTTCATACTTTAAAAGCTGCTGCCTGAAGGTCTGGTCTCCAGTCAGCCTGAATCTAAATACTGCCTAAGATCTGTCTCTTTAAAACACTGACAGGTCTTAGAACACACTCGACAACTGAGGCCTGCCAATAATAAATTAGGCTGCTTAAATAATCATAAAGGTTTGAATGATAAGACTAATCTTTGATACAAGTCCTATCTATCCTTCATGACTGGGAGAGGAGCTGTTTCAATTAATACACTGAAAGAAATAAAGGTCAAGCAAAATGAGAAACAAAGGACTATATGCCAAATGAAAGAATAAAATAAAACCTTAGAAGACAGACCTTAATAATAGAAAGGTAAGTAATCCAGCTGATAAAGAATTCAAAGTAATGGTCATAAAGATGCAAACGGGGGGCGTCTGGGTGGCTTAGTCGGTTAAGCGTCCGACTTTCGCTTGGGTCATGATCTCGTGGTTCGTGGGTTCGAGCCCCGCGTCGGGCTCTGTGCTGACAGCCAGCTCAGAGCCTGGAGCCTGTTTCAGTCTGTGACTCCCTCTCTCTCTGACCCTCCCCTGCTCACATTCTCTCTCTCTCTCTCTCTCTCTCTCCTAGAAATAAATAAAAACATTTAAAAAAAAAGATGCAAACGGAACTCAGGAGAAGAATGGATGAACACAGGGAGAATCTCAACAAACACATAGGAAATATAAAAAAGTACCAAAGAGAAGTCACAGAGCTGTAGACTACAACAATCTAACCAAAAAGTACACTAAAGGGTTTCAACAGCAGGCTAGATAAAACACAAGAAAGGATCAGTGAAATTCATCCAAACAGAAACAAAAACAAAAGGAACTTTTAAAAAGTGGAGACAGCTTAAGGGACCTAAGGGAAAACATCAAGTGGAGTAACATTCATATTATAGGGATTCCAGAAGGAGAAGAAACAAAAGGGCAAAAATCTTATTAGAAGAAATAATGGCTGAAAACTTCACTAACCTGAAGTATTCAAATCCAAGAAGGCCATAGAATCCAAAAGAGATGAACTCAAATAGATCCATGCCAAAACAAATTATAATAAAGTGTCAAAAATTAGAAGTAAAGAAAAAAATCTTAAAAGCAGCAAGATAAAAACAACTTGTTATGTACAAGGAAACCCTATATGACTATCAGCAGCTTTATCAGCCTCACCAAAATACCTCAACAAAAATTCCTTATTACTAACATCCTGTTGGCTGATGGAGAAGACTGCAAGTATCAAAATTCAACATGCAACATTCCAAGTATTGATTATCAATTCAGGACTTCAAGTGATATTACAAAGCTGTAGTAATCAAAACAATATGGCACTGTCACAAAAACAATGCACAGATTAATAGAACACAATAGAAAACCCAGAAATGAACCTACAATTATACGGTCAATTAATCTTCAATAAAGCAGGAAAAAATATCCAAGCAACTTGTGTACTGTTGGTGGGAATGCAACTGGTACAGCCACTGAAGACAGTATGGAGGTTCCTCAAAAAATAAAAAACAGAACCACTCTACCCTAGTAAAAGCACTATACTGGGCATTTACTCAAAAAAATACAAAAATACTAAATCAAAGGGATACATGCACCTGGATGTTTATAGCAGCATTATTACAGTAGCCAAGATATGGAAGCGGCTTAAGTATCTATCAGATGAATGGCCAGAAAAGATATGGTATTATATGTATAATGGAGTATCATTCGGCCATAAAAAAGAATGAAGTCTTGCCATTTGTAATGACATGGATGGACCCAGAGAGTATAATACTAAGCAAAATAAGTCAGTCAGAGAAGGACAAATATATGATTTCAGTCATAGATGGAATTTAAGAAACAAAACAAATGAGCAAAGGGGAAAAAGAAGATGGAGACAAACCAAGAAACAGCCTCTTAATTATAGAGAAAAAGCTGATGGTTACTGAGGGGAGGTTGGGGGGAGAAGAATGAAATAGGTAATGGGAATTAAGAACACTTGTGGTGATAAGCACTAGGTGATTTATGGAATTATTGAATCACTGTATTGTATACCTGAAACTAATATAACACCGTATGTTAACTGGGTTTAAAATAAGTATTTAAAGGGGAGCTTGGGTGGCTTAGTCGGTTAAGCATCCGACTTTCGCTTAGGTCATGATCTCGCGGTTAGTGGGTTTGAGCCCCGCGTCGGGCTCTGTGCTGACTGCCAGCTCAGAGCCTGGAGCCTGTTTCAGTCTGTGACTCCCTCTCTCTCTGACCCTCCCCTGCTCACGCTGTCTCTCTCTCTCTCTCCTAGAAATAAATAAAAATATTTTTAAAAAAAAAAAAAAAAAATAAGTATTTAAGAAATATGAGAGTATAAATCTTACTGGTAACGGTAAATATATAGTAAAGGTAGATGATTAATCGCTTAAAACCTAATATGAAGGTTAAAAAAACAAAAGTATTAAAAAAAAAAAAGCCCAGCTTGGGGCGCCTGGGTGGCTTTAGTCGGTTAAGCGTCCGACTTTTGCTTAGGTCATGATCTCGCGGTTTGTGGGTTTGGGCCCCGCGTCGGGCTCTGGGCTGACTGCCAGCTCAGAGCCTGGAGCCTGTTTCAGAGTCTGTGACTCCCTCTCTCTCTGACCCTCCCTGCTCACGCTGTCTCTCTCTCTCTCCTAGAAATAAATAAAACATTAAAAAAAATTAAAAAAAAAAACCCAGCTACAATAATTAGTTAAGGGGTATCTAAAACAATAACATGTAAAATGAGACACCAAAAACATAAACTAAGGCAACCTACAGAATGGGAGAGAATATTTTCAAATCATATATCCAAAAAAGGGTTAATATCCAAAATATATAAAGAACGCCTACACCTCAACAGCAAATAATAAAAAATTAAATAAATCTAAATAAAAAATGGGCAGAGAATCTGAATAGATATTTTTCCAAAGAATACATACAAATGGCCAACAACAACAAACAAAAAAGGTCAACATCACTAATCATTAGGGAAATGCAAATCAAAACCATGGTGAGATAACACCTAATGCGTGCCAGAATGGTTATGATAAAACAAACAAACAAGAAATAACAAGTTTTGGCATGATGTAGGGAAAAGGAAATCCGTATGCATTAATCACAGGAATGTAAACTGATTCAGCGACTATGGAAAATACTATGGAGATTCCTCAAAAAATTCAATATAGAACTGTAATACAAACCAGCAATTCCAATTCTGGTATTTACCGAAAGAAAATAAAAATTAAAGATAGAACTATAACATTAACCAGCAATTCCACTTCTGGTATTTACCCAAAGAAAATAAAAACACTAATTAACAAAATATACTTCTTTGTTCATCTGCAGCATTATTTACAACAGTCAAGATCTGATTTAACAAAGATTTCACAGGTACCCAAGAAGTGTCTCCAACTGATCTAAATGACTTTTGTCATATTAGAATCCAAAATCAGGATGGAATATGACCTGCATTTTTTAAATAAAAATAACTTCCAGAGTTATTCGTCTACTATTATGAGTAATAAGAATGATTAATTCTATTTACAGTAAAATTTACCTGAGTTATATTTACCAGCCAATATATATTAAATCTTCATTATGCACAGAGCACCTCAGTACAATATATTTAGTCATGGTGAGTTACTGCAGTGTTAAAAAAATATCATCACTGTTCTTAAGGAACTTGCAACCAATATAGAAGTATGGTTGCAACAATACTCAAAACACAGAAGGTAAAAATAGATGTGTTTATTAAATACCATGTTAGAAATTGGCCAATTTGCAAATGAAACAAATCAATCTTCCAACTACAATATAACATTTAAGATCTCTCAGAACTATCAGACATATGACCTCAAATAAAGATGAGCAGGAAAAAGAACTTCTCTGACAACTGGGAGGAAGCACTATGGGAGAGCTTTCTGCTGAATAAGTCACACACACACACACACACACACACACACACACTTCAAAGCTGGAATAGCTCACATACCTTCTTACTGATTTCAACAGTTTGTCTAACCTTATTAAAGGAACAGATAAGTTTACATTGCAAAGGTAGTGGATATTTCAAGATGCAGTTGACTTGGTCTTAATATTTTTCCATTCCCCTAAATTAACCATAATTATGGGACCTAGTTCACAGGATTATTTTGAGATATAAATAAAATAATCTTTGCTGAGTGACAACACTAGGCTAACTAGCAAGTACTCATTATGGATTAGTGATTTTTTTGGTCTCGTTATTATTCAGTAAATAATATGGAAGAGTGCTGGGACTTTTTATTGGAATGACTGGTCATAGCCTTGCTAGTTCATAAAGCTTCTTTGTGCACATTAGAAAAATGTACTCTTCCTTCAGGCTGCCGGGTGGTACAACCCAAGCCAAAGGTATACACTTAGGGAACTGAGTAGCAAGCTGTCTCCTAGCCAGGCTCCCGTCTGCAGGGTATCAGCCCTGAAAAGAATATCTGCAGCTGGGTAGGCAGAAAGCAATTCTTGAACAAAGAGTTTTAAGCAGTGGTTGAAACAAGGGAAGAAACATTCAAAAACAAACAAGAATGTGAGGAAATACGTCAAAAGCCAGGGGATGGCATGTGTGAATGTTAAAGAATAGCATATTTCATAAGCAAGATTACCATATTAGAATAGATATGAACTCAGACCTAATAGGAAAAGAAGGAAGTCATCTGATTGGGAAGAGGGTCAATGGGTAAAATCCTGAAGGAACATGTTATACCTAGAATCATATTGATAAAGGTGTAATGAGAAGTTCAGATGCTCTAGGTAGAGCATAAATTGATGTGAAGGGGTGAACCAGATCCAGCTCCCAGGTCTAAGCCTTCTTACAACTAGTACTTTCTACTACAGAATTTAATGTATAACGGTGGGCTGATTCTCAGAAAAGCAGTATCTGCAAACTCACTCTCTGGAGCTCTACATCAGCTAATCTCCACAGTGAGAACCTCAGAATTTAAGAAGGCAGATTTGCAGAGGCTCTCTCCAGCAAACTCAAGCTGCATCTAGAAACCTGGGATTGGTTAATTTTGCAAGTGTCTCTAACAACAGAAGTTTTACTTAATCAAATTCAGCAAGAATTCACTAGGAAAGTTTTTGCTCATTTCCTTCCTCTTTGTTATTTATATTTCTTATCCTTGGCATATTTCAGCCAAATGCATTTCATTATCCATGCCTACTTCACTCCTTCCCAATCTACATTACATTCTGATGGTCCTTTTCACTGGACTCTCAGGAATAATGAGTTACTCTCCTACATCCTTCAAGTTTTCATTGATTATTCCTTTATCTTCCCACCTTAACTAAAATCTGGCTGTCTCAATTTCTCCAATACAAATGATTTCATGTGCCATCTCCACTCCTCAGTTCTTTGCTAGACCAATGTTTTACTAACTTCCCATTCTTTAAGTCCTAGCCATATACTTCCACCAACCTGTTACCATCCTCATGACCCTCCTCTATGAACTTTAACTGTTTAATGCTGAGTCTCTGCCCTATCCTGTAAAGGTGACCTTAATAGTCAAATTGATCACTACCACTTCCTGAACTTCAGTGATCTTCATTTCCACCCACTCCAACCATCTACCATGACTACCATCCTAATAACTATAAACTAGATGGAGCTTCATCTCAGACTCTAAGATTCCTCAATCTAATAAACATTCACCTTAATCTCTCATTAATTCCTCAAACCCTTCAGGTGTCACTTGCTTCTCTACCAGCCCCATTTGCAACCATTTCAAATATATCATCAATGTCTTCTTCTCTTGAATTTCTGCTATACAGAACTTACTCATTTCCAACTTTGGATATCTTCTAGTCTATTTTCTCTCTTTCTTGTCTTAGTTTCTTTACTCCCATTTCCAAGATGCTAAGTACTAGTAAGGAAGCCATGAAATCATGCTTCTTGTATCTAACACATTACACATCTAAATTCGATAAAGCCTTTACAATGGCTAAGTAATCCATGTTGTCTTAGTGTTCTCCTAAGCAAATTCACATTTCCTAAAAACAGTTATTTAAAATCTTTTCTTCTCTCTTTAACTCCAAACTCCATCTCACCTACACTCAGGCTTAGCAGATGACTTCACCTTTACTGCAAACCGAAAATTTTCTCAAGTTCCCTCTTCTTCACTTCATACTTCATCATTATTTGCTCTATTTACTAAACATGTAGAAACTGTTCCTCCTGCTTTTCACTGTAAACCCTGGACATGAATCTATCATTCACTCTCTTCTACCTTTGACTCTATTCTGACATGTGAACAATCTTTCGCACCTTTGATTCCCAAGATAGGTTCTTCCCCAGTCAAACAAACAATTATTTGTCCCTTAATCTTAAGGGCTCCTCTCAAGATACCACCTCCTCACCCCCTTCTTTTGTGGTATCAGCCACAACTGACTGAGTCTGCAACGTAACAGAAAGGCAACTAGGAGGTATGTGCCATACTTTACTTGCATGTAGAAGGAAAACAGTCAAACTTTTCACATTCATTTTAATCTATTTTGTACATTTTATAACATATGAGTGCAAGAGCATATGTATGTAGCTCATAAATACATAAATATACAAGTGCAGTAGGCTGTATATAATTCCTAAGTGAATAAATGTACAAAAACTGGAGCTGTGTGCAAATACATTCCACTGACAGAGTATACATGTGAAAAAGCTTGGAAAACAGCCAATGGTAGCTCAGAGCTGGAGGGGAATGCCTGAGACTTCTCTTGTCACCTAGCCAGTGATTTAATGTCTCCAATTTTTCATCTGGGCATGGGTTTAAGAATAGAGAGAGAATGTTGCTGAATTTGAACCTCTCTTTACAAGGAGGAAGAAGAAAGGACACAGGTTGGAAAAAAAAATCCCAGTGGTGTCAATAACTGATTAGAGCACAGCAATCAGGGCATCTTAGCACTAGATGCCGTAGGTGGGTGCACACACACATGTACTAACTAGATGGTGCCCGAAGACAGGAAAAGACAACTAGCATCAAAACTTAATCTGGGCAAGGGGAGGTGGGGGAGTTCGGGAGGGATCTCTAAAACCTTTCAGAGGGTCCTCAAGGTAAAACTGTTTTCTTGCTAACACTAAGATGTCATTTACCTTTTTTGATCTGTATTTCAAGTATACAGTGGAATTTTCCAGAGGCCACATTGCGTGTAATAACATAAGAAAGTGAATTCAAAGCAGATTTAAGGTTCTGTCTTATATTGAGCCAGATAGTAAAGGGATTTCCAAAAATGTAAAACACTATCACTCTTCTCACAAAATGACTTATATGTTGGAAAATAGTTGCTTTTCATTAAAAATGCTATGGTAACATAATGAGGTTATTGATGTTATTATAAAGTAACTGATAAAACTTTTTCAAAAACTCCTCAGTTTTTGATTTATAATATGGTAAATATGAACAGATAAAACCTACATAAACAAAAACTTTTTGGGGGTCCTCAATAATCTTTAAGAGTAAAAAGTAGTCCTGAGACTAAACTGTTTGAGAACCGCTAGACTAAACACATAAATTACACTCTCAGGGCCTAGGCTAAAAATGTGGATCCAGTCAAAAATCTGTTAGAAAAAAATAAAACACTGTAATTAAAAAGAATGGATTGCCTTGTGAAAAACAAAAAGAAAAATCACTCTCTTGATTTTCATCTTATGAATATGACCAGAAATAATTTAAAAAAAGACCAGGAGAAGCAAAAGTTCTCTGGGGGGGAGGAACCACGGAAGCTCCCAGGGCGGACGGTTCTGCCTTCCTCTTCCTTCACACAATTTGGCCCATTACGCATCGACTGAAACAATAACCAGGTGTGCGAGGCTTCACCAAGTGCATATATTTAATGCATGATAAAGACCAGAAAACTGTGTAAGTTACAACTTACAGTGCACTGCCCTCATGACCTCCCATGCTCTTTAACTTCTATGGAACTCTTCTGAGATCTAGCTTCTGGGGAGAATGAACGGGGGCTTCTGTTCTACTGCCTTCTCATTTCTTGTCCCTTTACAGTCTGGCTTCTACCCCAACCCAAAACCTTAGGCTTTTAAAGTTGGCAAAGGAACTCCACCAACAACAGATAATCTCTTCCCTTTTTTGGCTTCAGATATAGCAGATGCTTCATAATTTAAAAATCAAATAGCACAAAAGAGCCTATGATTCCTCTGTTTACACGTGATTCCTCTTCCCAGAAGCAACTTTCCCCCCTTCTAATAATCATTAGCACCAGACCTAAGTATGGCCATTTCTTGATTCATTCATTTTGGATTTGGCTATAGGCTCCTGCTCTGATAGCTGGGCCTTCATCTTTAAATGAATAAACCACAAACCCATGAAAATGTGTGCAACTAATTTTGCAAGTTTTATAATTTTTCATATGAAGAGTGCTTAAGATACAGTCTCTTTATTATAAAAGTTATTTGTGCTATACATTCATTTCAGATCGTTTTACCTAAACAAATAAAATTAATAATTTGAGACAATTTCAGGACACCATTAGGGGAAATCCCATGCCAAATTTTCACTGAAAATTTAAAAATGTTTAAAACATTTAAAAAAATGTTTATGTTAGTCAAAACATGATGCCAATAACATGTTTCGGTCTATACCATATGATTTCTTAGAAAAGTGGCAACTGACAACAGCTACTAGGCTCAAAGTTGATTTCTTTGGTTAGTGACTAATCCACTGAATTTCAGACATTATGTTTCAAACCAGGTAAAAGCAGATAATACTTAATATATTTAAAAGTATTATTTTTTTTTGTTTTCGAAACTAATATTTATTTATTTATTTATTTTACAAATAGTTTATTGTCAAATTAGTTTCCACATAGCACTCAGTGCTCATCCCCACAAGTGCCCTCCTCCATGCCCATCCCTCCTCCCCTCCACATCCATCAGTCCTCAGTTTTTGTCAGCATTCAAGAGTCTCTCATGGTTTGCCTCTCTCCCTTTCCCCCACCATTTCCCCCCGTCTTCTCCCCCATGGTCCTCCATCAAGTTCCTCCTATACGTGCAAACATATGGTATCTGTCCTTCTCCGCCTGACTTATTTCGCTCAGCATAACACCCTCAAGGTCCATCCATGTTGCTACACATGGCCAGATTTCATTGTTTCTCACTGCCATGCAGTATTCCATGGTATAGATAAACCACATCTTCTTGATCCATTCATCTGTTGATGGATATATTTAAAAGTATTATTGAGGGAGACTATAGAATCATTGCTTTAAAAGTACTTACTGGGTACTAACTAGGCCTTATATGAATGATTAAAATTGTAATAAAAACATAGCTTGGCATTAATATTAACACTGTCATGAAGTCTTCCTTTAATGCATTTACATGACCCTCTGGCATGATGGTGCTATGTCAGAGCTCAGTCTCAACATGTGTACCTAGCAGGTTTAATTCCAATGCATTATGGAAGTACAGATGAAGAATGTTAGCAAGAGGGGAGCCTGGGTGGCTCAGTAGGTTAAGTGTCCGACTTCAGCTCAGGTCATGATCTCACAGTTTGTGAGTTGGAGCCCCGCGTCGGGCTCTGTGCTGACAGCCAGCTCAGAGCCTGGAGCCTGTTTCCAATTCTGTGTCTCCCTCTCTCTCTGACCCTTCCCTGCTCATGCTGTCTCTCTCTCAGAAATAAAAAACATTAAAAAATTAAAAAAAAAAGAATGTTAACAAGAGCTAGGAAACTTTTACATGTTTCTCTGTATTTGAAACGTAACTATTCTGAATATTGTATTAATCTACGTACATGTACATTTTACGTATGTACATGTTCTTCTCTGAGAAGAACTAGCCTAAAGCAATGTCTTCGGCATTTTGAGCTCCAGAAGAATACATTTAGCTCTACCATCCCAGAGTCCCTCCAATTCATGGGGTGAGCTACACAGACCCATATAACCAAAATTCCAGTTTATCTTCCTACTTCATCTTGAATTCTTGGCCTGCTACCCACATGTACGTTTAAACAGGAATAAAGATTGAAGGCTTACACTGTGATCATTATGCTCTGAAAATATGCCTTTTATGCATTAAAACATTGCTTTATATGAGATGATGAATTTTAGTTGTCCCTTGTGCTTCCAAGAAGGAGATGCGTTAGATCATAACATGTAAATTCTATGTAGTACAATCTTTTTTGTTGTTGTTGTTTATTCACTTATTTTGAGAGAGCGAGTGAGCTGTCAGTGTGAAGCCTGATTTGGGGCTGGATCCCACGAAGTGTGAGATTATGACATGAGCCAAAACCAAGAGTCAGACACGTAACTGACTGAGCCACCCAGATGTCCCTAGTACGGTCTTAAACATGGACTTTTTATGTGTACATTTATTCTCCTTATGATTCCATTTCAGAGTAAAATGGGCTAAAGTACCTACTATCATACATTTCAGGAGTTATGCAAAGTGTAAGAAAATATACAAGTTTGTTGGAAGCCAGTAACTAGAGTAAAATAAGTAAAATTGATAAAACCACCATTACCGCTGCTCCTAAGAATAATGCTGGCAATCAGCTATTACCATGGACAGAATACCAGGCCAGAAATGTTGTGTTCCAAATGGAAGTCTTATCTTCTCATGAATGCACTTAGGCTGTGAATAATACATACAGAAACCCTTTGCTCTTAATAATTAGAATTAAGATTGGTTTATTGTTCATTAAAAATCACCTAAAATACTTTACAAAATGATTGGTTCTGTAAAGAAGCCGCATGCTACTAAAAAGTCCACCAGGAGAGAAATTAACCAGAGGATTTGATGGAGAGTCAGAAAATTTAATCAAGTGGAAAAAGCATGCTTTTATACCCAAAATTACTCCAGGAGCCATGGGGGGGAAAAGGCATGAAATTTTAATTTCTCTTCAGTGGAAATTATGACTTAATTTATTTTAGTAAGAGTGTTCTAAATTTGTGCTTTTAAGGGTAGGCTTACTTAATTGTAAGCATTTAGCATTACATGTGAACTTCTAAGATTCTTTTATAGCCAAAGAAAATTGCTTATTACTAGCACCTATTCACTGAAAATCTACATCTCTGCGTGTTTTGTTAGTAGAGAAAGAGATCTCATCCTTCTTAAATCTGTAGCCTTCTGTTCATTACAAATGCATTTTATTTCATGACTTTATCCTTAAAATCTAAGCTGTCCTTTTTTAATCACTTTCTTGCATGTAACTGAAGCCATTTCAGTGGCTTTTAGTGGTGTTCTAAGCATTTATTTAAATAAGAAATACTTTATCACATTAGGAATATGAAATCCCCAAACTCATATCTACTAGTTAAAACTCCAAATTTTCTTTTCTTAATCCAGTGAACATATAGTGTTATATTAGTTCTAGGTACAATATAGTGATTCAACAATTCCATGTATTACTCAGTGCTCATCAAGGTAAGTGTACTCTTGGGGCGCCTGGGTGGCTCAGTCAGTTAAATGTCAGGCTCTTGATTTCGGCTCAGGTCATGATCTCATAGTCGTTGGGGTCTGTGCTGAGCATGGTGCCTGGTTAAGATTTTCTTTCTCTCTCTCTCAAAAAAAAAAAAAAAAGGTAAGTGTACTCTTACCCTCTTCACCTATTTCACCCACCTCCTTTCTGATCACCCTCTGTTCACTGTAGTTAAGAGTCTGGCTTTTTGGTTTGTCTTTTTGTTTTCCTTTATTCATTTTCGTTTGTTAAATTCCACATATGAGTAAAGTCACATGGTATTTGTCTTTCTCTGACTTATATTGCTTAGAGTTATACTTGCTAGATCCATTCATGTTATTGCAAATGGTAAGATTTCATTCTTTTTTATGGCTGAATAATGCTGCATTGTGTGTGTGTGCATGTGTGTATCTCACATCTTCTTCATGCATTTATCTATCAGTGGACACGAGTAAAGCTTCAAAGTTTTGAAATGACATTTTCATCAAGATTCTCTCCTCCTTCTTGCCTAAAGCTGCATTCATATGAAATATGAGATACTAATACACAGGAATACTTTTATTGTGGCTTGACAATCAACCAATTTAGTGTACCTTGAAAATCAACTAATAAGTGTACTGAATTACTATCTTAACAGTATAGTCTGTTTAACTCTACCATGTTTTATAACCAATGCATGACTTATAAAGAATTAATGCATGAATTCTTTATTCACATATAACCAAAACATGACATTGTATGTAGTGCATGGAGAGACCCTGCATCAACTTAATGAATAGTTTCATTGAAATTAGGATGCTTCCCCACTCGCCACATATTTGGGTTGTGGGATACCTGACCTCAGAGGTGAGGTTTTGTTTATTTATACTCTTTGAAGGCAAAGGTGAGATGAACCACCAGAAGCCTTCAGTTCCCTAAAAGGAAGTTTCTTTATACAAATTTTTAAATAGCGTCTTCCCACCTTTTCTGAGTTGTCTTAGTCAAGGATCATATTAGAAGACACTGCATCCACTTAAGTTAGCCTAGGCAAAGGGAATTTACTGAGAGGATACAGGTCTTAGAACTCAAGCAGGGAAAGAACAGTATAGCCCCCATGAAAGAGATCTTCTGACTCCTCCTTTTATTCATTTACTTGCCCATTCATTCAACAAATATTTATTGAATACCTGCTATGTGCCAGACATTGTCTTAGAAGCTAAGGACAGAACTATACACACAACAGAAAAAAGAAAAATCACTGCCTTCATGAAGATGACACATTAATATGAAAAGACTTAAAGATGGAAAAGAATGTACAATATATTTTAGGGGAAAATATTGCATTTGATTAAATGTATGGCATAGGTATAAAATGAGATTAAAGAACTTGACTGAGACAGGTCTTGCAAGTGAGGTTGAAAACTGCGGCCTTAGGTTAAGATGCAGTAAAGACCCAGGGAAGGGTTTTAATCAGGGTAATGGCATCATCAGACCAGGGCTTAAGGAAGCAGACCTATAAGCGGTAGGTAGAATAGATGAGGGCAGGAAATGAAAACCATTAGCAGCAACTGCTACTTTCCTGGTAAGATGCATGGGCCTGGACCTTAGCAATGGGCATGGACAATAAAACAGAGGAGACAGATTTGATGATGGCTGTTATAGAAGTAGAATGGGGTGACTGGGTGGCTCAGTCAGTTAAGCGTCTGACTTCAGCTCAGGTCATAATCTCACGGTTCATGGGTTCGAGCCCCACATCAGGCTCTGTGCTGACAGCAAGCTCAGAGCCTGGAGCCTGTCTTCAAATTCTATGTCTCCCTCTCTCTATGACCCTCCCCTACTCACTCTCTCTCTCTCTCTCTCAAAAATAAACATTAAAAAAAAAGTTGAATGGACACGCCTTCCAATGGATAAGCAAATTTTTAAAAACTCCAAAGTGATGGATATTTCCATGAACTTAAATAGTGAAGGCTATGTGTAGTGGAGGTTAGAGGGTTAGAGACAGTAGAGAATGACTTTGGAATTTGAAGACATATAGACATCACTATATTCAAGTACAGATATCCAGGTAACAGTTGAAAATGCAGTCCAAGACACCTGGAGACCAGAAATGTATGTTTGGGAATTGTTGCATAGAGTGTAATAGTAGAAATAAAAAAACGTCAAAGGAATAGATTAGAGCGGGGAAAAAGGACTGACGATAGCGCATTGAAGGATGCCTATATTTAAGGTTTCAGAAAAAGGGGTGATAAGTGATTGTCAGAGAGTTTAGAAGAGCATAAAAACTTAGTTGAAGCAATCTCAACTTAGATAACCGTAACACATTCTTATACATTACATAGGGAAGAAAGAGGGGCCAGGGCCAGGGGATTACATATATAAATATAAATGAAGTTGAAATATCACAAAAGAGAGGCAAAATAAATGTTTTTAACATATAAGTTGTTATATTACTAGGCCACACGCATTTCTCTTCTTCATCAGGGATATAGAACAGAGTGTTAAAATTTATCTTAGTCAGGAGTACCCCACTGAGCTAGTTTTGATTGCACATAGATTTCTAGGCTAGGGTTCATTATTTTTAATGGAAGGTATTAAACCTAAAATAAAGAAAAGGTGTGTGAGCAAAAGGTTTTCATCATTATTCTTTTAAGCCTTAATTACCTTTCTCCAACACTATCTGAGACTAGCTATTTTTACTCAGAGATCTTCTAGCCAAATATGCTCTAATTACCTTGCCCTGAATAGACTCTGCTCATCCCTATTTATATAGTACTTTGAACATTTTAAAATTTGCCAGTAGTTTTTAAAAGATGGCATAATACTATGTCACTCCAATTTAATTAAACACAAATGTGGTTTTTTTTCATTCCTAACAAAATGAACACAACTAAACAGGACTTGCAAGTTATACAGAAGTAATAAGACATGCATTGTTTGTATATCAGAGTCACTATTCTTTAGAGTCATGTAATATGCTTAATGTCATTATTTCCAGGATTGGAAGAAAATAAGTTTTCCAATAAAGATATGTGACATTTGCTCAGAAAGGACAATCATTTCCTTGAGATAGCCTCAGACTAGATGTATCTGTCAGCTACGTTTCTATGAATAATCTTTCTGAGGAAAGATGCTATAACAATTTCTCTAGCACTCCTGGGAGCAAACATCTCCCTCGAATAGACAACTGGGTAGAATACACAGCTGAAAATGGCATGCCAATTCATCATGTGTCAACAGATCTTAACCACCTTTTCTCTGGCTATGGTACAATTTAGCTACAAAGCAATCAGGATTCTTCCAAAGAGAACACTGTAGAAATGATAAAAACCTATATTAAGAAGAAAATAACCCCAAGATTCAATAGCAAAGTAAACTGCATAATTTTATTGGTTCAGAGAAAAGGCAAAGGACTGTGAAACAAAAGTATGTAACAGATTTACTAAATACATGTTAAGGTGTAATGAAGGCCCACTATAGAAAACCACATTAAAAAAAATGTTTTCTGCCATGATTGTGGAATTTAGGGGGGGAAATAATAGATAAGGGATCTTGAGCCTTTTTTTACAGGAACATGCTGCTGGAATAATGTAGGGAAGATATGGGCTCCTCTCCTAACAAAGTGAAACACGTCCAAGTCTTTCTTATCACTGACACAAACCATACATATGTGAATTCAGGAAAAAGAAGTGTTTTATTTATTCAAGGTATCATAAAACTCATACAAGTGTTTGTGCCCTTACAAATCTAAGATGCTTTTGAAACACAGCTACAACCTGCTAATTCATAGGTAGTGAAAATCTATTCACAATAAAGCATCCCTTTACTGACATGACTATGCTGTAGAGGATACAAAAATGGAATAAAGTGTGGTTTCTACCTTTAAAAAACTTATAACCGTGTATGAGAGAAGACTCCATTTGGTGAATATTAAATATAGCACATTAAAGATACTTCACATTAAATCAATATTCAGGGACATTTTATTATCTATCAGTCAAGTTATAGGGTTTATTGACCCCCAGGGCACTCACCTGATTCACTCGGAACCCATTCACCAGTTTATCGATTATCAAGGCCATTGCAACTCTCATTTACTTTATTTTTCCCTCTCTGGTCTTTTTACATTATCACCTCCACCAGAGTGTGCCATGATAGTAAATCAGTTTTGTTTTACTTTTTGGTTTTCTCTTTCTTTCTTTCTTTCTTTCTTTCTTTCTTTCTTTCTTTCTTTCTTTCTTTCTTTCTTTCTTTCTTTTCTTTCTTTCCTTTCTTTCCTTTCTTTCTTTCTTTCTTTCTTTCTTTCTTTCTTTCTTTCTTTCTTTCTTTGTTTCTCTTTCTTTCTTTCTTTCCTTCCTTCCTTCCTTCCTTCCTTCCTTCCTTCTTTCTTTTCTTTCTTTCTTTCTTTCTCTTTTACTTTCTTTCTCTTTGACTTCTTGATTACAGCTATAATAAAAAAAAAGTTGCCACATAAAAGTTTTTCCAACTACTGATAACATTAAAGAGATGGATATTACCTGTGAACATCAATTATCTACCATAGTTGTCCCCTAAAAACAGATAACAAAAATTAATAAAATGGAGTATTAGAAGGTGCTTGTACACTTTACCATCTATATACTTTGTATGGTATCTTTCATGTCCTCTGTTTATATATTAGCTGAATTCTGCATATCTTCAGTGATACATGGAAGCACCTATATGGCAACACCGTATCAAAAAACACAATTCTTTTTTAAAATATTTATTTATTTTTGAGAGAGAGAGCATGAGCAGGGGAAGGGCAGAGAGAGAAGGAGACACAGAATCCAAAGCAGGCTCCAGGTTCTGAACTGTCAGCAGAAAGCCCAATATGGGGCTCAAACTCACAAATTGCAAGATTGTGACCCGAGCCAAAAGTGGATGCCTAACCAACTGAGCCACCCAGGTGTCCCTGGTACAGATCTTTTTTTTTTTTAATTAGTTTCAGGTATACAATTTAGTGATTCAACATTTCCAGACAACACCTAGCATTCATCACAGCACGTGTCCTCTTTAATACCCATCACCTATTTCACCCATCCCTCCCCCTCTCCCCACTCAACCAACCATCAGTTTGTCCTCTCTCTATAGTTAAGAGTCTGTTTCTGAGTGTACCCCCCTTTTTCCCCATGCTTGTTTGTTTAAAGACTTTTTAAAAATTAAAAGTAATAAATGTACATAATTGTAAAATAGTAATATTAAGCTTAAATGAAAAGCTGCAGGATTCTGTCCCAACCCTCCCCACATGTGATTCTTATAGTCCTGAAAAAATTATTTTCGATATCTTTCACTATTTCTTCCTGTATATTTCTAAACAACATGCATACCCTTCAATAAAGCCTGCCAGGTAGTACAGGTACTGATTGGCATGGTATGCAAAATACACACGTTGTTTACATGAAGCAGTTAGCTGGCCAGTTCTTTGGGAGTCTTCTTCTTTTGGAATAGTCAGTCTTCCCAGAGACGAATCCTTCCATTGCTTGTCTATATGGATAAGTTTGGCTGATAATTTTGTGTGGCGTTCTAGTTGCTTCTACTAATTATATGAACTTTCCGTGTACCCATTACTTATAAAAAGTTCACTATGTCAGGAAATTTATTTTTCTATACATTTTGATAATTATGAAGAACAGCAATTGTGATGCTCATTTTTATTTATTAATATAATTTTCTATTTGTAATTTTTATAACTTCTGCACAATATTTTTGTATATCTTAGTTTACAAAGATCATCAACAGTTCCAATAAAACAGCAGAGTTTTAGGTATAAAAGAAACCTTGAACATCTTCTGGACCAGCTCCACGATGTTAAAAATTGAAACTTAGGAATACATTTAGATATCCTAAGAATTCCAGAATGGTATTTTCCCTCAAAAAGAAGGCACGCACATACTATACTGAATATTTTTTAAAGGGGTATATTTTTTCTCCACTGAAAACCTTTTGGGAAGCCGGAGCAACCAAGTATTCTAGAAACAACCACAAAAGGAAATTCTTCTGCAACAGAAACATTGTTTAAACTATCCTAATTGTTAGTACATCGCTGTTCTCCCAAAATACATTTATTATAAAGGTGTAGGGAGTGAAAACCAAGTGGTAAAAGTAAATGAGTAGTTTAGAAAATGCAAAGTCTCAAAGGACACAGAAGTTTATGTCTTTCCCAAACTTTGGCCTCCACCCTAGATTTTTGACTCAGAAACATCAAGAAAGCCAAGAGAGACATTTACAACAGGAAATGCTTATTCTTCAGTTCAGATCACTAAGGTTGCTCTTCTAAGAAATCAGACAATTTTTAGTGCCTTCCACTCAATTGTGGCAAGAGATTTATAGAAAACAAATTACAAAAAAAGCAACTTGGTCTTTAATTTGAGCTGCAGGTTAAAAAAAAAAAAAGTGAGGTCTCAATGATTCATCATTTCTATTCACCAACCAATATCTACCAAATCTTTTCTGGAAGCTCCAAGTCCTGGCAAGCACTGAGTTTTTTCACTGGAACTCAGGGCCATTGTGCCTCCTCTCCTAAACCAGGCACTGAGCTTTACCAAGAAATAAAACTGTGGGCAGTAACACCTACATCAGAGGGGTATGTCATCCATTAAATGACACTGTATGTGTGTTACCAGTCACATAGGAACTTTATAAACCTTAGTTCCTGTCCTTCCTTTTTAACCATAATTATTGTACCCCACTTTTATAATGCCACACTCCTAGAACTGCCACTCAGTTCCTTTCACAATGAATGTTGTAGGTATTGTGTATTCCTCATCTTTGTATCTGGGCATTTAGCATAGTAACTGGTACTGAATAAGGACTCAAGTGAGTCAACCATATTAGCACAGCCTGTTCATATTTGAATGGAATGGTACAGAAGCAGCAAAATAAAACAGCAAAATGGACATTGTTTCACTCATCAGGAAACTGCCACAAGCAATTTACTTTGGGTAAATCACTTAACCTCTCTGGGTATCATTTTCTCCTTTGTGGAAATGAGAGGTTTGGGGGTTAAATGATCCCCAAGCTCTCTTATAGCTCCAAAATTTTATAATTATATGATTGTGACTCTTAATAGTCCAAAAGTTTTAAGGGTCTACAATTTATAATTTTATAACATATGAACTTAAAGAAGACTCCTAGGAAGAGATATTAAAGACAAGAGGAGAAAGCTAAGAAAGCCATAAATGATCATGTTTCACGTTTGATTTTATTTCCTCACATTAAATAACACTGAGCTGTGGCCACCTCCACTGTTAGTGGTGGCTACCATCTACTTATTTTCAACATGTGCCTGGTACTGTGTTAAATTCTTTATGTACATTTTATCATTTCATATGCAGGAGAATTTGATTTCTACAAGCTCTTTATCAATTGACATACCTAACCAACATGCATATTACATACATAATCATATATAATTAATGTTTATAGAAGAATGCACATATTTCTTTAATAGGTTTACACATAAATTAAAAAAAAATTTTAATGTTTTATTTATTTCTGATAGAGAGAGAGAAAGAGGCAGCGTGAGCAGGGGAGGGTCAGAGAGAGACAGAAACACAGAATCTGAAGCAGGCTCCAGACTCTGAGCTAGCCATCAGCGCAGAGCCTGATGCAGGGCTCGAACCCACGAACCATGAGGAGATCATGACCTGAGCTGAAGTGGGACGCTTAACCGACTGAGCCACCCAGGCGCCCCAATTTACACATAAATTTATGTATAATTTCACTCTTTCTTAGCTGTATCACCATATTTAAATACTAAAGAAAAAATAGAAATCAGTTTAAAGCTAAAAAAATGAAAGGACCAAATTATAACATTTTTCTAAGCATGATTTAGAAGTTAAGAAATATGGAATAAAAATATAAAACTGGTTTTTCAAGTGTGATGAAAGTAATACCTATGAAACTAACAGGATCTTAAAATACATCAAGCCTGTAGGTTAAGGTGCTTTTATGTTCCCTTCTGGGAGATACTACAATAACCAGTGGGTAGTTACGATCTCTGAAATAAAGATCAGCAAATAAAATTAATGTGAAAGTGGTCACTGTCAGAGCTACTAATACCGTAACATGTGACTCCCTGACCTTAATAGAGATGCTCAACCACAGACAAAGTGGCTAATCAGGTTTTCAGTTAAGCAAATCAATAGCCAACCTACACAGGGTTCTTGGAATCTTTTGTTCAAATGACAAGGCTGCTGCTCTTCCTAAGTCTTTGTTGGACTGAAAAAGAGAGAAAAAGAGCAAGGGAATCTGCAAGACGCTGCCAATGACAAAAGGGCAAAGAGTGGGAGGGGAAGAGAAGCGTGAGCAACAGAAATCAATGTACCAGAAAGACTTCAGGTAGGAGAAGGAGGGAAACGGAACTCACAAAACACAGAGACCAGAAAAGCAAAGGGACAAGGAGATGGGAGAAAGGCAGAATGAGAAAACAAAGAATTTGCACAAAACCATGCAATTATGAAGGAAAGGCTGAAAGCAAAAATGCAAGGTGGTGGCACACAATATAGCTTCCGTGTTAAGAATGTGAGCTCCAGCTTTAAATTCCACATGAAATGTGTAAGAGTATTCATGTGTGTGCACATAGGAGAGAAGTGATGAAACGTATATACCATGACTCAGATACACAAAAATATAAAATATCAGTTCTTTTCTACAACTTATATAATTTTACTTTTAAGCATCCATTTCCTCTAATAGTGATGGAAGGAAAAGGGTTGAGAATTGTTAGAAATTTACAACTAAATATAACTCAACCTCTCCTGGTTTAAAGCAGTCTCTTTCAGGCCAACAGTCATCCAATTAAAAATTCAACCTTTTTAAGGAATCTCTGCACCTCATCTTCTTTCTTAGGATGACAAACAGTTATATGGAGGAGGTTGAATTGTCTCCTGGTCACGGCTGTGGTGAGATAAGCGTTGATTCACTTGCGATAGGCCAGGCAATTGACTGGCTTTACCTTAGACATTTGCCATTCCACTTAGTCACTATGTGTTTTATGTTTACATCTACTGAGATTCTGCCAGTCTTTTTGGTTGACCTTGAATCTTGCTATAGCCTCTGGTTTTGAGGTCCAGTATTGGACCTCTTGCTCTGTTTTGGCTAGGCTACCAGTGCTTTCAGAATTTTTCTGTCCCTAGAGAGACAGCTTTCTCAGATAATCCTGGTGTTCTCAAAATTTCTCCTGAAGTTAATTGGTTGTTTTTAGTATTGCCACCATGATCATCAATACCTCCCTGTCTCCTACTTTTAATTCTCAGCCTCTAAAAAGGTTATGTAGGGAAATGAAGACACAGATCTTATGGCTCTTCTCAGCACTGGAAAGGATTTCTTCTTCTGGTACCAGAAATTGCCTGCAAATGTGTGTGTATACATATATGTGTATGTATGTATGTGTGTGTACATATATGTGTATGTGTGTATATACATATGTATGTATATACATATATATGTGTATATATACCATTACATATATATATATATGTATATATGTATATATATATAAAACATTGCATATAGTGAAATTATGTAAAGATTTTCAAATTTTGCCCTCAATCCATCCTGAGGATTTTCTAGAATTTAGAACATTCTTATTTCAGCAAATCCAGACTGTCATGAGTATTGTTTTGGAGACCAAAACAAAACAAAACAAAACCCAAAATATTTAAAACTCAGAGTTAAATATATTAGACTCTGACCCAGCAATTCTACTTTTAAGAATTTCTCATACTGATAAATTTGTATGAGTGCAAAATGATGTATGGTCATGGTTATTCACTGCAGCATTACTTGTTAAAGCCCAAGATTAGGAATTGAACTACTCACTAGTCAGATATACTAAAACTGAAACCAAAAATTAGGTACTTTTGTATGTACTGATATGGAACTATAACAAAGATATTATGTGAAAAAAGCCAGGTGTACAGGAGTGTAAAAGATGTATCATTTATGTATATAGAACTGAATGACAGTGACAAAGGGTAGTGATGTGGTGAGGGGAAAGGAGGAAGAAAAAACGTATATAAAATTATACCCTTTTGTAATTTTTGAATTTTATTACTGTACATGTATTTGACATTAAGAAAATAATTTACTTTGGGGTGCCCGATGGCTCAGTTGGTTAAGCTTCTGACTCCCTATTTTGGCTCAGGTCATGATCTCATGGTTCATGAGTTCAAGCCCCATGTTGGGCTCTGTACTCACAGCACAGAGCATGCTTGAGATTCTCTCTCTCCCTCTCTCCCTGTTTCCTTCCCCACTCTTAAAATAAATTAAAAACATTAAAAATTTTTTAATACTTAAAAAAAACCAGAGCTTAGCAAATGACTCCTTTATTTGAGACTATATCTACTCTCATCCTGAAATAATGCATACCAATGATTCCATGGGTTGATGGGGAAGCCCTGAAACAACAGGAACAAAGAAATGCTTGAACAAAAATATATTGTTTTAATATCCCTAAAAGAGTGCTCACATCACCATAGAAACTAGGCAAAGTTTCACTCTGATACATTTCCATTATATGAATTTACAAGACTGGAAGAAGGTCAACTGGAACAATGAGATTTCATGGTATATGTTTCCAAAGGATATTAGTTTCCATCAAACATAGGGTAGAAAGAATCCACGGACTGAAGCAAACACTCACTAGAAGCCTTATAATCCATGATGGAGGGTCCCATTTATTTCAAGGGAGTTAGCCGTTTCCTGGGGCAATTCATCTCTTCTAACAAGAGGATGAGGGATGTAACAGGGTGATAAATGATAAAAGCTAAGCTAGTTCCTCACCAAAGGTGTTCTCCTTGCAGAAGTGAAGCTTCCCTCAGTAGGCAGGACTTGGCAAAGATGTCTCACACTTGACTCACAAGTCTCCCCCACTTGGATTTGTTTGTCTATACACTAAAACCTTCTCCCCTTTTTCTTGCCTATGAAAGTTATCTCCTGCAGCCCTCAGTATCCTAGGTCTCATGGTAAATGAAAGCCAAAGTGAAGGCAGAGTGAGAGCAAACATGTAAAAGCAGAGAGAGACAGAGAGAGAGTAGCTTAGAACGATATTCTAAAAGACCGAAGATTTGGGCTGCTAGTAATTCTTTCTAATAGTCAATTTAAATTTTCACAATAATAATGAAAACCAAAGAAATAAATTAGATTTATTAACTTTAATCATCCAAACTGAAGGCAAAACAATCTAGTGGTTAAGATTCTGAAGCCGAATTAAAGAGGCTCAAATCTCCAGAGAATGATTTCATCTCACATGGAAAACCATGAAGCCTCTTGTAAATTATAACTACTTTGCAGAAATTATCACAGAGGAACTTTTTTCCCTAATAAAAAACATAACAACAATAATAATTCAACTGCAGATGAAATGAACAGAGTGTCAAGGTCTACTAACCAGTTCCACAGTGCTTTAAATAGCAGCAAAACAGAACAAATTTCCTTCCCAACCATGTTCTTATCTTACAAGAAACAGCATCTATTGGCCCAAGGGAAAAACAAGTACATCAACACAAAAGCACCCTGGCTGAAGGTGGTTGTGGCTTCATCGGCAGGAGACCATCAACCGACATAAGCCCGCTTAATTCTACAAAGACCCTTCCAAGCCTCCAACAGAGTATTATTTTCAAAAAGCAAGAAACAGATCAATGCCATTTTCTCTCTAAAAAAAAATTACACACAATCAATGTTCTAAATATACACTCTCAAAAATACTAGACTCCAATGTAGAAAAGTCAGAGAAGAGTAAAATTATTTCTTGAAAAATAGTATCTATGTGTGAAATGGCAGCCACCAAGAAATATTCGAATTCAAATATAAAACGTGAAATAGATTAAATCTTGAGATTAACTGTCAAGTTTGAAATTTGGATAAACTTCAATAGTTTACTCAAAAATAAAAGATTTTGCTATTAGACACTGTGTTCTGCTTATAAAGCTAAGAAGTCTAATACTGAGTACGATGAGGAACATCAACAGATAAGCAAATAAAGAATCTGAAAACAATACTTTATATGTGCTATGATCAAATGTGTTATTTTTGACACATTTGAGATTGCTATTATATTTCATGAATGTCATTCAATAAACATTTATCAAAACATTATGCCAAGCTCCAGGAATGCAATGGTGAGCAAAAAAAGACAGAATCCTTAACCTCATGGAGCATAAAGTCTAGAGAGAAAGACAGTTAAACAGGTAATAATACTGTGGTGTATTAAGGCTAAGATGGAAATACAAAGTGCTATGGGAACACAAGGCAGGTACACATACCTAGTATGGAAAGGGGGGTGGGGGTTAGTGAGTGTTGAGGGAATTTAAGAAACCCTTCCCCAAGGACTTAACATTTAAAGCAAAACTTTAAGGATCACTAGAACTTATTCAAAAGGTAAAGAAGAGGAAGTTTCCAAGTAAAGGAAGCATTATTTCTAAGAGGAGAGGAGAATATAGTGCAATTAAAAAACTAAAAGTTATTCAATTTTTTGGAGAATGAATAACGTACTCCTTTCATTCAACAACTCTATTTGTTCCTTCATTCAATAAATAGTGTGCCCTGATAAAAGTTAGCTCATCTATAAGGGACTCACAAAATAGTGGCCACCACTGTGGCCTGGTCCATGTCATAAATCAAAAAGTTGGTCAACCTGCACTTATGGGAAACACTTCACTGTCAAGGAAACCCAACACATGCCGATCACAGTCTTTGAACTCAGGTTCAGCTAGTTGACTGTGCCTAAGAAAATAGGACCTGTCTGCCTGCCAATTCCTGACCTCCTAGCCAATCATGCCTTGTTTCTGAGTTGCCTCTTCTAATGCTATGAAACTCGCTCTTACCCACCCAAATCCCTCCAGAATGATGTTCCACTGCTCTTGAGACATGGTACTCCTCCAATCCATGGACTATCTTCTTTTAAATAAAAGATATCAAACTTGTAACTGAATTGCTTTAGTTTTGTCATTTGACAGGTCCCATTATTTAGCAGCCCTGTTCAACATGGGAGGTGTCTTCATCATTTTTTCAAATTATAAAGCCCAAATAAAAGGAAAGCAATACATCCTACAGGAGCTTTTTCTTCCGGGGATGACTGTGTTATACAGAATTCATGCGAAGAACAACCAGGTTAAAAAAAAAAAATTATCGTGAAACTGAATAAATTCCCTTGTAGGAATTAAGTCTTTTTTTTTTAAATATTTTTATTTATTTTTAGGAGAGAGAGAGAGAGACAGTGTGAGCAGGGGAGGGTCAGAGAGAGAGGGAGTCACAGACTGAAACAGGCTCCAGGCTCTGAGCTGGCAGTCAGCACAGAGCCCGACGCGGGGCTGGAACCCACGAACCGCGAGATCATGACCTAAGCGAAAGCCGGACGCTTAACCAACTAAGCCACCCAGGCGCCCCTTGTAGGAATTAAGTCTTAAAACAACTAGTTTACCTATTTTCTTATTTTTCTTATCCCATTGCCCCTGAATTTTCAGAATATGTGCACCTTACAGTTCAGTAGGTCAGAAATCTGACCCGAGTCTCGCTCGGCTAAAATCAAGGTGTCAGCAGGGCTATTTTCCTTCTGGAGGCTCCAAGGGGAGAATGTTTCTTGACTTTTTCCAGCTTATAAACTCTGGCCATATTCCTTGCTTTTGTCTCCCTTCCTCCATCATCAAGCAAGCACTAATTGAGACCTTATCACATTGCATCACCCTGAGTCTTCCGCCTCCCCTCTTCCATTTTCAAGAATTTTTGTGATTACACTGAGCGCAGCAGCATAATCCAGGATAATGTCTGTATTCTGGGGTTAACTGATTAGCAACCTTAATTCCATCTGCTACCTTAATTCCTCTTTGTCACATAACCTAACTGGCTCAGAGGTTCTGGGGACTAGGACATGGAGATGTTTGGAGAGTCATTATTCTGCTTACCATAGTACATTTAACAGTATTTAAGGTTACAAATTATAGATGACATTGAGGAAGCTGCAATGGTGACCTCTCTCCTGTAATTTATATCTGTGAGGGTCGCAAAGAAATATTTACAACATCATAGTGTCAAGGAAAAAAACCCATCTTGAAAGTATTTCAAGTAGGAATGGGATGAGAAATGAGAAAATCATAGAGAAATGAGAAAGAATATTTTTAGTTCAAAAGGAAGATGGCATATGAAGGCCTTACAGCGCTGGCAGGATCTGTGACAGGAAGAGAGACGTATGGGGTGATATTTCAGGTGGGGGCTTAGTGTAACTAAATGGAAGGAAGATTAAAAAAAAAAAGAACAAGAAGAAGAAGAAAGACAACATATTTAACAAGTCACAGTGGGTGGAGTAGAGAACACTCAACGGGAAACAGTGAGAACTGAGAATTTCAAGGAGAAAGTGGTCAAAAATTCAACTGTGGCAGAGATGAAGAAACACAAAGACAGGGAAAAGGGCCACTGGGGTTTTAATTGATGTATCGCTGGAGATCTTCAAATAAGCACTCAGTCAAGTGCTGGTGGCAGGAGCCAGATTGCAGCTCTTACTGAGTGGGCTGGCAACAAATGTAAAAGATTTTTTTTTTTTTTATAAATCTGTAGTTCAAAAAAGCAAAATAGGTTTTGAAAAGAAATTTGAGAAGACAGTAAGATAAATGGTTTGGTGGTATCCCGTATGCCAGAGGGAAGAAGTCAATGAAACAGATAAAGAGTAAGAATTAAAAATCAGATAAAAGACACAGGATGCAATTCTCAACTCAATACCTGAGGATAAACAGCTTGATGATAAAGTTGCTGACAATACCAATTAATAATCTGTTCTAAAATTTTAATTTGGGGGAAAATGGTGAGGTAAGGTCCACGTAACCTCATTTTATAAATAGACTACTGGGCTATGTCCACTGAAAATACCGTCTGTCTTCATTGTTATTAGATTCAAATATGAAATTTCCTAGGAAACTTTACAAGCAAAATCACACGGGCTCTCAGGCAAAATGAGAACTCCAGAAGAAATCCTATGGTCATAATGGTCACCACCCACAACATAAGAAAATAAAAACTGGGAGCCTAGGTGGCTCAGTCAGTTAAGCATCTGACTTTGGCTCAGGTCATGATCTCGCAATTTGTAAGTTTGAGCCCCACACTGGGGTCCATGCTGGTGGTACAGGCCTGCTTAGGACTCTCTCTTTCCATCTCAATCCGCCCCTCCCCTGCTCATGCTCTCTATTTCTCTTAAAATAAATGGATAAACACTAAAAAAAAAAAAAACAGTGTTTTTTTAAATTTAAAAAATTTAAATACTTTTTGCATTTCTTTTTCATTCATATGTTCTCTTAACTGAAAGCAAAATTCTTATCTAAATTTCAACAAAATTATATCCTAGCATGCAATAAAAATTTTTTAGTTTAAGAGCCAGTAGACACTTTTCCTCCCCAATGCTAACCACCTTTGTGTTAAGAGGTATGAATAGCATAGATTGTAAAGTGCAGTTCTTAGGTTATTAATAAACTAGAAAATTCACAACAGAAAGTCATCTCAAAGAGGTCACTTAGTTTATACCTTCATCCCAGAGAGGATTAATTTGTATGTTAATTGCCCCTACACATATTTGTCTATCTTCTCCCCTTTCCCTTCAGGCAGAATTAACCTGTATGATCTTAAAGTATTCTGTGTGATAAATATCCTTCTCACACAGCAGTAAGGTCATGATGGTTTTCAAAACTATCTCTGCTCTAGACCTTGAAATTCTCAAGAGCAAGGGAAACCTCAGAGGGGTACTGTGGAACTGGAACAGAACCATCCAGAGGCAGCACAAAGGAATTTGCTCTTGAGAGCAGAGGAGCAGAAAAGGAGTAATGTGATCACAGCTCACTAATCCCCCGTTTCTGTCCAGGGCTGGCCTTGGTTACAATCTGCTTTAATGCAACTCATCCTCTAATTCATTTTTGGGTACACTTTTATCTGCTTAAAAAAATTTTGAATTGTAAGATCACATGCAAATTAGTGAATAAATGAGATAATAAATTTAAGCATATGATAGATTAATCCTAACTAAAGCTTTTAAATTACTTTGGTTAACATTACACAGTTTGCTGAACAGAGTATTCTAATGGCACTCATGGTTTCTGGTAAGATTATCTAATAACTGCAACCTCTGTACAACCCTTTTTTTAAAAAATAATTTGTACAGAGTCAATTAGGTAATATATAAATACCACCCACATCCCTAAAAGAGAAAGAGAGGTGAGCAGATGAGGAATCAGTTTTAAAGCTGTGAAAGGATGTCATTTTCAAAAATTCACCTTGAATGACATGCTTTCGGAATTTAACAGCTGTCACACTAAAATGACAAACAACTCATTAGTTACTGGAATTCCTAATTTTTGTTTTAGCTTGAGGACCAACTCTATATTTTATGTTGGGCACAAGCTAGTTTTAAGACACTCAGTAAATATAACAGCAGGTAATATCAGAGAAGTAGGTGTAACCTAGAGAGAGTAAATATCCTGGTAAGAATATCCATGAGAAGAATCAATACCAACATCCATTCGCCATCACTTAATATACCTACTCACCTATTACTTCCAACCAATTATCCAACTAAGACCCCTTCAGGGCTAATTAGGAACTGACTGAAACTATGGCCTTCACCACCGATATATTGTAAAATATGATCTGTCTTCTGACTGAGGCGATGAGACACAACAGAGAAACATACAAAGCTGTACAAGTGCTTCCTCGGTAACCAATACTACACTGGCATCCAAACCAATCACCTTCCAGATGGGTTTTTACATTCTAAGTTTGCTTTTATTTTTTTTAATTTTTTTAATGTTTTATTTATTTCTGAGAGAGAGAGAGAGAGACAGCATGAACAGGGGAGGCTCAGGGAGAGAGGGAGATACAGGATCTGAAACAGGATCCAGGCTCTCAGCTAGCTGTCAGCATAGAGCCCTATGTGGGGCTCGAACCCACGAACCGAACCGTGAGATCATGACCTGAGCCAAAGTCAGACACCTAATTGACTGAGCCACCCAGGCGCCCCCTAACTTTGCTTTTAAAAAGCTGCCATTCCAGAGAGGACTGAATTTCTGCAGCAATTCCAAACTTTAAAGTACTATTTCTTGAAGTGTGGTCTTAGTCCACCTGCATCAAAATCTGAGAAGTTCTGAAAAGAGCTGACTGCCAGACTCCAAAGCCCCACTGAAGATGACTGAGGAGGGGAGCCCAGGAATGTGTATTTTTAGCAGACATGTTTCTGGGGCATGCTAACGTTTGAGAATCACTGCCGAAGAACAAGCTGTTCCTACAACACTTGTTATATGCATTAAAAGGCTTTAGACATATGGATATAACCCATACTCTCAAGTATAGGAGCAGCGGCATCCTGGGAGCTTGTGAGAAATGCAGAATCTCAGGCCTAACCTAGCTCTGCTGAATCAAAATGTGCAGTTTAACAAGACCCCCAGGTGATTCATATTTCCATTAAAGCTTGAGCTGTACTGGTCCAGGGTAGTTATTTATTCTTGGGTCCAGGTGTCATGGGGCATCTTATCTGTGTAAACAGCAAAGTATATTAAGGATATTGTTGTAAACACCTGAAATATACTTTAGAGTAAAACAGACAAACCCAAGGCCCTGCTGAAATGCAGAGGAAAGATTCTTGAGTATCTTTTGGTGAATTTTAATACTTTCATGATAACACTATTTCCTGTTCTACTCTACCAAGCATTGTATTAATCATGGAAGACAGAAGTCATTCAAAACACAACTTAGAACAGACAAAAACTGGAAAAGAGGGGTTCGTAAACAGCAATGGTTTGCGACTTGCTTTGGCCCTCAAATTAAGATGGACTTAAGATATAAATAAAGAATAACCAAGACCTTATTCATTTATTTTAGTTCATTCTAGAAGTTATTTTCCTATGTATGAGTCCACTTGAGGTTGGGATACAGTTTCTTATTTGTTAAAAAAAAAAAAAAAAGACTTGCTGGAAAAAAGAAAAAACAAAATGTTAGAGATAGTCTTCCTTGAATCTTTCTGTTTTTATTTTTTTAACAAGGTGGGGACAGAATCAGAGAGAGGCCTACAGTCCCAAAGGTTACACCTGAAAACTAGATAGGCAAAACAGGAGGTAATGTGTAAATTATATCTAAGTATTATGCTTCCTGGTAAAACATTATTCTGTCTTATAAGTAATACTTTACACAGAAATGGCAACTTATTTTCTTAATCACAGAAGCAAATTAGTTATAAAATTTTTCCTACTTAATAATAGTATTATCACTCAACTATGGGAGTACTGTTTACATATTTAGCTCATTTATAAAATATACTATGCAGGTTTGATATAAATACTTATTAAGAATCTCTTTGGAGACCTGATCTCTAAGCACACATTTAAGGACTAAGTGACCTCAGAGCACTTACTGGAAATCTTATGAATGTGGATGCAATAAGTTTTATGTACCGTCAAGAAAATGTCACTATCCTCTTAATAAATCTAATTTTGCATTATGCATTATGCATTATGTCAGGATACCTGTTGTTACAATATTAACTGATTATTATATCACAGCTTTAAATATGAAATATACATCAAAGCTTATGACAATATTGGCAGGGAAAAGCAATGTTCCCGCATGTTCAGTACCTCTCCCCAATTTAATACCTTAAGAACAGAGTTTGAAACAATGCTACAGAAAGCAAATACCAGAAAATCATGTGAAAGAGCTATCACTTATTTTTTACTTTGAATCAACACTAAACTAAAAATTTATCCTATTTTCTATTCTAGAAACAAGGTAAGAATTACAATGCTTGCTTCATTGCTCAGAAGTCCTAAAATATCCTAATGAGGATTACTATATGTAAACATCAGAACAATGGCCAGAACCAAGAAAATAATCCCACGATGCTTAGAAGACAGTGGAGCAGGGCTCCTGGGCAGCTCAGTTAAGTTGACTCGATTTCAGCTCAGGTCTTGATCTTCCAGTTGGTGGGTTCAAGTCCCACGTTGGGCTCTGCACTGACAATGTGCAGCCTGCTAGGAATTCTCTCTCTCCCTTTCTCTCCACCCCTCTCCTGCTTGCACACGCTCTCTCACACACATACTCTCTCTCTCTCTAAATAAACTTAAAAAAAAGAGTGGAAGTTATTTGTTTATGAACAACACATGCTCTCTCACACACACACTCTCTCAAAATAAATAAAAAAACTTTTAAAAGAAGAGTGGAAGTTATTTGTTTATAAACAGCATGATTTTCATAAATTTCAATAGTCTGGCTGCCATTCAAGCATACAGATCAGCTGGAGAGGTTTGTGAAAAAAAGCCTAGCCAGTAAGAACTTCTGTACTTTACCTGGAATACTTGATAATAATCTGGGAGAAGTCATATGCATATTTTTTAAATCCTTTTTCATTTTATTTATTTTTAGAGGGATAGAAAGCACAAGCAAAAGAGGGGCAGAGAGAGAATCTTTTAATTTTTTTTAAATGTTCTTTTTAAATTTATTTTTGAGAGAGAGAAAGAGAGAAAGCACGAGCAGGGGAGGGCCAGAGAGAGAGGGAGGCACAGAATTTGAGGCAGGCTCCAGGCTCTGAGTTGTCAGCACAGAACCCAACATGGGGCTCCAACTCATGAACTGCAAGATCATGACCTGAGCCAAAGTTGGACAGACGCCCAACTGACTGAGCCACCCAGGTGAGGTGGCTAAGTCAGACACAAAGAGAGAGAGAGAAAGAGAGAGAGAGAGAGGAAGGGAGAGAGAGAGAATCTTAAGCAGGCTCCCTACCTCTGCACCATCCCCACTTCAGTGCAGAGCCCAATGCGGGGCTTGCTTCCATGATGCTGGGATCATGACATGAGCTGAAACCTGAAACCAAGAGTTGGATGCTTTAACCGAGTAGGCCACCCAGGCACCCCTTATGCATAGTTTTGATATCTTAGCACAGCCAGTTCCACTCCCGCGACTATGGTACTCAAGCAGTGCCACCCTCAGATCCAGGAAAGGCCAGGGGGGGCGGGGGGCGGCACTGCTGCAGACTGTGTTTCTCAGAAAACCCTACTTATCACAAACATCCTGAGTTAAATCTATCATAGAACAAGTGGATGCCTTCTGCCACTTGGATTTGTTGCTTAGACTGACACAATGTGACCTGTGACCCTAAACACCTTCTCTCACAGGCAACACTCTTCAAGCCCAGGGAAATGCTTCTCCACATCTCTTGCTCCTCCTCACAGTAAGTGACAGAATGCCCTGAAGCTTTGTGGGCTGCTGCAGAAGACAGAGATAGATACTGCTTTGGAGCTTGAGGAGGATTTAAGCAATGAAAGCAGTTAGGTAAGAGAAAAGACAAATTAATTAACTTGTCAAATCCTTCCTCTCAGATATCATGAATGCAATAAATCCCTGCTTAGCTGAGTATCATTTCCCAATAGGGCCAAGGTCCATCTTCTTGCTTCATGTTTTAATTTGTGCTTCTGCAGGTAACTCACAAATTAACACAGTATTTGCAAGAACTGCATGTAAGGACTGAAGAGTACTTTACAATATTAAGGAATTCATAAATCTCTTGTGTTTTTGTCTTCTACATCAGTGGATAATTTTGCACACATAACAAGAAAAATAATCTGAAAATAATTACTATTCAAAGAATTTTTTACATTTGCTTTAATTTGTATTTTTATAAAAATATTTTCAAATTTTGATGAAATACATGAAATATTCAATAAGTCAGTAAACTGCCCCAAAATGTATTATTAAAATCTTATTAACAAAATGAATATAATTAAAATATAACTAACACAGGCATAATCAACTAATTGTTAGAGTACTTAAAGTCTGAAATTTAAACTCAGAATACTGAGGATTATGATACTGTTCATTATAAAGTAACACAAATGCATGAAAAAATTAGAATTAACCCTGAGCTTTCCAAGATCACCCTGCTAATCTGTGCTGGATTCAAAACCAGAATTCTTATCTCCTGACTCCCCGCCTCGTGCTCTTTCTGTTTCAATTTAGGAAGATTTACGAAGTTCATTTTACATGGGATATTTAGGTTTATACTTATAATTTCTTGACCTGTAGATAATTCATACACAGCAGGTAGAAAATGGCTGAGACGTGATCTGCCTTAATGTGCAGAAGTCCTTGTTTCGTATCCTTTCAAATTCAAACCTCCGAAAGTAGACAGGATCATCATTTGTACCTTAGCTGTTTACCCTTAACTCTTTGATACTCAGCAGTGCAAGCTTTCAATAAAATATATCATACCCTTGGCATTTTAACAAGAAGAGGTGTTCAAAGTAAGTAGAAGTCCTAAAATACTATTGTTAACTACCTTAAAAACACAATCACAATGTCTGACAAGATATACAGTCATTGTGAAAGACAATCCCATCAATCATTCCACACGTGGGAAAAGAAAAAAAATGCACAGTTGGAATCCTGAATAATGTAGCTCCTCACTATGCCAAGTGTGGTCTCCAGATCAGTGCATCAGGATCACCAAAAACTTTATCAGAAATGAAGAATTTCTGGCATATCTCAAACCTAATATATCTGAACTCACAATTTGACAAGATCCCAGATGATCTGTACCCACATTAAAGTTTAAACACCAATGGACTAGCACGTTCATCGCATTATCAAATATTACACGTTTTACTCCTAGACACTCCATGTGTAATTTCATTTACTTATCACAATATGATACACACTATTTTCCTGTCTTACATAAGATGCAATTACGGGTGAGAGAGGTTAGGTAACATGGTCAAAAGCTAATAAACAGTAGATCTTAAATACAAATTCATGTTATTTCAGCCTCTCTATCCACCAGCCTTATGATAGAAGAAGCACTCTTAATGTTACTTGTCAACATCAGGAGGATTTTAGAAGGTACTAAGAAGGCAGTAAACACAACATTATCTTAACATTTTCTATGGGATTCTCTTTGGTTAATCAATTGGCTTCTATTATGCTGGGTTTTATGATGAGGGGTAGATCCAGAGGGTTTTAAAAGAGTAGCCACTGACTTGAAGATATAGAACTGGTTCACATAAACTAACAGGAAAACCAACTAATATATAACTGCCAAGAAAAGTATTAAATAAATGTATTCATTTTAATGTAACATGTGTTAACTACCTAATATATGATAAGATTGCCTTAGGCACTAAGGATTGAAAATTAATTTAAAAAAATAGACGTTGAGGTCAGAGACTATGAAAGGACAGCACAAACATTTAATTATAAAACAAAAAGATAAGCATTACATGCTCTGTGTGCACAAAATGTCACATGAACAGTTAAGTCCACCATGGTTCACAAAGAAGAAAATGAGCAAGAAGGTCTAGAAAATGTTTGGTAAGACCCTTTGAGAAATGATGGATTTGGATTCCACAGGTGTTCTTTTTCTCATGTGTAAAAGAAGTGAGTTAAGAGATTGGTAATCTCTGAAATCCTGTCACATTCTATGCAGGAGCCTGGGGAGGGCGGGGATGAATGACTGCAGAACTCTGTAGCCTGCTTCAATTAGAGTACGTGCCTCAGCCAGTATGTGACGTGTGTGTGTGTGTGTGTGTGTGTATGTGTGTGTAAAGGAGATTCTGTCGGTTTTTGAAGAATGTTTGAAAACTTGAACAATTCTATCATCACGTAATTATTTGTGCTTACATCAAGGCATGTCTAGGCTGCCAGGAAACTATTTCTATTAAGTGCTAAGGCATCTCTAATGTAAGAGATCATCCCACAGAAAAAGAAGGCCATAAACACTGTAGGAAGGGAAAACACTGTCAGGGCATCTTGTCCTCTGGATGCCCTTGAGTTTACGCTGTTTCTACCTCCTAGTTCTAACTGGGACTTGCCCCAGCGCTCCGGTTAGCAGATCCCCCACCAAAACAAGAGAATAAGATGCTGCCTGAAAAATCTCCCTTGGACTTGTAATACAAGACAGGAGAGATTTGGGATCTATGTAGTGCATTCTAACAAATCCATTTTGGGGAGGCAGGAAGAGCTAGATTTTTACTAAGATATTATACAGAATCCAGCATGCTTCTGCAGAACTCCAGAGAAAGCAACACACACTTCATGGGAGGGATTTTGCACACTAGCTGATTCACAGATATCCTGTGTTGTCAAGAGAAGTGTTCTCAGCACAAGCATAAAGCAGGAACCTCTCAGGAGGCAGAGGTGAACATCACCAATGAGCTGTGGCCGCAAAAGCATGAGAGCCAAGGCAGGAGACAAAGAAAGGCAGATAGCACCAACCAGTTCTTGAGTAAACGAGCAAGGGGAAGAACACTGATAGGAAATGATCAGAAAAATACCATTTGAATACTATGATACTGCCCCTGTTACAATTAGGAAATTCAATTTGGAAACTGGTAGATAATAGAGGGAACTGCATTGCTGGAAAATACAACAAGGAGACATGACTGACCAACTTTGTTTACTATACTCAATTTTTTAGAGAGTAAATTTTCCACTATTATCCTTTCTACTGCAGGGAGTTCAGTTCTCAGCACTATTTTGAAAATCATGAAAAATTACCTGTCTACAATTATTTGAAAAGTTCTCATAGAGTGAAACAAACAACATGAATGGTACTCTCCTGACTTCATGATAAAAAAAAAAATCAGAGATCAGATCAGGCCAAATGCTCTTCAATGTAACTATTATATTTGTTCTTCCCCCATCACAATTCCTCATTAGACTTACAACATTTTCATCACGCATTTGGAATGGATCTTTCTGGGTTTTCTGCTTAACATCAACAACTAAACACAAGACCTTGGACAAACATTTAAGACAAATTAATGTCACAGAAGTCAAAAAATATCAATCTCCATTTTCAGTTTAGCTAAGTATTATTCTGGAAATGGTCCTGGATAACACTGTTCTCGATGCTGAGTTTTTCAAAGTCACCTAATGAGCTAGCTCATGGCTCATTTCATATGAAGAGAGTTAAAAGTCCATTTAAAGAGAGTGTAGATTTTCACAAATGCTGAACTGCTCAAATAGCTCCCTTGGAAATTAAATTAACACAGTCCATTTGATTTTCAACATGTTCACATTTTAGTCATGCCTATTTTTTAGCAACCAAGCAAAAACTCAATCTTATGGTAAGTTATAGAATCCTTATAGAGACTGAATAAAAACTATAAATGCTTTGTCTTAATAACATTCTGGCCAGGGGTAAGGAAGGAAAGTAATAATATATCTTACAAGAAAGAGGCTAACTGTCCTACTACACAATAAACTTTTTGCAAATTGATAAGAAACAATATAATGGAAATATAAAGATCATAGACATTTGGTAATAT
Organism: Proteles cristata cristata; assembly: GCA_017311185.1. NCBI lineage: Eukaryota > Metazoa > Chordata > Mammalia > Carnivora > Hyaenidae > Proteles > Proteles cristata. Next base: position 224,457 of record JAESUZ010005116.1, on the reverse strand, counting down.
AATGTGGAACAGTTCTTCAACTCAAAATTTATTATAAAGTGCGCATGCCTCTTTGAGTTGTCTAGGTATTTATTACTAAAGGTATAATAAAGTTATTCTTACCATACAAGAGAGTATAATCTAAAATGCTGTTCCATGGTTTGACCTTAAAGTTATGGCAACACTTCGCTGTATTCTGGGGGTACCTGGGTGTCTCAGTCAGTTAAGCGTCTGACTTCAGCTCAGGCCACGATCTTGCGGTTCATGAGTTCGAGCCCTGCATTGGGCTCTGTGCTAACAGTTTGGAGCCTGGAGCCATGACCTCATGGTCTGTGAGTTCAAGCCTGCATTGGATTCTGTACTGGCAGCTTGGAACCTGAAGCCTGCTTTGGATTCTCTGTCTCCCTCTTCTCTGCCCCTTCCCCGACTCATGCACACATGCATATGCTCTCTCTCAAAAATAAACATGAAAAAAAAATTTTTAATTGTTTTCTCTTCCTAACACTTGTCAAAAGTATCCTTCTGTGTTGCCAACTAAGATAATGATCAGAATTTAAATCTGTTATGACTAAACTTTGTTAATAAAAAGACAGTGACAGGGGTGCCTGGGTCCTCAGTCAGTTAAGTGCCCTACTCTTGACTGCAGCTCCGGTCATGATCTCATTGTTCGTGAGACTGAGCCCTCTGTCCCGCTCTGCACTGATAGTGCAGAGCTTGCATAGGATTTTCTCTCTCTCTCTTTCTCTTTTTTCTCTGCTCCCCCCTTCCAAAATAAACTTGAAAAAAATGTTTAAAAGAGAGAGTTACATTTTGTCATTTTCTCTTTCTAGTTTAAAATATTCCTGTGCACTGAAGAGTTAACATAGCAGGCCAGAGACTACTATCCTTAGGAGGGCCTACTTACAAGGTTGACCATTTGATGGCATTTGGTAATTTGAACTGGGGGAGGGTTCCCAACATGCCCTAACTGGTAAGTGTAGTTTACTGTACCTAAACTCTGTGCACAAACAATGCAGTGTATGTTGAACACCTTCCTTCCTTCTGAGAGTTTTCAATTTTGGTACATGTTAACCAAAGGGTGTCTATGTGACTAACTCTTGATAAAAACCCTGGACTTCAAAGCTCAGGACAGCTTCTCCAGGAGACAAAATTTTGCGTATGTTTTCACAGCTAGATGCTGGAGGAATAGCTTGTCTTGTGCAACTCAATTGGAAGAGGACTCTTGGAAGCCTGCACCTGGATTCCTCCAGGCTTTGCCCCATGTGCCTTTTTCCTTTTGCTAATTGTGCCTTGTGTCCCTTTTACTATAATAAATCACAGCCATTAACAGGACTACATGCTGAGTCCTATGAGTCCTTTTAGCAAACCACCAAAACAGCAATGGTCTTGAGAACACTCAACACAATTACTCACACTTTTCCCCACTTTGAGAAAAGTAAATATTCCATTTTAAAACTTATAAAAAATCTCTACTTCATCCTTTGCCCCCTATATATTGTCATCCACTAGGTCGTCTAGGCCTTTTTTTTTTTTTTAATATTGTCACTTCCCTTCCATTTCCATCATACCCATCTCTTTGATTTCTTTTTGGTTGCCACTCCCCTTATCACCTCAAACTCAGATTATGAAAATGGTCTCTCTCAGTCTGCTCTGGCTGCCATAAGAAGTTACTATAGACTGGTGGTTTAAAAAACAAAACAAAACAAAAAAACAATTTATTTCTCATGGTTCTGGAGGCTGAGAAGTCTAAGATCAAGGGGCTGGCCAATTCAGTTCCTGCTGAGAGCTCTCTTCCCGGCTTGCAGATGGCTGCCATCTTGCTGTGTCGTCACATGAGAAAGAGAGAGAACACTCTGGTATCTCTTCCTCTTCTTATAACGGTTATCAGCCCTACCACATTAGGGTACCACCCTTATGACCTCATTTAACCTTTATCACTGCCTCACAAGTCTATCTCCAAATTTAGTCACACTGAGTGTTAGAAATTCATATGACTCGGGGAGAGGGGAGGTAGGCGGTGGGCCACAAACATTCAGTCCAAAATAGTCTATCTGGTCTCTACCTCCTGAAATAAATTCTGCAATCTGCAGCCAGAGTAAGTTTCCTAGGAGACTGTAATCATTATGAATCTCCATGGCTCAGAGTCCACCAAGGAGAAGTCTCCAACACCTCTGGTGTACAGAACAAGTACTCTAACCTGGAAACGACAGAGCCAATATCTTAACACCTGAATGGGATGTGCTTTAGTGGTCAATAAATCAGAGCCATTTAGGTCGGCACCTAGTTTTTTTTTAATTGTTTAAGTTTTATTTACTCATTTTGAGAGACAGAGCATGAGCAGGGGAGGGGCGAGAGAGAGAGAGAGAGAGAGAGAGAGAATCCCAAGCAGGATCCGTGCGGTTAGTGTGGAGACCAATGAGAAGCTTTTTTTTTATATATATTTTTTTATTTATTTCTAGGAGAGAGAGAGAGACAGCGTGAGCAGGGGAGGGTCAGAGAGAGAGGGAGTGATAGACTCTGAAACAGGCTCCAGGCTCTGAACTGGCTGTCAGCACAGAGCCCGCCACAGGGCTCGAACCCACGAACCGTGAGATCATGACCTAAGGGAAAGTCGGACACTTAATCGTCTAAGCCACCCAGGCGCCCCTGAGGAGCTTTAACTCACATACCACAAGATCATGACCTGAGCTGAAATCAAGAGTCAGATGCTTAACCGACTGAGCCACCCAGGTGCTCCTGTCAGCACCTAGTTCTGATTCAGATACGTTTAAGTCCTTTAAAAAATACAATCACTCAGTATTAAAATCTAATAAATATTTTTCTAAGGTTTTGTCTAATTTAGCAACATTTCTAACACATGAAGAAATTATCACCTTCTTAAATAAATTACTCCCTAACAGGTATACTGGGTATTTGAAAGCAAGCTGAATATTTTTACCTTCCTTCCCTACTAAAAAACAGTCAATGTTGTCTTAAAAACACCTTTTATCTCCAGTCCAAGTCACATCATAGGCTTACAAGAAAATTTTTAACTGAACTAGAAAGAATATTAATTCTCTAAGAAAACTAAAATATCATTAATGCAATGATCACATTCAATTAAAAAGGCGCTTCAAGAAGAAAGGGAAGTACTAAATATGACCGAATTTAAACACAAAAAAAATACATACAAGAATAGAAATTTAGGGGCGCCTGGGTGGCTTAGTCGGTTAAGCGTCTGACTTTCGCTTAGGTCATGATCTCGCAGTTCGTGGGTTCGAGCCCTGCGTCGGGCTCTGTGCTGACAGCCAGCTCAGAGCCTGGAGCTTGTTTCAAGTCTGTGACTCCCTCTCTCTCTGACCCTCCCCTGCTCACACTGTCTCTCTCTCTCTCCTAGAAACAAAATAAAACATAAAAAAAAAAAATAGAAATTTAAAATTCCAGTAGATCCTTTCCAAAAAAATCCATGCAAAGTGGCTGAAATGCCCTTTCACGGAATCAGTATCAATACATCAGGACACATATTTTTATTTTTATTTATTTTTTTAATGGATGATCTGTATATTTTTAATTAGCAAATCTTCGTCTCACTTTTTTATATAAGATGTATCTTTTTCTTTTTTTAAAAATAGTTTATTGTTAAGTTGGTTTCCATATAACACCCAGTGCTCGTCCCCACAAGTGCCCTCCTCCATGCCCATCTCCCCACTCCCTCGCAACACCCATCAGTCCTCAGTTTGTTCTCAGTATTCAAGAGTCTTTCATAGTTTGCTTCTCTCCCTCTCCCCCACTATTTCCCCCCTTCTTCTCCCACTTGGTCCTCCATTAAGTTCCTCCTAATCCACCTATACGTGCAAACATATGGTATTTGTCCTTCTCTCTGCCTTATTTCGCTCAGCATAACACCCTCAAGGTCCATCCATGTTGCTACACATGGCCAAATTTCATTTTTTCTCATTGCCACGTAGTATTCCATCATATAGATAAACCACATCTTCATGATCCATTCATCCGTTGACGGACACTTAGGCTCTTTCCACATTTTGGCTATTGTTGACAGTGCTGCTGTGAACATTAGGGTACATGTGCTCCTGTGCATCAGCATTTCTGTATCCCTTGGGTAAATTCCTAGCAGCGCTATTGCTGGGTCATAGGGGAGTTCTACTGTTAACTTTTTGAGGAATCTCCACACTGTTTTCCAGAGGGGCTGCACCAGTTTACATTCCCACCAACAGTGTAGGAGGGTGCCCATTTCTCCACATCCTCACCAGCATCTAGAGTTCTCTGATTTGCTCATTTTAGCCACTCTGACTGGCATTAAGTTGGTATCTCAGTGTGGTTTTGATTTGTATTTCCCTGATGAGGAGGGATGCTGAGCATCATTTCATGTGTCTGGTGGCCATCTGGATGTCCTCTTTGGAGAAGTATCTGTTCATATCTTCTGCCCATTCTTCACTCTTCGCAGACGACATGATACTCTACATAGAAAACCCGACAGACTCCACCAGAAGCCTACTAGAACTGATCCAAGAATTCAGCAAAGTTGCAGGATACAAAATCAACGTACAGAAATCGGTTGCATTTTTATACACCAATAATGAAGCAACAGAAAGAAAAATCAAGAAACGGATCCCATTCACAACTGCACAACAAACCATAAAGTACCTAGGAATAAACCTAACCAAGGATATAAGAGATCTGTATGATGAAAACTACAGAAAACTTATGAAGGAAATTGAAGAGGACACAAAGAAATGGAAAAACATTCCATGATCATGGATTGAAAGAATAAATATAGTTAAAATGTCATTACTACCCAAAGCAATCTATACATTTAATGAAATCCCAATCAAAATTGCACCAGTATACTTCTCAAAACTAGAACAAACTATCCTAAAATATGTGTGGAATCACAAAAGACCCCAAATAGCCAAAGTAATACTAAAGAATAAAACCAAAACGGGAGGTATCACCATCCAGGACATATATTTTTAAATATCTGCGAAGCTTAAGCCACTGTACTAATTAGTTCAGGGGATACAAAAAAGCTTAATACATAGTGTCAGTCCTCTTAACTCTTGCCTAGGAAAATGAGACAAATGTACAAGCAAAATCCAGCTTTTGAGACTAACTTAGCAAGAGCACAAGGAAAATGAAGTTATGGATTTAATCTATGTATGTTTGAGGTACCTTGGTGGCTCAGTCAGTTGAGTGCCCGACTTTGGCTCAGGTCATAATCTTTCAGTTTGTGGATTTGAGCCCCATGTCAGGCTCTGTGCTTACAGCTTGCTCAGAACCTGGGGCCTGCTTCAGATTCTGTGTCTCCTTCTCTCTCTGGCCCTCCCCTGCTTGCACTGTATCTCACTCTGTCTCTCAAAAATAAATAAATGTAAAAAAAATTAATCTATGTATGTTAATTAGTGTGTTCTGTCCCATAAATGCTGCATTTTAGAATGCCCCTGAATCCAAGGAGGCCAAGCATTACAACATGGATATAAAACTAAAAATCATTATTACTTCTGGAAAAGCAATTCAATATCACCATCTTTGTAGATAAAAAGTAGCAATACCATTTAATTTGCTGATACAAAAAAGGCTAAACGGATTATATATATGTAAATTTACATTTTTTAACTGAACTTTGAGGCATTAGAGTGACTTTTTTGTTTGAGAGAGCATTCACACATATGCACAAGTTGGGAGGAGAGAGAGAGAGAGAGAGAGAGAGAGAGAGAGAGAGAGAGAGAGAGAGAGAGAGAGAGAATCTTAAGCAGGCTCCACAGCCCAATGGCGGGGCTTGATCCCAAGACTGTGGGACCATAACCAGAGCTCAAATAAAGAGTCTGACGCTTAACCGGCTGAACTACCCAGGAACCCCAAAAAAGTGCCTCTCTTAAGCCCTGAAATTCAGAATCCTTTTCTATTTGATAATAGAGGTGAGAAGAAGGAGGATCAAAACAGGAAATGGTACTGACTCTGGGAGATGGGTGATGCTGAGCCGGGACATTTAGATAAGCACCCGCCAAATGTGGCAGTGGTCCAGTGCCTGGGTTGTGAGAGAATGAAGGTGGGTCGTGTCTGTAGACAGGACTTGACCATGTAAGACAGTTATAATCTAACATGGTGGTTAGTGTTTGGTTGTGACTCGCACTGACACAATCAGTGTCTTAAACCTCATTCATTTGGGACTTAAATAGAGGAGAGAACTTCCAGTGAGGAATGCCTTCTCCAGAGCCTCCAAGATCCTGCCTCTCCCCAAGGCAGAGACACGTCTGGCAAAATTTAATACAATGATTCTCAATCCTCTGAGTGCAGAAAGAAATTTCATGTAGAGATTGTCAGAAACGTGGGTTCCAGAGACTCACATCCCAGTTATTCTGATTTAGTGAGTCTAAGATGGTTTCTGGGACTCCTCAATTCTAATAAGTACTGCCAGTGAGTATGATGTAAACTGTCCAGACTATACGTCTTAGAAATGCTGGATGCTTACAAAAATTCCCTTCAGAGAAAAGATTTGATTTACTACAAAGTAGTAAAAGTATCTTTGCTAGAAAAGTACAGGCAACAACATTAAAACTTTCTCATATTTCATAACCAAAATAATATCCCTCATCACCAACATTTTCCTATAAAATTATATATGCACACAAAGAATTGAGCCTATTATCTAGGACAATAAATCAAAGCAGCATTTACCTGACATTCAGCAGGTATTTATGGATTTTATGGAAAGCTCTTACATAGCCACAGCTGTATTTTTCTTATTTCAGGTAAAAGGAAATAAGCATGAACACACAAGAGCACCTGTTTGGTACAGTTATCCCAAGTAAGTATGCTCTCTTTGTAGCTTCTGTGTAAAACACTTTGCTAATCTGTAAAGCCAAGATAGCCAGTGTTGACTACAAATACTCAACCAAATGTCTACCATGTATGGCATACTACTTTGAATGATAGAAATACAGTGGAGAACCACAGTTTATGCCCCCATGGAACTTAAGGTTCTAGAAGAAGAAAACTGAAAAGGTTTTACCATATATACATCAATGTCTATTCTTTCTTCTTTTCTAAAATTTTGTCTTTAGATTCTTTAAGGTAATAAAGTCCAATATTAGCCTAAAGAAGTAACCACTACTTGAAATTCATGATATTTGCACAAAAATATCTGTCCACTCCATAATAAGGAACTTCTAAATATTACTTCAATAATATCTGTTTAAACTAGAATTAGATAATCACCATATTTTATGCTATAACACTGCAAGATTACAAATCAATATAGAAAATGAATCCATCACTAAACAAGACTGAGTAGGATGTATTATTATTTGTTAAAAAAACATATTTTAAAAAACATATTTTTAAAACATGCAGTTTTGTCAACTATACCTCAATAAAGCTGGAAAATTATTAAATTAGAATATAAGATAATAAAGATGATTTCTATTTGCACTTTAATATCCTAAAGTAATTTCTTTGTAAATATGGCTGAAAGAAACATGAAGTGAACTATATTAGAAGCTTTGATAAACCACACACAGAATTATTTAACACAAAATCAGCCTACCTGCACTTATTTTTTTTAATGTTTTATTTATTTCTGAGAGAGAGAGAGAGAGAGAGAGAGAGAGAGAGAGAGAGAGACAGCATGAGCAGGGGAGGTCAGAGAGAGAGGGAGGCACAGAATCTGAAACAGGTTCCAGGCTCTGAGCTGTCAGCACAGAGCTTAATGCGGGGCTCGAGCCCATGAACTGGGAGATCATGATCTGAGCCGAAGTCGGATGCTTAACCGACTAAGCCACCCAGGCGCCCCTGTTTTTTTGCATGTAAAGCTCTCTTCCAGAATTTTAGCATAAGTCATTAGTATCCTTCCATAATAATTAAAGAAATACTTTCATAGTATCTCTCACATACAGAGAAAGGATTCTGAAAGTTCTATTCACTTATCCTTATTCACATATATCAGGTTTGTTTAACCATTACAGAAACACACAAAAAAACCTTTAAAACAACAATGTATTATAGAGAAGTGTAATAAAGGCAAAAATTGATCTTAAATCACACAGTATTTCAGATACAAAAACATTAAAATATTCTTACAATGTATCCCACATATATGACTGTTACATGGCTAGTAAACAGAACTCAGGACCAAAAAGGTCTCTTCCAACCCTAAGGTCCCATAGTTTTATAATACTGCTAAAATGCTCATGTTTTCCTATCAAGGGGAAATATGTCAGTTTTCGTCATGATTCTCATCAATTCTCTGACTTTGAAAATCTTCTCTAAAGCAATCCTTCAGTAGTTTCCCAGGGATAGATGCCCAGTGAAAGAAAAAAACAGTCGGTCAGTTTCATACACATGTCGGTATAATGTTAATTGCCAAATAGTAGGGGAAAGGAAAAGTAGTATATATTGGACTAGAAAGGATATGATTTTGGTATCAGACAAAACTGGATTCAAACTGTATACATACCATCACTTAGTGGACATGAGATGACACAAGTATTTGAATTTTTTATTTTTACGTAGGTTTCATGCCCTGTGTGGAGCCCAGCATGGGGCTTGAACTCATGACCTTGAGATCAAGAATTGGATCCTTAAATGACTGAGCCACCCAGGCACCCCCAGTATTTGAATTTTGATGCTCAGTTGTATAATGAAGTTCCTAAAAGGGGTAAATAAAATAATACATATGAAGACATTTTCATGGTACTTATCATATAGTACCTGTGTTAGGTTATTTATTTCTCTTCCCACTCGAGACAATTTTATTCTCTGTGCTACCAGAGACCTAAGAACCCTGGCTAAGTGAATGACCTAGGTCATACTTTTAGCATCCCATGCCCAGGTCTCAGTTTTTACCAGGCTCAGACAAAGATAAACCAACAAGGCTATTAAAAGATCAGTATAAATATCTAATCTTTGAGAAACTGTAGACCACCAAAAAGAAAATAAATGACTAAAGAAAAGACAAAGTTTAAGCTAAGAAAGTATGAACTTTAGAAATGATAAGTTTGATGCTTCATCTAGTAAAACTCTAGGCAACTGGCTTAAAAGACTTACAACAAGCATGTTTCACTGTGCCTGTCCCTAAGAAATATGGTAAAGATCTAGCTACGTATATATTTGTGTATGTGCACATGCACTTTAAGGGATTTAGATCGGGAAAGCCCGAGATAGAATATATTTAATTTCTTCAGGGCAGACAACAATGACTCCAGCCAGTGTTGCTAATATTTATTGGGATCTTCTACACAGCAGGCACTATGACAGGTGATTTATTTTCATTATCTCATGTAACCCCATGAAGCAGGTACAATTATTAAGAAATCAAGGGTCAAAGAAGTTAGGTAACATATACAGTATTAAACAGATAACAAGAACAGAAGAAAAAATTAAAATCCAAATCAGTTGACTCTGGAATGTAGTCTGAACAACTATGCTTCATTTTCTTTAGGAAACATCTCATGAAATAATTGAAAATAAGAAAGGGGGAAACAGAACTAGATATTAATACTAGATAAAATGGGGAACCAGATATTAGGTAGGGCTAGAGGTAGGTATACAGCCATTCTCACAATGTGCTAATTAAACAAAGCAAAATCCATCTGAAGGAACATTTTGCTAAGTACTGTTCTCAGTACTCTTCTGTTTATATCATGATTGCTGACTTGAAAGGGTCAAGCTTTCAAAGGGTAAGCTTTTCTCCAAAGAGGACATCCAGATGGCCAACAGACACATGAAACGATGCTCAGCATCGCTCCTCATCAGGGAAATACAAATCAAAACCACACTGAGATACCACCTCACGCCAGTCAGAGTGGCTAAAATGAGCCAATCAGAGAACTCTAGATGCTGGCGAGGATGTGGAGAAACGGGCACCCTCCTACACTGTTGGTGGGAATGTAAACTGGTACAGCCCCTCTGGAAAACAGTGTGGAGGTTCCTCAGGAAACTAACAATAGAACTCCCCTATGACCCAGCAATAGCACTGCTAGGAATTTACCCAAGGGATACAGAAATGCTGATGCATAGGAGCACATGTACCCCAATGTTCATAGCAGCACTCTCCACAATAGCTAAAACATGGAAAGAGCCTAAGTGTCCATCAACAGATGAATGGATCAAGAAGATGTTTATCTATACCATGGAATACTACATGGCAATGAGAAACAATGAAATCTGGCCATGTGTAGCAACATGGATGGACCTTGAGGGTGTTATGCTGAGCGAAATAAGTCAGGCAGAGAAAGACAAATATCACACGTATAGGAGGATTAGGAGGAGCTTAACAGAGGACCAAGGGGGAGAAGAAGGGCAGAAATGGTGGGGGAAAGGGGAGAGGCAAACCATGAGAGACTCTTGAATGCTGACAAAAACTGAGGACTGGTGGATGTGGGGGGAGGAGGGGTGGGCATGGAGGAGGGCACTTGTGGGGATGAGCACTGGGTGTTATGTGGAAACTAATTTAACAATAAACTATTTGTAAAAAAAATAAATAAATAAAAAATAAAAAAAAATAAAAAATAAAAAATAAAAAAAAAACAAAAACAAAACAAAAAAAAAAACAAAGGGTAAGCTTTTCAAATAACAAGATTCAAAAAGATCACATAAAACTAGAAGGAAGAGCCAGTGAGATGAAATGTTATAGGAATGACTGTAAAACCCTGCAATAAGGTTCAGGAAATTGATTTTCCACATTCAAAAGAGGAAAGATCTGGTTGAAAAATGGTTCAAAAACAACAGACTTGAAAAAGTTCACTACAAAGCTTGGGTAACACTGCTGGTCAAACAGTTAAGCATGCCAGAGACTGCGCTACTGGAAGCACACTGTCTAGATACAGCCACTACTAGTCTCACCGTCCCGTGAAAGAACACACTAAGACAGAGCATATTATGTCTAAATCCAACAACTACCCTAAAGGTGTACATTTTTGTGCCTTCCTTTTTAATAGTTGCTTACTGATATCAGAGTCCAAATAGTTCCATCTCACCTATAATTAAGAAGCCTCTACCTTCCTATGTAGATAGAAAACATTAACAGGTCAGAAGTCCACCGTTAAAGGGCTTTGAAAAGTGCCAAAGCCCATGCATATTGTTGCAGTGGAGCAACCAAGATGATGTGACAGTTGAAAATCAAAGTAAATGGAGAAGTAGCCTCCCATCCCCATGCCCTCTCTATCCTATAATCCTGTTTAATTTTCTTCATGGCATGTATCAAAATTCAAAATTATCTTATTTTTTACTTGTCAGTGTCTTAATTTGAAATACTTTTTATTTACCTCTCTGAACAGAAGCCTATGAAAAAGATTGTTAATCATCCATGTTTACCACCACACTCCAAGTATTTCAAACAGTGACTTCTGCCTAAGAGGTACTCAATAAATATTTGCTGAGTAAACTGAATGAGCAAAGAGTGGAGAAATAAAGATGCTTAATCTGGGAAAAGAAGGAAGATACAAAAGCAATTTTTATATCAGAAAAATCATGTCAAAAAGGGAAAAGATTTATTCATGTTTTCCTCTAATGAGATGACACAGAATCAAAATGGTAGGCATTTCAAGAAAGAAGAATTGACTGGGAGTGCCTGTTGGCTCAATTGGTTAAGCATCTGACTCTTGATCTCTGTGCAGGTCATGATCTCGAGGTTCATGGGATTGAGCCCCGCATTGGGCTCTGTGCTGGCAGCACAGCACCTGCTTGGAATTCTCTCTCTCTGTCCCTTCCCAGCCCACATGTGCACTCTCTCTCTCTCTCAAAATTAATAAACAAAAAAAGAAAGAAGAGTTGGATTCACAATTAGGAAGCATCTTCTAAGTCATAGAACATCTGAAGAGGCCATGTTACTAGTCATGAAAGGCCTCTTAGAGCTAAGAGGTGGAGTCCATAAATTATCAGTTCCTATGACTCAAGGTACATTAAGTATAATAAAACTATACATGAAGATTGAAAGAAAAGAGATGAAAGTGGTTACTCAGAAAAGGTATCTTAAAAGACAGTAAAGAAAGAATCAGTACAAACTGGATTATGAATAGATGAGGAAGAAAAAGTCCTGATAGTCTTTTTTCAATGAGCATTTATTAAATACACAGAGCAGCAGCCTGGAAATCAAGGAAGATATTGGTCCCAGTGAAATTAATGAGAACAAAACAAAACAAAAAGATGATCAGTTTAAGTTGGCAATAACGAATTCCTTCTCTAACTCTTCGGGTTTCAATTTTTATGGGAAATCCAGAATAAAAAGGCAGAACAATTTGACTGAAGAACAGGTACAGGCCAGATTTAGAGTGCTTCATTTCAGAATAATTAGTAAAAGGATGGTAGTTCAATGCTTGAGAATGGATAAGTTCTCTGTAGGAATATTCAAAGAGAACAATAAATTAGGGATGGGGAGGGCATCACAAAATTGTATCTCTGTAAGATCATTTTTAAATGTCATCCAATCATTCATTTGTCCTTGGGCAGAACTGCACTTAAATAAAAACTCCTGGGGCGCCTGGGTGGCTTAGTCGATTAAGCGTCCGACTTTCGCTTGGGTCATGATCTCGCGGTTCGTGGGTTCGAGCCCCGCGTCGGGCTCTGTGCTGACTGCCAGCTCAGAGCCTGGAGCCTGTTTCAGTCTGTGACTCCCTCTCTCTCTGACCCTCCCCTGCTCACGCTGTCTCTCTCTCTCCTAGAAATAAATAAAACATTAAAAAAAAAAAACTCCAAAGGTCATTAACTTTCATCTTAAAACTCTCCACTAAAAGGCATTCTTAAAAATTTCTTGCAAAATATATTCCAAATGTTAAAGATACACATATTAAAATCATCTAGATTTTAAATGTAGTTTCAGAATACAAAGAGTAAATTTTCTTACAGTAAGTGATATCAAATAATCAAACATTAAATTATATTTCATTTGCTAAATGAATAAGCAGAAGGACTTCTACACTCATTTCTTCATCTTAAAAAAATGCATAATTCTCGGCACCTATGTGGTTCAGTCAGTTGAGCATCCAACTCTTGATTTCAGCTCAGGACATGATCTAAAGTTCATTAGTGAGCCCTGTGTCAGGCTCTGTGCTGACAGTGTGGAGCCTACTTAGGATTCTCTCTCTCCACCCTCTGCCCCTCCCCTACTTGCATTCTCTCTCTGTCTTTCTCTCTTTCTCTCTCAAAATAAATAAATTAAATACACTTAAGTAAATATGTATAATTCACTATACAGCATAAGCTTAGAAGAAAACATATTTTCTTCAAACAAATCCAAAAGATGTATTTGTATTACCTCAAACCAAGTACTTCTCCAACAGTGAAAAAAGGTTTCTGAATTTTCATAAATGCCCTGGTGTTCTAAAATAAGCAGTATCTTTCAGCATCAAATTAAATAGAATATTATAATTCATGAAATTTGAATCATGGAGATTTAGGGATTTTTCACGAATTGTGATTTGTTGCTGTTGTTGTTACTATTAATTCTCTTCACAACCTTAGACAATCATAAAGAATGTTAAAATAAGTACAAAAATTAGCGGAAAACTAGGTTGTACAAGTTCTAGAGCATCTTTGTAATTTAGCCATTTGGAAGTCTGAAAACCTATAAAATTAGTAAGTAGTTTGCAATTAGTAATCTGGAGGAAAAAGGAAAAGCAAATATTAAATATCCTTGTCAAAATTATTATTTTTTTTTACAAATAGTTTATTGTCAAATTAGTTTCCACATAACACCCAGTGCTCATCCCCACAAGTGTCCCCCTCCATGTCTTATCAAAATTATATAAATGAGACTGTTGTTTAGAAGAAATCAACATAAGTGATAAAGTATTTTCAAATGAAAGGTCTATTGCTATTAAAAAAAAAAGTCTAATCTCATCAAAAAGGCCTACGTTCAAAGCTATTTCTATGAGCATAAAAAGAACTGAATTACTATCCCTGGTTTATACTGTAAGAAACTGTATCCCACCAACATTCTAAAAAACTTCCACTACGCATATATTCTAGTAAATGTCAATATAACATACTGTATAGGAAAGAGTTAATATAGCTGGCCTGAGACTACCTTTGGAACAGCCTCCTTGCAAGACTGGCTTTGGTTGGCTTCTGGGAACGTGGCTGATAAACAGTTTCCCACTACGATACAAAACTTTCCCTAAATGATCATGCCTGGACTGGTTATACAAACAGTACTGTTTATGCTAAATATCTTCCTTCCTTCCAGAAGTCTGAAAAAAATTGGTTGGCACAACGCAGAGAATACCTACACAACCAGCATCCAATAAAACCCTAGAGGGCTGAGTCCCTAACGAGCTTCACCACAACACAATACTTTGCACATGTCAGTTTGAGATTGTTTGATTCTTCAACAGTACTTATCTGGATTTACATTAAAAATGTTCATCGCATTTGCAGATGGTAAAAGTTTAATGAATACACTGGAAGATATGATGAAGTTTTAAAAAGGCTGGAACAACTGAGCCAACTCTAACAAGATGAAATTTAAAGGAAATAAATATAAAATTGTGCTTAAAAAACCCACAAACTATTGTACATGTAGGAAGAAGGAACATATAATTAAGCAGGTGTGAAAAGACTTGTTTATTAAAAATAAACTCAATATAGTAAATGATAAAATATAACTACCAAAGGTACCTAATTTACTTCTGTGCTGAATAAATAGTAGCTGAATAAATATATAATAAATGTTATATAAACCAAGGAAGAATGATAACTCCATTCTCTTTTGTTAATGGTCATATCACACACAGAACATTACATTCAGCTCTGAGCACCATTTAAAGAAGGATATATTAGAGCAGATTCAAGGGAAGGCTGGTGATGAGCTTTAAAACCATATTTTAGGAGTAATGGTTCAAGAGTAAGAGAAGACTTTTCTAAGAAACAACCGTTCTACTAATAGACACATGAGGTTCTTGGGCAAAATAGAAATTTTAAATTTCTTCTATGTAATCATGCTGGGAAAAAATCGGAAAGACATTCATTTCAGCTGAATATAAAAAATTATCCCAAATCCAAAGCTACCCCAAAGTGCATTTGCTCTCAGTTAAAATACATATTCAAAGCCTACAAGTCCACTGAATGCATATTTTGGAAGGATGAGTTTAATTAGAGTAGATACCTACATACAACCAAGTTGGACAGGGAAAGAGATAAGGGAAAGACCCAAAAATGCAGTTAATCTGGACAAGTCAATTTAATTTCACTCAACAAATATATGATTTACCAATTAGAATGCATTTTACACTCAGCTCAACAAATTATTAAATAGTCACTATATATAAAAGGAAATAGATGTAAAATAGATGATGGGTTTCTCTTAGGAAATAGATGTAAAAGACACAAAGGGCGCCTAGGTGGCCCAGTCAGTTAAGTACCAATTCTAGATTTTGGCTCAGTTCATGATCCCTAGGTCAAGAGATCGGGCCCCACATTAGGCTTCATGCTGGGTGTGTAGCCTGTGTAACATTCTTTCTCCCTCTCCCTCTGCCCCTTCCCCACATGCACACACATGTGCATGCTTTCTGTCTTGCTCTAAAAAAGAAAAAACAAAAAACACAATGAGGAGAAAAGGTGCAGAGTTTTAAGCATCTCCCGCTCCTTAGACATCCACACCACGTATGACTTCTCCAAAATAGTAAAGTCACTCAGTTGCTTACCATAGCTCTAGTCATCACTGTGGGAATTATACGTATGGTTTTGTAGGTTAGGGATAACCTCAGTATCAAAATTAGGCCTGGGGTTCTCAGCCCTCAACAGCCTAAGTCCTGATATCCACATACATATCAAGGATGCAGGGTTTGAAAATTTCCACTTATAAAAAGATCCTCCCCGGAGGACACTTGTGGGGATGAGCACTGGGTGTTATGTGGAAACTAATTTGACAATAAACTATTTGTAAAAAAAAAAAAAAAAAAAAAAAGATCCTCCCCTATGTTGAGAGGCTAGCAAAGATATTATTTCTGTAACAGGCTGAAGAGTACAATGGAAAAAAAATGTTCTAAATCTTTCTCAAACTCCAGTATATAAGTGGTCGTGTGACACACCCAGCACAGCAACAGGAAATACTGAGGATAGCACCAACAATGGGAGAACAGCATTGACACAATTCAGTGTTTTAAAAATAATACATGGTCTTAACAAAGCAGTAGCACAAAGTAAATGATAGCTATTAAAAGTGAGAAGATATGAGCTCAAAGATTTTTGCAATAAATTGAGTTTGGGCACTTTGGTTTAAATGCAGCTGAACAGATCTGTCCTAGTTACCTTCTTCTTCTTCTTTTATTTTTTTTAAAGTGGGGAAGAAAAATACCATAAAACAACACATTAACAAAGCAACCTCTAAACGGGCTAGGAGGCAATAAAAGTGAAAAATTAATTACCTTAATTTACTTGTTAATGTAGAACTGCTGCTGGCAAGTTGGGAGTGAAACAACCTGGTTTGATAGTTATTGGTGTGAAGATAAACTGGCTCACTCCCTTTGAAAAGCAACTGGCAATATATGCAAATAATCTTAAAATACCTTCACACAGTTTGACTCAGTATATGGCTTTCTTAAAAACTGTAAGAAAATAATACTAAATACAAAGTTTCATTTATAAAGATGTTCGTAAGGAGTATGCAATAACATGGAAAAATGCATAAGATATAAATAAATAACTACATTTAAAAATCCTCTACATAGAAAAGGTCCTAATCCATACTGGGAAAATGGAAGAGTTGTTCTATCTAATTAATTATATGTGAGTAATGGAATTATGGGTGATTTATTCTCTTTTTTGTCCTTTTATATATTTCTTGTATTTCCTTAAGGAGTAATATTTCTTTTCTTTTTTAATGTTTGTTTATTTCTTGAGAGAGACAGAGTGTAAGCAGGGGAGGAGCAGAGAGACAGGGAGACAGAGAATCCGAAATATACTGTAGGCGCCAGGCCCCGAGCTGTCCGCACAGAGCCCAACCTGGGGGGTCAAACCCATGAACCGCAAAGCCAAAGTCAGACGTTTAACCAATTGAGCCACCCAGGAACCCCAAGGAGTAATATTTCTTTAAAACATTAAAAATAGGGGTGCCTGGGTGACTCAGTCAGTTAAGTGTCAGACCCTAGATTTCAGCTCAGATCAGGATCTCATGGTTCATGATATCGAACACTGCAGTGGGCTCCATGCTGGCAGTGTGGAGCCTGCTTGGGATTCTCTCTCTCTCTCTCTCTCTGCCCCTCTCCAGCTTGTTCTCTCTCTTGCAAAGTAAATAAATAAACTTAAAAATAAATAAAAATAAAAACAACTAAAACGAATCTTGAATGAGGATGAAAAGGAGAAACTGGTGATATAGAAGGGATGAGAAGTAAAACAGGCAGAACTTCACAGTTTACAGTGATTCGCTATTAACTCATCCTTTTATAGAGTTGTCTAATAATAAAAGATGCTTATTATAGAAAGGCAAGTTATTGAATATATGAAGAAGTAGACACAATATCCTAACACTCAAATTATCTCTATAAGAAATTCATGAGGTCTTAAGACTCTGCAGTCCGTTGTTCTGAAAAAGGCAGGAAGATCCAATGATCTTGGAGAGCTTTTATTTCAAATCAAACTAATGTAAACCTGACAATTTGCTGTCTTTTTTAAAAAAAATATTAAGCTTTATGTGAAATTATCCTATGCATTTAAAAATTTTTTAATTCCACTATAATTAACAATGTTATGTTAGTTTCGAGTGTACCATATAGTGATTCAACAATTCTAAACATTACTCAGTGCTCATCACATGTTAAGTGTGCCCTTAATCCTCTTCACCCTTCACCTTTCACCCATTTCCCCTACTACCTCCTTTCTGGTAACCACCAGTTTGTTCTCCATATTTAAAAGTCTGGTTTTCTTTTTTTGGTCTCCTTTTTTTTCTTTGTTCATTTGGGTTGTTAAATTATTTTTTATTGTTTTCAATTTTAATTCCAGCACAGTGAATATACAGTGTTATATTTGTTTCAGGTGTACAATATAGTGATTCAACAATTCTATACATTACTCAGTGCCCCTCATGATAAGCGTACTCTTTAATCCTCATCACCTATTTCACTCATCTGCCTTCTGGTAACTGTTTCTTGGTTTCTCTCTCTCTCTCTCTCTCTCTCTCTCTCTCTCTCTCTCTCTCTTTGGCCTTTGCTTATTTGGTGGTCTTTTTTTCTTAAGTTCCACATATGAGTGAAATGATTTGTTTTTCTCTATTTTCACTTACCATTATACCCTCTAGATTCACCCATGTTGTTGCCAATGGCAAGGTTTCATTCTTTTTTTGTGGCTGAATAATATTCTTTTTCATTTTTAACAGAAAGTATATGACAAATAAATTATTAAGGTGTTCATATACGGGTTCAAATAATGGCTCTCCTACCTCAGTGGTGTGGAATAGTACCTAATGCCTAAAAAGCATACATAAGTATTTGCTTTTACTCTAATGAACCGAAGTGTATCTCTGATATAAAGGTCAAGATCATTCATATTCTCACCCATTTGACTAAACCTGAGAATAACTCGAACACTCTGATAGATTAGTTTAAAACACCGTTAGTTGACAATGTCAAACATCATAAAATTCCTTTGGCTATAATAAATCTTAGCCATGACAATGAGAAAGAATGAAATCTGGCCATGTGTAGCAACATGGATGGAACTTGAGGGTGTTATGCTGAGCGAAATAAGTCAGGCAGAGAAGGACAGCTACCATATGTTTGCACGTATAGGAGGATTAGAACTTAACAGAGGATCATGGGGGAGAAGAAGGGGGAAAACAGTGGGGAAGAGGGAGGGAGGCAAACCATGAGAGATTTTTGAATGCTGAGAACAAACTGAGGACTGACGGGAATGTGAGGGAGTGGAAGGAGGGTGATGTGCATGGAGTAGGGCACTTGTGGGGATGAGCACTGGGTGTTATATGGAAACCAACTTGACAATAAACTATTAAAAAAAATAAAATAAATCTTAGCCATGAGTGCAACTACATCCATTTATGTTCTAACTTACTAATTACCAAGTGTTTGCTAGTATGTTAGACATCAATACAGAATTATAAACTTTCTAAGTCATACATATTTTAGAGTTACACACAATTTTGGTTCCTACATAGTGAGATCTTCTGTCCTTTAGTTTTCTGCTTTACTGCTTATTAAAGTACTACAAAAGAGGCCACTCATTAATAAGTAAAATCAATTCTTTCAGGTTATAAGATTTTCATTTATTGAAGGAGAGCTTAACAAATGCTTTTGATGTCTGAAACTTACGTCCAATGCTAAGTATTACTGACTGTTAATTAAGAGTTTAATAAAAAGACTAGGAAATAGTTTTTTTTTTCATTGCCAACCCTTTTATATTATCTTATCGTATTTTAAAATCTAATTCCAGAGGGACAAGGATTTTTGTTCTTGTTCCTGAAATATCTGTCATGTTTCTATAACAGCTCTTACTCTGTATATCCACTGAGAGACAGAAAACTCCATGTTTACAATAGTAGTGCCCAGCACTGAGTAATTTTAATAATCAGGGTACAGGTTAAGCTAGAGATCTAAAAAATAAGACTCAACACTGTGGAAAACAGTTGGCAGTTCTTCAAAAATTAAGCACAAATCCAAAATACAATATGCATATTAGCCATAAAAGATTAAGAATAATTTACTTAGAAAGTGTAGGGCTATGTTTCATTTAGAGTGAGATATTCAGTTGACAACCATTGGAATCAAGAGAAGGAATCAGTGTCTAGGTGATTGTCTAGTGGCATTTTACCCACATGCCAGAAATTTTCCTGATGCCTGGATGGATCAGGCTGAAATCAGCAATCACTCCTTATGAGATCCTTTGCAATTATAAAAGCACAACATTTTATTACGGTGTGTACCATATTAAAAGTATTTATAATGTCTTAAACCAGAGGTCAGGAGACTTCTGTCTGGAAGCACCAGAGAGTAAGTATTTTAACTTCTGTAAGACACATAGTCTTTGTCACAATAACGTAACCCTGCCATTGTGAAATGAAAGTAGTCACAGGTAATACATTAATGAATGGGCACAGCTAAGTTTCAATAAAACTTTATGAACAACAGTAGGAAGTTGGTTTTAATTTGTCAACTCCTATCTTATACTATAATTAACTATATGTAGTCCATATATCCCCTAATAGTCTATATGCTCTTGAAGAACTGAAAATATGTTTTACTTATAAATCTCATCATCTTGTGCAGAATTTAGTATAGACCCTGAAACAGAGTAACAACCTAATAAAGAACAAATAAATAATTATACTAATCAGAAGTTAATTATAATTTAGTTCATTATAATTATATATCAGATCCATGTCATAGGATGAGCTTGGTTGATAGGCAGATAAGTTAAAATCCACCTGTCATAAAGACAGGAATCAGAGAGATTCACCTACAATCAGGAGATGAATATTAGAAAAAACAAATTAGAAGAAGTGATCTAGGATGATGCTGGAGTTGACAGAATGTGCCACGTGTGCATCCCCTCAAACTATGTCTACCCATGTTAATGTTTTTGTCCTAATCTCAAAGCTTATACTTTATACCTAAACTATTACTCTAATCAGATTTAATGCATATAAAATGCATTCACGTCAGGTCACTTTTTTAATCTTTTTATTTATTTTTAATTTTTAAAAATGTTTTATTTATTTCTGAGAGAGAGAGAGAGACAGCATGAGTAGGGGAGGGTCAGAGAGAGAGGGAGACACAGAATTCAAAACAGGCTCCAGGCTCTGAGCTAGCTGTCAGCACAGAGCCCAATGCGGGGCTTGAACCCACAAACAGTGAGATCATGACCTGAGCTGAAGTCAGACTCTTAACCAACTGAGCCACCCAGGTGCCCCTCAGTTCATCTTTTTAAAATGCATTAGTCCCTCTAATTCCTCAATCTACTGCATTGTTCCTAAGATTTTTCTGCAAACTCTCCCTCAAATCCTGGAAATCAGATGATCTGTCCCCTTGCTTGCTTCCCACAATTCAATAAATTATACTTTGGAATTGAAAGCAACCGTGAGTATTACGAACCACAAGTCGTTCCTAATACCCTGCACATAAAACACAATCAATTAATATTTATTGAATCACAGGAATCTACCCCTAAAACCAAAAGCACACTTTACATACTGTATGTTAGCCAATTTGACAATAAATTATATTTTAAAAATAAATAAAAAGGAAAAAGGAAAACAAAACAAAAAAATAAAAAATAATAAATTTGCATCACCAAAAATATTTTTAATTGATTATTAACTGTCCTAATTTGTTAATATGGAAGGCAAATTAAGATTTCAATAATTTGGATTTTGCAATGACTCATCTTGCAAGCCCTTTTAGTTGGTACCATAAATTAAGTAGTCATAAACAATCACAGAAATTTTAAATTTGTAAGAAAATAAACTTTTCAAATAACTCAGTCGAACTTATTTATTTCAATTGTTACCTATACTAGGAACCAAGGAAAGAATTCATCTAAGGACACTTATAAGACAATCCTGTGTTAGTCTAAATTGAATTCCTTTAATTTTTCTGTAACCCTATTATTCCACTAAAATAAAACTGAATTATATATTAGAAGGGTTTTATTTAAAACATCACTGATTCAGACTGACCTCTGATTCCTTGAGTATTATTTTATTTATTAAACACAAAATACATATAAAGCACTGTAGCCAAAAATGCCAAAACCTTTTCCATCATAATCCTTCAGAAAAACCCATCCTATGATGACTTCAACAATACTGCAAATCTGTTACAAAGAACATTCAGAACATGGTTATGACATATTTACTTTTCAAGAGTAGTTATATGAAGATAGTGTGATTGAAAATTCCTCATCATTATAGTTTTTTAATTTTTAAAAAAATTTTAGTATTTATTTATTTTTGAAAGAGAGAGACAGGGTGGGGTGGGGGAGAGAGAGGGAGCCACAGAATTCAAAGCAGATTCCAGGCTCTGTGCTGACAGATCAGAATCTGACATGGGGCTCAAAACCACAAGGCACAATATCATGACCTGAGCCAAAGTTGGCAGCTTAACCAACTGTGCCACCCAGGTGACTTCATCATTATATTTTTAAATACGCAGCTAATACTATCCAATTCAGTTTACATTATCTTTTAATATATTTAGCAGACAACTATTGTGTTTTGGGTTTTTAAAATTTATTTTGAGAGAGAGAGAGAGAGAGAGAGAATGAGCAGGAGAGGGGTAGAGAGAGAGAATCCCAAGCAGGCTCCGTACAGCCAACACAGAGCCCAATGCACAACCTGATCTCAAGAACCATGAGATCATGACCTGAGCTGAAACCAAGGACTGGGTGCTTACCCAACTGAACCACCTAGGTGCTCCTATTGTGTTTTTAAAAGGAGAGGTAAAATTTCATTATCCTCTATGGACTAGACATTGTTTTAATATCAAAACAATGAGCAGTACTAAATACATCTAATTAAAATTTTCCATGATCTCAACAGCTCTCCTGCAACATCCAATTAATTTTAAGGTAATCTTCCCTACTTAATAAAAGTTAAAATTTCACATGGAATTTTTCCTGTATCAACTAAGTAAGCCTTCATTTTTGAATCAAGGAAGAAGTGTCAGGTCATTCTACCACCAGCCATCCATAAATACATGATTCAAGAGCCTTATCACGGCCAAAACTATTGCTACACAAGACATATGCTCAAGACTAGCTCTGTATAGCTATATGATATTAGGGTCACTTAAAAATCTTATCTCAGATTTCTATATGTGAAATGAGATAGTGCTTATTCACAAAAGCTTTCAGAATGTCAAGGGCATTATAGATATTCAAAATGCATTTTAACCATTTTCAAATTTTAACTTTTAGCGTTCTCTAATAATTTCTTAACCCTCACAAAAGAGGCACATACTTGTCTCCATTTTTCTCATGGTACACTGATTCATTTGAATACATGCCATAGTAACATTCTAAACTGGCATACCATGGTGATCTTGCTCAGGAACATTACTTCAAATCCTAATATGTTTCTAAACAAAGATGTGTACCTTTAACTATTGCAAAAGTACTAAACACCTTACAATGACTGCAAATTGAGAATGCCAGCATTTTCCCCCTAAGTTTGTAATGTGGTAAAAGCATTAAAACACCCCTCTCATGCACATACGCCTTTATTTGTCCCTATGATACCACTGGATGTCCTGGAGTTCAGAATGTAAAACAGTAAATCCAAATCTAATCTTCTAATAAATTTTAACTTTGTTCAATTATATGTGTTAAATCACATTTAGAAATAGTACTGATACATGAAATTGATGGCTGAAATAACAGAAGCCATCACAAGATCTGCTTAGTAACATGACATTATAAATATGAGTCTTGAAAATGCACTTTTCCAGATTTATTTCTAAATTAATATACCTGGAAATCCAGTAAAGTTTTTTTAAGATATTGGTGATGTAATACATTTAAAAACTATTGACCTGGAACAACAGAAGCAAGGAGAGAAAACTAATCCTTAAGATGTTATGTTTTCCTCAAAATCCGTTTGAACAGAAAAAAAACTGAACATCTACTTCACTGTAATTTTTAATTTCAATACAAATCACATTTTAAAAATCTAACTTATGGCAAGAAGAACATTTCACAAAAACCTAGGTATACTTTATACAGAATTTATTTTCTTACAAACAAGAAACTATGTTCTATTTTGAAATTAATAAGTTCCAGTGGGGAAAGGGGGTGATGGCATGGGGGAGGGCACTTGTTGGGATGAGCACTGGGCATTATGTGGAAACCAACTAGACAATAAAGTATTTAGGGGAAAAAATAAAATTGATAACTTCCAGCAATTCCAAAAATCAAAATTTAAATCATTCTTTCCTTGCCAAAATAATATTAGAAAAATCCAAACATTATTTAACTTAAATTATGTTTAAATATACTTAAACATTAAACAAGGATCTTTAAGAGGTTTTATTTTACCTGCTTTTTCACAAATTCTCTTAGTCTTCTCCAAATCTATCATTTACAATATCAATTTTGGCAATTTAGCATTTTTAATTCTAAAAATTCTGAAAAAGTAAATAAAATAACTGTGAAGAGGCTATTAGTTGAAAATGTATGATCTGATAATATCTATTTTAAACCTGAAACTCTCTCAGGACCATTAGTGGAGTAAATGTTTTAAAGCTGTATTTACAGCCTTAAACATGAACACCTGTGTGTGCAGGTGTGCCCTCCAGCAAGGGCACTAGTCTCTTGTGTTCACTGCATTGGTCTGTACTGCATTCAAAGGCACATTTTGAATCTTAAAGAACAGGCTATATAACTATATTTGACTTGTTTATGGGTCTCTCAACCCAATTAATGCCACCATTTTAATTACAAAGAAAGTATGTTTGGGCACTTTTAACTGGCAACACCTTACTTACACTTGCCTAATGTTGCTTAAATAGAAAACAAAATAAACTGCAAATGTCTAAAATCAAAGATACATGTGATTTCTCTTGTATAAAGTAGCATTTTGGTAAGTTTCTGAATTTTAGAAAATATTTCCATTCAATAAATTCTACCATTATGCTCTATGTTTCCTGATATTTATCACCAAGAAATTTTAGAAATGAAAAATCTCAAAAATTCATATGGTCCCATTCACTAGAGTGAAAGTGCTGGTATCACATACACCTTTCATGTTAATATCTATCAGATATAACAGACTCCTAATGAAATTATTACTCTGATCTTTTTCACCTTCATGGAGAATCATAAATAAAAACAGAATAAAAGTTACCGTTAAAAAATTATACTGAACACCGAGTAATATATAGAATCACTGATCACTACAATCTACACCTGAAACTAATGTAACACTGTACGTTAAGTATACTAGAATTAATTTTGTTAAATTATAGATATGATTTGTAAAGATGGGGAATTGGAAAAGAAGACTCTTGTGTATCTGTGAAATGTGGTTAACGCATCAGCTAGACTCTATTTCCCTAATATAGGGTGATACTTCTGATTTAGAGATGTGCAGGGACGCCTGGGTGATTCAGTCGGTTAAGCATCCAACTTTGGTTCAGGTCATGATCTCGTGGCTTTTGAATCCAGCCCCGTGTCAGGCTCTGTGCTGACAGTTCAGAGCCTGGCGCCTGCTTTGGATTCTGTCTCCCTTTCTCTCTCCCCCTCTCCTGCTCATGCTGTCTCTCAATAATAAAATAAAATATTTAAAAACAAATTTTAATGATGTGCAAATGCTAAAAGTGTCATCACTGGTGAATTGAAAAACCCTAGAGTCACAGAGATCCTTTTGGATGCAGCAAATACTTTAAACTGACTGTGTTGAAGCAAAAGTCAAGAATATCTAATGTTACAATTGCTCTGAAAATTTTTTCTGAAATAAATATTACAGAAATCAAAAACTATAGAGGCTATCTACAAAGAAATGGAAAGACATATTCCATGCTCATGGACTAGAAGAACAAATATTGTTCAAATGTACATACTGCCGAAAGCAATGTATACATTTAATGCAGTCCTTATCAAAATATCAACCACATTTTTCACAGAACTAGAACAAAAAATTCTAAATTTTGTATGGAAACACAAAAGACTCTGAATATCCAAACCAATCTTGAGAAAGTAAAGCAAAGCTGGAAGCATCACAATTCCAGACTTCAAATTATATTACAAAGCTGTGGTAAACAAAAGAGTATGGTATGGGCCAAAAAGTAGACACATAAATCAACAGAACAGAATAGAAAAACCCAGAAATGAACCCACAATTATGTGGTCAATTAATCTTTAACAAACCAGGAAAGAATATCGAATGAGAAAAAGACAGTCTCTTCAACAAATTGTTTTGGGAAAACTGGACAGCAACATGAAAAAGAATGAAATTGGACCAGTTTCTCATACCATACATAAAAATAAATTCAAAATGGATGAGAGACCTAAATGTGAGACCTGAAACCATAAAAATCCTAGAAAAGAATACAGGCAGTAATTTCTCTGACATTGGCCATAGCAACTTTTTTCTAGATAGGTCCCTGAGGCAACAGAAATAAAAGCAAAAATAAATTATTTAGACTATGTCAAAAAAAAAAAAAAAAAACCTTCTACAGAGCAAAGGAACAATTGAAAAAACTAAAGGACAACCTGGAATGGAAGAAGATATTTGCAAATGACATATCTGACAAAGGTTTAGTATCCAAAAAATATAAAGGACTTATACAACAACCCAGAAAACAAAATAATCCCAATTGAAATTGGGCCGATGACATTAACAGATACCTCTCCAAAGACATCCAGATGAACAACAGACACATGAGAAAATGTTTTCATCATTTATCATCAGGAAAATGCAAATCAAAACTACAATGAGATGCTACATCACACCTGTCAGAATGGCTAAAATTAACAACAGAAGAAACAAAAGGTGTTGGTGAAGATGTGGAGAAAAAGTAACACTCATATACTGGTGCAGCCACTGTGGAAATCAGTCTTTGAACACTAATTCAAAGGTACACATGCACCTCTATGTTTATAGCTGCATTACTTACAATAGCCAAGATATGGAAGCAGTCCAAGTATCCATCGATTGATGAATAAAGAAGATGTGATATATACACACAATGGACTATTATTCAGCCATAAAAAAGAATGAGATCTTGTCATTTGCAATGATATGGATGGAACTATAGAGTATAATGCTAGGTGAAATAAGTCAGAAAAAGACAAATACCATATGATCTCACTCATGTGGAATTTAAGAAACAAACGAACAACCAAAGGGGAAAAATGAGGGAGAGAGAGACAAATCAAGAACCAGACTCTTAATTACAGAGAACAAACTGATAGTTACGGAGGGAGGGAGAGAAGGGTTGGATTAAATAGGTGATAGGGATTAAGGAATGTACCAGTGATAAGCACTGGGTGACATATGGAATTGTTGAATCACTACATTGTACACCTGAAACTCATATAATACTATATGTTTACTAGCTAGGATTAAAATAAAAACTGAAAAAATGAAATCTATATAACCATCTTTAAAAGAAGACAGTCCTGAGACATGACTGGATAATGTTACTTGCTGAGTCAACAAGCACTGTTTTGTGAAATGTCAAACTATTGTTTAAATAGTCAGCATTCTCTTTTTTTTTTAAGTTTGTTTATTTACTTATTTATTTATTTGGAGAGAGAGAGTGAGAGAGATAGAGAAGGAGTAGGGGAGAGAGAGAATCCCAAGCAGGCTCTGCACTGTCAGTGCACAGCCCAAGGTGGGGCTCAATCTCATAAACCATGAGATCATGACCTGAGCTGAAATCAAGAGACAAACACAACCCACTGAGCCACCCAGGCACCCCAGCATTCCTTTTTTTTTTTTTTCATCATTTTTTAAATAACAACAATTTTGTTTTTCTGATTACAAAGCAGATGCTCATTTCTAAAAAAGAAATTAAACAGAATATTAATAATGAAGACCCAATCACATCACTATTAATATTTTAAAACACAATTGGGGCGCCCGGGTGGCTTAGTCGGTTAAGCGTCCGACTTTCGCTCAGGTCATGATCTCGCGGTTCGTGAGTTCGAGCCCCGCGTCAGGCTCTGTGCTGACTGCCAGCTCAGAGCCTGGAGCCTGTTTCAGTCTGTGACTCCCTCTCTCTCTGACCCTCCCCTGCTCACGCTGTCTCTCTCTCTCTCTCTCCTATAAATAAAATAAAAAAAAAACATTAAAAAATTTTTGAAAAAAAAAATAAAACACAACCATTTATGATATTAAACAAGGTTCTGAATATTTTAAATTATAGAGTAAAACGAACACTGGATGAAACTCACAAGAAACAATGAAAAGGGAATCTGATTGTTTTCTCTTCCTTTTCTAGTCACTTTGTTTTCCTAGATGTCTATGTATTTGGTTGCAGAATATGCCACTTTTTACATATTCTTCTTAATCCAGAAACAATGTTTTTTTCAGGGAGAAGAGCAACTGTTGGAACATACACATCAAAATATCATATCAGCTCAATAACCTAAGCTCCTGTGCATTGTGATGGCCCCACCTGAACATGGTACACTAACCAATTCCCCACAATTTAATCTCATTTTATCACATGCTGTATCCTTTCCACATATAATGATTAGCTTCCACAGTGGAGAGAGACAGAGAACAGTCCTTTAAGGTAACAACTTCATTTATTTCTAAATTCATCAATTAGTGCTATGTGCAGAATGAACCTGTCAGTTAATCTTTGTTTCTTCCAGGTAACCGGCACATAACAAAACACCTTAAATTTCATTTCAGTAAGTGAAGAAAATTAAAATGTAAGGACAAATGGCAAAACATTCCTGAACAATCCTTTCTTGCTATTGCTGAGCTGACAAAAGAAAAATGGCCTAGCATATTTTATGCAATAATGTACGGAGGTAAATTAATCTCAGCATCATCCCAACAATTGGTTATAACAACTTGCTGGTTATACTTAATGTCAAATGATGTCTTCATGAATAATCATTCCTGGAAAAGGAGCTTTCAGAAATTATGGAAGTTTTCTATATTTAAAAACATCTGAGTTTAAGCCAAAATCTGAGTTTAAACAGATATGAAAAAAATGCTGTTTTAGGAAACTCTTATACTCAATGGATTCATTCTGTTATAAAATGTAATCTTCTTACATTGTAATTAGTGATCTTGAAACTATGGTGCCAATGAATATGGCGGCCACAAAGATAATGAAACAGAAGCTACCACATTCTGAAAGTTTTCTCTGTGCCAAGAGCCAGGCAGAGCACATAGGCTGCATTAGCTTGTTTAGTCCTCAAATCTAGCCCAACAGGATGGTACAAGTCCCTGGGTTTTACTGAGGAGAAAAATGAGGACTTGGAACATTCAGTGTCTTACCTAGGGATAAGCAGCCTCTAGAGGCCAGGACTTCAGTCCAGGTCTCATAAACTGGTACGTTATAAAGACTTCGAACACTATGTAACTTAAGAAACAGCTCCACAGATAATAGAACCTTTAGTAATAGACTATGGCATTATTGTTTCGCTGTCACTTATAACCAAATTGGATAATTACCACAGAATACAATATAATGATGAGAATAATGGTTATGCTTTCTATTCTTAAAGCATATTAATATAAAAAAGACAGGGTTGTTTCAAAATAAGTACTATTACATAAACACATATTAAAATATGTCAAAAGGAAGTTAAAAGGCTTGTCTGAGAGTTGCACATAAAACATTATAATAAATGAAAAATCTAAACCCAGTAGAACTTGCCTTATAGGCTCTCCTTGCTACTCTAGTATATGAGACCTGGACTGAAATCCAGGGTCTTATATCTTCCTATCGGACTAGAGTTGAGGACTAAACAAGCTAATGTAGCCTATGTGCTCTGCATGGCTCCTGACACACAGAAAATGTTCAGAATGTGGTAACACTTTTCTCTTCTACTCACCTTCCTCAAAAAAATTTTTTCAACAGGAAATTTACAGAGATCTGAAGAAACTATTCAACAAAAACTTAACAAAAATAAATAAAGGCAATGTCATGCTATGCCCAGGGTTTCAGTTTGATTATAGGCTAAACTGGCAAGTTTGGGCTTACCAGATTGCTGTTTTAATAAAAGGTATTTGTAAGAGTGAGGAAAAAGATATCACAAGGTATAGAAAGGACTACAGCAAAAGATTTGGGTGAGGAAAAAAATAAAACTCAGAGAAATTTATAAGGAAAAGGTATAGACAGGTACAAAGGTTTAAAGGCTTTTGAAGAAAAACAGAAAAGCGGTGAAGCAGACTGGTTAAGTGTGTAGGCTTTGGCTCCAACCCAGCTAAATATGAATGAACCTGTGGGAGGAACTGAGTGACCCTGTGTCAATCACCCTTCTTGAGTTTCTGGCCTCTAGGATGAGAATAATAACAGTATGTACCTGAAAGGGGTGTACTGAGGATTAAATGTTATTATATATATTATATAAATATTATATTTATATATATTATATAAATATATTTATATATAAGTATAATATTATATATATATTATATTATAATTATATAATATATATATAACTTAACACAGTGTCGGGGTACTTGGGTGGCTCAGTCAGTTGAGTGTCCGACTTTGGCTCAGGTCATGATCTCAAGGTTTGTGAGTTCGAGCCCTGAGTCAGGCTCTGTGCTGATAGCTCAGAGCCTAGCCCGCTCTGGATTCTGTGTCTCTCTCTGTCTCTCTTCCCCTCCCCTCCTCTTCTCTCTCTCTCTCAAAAATAAACATTAAAGATTTTTTTAAAAAAACAGTGTTTAAAACTTGACACATAATTGTCATTATTAATTATCATGAGGAAAAGCCAGAAGAGGAAAATGTAATAAACACAGACTCAAGCTTTCTCTACAGACTATCTATTGAGTGCTTTGGAGCTAATGTTTACACACCAAACTAAAGAACCAAATTCTGGTTCCCAAATAATACATATAATGTTGACTATCTGTTTGTGACAGCCAAAAAGTTAGTAGTATTATGCTTTCTTGAAATTTATTTTCCTTTACCTGGTCTGAACTTAAAAGGCTCATTTCAAATATCCAAAATGCCACTTGCCAACAGAGGACAAGAATTAATATAAACAACCCAAACCACAGAAACGTGAAACAATTACATTTGACCCTAAGTGAATGGTTTTATGAAACTGAAACAAAGTCTGATTTTGATACATAGAATACTATTTTATTCTTTATTTTAAACCTTTCTTTACATGTTTAAAAATATACATGGGTTCAGAACAACCTCAATAAAATGATGACATTTCCACTAATGGACCTCTGAAGTCAAACCACTCGTGTGCAAACACACTTGGCTTCCAATTTGAAGTCATAGGCACATTTCTTAAATGCATTTCATAGAACAAAGGAATCAAAATGCTGAGAAGAAAAATACTCAGTAGTCTGATATAAACTTTAAAATATCTGTCAGGCAGGAAACTTATAGTAAAAAAGTAAGATTTAGATGTTTTACCACTCACATCTGCTTCACTACTAATTCCCCAAATGCCATTTTGCTACATCTAAACCCCTGACAATTTATTATACAATTCCATGTAGCACACTAAAAAATAAGTTAATTTAATCTCTGCGTATGAAAACAGATTACAAAAAGAAATACTGACAGCTCTTACCTGTATTTAATAATTAAGTATATTGTATTCTCAGCAGTACTAAGAATGCAGCTTGGTCTAATATAAATATCTAAATAACAACTACACAAAAGTATTTTTCTCTTCAAAGTTTTTGTATATTTTTTCCAATGTTGATGAGTTAAGCAACATTGATCTATGTATTGTGCTAAGAAAACATTAGGCATAGATCACATAATATAATTTACATTTTCTTTGTTGTAAAAAAAATAGTATATGCAAATACATATCACACAAATGATTGGTGGACGCAACACTAACTTTGTAGACCTAACACAAAAAGGTTAATATTTACTATTAAGGGGGAAAAAAGTGGGAGGGCACACTATGTGGCTTGAAGAATAATACCTCACTTCTGGGTGAATATTCTGAAATCTGCGTTAGAATTATTTGTGGATTTCCTTAAAGAAAAACAAAGCTTTATTATAGCAAAAAAAGATACCACTCGGGCACATGAGCTAATTGGAAAGGAACCAGATAAAAATGTATACAAAAGCTATTAAAAATATTTAACACGATATCTCAAACAACCTTTGTTGGAAGGAATAGATTATTTAACATTATGATTGCTTTATATAGTAGATTCTTTCATTAGCTAAGACACTTTGGGATTAAGGTACCAAAGGATGCAGCTCAAGAAAAATGGAAGAAAAAAAAATAGCAGGCTGTTAGAAAGGGGGTGGAGGGTGGGTACGCATAATTTTACCCAGAAGAAACAAAAATACTGTTTCTTTTTTTTTTATAGCAGACAATTTGCACTGTGAATATTATAAAAACACAAGCAAAGGGTTATGTGGCAGGTAATAAAATACAATGCTTACTGTGCATCCTTCATGGAGAGACCACTTATGGGTTGCAGATTAGTACGTTTAAGAGTATACTTTGATGCAAAAAAATTGTACTTTGCTACATATATAATATGTAGCATTCTTCTATAAAGGACAATTTATGTAAGTAATTTCCACAAACATAAAAAGAGTGGGAGAGACAGACAGAATGAGAGGCAAAGACAGAGGAGAGAGCTCAGAGAGGACAGAGATGCCGAGGGGCTTTGCTCGTGTCCTGTGGAAGATCTGAGATATTTTGTTCAATACTTTTTTCATCTTCAGTGCTTAATTTTGCTATTACTGTACACATATACTCACATACCATAGTTATCTCATGAGATT
This sequence comes from Proteles cristata cristata, assembly GCA_017311185.1. Lineage (NCBI taxonomy): Eukaryota > Metazoa > Chordata > Mammalia > Carnivora > Hyaenidae > Proteles > Proteles cristata. The sequence goes on along the minus strand of JAESUZ010005116.1, from coordinate 192,127 downwards.
ACCCTCCATACGTTCTTTTCTCTAGCTCCCCCTCCCCCACTACTGTGGAAAAAGAAAAGAAAAAAAGAGAACTCTTTAGTCCTTTCATCTCATAGTCAACTATTCAAGTAAATATTTCCCTAGTGGCAAACTTCCAGAAGAATCAAGAATACAATCCAAAACCCCTGTCAGATTACATTGGATTTACTGTATAGTTCTCTTCAAATGGAGCAGGAATTAGCCCGTTTCCTAGGTTTGGGGTCTTGTGCTTCCTGATCCTTCACACACATACAAGATGTACACATTGTCCTGGACAGTCTTCGGAGGCCTAGCCGGAAAACACTGTTGGAAAGGCTGTATATTACACAGTTACAAAAACTATTACTTATAGCAAGCCAGGTTGTTAGGAAGGATACTGTTGGATTGTCTAAGACCCGGGAGCTTTCCAGAAGAAAGTAAATTATGTAAGGGAGCCACAGCATGTAAAACACACTGGTTATCCGAAACAAAACCATGGCGTAGCGACGGTCGGGGCTGTGTCCAGTCTCCCCAGAGGCACCCACCTCATGGCTAGGAAATCGGGCTCTCCGATCATTTATCTCTTTGGTGTGCTGCCGGCAAATTTTGAAAATGTGGAAGTAAGTGAAGCAGACCACAAAGGCGGCAGGAGCATAAAGTAAACAAACAATAAAGCCAGTAAAATAGGCACTGGTGAGCCAAGAGGTGGCACACCATTCAAAAATGTCACCGTGGTACCCTGGTTTCCCCCAGCCAAAAAAGGAAGGCAAGAAAATGAGGCAAGAGTAGATCCAGATTAAAATAATGCAAATTCTCAGGCGACAAGGAGTGACCAGTTGATTGTAGGAAAGAGGCTTGGTTATTGCAAGATAGCGATCCACACTTATGCAAGCAAGGCATGCCATAGAAACACTTTTTAGAACCGAGATGATATATCCAAAAACCTGGCAAGTCAATGACTCATGGATACCTGTGGAGTAGTGAAGAAGTGAGAGAGTAGGAACCAAGCAGCTAACTCCAACGAAAAGATCAGCATATGCCATTGTCTGAATAAAATAGCTGGTAGTGTAGTGGTGTAACAGTGGAGCACAGTGAAACACAAAGATGACCGTTAAATTCCCAGCAATGATTAGAAATGTCAGCAAGACAATAACAACGGTCTCAAAGATGCACACATCCACCGCACTGTAGTAGCCAAATCCAAGTGGGCAGGAGTGACGTTCAGACACATTCACAATGCCACTGCTCATGTTCAGGAGGCTCCATTCAGTCCACCTGGATTCATTCATGGCTTGGAATTAAGGGAACATGTAGCCTTGGCTCCAGCAAGCAGGTGCCCTGTCCAGCATGTGTTAAACTCTACACATGAATGTCTCGGGACCAGCTTTGGTAGATAGTGGCAGTGCTTCTGTCACAGCCGAGCATCCCAGAAAGTACTCAAGCCTCTTCATCAGTCTCAGTGCAGCAGTGACACATCTCAACTTAGGGGGGAGAGAAAGGGAAATAAGCTAGAAAGGAGGTGAGAAAAGGTCACTGATTAGCTTCCTCTGATGCTCTCCCAAACAACTTTTTGAAGACACAGGCACTTCTAGAGAAAATGGATATATTACCTTGAACTATGAAAAATCAAATCCGTAAAAATAAAAAAACCTCAATTGCCAAGAGGAGAAAAGACTTTGTGGACTGTTTGGTCTCATCGAAAAGGTAGTTTCTTAGGGATCAACTAGAAATAATGAGGGAGGAGGGAGTCTTAAATTGGCTCAGGCTTCCTACTTCATCTATCATGAGAACTGGATTCATATTTTACAGTTTCAAATAATTAAGATCTAAGATCTAGTTGCAAATCTAAGAAAAAGTTCATTGCGGCAAAGACTGTCTTTGGGCTCAGTTCAGGGTTTGATGCTGATAGATCAACTTTATGATCTATTTTTCACTTCTCAAAAAAGCTAAATCCCCACACACACATGCACACAAGGTTAATTCTAAACGACTCAGCTCTACTTGGGCATAAAGGAGCAGAGCAGGGGTAACAGACTCCAGAATGCCCTATAACTGGAAATGAAAGCATATTTCCAATAGGGAAGATAATATGCAATGGGTTAACACCTGACAAGATATGATAAACTGTAAAGTTTTAATTCTGCATGCAATCTTTAAAGCACTCAGATGAAAACAGTTTCAGTCCATTACAATTACTGGTGTTACATGTAATTTATACTTTTTCCTTTTCAAAAGGAAAATAAATGTTATTAATTTCAGCATCAATAATTGAAAATAACTTTCATTATCTGATATGCCACCTTCCTTCTAATGGAATAATAAATACACAGCTCAAAGTTATTTCTCACCTTTGCAACCACACCTATACCTCACATATATATGAAATTTAAACAATAGAAACTTTCCTATATAGTCTAAGTTCATTTGACTAGAAATGCTGCTATTATTTATTACTTAGGCATTTCCAGTAGGCTTCGTAGTCTGTTTCTATTCTCTTCTACTTTCATCAGAGGATTAACACATTAAATCATTACTTCGACTAAATCTTCTGAAAGTGGAAAATTACCTTGCTTGCTATACTTGCAGTTATACAGCAGCCATATGTTATGAAAATGCCTCTTCTATTTCTGTTTTCTATTTTGAACAAGTGCTCAATTAATACAGGGGTCATTAGGTAGGTTATAAGATGGACTAATTTTAAAATACCTCTAAAGCATCAAGATGAGTTTAAATCCTAGAGTTTGAAATACTGAAAGGCTTGCAGGACAGAATCCATCCAAAAGGCTTCCAAGGTCATTCTGTTATCAGGTTAACATTTATCAAAAATCTTTTGAAAAGTGCAGGTATTTCAGAGAGTTTTTTGTCAGTCTTTGTTGTCATACCTCTTGAAGAAGTAACATGCATTAGAAATAAAAACATTTCCTTCAGGAACAAAGCAGCAGCTTAACAGAAAGCATTCTTCTCTGAAAGTTATATTCTCGTGCACCACCAAGTCATTCAGGGAAGTCCTTCTTTTATAATAGCCACAGGATATTCCTCCTTGCACATTCCTAGTTTTACTTATCACAAAATAGTTCTCTTCTTACAGGAATAAGGCAATGCTTCTCACCTACATTCACTCTTATCAGCTGCTAGGCTGGGCTGCTTGATTCAGAAGTCCGATTTACTGTGATGCAGTTACCAGGATGCTGTCGCTATGTTCTTCACAATCTCTCAGTATCACTGCCTCCGCCTGAGCCGGAGCCCTGCTCCTCTCCTCCTCATCCTGAGCTGATGCAGAACTCACCATCAGAAAGGTGACTCGGTCCTCCTGCCCCAATCAACAGCACAGCCAATGGCTACTGCAGCTGAAACTGTCACTAGGTAACAGTTGCCAGGCACATGCAGGCTTATAGACTTACTCGGCAAGCTCCGATCAAGATTGACAAAAGAAGACAATGGGACTGACCGATCCTTATAACATATTAATGGCACATATGAATCTCTAGAGGTAGTCTCCTTGTAGCATTTATAAAGATTAATTCCTATGGAAAGGACAGTAAAAAACAAGAAAACAAAAAACAAAAACAAAAACAAAAAAACCTTTAAACCCTGTAGAGAAACTACCACAAGGTACTATGACACTAAAAAGTCAGCAGTAATCTAATGCTCACTGGCATTAGATTAGAAAAAACGTATTAATTATTAAAAATCAGCTAAGACTTCGTGAACTCAAATGATATAGCTACTATTTTTACTCCCTAAAATATAGATATATTTTGATTAAAGAAGTTAAGTCATTTAATATTCTCTCTAATCCCTGCCACACCCACACTAAATTGCTGAATCTGATGTATTTAACTGTATAAACAAAACATTGGAACTAACACCTCTATGCTAAAATCTATTTGGGGAAATATTTAAGGTCAAATATGAACTTTGAAAAGTAGGCATTAGAAATAAGTAGAATGACTGTTTACTCCACTTTTTGTCTTACTATGAAAAACACTCGGAGTCAAAGAATTCTGTCATACGGTGACTGAGCTAACCATACCCAAGTGAGAAGAAAGCAAATTAAGCTACTTTATATGAGGGAGGTTAAAAACATTCCTATTTTCACTTATAGAGACAAACATTTTGCTTTAAGCGTATTTCATATGGGATGAGCACTCTTCTTTGAAGTGACTTAGAATTAATTTACAAATTATTTCAGAATTAAATAAGGGAAATTAAGATGAAAATGGAAGATAACTAACATCTGTTGAGCACATTCTGTGTGCCAAGCATTATGCTAAGTGCTTTATATATTTTCCTCTCTAGAAAAACCTTAAATCTTTATGGAGTAGGTACCCATCATTATCATCTTCCAAAGGAAGAAGATGGGTACTAGAAAAGCTAAGTAAGTATAACTTGCCTCCAAGAGTCATGAAACTAGCCTTGAAACAGGTCAAAATTGTCATTCCTAACACCATATTGATAAACCCTCTCCTTCCCTTTCCTTTCCACTGATGGCTGCCAGTAAGGTAATGTCTAAGAATAACTATTTGGAATTCCAAAACTGATTTCTAAAGAACAGAAAACCCTACTCTTTCCTCCATGCTAAACTGCCTTAAGGAAGGAAGACCATATTACTGTCAAAAATCTTCAGGGGTTGAGGTGAAATAGAGAAAGAATGGAAGCGCATTTTTCATTACCAGAATTAATTTATAAAACAAGTTAGATAACAATCACAGAATGAGTACCATCTTGAGGTTTGAAAGAGAATATTTAAATGTACAATACAAAAGACTAGAAAGTCCTATTTTACAAGGAAAGTAGTTTGACCTTTAGGGATACCTAAAAGCATTAAAATCAAGCAAGATTGGATTTAACTAACATTCTCATTTATAATAATAATAAATATTCAAAATAAAAATTACATTTGATAAGTATTCATGACATAGACAGGTCCCATTTCCATATTAAATAAATCTTTTACAAGGATAGGCTTTACATATTTTTAAAATAGTTTTGAATGTAATATTTCCAAAATCAGAGAAATGGCAAAAAAAAAAAAATCTCATAGGGAAATTCAAATACTAGATCGCTTTGGTTTGACACATTTATTTCCCAAAACTAATCACTGACAGGGATTTGAGTCTACAAATACTCTAAATAATCCATAATTGTACGTGCTTCCAAAGGCAAACGATAATATGAGAGAGTTCAAGTAGAGCCTTTGATCTACTAACCTTTCTTCTTTCTTTCTACCAACTTCTAGAAAAAGCTTCAGCAGTTCTCATAATTTTCTTCTTTTTAGACACTGACTTGCTCTACCGGTCCCTCATTTTTCTCCCTTTCTACCTTCCTTATAATTTGATTATAATAGGAACTAATTTATAACGTGAAGCTTTAATAACAAAAAATCATTAATATCATATATTAACATTGCTCATTACATAAATCATTGTTTGTTTTTAAATTAGGCATAATTCTCTTCATGTTAGGGGTCATTAAGTATTTTATTATTGCCATTCTTACTGCAATCATTGTCAACCACCTCCCTCTCCTTTCAACTGATGAATGCTAGTTGGGAAATACAGAAGAGGAATTATTCTTTGGGATACTTCAGAATTACTTCTAACAGCTAAAACTATAGCTTTTTAAGATGACACATCACAGGTGCTTGAGTTTTTTTTACGTGTACTTAAGCTTTATATATTCTTTTATATGCATCAATATTTCATTATTAAACATCCAAGCATTTCAGGCAACCAATCAACAGGAGCTAAATCACAGAGTGAGAGAGGGACGTCACTATCAATGCTAGATAAGATAAACAGGAGGTGATGATTATCCAGGAGAACTACTGTAAAAAGTAAACATATACAGAACTAAAGGGTTTTTTTTAACCAATTGTAAAGGTACAAAAAAGGTGTATGCATTCAGAATTTATCTATTTCTTCAACTACTCCTCCCATCTATTAACTCTTCCCTATCTCTGCTGTCACTACCCTAAGCACACAAGATGCAGTGGCTTCCGGCGCAGTCCTCATGAGCTGTCTATGGCCTCTCTTCAATCCATTATGTACAGACAGAATCTTCCTTCCAAAATGCAAGCCAGATGTTATCACTCCCTTTTTATTTTTTTTTATTATTTTTTTTAATGTTTTATTTATTTCTAGGAGAGAGAGAGAGAGACAGCGTCAGCAGGGGAGGGTCAGAGAGAGAGGGAGTCACAGACTGAAACAGGCTCCAGGCTCTGAGCTGGCAGTCAGCACAGAGCCCGACGTGGGGCTTGAACCCACGAACCGCGAGATCATGACCTAAGCGAAAGTCGGACGCTCAACCGACTAAGCCACCCAAGCGCCCCTATCACTCCCCTTTTAAAATACTTCAGTGGTTTCACACTGCCCTTAAGATAAAATCCTAACAGGTCCTATAAAATCGTTCTCCACATACTGATCCAATCTTACTTCTTTTCTGTATTGTTTAGGATTAGCTAACCTGGCTCTGCTTTCCCTTATTTTACCCATCACCCTGTCCTACATGTTTGCTACGCACTCTACCGCCTCAGGACATTTACACCTGCTGCTTACTATGCCATCACACTTGTTTTAGTTAATATAGATGCAACCTTCAGAATTAGTTCAAATACCACTTCCTCACAGATACCTTCCTTGAATTCCCAGATTAGACCAGACTCTACACTTATCATAATTTATAATGATCTATTTCATTCAATTTTGTCTTCCTGAATATTCTGCAATCCCCAAGAAGGGAATAATAACTGATTTGTTCTTCATTATATCTTTTTTTTTCTAATGTTTTTATTTATTTCTAGGAGAGAGAGAGAGAGAGACAGCGTGAGCAGGGGAGGGTCAGAGAGAGAGGGAATCACAGACTCTGAAACAGGCTCCAGGCTCTGAGCTGGCAGTCAGCACAGAGCCCGACGCGGGGCTCGAACCCACAAACCGAGAGATCATGACCTAAGTGAAAGTCGGACGCTTAACCGACTAAGCCACCCAGGCGCCCCGTTCTTCATTATATCTTAAGTGCCTAATTTAAACCATTGGGCATAAAACTGGAGCTAAACAAGTATATGTTTACAAAACTTTAATGTAAAGAACATAAAAATAGCTCAAAAAGTCTATAAGAAAATAAAACATTAATAACCAGTTTCTGTGAACCTCAGAATACACAAAGTTCCTTGCAATACCCCTTGAATGACATACAAGCTTCACAAGAAAGCTGTAAAATATATAACCAAATTGTAGAGTAAGAATAATTAGCCTCCTAACATATTCAAATTAAGGGCAATAATATTCATCTATACCTCTCCCTAAACCCATATGAATATCTGACTAGAGCTTTGAAAAATCCTATCTAGCAGGAGATAATGAATATTTACTTATTTTTAAGAATGACAAATGCTGCAAAATGCAGTATCAATGTATTTTAAATGTTCTATCAGAGCAATTTGGTCTAAGTGGTCTAAAAACTCCTCTGAAGTAGCATAAATTACAATCCACTGATTTAGTGATCTCTCAAGGATAGAAAGCAAGTTTACATTATTAACTTTATTTCATTAGGAGACAAGTTATTAACAACTGCAAATATTTCACAACTCTTAAGTGAGTGGCACTGCAGAAGAAAACTTCCTCAATCTGATAAAGACACTCCATGGAAAATCCTATAGCTAGAGTGATACTTAATGGTGAAAGAGTAAATACTTTCTTCTTAAGATAGAAAACAAGGCAAAGATGTCTGCTCTCACCACTTCCATTCCCTCTGTACTGGAGGTCCCTGTCAGTAGCAAGCAAGAAAAAAAAATAGCTAAGCCATACAAGAAAAGGAACACAAGACTACATACATAAGAAACACTTTAAAAATCTACCCCCAAAACTATTAGAACTAATGGGTAAATCTTGTCCAAATACAGGCAATATACAAAAATCACTGAATTTCTGGACAGTTGCAACAAACTATAGTAAATGAAATTCTGCAACAAACCATTTACAATAGGCCCCCCAAAACAGAAAATATGGATAAGTTTAACAAAAGATGTATAAGACCTCTACCCTGAAAACTACAAAATGAAAAGGTCGTAAGTAAATGGAAAGATATACTACCTTTATGGATTAGAAGACTCAAGAGTATTAATAAGAATGTTAGCTTTTCTCAAATTAATCTATGGATGTATGGCTATTTGTTGATTCTATGTGATTCTAAAATTTATATGTAAACAAAAAAGAACCTAGGGTAGCTAAAACAGTGTTATGAAATGATCTTTTACAAGTTGGAAGATGGGCACAAGCTGACTTCAAGACTTACTTACTATACAGCCATAGTCATCAAGACTGGCATAAGGATAAACAAATAAATCACTAATAGAGAGTAAAAATAAACTCACACTTAACAACTGAATTTTAACAGACTTTAAAATAAGTCAAGAGGAAAAGAATATCTTTTCAGTAAATGTTACTAGAAAAATTTGGATAATGAGACAAATGAACTTAGATTCCTTCCTCATACTATATACAAAAATATATTTGAGATAATCAGATCTAAACATAAAAACTAAGACTATAAATATAAAGCTTCTTAAAGAAAACATCCTAGAAGGAGAATATCTTCATGACATGTAAATAGACAAAAATTTCTTAAAATACAGAAAATAACATCAAAGTAAATATATATATTAATATATCAATATCAATATATAATATATATCAATATATAATATCAAATATAATAAATTATACTTGAAATTAAAATTCTGCTTTTCAAAAGACAGCATAAAGAAAATCAAAAAGTAAATATTAGCAAAACATATATCTAACAAAAAATCTGTATCCAAAATATATGAAGACTCCTACAATTTGTTAGTAAAAATACAAATAACCCAATTAAAAATCAGGAAATGCTTTCATAGATACTTCACAAAGGAAGAAATGGCCATCAAGAAAATAAAAAAGCACTCAGCATCAACAGTCATCAAGAAAAGACAAAGTAAAATCACAGTCAGATATCACTATATGCCCACTAGAGTGGCTAAAAGTAAAACACTACAAATACTAAATTTTGGTAAGAATGCATGAGTCAAACTCTTATAAACTGCAAGTATTAATGTGAAATGGCCCAATTTTTAAATTTTTTTACAGTGTTATATTAGTTTCAGGTGTACAACAAGGTGATTCAACACTTCCATACATCCCCGAGTGCTCATCACAGCAAGTGTCCTCCTAACTCCCATCACCTATTTCCCCCATCTCCCAACCCCCTCCATCAGTTTGTTCCCTATAGTTAAGAGTCTGTTTCTTGGCAACTCTCTCTTGTTTTTTGTTTTTGTCCCTTTGCTTGCTTTGTTTCTTAACTTCCACATATGGGCGAAATATGTATCCATCTTTCTCCAACTGACTTATTTTGCTTAGCATTATACTCTAGCTCCATCCATGTTACTACAAATATCAAGATTTCATTATTTTTTATGGATGAATAATATTCCGGTGTGTGTGTGTGTGTGTGTGTGTGTGTGTGTGTGTGTGTGTGTATACCACCTGTTCTTTATCCATCAATCACTCGATGGCCACTCGGGCTGCTTCCATAATTTGGCTATTATAAATAATGCTGCTAAATATATAGGGGTATGTGTATCTCTTCAAATTAGTGTTTTTGTATATTTTAGATAAATAGTAAGATGATTGCTGGATCATAGGGTAGTTCTATTTTTAACTTCTTGAGGAACCTCCATACTGTTTTCCACAGTGGCTGTACCAGTTTGCCTTCCAACCAACAGTGCATGAATGTTCCTTTTTCTCCACATCCTTTAAAATGGCCCAACTTTTAAAACTTTGAAAGTGTGGAAGTTTCTTATAACATTAAACAAGTCCACCCTACCACTCCTTGGGTCCAACAAATAGAAATGAAAACATATATCAAACTATAACCTTTATTAAAATGTACATAGTAGCTTTACTTTTATGTTTTTAATGTTTATTTTTGACGGGGTCGGGGGTGAGCAAACATGAGCAGGGAGTGGCAGAGAGAGAGGGAGACAAAGTCTGAAACAGGGTCCAGGCTCTGAGCTGTCAGCACAGCACCCAATGTGGGGCTTGAACTCTGAACTGCGAGATCATGACCTGAGTCGAAGTCAGGCCCTTAACTGACTGAGCCACCCAGGCATCTCGCAGTTTTACTTTTAATAGTCAAAAACTGAAAACAACCCATATATCCATCAACATGGAAAGTGATAAACAAACTGTAATATGTCCATAAATGAAGTTCTGAAATACGTGAAACTAATTTTTGATGAAAGAAATAACATAGTTGCCTCGTGGGTGTGGATGTGTGTTGATAAACAAGAGGTATAAGGAAACTTTTAGAGATGATAGGAAACATTGTGTATCTCGATAGCCATGGGTAACATGCATGTATGCATAACAAAACTCATCAAAATGTGACATTTAAGGTCTATAATTTCACATACATGTAACTTATGGCCAAAAAGAATGATAAAGTTATGATTGCACGTGTGTGTTTCAAGTGTTCCATTTCTTAATGTAAAACCACCAAATTAGATATCTAAACTACCTGAGCGAAAAATACCAGAATCCTCCAAAGCAAGAAAGAGAACTACTGAATGTCTAAAAGAACAGACAGAATAAGTAAATCTATCCTGTGCCTACTTTCACACTCTCTCTATCAGGATACCTGACTCATGGTTCAGTGTTTGTACTCACAGACACAACAGCCCAGATGCAAGTGAGACACTGAGTGAGAAAAGACTTCCTATTAAATGCCAGTTATACAACACTCTGAGACTGCCCCAGCTAGGCGGGATCTAAGACAACTGGCCAAGAAAGCAAAAAGTTTGAGAGATTTCATGATCTTTAATCAGATACAAGGAAAATGAAGGGAAAAAATACTAATTTATATGTATCTTTATTTTGTTTATGTTTATTTTTAACAGAGAGAGAGAATACACACAAGCAGGGGAGGGGCAGAGAGAGAGGTAGACAGATTCTGAAGCAGGCCCCAGGCTCCAAGTTGTCAGCTCAGAGCCAGATACGGGGCTCAAACCCACAAACCACGAGATCATGACCTGAGTTGAAGTCGGGCACTTAACTGACTGAGTCACTCAGGAGCTCTACATGCATGTTTAACTCTTAGTGGGGGAAACCCTTAAATAAGAGATATAATTAAAATCAAATTAATCAGTCAAAAATAGTGTGCAGAGTAAAAAATAAATAAATAAAACCATGCATAGTATGATCTTTCTTTTCATTTTCCTTAAGTTGGGCTATTATCTTTAGTAAACGTCTATTATACTTGGAGACTGGGAAAGATTATGACTTAAAGAAGACAGTGCAGGCTTTAGAATGAGCCAGATTTGGAGACGCATGCTGGCTGCAGCACTTATTAACTATGACGCTGTAGGTATGTCATACTTCTCAGCTTCCATCCGTAAAATGGAGGTAACACCTATCTCTTAAGGTTGGTTATGAAAACTAGAAATTAAAGATAAACCATAAAAAAAAAGCACACAGCAGATCATTCAAAGCTCAGAGAGTAAAAGTAAGCATATTCTTAACTATCAAAGACTTTCTTTTTAATCATTTCTCCCTAAGAAACTACACCACAAATAACCTGAGACTAGGAAATTAGTAACAATGCTTCTGCTTTCTACTGAATTCCATTTCCCTCAACATTCCCTTTAAAAAGTACATTTTTAATATAAATACATTATCTGAACATGACCATGCATCTTAGGAAATTTATATGATTATTAACACTGTACTGTAAAAATCACCAAAGCTTAGTAAATAAAAACCTCAATTACACAGATGCCACAATTTCCAAATAACGAGTATTTTTCTCTTTTCAAATTTTTGATGTTTTGTTCACTCCATCAAATCTTACATTTAAATCTTTATAAGATGTATCATATACATCTCCTCTGCCTTTTTAAACTGAATTCTGAACATAATTAAATTTTGCCTGAAAGGCTGGGATCATCATTCTTAACACCAATTAGAACAAGTATTAAGATTGCCTTATAATCACCATCACACCTTTGTAGCCACTAGAGTCCACATATGTGTATACACAGATATAGATACAGGTTTTATTTTTACAGAGAGACAGAAACTTGTTTAATTTCTACAACGAACCAGACACACAGAAAAGAATGGAGCTTCCATATTTTCTAACTCTGTTTGCATAGCAAATATAGCAGCACTCCTCTTTCCTCTTCTAATTTGCTATCCCTAATTTTTTAAAGGCTTAACTATCAGAAATAAAGCTTATGAGAATTTTTTCTCAAAGAGTAAACAGAAGTACTATTCTATGAATAAAATGCTGTAGCTCAGGCCTGAGTTGTCAGTTATTTCGAGATAAGTGAAGTGGTAACTGTTTTAGTATAGCAATAGACATGATAAATACACTTAAAAATAACACAAGAGAAAAGGAAATTCCAAGCTTTCTTACATCTTCCATATAAGAGCTATCCATCAGCCATGTTCTTCTCTTACTTTATGAAACAAATCTGGAAATTAAATTGTTTAAGAAGATTTTTAGATCAATGCAATCCCATCAAGTATTAATAGCATGTCATAGAAAAGGTTCAATACAGCCACCTGTCTTTAATTTTTGTACAGTAATAAAAACACAGAGGTAAAAGTTGAACCTTAAAACATCTCCTGCAAAAGTCTGTCAAAATTATAAGAAAACAGAATAGAACAATTACATTTTGAATAATGGGTTCACGTTATAGCAAAGAAATGTTGATTCAAATTCATTTTTAATTGGAAGAGATTTTTTCCCTTATAAAAGAAAATTGCTATTTTTTAAAGATATCTTATTGTTATGGCAACTGAAGTGCTAAAAATAATAAAGAAATATCAAAGTTGTTATAGCAACTAGAATTTTAAAAAAGCCATGAAGTGTAAAATAATCAAACCTTTACTTGGCTTGAAAAGCAACATCTATGACTCAGTTTTCAAAAGAAAACTTGAAATACTCATGCTCTTATCTTTACAAGTTGTCTCTAAAGTCCTAATTAAAAAACAGAAAAACAAAAACTTCAGCCTAACAGTTTAAATATTTTTTAATATTCCTCATCATTCTATACATACTCAACAATGTGACTCTGATAATCATACAAGTTACCAAACTCCATGAGTAGCAGGAAATGTTGGTTACTCAATAAATGTATGTTGATTGAACTCAACTATTCAAAATTCATGCAAAAATCTGGATTTTCTGGTCTTCTAACATACTTCTTATCTCTAATCTTCCTCTTCTACTCTGGGATACACTAAAGGTCAAAAAGATCTACTCACTGCCAAAGTGCTTTGCCCAGATTCATCCAATTAGAGTTCAATTAAATTACAATTTTACTGAAGGACTATTGCATGCTACATACTGTGTGAAGTTTTTCTCGTAGAAGTCACAGTCTAGTAGAGAACGAACTACAATAGGTCAATATCACTGGGATGTAAAGTGCAATGAAGGGATATAATAAGATTATCAGAAGAAAATTCATGAAGGTCCTATGAACAGTGGTAAAGTCTTTGAAGGATTTAAACGAGGAAGTAAGATAAACTGACTGTTTTCCCAGAGATCGCCAGATTAAGAAATTAAAATTTTATTTTTTTTCTTGGAAAAAATATTTTTTTTTTTTACAAATAGTTTATTGTCAAGTAAGAAATTAAAATTTTAGATTTACATGCTTTGCATTAGAAAATCAAGGCTAGGTCTTTACTTTCATAGTTTCCCTTGTTCCTTTCTAATAACTAGTGGTCAAGATTCAGGTAACAAATGTAGTAACAAATAGTGCTAACAGAGCACGTTGATCCAGTATTTATGTATTGAAGAGAATGGACTGGGAACAGACCCCTATGAATGTTTCTCCATAACTCCTGTGCTTTCTTTGTACTCTTTATCCATCTCTTTTTCAGTATATTCCCCCCTAAAAACAATTGGCTTTTTTTTTTTTTAAACAATTGGCTTATTTTTAAACTAACTGTGGTTTATCCTGTGAGCTAGTAAAGACTGCTTGAGAAGCTCAGACTGGGCTCAGGGGGAAAGTGGGCCTCATCTCCCTTAGGTGCAGAAAGGGAGAGCGACAGCACTTGGTATGGAAAGCCTCCAGTTATATATCCTGTGGAGTTTGCTGCCTCTGCAGCAACTGGATGCTTACAAAACCACAATCTCTTCCCGTACCTGCCTCACCTGGTAAAGAAGATAACTAGTGATAACCACTACTATTTTGATCCTGAGCCCATTATAATTATGTTGCCTTTTATTAAAATGAATAACTAGGGGCGCCTGGGTGGCTCAGTCGGTTAAGCGTCCGACTTCGGCTCAGGTCATGATCTCACGGTTTTTGGGTTCGAGCCCCACATCGGTCTCTGTGCTGACAGCTAGCTCAGAGCCTGGAGCCTGTTTTAGATTCTGTGTCTCCCTCTCTCTCTGACCCTCCCCTGCTCACGCTGTCTCTCTCTCTCTCAGAAATAAATAAAATATTAAAAAAATAAACAAATTTAAAAAAACAAAATGAATAACTGGTATTGTTCTTTAGGTAAATGATCTGCAATGCCTTGCTTTATTCTTAATTTGTGCAAAATCTTGTTTTTCCTTACTTTTTTTATCGCAAAAGGAATATAAGCACTCAAAACAAAAGGAATTTAATTTCTACTTGTATTAAGTGCTAAGACTGTACCTCCAAAATAAAATTATTCAATAGTTAATTTGATCATTATATTTGGCACTGTAGTAATTTATATCCATGTAGTGCCTGCATGATTAATTTTATAAGTTATTGAATTTCTACTTGTTCATGCCATATATATACAGTGTCTATGTGTCTGTATACACTCTACATTTTGTAATTTTTCTCAAGCTGGACAAGGAATCTTTGAGAATATACCTTAGTGGTCCATGAATACTCTTAACATTTTTTAATTTTCAATTTTACTTCCACAAAAATCTAAAAGCTTTACTAGAACTAGATTCTGGGGCTGCCTAGGTGGCTCAGTCAGTTGAGTGTCCAACTTCGGCTCGGTTCTTGATCTCATGGTTCATGAGTTCAACCCCACATATGGTTCTCTGCTGTCGGCACAGAGCCTGCTTCAGATCTTCTGCCCCCTCTTCCTTTGCCCCTCCCCAACACATGTGTATGTGCATTCTCTCTCTGTCTCTCTCTCTCTCAAAAAAGTAGATTCTGATAATCTGACTGCCATCTCATAACAAAGTATTGTTATGCAATATGGTGCCAACATTTATTGAAGCATTAACCATTGTGTTGGAGCCAACTAGTTCTTACTTTGTTGCAGGCTGAGAAAATAGTACATAAAGAGGTTTAATATGTAAATAATGCACCAAGTGAAGATCACATGACCCAACATCATACCATACAAGTAAGTTTTCCAAGTGGGTTGGAAAACTATGCTGGGAAAACTGAATCATCTGAAAGCACACGGCCCCATAATTATGCCAAGCTCAAAAAAAAACAAAAACAAAAAGCAAAACACATCATAGCTATCAGGGTCACATTCATACTGTGAGCAGCAATTTACTTTCAGGAAAATAACCTAATACATAGTATTAAATTAATACCATGCTATATTGGTACTAATACCATAAATATATTTTTATTGTTTCTATTATATTATGATCATGAGAACTTAAATTACACAGAGTTTATATTTAATTTTATATTGCCATATATTTACGTAACATTAAAATATACTTATAGTCAACACTGGTGGTGATTGTTAAGAACTTCTCACCATGAAATGATGTGGTATATTATTCAAAGTTCAAAACCCTGACACATATAGTTGATATTCAAAAGATGTCTCCCCCCCAAACCATCCAGGGAGAGTTTGCCTGGCACTTGTGCACACATGAGCACAAATATGGGGGAGGGGCAGAAGAAGAGAGAGAATCCCAAGCAGGCCTCATGCCCAGCACAGAGCCAACATGGGGCTCAATCTCATGACCATGAGATCATGACTTGAGCCAAAATCAAGAGCTGTATGCTCAACCGACTCAACCACCCAGGCACCCCAAAAGATGTCTTTTAATAATAACAATTAAATACTCTGGCAATACTAGTCAAAAAGAGGTAAAGCTAAAGAAAACAATTTAACTAGGTTAATAAGAAACGAACAATTTTTGAGTCCAGAGTGCCCACTAAGCTTATGGAAAATATCTAATTACAAATCAGATGAACAGATGGAAAAAGATTTATAAGAGAGAATATAATTACCATAAGATGCTCATTTAAACATATATTTGCTTTTACATGAAAACACTAAAGAAATGTCTTCTTACCTCTTCTTCCACAAACTTCCTCCACACCCCTTTACCACTCTATACACTGTCACTGTCATCTCATTTATCTTTGTATTGCTCATGGACCCTAACACACAATGCTTCGATCACCAATATTCAGTAAATGTTTGTTGAAAGGATAACATTTCTGTTGACCCAGCACTTTCTCCCCAAATATCTCATAATGCTTTATAAACAGATATTACTGATATTATAAACATATTGCATGACTTACTTCAGATCATATTGAAAATATGTTGGAAGAGGAAAAGTCAACAGAAATGAATGAAATGAAAACCTTCTAACCCTAAGACCAGAAATGTATTAACCACAAGATCATTAAGAGTCTGTTGCAGGGGCCTAAAATAATTTACTTAGAAATTTAATTCACCAACCAACAAAGCTTTGAGTGTATCTTCTTTACCAGGTTATGAGCTCCTCTGAAAATATCTTTCATTATGGCTATGCTCAGTGGTTAAGCACAGTGGCTGACACATGATAGAGGGTAATAATATATGCTAAATAAATGAAGTTAACTCATTTGTGTTCCTCTCCTGCTAAATATCAACACAAAAGGTTATTTCATAAAGCTAGAGACTAATCTAAAATAAACAGCTGGATTCACCTAAAATAACAGAAATCAGTGTGGCTTAAATTCAGCCAGAATATAAAGCTTTTCCAAAGAAAGCTAAAAATATTATACTTTCTCATCATCCCTGGGTCATGTTATAGGGGAATGAAGAAAATGAGAAATCAAACGAATTGACCTATATCTGCCAGTACAACTTTATTTTTCACCAGGCAGTTTCAAAGCTAAGTGGCTAAAGTGATTAGGTAGCATAGGGAACAACTCAGAACACTGAGCCTTTGACAGAAATCACTTTTAAGAGACAGAAATTGAGAAAAGAAAGAATAAACCTATTATGCTGTTTTCAAGACATGTCTAAAAGAGGAATAAATGTTGCTAAACTGGCAGAAGCCTGGTAAGAAAATGTCTCTATTGAAAAGGATTTGGGATCAAAGAAGAAAATGTGATTAAAAACTTGAATTAGAAGACTGAAGTGGGAATCGGCAGTTTGGCCGGATTCTGGGGGGTCCACTAGGCAGCATCTTGCAAACACTGTTTACAAACTGAGTGGGGGATAGGACTTTAAATGAAATGAACATTTACACACACCTATACATACACATATATACACAAATTCACAGAAATTAAATTTTCCTGTTAATCTAACATTGGCATCTCTACAATGCCAGCTTCAAGTCAGCAATAATCTACAGCTAAATGATTCAGTCATAACACAGGCTAAAGCGTGGTAAGGGGCTCTGCGACAAGGACTTGTATTCCAAATGTTACCATCCATTGCTTTTTCAATTCAGTCTCTTAGCCCTGCTCTCAGGTGCTGCAATAACCCAATAACTCAGTACATAGCAGTATAAAATAGATGATGTAGAGAACTACAGGTATTTAAAAGGTTAGCTTTTCTGAGAAACTATACTTTTGTTCAAAGAAAAAATACACCTTGGGTTAAAAGTAGATTCTCATAAAATTTAAATGTGCCAGTAAGATGCTAGAATTAATTGGGTATTTAAAACTCAGAATGCTAACACCAAATAATTTATAATCAACATTTAGGAAAGAAAAAGTGTTCACAGAATTCTATTCAATATCCAATATTCAGAAGTTGCTTATAAGGTAACAACGAGATAAATCAACCTCTGATTCTTTTTTATCATATAGGGAGTATTTCCAGATCTATGCCTTTTGAATAACATCAAGATCTTGGAGACTTTACACTCCAGTCCCTCCACAGTCTTCACAGGAGGAAGGTATATATGAAGATGTATTTGTGATGAAAAAGTTTTAGACATTTTAGGAAGCCATTTACCCAATATTCTTAGAATGTCTTTATACTTGTAAATTCAATAGCCCTGTTTAAATGCTTGCATATGCAAATATTATTTGAGCATCAAAAGATGACTGCAGAAATGTGAAGGATTTCAGTTATAGTAATGGGTTGGAATGACATTTTCTTTAATAACTCCCTTTATAAATGTACCACCCAAGCTGAATGTCATTATGAGACTATTTATAATTTAAAGCTTTCTGTCAAGATGATTTTATGCCCTGACATGGCTCTGAGTAGGCTGGAGACAGTTGTATGCCCCAAGGGAAAGGAAATTACTGGTGTTGTTCAGGAGCAAAGGTATTAAGTAGGAAGTGTTTCTTACAGAACTTCATGAAAATGATGATGGCTAATTGACTGTAACATACAGTAAAATTCTGCCAGTCGACCAATAATAATTTCAATAATAAATGTTATTTCACCAATAAAGTTTCTTCCCTTTAATAGATGAAAGTTAATTATACTTTTTTGAGCTTCCTAATAAAATAGATGTATGGCACTACTACAATTATGGTATTTGTGCATAAAACAGGTATTAGAAAAGTTCTGGAATATTTCAAAAAGAATAACTTATCCAACATTGTTGCAATGTCATTATATTTTTAAATTTTAGCTTTGCATTAATGGGTTTAACCAACATGAAAAGAACTAAGAGAAAATGTCAATTACTGAATAACAGGAGGATGTACTGTATTTGTGGAAAACACTGGTCAAAATCCCATTATTAATAAAAGACAAACAGAACAATCAGATTGAGGTGTTTTTGTTTTGTTTTGATTATTCCGTTTTTTAATCTAGTAGAATAAAAAATAATATGTCTAGTTTGTTCCTTTATTTTGGGGAATTTTCATAAGAATCCAGGTTGGGGAATTCTGAAAAAAATTATTGGAAATACTCTTCATGTGTCAGCCAAATGCTACTGCAAACAACAGAATAAAGTTCTAGTCCACTATTCATTGGATGAGAGAAAGTCTTGAATTCTTTCAGTCCCAAAGGCCTAATCTGTTTCAATTATAAAATGAGATGTTTACCAAATGAGGAATTGTTGTGCCCAATTTGCGAGTCCCCAGGGACCACTAAGGAGCCGACACCGATGCAAGTACATAAGGGTCTTTATTACAAGCTTGAGCAGGGGCTCGCCCGCCTACCGGTGTCGTGGCAGAAGGTGAAGCCCCGAACAACAGGGAGCAGGGTTTTTATGGGGTAAGGGACGGGGGTGTTACAGTGCACACGTTGTACGTACTGCATCATCACATAAGCACCAATCATAATTGTACAGCACCCATAGTAACAGTTTTGACCATTCATTGTCTGTGGGGCATCCGATACTTTTGGCGGGACCCAATCATGACCTTTGAGAATCCTTTGAAAATGACCAATTATGAGGTGAGCTCAAAGGGCCTACGTGGGGTTTAGGCAAGCGGTGAGTGACTGGCTAGTTTGTACAGAGTAACTACCTGCAGTTCCCAGCCCTGACTCAGACCTCAGGAATGTTACACATTTCTTTTGATCGGCTGATCCGAGGGTGGTCCTGAGGGTGGCTTCAGCTGAAGCTTTTCCTGGAACTGGAGCTACGTGCAGCCCAAGGTTGCTCTTAATGGAGGCCTTAATTTCAGGCTCCTCAGAATGAAATTGTGACACTTGATGCTTTTTAAAAAATTCTTGAGGGTCCTGAAATTTTTACATTCACAAGGGTGCCTTTACAGAATATTATTAATGTGGGTTGGGATACAAAAACTGTAGACATAAAAGAAAACTACTGATAAAACAGAACAAGGGCACCTGGGTGACTCAGCTGGTTAAGCTTCAGAGTCTTGATTTTGGCTCAGGTCATGATCTCACAGTTCATGCATCTGAGCCCCGGCTCAGGCTCTGCTCCAGCAGGGCAGAGACTGCTTGGAATTCTCCCTGTCTGTCTGTCTCTCTTTCTTTCCCCCTCCCCTGCCCATGCTCTCTCTCTAAATAAATAAATAACATTTAAAAAATTTAAATAACATACTACAATATTTGTTGATTTTACCAGTCAAATCCTATCTACAGCAAATGCCATAATAAATTCTAATGAAAAAACTCAGCATGACAGAAACATTGCCAATGCCATGGATGATGATGTACACATCTCAAATGATATTCAGTGTGTACCAGTGCTCCTTACCAACTAAAACCGCAGCCAACAAGAAGAAAGCCCTCTAGTATTTGCTTGCACTGACCAACAAGGACAGTTTAACCATTCTTTTCTAAATGTTAAAAGATAATCCTATTGGCTTATTTTAACTCCACAAAAACTTGCATTCCAATGGTATACTATAATTTTGTAAAAAATAATAATCCCAATAAAGTGTTAATTATGAACACAATTGGAACATAAAGTCGTGCTATAAATGATGCTCTATACACATCAATGAAATGCAATAAAGGCTGGGATTTATTCATGTTTGTATTTCACAGTAACAAAAAGATACTTTGGAAAGTATGATTTCGAGGAGATTACTGCATTGAATGTAGTTTAAAGTACTTGGCACTTTTTTTGCAGCAACTTTCTGTTTCCTACATGGGAAGCAAAATAACTGTTGCCCAATTCTGACTTAAAATATATAGGTTATTGTTTACGTACTTAAAATACGGCTGTGATGCTATATATTAAAGTCTGAGAAGTACCTGATAAAATGTTTCTAAGAACGAATATGTGTATTTTTAAAATTATCAAAAAGCACTTAATAACTAAAGAAATACAGAAATGTCATGGACTTGAGGCAAGGAATGAGGTTAACCTGCATTTTGCTAATTTTATTTGTTAATGTTTATTGATTTTTGAGAGAAAGAGAAAGCACAAGCAGGGGAGGGGCAAAGAGAGAGGGAAACAGAATCCGAAGCAGGTGCAGGATCTGAGCTGTCAGCACAGAGCTCAGCACAGGGCTCGAATCCATGATCCATGAGATCACGACCTGAGCCAAAGTCAGACGCTTAACTGACTGACCCACCCAGGCACCCCTACCTACATTTTACTAATTTTAAATGCCAGATCGAGTATGGAAAAGTAGCAGAAGCTGAACTATGAGCCACTGTCTCTAGTAATCCTAAAGACATGAAGATAAAGCATACAAATGTTATCCCTTTCATACCATAAAAGTGTGTCTTGTTCTAGGCTGACACTACTAAACACAGCAATTTTATATCCTCTCTTTGATAATGGATCAGGAAAAAGAGATAATACAGCCTATATTCTAGATAAGCCATAAAAACATAGACACACATTTCGTTTACTCTTCTTTCAGCAACTTTTTTCTTGATAGCCTACTGTATACTATATTTTCTTTTTAAAGTTCTTTGGTTTTGGTCAAATATACCTTTTTTTATAAACTGAAGTGACTTCCTTTAGGAACAATGGTGCTTTCTTCTCAGATCATTTGCCTTTGGCCTACATATCCCAAAATAAATATATTTTTTCCTGGTTCTGAAAAGAGAGAAAGTTTAGTTTCAAACAGATGTCATATATAAATCAAAAGTAAAGTGAACACTCAGTCTACCTTCTATACTTAAATTACCTAGAGAAGTTGTTCCAAAATTAGATTTGAAGACTTGGCAGAAGACAGGATAAGACTTGTACAGAACAGTACTCTATACCAGAGGAAGGACGGAAAGAAAGGAAGGAGGGTGGGACAGAGAAGGAGGAAGGGAGAGAAGAAAGGAACGTGGAAGAAGGAAGCAAACAAAAAAGAAACCTTCAAAAGACCTCAAAAAGGATTATACGGAAAAATGATCAAATATAAATATTTATAATGCATTTTCATCCCAAAGCATATTTAAGTAATCCTTTTGGCCCCAAAGTCTTTTAAATCTATTAGTTGATTCATAAATCAAAGTTTACATACATGCTACTTTGAAAATATTCTGCAGTTCATTTTGAGACAGAGAAAAAGCTGTTTTATTCTGCTTTTTCTAGAAAGAGAATAAAGAAGAAAAAAGTCCAAAAGACATTGGAGATACTGCCAAAAGGTTTATTTTTGTTCATTATCTGTTGATTCAATGAAGTGTTAAGTGCTTCCTATAATGTCAGATAAAGTTTAAAGATACCATGGGAAAATGTTGTTAAGTTTATATTCTATATTGTCAGACAAACTATAAGCAAAATAAGATAGTTTAATACAGAACAATGGACACAGAATTAGTTCTAGTAATGTAGCCTATAGCTTCCTATGTTATAATTTTCACTTATGAGAAATTTGGGGGAAAAATTATAAAGTATGCTAAAAATGTCACTATTTTTACCAATAAAACTTTAAAGAAAAATGGATACCTGAATGACATAAAATGATTTCATGTAACTTCTCTTGGGCTTCTATTTCCATATCAATAAAGGGGAAGGAATTATCACTGACTGGTCTTGGTGTTATAAAGACTTTCATAAGGACAAAATTAGAAAAAAATATATAGAAAAAATACTGTAACTAAGAAGGCCTATTTGTATAAACTGAATGTTTGTGTCTTACCAAAATTCCTATGTTGAAATTCTAGCCCCCAAGGTGATGGCATTAGGAAGTGGAGCATCTGGAAAGTGATTAGCGCCCTTATAAATGTGGTCGGAGAAAGCTGCCCTGCCTCTTCTACCACATGAGGACAAATCAAGAAGACATCCTCTATACACAGGAAGTAGGCCTTCACCAGACATTGAATCTGCTGTACCATGATCTTGGACTTCCCAGCCTCCAGAACTGTAAGAAATAAATTTCTGTTGTTTGTAAGCCACCCACTTTACAGTATTTTGTTATAAGAGACCAAATGAACTAAGTCAGCTATGAAATATCAATGATCTTATTATAAGTTCTGTTTTCTATTCTTAAAACTTTTTAAGTTGTTCAAATGTTAAAAGAAATTACTTAAATCTTGATGATCCTTATGAATCAGGCACAAGGAACCTATACACAAGAGAATTCTCACCCAATGGGCAGAGAAGTTATCCTAGTTTGTCACATTCACAATCAGTCTCCAAACTGGAGGAAACCACAGAGAGCTCTCTCTCTCTTATAAAAAGTAACCCAAAGAATATGCTCTTAAACCAGACAACCCTACCGATTACTATAACTTTGGGCAAGTTATATAAAATCTTTGTGCTTCAACAGTAACACTTCGATAATTATAAAATAATATAAACAAGTATCAATAATTAAATGAGCTCATACATTCAATAATACCCAAAAAGATTAGATATTTTATTAAATATTACTAAAAGCATTATCAGATTTCTACTTTCTCAGAATAGTATGCTAATAAGCCTTAGACAAATCATTCTTGCTTCCCCTCAAAAATACTAAAAGCTTGATACATATACAAAGCTGTGCATCCAGTATGACAGCTTAAGCCTTAACAGACCAACTATATGCTCTAGACTAAAGACAAAAAAATGAAACAACTCACTTGAAAAAAAAAAAAAACAGGAATACTTTCGAGAGGTAATCCAAACTTGGAAAATGGGAATATCTGACATAAGTATGCATTTTTTGCAGCAGTGACCTGAGGGCATGCCACAATCACAATGTGATACAAGGTGGCTGAATTTCCAATAGAAGGCATACTATCCTTCCTGACTGAGAAGTGAGGCTCAATGCCCAGGGTAATCACAGTTGCCACAGACAAAGGAAACAATGGAAAAGGGCGGGCCAGAAAATAAGAATCCTAAATTCTTCGTATAACATCTCGGCAAGTTTCTGGGTAACTCACAAACCAAGCATACATGGTTGAAAGACTACAACCTGGCAGACTGAAGATAAATGGACTGAGCAGAGAACTGGGCTAGTAACTACCACAGGCAAGACAGAGTTTAAAATTGGAATGAAATCAAGTACAATACTTGCTAAACAAAAATCGTAATTCCTACAATTTCCAGGACAGAATTCCAAAATTATCTAACAAAAGTACCAGGAAACTATAACCCATTTGTAAAGGAAAAGATAATCAACAAAAGCCAACCTCAAAATGACCCAAATGTTGAAATTATCAGACAAGGACTTTGAAGCAGCTATGAAAACTATGCTCAGTGATATAAAGAAAACTATACCTATGAGTAAAAGTAGAATTAAATTTGAGGAGAGAAAATGAAAATATATAAAAGATCGAAATGAACATTTTAGAATACAAACATAAAAATTCATTGGATGGACTTAGGGGTGCCTGGGTGGCTTAGTAGGTTGAGCATCAGACTCTTCATCTTGGCTCAGGTCGTGATCTCATGTTCATGAGACTGAGCCCCGCATGGGGCTCCATGATGACAGTGTGGAGGCTACCTGGGATCTCTCTCTCCCTCTCTCCATTCCCTCCCTCCCTCTCTTTTCCTCTCCCTCCCTCCCTCCCTCCTTCTTTCTCTCTCTCTCTCTCTCTCACACACACACACACACACATAATAAATAAGCTTTAAAAAAAATTCACCAGATGGATTTAGAATAGAGATGAATAAAGAAAGGCTAAGCGAACTTGAAGATAGGTCAACAAAAATTATTCTCCCTAAATTAAAGGAAAACAGCTGACCAAAAAATTAAAAAGAGCCCCAGAGATCTGAGGGAACAATATCAACAGACAAAATCCTAGTGGTAGAGAAGAGAATTGGCGAGTACAAAATATTTAAAGATATAATGCTCCAAGTCTTTCCAAAGTTGGTGAAAGACATAAACTTACAGATTTAAGAAGGTCTGTGGCCCCAGAGAGGGCTAACATGAAGAAAACTAAGCTTAGGCATATCATTATCAAACTATTGAAAACCAAAGTGAAATTGAAAATCTTGAAAGCATCTAGGGAAAAACAACATATTACACACAGGTGAGCAATGATTCAAATGATGCAGGACCAGCTACATAATTGTGGGACTCAGTGCAAACTGAAAACATGGGACTCATTCAAAGCTATTAAGAGTTTCAGGACAACAACAGAAAATGTAACCAAGCACAGAGTCTTTGTACATGTGATGCCCTATGTATAGGTCGCATGCCCGTGAAACAGACTCTGCAGTGACTGTGCTTTCACCAAGAATAAAAGAAACCAAAGGCAGTGGAATAGTATCTTCAAAATGCTTAAAGGAAAACTATCAACCCAATAGTCTACATCCAGGGAAAACACTCTTTGACAATAAAGGCAAAAGAAAGACATTTTCAGATAAAGGAAAACTATGTTACCAACAGACCTGCACCATATGGAATGCTAGAGAAATTATTTCAGGCTCCAGAGAAATGATATCTGAGAAAAACTTGAATCTTCAGGAATAAATGAAGAGCACACACAAAAAAAACAGTGATAAATATCTATATTTTCTTAAATGTATCACTGGAAAGTTTTTAAAAAGAGCCTCTGGTTGCAATGTGGAGAACAGGCTGAAGCAAAGGGGTAGGAGGTAGAAATATGGATGTGGAAAGACCATTTGGAAAGCTACTGCTGTTGCATTAGAAAAATATGTCTTGGACTGCAGTAATGGCAAAAAAGATGGAGAATACCCATATTTGAATCCCAGCTATAACGTAAAACTAACTAGACTAGACTTCAACAGGAAAAAAGTACAAACTATTTTATTTTCTCAGTTTGTGATACTGGGAGAAGATAAAGCCTAGCTTAAAATTCATTCTGTCCTGGAAAAGTCCCTACTAACATGTTCATATCATTATATCCTTTTCCAAAATTTGCAAAAACAAACAAACAAAAATGTTCTTTTCCTTGAAGAGCTCTCTCATCCCAAAATTATATATGCTTCAGGCCCAACAAAACCTGAATCCACATTGGATATTCAAACACAACTAAGTGGCCTAAAAAGAGAGATGAAAGACATATTAGAAATAAAAATTAGGGGCGCCTGGATGGCTCAGTCAGTTAAGTGTACAACTCTTGATTTCGGCTCAGGTCATCACTCATGGTTCATGAGATCAAGCCCTACATCAGGCTCTATACTGACAGCACAGAGCCTACTGTGATTCTCTCACTTTCTACCTTCTCTCTACCCCTCACTCCTCCCTTTCTCTCTCTCTCTCTCTAAAGACTTAAAAAGAAAACAAATAAATACAAATTAAAAGCCAGTTTATAAATCCTCTTGAGCATTTAGAATGACACTAAGCATGTCCCAAATGATGAGTGCCACTTAAAAAACACTCTCACAAAAAAATAATAAAATAAAAGAGCACTCTCACAAATTAAATTAGAAACATTCAATCTAATGCTCTCCAAATCAACAATCTGGATTAATATAATATATAGTATGCTCAAGATTCATATAATTATGTCTTCATCAATGATCAAATATGTCACAAATAATATCTAAACTCATTTTCTTCCTGGGAGTGATTTCTAAAAAGTAATACAAATAAAGTGGCCCTTTCGGTTAAGGTACTTAGTACACGTCATTTCATTTCTACAGCAAAGGCACTGGCCAGGTTTCTTAGAGGACTACTTGTCACAATACCTTTCTGGCTACATCTTTACCTATTTCCAAAAAAAAAAAAAAAACGGAAAAAAAGCCCTCCAGTAACCTTAAACTGTGTTAAGCTACTATCTCCATGATAGAATATTTTAAATTAATGTGGTTGGCTTTCACTAAAGAACTCTTCTCTCAATATAACCCAACAGAAGGAATGGTGAATAGGACTTATCTTCCTGGGAAGTAAAATGTGTTAAGGTTTTAAATGTGATGGGTCAAGTAGAATGGGAATGAAGATTAATGAAAGTAAAATTTAATTCTTAGTATTCAGGCTCAAATGGAAAACCTAAAAGGCTCCATTACATCTTGAGAATTAAAGAAGCCATCTGAATCAAAAATGAAAGTAGATAGCCAAAACCCAGGAGAGAAAAATTGTTCCAAAGAACTATCTATTTTTTTGATTCTCTGACTTTTCCTCCTTCTTTTCCATCAGGTAAAAGCCAAGTATCAGATGATTTAGATGTTACATAATGCATAAATGAAGAAAAAAGAACTTAAACCTTACAAGGCAACTATGTTTAGTCCAATGTCATGATTCTAGTTTTATATTTATTTACATAGTATTCCTTTGATAAGAAATTATTTTAGTTCTTAAACTATATTGTCTTATCTGTCCATAACAATAATAGTGTTCAGCTATGATCTATTAAAGGTTTACCCACAATTATAGAAAATTTTAAAAACCATTTTATAGTAATTATTAAATTACACTGTGACTTTTTAGCTATTTCTTTCTTAAGTAAGCCAGAAATAATTACAGGCAATAATAATTTGAAAAGTATTTCAGAGGGTCACCTGGGTGGTTCAGCCAGTTAAGTATCCAACTTTGGCTCAGGTCATGATCTCACAGTTTGTGAGTTCAAGCCCTATATCAGGCTCTGTGCTGACAACTTAGAGCCTGTGAAGCCTGCTTTGGATTCTGTGTATCCCTCTCTCTCTGTCCCTCCCCCACTTACACTCTATCTCTGTCTCTCAAAAAATAAATAAACGTTAAAAAAATAAAGAGTATTTCAGAAATGTTTTAGAGTTTAAAGCATAGGGCCTAGACCGTTGCTACTCACCCTGTTTCATAGACTAGTAGAAGTATTGGCATTAACAAATGGATTGTTAGAGATGAGAATTGAAAGTCCAACTCAGACCTACTGAATCAGAACCTACATTTTAACAAGATTCACAGGTATTCTGAATACACATTAAATTCTAAGGTCTGTCCTAGAAAATGTTCCTGACCCCAAAAAGTCAACAGTGAAATTTAAACTGAATGTAAACAAACTAAGAACAAATTATCAAGTATTGACTCTGCTTGCTAATTAAATCAAGACTTGAGAGAGGCATGGAATTGGCACTTTAGACTGAATTCTAAGTTTATACTCTAAAAGAATCAAAGTGACATAGTGCTGGCATTTAGGTTTGCTCCAATATTTTTTTCTGGACTAAGCTAAGCCCTCCTTTAAAGACTCTTTGGGGTTCTCTGAAGCAACACTGGAATCCTTCGAGAATCCTTAAAATTACCAAGGTAAACACGGGTTTCTCTTGTTTTTTAAAGATGTTTCACTGCTATAGTCATTCTAATCTCCAGAATAAAAAACCAAAGTCATTATTTAATTTGTAACCATTCTCTCAAAGAATTAATATGCCACCAGAGGACCTCTATATTAAAGAACTGTCAGTGACTTGAGACATCATTGAATTTGGCTCAAACTGGTTAGTATTTAGAGACTCCTCTTTTACGGTAATAAAATCATTCTACATAGGGTTTCATTAACAATATCAGTGGAATGAATAGGTGCCTGGGTGGCTCAGTCAGTTAAGCGTCTGACTTTGGCTTGTGTCATGATCTCACAGTTCGTGGGTTCAACGCCCGCATCAGGCCCTGTGTTGACAGCTCAGAGCTCAGAACCTGGAGCCTGCTTCAGATTCTGTGTCTCCCTCCCTCTCGGACCCTCCCCAGTTCACACTCTTTCTCTCTCAAAAGAAAGTATTTTTAAAAATTAAAAGAAAACAGTATCAGTGGAATGAATGCCTATAAAATAAATGAAAAAAAGCTTGTATTTTTATAACAGAAACAGTCTCATTTATAGCTCATCAATCATGTATTACTGTTCAGCAAAAATTAAAAGCTTGATGGAAAATTAAGTTATCTTCATACCTACAAACGATGGAGACTATTTTTGTTAAGACTGTCCGAATTTATTAGCCATAATTATGACATATAGTCCAAAGAGAATAACCTCCTTATCATGTTAATTAATTATTCTTCTCTTTTAAGCACCTATTATGCTGTCTAACTGAGCAATAATTCAAGTAAAATGCCCCAGAAAAAAGCCACTTAGGCTCCCATGTTGGAGTCCAGTTGGCAGCTCTGAGCCTTGCCAACACCTCCAACTCATCTTTGTGTCTTCTTTTAGAAGCCTTGTACTCTACGTACAACTTCATTAACAGCAGGCTGAAAACAACCTTGGGTTGTTGAGTGTTTTGTTTGGGGCTTATTTGGCCAGGGCCTTTTGAACAGAAGTGTCCCAAGGAAGTACTAGATACTATTTACTAAGAATGAAATATTTTTTAATTTTTAATGTTTTTATTTATTTCTGAGAGAGAGAAAGAGACAGTGTGAGCAGAGGAGAGTCAGAGACAGAGGGAGACACAGAATCTGAAACTCGCTCCAGGCTCTGAGCTGGCAGTCAGCACAGAGCTTGGCGTGGGGCTCGAACCCACGAACCGGGAGATCATGACCTGAGCCAAAGTTGGACGATTAACCGACTGAGCCATCCAGGCGCCCCAAGAATGAAATTTTAAAAAAACAAAACAAAATCAACAACAATCTTTGAGAAATTTCTAACTACTTTGTAAGTGCATGACTTAACCTCGTGATAAAGCAGTAATTAAAAATGTCCTTCAAAAAAAAAAAAGGGTTTACCTCCACCCCCCAGAAAAAAACAGTTTCAGTGGAAACAGTATCAACTGCCTTACTAATCTAAACATCATCTGTTACCTATGAAAAGTAAATGACTCAAGCGTCTATCAACATCAATTTGGAGTGATGCACGGCTTTTATCCACTGCCACATATGCACCAAGGAGAGTCGATACTGACACTAGTGAGCAACCCAGTCCAGGCACAAGTTCTACACATGTGCTAACGAACCTCAACACTAAAAAGGCCACCTCTGGAAAGTCAGCAGGTTGCCTCTTAGTTTTTTAGTCTCTGGAGGTACTATTTATTTGTGAAAACTTTGATAAACCTGCAGTTATCACAATATAAAGAAGAAATATTCTATGTGACTTTATGTTCCAAGCAAGTTCAATGCAAAACACAAAAAAGAGAGTTAAATATCATAGATAAATTATAGGTAACTCTAGGTTCTATTTCCAGTTCTGACACAGCTCTTCCATTTGACCTTGGGCTGAGCGTTTATTTAAACTTTAAGATTTCTACATTAACTCTAGTACTATTATTTGTAATCAATCTAATCCACAGATAAATCAAAAAGATAAACTAATGTTTCTGAATCAATTCTCATATTTAATGTATTAAATAAGCACATGACAATACTTCAAATAAGATGAACATCTGAGTAACGGAGTTATGCAAAGCATTAATGCAAATCCACATACCCAAAGTTCAAAGGAAACCTTAATCAAAAAGAAGCCCAGAAATCTAAAACCTGAAAAAAAGCAATGGCTCTTGCTTTAATATTGTTCTTGTTCCCAATACTGTCTTTCTCCCATCAGATATATCACATAATACAGGATAGTGGGATTTCTGGGTTAACAACTTCTTTTTTTAAACAAATGACAATTCAATAGAAATGCATTTACCTTTAAAATGCAATTACTCCAACATTCACAAGACTTACATTGCCAGAGTTAAGAATGCCATATTGTGTTGTGTCAGCAATCATTTGTACAAGATTTAGCATCTTGGGGGTGTCTGGGTGGCTCAGTTGGTTACTGCGTCTGACTTCGGCTCAGGTGGTTTATGAGTTGGAGCCCCTCATTGGGCTCTGTGCTGACAGCTCAGAGCCTGAAGCTTCCTTCAGATTCTGTGTCTCCCCCTCTCTCCGCCCCTCCCATGCTCATGCTCTGTCTGGCTCTGTCTCTCTCTTTCTCTGTCTCTCTGTCTCTCAATAATAAATAAAAACATTTTTAAAATTAAAAAAAAAAAAGATTTAGCATCCTGAACTATACAGCAAAGACTAAAGTGATCCCCAAAGGGCCACAATTCAAATCATCTCCATACAAATAAAGAATCAGAATATAAAAATCATAATCTACTGTGTGCCAACAGGTAGGGGTGGAAGGGTGCAAAGAATACAAGAAAGAGTAAGTTACAATTACAATTCTTACTGACAGTAGCTTTCAAATCCTTATCTTCCTAACATGCCCAACTACTTGCCCATTTTAGAAACTAATAATCCTCTGTATATGTATTAATATAAATATCAAAAGATAGGAAGTAAGTTAACAAGAGCAACATTAAGAACAATGATAAAGTTCTTACTAGTAGTTCATAATCACTATTTGGTAAATTATGAAAAATCTTATATCCTAGATATAATTTCATCACACAAACACAAAAAAGCCTGGGAAACAAGACACAGAATACATATATAATGCACACTCTTGTGAAATTAAAATAGTCTCTCTTACATAGTAATTCTCTAAAAAGACTTCAGTTAAACCAAATAAACGGTTAAGCTGACACAAATGCCAATGTGAGTTAAATAGATAAATTCACTAATAGTTGTCAGATATTTGTGTTGATTGTGATCTCACATGACATATACAGGTTTCTTAATGTTTGCATATATCTACATACATACCCAAATGGTGTCTAGTAAGATTATTTCTAAGTAGCATGGTTTGTTCAGAATTTTTAAAATACAATGAGATTACAAGTTTAAAAGCCTTGCAAATCAACTAAAATATTTTAACTCCAAAATTATGGCTTTTATGTAAATTTACATCTAAAAAGAAGCCCATTAAATATCAAAGTTTACCATTACAAAATAAAGACCACTATAAATCTTTAAATCACCCTTTCAGCTAGGACATAAAGAGTTAAAGAATGTTGCTAGAAGCTGGATAGCATGTAGCTAAGTCTACAGTTTCTTTCTGTGAAATAGCCTGAGCAGGCAGCTGATGAGCAGTTTCCTTTTTAATTACAGTCATTTCTTGATTAATTAGTCCCAGGGCGTTTAATGCAAGACTACCCTGTGCCACTGGGACGAACAATGATTCTCCTCATGGTGCTATTAAGCATCATCTTCTCCCAAGGATCAAACTCAATCTATTTTCTGTTCAAACAGGAAAGGGTCTTTTCACAGTAAAAATAAGTTGGGAATACTGCAGGTCAATACCTAGAGATATATCACCAACCCCACAAGGGAAAAAAGGTAACTCCTTCCACATAATTCCCCTAGGGGAATCCCTTCAATCCTCTTAATTTAAGTTCTTGTACAGTTTTTTACTCAGAGGAATCTTAATTTTAAATAGTACGCAATAAAGATCAATTTCCCTTTTGACTGTATGATCAGCTCCACAGACTAAATGAGAAATTTTGTAAATATACCTAAATTATCACGACACAGGTATGAGCTTTGAAACTC
The DNA here is from genome assembly GCA_017311185.1 of Proteles cristata cristata. Classification (NCBI taxonomy): domain Eukaryota; kingdom Metazoa; phylum Chordata; class Mammalia; order Carnivora; family Hyaenidae; genus Proteles; species Proteles cristata. Next base: position 159,867 of record JAESUZ010005116.1, on the reverse strand, counting down.
TTCAAAGTAAAGATCTGAAGTACCTAGGAAGTAAAGAAAGCTACAGAGACTTCGATTACATAATCTGTATGAAGAGATGAAATCTCTTCTAGAGCACCTAAGTCTAAATAGACAAGATGGGTAGAAAAATTAAGGTAAGCTTCCTTTTGTATTTTAAGACTTAAGACTTAACAATTTTAGATTTAAGTTTAAGTTTTTAATTAAAAATTGTCATCATGCTTTTCAAACAAAGTTTGAAAGAGTCTTAAAGAGTTAAATGGATTTGCTCCTTTTCACATCATTTTTTCAGGTATCAAAGTAAAGGCTTCATAATGCTGTCATCAGAAAATTAGTCATCTATTAAAAGATTAAGTAGTTTTCATAAACATGTCAAAGATCAGCTCTTAAAGGGTAGAAGTGATTGAATTATTCTGACAGTAGTAACAAGTAAAGTTCTCAAGTATGCATACCCATAAATTTCCAACCTAGCAATAAAAAACTTCTGGGCAATTTTTACTTAGTCTATGCATCATTCATTAGGAATAAAAGTGTTGGTATGTAAAATAGGAAAGCCTATTGTATTCTTAACAGAAGCATTACTGATAAAATTGTGAATCCAAGAAAAAGTAAAGATTTAATAGAGAAAAAGCAACCAAATGAGAATCATAATAAATTGTTACAGTACAACTATTATTTTTAAATTACAGCATATTGAGTTAATTACAATACTTATTTTGAAAGAGTCTATGGAATGAATATATTAATTAAATCAATACCAGCTTATGGAATAAAGCTTTAAGTCTGAAAATTTTTGCAATGCCAATAATATCCCCAACATAGTATTTATCTAATATCTTCATGAAGAAACTCAAGAAATTTCACAAAGTAACTGAATTTTTCTAAGGCCTACAATAATCTTAAACTTACTCAATGGTCCTTTTGCTTTTCCATTTGTTTAGTTTCTTTCTATTGATGAGAAAAGAAGTAGAAACGAGGACATGAGTTTGCCACAGGAGATGCACTCTGTTTCATATTTTGGAGGTTTTGTGCACATTAACAATTATAGATCTATTCCATAAGCTCAAAAGAAGTAATTATTTATTTTATAATGAAAATTTTGAATAAATTAAGAAGACAACTTTTCAATGATTAGTCTTTCATCTGGTCCCTAAGTGCAACTCATTAAATGTGATGAAAAAGGGCACCTGGGTGGCTCAGTTGGTTAAGTGTTTGACTTCAGCTCAGGTCATGATCTCATGGTTCCTGGGTTCAAGCCCCATGTAAGGCTCTCTGCTGTCAGCATGGAGACCACTTTGGATCCTCTGTCTGCCCCCACTCTGTCCCACCCCTGCTTGTTCGATCTCTTGTTCTCTCTCTCTCTCTTTCTCAAAAATAAAACATTTTTTTAAATGTGATGAAAAAAGTGAGACTTCAATTAATCAGCTCTGGTCTACAAGCTGATATGTTCTATTAAAAAAACAACATTCATAACTTCTAATATAATTCTTCAATTATAATGGCATAACCAATTAATCCCCCCTTTTATTTAATTATGGTGCACTGACCAAAGGGTTTACTTCATGTAGTCATTCAACAAATATTTATGTTAAAGACTACTGCCAGGCTCTGAGGATACAAAGTACACTTTGTCTGGAGAAACAAAATGACAGTTTCTTTATGATGACACAGTCTACTGTCTTATCAGTCTAAAAATCAACTAAAAGGCATGAAACTAACAAACAGCCAAATCTGAGAAATTCACACGAAAAATGAAACCCAGCAAATATAAAACAACAAATAATGAAAGCCACTTTTCACAGCTACATTATGGACAGTTAAGAAAAGGAGGCAGGTTAAAAGAATGGAAGATATGACAGAGAGACAAATATAAACTAAAAAGAGACACAAAAAGATAAACAGAAGATAACTGAAAAAGATTCATGAAGTTATCAAACAAGAATGTATAAAATAGAACTGTTAACTGTTACCAAACTATGACAAGATATATGTAATATGGGGGCTGGGGGTGGATTTTTGGTACTTGGCCCATACCTGCTGTCTTACCCTTTTTTATTTTTATTTTTTTTAGCTTTGGCACTAATTAATGGTAAACAGAACCAAACAGAAATTTGAATGGAAAAGTAAATCAATGCAAAAACCCTGAGGGAAAACTCATCATACCACATCACCCAATAAAATATAAACATACTCTAGAAACAAATGGATATAATGTTAATAAAGTAATTGTGAAAAAAGATTATTATGAAACTGGGATCCAGGAGTCATACTGTAACTTAAAAATTTTCATGATTTAGGAAAATATACTGTTTTCCTCTTATCCTTAATTCAATAAAGCCTATATATATAGCTTTTATACCACTAAATGATGTATGCTTAATAATAATTCACAAGACTTCCCTCAAAACAGTGTAATTCTTCTCTAACTCCATGACATGAAATCACCTGTTCCTTAATTTACCTGAAAACTATTTACTGTGTTTAATGGATAAACAAAAACACTATCTGTTACTAGAAACAGAATACTGCCACTTAAGTACACAAAAGAATATATATATATATTTTTTTTAATTTATTTCTAGGAGAGAGAGAGAGAGAGACAGCGTGAGCAGGGGAGGGTCAGAGAGAGGAGTCACAGACTGAAACAGGCTCCAGGCTCTGAGCTGGCAGTCAGCACAGAGCCCGACGCGGGGCTCGAACCCACGAACCGCGAGATCATGACCTAAGCGAAAGTCGGACGCTTAACCGACTAAGCCACCCAGGCGCCCCAAAAAAGAATATATTTTAAAATTTTTACAGAAACATATCAGTGCTCAGATTCACATATAATTATAGTTTTGATACATGCCAATGTCAATATAGGTATCATGGAAAATAAAAGACGGCAGGGGTGAAACAAATTTTGGTAAAAATTATGCTGTGAAAAAATAATAATAAGCAAGGTATAATTATATAGTGAGAAGACATTGCCTTTATGATGCAAGAAAAGAGAAAATATATTTTCTTAAAGAACCTCTTTCAATAATTCTTGATTTACTTTAATACAGACCTCTGGTATCTACATGTTCAAGGCATTTACATTACAACACAGTGAATATTCTTTATTCTGCTTGCCTACCTTATTATGGGTAGGTTAGTACAATTTAAAGAATTATGAATTTTCTGGAGAAATGTTTGTAAATTTTATGGCTACATCAGTAAGGTACCATTCAGTATGAGAGTCTGTGGCTTTTATACATATCAATGGTACAGACCCAGCTGGAATAACCCCATTCTATCAAAAAGCTCATTTCCTACAACTAGACGAGGTGATGACAGAGAACAGAGCAGCCGTGTAATTAAGCAGTGCCCTGCCTCTTGACAAAATCTGGAGTTGTTATCTGACTAACATACAGCACTGAATTTTTAAAAAATAAGCCATGTAAACAAAAAGCAAGCAGCTACCGGGCTAAATGATGCACAGCATTTAATTTAGTTGTGAAATCTTCTCAAAGGAAAAAAATACATAATTGATACCATAATTTGACTTTTCAGTTAAATATTCTCTAAATGTTATTCAATCATAAGAAAAAATACCAATTTAAATACTTTCTCTTGAGAATGTCCAGTAATTATAATTACAGTGTGTTCCACCAAAATACAGTAAAACATTTTCTTTACCTACATGTTTTATTAAAAGCCATCTGCTCCAATAATACACTGGAGAACAGAGAGAAGACAGGCTTTACTCTGAGCAATACCAAAAACCTGACAAGAATAAACACAGAGAAGCCCTACCTGTCCATACAATGCTCAAGAAAGCAGAGAACTTGCAGAATCTTAAAATAGGCCACCAGTCTGTTGTTTTTATTTATATTCCAAAAGAGATTTTTGGCAGCAACTACCAAAGCAATATTTGCAACTACTGCCCTTTTGGCTCTCTCGTAGAGGTTTGAGCACACGCTCTTCTTTGCATGTTTATATACTATTTTATAGTTAGCCAATAGATACTATTTTTTTTTACTTCATGGATTCTAAAAATTAACATGCAATACCATCCTAGCACAGGACCTGGCATACAACAGATACTCAAATATTTATTGAATAGACTCTATAATATTACTTGTTAAAATTCTACTACTTCAACCCTAGGTAATCAATTAAATATTCCCTTGTGATGTCATTTTCAAATGACATATTTTCTGAAGTTTTTCACTTCACATACTTATGCTAACAAGAATAAACTTGTATTACATTCTTCTCGTTTAACAAGAGGACAAACATTGACCCAATGAAGAGTGGATGTAGTTGGCCAACTGGGGTGGGAGTGAGGAAAGAAAGAAGCACACTGATTCCACTTGCAAAGGCTCCCTGCACAGTCCAAGCTCAGTGGCTAACTGGCGGCTGAATCATTACATAAGCCAATCCTATACTGCATCCCCTTCTCCTGTCCTGCTCAGGCGCTGAACTCCCACCTCAGATATCATGTTCCTTGTGAAACCTTCCCAGCTCACCCAAGCAGAGCTGCAACTACCTCCTCCATATTCCACACACTTGATTAAGATACCTATTATAATCTGTATCATAATATAAACTCAATCTATTCGTGCACAGGGTGGGCTTTCCCCCGGCTGCACTCATCAAGGGTATGAACTCTTTTCATCTATATAGCCCTAGAAACCATAGAAAGCCTGGCCCATGAAAGATGCTCAATAAAGACTTGCCAAATGAATAAATGAATTAATAAGTGAATGAAAATAATACCTGCCTTGCAGTCTTTAGAGAACATCATCTGACTTTATAATATACTTTATCCATAATCACTAAAATAATACATCAGATAACCACTACAAAGTCAGGTTTTAGGATTTAAGTATTTCATTATATTCACCAACCGGGGGATAAAAAAAAAAAAAAAAAGACGAGTCTGACACTTTACATTTCTAAAAAGATTCCTTCTCAGTTCCATCAGCTGTTATTCACATTGTGTGCTCTTATAAAAATTATGTGACTGGAAGTAGTCTAACATACATATTAAAGTAGAAATAGAGACTGACACCAATATCCATTATAACTGTTATCATGTTCATGATGTATTATCATATCAGTAAAAATAGTAGATAGAAGCTCATCTCAAATACTTACTATGTGCCAAGCACTTTATCATCTTATTAAATTCAAGTCAGCATTACTACTATCTCTGCCTTATAAATGATAGAAAGTTGGGATAACTTTTCAAGATCTACATGGGAGGGGTGAGACTCAAATTTAGATGAATCTAGCAATAGAACTTAAATCTTTTAAAAAGAATGTGTATGTGTATGTGCACATGTGCACTCATGTAAACATACACATACAGATATACTTCTTAAAGAAAATATTCCTTTGGGAAAAAACATGAATTCAAATGGTAGGAAAATGGCTTATGACAATGTTATTTCTGAAAACTTATTAAATTAAAACCCTGTTTTGATTTTAACAAAGTGTAAAGTATGAAAGTTACAAATTAGATCACTTCTAAAAAGAGCACAGAACTATAATCCAGTGTTTGCTATGTTATGCAAATGATAATCAGCACATAGATAAACTATACCGCACGCATCATGTAATTTCTGAAATTACAAATGCAGTTCTGTGAAACAACATAAAATTCAAGTTGCCCTAAAACACACATAACCTCCCCCGTGTCAAAGGGTTGTTAATATGTGAAAATGCAATCACTACTCAGTGGCTCCTCAAACCAGATGTTAAGATTTAAGCCTCAGTTCAGAAGCTCTAAATTCTGTTTGTTTGATCCTACAGGGGAAATAAAGCCATAATCCTTCTCACTTGAAAATTACTAATTTCATAGGAATCACATGAAGTATCAATTATAAGCAATAAAGAACTGACAACTTCAGAAATAAGTCACTGATCAGTCAACAGTGGTGATGCCCTCAGCCCCTGGCGGAAGTCCTGCAGCAGCAGACAACGGCCAAAGCTTCAGTCACTTGAGGATAAACTGTTTGAAAACCCACCTTAAAAGGGATGAAGTTAGGTGTTTTAGACCCTTTCTATTACTGGAGCACCTGGATGGCTCAGCTGGTGTAGAATGGAATGCTGGATCTTGGGGTTGCCAGTTTGAGCCCCATGATGCATGTGAGACTACTTAAAATTAAATCTTTTTACTGGTTCTATAAAATACTGTGTAGAACTTCTCTGCCACTTGTCTTATACATATTTCCTGATATCAAATGGATAATACCTAAACCTAACTATAACATTCATTTCCATATAATAGTATAAAGCTGAGAAAAGGAACAGTAAGTACTGCTTTTATTTCTTTAGCCTTTTCTTTATTACCTTTAGTGGTTAAGGATGAGAAAAATACAAAGGTTTTTTTTTCCTTCCAAAGGATCTTTAAAAGACAAAATGTAGGAATGCCTTATCCCTTTCATTTCTCTTTCAGAATTTTCTATGTTATGGGTTCAAAAACTGATTCTGGGGGTGCCTGGGTGGCTCAGTCGGTTAAGCATCCATCTTCGGCTCAGGTCATGATCTCATGGTTCGTAGGTTCGAGCCCCGCATTGGGCCCTGTGCTGACAGCTAGCTCAGAGCCTGGACCCTGCTTCAGATTCTGTATCTCCCTTTCTCTCTGACCCTCCCTTGCTCACGCTGTCTCTGTCTCTGTCTGTCTCTCTCAGAAATAAAACATTAAAAAAAATTTTTTTTAAACTGATTCTGCTTTTTAGCAATTGTGTGTCTCTTGATCTCTCTGCACCTCCTTTTTCCTTGGTAGTAAATATGGGAACTGCATCACTGAAGCAGTCAGGATTACAAGGAAAGAACATAAGAAAGCACCAGACATAAAGCCTATCACTCCATAATACCCACACACTCCATTAATTCCTTCAGCAAGTGTCTTCCAGCATCTGCTAGAGGGCAGTCCTAGTGTTGAAAGCTGAGATTACACCAGTAAGCAAAATCCAGACATAATCCTTGCTCAATGAGAGTTTATAGTCTAGAGCGCCCCAAGGAGTCACACCATACTTCCCACAACCTCTGACCATGACAGGACCTTTTACAACTCTGTGCCTTTGTGCTTGGCACTGCCTTAGCCTAAATCCTCCTATTGGTGGCTGCTAGGCGAAGCCACTCTGCTCCCTTAACACTTTGTTCATAACTCTGTCCCAGCATGTTATCACTATTTCTCTGCTTCCTTGACTGCCTCCCCACTGGACTGTAAATTCCTACAAGGGTGAGTAGAAGGGTTACTCTTTTTATACCTCTAGCATCTAGCGTAGTGTCAAACACAAAAGGCATCTTAAGGTTTGATCAGCTAAAGAATGAATTAGTCGCACAAGTAGATAACAGAATGTTACACATCTTGTTTTCCTTCTTTCCTCATTTCTCAGATGGATATCCTGAAACGTGCACAGATCTCAAGAATCCATAGTAATCTCCATTATTTCCCATAGAAGTGTTCTGTGCCCCTCATTTAACATTTAAGCATATACCACTTCATGATTTTTCTCATCCCCTAACATTAGTGAGTGTTTACCATGTATTATGCATGCTCTCAGTCTGTATGTGAATTATCTTATTGAATCATCACATCACAACAATTCTATAAGATATGGATTGAGACCATCACACAAATGAGGAAACTGAGAGTGAGGATAGTTAAGGAACTTGCCCAAGGTCACAAACTAGCAGCAGCAGAGCTTAAAGTCTGAACCCAAGATTTCCCTCCATGGTGAGCACCAACGTTTCCTCCTAAGATGGAGCTACCACTTTTAACAAGATAAGTCATAACTGAAAGCTCCTTCTGATGCTAGCAGTGGAGTCAAAGTAATTCTCCATGATTCACATGTAAAAGCTCCTCTGATGAGTCCTTGGGCACCAGATTACAGTTTCAGTTAGTCTGTGCTTTTGTCGTGGTTCATCTTCTGTTGAATCTAGGCTAGAGTTTTTCATCCTTCTTAAACTTTTGGCCCCACTACATTTCTTACCAGTCAAAAAAATTGGTAAAGCCTTATTTTCTGTAGATTACATTATAAAAACAAGACCAGAAAGTGTGATTATTCCACATGGTACAGTCAACCTCTTCTCTATTCAATATTACTCTCTAGTCTTGACACAAAGATTCAGGGTGACTCAATCCACACCCACTGTGGAAATCAATGCCAGTAATTCCTAGTACTCTTACCTACTCTCTGGAAAAAACAATGGACGCTACTATACCAGGCCCTGATGCTCATATCAACTCAATCATCATAGCTCTCCCCAGGTAGGTAAGATTCCTGGGGAAAAGATACTGCTTCATACTTTACCAGGTTTACACACAACCTAACACAACGTAAGCCTTCTAGTTTAGGAGAAAAAAGAAAGAATAAATGAATGACTCTGGCAGGTGAAAGACCTGTACTCTGAAAACACTGATGAAAGAAATTCAAAATGACACAAAAAAATGAAAAGACATTCCATGCACATGGGATGGAAGAACCAATATTGTTAAAATGTCTGTTCTGCTCCAAGCCATTTACACATGTAATACAATCCCTATCAAAATACCAACAGCATTTTTCACAGAACCAGAATAAACTACCCTAAAATTTGTATGAAACCACAAAAAAAACTCAAATAGCCAAAGCGCTCTTGAAAAAGAAAAACAAAACTGGAAATATCACAATTCCAGATTTCAAGTTATATTACAAAGCAATAGTAATTAAAACAGCATGGTACTGTTGATATAAACAGGCACACAGATCAACAGGATAGAACAGAAAAACCAGGAATAAACCCACAAGTATATGCTCAATTAATCTTCAACAAAGGAGGAATAAATACACAATGGGAAAAAAGATGGTCTTTTCAACAAATTGTGAGGGGGGAAAACTGAACAGCAACATGCAAAACAATGAAACTGGACCACTTTCACAAAAAACAAAACTAAACTCAAAATGGATTAAAGACCTAAATGTGACACCTGAAACCATAAAAATCTTTGAAGAGAATATAGGCTGTGTCTGATATTGGCTACAGCAACAGTTTACTAGATACGTCTCCTCAGGCAAGGAAAATAAAGGCAAAAATAAACTATTGGGACTACATCAAAATAAAAAGCTTCTGCACAGGAAAGGAAACACTCAACAAAACTAAAAGGCAACCAACCTACTGAATGGGAGGAGATATTTGCACATGACATATCCAATAAGCAGTTAGTATCCAAAAAATATAAAGAACTGATACAAATCAAGAACGAAAAACAAATAATGCAATTTAAAAATGGGCAGAAGATATGAATAGACATTTCTCCAAGGAAGACATACAGGTGACCAACAGACACGTGAAAGGATGTTCAAATTCACTCATCATCGAATACAAATCAAAACTACAATGATATACCATCTCACACCTGTAAGAATGGCTAAAATCAACAACACAAGAAACAATAGGTGTTGGCAAGGATATGGAGAAAAAGGAACCCTCTTGCACCACTAATGGGAATGCAAACTGGTACAGCCACTGTGGAAAACAGTATGGAGTTTCCTCAGGAAGTTAAAAATAGAACTACCCTATGATCCAGGAATAGTACTACTGGGTATTTACTCAAAAAATTAAAAAAACAGGGGCGCCTGAATGAATCAGTCAGTTGAGCATCGAACTCTTGATTTCAGCTCAGGTCATGATCCCTTGGTCGTGGGATCGAACCTCACTTTGGGTTCCATGCTCAGCATGGATTTTGTCTCTCCCCCTCTGCCTCTCTCCCATTCATTCTCTCTCTCCCTCTCTCTCTCTCTCTCTCAAAAAATAAGATTAAATTTTAAAAATTACAAAATCACTAATTCTAAGAGATACGTGTATCCCTGTACTTACTGCAGCATTATTTACAACAGCCAACATACATAAACAGCCCAAGTGTCCATCAATAGATAAATGGACATAGAAGACATGGGTGCATGTGTGTGGACATGCGTACACACACACACACACACACACACAAACACACAGGAATATTATTCACCCATGAAAAAGAATGAAATCTTCTCATTTGTCATGATATGGATGGAGTTAGAAAGTATAATGCTAAGTGGTGAAATTGGTATCAATTGATTAAAAGCACACTGGGATAGCCCTCCTATGAAGCAATGGTTGACATGGTAGTACAATGGGACTCACAAAACAACTCTGAGAGCCATTCAGGTATTATAATGTGTGAAGAATAAAAGTAAATAATAAAAAGTAGTAAATCTAAGGCCAAACAGAAAGTACAAGTTTGAACCACATATACACAATATTCTTTTGATAGACTGACGGTTACACAAAGCATATTATAGCTGGATTCAGCCTGCTGGCTCTATGCCATCACACCTGAAAAGAATGTGATTTGTTGCTTCAAATTCTGGACAAGCACACCACTACTATTGAACTGAATGATAAACAGATTACTTTTTCATAGAAGCCAAATCTGAGGTAAGTTCTCTATAAATACTTCACATTCCTTCCCTACATAATATTAGGTCCTTGGTAAGGTTGTTATAAAACAATTATTTGTTCAAGCTGAACCATTTCATTAACTAACCTTAAAATATTGCCATTTCCTTGATAAGACAGGAAAAATTAACTGGACCAAAAGAAGACACCACCAACTGCCGAACCACGACCAACAAATACCAAATACTGGAGATACTTCTTACTGAAAATCCTCTGGTTATCCATTTTCTTTCTACTGAACGGCTGGTAAGTTTACATGCATTCACTTACACTTGCATACACTTACATACTTACATATACTTACATACACTCTTGGCTATAAGTACTTGTTGCCTAATTTCTACTCTTAAACATAGAAAAAGAACAAAATTGTTTTTTAAGATAGTGACACTCATAGTTTATTATCTTTGGCTAGAAGGAAGACAATGAAATTGAATATACCACTGTATTTCCTCTCATACAAATGTTATAACTTAAGAGCTTGAATAAAGGAACATTATTGGGGCCACACATTTCTAAAACGTTTATATGAAAATATTGTTTTTGATAAACTGCACTGTTAACAAGAGAATTAACATTAAAATTTTAATATAGTTGGGGCACCTGGGTGGCTCAGTCAGTTAAGCGTCCACCTTCGGCTCAGGTCATGATCTCACGGTTCTTGGGTTCGACCCCTGCATTGGGCTCTGTGCTGACAGCTAGCTCAGAGCCTGGACCCTGCTTCAGATTCTGTATCTCCCTTTCTCTCTGACCCTCCCCTGCTCACACTGCCTCTCTCTCTCTCTCTCAGAAATAAATAAAACATTAAAAAAAGTTTTAAATAAAAAAAATTTAGTGTCTAAACTGAATGTGGAAATATTTAGTATACTATCTTAAATTATATATTATTAGTCAACCTCTAGTGGTAATTTTTAAACATTTGCCATTCTAAAATAAACTACTAACCTTAATTTTTATAATACATTACTCCATAACATAACTCAACTATTACCTCTATTAACAGGCATCTGTAGCAGAGAAAGGTAAGTGTCTATCCAATATCTATTTTCTCTTTCCTTCCTTATTAATGAGTCCATATTTTGGAGTGGGGAGGAGAGGAGCATTATGACAATCTAAAAACAACAACAACAACAACAACCAGCTTTCCAGGGAGATCGTAGCCATGTAACAGAACTTTGGTCAAAAAGATGAAGTGAAAGCTGCTATTTAGGTTCAAGGGAAAGCTCTTTAAAAGGGCAACAGACTTGGTTCAGATATGCCAAAGAGAGGTCTAGCCTCAGTACAGGTTCATGGAAGATAACCTCTAAATCCCTGGAATTTCCCGAATGATAGGAGTGTCTTTTTTTATTCATGATGGGCCCTTCCCACACATCTGATAGTTATGCTAAGGAGGCAACTTATGATAGGCCTCTAGATGGTTTATGTTAAAAAGAGGACTCAGCATTGGGGGCTAACCAAGCCAGAAAAACCAACCACGTGATTAGAGGTGTTGAGCCAGGTGATATCAGCCTAATTTCAGGGAAGGGGAGAAGAGAGAGCTAAAGATTAAGTTCAGCTAGGTGGGTGATGATTCAAACAGTCATGCTGATGTAATGAAATTCCATAAGAACTCCGGAGTCCAAAGCTGAGTAAGGTTCCTGGGTTAGTGATCTTCCAAGTACACACTACCACACAGTGATGTGGGAAGGAAAATGTGTCCCTGACAACAATGCAAGCTTCATATTTGGAACCCTCTTAGTCCCAGAGTCCTCTGCCCTATATATCCCGTCTTTCGGCTGGTTCTGGTTTGTATCATTTTGCTATTTAAAAAAAAAACAACAACTTGCCACTGTTAAGTGTAACACCTTGCCACACCCTTAGAGGGTATCTATGGGGACTCCCAAGTTTGTAGCTAACCTGGTCTGAAGTAAGAATGGCTTTGTGGATTCCCAAACTTGACCCTGATGTCAGAAGTCCTGGGCAGACTTGGCAGTCGAGAGGGACTGTTCCCTGAAAGTCCAGTTGGATTGCCTTTGTCTTCCTTCCTTTCTGAACACAATGCCAGACACAGAGCAGCGTTTCTGGGACAAGGTGACAAGCACATGCTAAGTATATCAGACAGAGTTTAGTCAGGGAAGGAGAGATTTAATATAAGAACTTAGGTACTAAAGTACTGGAAGCGCTGGGAGCCCAGAACACTGGGGACACTACTGCTAGCTCCTAGGTTCACCACCACGGCTACAGTCCGGAGAATCAGGGGAGTGCTGTCGCTCCTCAGGCCAGGAGACAAACTGGAGAACGAAGGCAGGTGATTCAGAATGGAACACCAAGAGGCAGATGCCAAGTCTCACCACTGGCAAAGCCTGGGCATCTGTCTACTACTGCCAGACGCAGAAAGTAAATCACAGCCAGACCCCAGAGTAAAAAAGAGTCTGAAAATATTTTATTCAATGAAAGCACTTTTTTGGTCTTTCTGTCTCTTGATCTTCAACTTCTCCCTGCAAATTGTATATTCAAATTTACCATGGTGTTTGGTATATATGGTAAAGCTTTTATCATATGTATGACATACAATGCATTGTTGGATGTTCATAAATAATATCATGGGAGACTTAGTCTTTATTTTTCTCCCAAAGTCTGAAATCCTAAAAGGCATGAATTTTAAAAGCCTCTTAGTAGAGAAAGGGATTTGGCAGTACTTGCTACTCTATAAGCAGCTATTAAAAGTATATAGTTTGTCTTTTATATAAAAAAGTGATGTGACACCCAGAGGTATGGTTTCAGGACATTTTTCCTCAGATACCTCCATTAATAAAAAGTTTTCTGGGCATAAACTTCCAATACCTGGTTACTTATTTTGTTAATTTTTATTATGCATGCAGTACCACTTGTGCTAATATACAACTATATAGAAATGTAGGTAGGATATAAAAAGATAAAGACAATGAAAAAGTTATGCTTCATAAAAATATTATTCAATATTAAACATGGGCTATTTTTTAAATGTTTTATTTTGTGTAATTTTTCTACTGAGATATACTTCACATAAATTTCACCATTTTAAAGTATACAATTCACAATGTTGTACAACCAATCACCACTATCAAATTCCAGAACATTTCTATCATCCCCAAAAAGCAACCTCATACCTATTAACACTCCCAATTCTTCCATCCCCCATCCCGTGGCAATCATTAGGCTACTTTCTGCCTCTATGCACTCACCTATTCTGCACATTTCATGTAACAGAATCATACGATAGGAATTATCTTTTTATTTTTTTAATGTTTTATTTATTTTTGAGAGAGAGAGAGAGAGAGAGAGAGAGAGAAACAGAGTATGAGCAGGTGAGGGGCAGAGAGAGAGGGAGAAAGAATCCATGAAGCAGGCTCCAGGCTCTGCGCACTGTCAGCACAGAGCCTGACGCAGGTTTAGAACCACAAGATCATGACCTGAGCCAAAGTCAGACGCCCAACCAACTGAGCCACCAACACGCCCCAGGAATTATTTTTTAATAGACTTGTTTAGCAGTTTATGAAGCAACAATTTGAAAACCTGTTTCAAAACCAGTTTTCTTGAGTCACAGTTTTAACCATTATCATATCTGAAAAAGACTTCAAGAGATTCAGAAACCCAAACAGAGAGGCACCATTTTTTTTTTCAGTCCCACCCAACAATCATATTGTTCAAATCTGGTTACGAAATTACTCATTTTTCTTTCTTTCTTTTTTTTTTTTTTTTTGCTTTTTATTTATTTATTTATTTATTTATTTATTATTTATTTTTTTTTTTTTTTACAAATAGTTTATTGTCAAATTAGTTTCCACATAACACCCAGTGCTCATCCCGACAGGTGCCCTCCTCCATGCCCACCCCTCCTCCCCATCACATCCACCAGTCCTCAGTTTTTGTCAGCATTCAAGAGTCTCTCATGGTTTGCCTCTCCCCTTTCCCCCACCATTTCCGCCCTTCTTCTCCCCCTTGGTCCTCTGTTAAGTTCCTCCTAATCCTCCTATACGTGCACACATATGATATTTGTCCTTCTCTGCCTGACTTATTTCGCTCAGCATAACACCCTCAAGGTCCATCCATGTTGCTACACATGGCCGGATTTCATTGTTTCTCATTGCCATGTAGTATTCCATGGTATAGATAAACCACATCTTCTTGATCCATTCATCCGTTGATGGACACTTAGGCTCTTTCCAGGTTTTAGCTATTGTGGAGACGAAATTACTCATTTTTCAAATGAATTATTTCTTATCAGTAAATCAGAGGTGTTGTATTTTTGAATTAACAGTCAATCCCAAATTTTCTGCAACTGTTTGTACAAGTCTTAAACACATTTAGAATTTCTGATTCCAGGAAGATGTTGAGTTTTATAATAACGCTCATAGCTTTCAGTGTGACAAAATCACACAGTGATGTTTAAATTGCCAAATGTTTCAAAAGTCCTTCTCTATAATATGAGCTTATTTCCAGAAGTAGTTGTTTTGTCATGCATTATCACAACATTAATTCTTACGTGAAGGGACAGATTAGTGTGCCAATTTTTTTTTTTAAGTATCTTGATATGTAACATTCTGTGATAGCCATCTCTTTAATGCCCTGTGGGGGCTAAGTTAAAACTAGACAATCTTTAAATCCACATATTCGAGCACATGCTAATTGCAAGAAAACTTTAATACCATGAAAGCGCATGTATGAGTATGAGCACCACTGTTATTCCTTCCCAAGATGCACAAGGCCTTCTTCCATCGGGTCACTCCTAAATCACATGAGACAAGGGGCCACTGGACTTAGTGAAGTCTCAGCACTATGACAGTGCAAATATTAGTACAGCTGAATATCCTTTGTGTTGCAATTAAAAAAATACAAATGGAATTTCAGACATCCCTCCCACACACACACATCAATGGATTATTGGGACACTCCAATGCAGAACACACTAATCATAAAAAATGATAAAGGTTTTTTTAATATAATCTCAATTTCGCAGTGACTGAATATACTAGGCACTCAGAAAATATTGTGAAACAGAGGGAGGCGCAAAGGGAAGGAAGGAAAGAAGGAATTAGAGGGGCTAAAGAATCTGAAAAGTTGATAAATCCTGAGGAACAAAGAGTTGGTTATCAAAAAAAATCACATTTATGAATCGAGATTTTTAAATCCATGATTTAGAGCAGAGTAAGAAATCAGGAGGTGAGACTATGAGGAGACTCTAGGACTGCAGATTATCTTTGTATATGTTCTACCATCAGTTCTTTGGACATAAGCACAGGAATTTACATGGGGACCAGGGGCTCCTCACAAAATAGGGAACTGGGCAACTATCTACCCTATTTAAGTATAAGATTACATAAGCACAGAGGCCTTTTAATTTCACTTTAAGTTAATTTGATTTTAAAATTATACTTGAGTACAATTATACTGTGTACAAATATAACTGTATATAAATCTCATATAATAAGAAAGGTTCATTGAAAACACTTGAAATATAAATATGTCCCAATCCAATAAAAAAATGAAAGCCAAGGCACTGTTTACCAATATCCAACAAATGCTCAGAACAAAAGGCAGAACTATTTGTTGCACAACACTGATACAGTTTTTAAAGAAGTTCAAAACACTTATGACTTACTGAAGCTATGAAAACAGTATTTAAAATGTTGGCCAATGAGACGAATATGAAAAAAGCTTCCTACCTTTGTGATAAGAAGTCGGTATCTATCCAGCATTGTCTGGTTGTCATGGCAACCTGCTAATAACTGCCACACCTCTGCCCTCAATGCTTCAGGGACACCACTCTTCACCAGAGTGGACAGCCCCTTCGGTCGTGCACCAAGGTTATTGTGCCTAAGAAAAGAAAACAAACCATTCATACTCCCTTCACCACTGCTACTGTTATAGAACTGCTATCGTTACAGAAAGTATACTAATGAATTTATATAAAAATGGAAGCCTGGGTCAAGAGAAAAATTGGGGAGGAGGGCATGAAATCCTAACAACAGTGTCAGATTAGTGATGTCTTAGACATTTTTTCCCCGATCCCATCTTTATTGGTGAACCATGTTATTTCACCATCAAGAAAACTTTTTTTACTTCATTTACTTTTAAAAATTATCCTATGAACTTATTCAAAATAATGAATGTGTTAATTCTATATTTCTGGGAAACATGTCAAGGCATAAAAAGAACCATGTGAATCCCCTGACATAAACATAAGGCAAGTTGGCTAACAGTGTGGGTATAACAAGGGATTGGGGGAAAAGAATGCTGAAAGTGGATCACAGGCCTATTATGTCTCATCGATACCCCTACATCCTGACCCAAAGTACTCCCTAAACGGATAACCTGGTCCTTTCCTACAAAACCCATACAACCTATACAACTCCACCTTGTGGGGGGGCAGCATATACTTATTAGTCATGCCCATTTCCGAGGGGGTGTGAAAATGAAACAAAGGCAAAAATTTTTTGTCATGAAGTCAATGATGACAAAGTAGGTATGTTACTACAATAATCTGCCCAACTGAACAGGAAACTGAACTGCAGTTCCCAGTCTTAGGAATATAAATTCCATTCCTTAAACTTTCTCCTGGTGCCTAGCTTGAACCCGGAGCTATGCCGTATACCTCTTTGCTCAGATTTTATCTTTACTTGTATTTGTTGCTCAGTTTTGATCTCTTAGAGTGGGCCCTGGTGTAGACATCTGCATTCCAAACCTTGTGAATGTACTCTGGTTTGGTCTAACATTCAGGCTCTACTTTCAAAATTTAAGCCTTAAAAGTCACAGTATCAATATGTCTGTTTTCTAAAATTGGCCTCTCGTCTACTTCACCAGCTTCTCTATCTTATGTGCATTCTTCCACCTCCAGCCCAGACCTCAGTTTTGGAAGCCCTTCCTCTGAAACAGGTTCCATTCTTTCCCCATATGGTCATAATCTAGCCATTTGGGAAAAAATTGTAGTAACTGTCATAACTCAAAAGCTCAAGTAAACTCATCCATTTAATATTTTTAATAAACCATCAAATTTATATCTATTCTGCTTTGTTCCAGCTTCTTCAAAGCAAACTTTTATACTGTTCAGTTAGAGAACCTAAGCTGCGAATATTGATTGGCTTAAAGCAAAAAAAATAAATAAATAAAAGGAGGTAGAGCTTATATGACTTAACATGCTATTTACTGCACATTAGAGATCAGAGTGAAAAAAGCAAGTTTCAAAACAGTTTGTGTGGTATAATTTTAAATACATATTCTCTCTCTCCCTCTCTCAAAATTTTATATATAGTATTATTTTAAATACATATTTATTCTCTCTCCTTCCCTACCTCACTTGTTCCCTCTCTTTCTCTAACACATACTAGAGACCTGATTTCAACCTGCATAGGAAAAGAATATAAAAAAATATACTCCAAAACATGTGTGCAAAAGAATGAAGAGAAAAATTACTTCCTTGTCTTTTCCTACATTGTTTCAAATATTCACAATGATCATAAATTCTTTTATAATCATACACAAAAAAGTCGTTTCAATTCTTTAAATTTCCTGCATGGACTTAAATTAAAATATAACTTTGGTTAACTTGTAAAAACAACAAAGCTAAATATGCTCCACAAAATGTCCTGAGTATATTATTCTCGAGAAGACTTACACCTGAGTAAATTGACCCCTGTAACTTCCTTCCAGTTGCCGCCTCTTCACTATCCAACCGACTTTAGGATTAGCAAAAGAATATTATGCTGCAAGAGAGCCAGGATAAGTCATAAAATGATCTTTCTCACAATTTATTTTGTTCTAATTTTTTTTTTTAATTTGAGAGAGAGACAGAGAGATGGGGCGGGCTGGGGAGGAGAGCAGGGGAGAGGGGCAGAAGGAAAGGGAGAATCTTAAGCAGGTTCCACTCTCAGCACGGAGCATGACCATGGGATCGTGACCTGAACCAAAATCAAGTCAGATGCTCAACTGACTAAGCCACCCAGACACTCGTGATTATACTTTTGAATTGGAAGAACATTTGTGGTTTGAGGGTAGTGAGTTTCTATACTCATAGGGTAAAAAATACTGAGTTAACTAAAAACAACAGTGTACAATGGTCTAAGCTCACTTCCTCTGAAATTAAATGCAAATATTCAGAATTTTAAGTCCCATAATATATAAGAGGAATTTAAAGTAATTAAATATATCATATGCTACATGTTATATAGAGATCAATAAGTCACACTGTGTATCACAGCTATTAAAATCCCAATACAGGTGCACCTGGGTGGCTCAGTCCATTAAGCATCCAACTCTTGATTTTAGTTCAGGTCATGATCTCATGGTCATGAGATCTCATGGTCATGAGATCAAGCCCCACCTTCATGCTCTATGCTGTGTATAGAGCCTCACTGAGATTCTCTCTCTCTCTCTCTCTGCTCCTCCCCTTGTTCATGTGCTCTGTGTCTATAAATAAATTAATAATTTAATAAGAAAAATAAATAAACTCTAATATATACCTCCCATGTAAAAGAAACCTTTCTTCAACCCCACATAACCCTCTGGCTATCATACAGTCTCCAACCTTGCAACAACAAATTTCCCATAAGAGTTGCTATACAGTCATTACCTCTTTTTCCTCCTCTCCTACTCATTCCTCAACTGAGCTCCACATGGCTTCTGTATCTTCCCTTAGTTTTCACGAAAGTAATACATGACCTCTCTTCATGCCATTAAGTTCAAGGGACATTCTTCAGTCCTTTCACTGTTGACCACTTTGCTTCCTTTGACTTCAATGACAAAGCGCTCTCCCTTACCCCCCATAGACCTCACTGCTATTGCTTTTCCTCTATTAACCTCCTAAATGTTCCAAGTGCTCTCCACACTTTGCCAGCAGTCTCCTTCTCATCACTTCCTCATCTCTGAGCATTTTGACCTATGCCCATGTGTTCGGGGCTCCAGAGGCCCAAAGGTGCCTCAAAATCACCATGTCCAAATCTGAATCCATATTTTCTTCCTAAACCTTGGTTTCCCAGGGTATGCCATCTCAGTGACTGTCACCACAACCTATCCAAATGAGAAACTAGAAATTACTGTTGACATGCTCTCTGCCATATAATCCATTCATAATCCATCAATAAGTCCTAATTCCATGCACTTCTCCCTGTCTCCATTACTGCCAATTCTATTCATTCTAGAACTTCAACAGCCTCCTAACATTCACTTGTCCTACTACAATATGTTTTCAGTACTGCTGGCAAACAGCTTAATTAAATATTATGTTGGCTCAGATTATTTTGTATAATTATTTACGTAAGATTTTATATTTGGAATATCTTTTCCTAAACTTGCATATACACAAATGCATACACATATCCCCTAATGAACACTTAACCATAACATGATTCAACTCAATCAACATTCAACTTCTAGCTGACCCTCACCCTTCTGTCTGACCAGACATTATGAGAAAAAATCTTTTCTCCTCTCTTAAAAGCCTAAGCTCCCTTTATCTTTATAGATTGACATTTAAAAAGAACTAGGTCACTCATAACACTGCATGATTAAGGCTTTAATTTACTGATTATCCTGGTAATGATACAGTAATCATATTGCACAGCACCCCAGTACTTAAGGGGCACTGAGGGATATTAAGCCAAACGTTACTAGTATAGATCTATGACCAGGAAGGACCCAAATGAAACAGCAATTTATAGAAATAATCATTGCTTTCAATATTTCTGATAAAACTATGTGATTAAAAATTACATATGGCTATTGTCTTAATAAAACATTAGCTACAGCTATCAAGAGACTTAGAAATAGACAACTAGTTATTACTTGTGCTGAACCATGCCCTGCATACAAGAGGTATCTAATTATTCAAAAAGTCACACATAAAGCAGATATATACTAAACATATAGTAATCAGGTAGCTTTTAATACATAAAAATAAACTACACAAAGGCAAGAATCTCTGTCTTCTCTGCTTTTGTTCCCCAATACCTAGAACAGTGCCTGACACATAAGAAGGCATTCAATACATTTTAGACAAATGAGTGAACAGATTTATAGAATTAATATGATCAACTACTAAGCCTAAGGAAAAAAAGAATGCTTTTTTAAAAGCAAACGTTCTCACTTATTTTAATAAGATCATAGAGCTGCCATGTATTCACCTAGTTACCTTCAAAAGAGGCATCTCTCCTTGAAACTATCTGGACATATAAGAACTTTTTCTATTTTTAAAACTGTCCAGAGATCATTTTAAAGGGAAGGTATTATTTCTAACAAAAACAACAAAGAACTGAGGAGATGAGAAGAAAAGCCATTGAATGACACTCAGTGGTTCCTGTTGACAGAAGGGAGGTGGAAGTAGGTGGCTGGAAGATATGAAAATGTGAGGCCAGCAGCCTGACCCATTTTTCAAAGGTTCTCTGAGGAACAGGACTAGCGAGAACTGAAACTAACAGATAGGGATTACTCCTTTCCCCAACAGTGAGAAGATTTAAATATGTAAACTTAGGTTTTACTTAAACAAGCTACATTTTAAAAAGCTTCAAGAAAAAAAAGACAGATTAAAGGTTATTCTGAAGATCAAGAGCACATATTTTGCTTTAGATTTTTTTTCCAAGATTTTTCTTCAGTTGAAAAAAAGGAACATTATGTTAATGCGAAAAGGAAGACAGCTATAAATGTTTATGCTTAGTGATTCTAATCTTTCAGTTTTCCTCTGAGTTTATAGTTTATTTTCTTTTCCCAGCAGTTTGTCAATGCTTGGTTATGCTGACACCACTAATTAAGACAATACTTATCCACTTTGATAAGGATAGCCATAAAGAATACAAAGTGCCTACTAAAAGCTGTATCAACTTTCTGATATTCTTTTTTTTAATTATTTTTAATGTTTATTTATTTTTGAGACAGGTAGAGACACAGCACGAGCAGGGCAGGGAGAGAGAGAGAGAGAGAGAGAGAGAGAGAGAGAGAGAGAGAGAGAGAGAGACACAAAATCTGAAATAGACTTCAGGCTCCAAGCTGTCAGCACAGAGCCCGACGCGGGGCTTGAACTCATGAACCGCGAGATCATGACCCGAGCCAAAGTCGGACACTTATCTACCTGAGCCACCCAGGCGCCTCTCAATTTTCTGATATTCTAATAAAAGAGAATGAATAGTTTGAAGATGGTTTTATTTAATAAACCAATACCTAATTTTTACCTCATTCACTCTGTTTTTTTGGTTAAGAAATCTTCCTGCTACAAAATTTGACCTTTATACCTAAGTTTTCAGGGTCAGCACTATGTTTTTCTAGTTTTTACAAAATTCAACAGCTTCCACACAATTTCAAAAGTAGAAGCAGTTATTCAGAAGTAATTCTTCCCAATTCCTTAAATTCCCTAAATAACTTAACACTCAAGTCATCAGCATTACTATTCTGAATATATTCAACATGTAACACAAATCTTGCTACCGCCCGCCAGTCTGGATTTTCCAATCCTCCCATCACAGATGTCTCTTCTCTTCCTCTCCCTCTGCGACGGGCCCTCTCCCTGGATTCCAGTTCACTCACTGTTTCTGTGCAGCTATTACTTCAGGACACCTTAACTACAATCTCATGTAACAGACCTCCACTACTGAACTTTTTACACACTGCTTTTAGCTTTCTTTTCCATACTATCTTTCTTTCTGATAATTCCGAATTACTATGAAATGTTTTCCCTTTACATCTCTCTAGTGGTATGTTAAATTTAACTGAATTTTGATCTTATCCATCAAAGTTTCACTGTATTTCAATGCAGTGATATAGTTGCTGTATTATAAGTTCAAAATGTTTTCAACTATATTTTACTTGTAAGTTTATTAAGAACACAGGCTGTCTCCTCACTTAAAAGAAAAACATCCCCAAAGCAAAACTGTCATGTTTTACACAACAGGTGCTTTACCCAAATAAATCACAAAAATAACTTCATGTAGGCACCAAACTAGTACTCCTAAGACTTACTGAAAGCTTCTAAATGTAAAGAACACTAATGTTTTAAAAAGATATTCCAAGAGCAATTAAAGATTTTTTATCAATCCCTCTAAAATAGATATAAACTTCTCTCATTTAGGCAAATTTTACACGATTCATATGAACTGTCATGACACAACTCAAATAGGAGCCAAATAAAATTAAAATATTTGAACTATAGAAGATGCAGCTCAGTCTGTAAAGATCAAAAAATTAGTTATCTTATAGCTAACAAACCAATAAAAAGACGCTCAACATCACTCGTCATTGGGGATAAAGTCAAAACCACAATGAGATACCACCTCACAACTGTCAGAATGGCTAAAATTAACAACTCAGGAAACAACAGATATTGGCAGGGATGCAGAGAAAGAGGAACCCTTTTGCACTGCTGGTGGGAATGCAAACTGGTATAGCCATTCTGGAAAACGGTATGGAGGTTCCTCAAAAAATTAAAAATAGAGCTACCCTATGACCCAGAAACTGCACTTCTAGGTATTTATCCAAGGATATAGGTGTGCTGTTTCGAAGGGGTACATGTGCCTCAATGTTTATAGCAGCACTATCAACAACAGCCAATGTATGGGAAGAGCCCAAATGTCCATTTACTCATGAATGGATAAAGAGGATGTGGTATATACATACAATGGAATATTACTCGACAATCGACAATCCAAAAGAATGAATCTTGCCATTTGCGACAACCTGGATGGAACTGGAGTGTATTATGCTAAGCAAAATAAGTCAGAGAAAAACAAATATCATATGACTTCACTCATAAGTGGAATTTAAGATATAAAATAGATAAACATGAGGGAAGGGAAGGAAAAATAAGATAAAAATAGATACGGAGACAAACCATAAGAGACTCTTAAATACAGAAAACAAACAGAACTGAGGGTTACTGGAGGGGTGCTGGGTGGGGAAATGGGCTAAATGGGTGATAGGCATTAAGGAGGGCATTTGTTGAGATGAGCACTAGCTATTTTATGCAAGTGATTATGCACTAAATTCTACTCCTGGAACAATTACCAAAAAAAAAAAAAAAAAGACAACAACAACAATAACAAAAAACTTTCTCTTTAATAAATAATTTTTTAAAATAGTTATCTTAGTTGTTTAAAATAATTTTCTTAGATTCTTTTTATGAATTTCTTGAAGTCCAATACTCAAAATATAACTTAGACAAATTATATTTTATTTCTAAAAAAAAAAATTACACTGGATTATAGCTGAGAAACTGTCAATTCTACCTAAGAAATCTTTCTCCATTTGGAACCTCCTTGCCCTATAAGGCCGATGAGTTTGGTAGGATCTCATCAACCCATGCAATTACCTCCCAAGCAGTTCCTCTGTTTACAGTTTCTTCCTAAATAAAAAACAAATATTTGTTCAGGATTACCTTCACTATGTCAATAACCACTGAAGTTGGATGGTGGGCACATGAGGCTTTACTATGTATGTCTCCACAAGAAGGCAAATTCCTTAGGAGTAGGAATTATCTCCTATTCATCTTTAAGTCAGCAGTGTCTAGTACAGTTCCTAAGAGAGACTAAATGATTTTTTTTTCACTTGGCTGAAATCATTAAGTGACTTGTCATTTGATTTAAAAAAAATAACAAGGTGGTCAAGAAATGTGAAACGATCTCAGGCTATCAGTTAGTTTGTTGAAATGGTCTGTTATTAGTATACATTCCCATCATTCTTGATGATGAACCTCAAAGGTATGAACTGTGTCTTTATTTATGTATCTCATCGAGCCTTGGGAGATGCTTCCTTCATAAATGTACTTTCCACCCAAGTTATAAATCTTGTATTTTACAAATAGAGCAAAGATCTCAATTTGGTATTTAGTTATCGAAATAATTTGGTTCCTGCCATTCTCATGGTCTCTCTTTAAACTCATACTAGCAGGGCACCTGGGTGCCTCAGTCAGTTAAGCATTTGACTTTGGCTCAGGTCATGAGTTCATGGCTCATGAGTTCAAGCCCCACACTGGGCTCACTTCTGTCAATGCAGAGCCTGCTTCAGATCCTCTGTCCCCCTCTGTCTCTGCCCCTTCCCCAATTACACTCTCTCTCAAAAACAAGAAAAAAATCTTTAAAAAAACAAAAACAAAACTCCTACTAGAAGGCTGACAAGGGCATCAATTTTGCTAATTTATTCTCTCTTTAAAACTTCTACATGTTCCTATAAAAACTAATCTAGCACCCTACCCACCTTACAGACATGGCACCTGTCCACTTGGTTTAAAAAGTTTTGGCTCTGGAGCCAGACTGTCTAGAGTCAAATACTGACTCAGTCATTTACTTGCTGCATGATCACAGGCAAATTACTTATTGGCTATGGGATCTTGAGCAAGTTACCCACTCACTGCCATTATCTGCAGGGTACTTTTATACTAGCTTCCTAACATAGCTGCACCTCAGTTTCTCATCTCTAAAATAAAGATAATAATAGTCCCTATCTCTGAGGGTTGCTGTGATAACCTCTGGCACAAAGTAGACTTAAGTCAGCTGTTATTCTGTAGACACACCCCACCACATATCCCCTTTTCCTATCAGCTTGGCATAAGACATCGTCATCTCTCTTCTGGATTATTTACAATAGTCTTCTAACTATTCGGCCTGCTTCTACCTTTACATTCTTATAATTTATTTTTCACTTCAAAGCCAGAATGATGCTTTTAAAATGTTTAAGTCAAAACACCTCACCATAACATGACATGATCAAGACATAAATTGGTCAAGTAACTGTCCTAAGGAAAATGAATCTACTTATAATGTAACAGGAAATGTATCAATTTACAATTATTTAAAAATTACATATAAAAAAATAAAATAACCAAGGACCAAAACATAGCCACATAAAATTTATAGACTTGAAGGGACAGAAATCTGTAAGTCAGGAATATTTCATTTATAAAATACTTTCAGTAAGTATTCATTGAGCACCTACTATATTCTAGGCATGATGATAGGGACCTATACGACAAGGAGGTCATGTGCATTTGACATAACTTAGAACAGTTACAACAGAAAAATTAGTTGAAGACAGTGATTCCTACAATGAATACTGCAAATCAAAGAGAGTAATGTGAATAGAAGGGATTATGAAGGCACTGACCTATGAAAAGCATGCACCTTAGAGAGCTACTCTACACATAAGCCATAAATTTCATTCCCATCTTTTCCCCTTTTTTCCCTATTTCCTTCCTTTCTTCATATTTATTATTTGTTCTGATGTGTTCTGTGTACTGCACAACATGAAATAAGCATCTGGCTCTTTTTTCCATTTTTTGTTTTTCTGAGGTAATAGTAGTAGCATTTTGTACTTCAACTAAAATACTCAGGACTAATACTCAGGGTTTTTGGTTTCTTGTGCTGTTGTTTTTTTCTTCTGCCATATAAGGCACAATTTACGCACTGTAAAATTCATCACAGTTTTGTGAGTTTTGACAAATTCATATAGCTGTGTGGTCGTCACTATAACCAAAATATAGGAGCATTCAAAACCTCCCCTATGCTCTCTTGTAGTCAGTGCCACTCAACATGATCAATATTTGGCAGCTACGAATATATTTTTCGTTCTTTCTTTCTTTCTTTCTTTCTTTCTTTCTTTTTCTTTCTTTCTCTTTCTCTCTCTCTCTCTCTCTTTCTCCTCTCTCTCTCTTTCTTTCTTTCCTCAAATTCAAGTTAGTTAACATGCAGTATAGTATTGGTTTCCAGAGTATAACCCAGTGATTCATCACTTACATATAACACCCAGTGCTCATCCCAACATGTGCCCTCCTTAATGCCCATCACCCTTTTAGACCATCCCCTACCCACCTCCCCTCCAGCAACTCTCAGTTTATTTTCTGTATTTAAGAGTCTCTTATGGTTTGCTTCCCTCTCTGTCTTTATCATACTGACACATTTTCTATCATGAAACTTTTGGCTTTTCTAGAATCTTATATAAATGAAACTAGTATTCAGCCATTGGAATCTGACCTATTTCACTTAATATGATGCATTTGAGATCCATCCTGCTCTTGCATCCTGCTGTAGCTAGCTCACTCTTTCAATTGCTCAGGAGTATTCCATTAACCAGTTAGTTGATTCCACTGTACCAGTTAGTTGATCGAGGTTGGAGAGCATTTGGATTGTTTCCAGTTTGGGACAACAATGAACAAAGATGTGGTAAACATTTGGATACAGGTTTTCATTTCAGTTGAGCAAATACACAGGAATGGAATTGGAATTGCTGGGTAATTTAAGAAGTATGTGTTGAACTTTACAAGAAAATGCCAAACTTTCCAAGACAACTGCATCATTTTGCATTTCCTCCAGGCAAACATAAGAACAGTAGTTGCTCTATATCCTTGCCACCTCTTGGCATTAGTGTTTTATTGTTGTTTGGCTTTTTTATTTTAGCCATTAGAGTATGTGTATAGTAGTAGAATAATATCTCATTTGGATTTAACTGGTATTTCCCTAATGACTAATGTTGTTTAACATCTTTTCATAGGCTTATTTGTAATCCAAAATATCTTTAAGTCTATTTATTTATTTTTAGAGAGAGAGAGAGAGAGAGAGAGAGAGAGAGAGAGAGAGAGAGAGAGAGAGAGAGAGAGAGAGAGAGAGAGAGAGAGAGAGAACACAAGCAGGGGAGGAACAAAGAGAGAGGAGAGGGAAAGAATCCCAAGCATGCTCCACATCAAATGTGTGAAGCCCAACATGGGGCTTGATGTTGGATATCTAAGAAATCTCTGCCTACTCAAAGGTCACAAAGATTTCCTATGTTTTTTTTTCTATAGCTTTTATAATTTTAGCTTACATTTAGGCCTATGATCCATTTGATTTAATTTTCTCTATGGGGAAAGGTGTGCTTCAAGTTTCTTTTTTATTGTTTTTATTTAACTAGATATCCAATTACTAAGCATTATTTGCTGAAAAGACTATCCTTTCTCCATTGAATTTCAACTATACTTCTGTTAAAAATCGATAGACCATGTATGTGTGTATTTCTTTTGTATACAGTTAGATTGAGATAGAATTCACATACCATAAAATTTATTCACCTGAAGTACTTAATTCAGTGGTTTTAATATATTCACAGTTGTGTGGCCATTATCAAAATTAATTTTAGAAAATTTTCATTACCCTAAAAAGAAACCCTGTACTTCTTAGCAATCACTCCCCACTTTGTTAAATCTCCACTCCAGCTCTACACAAGCACTAATCTATTTTCTGTCTCTAATAGATTTGACTATTCTGGATATCTCATATAAATAAAATCATACAATTAGTCCTTTTTGATTTGCTTTTCTCACACAACATCATGTTTTTAAGGCTCATGTCTGTTGTAGAGGTACCAGTACTTTATTTTTATTGCTGAATATATTCCATTGTATGTATACACCACATTTACTTATCCATTCATCACTTGGTAGACATTTGGATTGGTTCCACTTTTTAGTTACTGTGAACAATGATACCATAAACATTTGTGTACAAATGTTTGTGTAGACATATGCTTTCATTTCTATTGTACATATTCATTTCTTGTACATAACTACAAGTGGGATTATTAGGCCGTATCATATTTCTATATTTAACCTTTTGAGGATTTCAATTTCTCCATACCCTAGACAACACTCGCTATTGTCTTTTTTTTAATTATCCCAGTAGATGTAAAGTGGTATCTCACTGTGGTTTTGATTTCCATTTCCCTGATGGCTTAATGATGTTAAGCATCTTTTCATGTGCTGACTGGACATTTGTATACATTTTTGGAGAAATGTCTATTTAGACTGTGTCGCTCTATTTCTGAACTCTCTGTTCTGCACCTTTGATCTATATGTCTATCCTTTAATCAGTAATGTCTTGATTACTGTAGCTTGATAGCAATCCCTGAAATCAGGTAATCCCTGAAATCAGGTAGTATGAGTCTCCCAAGTTGGTTCTTCATTTTTCAAATTGCTTTGGCTATTCTAGTTATTTTGCTTTTCTATACGAATTTTAAATCAGCTTTTCAGTTGCTACCAAAAAAATTCCACTAGGATTTTGATTGAAATTACATTGATCCCAAAGATCAGTATGGGAAGAATGGACATCTTAACCATATTTAGACTTTCATTCTATGAACATGGTGTATTATTCCATTTATTGAGGTCTTTCATTACTGTTTTCTAGTTTTTCAAAGTACAGATCTAGTAACAGTTTGTTCAATTTCTACCTAAATGTTTCATGATTTTTTCTAGTGCTTTTGTAGGTTTTTAAATTTCTATTTCCAATTTTTCAATGCTAGTATATACAAATAAGACTGACTTTTGCATATTTACCTTGTATCCTACAACCTAGTAAAACCCACTTAGTTTCCAAGATAGGTTCTGCCAATAAATAACAGTGATATGCAATCGAAAGGTATAAGAAAATTAGGATTGCACTGTCAGTAGTAGCTATATCACAACTTCTGAGAATTACTAATACCTGCCAGGCCCTCTAGGAAATACTAGCACCAGTCACAAAGGGTTCCTCCCAACCAGCTCAGAGGTCTGGGTAGCTCTTCTAAGCAAAGAACTAACCAAATGACCCCTCACCTCACGGTTCCTTCGAAACCCTAGCTGCTCGGAGCATCCTCAAAAGCCCAAGCTACCAGTTGCACAGCTTTCCTCAGAGGTGTCTGCACCAACTCCTCAGGAGACCTCCACTGAATTCCCAGATTCTGGTAACAATACTTCTTCCATTTTATTTCTCTGGCCCTGGAGGGTACAGTTGCTTCCTACTACTTGGGTTACTTCAATGTCTTCTTTCTGTCTTTCAGCATCCTAACACACTAGAAACCAGTCACTTCCATTAATACCCTTCTGTCTGAAAAGGCTGGCATGGCTTCTGTTTTCCAGACTGGACTCTGACTAACCATCTTCTTGCTCTGATCAGCACCCCTTCCCCACTCCCAACACCTACTTCCCCTATGAAATTCTATTAACTAATGACACAGATTCCCTCTCTCTCTTTTAAAGTTTTTACTTTTAAGTAATCTCTACACCCAACATGAAGCTCGAATTCACAACCCTGAGACCAAGACTAGCACATTCCACTGATGGAGGCAGCCACATGCTCCCAAAGATTCTCTTTTTGACCAAACTCTATTTAGGCTCATCTGAAGTCTCTTCTCAAATAGGTCCTGACTTTTTAAGCATCAGTGCTCATCTGTGCATTGTCCAATTTCAGCAAGAATCCTCGTAAGTCAGTTTAGCCAGGATCTCTGATTCTCAGTATCTGATCACTCTTGATTTCTACTTGAGTTCCTCATCTTCCACCATATGCAGGTGATGTCTGATCATCCTGATCCACCTTTAGCAAGAATCCTGTTAAGTCCACTTAGCCAGGAATCTCTTTATCCCTGATGTTTCCTCTCGGTAATTTTCCATTTGCTAACCTCCGCCCTCTCCTTAGCTATAAATTTGCACCTTTCCTTTCCATATTTGCAATTGAGCCCAGTCTATCCCCTACTGCAAGACCTCATTTCAGGAATCCCTATATCTGTCATGATAGCTCACCCTCCTGAATAAAGTCTTCCTTATCACCTTTAACAACTGCCACAAATAACACTAAATGAAATCAGTAAAACCAATTAACTTTTGGATACAATATAGGGAAAAATTGTGAAGTTTCTGAAATGGGTTAATGAGACTACTGAACACCTTTTGTTGGAATGCTGCAGCTTCTGGGAATTATCTGATATGACAGTGGTGTGTGCTCCTATTTGTCTTTGACAAGGCAAATTTACAACTCTCAACATAATATAATGTGTAGAAAACTAACAATGCATAATTTTTTTTTCATAGCTATGAAAATAATTCCTGCTCATGGCAATGCAAATGAATCATCAGGAAGAGATTATAAATCTCTAAACTGCATTCTCATTTTGATTGGTTGTAATATCTAACTGGACCCATTAATTAAGGAATCAAACTCTCTGAGATGTGTTCATTTTATATTTGTATGTACAAGACAAGTAAGATTAATTTTCTTTGTTTGATTAAGGAGAGACAGCTAGCCCTTCCTAACTCTTAGGGCATCTCCTTAAAAACATAATAGTTTCAACTTTTTGGTCAGGAAGTTGATAAACCTAGTCTCCAGATTTTATAGTGAGAAGTCATAAGCTTTCCAACCCTCAGAACAATAAATATGTATCTCCTAAATCAGGAATCCCTCAGGAAGCATACAGGAGATTTGATAAAGATTATCTTTATCAAAAGGTAAGGTTTTACAGGGGCACGGGTGGCTCAGTTGATTAAGCGTCCAACTTCAGATCAGGTCATGATCTCACAGTTCAAGTTTGAGCCCCACATATGACTCTCTGCTATCAGCACAGAGCCTGCTTCAGATCCTCAGCCCCTCTCTCCCTCTCTGCTCCTCTACCATGCATTCTTGTTCTTTCTCTCTCTCAAAAATAAACAAACATTTAAAAAAAAAAAAAGATAAAGTTTTAATTCGTCCTTCCTCTGCTTTACTGTATAAAATGAATGAAAATTTACCCAGACTTAGTAGTTTCTCCTGGACTACCTGCATGCATGCAATTTGATATGCATACTCAATAATAAATCATGGTTTCTATATACTGGTATGGCAGAATCTTTTTGTGGGCAAGATTAATTTTACTAACAACTGATAGTCATGATTACCTATTTAAAATACTTAATGTAATAAATATAAACAGAGTATGTGTAATAAATATAAATAAAGTGCCCTTTTTTGTAGTTGCAGAAAAAAGGCTCTAAAATATAAAGTAACAGTTTTAGCCAGAAAGAATAAAACGGGCTTAGTTCACAGATTATAATCAGTGATGAAATGAGTAATTCTAAGCACTACAGCCTCTTTTCATGGTAATGGACTTAGGAGAGAAAAGAAATACAGTGCTTTAACAACAGATATTTACATGTTTTAGCAATAAAGCACACAGTTGACTACTCTGAGCAATATTATGCCAGAATGAAAATAATAAGGCGAATATATCTTCCGAAAGTAAGTTACATAAGGCCATATTGGGTGGAAGACTCAGCCAAACATAGAGTATCTATGAATTATATTTTAATTTTCATGTTTTTAAAGTACATTAATATATTAATATTAAGATAAACCTACAGATTTCAATAAGACAAATTAACATCAACTAGGTAAATGTAAAATTTTCAATAAGAAAAATAAAATTTTACCATCTTCCTAGCAATTCTCCCCAAGAATAAAGGATCTTCTCAGGACAATCTTTAGACACATCACCGGTTCCACTTGAGAGTTCATTATCACTCTCTGTAGAAGAAACACAAAAACAAAGATGACCAACATTGTATTATTTATTTGATATTTATATACTGTAAAACAAACAACATGACTGTGTGTCTAATAAAACAAATAATACTTTTGCTTATATTATTATGCACACTGCAAAAAAAAAACAGTAAAAACTTCATTAATATAATTATCTTTAGTGCCTAGGTAAATATAATCACAAAGCATAAGTGTTTTTATAAAAATTCCTATTCAGTTTACATAGTATGATATTGAAAATACATACATATAAATAACTTTATCCAAAGAGAGTAAAATTTTATAAACTTTTTAATGTTTATTTATTTTTGAGAGAGAGAGACAGAGCATGAGCGGGGGAGAGGCAAAGACAGAAGGAGACACAGAATCCCAAACAGGCTCCAGGCTCTGAGCTGTCAGCACACAGCCCAATATGGAGCTCGAACTCATGAACCACGAGACCATGACCTGAGCCGAAGTCGGATAATTAACCAACTGAGCCACCCAGGAACCCCAAGCGAGTAAAATTTAGAAATTCCTATGTGATACACTACTCCCTAGATTAATATTCTCAAGTGTTAATATTTTATTATTGATACAAACAGACACTGAAATGAAATGAATATATATATATACCTGACTCTTTATTCAAAAATGTGTCTGGCTCTTTACAAGGACCAGTGTTTTATCAATGTTGTTAACAATACAAGAGAAATTGGCATACCTGACCAGATAACACTGAGAACTATCAATGTGTAACACTGAAATATATATGTATTATGGTACAGACACACAACTAGAAATATTTAAAACTTTAACATTTTAAAGGTATATTCATAAGTACAATTTTCTTGCTTCTTGAGAGAGAGAGAGAGAGAGAGAGAGAGAGAGAGAGAGAAGTGGAAAGAGGGAGAGAAGAGACCAGGAGCAGGGGAGGAGGGCAGAGGGGGGGGAGACAGAGAGAATCCCAAGACCCTACATGGGGCTCGATCCCACAACCCTGGGATCACAACCTGAGCTGAAATCATGAGTCAGATGTTCAACTGAATGAGCCACCCAGGCTCCCCCATAAGTACAAATACTTCTGACTAAGGGAAATACTAAAATGTTTGGCTTTTTAAAATGTCAACTTTATAAAATACCCCAATATGTCAAGTAATAGTTTTAGAAAGAATAAGATGGGTTGAATTCCACCTTATAATCAGTGATGAAAATTAGTAACTGTAAGCTCTATAAATCTCTTAAGTGGTTAACAGAGCTGGTAGAGAAAGGAAATGTAATGAGCACAATTTATCTCATTAGAATAAGGACTTTGACACAGTGCTATATAAGGAAATTCTGGAAAAGTATTATCTGAATGATAAAATAAGCTAGATAAAAATCTGTCTGGCTCTTTGCAAGGACCAGTGTTTTATCAATGTTGTTAACAGTTCAACAGAAGTTGGCATTACGTGATCCCCCAGTGATCTGTGTTCAGAACAGAATTACTTAGCATACCACAAAGTCAATGATCCAAGTATAAACGAATTCATGTCAGTGGATAGAATTAACACCAAAAAACAATACAATAAAGGAAGGTATATTTGGCCAAGTTAAAAGATCTGGTCATACTCACACAAAAAGATTTTATCACATGTTTAGGAAAATATAATCAAAACATGTGCACACACACAGACCAATGCTTCAACTTCTTTAGGATACTTTATTCAAAATGTGAACATTATTCAGATACTAGAATGAAGGTCAAGAAGGTAAATACCTCATATAAGCAATTCTGTGAACTATGCAACAAGTTCATGAAAATAACAGAAATGAGAAATTTTTAAAAAGCTAAAACAAATGAATTATTGCAGGAATAATGTAAACAGCAACAAATGAAGCCTTAAGATTAAAATATCCTAAAGCACTATCCCAGGTAAACAACTATCCCTTATAATCCTTATAATTTTTCATCTAAACTGAAGTAGTAAAGAGGGACACTATTAAAAGTTACACTGGAGGGGCACCTGGGTAACTCAGTTGGTTAAACATCTGACTTCAGCCCAGGTCATGATCTCACAGTCTGTGAGTTCGAGACCCTAACTGGGCTCTGTGCTGACAGCTCAGAGCCTGGAGCTGCTTCGGATTCTGTCCCCCCACTCCTTCCCTCCTCGTGCTCTTTCTCCCTCTCTCAAAAATAAATTAACTTTAAGAAAAAACTTTTTAAAGTTACAATGGAAAAAAGGTCAAAGTTAGGCAAACAGGGACTGCTGATCACTCTTCTCATAAACTGGTATCAAGTATAACATGAGTACTTATAACAGAAGTTGGATTTCAATTAAGCAGGCTCCAGGATGGTCCCACCTTATACTCTATTCTGCTCCACAGTAAATAATAATACAACAAGGTTCCAAAGTATATGATGAAGTTGTACATTCTAAATTGGAGACTAAAATCTAAGAACACAAAGAAAAGGAAAAAGAAAACAGGAAACAAATCATTAATCTTGATTATAATAAAAGCCTGAAAGTACTACTGACACAGAAAATCTGATTCTTCTTATCCGTGTTGGGAAAGGAATAAACAAAATTGAGATGCCATAAGAAAGAGTAAGAAATCTGACTACCTATAAATTAAAACCTTATATGAAGTAAGGTATAGAGTACATTAAAATAAAAATTTCCAGGGCACCTGGGTGGCTCAGTCAGTTAAGCATCGGACTTCAGCTCAAGTCATGATCTCATGGTTCATGAGTTCAAGCCCTGCATCAGACACTCTGAGGTCAGTCCAAACCCTGGAGCCTGCTTTGGATCCTCTGTCCTCCTTCCCTCTTCCCCTCTCTCCCTTGAGTGCACGTGCTCTCACTCGCACGCTCTGTCTCTCCCAAAAATAAATAAACATTAAAAAAAACTTTTTCAACATATGACAAATGGTCTTAATACTCAATAAACTAAAAAATCCAACAGAAAATTGGTCCAAGGACATAAACATAGTACAGTTGTATAAAATATAACCAGTCAATAAAGACATTAAAGGAAAGCCTTATTTCAATTATTTTTTTATTCAAATTAAAACAATGAAGCAGAAAAAGAACAGAGAAAATAAAGAATAATACATACTGTTGATAAAAATATGGGGAAGCAAGCAAGAAAGCTGATGTTTAAATAAGAGCAATCTTTTAAAATGTATTAAGATTCTAAGTTAATATACCATTTGATTCAGCAACTACACTTCTAAAAATTTATTCTTCCAGGAACATATATGCCAAAGAGATATATGTTAAAGATTTTATTGTATCACTGCTTGTAATAATAAGTATAAACTATCAGGAATTCTTTAATAGAAGTTCATTAAGTTATGGTAAACCCTTTCAAAGAATACTATCCAATAGTTTAAAAGAACTGACTAAATCTTTATATGCTAATATCAAAACCATCTAAAATACATTACTTTGTGATAAAAAGCAATAATAAAGTAATTTTTAAGTATGGTTTTATTTCTGTAGGTAGCATTACTTACACAATTACAAAGACCTTTAAAAACAGCTGTTATGATTATATACCAATTTTTTTTTTTAATTTTAGAGAGTGTGCGCTAGTGAGGGAAAGGGACAGATGGGAAGAAAGAGAGAGAATCTTAAGCAGGCTCCACACTCAGCACGAAGCCCAACACTGGGCTCAATCTCACAATGCTGTGTTCATGACCTCAGCTGAAATCGAGTCAGACACTGAACCAAGCACCTAGGCACCTATACCAAACTATTAAGAGCAACTGTGTTTTAGAACCTACTAGTATCTTTATACATAGTAGGCATTCAATAAATATTTAGGGAATGCATCTTTCACTTTAAAGTTTCTTTTTTTTTTAAGTTTATTTATTTATTTTGAGAGAGAGAGAGTGAGCATGAACAGAGGTGGGGCAGAGAAAGAGAATCCCCACTGTCACTACAAAGCCCAATGCGGGTCTTGTACTCACAAACCGTGAGATCATGACCTGAGCCAAAACCAAGAGCCAGATGCTTAACTGACTGAGCTACCCAGGTACCTCTCACTTTTTAAGTTTCATATTTCTGTAATATTCTTATCTTTTACAATAAGTACATGTAACTACAATGAGCATGGGGGAAGGACTTTCATCTTTTAAATAATCCCCGTTGCTATAGAAAACAAAAACCTATTTCATTGTTATAAACCCCAACTAAGCCCTAAAATCATCACTGATAACAAGATATTATCTCCCTGACAATCTTCCAAGTTATTTTCTGCCACAGAAAGGAAATAAGAACTGTAAACACCTAGATTAGCAGAGGAGAACAACAAAAAGAGGGAAAAAAAAATGGGCACACCGAAGTAAAACTAGATCTCTGGTGAAAGGGAGAAACCACAGCAATGCAGGGCCCAAATACTTGGATGAAAAATAGGACTTACCCAAAGAAAACAGGAATCCTAGGTTTTTATTGAATGCCTGCCTTTTAGATCTATACCCCAGGCACTATTTTTTACTTTTAAAAGCATTAACTCATAGTATCCCCTAAATAAACTAGTAAGATAGTCACGACTAATTTTCTCACTTTGAAAATAAGAAAATTGAGGTACAGAGAGGTTAAGTAACTTGCTCAAAGTAACCTAATAGATGACTCCAGAATTTAACCTCAGTTTGAATCCAGAGTCAAGTACTTCCTACCTTTATAGTTTTTCTTACCATGTTTTCATGGGAGACTATACTTGGCATTTAGCAGATACCAGCCTATGCAAAGGACCAACTACTAGTAAATGCTGGAAGCCAGAGCCAAGAATGGAAAATTCAGGAAGAATAAGAATGAAATTAATACCCCAGTGACCTCAAAAGTGAGCCATAGCTATCTTCCTTGCTGTAGAAACTACTCACCATAGGTAATTTAATACTTAATGGCCTGCTAGACAGGAAGAAAGGAGGCTAAAGAAACAAAGTTCCTACTACATTAGATACAACAGAGTTTCTAGGTAGAATGGAAGAAATAAACTAAGAAAAATAATATGAATGAAAAAGACACTGGAGACCAAAGTACAGTAAGAAACAGTGAGGAAGTTAGCAAACAGAACATGACAAAGAAGAAAAGGAACAACAGAACAATGTGGATATGGAAAAGGATGACTCTGAAGGTTTTGAAAAAGCAACTGTATCCCATTCTACACGGCGGTGGGGGGAGGGGGGGGAGAATGATAGAAGGCTGAGATTCCTATCTTCCTGTGCTAAATCTTACTTTTCCATCAAAATTCAGGTTAGGATTACCCTTTTCTGGATGGGCTAAGTGCTACTCCACTGAGCGTATTCTATCATGGCAATTATCACACCATATTACAATCTCTATTTTGCTCTCCACCGTCCCCTATTAGACTTTAAGTTTCTTGGCAGTGGGGACTAACTTTTATTTCTATATTCCCAGTGCCTAGATTAGTACTTGGTCAAAGAGTGTTAAAAGTTTCCCCAATTGAGAGGCTCCTGGGTGGCTTAGTCGGTTAAGCGTCCGACTTTCGCTTAAGTCATGATCTCGCGGTTCGTGGGTTCGAGCCCCGCGTCGGGCTCTGTGCTGACTGCCAGCTCAGAGCCTGGAGCCTGTTTCAGTCTGTGTTTCCCTCTCTCTCTGACCCTCCCCTGCTCGCGCTGTCTCTCTCTCTCTCTCCTAAAATAAATAAAACATTAAAAAAATTATTAAAAAAAAAAAGTTTCCCCAATTGATAATTGGAGAGGAGAAGATGCGAGAAAGGAAAATCCATTACAACTAAAAAAACTGTATGCCTTGAAAATTCGTGACCTTCCGTACGTGCGCATCTATGTACAGACATGAGGACAGGGAACCAGGTCCATTCAGTCACTCATAGTGGATCGTGGAGCCAAAGTGTCTGGATGTGAAACCCAGTTCCACTATTTACTGTGTTCCTGGTTATTTAACCTCTCTGAGCTTTTGCTACCTGTTTGGGAATAAGAATAGTATCTATCTTATATTGTAGTTAGAGCAATTAAGCAAATTACTATGCAAAACACACATATATTCCAGTGTCTAACAAAAGGCAGGCATGTTAGCTATGAAAAGCTGTTTTCATTCAACAAACATAAACTCCTATGATATATAATACTGGGGTAGAAGCCAGAAAACAGGTTTTGAAGAATAAATGAGTGGGAAATGGTGACAGTAAATACAGTAAATGTCGATTTTTCTTTATCCAAGTTCATGAGATATGGGAAGGTAAGAGAGTATAATATAACTAAAAAATAACAACACAGTAATTTCAAGCATTATACTTCCTTTATCAAGTTCTATTCCCCAGAAAATTGGCTAGTTCTTCCTTTTTGGCTCCTACACAGACTCCTACAATAGTATCTATAAGACTTCCAAGGAAACATGCTTGTTTTATTATTATGCATTTAATACCTATAACTTTCATGTTTTACACAACTCTTTCCCTTTCTCAAAATCCAAGCTCTGTCAGGGCTGGGAGTATGTCTTGTCTTTATATAGTAGCCTTTAGCACATAGTTAACTATGGAAGAAATGTAAATATTTCTTTGATACTGCTTTATTTTTAGAACATGTTCAACACTTAAGGTATTTGGGAAAGAAAACACTGGAAAGAGATCCCAAAAAAATACGAAATTGCCCAGGTTTGGATTAGAGATAGTGACTGACCAGAAGTACATCCCGTAATTTGACTATGGGGCTTTGGAAAAGCTTAAAGATGTTAAGATAGAAAGTTCACTTTAGAAGAGGTCTCTCAGACTCTGCTAAACTTAAGGAGTAAAATTTGGTTAGAGACTCCTCTAATATGCCTAACTTCAATCCTTTCCATGAACATTCTCCCCCTCAATTTCAGTTTCCCCACAGTCACCATCCTCCTTCAGAAAGCAGGACCATACGGAGTATTCCACATGTCATCAGACTCCTACACCACAGGAATACTGCTTTCCTTAAACGTCAGTGAAATGAAAGTAACAATATTAATCACCAAGTGTTGTAAAATTAAATGAAAATGCATGTGTGATACTAAATGTGGTGCCTATCACCCAGTAGTACTAAAATGTTAGGTACCATTTTCTTTATTTTTATTGTTATAGAGTCCTCAGTTTCCGACCCAGCACTTCAAAGTAACTAAAAAAGCATTCCAGCCTTATATTTTATTAACCATTGATTTCTAACATGCAGAGAGAACTGTGCAACACCAAAATGAGACAATAAAGGTAAATTTTTAGATCAAACAATATATATGATACTTCAATCAAAATAATTTATGGGCTCTTTCTCTTAACTTTGACCACTCCCCACTTTGAAAAAAAATATTTTGTTTTTCGTCCTAATCATAAGAGAAAAATTTCAGAACTACTATCAGCAGACATCATAAAAGGAAAAAATATATACGTATTTATTTATATGTATATTTGTGTGTGTGTGTGTGTGTGTATACAAGCTTTTTATTTTTTCGATAGAGTTAAAAATAAATGACAGGGGCACCTGGGTGGCTCAGTTAGTTAAGCATCTGACTTCGGCTCATATCATGATCTCGCGGTTTGTGAGTTAGAGTCTCGTGTCGGGCTCTGTGCTGACAGCTCAGAGCCTGAAGCTTGCTTTAGAGTCTGTATCTTCCTCTCTCTCTCTGCCCTTCCTTGACCTGTATTCTGTCTCTGTCAAAAATAAACAAACATTTAAAAAAAAAACTGATAACCATAGATAAAATGTGACTATTGCAGGTTTTCAAAGGTTTTCCTTAATATTCTTTTGTAATAAGTACTGTTTGCTATAAAAGATACAGGGAACCAAAGGTTACTGTAAACTCTCTTCTAAACAATTAGGAAAGAGAAAAAAAAAACTTACTAATTTGGCAAGGCCTGTAGGAATACAGGTCTGTATAATGGTACCTGTCAACATGGAATAGTATAAAAGTGATTTATTTTGATTACTAAGTAATAAACAATGCCATTTTGAGCGGTCAAAAACTATAGCCACATTTGTATGACCTTGAATATATTATAATCTCTCATTTCTCACATGACAGAGTCAGGAAATACTTGTTCTGTATGGAAGCTGATAAACAAATGTAAACCATTGAACAAAAGATCATCCTTAATTTCTGAAATGTGATAACATGTCCCCCTGTCAGAAGCAAGGTGATTTATCATAGAGAGAAGATGCAAGGTGAAAGAAACCACAAATTGCATGATTTCCTTCCGACTAAACCATCATCACTGTCAACTTGGACTCTAATTAACAGGATTCTAGTTAATAAACCCTGTGGTTGCTAAGCATATGTGATTGATAAAAATGTATCACTCACCACTGAAATCTGTCAACTCAAGAGAATACTCTTGAGAATACTCAAGAGAATCAGGACAGCTAATACCCGTTACGTTTTTTTCATTGTTTTTTAAGACTCACAAATTTGTACAGACTATCAGAATGGAAAGAAGTTCGCTTACATTTGAGGGAAAAAAGAGGCTAAGGCTCTTAACAACATTAAACAAACTGTTTTCCTAATCATTAGGTTAGTATATCCTTTTGTGTATATATGTTTCATTTTACATTTTTCTGGGATACTAACGACTTAGAATTTACTTACAAATTTATTTACATTTTGTGTTTTCAGGGCTTTGGAAATGCATTTTATTTTATTTTATTTTATTTTATTTTATTTTTTTTACAAATAGTTTATTGTCAAATTAGTTTCCACATAACACCCAGTGCTCATCCCCACTAGTACCCTCCTCCATGCCCATCCCCCCTCCCCCCCACTTCCATCAGTTCTCAGTTTTTGTCAGCATTCAAGAGTCTCTCATGGCTTGCCTCTCTCCCTTTCCCCCACCATTTCCCCCCTTCTTCTCCCCCTTGGTCCTCTATTAAGTTCCTCCTAATCCTCCTATATGTGCAAACATATGATATTTGTCCTTCTCTGCCTGACTTATTTCGCTCAGCATAACACCCTCAAGGTCCATCCATGTTGCTACACATGGCCAGATTTCATTGTTTCTCATTGCCATGTAGTATTCCAAGGTATAGATAAACCACATCTTCTTCATCCATTCGTCCGTTGATGGACACTTAGGCTCTTCCCATGTTTTGGCTATTGTTGAGAGTGCTGCTATGAACATTGGGGTACATGTGCTCCTATGCATCAGCATTTCTATATCCCTTGGGTAAATTCCTAGCAGTGCTATTGCTGGGTCATAGGGGAGTTCTATTGTTAATTTTTTGAGGAACCTCCACACTGTTTTCCGGAGGGGCTGCACCAGTTTACATTCCCACCAACAGTGCAAGAGGGTGCCCATTTCTCCACATCCTCGCCAGCATCTCGTGTTCTCTGATTTGCTCATTTTAGCCACTCTGACTGGTGGTATTTCAGTGTCATTTTGATTTGTATTTCCCTGATGAGTAGGGATGCTGAGCATCGTTTCATATGTTTGTTGGCCATCTGGATGTCCTCTTTGGAGAAGTGTCTGTTCATATCTGTTCATATCTTCTGCCCATTTCTTTACTGGGTTGTTTGTTTTTTGGGTGTGGAGTTTGGTGAGTTCCTTATAGATTCTGGATATTAACTCTTTATTTGATATGTCGTTTGCAACTATCTTTTCCCAATTCGTTTGTTGCCTATTACTTTTGTGGGTTGTTTGCTTTGCCGTGCAGAAGCTTTTAATCTTGATGAGGTCCCAATAGTTTATTTTTGCTCTTGATTCCTTTGCTTTGGGGGATGTGTCAAGTAAGAGATTGCTGCGGTGGAGGTCAAAGAGGTTGTTTCCTGCTTTCTCCTCTAGGGTTTTGAGGGTTTCCTGTCTCACATTCAGGTCCTTTATCCATTTTGAGTTTATTTTTGTGTATGGTGTGAGAAATTGATCTAGTTCCATTCTTCTGCATGTTGCTGTCCAGTTCTCCCAACATCATCTGTTAAAGAGGCTGTCTTTTTTCCATTGGATATTCTTTCCTGCTTTGTCAAATATCAGTTGGCCGTATACTTCTGGGTCCACTTCTGAGTTCTCGATTCTGTTCCATTGGTCTATGTGTCTGTTTTTGTGCCAATACCATACTGTCTTGATGATGACAGCTTTGTAGTAGAGGTTAAAGTCTGGGATGGTGATACTTCTCGTTTTGGTTTTATTTTTCAGTGTTACTTTGGCTATTCGGGGTCTTTTGTGGTTCCATACAAATTTTGGGATAGTTTGCTCTAACTTTGAGAAATATGCTGGTGCAATTTTGATTGGAATCGTGTTGAATGTGTAGATAGCTTTGGGTAGTAATGACATCTTAACGATATTTATTCTTCCTATCCATGAGCATGGGATGTTTTTCCATTTATTTGTGTCTTCTTCAATTTCCTTCATAAGTTTTCTGTAGTTTTCATCATACAGATCTTTTGTATCCTTGGTTAGGTTTATTCCTAGGTATTTTATGGTTTTTTGTGCAATTATGAATGGGATCAGCTTCTTGATTTCTCTTTCTGTTGCTTCATTGTTGGTGTAGAGAAATGCAACCGATTTCTGTACGTTGATTTTGTACCCTGCAACTTGGCTAAATTCTTGAATCAGTTCCAGTAGGCTTCTGGTGGAGTCTGTCGGGTTTTCTAGGTAGAGTATCATGTCGTCTGCAAAAAGTATAGTTTGACTTCCTCTTTGCCAATTCTGATGTCCTTTATTTCCTTTTGCTGTCTGATGGCTGATGCTAGGACTTCCAGCACTATGTTAAACAGCAGTGGTGAGAGTGGACATCCTTGTCGTGTTCTTGATCTCAGGGAGAAAGCTTTCAGTTTTTCCCCACTGAGGATGATGTTAGCTGAGGGCTTCTCATAGATGGCTTTGATGATGTTTAAGTAAGTTCCTTCTATCCCAACTTTCTCTAGAGTCTTTATTAAGAAGGGATGCTGTATTTTGTCAAATGCTTTTTCTGCATCTATCGACAGGATCATATGGTTTTTATCTTTTCTTTAATGTGATGTATCACATGATTGATTTGCGAATATGAACCAGCCCTGTAACCCAGGAATGAATCCCACTTGATCTTGGTGGATAATTCTTTTTATGTGCTGTTGAATTCGATTTGCAAGGATCTTGTTGAGAATTTTTGCATCCGTATTCATCAAGGATGAATGTAGTTCTCTTTTTTTGCTGGGTCTCTGTCTGGCTTGGGAATCAGAGTGATGCTGGCTTCATAAAATGAATCCGGGAGTTTTCCTTCACTTTCTATTTTTTTGGAATAGCTTGAGAAGAATGGGCATTAATTCTGTTTTAAATGTCTGGTAGAATTCCCCGGGGAAGCCATCTGGTCCTGGGCTCTTATTTGTTGGGAGATTTTTGATCACTGATTCGATTTCCTCACTAGTTATGGGTCTGTTCAGATTTCCTACCTCTTCCTGTGTGAATTTTGGTAGCGGGTATGTGTTTAGGAATTTGTCCATTTCTTCTAAGTTGTCCAATTTGTTGGCATATAGTTTTTCATAGTATTCCCTGATAATTGCTTGTATTTCTGAGGGGTTGGTTGTAATAACTTCATTTTCATTCATGATTTTGTCTATTTGGGTGCTCTCTCTTTTCTTTTGGATAAGTCTGGCTAGAGGTTTGTCAATTTTGTTTATTTTTTCAAAAAACCAACTCTTGGTTTCATTGATCTGTTCAATTATTTCTTTGGTCTCTATGTTGTTTATTTCTGCTCTGATTTTTACAATTTCTCTTCTTCTACTGGGTTTAGGGCATTCTTGTTGCTCTGCCTCTAGTTCTTTTAGGCGAGCTGTTAGATTTTGGACTTGTGCTTTTTCTAGTTTCTTGAAAGAGGCTTGGAGTGCAATGCACTTTCCTCTTAAGACTGCCTTTCCCACATCCCATAGATTTTGGATTGTTGTGTTTTCATTTTTGTTTGTTTTCATATATTTTTTAATTTCATCCCTAATTGCCTGATTGGCCCATTCATTCTTTAGTAGGGTGGTCTTTAACCTCCATGTTTTGGGGGGTTTTCCAAGCTTCTTCCTGTGATTGATTTCAAGTTTCAAAGCATTATGATCTGCCAGTGTGCATGGTATGATCTCTATTCTTTTATATTTATTAAGGGCTGCTGTATGTCCCAGTATGTGATCTATCTTGGAGAATGTGCCATGCGCACTTGAGAAGAAAGTGAATTCC
This sequence comes from Proteles cristata cristata, assembly GCA_017311185.1. NCBI lineage: Eukaryota > Metazoa > Chordata > Mammalia > Carnivora > Hyaenidae > Proteles > Proteles cristata. Next base: position 116,042 of record JAESUZ010005116.1, on the reverse strand, counting down.
TTGGCTTCAGGATGTAGAGTTCTAAATGTATCTGTCATATCCATCTGGTCCAAAGTGTCTTTCAAGTCCATTATGTCTTTAGTGATTTTCTGTCTGGTTGACCTATCCATTGCTGTAAGTGGAGTATTGAAGTCCCCTGCTATTAGCACATTCTTGTCTATGAGCTTGTTTCTCTTTGTGATTAAATTGTTTTACATATTTAGGAGCTCCCATATTCGGTGCATAGACATTTATGATTGTTAGTTCTTCCTGATGGATAGACCCTGTAACTATTATGTAATGCCCTTCTTCAGCACTTGTTACTGTCTTTAATTTAAAGTCCAGTTTGTCTAATATAAGTATAGCTACTCCGGCCTTCTTTTGATTTCCAGTAGCATGATATATATTTCTCCATCCCCTTACTTTTAATCTGAAGGTATCCTCAGGTCTAAAATGAGTTTCTTGTAGACAGCATATAGATGGGTTTTGTTTTTTAATCCAGTCTACTACCCTATGTCTTTTGATTGGGGCATTCAGCCCATTTACATTCAGTGTTATTATTGCGATATGTGGGTTTAGAGTCTTTGTGTCCTTTGTGGAGTTCATGCTTGTGGTGGTGTCTCTGGTATCTTTGTTTCTTGCAACCTTTCCTTCAGAGTGTCCCCTTCAGGATTTCTTGTAGGGCTGGCTTAGTGGTGACAAATTCTTTCAATTTCTGTTTATTTGGAAAGGTTTTTATCTCTCATTCTATTTTGAATGACAGGCTTGCTGGGTAGAGGATTCTTGGCTGCATATTTTTTCTGTTCATCACATTGAAGATCTCCTGCCATTCCTTTCTGGCCTGCCACGTTTCAGTAGATAGGTCTGTCACCACTCTGATAGGTTTGCCTTTGTATGTTAGGGCCCTTGGAAATGCATTTTAATTCTCTGCTCATATCCTTTGTTTTTAATTGAAGTATGACTGACATATGAAAAGCTATGGATATTTAATATATACAATTTGATGTGTTTGAAGAGATTCATATGGTCTTATAATAAAAAGTTGGGCAGTGTCTATTTGAATGCATTATCAATGACTTTTCAAAATTAACTTAGGGATGACAAAGAAAGAAATTAGTATCTGGCAGATTATAAGAAGGAACATATGTAAATATATTGAAAGATTATTTTAAAACTTATTATTCAAAGAATGACTTTTTTAATGTTTTTTATCTATTTCTGAGAGAAAGAGGGAGAGACAGCATGAGCAGGGGAGTGTCAGAGAGAGAAGGAGACACAGAATCTGAAGTAGGCTCCAGGGTCAGAGCTAGCTGTCAGCATAGAGTCTGACACAGGGCTTGAACCCACAAACCATGAGATCATGACCTGAGCTGAAGTTGGACGCTTAAACAACTGAGCCACCTAGGTGCCCCCAAAGAATGACTTTTTAAGCAGCCAATCAGCCTTGCTTAGGCAAAACTAAGCAAGGGTTGGAGAAAATTAGAAACAAAGAGAGGCAAGAGAAGAAAGAAGCAAGAACCCATCAGAATAGCTCAAAATTTCACTGAAGGGTGGAAAGGGAGCTCCCTAACAGCCACCACCCTGTGGTACACAACACACGCAGGAGATGACTGGCTTCAACCAGCAGTGTAACTCTGAAAGGGGAAATACTCACAAGTAAATGAGAAAAGAGGAGGAAATACCCACAAGACCCAGTCAAAGCAGCCACATGAAATCAGGCAGTCAAAGAAGTAACAGTGAAATCAGGTTCATCTCTGCATTTGGATTTTTTATATTCTCCTCCTAAGGGAAAGCTAGTAACTGATGAAGACATTGCCAAGTACAAAACACAATGGGAGAAAAAGGCAGAAACTGCCAAAAGAGACTCGGGTTAATCTTTGAAATTCAACAGTGGCAGTAAGTGTTTAATTGTGAAGGTAATGGGAAAATAATGGATTTTTTTAGAAAAACTCAAAATTTTAAAGTATCAGTGTCATTTTGGTGGATCTCCTAAGCATTCTCTACACGGCCCTATGATAACACATCTCTCTGTAATGGCCTGAATACTTGCCTGCCTTCCTTTCTAAACTAACTTACTTGCTTAAATAAGGGACTGTGTCCTAGTCATCATGGCATTCCTCACCCTATCAAAGTACTTGGCCACTGGTAAGCACTCAACACATGTTTGATTAATAAAAAAAAAAAATGCACTATTTTCAGAACCTATATATCAGCTGCCTATGTGACATTTCCAATTGGATATCTAAGATTTCAAAACAAAACTCTTAATATTCTTTACCTACCTGTATTTTTATGGTTCCCTCCCCTTCCCCATGTTCATAAATGACAGTTCTATCTATGTAGTTCAAAATGAAATCTATAAGTTATTCTTTTTCCCTCAATGCCTACATTGAATTACCCATCCCTGTTCATTCCACCTCCAAAACCTATCTCAAATCTCTCTACTTTTCTCCCTCTCCACGTTACAATCCTCATTCCCGACATTTTGGCCCACATTATTGTAAGAGTCTCTCAATGGTCTCCCTGTTTCCACCTCTACTCCCCCGAACTTTTCTCTCCACAGATACAGCTACTAAAGCTGAATTAAACCGTTCTCTCTTCTGCCCAACTTAAAACACTTCAGAGTCTTCAAAAAAAAAAAAAAAAAAAACCTCACTGTGGCTTACAGGAACTTACAAGATGTCCCTTGGCTACCTGCCCATGTCTGTATTGTTTCCTTGCCCTCTCCCCTTCAGTCATCTGCCCTCCGATCTATTCTTCAAACACATCAGGCACACTTTCACCTTCTTCTGCACTGTTTCCTCTTCAGAAATGTTCTTTCCTATCTCCCAATGGCTGGTTTCTTCTTATTACTCAGATTTCAGTTTAAATGCTACCTCCTCAGAAAATATTTTGCCAGAATATTCAATCTAAAGTAGCTAACCAATCAGCCAATTTTAAATATCTAAATGGCATTAATAGTTCTAGATATTTTTTGTTTATTATCTATCACCTCTCCCATAATTAGAAGTACAAAAGATTTATCCATCTTATTATGTTAGAGGTTTTCAAGATTACCCCTGGGTTCAGTGATTCACTAGGAGGACTCACAGGACTCAGAATATAGTATTTATACTTCTGACTTATTACTGTGGATACAAAGCAAAACCAGCAAAGGAAGAAGGCACACTGGACATTAGGTGAAGTCTGGAGGAAACCAGGTGCAAATCTGCAGAACCCTCTCCCCATGAAGTCACAAAGGACACACTTCACTCCTTCAGCAATGAGGTGTGACAACACATGTGAATGTTGTCTACCAGGAAAACTCATTAAAGAGGTTTTTATTGGGGCTGATCACATAAGTATCCTCTGCCTGCATGTACCAAAATCCCACAATCCAGGAGGAAAGTTAGGTGTTCAGCATGAAACCATATTGTACGTACATACAGTGTAGGCACAGTGAGGCACTCTGCTCAGTTAGGGAATGGTGGGAACCCTCTTAAAATCTGTTTTCCAGTAAGAGCCAAGGGCTGACCTTGCAAACAGGCTTTTCTAAAGGGAGCGGTCTGAAGCCTGCTATGGTAAGTCTGTTCTGACCACTTATTCACCCTTGTATCACTTAGTCTAACACCCATTAACAGATTTTAAAAACAAAAATATGTTGTTCTTCACGGAATCTAACATTTCAAAGAGATTTCTATTCATTACACAAATATTTACTTAACACTTGCCACATACTAAGCAATGGGAACTCAAAAGAGAATAAAATACCATCTGCCCCTTAGGAACTCACACTCTGGAAGGTGAGAGAAATGATTTTAAAAAGACCATATTTATAATAAGGTATTTTTAGAATTATTAGAATGGTGTGTTCAAAGTACCATTAGAACAAAATGGCAGAAAAACTAACACTGCCTCGGTGTAAAAGGGAAGACTTCCAGAAAAAAACTAAGAGAGAAGAAAAGGGCCTACTTTAGCTAGAAGTTGTCAAGGAAGACTATCTGAAGAGACAACACTTAAACCTTGAGATGAGATCTAAATGAGGAGAAAAAGGAAGCAAGCAGAGTTCTGATGAAAATATCTTCCAAAGAAGGGAAAATATATGCAATGACACAAGAAAAGCCAATTTGAAGGAAAGCTCTTAGTACCTAGTTAGCATATAGTATACACTCAATAAACAGTAGCTATTATTATATAATGTCCTCTTCATGTACTGAGAAACTGCTGATTTAAGAAATCAGATAGATGAAGCCCATACTAGTACACTTATATCTTATTTATTTATGCCTACCGTGTCCATTTTCCAAAAGCAATTATTTGAGACAGAAGTTAACAACAGGTACAAGTAAAATGAAGCAAACATCAATTAATCAATTACTGATTCATTCAAATATTTACTAAGCACTGACCACAAGCACAAGCTTAAAAAATATGAAAGAGACAGGCTTCCTGATTTTGAGGAATTCACTTTCTAGCAGAAAAAAGGAGACAGATACAGATACATGACAAGAGAGCAGAATACATGCTGCAACAGAAAAGTCAAGGGTCACTGTGGGATAAAGAAGATGCCTTAGGTCAGAACACCAAAGCAAATACAACATACAACAGGTAAATGAAACACTAAGCTTTGACTTTCTCCAAAGACAAAAATGAAAAAACTGAAGGGTTACATGCACAATTCTTACTGATAAAAGTTTAAAAAATAATTTCACTTAGAAAGATATCTTTTCGGGAGGGAGGCAAGATGGCGGAGAAGTAAGGAGCTCCGTACTTGCACTCGCGCCCATACATCACACAGAAAAGATCTGAAGCCATTGGAAACCATACAAAACCTGAGAGACTGGGAGAAAAAGGACGCAGAATCCACTGAGAAAGCCTTCTAACGTGAGTGCGAACCGGGGAAGGTAAAATCAGCCCGGGATGGGAGCCTCCAGGGTGGGAGGCGATCCCCCTCTACCCTCTACGGGGAGTGAGAGGGGAAAAGGGGAGAGTCCGAGACAGAAAAATCTCCGCTCGGTGCATAGAAAGACCGTGCTTGCCAAATATCTGCACACCAGGTCCCCTCGCGACAACTGGTCCTGGGGGAGGCTGAGCACACAAACTGCTTCTTTGTGCCGCTCCTGGAGGTGGGGTTTTAAAGCGGAGCGGGTGCGCCTGCCGCCATTGTGGCTCCAGGGCGGCTGGGATCCCTGAAAGAGACGCGCAGACACCGGGCATCCGCGCTCCTGGCTGGCTGGAACTCGAGAGGGAAGGCAAAAAGCTAAAAACTGGAAATTTGCCTGTGAGTTCGTGTTTCGGGTGACAAGCCATAGAGAGACCCGGTTTTCCTCACTCCAGCGGCGGCGCGCTTGCCGCCATTGTAGCTCCAGGGCGGCTGGGACCCCTGAGGGAGACGCGCAGACACCAGGCGTCCGCGCTCCTGGTTGGCTGGAACTCGAGAGGGAAGGCAAAGAGCTAAATACTGGGAAATTTGCCTGTGAGTTCGTGTTTCGGGTGACAAGCCATAGAGAGACCCGGTTTTCCTCACTCCAGCGGGCTCAGGCTACGCGGACGCTGCAGGCAAGCCCCCGCGCATGCGCACCAGAGCCGACCAGAGAAGGAAGCAGCGATCCTGACTCCGCCCCCAGAGCTCAGCAGGGAGCCTGGAATAGCCCGAGGGGGTTGTCTGGGAAGCTGTGTCTAAGGCAACTTCAGCGGGGCGCGGGCTGGGATTTGGAGATTGGAACTGGCCTGGGTTGAAGAGTGCAACCAACTTCGGCTGCGTCCCCGGAACGGGGAGTTGACAAGCCAAAAAAAAGGGAGCGGCAGCCCGGGGTTCAAGAAGGGACTGGAGCACCGCCACTCTCCTCCCCACAACCGCCAAGGCAGAACCCCCGCCTGAGGCATCGGATCACGCCACGCCCATCCCTGCCTGAGAGGTGCCCTCCTCCCTTTTTTTTTCTTTTTCTTTTTTTTCCTTTTTCTTTTTTTTTCTTCTTTCTTTTTTTTCCCTTTCTTTTCTCTTTTTTTTCTTCTTTTTCTCTTTTCTCGCTTTTTTCCCCAAAACACTGACCTGATTAACTCTGGTCGCCAGCTTGCTTAAACAATCACAAGTCCATTCTGTAAATGTAAATTCTACACCTACCGACTTTTTCAGCTATTTCTCTCAGGAGTAATTAGACTATATAGTTTCTCTGGATAATTCCAGCATCCTTCTCTCACCTATCCAACCACATTCTACCCTTTACCTCTTTGAAAAAAGTTTCTTATCCCTTCTGCCTGTTCATTCTATTTCCAAATCTGCCTTGTCTCACCCTGCATTCTCTCTTTTTCTCTATGCTCTTCAACCAGCACTGCATACACACGGCTATTTAACTGTAGCTGGGAAATCCAGGTATATGCTTTAAACCGTTCTTTGTCCATCGGTTTTCTTCTTTTTTCCTTTTCTTTTCCCCTTTTTGACCCTTTTATGTATTTTATGCTCCCTATTCGCCCTCCCTCCTCCATCTTTTCTATTAACTTTTTCGTTTTCCCTCTCACTTTGCATGTTAGTTGAATCAGCCTGTGCGTTTGTGTGCTCCTGCTCCCTGTGTGTCTGTCTGTCTGTTTTCTTTTCCAGGGCTACCTCAAGAAACAAGCTAGAGTACACAAGGTGAAGAGTCCCAAATATCACTACGAATAGGAAAATAAAATAACTAAGGTCCCAACAAGAGTGACCGAGGGATACCATTCAAAAAACAATCTCTGAAAGGATAGGCCCTGGAAAGTCAAAGAGTTTCTTGGATATAGCAGTGCTCATAGAAACAGAGAGCATAACAGGTCTTTAAAACCAACAAGAGCCGGAAAGCTAACTAAAATGACGAAACGAAAGAGCTCTCCTCCAAAGAAACTCCAAGAAGAAATGACAGCTAATGAACTGCTCAAAACAGATATCAGCAGCATAAGTGAACAAGATTTTAGAATAATAATGGTGAAATTAATAGCAGGGCTTGAAAAAAACATAGGGGACATCAAAGAAACTATGGCTACAGACAGAATGGAAAATAAAAATAGGCATGAAGAATTAAAAAATGCGATAAATGAGATACATAATAAATTAGAGGCCTCCAATGCACGGATTGAAGAGGCAGAAAGGAGAATAAGTGATTTAGAAGACACCATTCTAGAAAAACAAGAAGCTGACAAAAAAAGAGACAAACTGATCCAGGAACAGGAAAGAAGAATTCGAGAGCTCAGCGACACAATCAAACGCAACAATATCCGTATCATAGGAATCCCAGAAGAGGAAGAGAGAGGGAAAGGTGCTGAAGGAGTCCTGGAACAAATTATAGCAGAGAACTTCCCCGACCTGGGGAAGGAAGTCAATGTGGAAATACAAGAGGCTCAGAGGACTCCCCTCAGACGTAACTTGAATCGATCTTCTGCACGACATATCATCGTAAAAATGGCAAAATACAAGGACAAAGAGAGAATTTTGAAAGCAGCTAGGGAGAAAAGGGCCCTCACATACAAAGGGAAACCTATCAGAGTGGTGACAGACCTATCTACTGAAACGTGGCAGGCCAGAAAGGAATGGCAGGAGATCTTCAATGTGATGAACAGTAAAAATATGCAGCCAAGAATCCTCTATCCAGCAAGCCTGTCATTCAAAATAGAAGGAGATAAAAACCTTTCCAAATAAACAGAAATTGAAAGAATTTGTCACCACGAAGCCAGCCCTACAAGAAATCCTGAGGGGGATGCTCTGAAGGAAAGGTTGCAAGGAACAAAGATTCCAGAGACACCACCACAAACATGAACCCTACAAAAGATACAAAGACTCTAAACCCACATATTTCAATAATAACACTGAATGTAAATGGGCTGAATGCTCCAATCAAAAGATATAGGGTAGCAGAATGGATTAAAAAACAAAATCCATCTATATGCTGTCTACAAGAAACTCATTTTAGACGGGAAGATACCTTCAGATTAAAAGTAAGGGGATGGAGAAATATATATCATGCTACAGGAAATCAAAAGAAAGCCGGAGTAGCGATACTTATATCAGACAAACTGGACTTTAAATTAAAGACAATCACAAGAGATGAAGAAGGGCACTACATAATAATTACTGGGTCCATCCATCAGGAAGAACTAACAATCATAAATGTCTACGCACCGAATATGGGAGCACCTAAATATATAAAACAATTAATCACAAACAGAAACAAGCTTATAGATAAGAATGTGCTAATAGCAGGGGACTTTAATACTCCGCTTACAGCAATGGATAGGTCAACCAGACAGAAAATCACTAAAGAAATAATGGACTTGAAAGACACATTGGACCAGATGGACCTGACGGATATATTTAGAACTTTACATCCTGAGGCCAGGGAATTTACTTTCTTCTCAAGTGCGCATGGCACATTCTCCAAGATAGATCACATACTGGGACATAAAGCAGCCCTCAATAAATATAAAAGAATAGAGATCATACCATGCACACTGTCAGATCACAATGCTTTGAAACTTGAAATCAATTACAGGAAGAAGTCTGGAAAACTTCCAAAAACATGGAGGTTAAAGAACACCCTTCTAAAGAATGAATGGGCCAATCAGGCAATTAGAGATGAAATTAAAAAATATATGGAAACAAATGAAAATGAAAACACAACCATTCAAAATCTATGGGATGCGGCCAAGGCAGTCCTAAGAGGAAAGTACATTGCTCTCCAGGCCTATTTCAAGAGATTAGAAAAAGCGCAAGTCAAAATCTAACAGCTCACCTAAAGGAACTAGAGGCAGAGCAACAAGAACGCCCTAAACCCAGTAGAAGAAGAGAAATAGTAAAAATTAGAGCAGAAATAAACAACATCGAGACCAAAGAAACAATTGAACAGATCAATGAAACCAAGAGTTGGTTTTTTGAAAAAGGAAACAAAATTGACAAACCTCTAGCCAGACTTATCCAAAAGAAAAGAGAGCACCCAAATAGACAAAATTATGAATGAAAATGGACTTATTACAACCAACCCCTCAGAAATACAAGCAATTATCAGGGAATACTATGAAAAATTATATGCCAATAAATTGGACAACTTAGAAGAAATGGACAAATTCCTAAACACACACTCACTACCAAAATTCACACGGGAAGAAATAGAAAACCTGAACAGACCCATAACGAGTGAAGAAACTGAATCAGTGATCAAAAATCTGCCAACAAATAAGAGCCCTGGACCTGATGGCTTCCCTGGGGAATTCTACCAGACATTTAAAACAGAATTAATCCCAATTCTTCTCAAGCTATTCCAAAAAAATAGAAATCGAAGGAAAACTCCCGGACTCATTTTATGAAGCCAGCATCACTCTGATTCCCAAGCCAGACAGAGATCCAGCAAAAAAAGAGAACTACAGGCCAATATCCTTAATGAATACGGATGCAAAAATTCTCAACAAGATCCTTGCAAATCGAATCCAGCAGCATATAAAAAGAATCATCCACACAGATCAAGTGGGATTCATTCCTGGGTTACAGGGCTGGTTCAACATTCGCAAATCAATCAATGTGATACATCATATTAATAAAAGAAAACATAAAAACCATATGATCCTGTCAATAGATGCAGAAAAAGCATTTGACAAAATACAGCACCTTCTTAATAAAGACTCTCGAGAAAGTTTGGGATAGAAGGAACCTACTTAAACATCATCAAAGCCATCTATGAGAAGCCTTCAGCTAACATCATCCTCAACGGGGAAAAACTCAGAGCTTTCCCCCTGAGATCAGGAACACGACAGGGATGCCCACTCTCACCACTGCTGTTTAACATAGTGCTGGAAGTCCTAGCATCAGCCATCAGACACCAAAAAGAAATCAAAGGCATCAGAATTGGCAAAGAGGAAGTCAAACTTTCACTCTTTGCAGATGACATGATACTCTACATCGAAAACCCGACAGACTCCACCAGAAGCCTACTAGAACTGATCCACGAATTCAGCCAAGTTGCAGGGTACAAAATCAATGTACAGAAATCGGTTGCATTTTTATACACCAACAATGAAGCAACAGAAAGAGAAATCAAGAAACTGATTCCATTCACAATTAAACAAAAAACCATAAAATACCTTGGAATAAACCTAACCAAGGATACAAGAGATCTGTATGATGAAAACTATAGAAAACTTATGAAGAAAATTGAAGAAGACACAAAGAAGTGGAAAAACATTCCATGCTCATGGATAGGAAGAATAAATATAGTTAAGATGTCATTACTACCTAAGGCACTCTACACATTCAATACAATTCCAATCAAAATTGCACCAGCATACTTCTCAAAACTAGAACAAACTATCCAAAAATTTGTATGGAACCACAAAAGACCCCGAATAGCCAAAGTAATCCTGAAAAATAAAACCAAAACGGGAGGGATCACCATCCCAGACTTTAGCCTCTACTACAAAGCTGTCATCATCAAGACAGTATGGTATTGGCACAAAAACAGACACATAGACCAATGGAACAGAATTGAGAACTCAGAAGTGGACCCAAAAGTATACAGTCAACTAATCTTTGACAAAGCAGGAAAGAATATCCGATGGAAAAAAGACAGCCTTTTTAACAGATGGTGTTGGGAGAACTGGACAGCAACATGCAGAAGAATGAAACTAGATCATTTTCTCACACCATGCACAAAAATAAACTCAAAATGGATAAAGGACCTGAACGTGAGACAGGAAACAATCAAAACCCTAGAAGAGAAAGCAGGAAACAACCTCCTTGACCTCCACCGCAGCAACTTCTTACTTGACACATCCCCAAAAGCAAGGGAATTAAGAGCAAAAATAAACTGTTGGGACCTCCTCAAGATTAAAAGCTTCTGCACAGCCAAGGAAACAACCCAGAAAATTAATAGGCAACCGACGGAATGGAAAAAGATAGTTGCAAATGACATATCAGATAAAGGGTTGATATCCAGAATCTACAAGGAACTCACCAAACTGCACGCCCGAAAAACAAACAACCCAGTGAAGAAATGGGCAGAAGATATGAACAGACACTTCTCCAAAGAGGACATCCAGATGGCCAACAGACACATGAAGCGATGCTCAGCATCGCTTCTCATCAGGGAAATACAAATCAAAACCACACTGAGATACCACCACGCCAGTCAGAGTGGCTAAAATGAGCCAATCAGAGAACTCTGGATGCTGGCGAGGATGTGGAGAAACGGGCACCCTCCTACACTGTTGGTGGGAATGTAAACTGGTACAGCCCCTCTGGAAAACAGTGTGGAGGTTCCTAAGGAAACTAACAATAGAACTCCCCTATGACCCAACAATAGCACTGCTAGGAATTTACCCAAGGGATACAGAAATGTTGATGCATAGGAGCACATGTACCCCAATGTTCATAGCAGCACTCTCCTCAATAGCTAAAACATGGAAAGAGCCTAAGTGTCCATCAACAGATGAATGGATCAAGAAGATGTGGTTTATCTATACCATGGAATACTACATGGCAATGAGAAACAATGAAATCTGGCCATGTGTAGCAACATGGATGGACCTTGAGGGTGTTACGCTGAGCGAAATAAGTCAGGCAGAGAAGACAAATATCATATGTGTGCACGTATAGGAGGATTAGGAGGAACTTAACAGAGGACCAAAGGGGAGAAGAAGGGCGGAAATGGTGGGGGAAAGGGAGAGAGGCAAACCATGAGAGACTCTTGAATGCTGACAAAAACTGAGGACTGGTGGATGTGGGGGGGAGGAGGGGTGGGCATGGAGGAGGACACTTGTGGGGATGAGCACTGGGTGTTATGTGGAAACTAATTTGACAATAAACTATTTGCAAAAAAAAAATAAAAATAAAAAATAAATAAATAAATAAATAAAAAAAAAAAAAAAAGAAAGATATCTTTTCCTAAGATGTGTGAGCAATCTCCTAAATCTTTATACAAAATACCATGAGTTACATAATAAATCATGTCCATGAAGATATTTTTACCACACCTGTAGAAATATCTCTTATACCAACCCTTGATGAAAGCAGAAAATACAAAGAATGCCGTAAAAGGCCCTCCATCAGTCAGTCTCTATATTCTAATCTCATAATATATCATTTCTTACCTTTATGACTGGATATAACTTACTGCACACACAATGCTGTTTTCCCTCTGCCTGAAAGGTCTCCCTTACCAGGCATCCAAATATTTCTAGCTAAACAATATGCATTAATCAACACTGAGCTCGTAGGCACAATTTCCAAGAAGTCTTCCCTGAATTTTCAGGTTCCACTAAGTTTCTGTTAGTCAGTTCACATCATATCCTGATCATTTCTTATTACTGCATTTACAACATATTACTAAAATATTCTATTTATGAGTCTTTTTCTTCAACCAGACTAAAAGCTCCTCAAGATAAGAGTCATGTCTTATTTATTTTTGTGTCCACAGCACTTAGCAAAGTAGTGGGTGTCCATTAAAAGTTAATTAAACCTTTACAATTTTAATAAAACATACCAAATAACAAACTTGACTTACAGATGGCCTTCTAATGATCTTAACGGATATGGGAATCACACTTGAAAATACAAAAGAATAATTCATTAATTTTTTTCTTTAGAGGGAATATCCTGAATACCAACTGTCTATATTTTTCACAGTCTATAGTGCAAACTCTTCAAAACTGAGATCATTAGTAAGTGTCAATGTACCTGTAGTCTGCACTGTGAAAAAGATTCATTTGCTCTGCACACTTCTTAGCTGAATGCGTGGCAAAATGAAACTGTATTAAAAAGTCTCTCATATGAGGAACATATGAGGTCCATTTCTGGGTATCTATTCTGTTCCATTGATCTGTTTGTCTGTTTTCATGCCAGTACCATACTGCCTTGATGATTACAGCTTTGTAATACAGCTTGAAGTTCAGAATTGTGATGCCTCCAGCTTTGCTTTTCTTTTTCTAGATTGCTTTGGCTATTTGGGGCCTTTTGTGGTTCCATACAAACTTTAGGATTATTTGTTCTAGTACTGTGAAATATGCTGGTGGTATTTTCATAGGGATTAAATCTATACTGTTTTGCATAGCATAGGCATTTTAACAATATTTGTTCTTCTAATCCATGAGTATGGAATGCTTGTCCATTTCTTTGTGTCCTTTTAATTTCTTTCAGAAGTGTCCTATCATTTTGAAAATATGAATCTTTTACCATTTTCATTAGGTTGATTCCTAGGTATCTTACGGTTTTTGGTGTAATTGCAAATGGGATCAATTTCTTGATTTCTCTTTCTGATGCTTCATTATTGGTGTATAGATGTGCAACAGATTTCTGTATGTTGTTTTAATATCCTGCAACTTTACTGAATTCATGTGTGAGTTCTAGCACAATTTTTTGGAAGAGTCCTTCGGGTTTTCTGCATAGAGTATCATGTCATCTGTGAATAGTGAAAGTTTGATTTCTTCCTTGCTGATTTGGATGCTTTTTATTTCTTCTTCTTGTCTGACTGCTGAGGCAAGGACTTCCATTACTACATTAAATAATAATGATGAGAGTGGATATCCCTGTCTTGTCCCTGACCATAGAAGAAAAACTCTCAGTTTTTCCCCATGGGTCTTTCATATTTGGCCTTTATGATCTTGAGGTATGTTCTCTCTATCCCTACTTTGTTGAGGTGGTTTATTAAGAACTGATGTTGTACTTTGTCAAATGCTTTTTCTGTATCTATTGAGAGAATCATATGGTACTTATCCTTTATTATTGTGGTGTATCACATTGACTGATTTGCAAATATTGAATCACCCCTGCAGGCCAAGAATAAATCCCACTTGATCATGGCGAATAATTCTTCCAATGAGTATACTGTTGGATTTAATTTGCTAGTCTCTTGTTGAGAATTTTTGCATCCAGGTTCATCAGGGGTATTGGCCTGAAATTTTCTTTATTAGCAAGGTCTTTATCTGGTTTTAGAATCAAGGTAATGCTGGCCTCATAGAAGAAGTTTGGAAGTTTTCCTTCCATTTCTATTCTTCTAGAATGGTCAGAAAAGAATAGGTGTTAACTCTTCTTTAAACATTTATAAGAATTTCCCCGGGAAGTCATCTGGCCCTGGACTTTTGTTGTTGGGAGATTTTTTATTACGGATTCAATTTCTTTGCTGGCTATCAGTCTGTTCAAGTTTTCTATTTATTCCTATTTCAGTTTTGACCGTTTATATGTTTCTAGGAATTTATTCATTTCTTCCAGATTTCCCAATTTGTTGGCAAATAAGTTTTCATAATATTCTAATTATTTGTATGTCTGTGGTGGTAGTTGTGATCTCTCATCTCTCATTAGTGATTTTATTTATTTGGGTCCTTTCTCTTTTTTTGATAAGTATGGATAAGAGGTTATCAATTTTATGGATTCTTTCAAGGAACCAGTTCTGGTATCAGTGACCTGTGTGTGTGTGTGTGTGTGTGTGTGTATAATTTTTGAGACAGGGGAGAGGGACGAAGGAAGCAGGGGCAGGGACGAGGGTAAGAGAGAGAGAGAATGAATCTTAAGCAGGCTCCACATGAATCTGATGCAGACCTCAATCTCAGAACAGTGAGATTATGACCTGAGCCAAAATAAAGAGTCAGACACTAAACCAACTGAGCTACCCAGGTGCCCCTCAGTGATCTGTTCTACTGGCGGTTTTTGTTTCTGTATCCTTTATTTCTGCTCTAATCTTTATTATTTCCCTTCTTCTGCTGGCTTTAGGCTTCATTCGTTGTTCTTTTTCTAGCTCCTGTAGGTGTGTGGTTAGGTTGTATAACTGAGATTTTTCTTGCTTTTTGAGGTAGGCCTGGATGGCTACATATTGCCTCTTATCACTGCCTTTACTGTATCCTAAAGGTTTTAGACCATCATGTTTTCATTATCATTTGTTTCCATGTATTTTGTAAATTTCTTCTTCCATTTCCTAGTTGACCCATTCATTCTCTAGTACGATGTTCTTTAACCTCCTTGTATTTATGGTCTTTCCAAATTTCTTCTTGTGGTTGACTTCAAGTTCAATAGCACTGCAGCCAGAAATACACATGTATGATCTCAACCTTTTTATACTTGTTGAGGACTGATTTGTGACCCAGTATGTGAACTATTCTGGAGAATTTTTTTTAATGTACACCCAAAAAAGAATGTGCATTCTGTTGATTTAGAATGAAATGTTCTGAATATATCTGTTGAGTCCATTTGGTCCAATGTGTCATTCAAAGCCATTGTTTCCTTGTAGATTTTCTGCTTGGATGATCTGTCCATTGACATAAGCAGGATGTTTTGAAGTCCCCTACTATTATTGTATTATCATCAATGGGTTCTCTTATGTTTGTGATTGATTTATATGCTTTGATTCCTTCAAGTTGGGGGCATAAATATTTACAATCGTTAGATCTTGCTGGGTAGACCCCTTTACTATGATATAGTGCCCCTCTTCATTTGTTACAGTCTTTGGTTTAAAATCTACATTTTCTGAGGCACCTGAGTGGCTCAATCAGTTAAACATCTGGCTATCTATGGTCATGATCTCACAGTTCATGAGTTCAAGCCCCATACTGGGTTCTGTGCTGACAGCTTGGAGCCTGGAACCTGCTTCTGATTCTGCTCTCTCTCTGCACCTCCCCCGCTTATCCTCTATCTCTCTCTCTCTCTCTCTCTCAAAAATAAACATTAAAATCTACATATCTGATATAAGTATGGCTATCCCTGCTTTTTTTTGATGTCCATTAGCATGATAAACAGTTCTCAATCCCATCACTTTCAACCTGCAGGTGTCTTTAAGTCTAAAAGATTCTCCTGTAGGCAGCATATATTGGTCTTGGGTTTTTTTTATCCATTATGACACTATGTCTTTTGATTGGAGCATTTAGTCCATTTACATTCAGAGTAACTGATAGATATGAATTTAGTGCCATTTTATTGCTTGTTTGTCACTGTTCCTGAATGTTTTCTCTGTTCCTTTCTAGTCTTTGTTGCTTTTGGTCTTTCTTTCCCAAAGAGTACCCTTTAATATTTCTTGCAGGACTGGTTTAGTGGCGATGAACTCCTTTACTTTTTGTCTGTCTAGGAAGCTCTTTATCTCTCCTTTTCTTCTGAATGACAGCCTTGCTGGTACAGTATTCTTAGCTTAGTATTGTTTGTTGTTGTTGTTGTTTGTTTCTTTGGTGGGTTTTTTTTTTTTGGCCTTTTCGTCCACTTTATTTCATATTTCCACCACAATAATGACCCTCTTAATTAACAAAAAACCATAGAGGGTTCCCGAAAGGGTGGCAGCAAAGGAATGGAAGTGTTAAAAGCTGAAGGACAGGTGGAGTGAGGAATCAGCAAATCATCTTGACTAAGCTCTTGAAGTTGCTAGCAGCTTAAAGCTACAGGTGGTAGGCCATTAAATAGATCTTGAAACCGTAGAGCCTGGGCACAAAGTGGTTGGCAGGCCACTTTGTCCAGTACTCAGTGTGCACCATAAAGAGCATGTGAGGGAAATCAGTGCTGAAGTAGGCATCGTCCATGTGATTGTGGGTGTGTACATGTTCATGCACTTGGGGCACTAGAGCTTCACCATGGCCTCATCTAGAATGTCCAACAGGCTGACAGGAAGCATTGGCTGGTTCTCACAGTACACACGGGAACAGTAGCCAAGTCTCCTTGCTGGTATTATTCCAATATCTGGGCAACCCTACGGTTGAATATATCATGCAATTCCATTCTGGTCTGCTAAGTTTCTGCAGAGATCTGCTAACTTTGTCTTCCCTTATAAGACTCCTTTTCTCTTGCTGCTTTTAGGATTTTTTTCTTTACATTTTGCAAATTTAACTATGATATGTCTTTATGTTGGCTTGATTTTGTTGATTTTGATGGAAGTTCTCTGCGACCCCCTGGATTTCTATGTCTGTTTACTTCCCCAGATTAGGGGAATTTTTCAGCTATAATTTTCTCAAATAAACCTTCTGTCCCTTTTTCCCTCTCATCTTCTTTTGGGACTCCTATGATGCAAATGTTATTACACTTTATGGAGTCACTGAGTTCCCTAAGTCTATAGTTATGATCCAATAATTGTCTTTACTTCTTCTTTATTTTTCATAACTTTATTTTCTCTATCATTTATTCATAGCTCTGCTTCTCCTATCCTTGTGATCATTACATCCAGTTAGTTTCAAATCTCAGGTATTGCATTTTTTCATTTTCGCCTGACTACTTTTTAGGTCTTTTATCTATTATATTTTACCTAGTGTCCTCTATGCTTTTCTCAAGCCCAGCTAGTATCCTTATGATTGATGCTTTAAATTCTGAATGAGGCATATTACTTATATCTGTTTTGATTAGATTCCTGGACAAGACCTTTTTTTGTTCTTTCTTTCAGAATGAATTCCTCTGTCTTGGTATTTTGTCTAGGTTATCTGTCTTCTCTGTGTTAGGAAAGTCCATTATGTTTCCTGTTTCTGAGAGAAATGGCTTTATAAAGAAAAGGTCATATACTGTCTAGGACCTAGCACTTCAGGAAGCATCCCTGGTATATGTGGTGTGCATTCTGCTGCTGTGTTTTGGCTGCTCCTTCCTTCACCCCAGTCCTCTGTAGTTTCTCCTTGCCTCCAGTGGAAAGTATTTGGACCTTGGCCAGAGTGTGCTGAGTTTTAACTAAAGGTGCTATGTTAAAAGATACCTGATGCTATTTCCACTAGAGCTGAAACTTTGAAGAACTCTATTGTCAGTAGACATGGTGTGTGCAGGGGCTTGTGCTGGTCTTCTGGGGGAGAGGCCCACTGCACTGGTTCTCAGGCATACCTGCCCAAGAAAAGTAGCACCTGCAGAGCACAAGGGGGTAGGGCTTGGTATAAGTGATTTAGGCTGCAGTGTTGGCATGTGCTTGTTACTCAAGTTATTTTAAGCCGGGGGGGGCGGGGGGTGAAGGTGCCAGCCCCCTTCCCCATCCCCCAAGAGGGGAGTTTGTGCTCCTGCTGTCCAAGAAGCCCCCCCCCCCCAGAAGAGCAAACAATCTCCACTCCTGTGTCCCAGGCATTCCTCAGATCCCTGTCTTCACCCTGTGTCCAGTTCATCTGTCTGCCCAATAGTATAATGCACCTGTGTTCTATCCCAGGCAGCCAGCTTTTTAAAAACTCCAATCTGTAAGGACCCAGCATGGCATGGACCTGCTCTGGTCCTCTGGCAGAGGGTCGCACTGTGCTGGGACTAATGAAGGTTTGCCCCAGAAGGGCAGTTGCACCAAAGCGCAGGGGTGTGTTTTGAGTTTCGAGTGAAGAGTAGCAAAAAACCAGTGTCCAGGTTAGCCACCCTCAGCAGGTGTCTCTGCACGTATGCTGAGGGGCGGGGAGGGGGGGCAGTTAATGGTGCTCATGGGCTCTTTTGTACCCGGAGAGGCAATGCCACCTCTCCCAGATGCACCCCGGAAAGGAGAACTGTCTCTCCCACAGTGTCCCAGGGGATCCTCAGATCATGCCATCTGCCCCTAGGGTCTTTGCCCTCTTTCTCCACAGGAGCTCTGTAGCACCCTCAGGGCTCCACACCGACCACGCCACGGACCTCTAAAACTCCAGTCTTTGAGCCCTCCTGGGTATAAAAACTCATGAAACTCAGCACCTCTTATTTTTGTAGTCAATGGCTTTGGAGAAGTGGCTTCCTGTGCATTCCCTGTGCGTTCCTCTCTCTCATCTCTCTCTGTGACCAAGGTTCTTTCCCCTCAGCAGCACACACAATCCATTTCTCCCCCAAATCCTATCTCCACACATCCTACCTTCCACAGTGTGGCCTCTTCTCTCCCTCTAGTTATACAGTTTGTTCTGTTAGTTCTCAGGTCAATTTCTTGGGTATTCAGAATGATTTGATGTTTATCTAGCTATGTTCGAGAGCTGAGACAAGCTTAGGGTCCTCCTATTAATCCGCCGTCTTAACTCCTCTACCTTGATTTACCTTATACATATCTCTTTCTACCTCTAAACTGCAAGTTCCTTGAAGTTAGGTACTGCTTCTAAGCATTTAGTACAGTGCTTTGTATGTAACAAACTTTAAATATATTTGAATGTAGGAAGGATGGGAAAAAGGATCTGAAAAGGGAGGGTAAGTGGGACAAACAAAGCCAGATAAAGGTAGAAGCAAACGAAAACCAGCACTAGAGAGTCCTAATGGTTGAGAGGAGAGAGGTAAGTACAAAAACCAGGTAGTTCTGAAGAGACTTGTAAGATCTAAAACCTTATTTCTCTGATGAAAAATTTGTCTGTGGTTTTGGTACAAAGAGAAAGGATAGATTAAAGCTCTAATTATCTAAAGCCAATTTCTGGGTTTTTTAAAACAAAATTTCAATGTTTAAAAAAAATCAAAATATTTTAGTGTTGCCCAAATGGGTATCACTTTGAATTTTTACTACCTAATTTGCCTGTCTCTACTTACAGTTTCATGAAAATAGTAACAGTACGATATTGTGCAGCCCTTCTGCTGACATACATTTTACAAATATTTACTCCAGCCCCCAAATTAAAACCAGTGTGATATTTTTAGCACTAAGTTTTCAGAAAGCTCAGCTTTCTGCCCGTGGTTAGAAGAGATCTGAGTCATCCAACTCCCAATGCCATATTCAAATCATTAGAACACCACATCCCCCTAGTGTGACAAGAGCCGTCATTTCTCCAGCTGAAAAATTAAGCCCTCTCCTTCCTGATACTAGCTGCTGCTACAAGAATGGTATATGAATTACTTCCATAATCGTTCTGCAAATAGTTACTGAGCTCTCAGTCTTGCTTCAGCTAAAGGAGTTAATTGTTCACAGAATGCAATTATAAAGTAAGCAGGAGTCTAGATTCTGGTCCTGACACTGTCACTTTATCTCAGGGGCTCAGTATCTAGAACTCTGCATGAGAAAGTTCAGTACAAATAAATTTCAAGTATCATTTATTTATTGAGTATATCATCTGAGCAGAACATACAATGTCTAACTTATTGCCAGTCTCCAGAACTGAAATATTTTAAGGACTTGAGGTTATCAAAATTTTCCTGATTGTAACACACGAAATAAAGACAACCCACACAACTAGCAGCTTTCTCCTCACGTCTTCTCCTCAGACACCTACGTCCCCAAGCCCTGCCCAGAGACACATACTGGGTGTCACACTGCTCTCAGCTTTCTGGCTTCAACCCAAACCCCAGCACAAAGCTGATAAACAATGAGATTCTGTCAAACTCTGCCCTCACTTGTAATGGGGGCAGTGCCTATGGAGGAAAAGGGAAATTTAAGCAAGGTCTGAGTATGAAAAAGAAAGAAAATATATTAGCAATAAAAATATTTACACACTCTGTGACCCTGGGCAAATTGCTTTACCTCTCTATCTTCAATATTTCTAATAATAATTAAAAAAAAAGATTTAAAAAAAAAACCTACCTTATAAGACTCGTATAAGAACTAAATATAATTCACATAGTTTTTCATACATATTTCCCATTATTGTTAACTAGAAAGTGGAATTAACTGCCTTGCTAATCTATGAATCAACCTGTTCCCACAGAGACCAGTTTACTTGCCAAGTGTTAAGGGAATTCTGCTTTAGGAGAGGGGAGGCAGTAGATGACCCTAAGAAGACTTCTAATTGAAAGATTTACTGATAACATGCAGCTATATCAATATCTTCAGGTTGTGTGAATGATCACACCCAGGTGGTCACTACAGTATTTTAGTCTGAATCCTAATCATTTAATCGGCAGCACAAGTAGGTATAGTGGCTACACTAATCCTTCTAGACACAGGGTCTCTGAAGTAGGCTTTGGATAACTATAGACCATTTACTACTATTTATGGCAATAAAAGTCCAGAGGCCAGAAAGGGCTCACTTCACAATACGGAGAACATCCAAACATGCTGATAATAGTCTCAGACATGTATATATGTTCAGTAAAGGTGAACTCCTATTATTGCTATTATAACATCATGGAAGCAGGCTCCAGGGACTATCACAAAAATAAGTCTCAAGTACTACATGTTTTTAGGCACCTTCTATACCTTAACACTACTGACAACACTACTGTATGGTCTCCAGATTTCACTAGCGACCATCCTCCTGAACATTTACATTTCTTCAGCCACTTGAAGAATGATTAAGATGTTTTCATCTAGCACAAATATATTTTGATTCGATTTACTACCACCACACCAAGTGAAGCAGATGCTGATCAAAAATGAAGCCATCCTATGTGACCACAACACTGAAAGAGTAGATACCCAGTAAACTTCTGCGAGGGAGGGAGAGAATCCAAGAAGAAAAGAAAATTCCCTCCCCTCAAATAGGAAGGATTGTTTCTGCATTTCCTAGTACTTTTGATTTGTATAACCATGGTATGCTAGGATCCCAAGACAATACACACCACTGAACAGATAAAAGACTGAGTCCAAGTGAGCAGTGTTTCGTGACTCTTCCCCCAACCTACAAAAATCATACTCACTTTCTTCCTGACTTCTTCTTAGACTATGATGCTGGCAAATGTACAAACCAAATGAGATTTTTAGAATTTGACTGTAAGTATTGTGGAAATATTAGATCTCTGACAGGAAAAGCAGTTTGTGTGCCTTGAACAGCCATACAGGTGCTTACAAAATTAAAACTTAACTAAATTTAATTAGCTTTTATTAATTAAAACCTAATATAGATACAAATATGTTCAGGGAAATGTAAAGAGAATGAGATGCTATTTACCACCAATCAGAACAGTTAACACTGTAAGAGGGATGGTATCTACTTGGGGAGAAAGTATGAAGAAGATGGTGCCCAGATACACTACTGTACAGAATATATATTCACAGCCTTTCTAGAGAGCAACTTAGTAGTAGTACCTATTGAAAGCCAGATTGTGCAAACCACAGCAATTTCTAGCAATCTGTGTTTTTGCTTCACTGTGTGTATATACACACAAGGAAGACTGTTCTTTACAATATTTATAATAGCAAAAAAGAAAAACAGAAATTGCTTGTAGAACCTTCAAAAAGACAACTGGATATAGGAAAATAAATGAATAAAATAAACAGATGATGGGGATTAGGGAGTACATTTATTGTGATGAGCCTCAGATGTTGTATGTAAGTGTTGAATCACTAAATTGTACATCTGAAAATATTATTACACTGTGTTAAGTAATTTAATACAAACTTTAAAAAATAAAGTTTGGAATTTAATAAAAAAATTTTACAAATATAATAAATAAATTTATAAAAGAGAAGTGGAAAGGTAAATTATGTTATATCCATGCCACAGAATCTTATGCAATTAAAATGAGTGGGAAATAGTTTAATGTAGTGTACATAAATCTAAAAAGACTGTCTAACAAGAAAAGCAAGTTGCCAAACAGGATATATACATAATATTCCTTTTGGAAAAAGATTGCTAAACCATTAAAAGATTTCTTCCTAGAATTAAAATTGGTGGGCAGAGTCCTTTTACATTTATTTTAAGTTTTTAACAATAAAAAAGATAAAGAAAACTCCATATATTGTTGGTTTTTTTAGGTTTATTTATTTTGAGAGAGAAAGTGCATGCAAGCACATACAAGTGGGGGGAGGGGCAAAGAAAAGGAAAGAATCCCAAGCAGGTTCACCTGAGAGATCAGGACCTGAGCTGAGATCAAGAGTAGGACACTTACCTAACTGTACCACCCAGGCGCCCCTTATGTTTGCTTTCTAAGTAATATAGAGTTGCTTATCTTCCTAAGTCATAAAACAGTGATGGGCTTTACACAGACAATTTTTCAGTCGTTCTGTTATTTAAATGTCTCAAAGATTTGATTAAGTAAATGATTTTCAAAAACAGTCAAAACCATTTCAGATGATTCACTTAGTCAGTATAATTAAAATGACAAATAACAACATTTGCTAGAAAGAAGTTTATCTCAGAGAAAATCTACTTGGGATTCTTTTTTTACATTTAAATCGTCATTTGTCAACAATAACAATTATTTTGAGAACTACAGACTGTTCTTAACCACTCTCCTCTCTTTATGAGGCTACCATTTAAAATGTTACTGATATCAAACTATGATACAGCCATTGTGAATAAATATTCTTATCTCCCTCTCCACATACTGGATCTAGACAGACTTTTCAAACACAGGCTTTAATGAACCACTTAGGAAAATAGAACTGCATGTAAAAATATTAATAGAAAGATAAATAAAATGAAGTTAAATTTCTGTAAATACTGTATGGCATTTTGCTAGTTGCAGTAATCTTTCAAGTACAAAGCTCATTTATCTATCATTTAAAGGTCAGCCCTACTATCAACAAAGACATTTATAGGATTAAATTAAGCCTTTCCATCTCCAGAAAAGTGCCAGTATACAACTTTATTTAGAATATAATTGCTTTGCATGTAAATGTGTGAGATCCCTGAACACTGGAAATATATTTTATTAAAACAAAACCTAAGGGGCGCCTGGGTGGCTTAGTCGGTTAAGCGTCCGACTTTCGCTTAGGTCATGATCTCGCGGTTGTGGGTTCGAGCCGCGTCGGGCTCTGTGCTGACTGCCAGCTCAGAGCCTGGAGCCTGTTTCAGTCTGTGACTCCCTCTCTCTCTGACCCTCCCCTGCTCACGCTGTCTCTCTCTCTCCTAGAAATAAATAAAACATAAAAAAAAAAAATTAAAAAAAAAAAAAAACCTAAAATCCTCAAGTCGTACAGTAATTACGCTGCTTCAAAAAGAAATATCAAGAATGAAATCCTGTATTAACCTGAAACTTTAGATACTAAAGATTTTCCCCAAATTCCCAATTATTCTATGAATTAAATTAAGAGAAAGGGGATTCAAAGTTGAAGAAGGGCAAAACCCTATCTCAGTTAAATTTTAAGTATTTCGAATAAAAACACCTTTGTATGTAATGGAAACTCTGAGTAATAAGAAACGTTAAGTGTTCAAGTTTTCATCCAAACTTGGTGTAGCTCTAGTCTTGTGCTACATCCAACAATTTGCATAACCAAATTTGACTGAATTCAACCTCCCTGTTATCTTCTAATATTCCTTCCTCTCCACTCTTCATGCTATTATATAACATTTACAGAAAGTGTTCATGGGAAAATTACAAACCCAGCATTTCAACAATGTCTCTATGATAAATTATATATTAATCTTAATTTCCATCTTTCAAGAAGTTTGAGACATGAACCTGGCCAAAGAAGCATCACATTAACTGGCACTCAGGAGAATTTAGGGATTAAGAAATGTGAGGCCTTTACAGCACCAGCATTAGAAAAATGACAGTGGACAGCTGCAGGCATTTTGGAGTAACATGAAAATAGCACTAAATTAAGAAAGAACTAGGGATAACTTTCTATGGGAGTACGAATTGATTCAAACTAATTTTCTAACTTCTGAAATAACCATTTTTTAAAAATTAGAAAAAAAACAGAGGGGGAGACATGATTACTGCATCATGTCAATAATAATGCTTCAGTTAATGTGCCTACAAAGTGATAAAAGAACCAAAATTTATCCCAGCATGAAAACAAAGAAAAAAAACTCAAAAAAAAAAACAAACCCAAACTTATAAAAGTTTAATAACCAAATAGGAGCATTTTAAGATAAACACTTAAACTCTCTTCTGAAAGCATACAGTACAAAAATTCACAACTCACACTTACCATATTCACAATCTTATCCTTACTATAAAGTTACAACTTAGAGTTCATATAATATATTTATATTTAAAAAATCTTTTGAGTAAAATTGTCTTTAAGACCGATTTTCGGGATGCCTGGGTGGCTCAGTCGGTTGGGTAGCCATCGCTTAATTTCGCTCGGGTCATGATCTCCCAGTTTGTGAGATCAAGACCCACATCGAACTCCATGCTGACAGCGTGGAGCTGGCTTGGGATTCCCTCTCTCCCTCTCTCTCTGCCCCTCCCCTGCTGCTCACACACTCTCTCTCAAAATAAATAAATTCAATAAGTAAATTTTAAAAAAACCTGATTTTCTAACCAAATTCTGCACTATAGTAATGCTGAAGCTCAATCTTCCCTGAAAGTGTTTATATAACAATATAAGAAACATTTTTATAATTTTAAAATGTACTTCTTCTATCAGATTATCTATTTATGATAGTTTGAAGTAAATACATACTTGGAATTTGCCAAAACAACCAGGAGTACATATACACATCAATACTAACAAATAGTTTTTTAGGCCCACTTGGATAACCAGGAGGAAGGTGCGTGCTTTCCATCACATCTATATGATGAAACAGTAACTGTAGCACACTTTTATTTTTTTTTTCTTGCTACTTATTTCTTTTCAAATATATTCTCTATCAATAACAAAGTCAATGCATGAAATTTGAGTTCCTCCACTTAAGGTCATTTCAAAATGCAAAAAAAAAAAAATCTTTAATTTCATTTTTTTTATATACTTCTCACTAGAAATACACTAAACCTTTACTATGTACATAGCACACTATGTACGGTAAAAACGTTTTATAAGAACAGTTTTCTTTGGAGCACTAACACAAAGGACATTTACTATATAATGCAACTAACAAAAAGTAACTAGTTAGAACAGTGCCCCTCACCCCGCTCCATACACACACAAAAAAGCACAGAAATAACAGTACACTCCACAGAATTTTAGGAATTAGATAAAACATACTTAAAGCTATTCACAAATATGCTGTGACTATCAGAGTTGGCTGTCTTTTCTATACAGTTCAAATGGTAAATACTTTCAGCTCTATCACCTATTTATCTATCTCTTTCCTCTTCTTATTTTTTGAGGGGGCAGAATGTGGGGTGGGGTTGTTATTATTACAATAATTCAAAAATATAAAAAAACCATTCTTAGCTCAGAACCCATTAGAACAAAACTCAATTGTGGGCCATATCCTGCTAGAAGGCCAGAGTTTACCAGACCCAGACCCTTGCAAAACAACTGTTTGTTTCTATTTGCTTCAAAATATTAAAGAAGATTTTATCAAATACCCAATACATTTAAAAAAAACAATTAATTTTATGAAAAGTGAAAACTTACTTATAAAAGGACACCATATAAAAGATTAGGCTATATATTACACAATTTAAATATAATAGAAATCATTACCATAACACAGTAAATACGTTAGAATCAGATTACAACCTGCCAAATTCAAGAATCTTATCATAAAAAAAATACTAGATTCCAGTTAAGGACAGGACAATAAACTTGAGAGGCACAAAAAGAGTGCTGTAAGAAATTATTAAAATGTATTTTGTCAAATTGAAGCCTTAATTACTCTTTAAAACGGCATTAGAGATTTGTTTTGTTAAGACATGCAACCCAGAAATTTGAGAAGGGAGTTTACTTTCTACTGAATGCTAGATTTTCATTCTTTAGAGGTTTTATAATTTAACATATAAAGGTTATTGTATGATTGATTAGAATAAGATTACACTCAATAGACTCTAATCATGAATTAAGCACCACAATTTTGTATCTCAGGCTTTTAAATGAAATACAAATCACAGGAGAGGAAATCAATATTAAATACTGAAGTTCAATTGATATGGGACTGAATCCTACTCAAGCATCCAATGGTTAGACTGCAGGTGTTTGTTTGAGACACCAATCGTTATCTGGAGGGGGAAACATCAAGAGCCCAAATGACAATCTTAATTAATCTCACAGCACTTAGGCTCTAGGCCATGCATTTAGAACTTGATTATATTTGGGTCAAATGCAGTACACACTGTGATGTTTCACAGTATTACTTAATTCCTGCAATGATTTTAAATGCTTATTCCCACATAAAACATAACTAACCTTAAAGGAAGACTAAGTTCCTTTAAGGAACAAACTATAGTGCTAAAAATATGTAGATACACAAAATGTTTCTGAAATAAGTGAACAAAATTAATATACAAAGATGCTGTCATCCAGGGCAAGCTAACCCAGCACTGAGCCTCTGAAGATGGCAATTAAAGACAAGTCTGACTCATCACCTTTTCCTGTCAATTATTTCCCTGAAATCAGTCAGTTTCTATTTCTAGGATCAGCACCCTGGTTCAGGCTTTATCTCCTCAAATTAGACGTATAATCACAGTTTCCTCACTGTTCCTAACTGCATTTTACATAGCTTACTGACCACTTAATCTTCTTAACTCAAATCTTGACTCATGCCATGCCCTAACTCAAAATCCCTCAATCAGAGTGGCTAAAATGAGTAAATCAGAGGACTCTAGATGCTGGCGAGGATGTGGAGAAACAGGCACCCTCCTACTGGTGCAGCCCCTCTGGAAAACACTGTGGAGGTTCCTCAAAAAATTAACAATAGAACTCCCCTATGACCCAGCAATAGCACTGCTAGGAATTTACCCAAGGGATACAGGAGTGCTGATGCATAGGAGCACATGGACCCCAATGTTCATAGCAGCACTCTCCACAGTAGCTAAAACATGGAAAGAGCCTTAGTGTCCATCAACAGATGAATGGATCAAGAAGACGTGGTTTATCTATACCATGGAATACTCCATGGCAATGAGAAACAATGAAATCTGGCCATGTGTAGCAACATGGATGGACCTTGAGGGTGTTATGCTGAGCGAAATAAGTCAGGCAGAGAAGGACAAATATCATATGTGTGCACGTATAGGAGGATTAGGAGGAACTTAATGGAGCACCGTGGGGGAGAAGAAGGGGGGAAATAGTGGGGGAGAGGGAGGGAGGCAAACCATGAGAGACTCCTGAATGCTGAGAACAAACTGAGGACTGATGGGGGTGGGGGAGGAGGGGGGAGATGGGCATGGAGGAGGGCACTTGTAGGGATGAGCACCGGGTGTTATATGGAAACCAACTTGACAATAAACTATTTGTAAAAAATAAATAAATAAAAATAAAAGCTTTCACAATGAAAAACAAAACAAGACAAAACAAAAAATCCCTCAATGATTCTCCATGGCTTCATACAGTGAAAGTCTACTATGCTGTTGAATTTTTTCAATGACTGCCCCCACGGCCTGGTCCCAACCTGTCTCTCTAACCTCACACTCACTGTCTGACAGACACTCTGCAGATTCTGCTTGCATCCATACTTCTGGTTTTCACAAATGTCAGGATGAAGTGGCTTCCTATTTTGTACTCTTCCAAATCCTACTAACTCACTCACATTTTCACCGACTTGATCACTTGAAAGTGAATGAAAACTACCATTTACTAGTGACCCACTGTGTTAAACTTCTCTGATAGACAGAGGACAGATCCAGAATGAATAAAGATCCAAGCTTGCAGAAGGAATTGACAGCCAAGTAAGGAAGAGGAGACACCTGTAACTGTAATTTAACACAGAATATTATAAATGTCATTAAAGATAAATAAGCAAAATTATAGTGGAATTCTATATTCATGAAAAAAACAGATCACTTCTGACTGGGGATAAGAAGTAACATAAAGAAAATGTCATTTAAGCTGATAGCTGAACCCTGGTTTTAACAAGCAGAGATGATGAGGGTTTCAGAAGAAACAGAAATAGCTTGAAAAAAGACACTGGAAACCTACACCAATCAATGCTCTTATAACTCATTTGGCAATTCATCATGTACTGGTCTGAAGAGCTGTTTAGATAATTTTTTGTTTAGCTAATGCTGTATATTTTATATCCGAATGCCTAGTCCAATAGGAAAATGTAAAATGAGAGGATTAATAGTACTTATCTTGCATAGTCATGGTGACAAGACAACATGTATGCAAAAGTAGCTTTACAACTGATGCTTGAAAATATAAGTTTCCTTTGCTTTTGGTATACAGTTCTTGTGATAGGCAGCTCTAAGACGCCAAAGGTCTTGCCTCCAGGGGTACACATCCTGTATAATCCCTAGCCTTGAGTGCTGGTAAAATTTATAAATATGATGGCTATGACTAGGTGTGTTATAAGGCAAAGGTGAAGGGATTCTGCAACTATAAGTTTCCCAATCAGTTTGACTCTGAAGTAATCAAAGCAAGATGATCCCAGGTGGGGGCATCTGGGTGGCTTAGTCGGTTGAGCGTCCGACTTTCGCTTAGGTCAAGATCTCGCGGTTCGTGGGTTCGAGCCCCACATCGGGCTCTGTGCTGACTGACAGCTCAGAGCCTGGAGCCTATTTCAAAGTCTGTGTCTCCCTCTCTCTCTGACCCTTCCCTGCTCATGCTGTCTCTTTCTCTCTCCTAGAAATAAATAAAACATTAAAAAATTTAAAAAAAAAAAAAAAAGATGATCCCAGGTGGGCCTGGCCTAATCAGGTTAAATGCTAAAAGAAGGCTCAGGCCTTTCTTTAGAGTACAGAAGTTCTCCTGTCCACCTTGAAGAAGCAAGTCACCATGAGTTCTACTGCTACAAGAAAATGAATCTGGACAAGAATCACATGAGCTTTGAAGAGAACCCCAACCTCAGAGGAGACTGAAGCCCTGACTGAAACTTTGGATCGCAGGCTCATGAGACCCTGAACAGAGAAGCCAGCTAAGCCATGCACACATTCTCGATCCACAGAAAACATGGGATGGTAAATGTATGTTGTTTCAAGATGCTATGATTTTGGTAACTTGTTATGGCGCAATAGAAAACTAATACACTCTTTCCACTCTTTCCCTTTCTCTTAGATACTTTCCCTTATCAAATATATTTTTAACCATTTTGTTCAAATAGATAATTTAAAATGCAAGGATGAAATGATATTATACAGTCCTTTCCTCCCTCCGTCCCTCTGCTGCTGCTTCTTCTCCTCTCTTTCTCTCTCTCTCTTTCTTTCTCTCTCTTTCTCTCTCTCTCTCTCTCTCTCACACACACACACACACACACACACAATGGTAAAAGAAATAGTATCTAGTATGCCAAGAATGTTTTATTGGAACATATTTTGCTCATCTACGAGATGGATATAGTAATAGTATGGACCTTATAAGGGTGATGTGAGGATTAAATGAATTAATATAAGCAGGCAATTTAAATCTGGGCTACTCAAAGTGTGGTGTAACCAAAAGGTGTCTGATAGGAGATCTGTTGAGATAGGTAGATCAGGCCCCATCCCAGACCTGAGAAATAAAACTTCATTTAAACAGGATCTCCAGGCAATGTACGTACACATTTAAAGTTTGAGAAGCACTTCTTTAGCTGGTGTTTGCCACAGATAAGTGCTATATGATCATCACATTCTCTTAAAAAACTAATTTCTTCCCTATATTACCTATCTTCTTTTCATTTAAATATACACAAATTTCATCTACAAACTGGTTTCTATAGTAATAGCTGTTTGTGACTGCCTTTTCTCTAGTCAGACTGTGAGTTAAGAAATCAGAAGAAAATAATGGAGTTTGAGACTAGTTCTCTTTATTTTTGAGTTAAGAGTACTATTAGACAGCTAACAGTCATTTAAATCACAAGGAATTTTTTTTTAGATAGCATCTGAACCAATCCAAATCCAAAAACTGCAGATTATAATGAATATAAAAAATGGGGCGCCTGGGTGGCTCAGTCAGCTAAGCGTCCAATTTCAGCTCAGGTCATAATCTCACAGTTTGTGGGTTCAAGCCCCGCATCGGGCTATGTGCTGACAGCTCGGAGCCTGGAGCCTGCTTTGGATTCTGTGTGTGTGTGTCTCTCTCTCTACCTCTCCCCCATTCGTACTCTCTGTCTCGAAAATGAATGTTAAAAAAAATTTTTTAAATAATAATGAACGTAAAAAGTACAACCAGGAGTGAAGCTTACCTAATTATTACTGTGAGTCTGGTCTTTTGCAATTACCTGGTCATGTGTCTTAAAGAAAATCATATCATATTTGCCATCTGGTGCCTTCATGTAACTTATGATCCATGTTACAAGTAACTAAATACAAGCTTCAGGTCAACAAACAGAGAGCCAGTTTGAAATACAGATGAAGTAGTACCAAATTGCAAAAGCAGGAGCAATTTAGAATATGTAGGAGTATTGAAAGGTGACAAGGTAATTTAAAAGTAACTCCTATGATGTTGCACTGATGGACTTAACTTTCTGCTAAGATTCCTTTGCATTCAATTAATTGCCTTTAACACACCTCATTTTTTGAACAGCATTTGAAAAATATGCAAAGATACCTTAATTCATTTTACTTTAGATCTTTCCCAGGAAATTAAGAACAATTTTAGTCCTTTTGAATCTGTATCCCTTTTTAGTTAAATTACAGGCTAAGGTAAGACAATTTAGAGTGACTTGAACTTCCACTTTTGCTTTGACAGGCAAATTGTTGGAAATAATTAAATAAAAGAATACTCCTATTCCCCCCCAGCAGGAAAACATTTCTATGCCACCTCCAGCTCTAACTTTTGATGTCTGCGTTGACAGAAATGTCAATTATGGGACTAATAATAAAGTATATTGAAAATGTATGAAATGCGTGATCTATAAAAGAAAGTATTACTTCCTACTCTGTGATTTTTTAACTTTTCAAATACAGGTGATGGCTAATAGATTTTCAAAAGACAAGGTGACATCTCAAATAGTGAAAAACTGTTAAGAACAGAAATGAAAATCTTTTAGAGAAAAACAGAAATCTGATGACCTATTCTTCAGGCCATATATATAAGAATAAGAAATTGAAAATTCTATTTATGTTTTTCATAATTTCAAATGCAACCCAGAAATGTTGCCTCTGTTTTTCTAGCCCTTCTCATTACTGAATCATTTTGAGGCATTATAAAAGGAAAAACATTTATTATATCAATTATAATAAGTATCATATATTTTTTAATTATGTGTTCATTCATTTATTAGTGTTCATCCTATTTACTGAGCAGGTGGATCTGAGGAAGACTTAGAAGGAGGGGAGAATGGGAGCCACGTTAAGAAAGAGTCCCAGCCAGCAGCTGGGATGGCAAGAACTGCAGCCCCAGTCAAGTGTGCACCGGGTATGTCTGAAGAACAGCAAAAGGTCAAGTGTGGCATGTGGAAGGGAGCGAGTGGTAGGGAATGAGGTCAGAAACGTAAAAAAAAAAAAATTTTTTTAAAGGTGAAAATCAGGGAGCAAGACTGCATTCAGCCTTGTACACCATAGTAAAAAGAACTTTTGGCTAAGATCAATGAGCAGCTGATGGAGGATTTAAGGAGAAGTAAAGTAATCTGACAAATTTCATAAGGATGTGCATGGCTGGTGTATGGAACACACATTAGGGTGGTAGAGACAAGGGTGGAAGGCAGGAAACCAGTTAGGAGCTATGACAATAATCCAGTACAAGAAATGACAAAGTCAGATAAAGGTCAGATTCTGGATTCTGAGATTTGGAGCCTAGGAAATGACACCTGCTGACAGAGGAAGACTAACAGCCTAATTTGGGGAGAACCAGTCTTCAGCTATCTACTCCACTTGGAACACAGCCTCTCTCCACTGAATAGAAAAGAAAGGTAAACCATTTAGGAGACAGAATTCTGGAAACATTCAATCAGGCACACGTAAGAACTCAGGTCCAGCACAGATATGTGACCAGTTAGGGCCCACTCTGGTCTCTCCAGAGTGCTCAGCCTTACACATGTACAGAGTCTTCCAGACCACCAATGACCACCAATAGGTGGGTCTTAGGAAGGCCCACCTATTCCTTAAATCCTGTTAAAATTCTGGCCAATCTGGGGCGACTGGGTGGCTCAGTTGGTTGAATGACTGACTTCGGCTCAGGTCACGATCTCGCTGCTCGTGGGTTCAAGCCCTGCTTGACTGTGCTGACAGTTCAGAGCCTTGAGAATGCTTTGGACTCTGTGTCTCCCTCTCTCTCTGCCCCTCCCCCACTCATGCTCTGTCTCTCTCTCTCAAAAATACATAAAACATTAAAAATTTTTTTTAAAAATTCTGACCAATCTTTGGCTTTCTCCAATCAGAATTACAACCTCATGCTATTTACAACACTGGCCTTCCCATCCTTTTGCCATAAATATCACTACTGTTTCCAACAACATTCCAGAAATACGATGTTTCTATGTTTGCTCCAAATCACATAAAACCCTTCCAGCAACTAAAGCAAAACTACTAATGTTCTTTCTGTCTTTTATTTGAAGTATAGTTGACACACAATGTTACATCAGTTTCAGGTGTGAAAGACAGTGATTCGACAACTTGATTCGACAACTTGAAACGCTATGCAGTGCTCACCTTAAGTGTAACTTTTTTTTTTAAATTTTTTTTTTAATGTTTTATTTATTTCTAGGAGAGAGAGAGAGAGAGAGAGACAGCGTGAGCAGGGGAGGGTCAGAGAGAGAGGGAGTCACAGACTGAAGCAGGCTCCAGGCTCTGAGCTGGCAGTCAGCACACAGCCCGATGCGGGGCTCGAACCCACGAACTGCGAGATCATGACCTAAGCGAAAGTCGGACGCTTAACCGACTAAGCCACCCAGGCGCCCCACCTAAAGTGTAACTACTATCTGTCACCATACAGCGCTTTACAATACCACTGACTGTATTCCCTGCGCTGTAACTTTCATCCCTGACTTATTTATTCCATAACTCAAAGCCTGTATCTCCTACTCCCCTTCAACCACTATGCCCATTCCCCACACTCCCCTCTGTGGGTCAGTTTCTACAAACCCCTCGCTTTCACATCTCACCCCAGACTTGTAGAACTGCCACAACAATAAGCCAGTGGTGGGAAGGAGCAGAATGGGAGCAGCCACAGGGACTAAGTACCAGACTGTTCACCCCTGAGTTCACTAGCTTTCCTTGAATAAATACTTCTCAGTTTTTTGTAGAATTTGTCACTTTCTTAAGTCCTGAACTGGCTGGGTTTTGACAATTTTACTGACTTTTATCATTGCTTTTTAATAAATGGATTTGCCAAACTCCTTATTCAGCCATTCTGCATTAAATACATTTGAAATGTAATTTGCCTGAGCAACCTACTAAAAAAAATGTCATAGAAAATATTTTGAAACACCTCTAAGTGAAGAAACTGCCAGTATGCTAAAATTACTGTTTTCTTTTGACTGTTAGCATGCCTTTGTTGAAAAGCTTACTCAGGTGGACTTAAGTGGAAAAAGCCTGAAAGCAGAGAAATAGCATTTGCAGAAGACACAGAAGCCTGTCAGGAAGCTGTACTGTTGTTACACATTCAGTGGTAACTCCTCTCTAATTTAACTCTCCCTTTGAGATGAGCTCATATTTCTTACCCCTTTCTTGGCCTAATATAACCCAATGTTTTTAATCAATCTCTTTCCTCCTCTTCTGATCAACTTTCTTGAAAGGTTAGAACACGGGTCTCCCTTTCCTCAATCTACTAAGGAAGCTTTCTTTCCCAACCTCAGTAAAATCACCCTCCCAGAGGTTCAGGGATCTCTATAAGTCACCAAACCCAATGAACAGTTTTTGGTCTAATCATGCTGAACCTCCCTGTTACACGTGGCAATGTGCACATCACTCCCGTCTTGCAAACCTCCACTCTGTTACTACACCATCTTAGTTCTCCTCACGTTGTTTTGATCATTTTTCTGCAAATCCATTAGCTGGGCTTTCTTTTCCTGCATATACCCCTTAAATGTCAGTGATCACCTAAACTCTACTTTTAAACTGTATCTCACACATTTTCCAAGGAAATTTCAGCCATTTTCATCGCTTCATGAACATCGCTTCATGAGACATCGCTGAAGTCTCTCAACATTTATCTCTAACTATTAAACTTCTCTCACAATTAAAGACTATTTCTAGTAACTGAAATATAGTCCCACTTTAATGTTCCACAGTAAGCTCAAACTCATCAATGTCTACATCTTACCCTCATTCCAAAATCCACTCTTCTTCCCGTTGTCTCATTTGTTGGTACCAAGATCAGCCAGCCACCTCAACTAGAAACCTTGACGTAAACTTTGATTCTTTTTCTTCCCTTCTCTTATGCTGCTTATGACATCCAATTAATTTATAAAACTCTTGATTTTACCTCCAGAATCTTCTCAAATCTACCTCTTTTGCCTCTCATTCCTTATATTTTTGAAATATCCATTTGGACACAACTGTATCAAAAGAACTTTCAAAATGGCTACATCAAAAATGAAGTGTGGGGCGCCTGGGGGACTCAGTGGGTTGAGAGTCTGACTCTTGATTTCATCTCAGGTCATGCTCCCAGGGTCATGGGATAGAGTCATATGTGCAGCTCTGCTTAAGATTCTCTCCCTCTGCCCCTCTCCCCTACTCATGTGCATGCATATACACTCTCAAAAAAAAAAAGCTTGATCTCATTCATTTTATGGCTAATATTGCATTGTTTATGCATACTACCCCTACTACCTCTTTGTTATCCATTCATTTATCAGTGGACATTTGGGCTGCTTCCACACCTTGGTTTTTGTAAATAATGCAGTTAATAAACATAGAGGTACACATATCTTTTCAAATGAGTGCTTTTGTTTTCTCTAGGCAAATATCCACTAATGGAATTATTGGATCACATGGTAATTCTATTTTTAATTTTCTGAAGAACCTCCATATTGTTTTCCACAGTGACTGCACCAGTTTGCATTTCCAACAATAGTGCATGAGGATTCCTTGTTCTCCACATCTTTGACAACACTTGTTATTTCTTATGGTTTTGATTCTAGCCATTCTGACAGGTGTGAGGGGATAGCTCACTGTGGTTTTGAGTTGCATTGCCCTGATGATTTGCAACAACACGGATGAACCTAGAGTATAATGCTACATGAAATAAGTCAGACAGAGAAAGACAAATACTATTTCAGTCATGTAGAATTTTAAAAACAAAATAAATGAATAAACAAAGATAAAAAAGAAACTGAAAAAAAAAACAAACAAACCCAACACTAGACTCTTAAATACAGAGAACAAACTGGTGGTTACCAGAGGGGAGGAAGGTGGGAGGATGGGTAAAATAGATAAAAGGTACAAACTTCCAGTTACAATAGAAGTAAGTGACAAAGATGAAAAGTGCAACTTAGGGAATGTAGTCACTAAGATGGTAATAACGTTGTTTGGTCATAGATGGTGACCATTTATCGTTGTGTGCAGCGGAAATGCATATATTGTTGAATCATTACATTATACAACCAAAACTAATTTAACACTGTATGTTAATTATTCTTCAATGAAAGTTAAAATAAAGCTTAAGCCCAATTTAATAAGACTTAAAAAATTAGGCACTTAGGTGGCTCAGTCAGTTAAGCGTCCGACTTCAGCTCAGGTCATGATCTCACAGTTTGTGAGTTTGAGCCCCACATCAGGCTCTGTGCTGACAGCTCACAGCCTGGAGCCTGCTTGGGATTCTGTGTCTCCCTCTCTTTCTGCTCCTCCCCTGCTCACACTCTGTCTCTCTGTGTGTGTCTCTCTCTCTCTCAAAAATAAATGAATATTTTTTAAAAAAATTTTTTTTAATGATGACCTGGGGCGCCTGGGTGGCTCAGTCGATTAAGCATTAGACTTTTGGTACAGGTCATGAGGTTCGTGAGTTCAACCCTGCGTTGGGCTCTGTGCTGGCAGCATGGAGGCTGCATGGGATTCTGTCTCCCTCTCTCTCTGCCCCTCCCATGCTCACACTGTCTCTCTCTCTCAAAAAAAAAAAAAATTAAAAAAAAATTATTTTTAAATGGTGGCCTTTCCAATGCTTACCTACATGATTTTAAGATCCTGGCAGTGCATGTTTCTGAATGTTTGCTGATTAATAACAAGCTAAAACTGGAATCATTTGGCTTGCCATTTACTTCTAAATATATCCATTTTCTAGTAATGTTGCTTTCCACAAGTAAACACCTCTTCCATTAAAGTGCATCTGCACAACTTTCAAATCTCTAACTCACTCCTAAAGTAATTACTACTAAATCAAAAATTACCTTGCCAAGCCCTGAATAGCATCGAGTATTATGTCAGACAAAATGCATGGAAAATGCAGGTACCTGGGTTGCTCAGTCAATTGAGTGTTAGGCTCAGGTTATGATCTTGCAGTTCACAAGTTCGAGCCCCATGTCAGGCTCTGTGCTGACAGCTTGCTTCAGATTCTGTGTCTCCCTCTCACCCTCCCTTCTCCCACTCGCACTCTGTTTCTGTCTCTCTCTCTCAAAAATAAATAAACATTTAAAAATTTTTTAATAAAAAATGCATGGAAAATAAACTAAAGGAGTGCTTTTATGTCTCAAATATTTCTGTTGAGAATATTTTGACTTCCAATAGGTTTTTCTACAACCTGTCCTTTAAAGAAGTATGTTCTGCTTCTGGCTGACACATTGAAATATTCTATATCTAAAGTTCTTTTTTAATGCACTATCTGTATGCTGAAAGTACTCTTCAAAAATGATTTCACATAAAACAATGCTATTTGGAAGACAGAGTCTCATGTTATATTCTCATATTATGTTGCATTATATGATTCTAGCCAAGGTATATGACTCTAGACAGATGTAGAATATGATCTAAAATATGTAAGAGCTAAAATATTTTGTAGTTTTAGAAATACTACCTTTTTTTTAATATTTTTTATTTATTTCTAGGGG
This sequence comes from Proteles cristata cristata, assembly GCA_017311185.1. NCBI lineage: Eukaryota > Metazoa > Chordata > Mammalia > Carnivora > Hyaenidae > Proteles > Proteles cristata. The sequence goes on along the minus strand of JAESUZ010005116.1, from coordinate 78,677 downwards.
AGAGAGAGAGAGAGAGCGTGAGCAGGGGAGGGTCAGAGAGAGAGGGAGTCACAGACTGAAACAGGCTCCAGGCTCTGAGCTGGCAGTCAGCAGAGCCCGACGCGGGGCTCGAACCCACGAACCGCGAGATCATGACCTAAGCGAAAGTCGGACGCTTAACCGACTAAGCCACCCAGGCGCCCCTACTTTGATTTTGTATGTCATGAAAATTCACTGACTTTAGAGCGATACTACCATAGGTTTGGATTCTGTGTATTATTATTAGTTCTTCGACCCCAAACGATTTATCTCAATTTTTCTAGTCAATTTTCTCATATGTTATATAAAGATGATAATAGTTTATTTCTAGGCCTAATATAGAAAATATGAAACTATATCTATTAAATATCTAATACACTACGTGCCACAAAGCAGATACTTAATCCATGTTAGTTGTCCTTCTTTTAAGTCAGTGAATAGAAGGAATTTTTATTCATTAAATTATATAATGTATTCCTACTGAGTAGCAACTGTCATTCCATTATTTTTGTTCTCTCCCAATTCTAGTTCCATATATTTGAAAAATATATATTCACAAAAAAGTGAATGGCATTTTATAAGACATTACCTGAAATCTTATGTTCAAATTACATTCTAGTAGATGCCTGCCACACTTGTTTATTCTTCTTCTTGAGCATATAACTCAATTACATTCCCAAACAGTCCTGTGGTTTTTGTTTACCAAAAAAGAATGTGTTTCTAGGTCTGGCCCAAAATTTTCCTGCAGGTGATCTCTGGTCTTGTGCTTTTTATGCTGGCTGGGAAGGAGATGACCACAACAATGTTTCTGGGAGTCTTGTCTAGAATATAGTGGAGTCACACAATGGAAGTAAGGGCTGAACTCTGTGATCAAGAGAACACTATGGAAGGGGTACCTGGGTGGCTCAGTCAGTTGAGCGTCCAACTTCGGCTCAGGTCATGATTTCACGGTTTGTGGGTTCGGGCCCCACTTTGGGCTCTGTGCTGACAACTAGCTCAGATCCTGAAGCCTGTCTTCAGATTCTGTGTCTCCCTCTCTCTCTGACTCATGCTGTCTCTATCTCTAATGTTAAATAAAACATTTAAAAAATAATAAAAAAAATAAAAAAGAGAGAGAGAGAACACTATGGAAGTGATGTTGCATGACTCCAATGCTAGGATATGAAAGGCACTGCAGTTTCCACTTTGGTCTCCTGAATGACCATCTGGGAAGCCATTATCCCAAAAAGACACTCATGAAGCCCCTGTGGGGAGGCCTATGTGGAGAGGAAGCAAAGCTGCTTGCCAACCACCAGCATTATTTTGGTAATGTGTGGATGAGCCCCCTTCTGCCCCACCCAGTTAACTCTTCAGATGATTACAGCCCCAGACAACACTTAACTCTTCATAAGAAACTCTTGGCACACACAAATTACTCCCTAATTTCTGACCTTCGGAAACCATAAGAGATAATAAGTGGTTTTGTTTTTAAGTCAAAAAAAAAAAAAAAAAAGAACTCTAAACTACCTCCAACATAAAAAAATTTAAATGGATCACAGACAAATCATTAAAGAAAAAAACTGACAAGTTAGACTTCATGAAACTTAAACTCCTGCTCTTCAAACGACACTGTTCATAAAATGAAAAAGCACACTACAGAATGGGACAAAATATTTTTAAAACCTATCTAATGATAGACTTTTATCAGAGAAAGAGAGAAATGAAATCGTAAAAATCAATCAGAAAATAAACCAATTCAAAAATGGGCAACAGATCTGAACAGACTGTTCACAAGGAAGATACACAAATGGCCTATATCATATGAAAAGATGAACAACATGAGGAGTCATTTGGGAAATTCAAATTAATATCACTAGGGACCATTATTCTCCCACTAGAATAGCTAAAATTTTAAAGGTTGACCATGCCAAATGTTGATAAGGATATGGAGCAACTAATACACATGCTGCTAAAGATGGATGATACAGCTACTCTGAAAAACAGCTTAGCGGTTTCTTATAAAGGTAAATACACCCTTCCCATAAGCCTAGCCAGTCCACTCCTAGGTATTTACCCAAGAAAAATAAAAGCATATACTCAGCAAAGACTTGTACTCAAACATCCATAACAACTTTATTCCTAATAGTCAACAATTACAAACAACTCAAAGGTTGATTAACTGGTCACATGATAAACAAACTGTGGCATATCTTTACAATAAATTGCTAGTCAGCAATAAAAAGGAACCAACTACTTATACAACACAGATAAATCTCAAACGATTTGCTATGTGAAAGAGGCTATATACAAAAGACTATATATGATTCTTTATATATGAAATTGTAGAAAAGGCAAAACATGGGGACAGAAAACAGATCGGTAGTTGGCAGAACCACAGGTGAGGAGAAACGATAACTTGTGAAGAAGCATGAAGGAAATTTTAGGGGTAATGAAAATATTTTATATTCTGATTCTGGTGATGGTTATACAGTTGCATCCATTTGCCAAAATTCAATGAACTATACAATTAAAATGGGTACATTTGGGGTACCTGGCTGGCTCAGTCAGTAGGGCATGTGACTCTTGATCTTGGGGTTGCAAATTCAAGTCCTGTGTTGGGTGTAGAGAGTACTTAAAAATAAAATCTTTAAAATAATAAATAAACTGGGTACATTCTATTGCATGTAAAGTATACCTTCATAAAGTTTTATTAAACACTTAGAATAATGTCTGGCATGTAATAAACACTCAATAAATATTAGCCAAAAATAACTAGTATTTGTGTGGCAAGGAATGATTTCATAGAAAGACTGAGAAATTCTAAGATGCTTTTTGCAAAGGTGATATAAGTTCAGAAATATATTTTTAATAAACCCTACCCTGTAAGCAGATAATTTTTTAAATGTCCATTTATTTATTTTGACAGTGAGTGTGTATGTGCACATACTCATATGCACACAAGCAGGGGAGGAGCAGAGAGTAACAGAGAGAGAGAATACCAGGCAGGCTCTGTGCTGTCAACGCAGAACCCAACACAGGGCTCGATCTCATGAACCATGAGATCACGACCTGAGCAGAAATCAAGAGTCAAACGCTTAACCAACTAAGCCACCCAGGTGGTTTGTAAGCAGATAATTTAAGAGCTTAAAGTAAAGATCTTCCATTTAGTTCCAATTTCTATTAAAAGAATACTGAGCACAGAGCCAATGAAGTGTGACTCTTGTGAGGTTGGTCAGCATCTCTTAGAAGCATCCACATAGTAAACAGAGCAGATATCATGCTGTTTCAAACAAGTGAGTAGTAAAATGGTAAGGCAATAACAAAAAACAAGTCAGACTTAAATAATGTCAAACGAGTATAGGACATAACATATCACTAGAATTCTAAAAACAATTGAGAGAAGTTGAAACTTCTCATTAAACACTTCAAAAGTATCCAAAATGAAATAGGAAGCAAAATAGCAAAGTGAGGCTGTCAAATTTAAATAGTTGCATAAGTGGAACTGGGAACTATGCAACCAAGGAACCAAAGAACCAAAATCTCTTCTGCATCTAGCAAAATCTAGCCTAAGAGCAGTAAAAGCTAGGAATAATCAGCATTCTTCCTCTCCATCTCTCTCTCACACACACACACACACACACACACACACACACACACACACACACCTGTGAGGGTTATAAATAAAGCAGCTATACAGAGACAATTGAAGTGTCACTTCTTACCCTCTTCTGCTTCATCCTCCTGTGGTGACATTGGACCCCCTCCACTAGTGGGAGTGACTGGCTCCTCCTTCTCAGACTGTCGCTGCAGACTTACTACCTCATATATTGCATCTCCAGCATTGGTATGGCCTTTTCCCTCATACTGAGAAAGATATAAACATGTGTTTCAATATTAGAAATTTGAAAGAAACACTGAAAGATAGTATTTCAATGTTCATTAGAGCTGAAATTAGGAAGAGCATGTCATGTTTGATCTACACCATGCCTGAAGTAAAAATTTTTTAAATATGTTGGTCTCCACATGATATTCTAAATGCATTATTCTTCTAGTAGTATTTTAACCAATGTAAGTTAATAACCACTTTGGGAGAAATTTTCTTTTTAACAAAAGAAACCCTGAAATACCACAGATTCTAGGGCAGACAGATAAGTAATGCTAAATTTCTAGGACTGACTAACTCACACTGAGATAAAGGGGTATCAGCTACATCCATCAAGTAATTCATGGAAGTAAAAAATTTTTACCTTATAAAAAGTGAAAAGAGAAACAAGGAAACAAAAAACAAAACAAGTATTAGACCTAAATTCAAACACATCTATAACTGTATTAAACATAAATGACCTAAACATACCAATTAAAAGACAAAGATTGTCAGATTGACAATTGACACAATTGTATCCTATATATTAAAAAAAAGAAAAACTTTAAATGTAAGAATATAGGTAAGTTAAAGTAAATTGGGGGAAGAAAATATACCATGAAAAGACTAATAAGAAAACAGAAGAAACTACATCAATATAAGATAAAGTAGACTACCACGCAAGAAAAAATTCACTAGGAATAAAGAAGGTGACTGAACAGTGTTAAAAGGATCAGTTTAACAAGAACACAAAAGCATCTCATGAGTAAATTCACCTAATAACTGGGCCTCAAATATATAAAGAAAGGATGGAGGCACTCAGCTGGCTCCATTGAGCTGGCTCTTTAGCTGGAAGAATAAACAATTCTTGACCTCAGGATTATAAATTCAAGCCCCACATTGTTTGTGGAGTTTACTTAAATGAATAAAATCTTTTAAAACCTGATGGAAATAAAGGAGATGGACAAACCCACATTTATAATTAGAGAATTCACATTCCTCTCACAATAATTAAAAAAAAGAGATAAAAACACATCAAGGTTATAGAAGAATTAAATATCAACAATGGGATCTAACATTTATAGACCACTGCATATAACAAAGGCAGAATATACATTCTTTTCAAATGTGCACAGAACATTCAACAAGACAAACCATTTCCTGGGTTATAACACAATCTTTAAGAAAGTTTTTTAAACTGAGTTATAAAAAATGTTTAGTGAGCATAATACAATTAAACTAGAATCAACAAGGGAAATATATCTGAAATATCTCCAAATACTTAAAAAGAAAGTAACACACTTCCAACTAATCCATGGATCAAAGTCAAAGAAAAAATGTTCAAATTACAAAATATCCTGAACACAACAAAAATGAAAATAAAACAAGTCAAAATTAATGGAATACGTCAAACAAGTGGGTATAGAGAGATTTAGAGCTACAAATGCTTATATTACAAAAGAAACACCCTAAAATCAACAATCTAACTTTCCACATTAAGAAACAGGAAAAAAATGCAAAATAACCCAAAGCAAGTAGAAACAAGGAAATAAACAGCACAAATCAATAAAAACCCAAAGATAGTTCTTAGCAAAGATCAATAAAATTATAATTCTCTAGCTAAACTGAACAAGCAAAAAAGAAGTTACAAATTGCTGATAACCAAGGAAAAAAGAGTATATGTCACTTGTACTGACTCCATGATATAAAAAGGAATAATGCAAACAGTCCTATGCATATTTACTGGACAGCTTAGATAAAATGGGTCAATGCTCTGGAAGCCAAAAATTACCCTTATCCAAGAAGAAATACATAAGCTGAAAAATCCAGTATTAAAAAAACTGAATCTGTAAATTAAATCCTTTTTGAAAATGAAAACTTCAGACCCATATAGTTTTAATGACAAATTCTACTAAATGTTTAAAGAAGAAACAATACCAATGCTATAAGAAAAAATTCTTCAAGGAAATATATAAAAGGGATTCCTAATTCACTGTACAAGGCTATTTCTTCAATACCAAAACTAAAGAAGGTATTACAAGAAAAAAAAAAGACCAATATCCCTCATAAAATAAACAAAAATCCGCCATCAAATATTAGCAAATAAAATCCAGCAACATAGTTTATACACATAGATATATATCATAACTAGTGGGGGTTTATCTGGGAAATGTAACAATAGTTCAACATTGACAACAATCAACATAATCCACCATATTCTCAAAGAAGAAAGACAAATGGTAAACTAATAATGGCTTTTGAGAAAATTCAGCATTCATTCATTCATGTTAAAGACTTTCAGTAAACCAGGAATACAAGGGAATTTCCTCAACCTGATAAACAATATTTATGATAAACCTACAACCAACGACACACTTAATAGGAAAAGACTGAAAGCTTTCCTCCTAAAACTGAGAACAAAACAAGGACATACACTGTCACCATTCCCATTTGACATCATGTGGAAGTCGTAGCTAGTGCAATAAAGCAAGAAAAAGAAAGAAAAGACACACAGATTGGAAAGGAAGAAGTAAAATTGTTCTTATTTACAAACAATGTAATTCCTTGTCAGGAGTCGACAAACTTTTTCTATAAAAAGCTAGATAGGAAATTTTTTTTAATAGTTTATGGTCAAGTTGGTTTCCATATAACACCCAGTGCTCATCCCCACAAGTGCCCTCTTCCATGCCCATCACCCCTTTTCCCCTCTCCACCACCCCCATCAGCCCTCAGTTTGTTCTCAGCATTCAAGAGTCTCGTGGTTTGTCTCTGTCCCTCTCCCCAACTATTTCCCCTTCTTCTCCCCCATTGTCCTCCATTAAGTTCCTCCTAATCCACCTATACGTGCAGACATATGGAAGCTGTCCTTCTCTGCCTGACTTATTTCGCTCAGCATAACACCCTCAAATTCCATCCATGTTGCTACAAATGACCAGATTTCATTCTTTCTCATTGCCATGTAGTATTCCATTGCTAGATAGGAAATATTTTAAGCTTTGCAAGCCATCTGGTCTCAGTCACAACTACTTAACTTTGTTGTTGTGGATAAGTGTTACAATAGTGGTAAAATATTTCATCTGCACTTAGTTTCCTATATAAGCATAATTTTCTCTACTACTATAATCTCATGTAGACCTAGACACTGTATCTACCAATTGAGTTTCAAAATCAGATTTTTTAAATAAAAATACTTTTTGTTTCCAACATTCACATATCTTTAGATAACTAAAAATCATTCTGTCTGTATGTATAATATAAATTGTCTGGCTCATGTTAGAATTAATTACGGCACTTTGAAACACGTAAATACATGGCAGCTGCTCAATAAATGTGGTTGACTAAAACACATTACAAAGATTCATCACACTTATGCAAATAAACTCTGATTGTGCTTAATAGTACACTATCATCAGATGTAAAGGACAATATGCTCATATCTTTATTCAGAATCTTAAGAATGGGGTCTGGGAATGTGTTTTTTTTTTTTTTAAGAGCTACAATGATTCTGATGAAAAGCTAAACTGTGAACCACTACCTATAAGAACTCTTGTTTTAACAAAAATGTCTAAAAAATCTCATAACAATCAGATAGGCTCACTAAGCTACAGATATATATAATAACATGAAAAAAATCTTTGCAAGCAGCTTCTATTTGACTCTATACAACTGAAGGTAAAGAAAGTTCTAAATAAAAATGTTAAGTTAGTAAACCATTTACCTTCCACTCAATTTTATTTTCCTACAATCACAAAAGCACTCCAAACTTGTTAATTTTCATCTTTATGCAACTAAAAGGTATTCCTCTTTTTCAGTTACTCTTACTTTTTTCCAGTTTTACTAAGCTATAATTGACATACAACTTTGTATAAGTTTAAGGTATATAACAATGATTTGATATAGTATGTATTATATATTGTGAAATAATTTCTACAATAAGTTTAATTATTATCCTTTACCTCACAAAGTTACTCATGGTTATACTAATTTATTATACTTTGATTTAAATATGTTTAAATCAACATGCATTTCCAAAAGGAAGTTTTCCTTTTAGGCTTGTCAACTCTTAAAAAAAAAAATCAGAGGCCCAAAATGGTGTCATTTAGACCAACTTCCCAAACTAGTACTTAATACATTACTAACTGTAGTTTCTAACTTCTCCAGAAATATAGCCTTAACTGTTTAGTCTGAAATTTTTCAATCCATACCAGTGAGTCTGCCACCTGGGTCCTCTCTACCCTGTAAAGAAAGATAAGGTAACCTACATGATAGATTTAAAAACAAAGAAACAAACAAACAAACAAAACTTCTTTTTCCCTAGAAAGCAGCCTCATCTGGAACAATCCTTTTCTTTTGCTAAAAAGACTTTCTTGCCCCACCCTCCTTCTATAAAAATCTTCCATTTCATACAACTCTTTGGAGCACTCAACTTGATAGATGTGGTGCTACCCAATTCATGAATTGTTTAATAAAGAAAATGAGATCTTCATGTTTGCTTGGATGAATTTTATTATTTAACAGATTTGGTGGCAGTGGTGGGATCTGAAGTAAAATTCTGACACCTTCAGGGACAATGAGAAACACAGGTATGGTACCTGCAAACTCTTTGAGTTCACTGTCTTTCTCATCATTTTCAAGGGCTGTGAATAAGCAACTCTAGTCTGAGCTCTGCCTTTTTGTTTGCATTCAAGCTCCTAATCTGAATGGCTTTGCTTTAGGAGGTTAGTTTGAGCCGACAGACAGTTATGCACAAAGCCCAACTGAGCTGGCAGTTCTGCTTAGAGCCCCGTAGAGATGCCAATTTTTCCCAGCCCAACTGAGCTGACAGAAGAAACCACCCAGAACCAAGCCCCCAGCCCTTCAGACCACAATTCCCTGAATAGAAAACCTCGGCAAGCCTCCACAGAATTGTCAGTGGTGTGCACAGGGCCTTCCTATGGCCAAGACACAGTATTGCTACTATATTAAGGCACATGTTTGTCATTTTGTGTAAATAAAGGTTATTGCTAATGGGATACTGGAGGCAAATAGCCACAAAAATCGGTGGGTACAGGTCAAGCATTTAAAAGCTATTAGAGCACTCGTCACTTCAAGAAGACTTCTGTGGTAGGAGCAGTTGATCACAGTTCTATTAAATTAACACTAGGTCATGTGACAATCTCCAGAAAATTTATGTGCAACAAAGTACACAGTAAAACACGCACAATCCCCAACCCCGCAGCACACAACTTTTAGGTATTGGTTTGGCTCCGAGATACTCAAAGGATCCTTACACTCTAAAGAGTTACGCACACTTGCTTATTTCATGCCTCAGAACTATAGCCCCAGAAGCTGCAGATATCTAGCAAGATGCAATGGCCATCGTGGAGCATACTCCCAATTAGACACGATATCTCATAGTAAAAAGTACAATTGAAAATAAGGGTTCCCAAATTAAAAGAATGGGACACCTATTTCAATTGGTATGAAGAAGCTTCCAAAAGGCTTCAAGATTCCAAATTTGTCTCATTTAAAGATTTATTACAAAAGGCTAATAAAAAATTTTAAACACAGGAGACAAAACTGTTGCCCTCTAGCCTTTTTTACCTGAGTACTCAGTGTCTACTAATTTTCTGTCTGAACTGAACAGTTACCTTTTAAAATAAATAAATAACATAAAATAATTAACAAATAAATAAATAACAGTTACCTTTAAAAAAAAAAAATCACTGGGGCTCCTGGGTGGCTCAGTTGGTTAAGTGTCCAACTTCAGCTCAGGTCATGATCTCACAGTTCATGGGTTCAAGCCCCACATCAGACTCTGTGCTAACAGCTCAGAGCCTGGAGCCTGCTTTGGATTCTGTGTTTCCCTGTTTCCCTGTTTCTCTCTCTCTCTCTCTCTCTCTCTCTCTCTCTGCCCCTTCCCATTCATACTCTGTCTCTGTCTCCCCAAAATTAATAAACATTTAAAAAAATTTTAATGAATAAAAATAAAATAAAATCACCTGAGGTTACAGGGATCCTCCTCTGATATTTTCCATTTCTTGGTCAAAGATGGAGCTTCACAATGAAAACAATTTCTTAAACCAAATAAGGATCGTCAAGAGTTTGGGTTTTTTTGTTTTGTTTGTTTGTTTAAGAGATTCCCTCCTAGGCCCAGTCAAGAGAGCAAAATAAAAATTCACATTGTCCCATCCTTTCCCAAAGCCAGAACCATTAATTATTAGTAATCTCACTCTTAGGAATAACTATTTCCTTCATGGCCATCTCACCTTACATCCCAGTAACATGGCTTGGAATTTTTCCCTGCCCAGGACATGCAAGTGGTCAATTTTTTCTTTGGCTACCTTGGGGAGTGGCTCTAGCTCCTATAAAAATAGTACCTTTAACACCCTCTTTGAGGATATCCCTTGGATCCATGAGGTTGTTTGATACTTGGAGAAATCTTTACTGTTTGTTTCAGACAAAACCTGACAAGATGTTTTATTAAATATAATCAGAAATTTGGCCTGACTGGAAAGCTGTTATCTGGGACCTAAACAGAAATTTTTTAGGCCTTCTCCCCTATGCTAAATGTACCCAGGGGAAAAAAGGCATTCTCATAGGTTTGTCATTCCTGTGATATTATTTAGGCAACAACCAAATTCTGTAAGAAATTTGAAACAGCTAGCTGTCCTTTCTTCATAAACCAAGTCTTCACAGAACAGAGGTGTAGTTCCAGAAGCAATTCAAAGACCAAAATCCTTTTCACCAATCCCAAAACCTTCCCTATTTATCTCAAAAGGCTTATAAATACTCTAAAGTTTCTGGTCTTAAGGAAATGAAAATCCTCCTAAAAATAGTTACATTTTTCTTAGTGCATTTAAAATGTAAACACTCAGTGTTCTAACAGGTCTTCACTGAGAACTCTTTATCTAGCCAACCTCTTCAAAATGCAAACTTCAGTAATTCTTATCAAATAAAAACCAGAAGGAAAAGCCATTTAAAACTTGACTTGCCAAGGACAAACACAAATCTTAAGAATCTTCTCCACAAATATTAAAAAAAGCTTTAACCATCTATACCAATAACCCTAACTTATTCCATTTACCAGAAAACCTCAGATCCAAATTTTGTAACTATGGTTTATACTTACTTCGGCAAACCCTCTTTCCCTACTATAGAGCTGAACAGTTTAAGCCAGAAAGAGATAAGACGACTCAACTCAGGCTCTAACTAAAACCCATTGTATTTATTTCTTGTCACACTTTCTGGAGGTACTGACAAAAACATTTTGCAATGACTAGAACATTCCAACCTACAGAACAGAAAAGCCTTTATAGCAACCAAATGCCTAGAAGATCACACCCCACAGCCCCCTTCCCTGCCCAAAATCTTTAGCTGAACACTTTTGGACCCCCCACGCATGATAACACACTCTGCCCATTCTTCCTGAACCTCTTCCTAGGAAACTTAAGTGTCCATTTTGCCGGGGGAGAGGTTGGTTGGTAAGGCTTGAACCTGCCGTGCCCCAGCTGCTAGCACTCCCAACAAATGTCTCCCTTTCTCTTTTCCAAACCCTTGTCTCTTGAGTTACTGGCTTCTCTCATGACCAGTTCATTCCGGTTTATTCGGCAATGCAGTTAGCAAATCCAGTCAGGTGCTATCCTTTTGAAACTGTCCAGCCTCCATGAGATTCTTCAGGAAAGCTGGCTGAGACAGCGCACCAGAGCTCATCAATTTGTGGGGTGGACAATGCAGTTGGCTCAGGCTTATCCATTCCTTTCCTGACTTACTGGCTGTCATAGATCCTTCGGTAACACTTATTTCATGGCAGTAATTTTAAAACAAACTAATAAGGTCTGAATTTATCTGCATGTTCATGTGAGTCTATATGTGTGTTCTATATATGTTTCTACCTCTGACAAGAATTAATTTGTAGAAGACCTCCATTTAGTTTGTTTTCAAGGCAAGCACTTGTAAGAAGTGGTCATTCTAAAACTAAGAAACTAACCCAACCTTGCCTAAACAATGTGTCACTGCTAATAAATGCCTTTCTTCTTTTTTTATGACCTCTGCTTTTAAAAACCTTTCTCAAAAAATTTTTTTCCATAAAAATAAAATAAATTTTTAAAAAAAATTTCTTATTTACCTCAGTGAAGCTCCCTTCTACTTGCTAGATGGGATGCTGTCCAACTCATGAATTGTTTAATAAAGCCAATTAGCTCTTCAAATATACTCACCGGAATCTTTCTTAACAACATTATCTCATAGGCTAAAATATATTCTGCTCTCAATTTCTGCCGTACTCATAAAAAATGACTCGCCTATTTCCTCAAAGGGACTTCTTTTAAGCCCCACTTTGTCATTATACTGCTCTGGTCCTTCCCTTTCCTAACCCCACAGCGTTCTATACATTATTTTCATTCAGTATTTATCATATCCTTCTTTGTAAAATGGTGATTTTTACACATTTTCTTATTAATAGAAAGTGACACAGAGATCCTTTAGGAATAGGAATTATATTTTAAATACCTTATCCTCATTGTGACCACTACTGCAGATATTATAAATTAACTTGACCATGGATCTGTAGTAAAATCTTTTATGTAGCTCATTAACACTAACTCAAATGTCACAAAATTTTAGAGACAGAAACAACTTCAGTAATACAGAAGTAATTAATGCAGAATTAACCTACATTCTTATTTTATAATAAGGAAACCAAGGCTTATAGAGACCAAGGGAGTCCTAATATGAATTTTTGAATTATCTCTTGAGAACAAGCCTCACTTGACATACTTATTTCATATACAAATCCAAAACACTTTTTTCATGTATCAAATTCACAATATACGATACACACTACATATCTATACAGTAGTAAGTGATTCTTTTCTAATCAAATGTAAAATTCAATATGTGCTTTCAGGCCAGATGCTCCAATAACTAAATACAACTTAATTTTTTATTATTAGACTTTTAAAACTCCATAGTAAGCAACACATTTTTTTTTATAAAATCTGTTCATCATGGTTATAAGACATGCTAATATAAATTATTTAAATTACTTAAAACTTGCTAATTCTAGAACATATGCTTTGTAGCTCAAGAAATGTCAATCTGCATTAAAGTATGCTGTGCTGGCCTCAAAATGTTCTGGATTTCCTAAACTAATCAAATGTAAAATAACATTTCTTAAGATTATTTTTAAAATGAGTATTATATAAGCATTTCTTTCTTTGTAACACTGTTTTTTATCTATCATTGCCTCATATTGTTCTTTCTAGCTTATCACACACATCTCCAAAATAAGCAAGAATTCAAGAACCACCCCCAACATGTTTTCACTTGCTGACTCAACTGACCTCTGGGGAACTGAACTCTGTTTTGCAATAACTTCATCTAATCATCTAAATCTGCTGCTATTTTTTCCTGAAACTCTTTCCTCATAGATGCCTAATTATGAAATAAAAGATCACTGAGTTCACTGAAGTAAATGTTGCATTTTTCAAGCTCATCCCCATATGCTTTCTCATTTTTATACGTAGAATGGCTTTGCTGTTACCAATTTTCACTACATTTTGGAACTGGCACAAAGTAGAAAACGTTTTTGTGAAGAGCAACACCAGCTAAGAATGTTGCACAGCATTACTGTGAACAAAAGCAGTTACCTCTGTTCACAGGAAATTATTACATTTCAAAATGATGAAGAAGTGGTATTTTAAGAATAATAGTCTTTAAAAAATGAATAATACCATAGTCTTAAATGAAAGAATATCATCTAGGCCGAAAGAAAGTACGGCAATGAAATAAGCAAAATTTTATTATTAAATATCAATTACATTGCTACTTCCAAGTAGCTCTATCACATTACCCTCTAGGTGGTGATACCCCTTTTTTCAATCTGTTAAATTTTTAGGGCACTAAAGAACACAAATCTTTAGATAAGAGTTATTCTTCATTCAGAGACCACTTGGTAATGCTTTCTTAAATACCACAATGCAAAGACAAGGGAGAAGAATGCTAATACTTAAGAATCTCCACTCACTGGGCTTGCCTTCCTGCTTTGCTTTAAAAATGGCTCATTACAGGGGCACCTGGGTGTCTCAGTCAGTTAAGCATCTGGCTTCAGTTCAGGTCATGATCTCACAGTCTGTGGGTTCGAGCCCCGCATCGGGCTCTGTGCTGAGAGCTAACTCAGCCTGGACGGAGCCTGTTTCAGATTCTGTGTCTCCCACTTTCTCTGACCCTCCCCTGCTCATGCTGTCTCTCCTTCTCTCTCAGAAATAAATTTAAAAAAATAAAAATAAAAATAAATTTTTTTAATGACCCATTACTTTTTTTAAAAAAAAGAGTATATGTAATTAAGGGCTCTCTGCTTTCTGGCTTAAAATTTTTAAACAGTAATTTTTCAGAATCAATTCTTCTTATTCAACTAATAATTCCTCAAGTTTTCAATGAGGGCCTATAATAAACCAACTATTCTCATTTCAGTAACCAGAAGGCATAACTGCTTTATTCAGTTTTAGTTCTTTTATGTATTCTCATGAGAAAACACACTTTACAGTACAATAGAGAGCAAATCTGAAGATAAGCGATAGCACCTAAATGTTCCCTGTGTCTTAACAGTTCTTTAGGTTAAATACCAGCAGAACATAAAACTATAAAACACAAAGCAAAGCAAAACAAAAACATTACTAGAAAGGTGGTATTCCAGTCAATTTCTTATCAAAAGATTCCTTCCACTAAATACCTTATGGATTATTGGATGTACAGCTTTATCTTCATTAAGAGAAAAGGGAAAAATAATAGTTCATCAAATTATTTCTTATGTAATTTATTAGAACAGCAATAGCTGACATCACTATAAAGCCATGCTAAAAAGAGGGGCACCTAAGTGGCTCAGCAGGTTGACTGTCTGACTCTTGATTTGGGCTCAGGTTATGATCCCAGAGTCATGAGATTGAGCCCAACACACGCTGGGCTCTGCACTGACAGTGGAGCCTTCTTAGAATTCTCTTCCTCTGCCCCTCTCCCCGACTAGTGCTCTCTCTCTAAAATAAAATAAAATAATATAAAGAAAACCAAGGGCCCAAAATGGCATCACTTGGGTTGAGGCCCCAAATGAGTAAACTGGGGCTAAATACCTAAACCAGTCAGCCCGGAATTTTCTGGTGGGTGCCAGTGAATTAGCCAAATGGGCCCTCCATCCCCCAAAGGAAGATGAGGTCATCTGCATGATAAGACCCTCTATAAATCTCCCTAAGGGAAAGTGACCTAGCCTGAAACAATCCTCTTCTTTTGCTAATATTCTTGCCCCACTCTCCTTCCTATAAAAACATTCCATTTTGTACAAGTGTCTGGGGCCCACTCTCCTTGCTATATGGGGTGCTGCCCAATTCATGAATCATTTAATAAAGCCAATTATTTTGTTTTCTTTTTCAATTCTTCATGTATTCTAGTTAACATACAGTTGTAATATTAGTTTTAGGTGCAGAATTTAGTGATTCATCACTTACATATAACACTCAGTGCTCATGACAACCACTGCCCTCTCTATACCCATTCCCTATTTAACCCCTCCCCCTGCTCACCTCACCTCCAGTAAGCCTCAGTTTGTTCTCTGTAGTTAAGAGTCTGTTTTCTGGTTGGCCTTTTTGTTTTCCCCCATGTTCATATGTTTGGTTTCTTAAATTCCACACATAAGTGAACTCATACGGTATTTGTCTTTCTCTGACTTTTTTCTCTTTGCATAATATTCTCCAGCTCCATCCATGTCCTTACAAATGACAAGATTTCACTTTTTTTAAGGCTGAGTAATATTCCACATCTTCTTTACCCATTCTTCAGTCGATGGACATTTGGGCTCTTTCCAGAATTTAGCTTTTGTTGATAATGCTGCTATAAACATTGGGATGCAGGTGTCCCTTACAATCAGTATTTTCGTAACCTTTGGGTAAGTGCCTAGTAGTGCAATTGCTGGGTCACAGGGTAGTTCTATTTTTTACTTTTTGACGAACCTCCATACTGTTTTCCCAGTAGATGCACCAGTTTTCATTCCCACCAACTGAGAGGATTCCTCTTTGTCCAGATCCTTACCAACACAAGTAGTTTCCTGAGTTAATTTTAGCCATTCTAACAGGTGTGAGGTGATAGGTCACTGTGATTTTGATTTGTATTTCCTTGATGATGAGTGATGATGAGCATCTTTTCATGTGTCTGTTGGCCATCTGTATGTCTTCTTTGGAAAAATGTCATCGGTTTTCTATCCATTTAATTGGATTTTTTGGGTTTTGAGTTGGTAAGTTCTTTATAGATTTTGGATACTAATCCTTTATCAGATATGTCATTTGCAAATATCTTCGCCATTCCATAGGTTGCCTTTCAGTTTTGTTGATTGTTTTATCTTGATGAAGTCCCAATAGTTTATTTTTGCTTTTGGTTCCCCTGCCTTAGGAGATATATCTAGTAAGAACTTGCTATAGCCAATGTCAAAGAGGTCACTGCCTGTGTTATCCATGGTTTCTGGTCCCACATTTAGGTCTTTACTCCATTTTTCATCTATTTTTGTGTTTGGTGTAAGAAAGTGGTCCAACTACATTCTCTTGCATGTAGCTGTCAGTTTTCCCAACACCATTTTTTTTTTGTTTATTTATTTTTGAGAGACAGAGTGGAAGAAGGGCAGAGAGAGAGGGAGACAGAGAATCTGAAGCAGGCTCCAAGCTCTGAGCTGTTAGCACAGAGCCTAACACAGGGTTCGAACTCATGAACTGCAAGATCATGACCTGAGCTGAAGTCGGATGCTCAGCCAACTGGGCTGAGCCACCCAGACGCCCCACCAACACCATTTGTTGAAGAGACTTTTTTCCATTGGATATTCTTTTCTGCTTTATCAAAGATGGGTTTACTATATAATTGTGGGTTTATTTTTAGGTTTTCTATTCTGTTCCATTGATTGGTATGTCTGTTTTTTTATGCCAGTACTATACTGTCTTGATCACTACAGATTTGTAATATAACTTGAAGTCTGGAATTGTGATGCCTAGAGCTTTTTCTTTTTCAAGGCTGCTTTGGCTATTCAGGGTTTCTGTGGTTCCATACAAATTTTAGGATTGTCTACTTCTGTGAAAAATGCAGGTGGTACTTTGACAGGGATTGCATTAAGTGTGTGGATTATAATAAAGTCAATCAGACTTTCAGATTTACTCTGATATTTGTTTTTTAACAAGTTATGAGTATTTCTAATATAAATTCTATTTTGGGGTACCTTAAAATGGTCATTCAAAAACTTATTTTTAATTGATATAACCACATAGAATCTGAAGCAACAGAACATTCCAAAATTCTAATTTTGCTTTCTACTATTTGGAAGTCCTTCCATATATTAAAAAAGAAGAAGAACAAAAATATCAGGTGATGCATAATTTCTTTTAAATGAGATATATTTGACAGTTAATGTTATATAAGGTACCTAAATGTATTGATTTGATACATTTATTACTGCAGTATGATTACCATTGTAGCATTAGCGAACACCTCTATCATGTCACATAATTATCATTTCATTTTTGTGGTGAGAACAAAAAACCTAGTTTCTTAGCAACTTTAATGTTTGTAATACAGTACTGCTGACGACAATCACTGTGATGTGCATTAGACTTCCAAAACATTTTTATCTACTAGTTGTCAGTTTGTACATAATTGCTTGACAATGCCATTTCTACCAAAAGAAATTAGTTTACTTTTAAATTATCTATGATGTCATTCTTCTAAATGTTGGCAATAAAAGGTGTTCAACACTTGACTCCATATTTTGATGTGGTGCTCATTCACCAGTTTGGCTTAGCTTCCAAACCCCCCCAAAAAAAAGAATTTCCTTAAAAGTCTAATTTTATGTATTGTTGACCCTTGACCAACATGGGTTTGAACTACATACATGTCCACTTATACATGGATTTTTTTTTCAATAAATATGGTACAATATATTTTCTGTTCCTTATGATTTACTTAAGAACATTTTCTTTTCTCCAGTTTACTTCATTGTAAAAATACAGTATATAATACATATAACATACAAAATACATGTTAATCAACTGGCTTCGAGTCAACAGTAGGTTATTGATAGTTAAGTTTTGAAAGAGCCAAAAGTTATACATAGAATTTCATTGCATGAGGGGTCAACACCTCTAACCCTACATTGTTCAAGGGTCAACTGTATAAGATAAAATAAAATGTATCCTCATACTTGGGATCTGTACCCAGCATCTCTTCTGTCTCCCATTCAACCCTCAATCAACTGCACTCTGACTTCTGCCCTACTGCTTCTTTGAAACTGTCCAAGGCTACAGTCTAAGATCCTGTCTCTTATTTAGGAATCAACTCCCTAGTTAACCTCCCTGCAATAACTGATGCTGTAGGCATTCTCTCCTCCTGGAAACAATTTCCTTCCTTGCCTTTCCTGCTCTCATGATCTTGAGAGTTCATCCCTAGATCTGTGCTTACCCTTCTAGATTTATTTGGCTCAATGCCTTTCTACCAATCTTTCAAACGTGTCTCTACTTCTTCCACTTCTCATTCAACACTTGGATTCTATGTGATTTCATCTGCTTCTAGTTACAGTTCCCAAGTATTAACCACTTTTAAAATCTTTACTTGCCAAGGTTAGGATACAAATATCCAACTGCCTACTAACCTGGGAGCCCCACAGGAACATCAAATTCAGCATATCTGAAACTCCACTGGCTTTCTTCACAAGTCTCATAACTTTTCTGCCTGGAACTCTATCTCCATCAAGAAGATCAACAATCAGCCAGTCACTTGGAAGTAATCCTAGCATCCTTGTTTTCCCTCAACCTCACATCAAATCAAATACCAAATCTTACTGTTTTTACTTTGTAATACACCTCCAATTCCTCTGTTCTACTATCCCCACTGCCACTGCCTATCTTTAGGCAATCACTGTTTCTTATCCTCATCATAAGAGCCCACTCACTTCACATATTTTCTTCCTCCAGTATCGACAGCCTTTTCACTGCTGTCAGAGTGACCTTCCTCAGTTATAAATCTAGAGTCATTCATAGCTTTTAAAATCCTCCCAACCTGAGCAAAGTCCCTAAATTTCTAGGCATGATAATGACCTGCCTATTCAGAGTAATTACACCATGTCCACTGATGCTTCAGCAATATCTAATTTTTCTAAAGATATTAAGCATATCACCTTGCATCAGAATTTTACAAATTTACTCAACTATTTTCTCCAAACGAAATGCCCTTCTCTGCCTTGTCATACTTCAAAAACCTGACCTTTTTTACTGGTTATTCATTGATTCATTCATGCATGCATTCATTCACTTTAGGCTGAAGATACAAAAGACTCTGCCCAAAGAGAATACAGACTAGATAGAAAAAAAAAAGTAGTCAATTAGCATTAATAATAACAATAGTAATATTTATTAAATAATTTCCAGGTGACAAGCACTGTTCTAAGGGGCCGTACATAAACTCTTATTTATTCATCAAAACAACTGTGATATTGTGACATATAGTAAGATACATATATCTTACTATATATATGTCTTCATCCTGGCTCCTGAAAACAGTCTACAGTTAAAAAGGTGAAAGAAGTATCTTTTGTTATGATATCTGGGTCTTGTTCAGTTTCTGTATTAGCTCTAGAGCAATAAAGGTAAAAGGAGAATCTTTTGTTGTTGCTAACATGCCCCTTTCAGCCACACTGGAGTTCATGTTAATGAGGTAACTTTTGGAAAGCCCCCAAGAGGAGGAGGAAAGGGATGGATGCCAGGGGAATCCACAGTGTGATTAGAGGGTCGTAACTTTCAGACGCTCTCCCCAACTTCCAAGGAGGAGAAAGGGGCTATTCAGCAAGTTAATCACTAACGGTCAGTGATTTAATCAATCATGCCTACACAATGTGCATTAAAAAACCCTATATAGGGGCGCCTGGGTGGCTTAGTCGGTTAAGCGTCCGACTTTTGCTTAGGTCATGATCTCACAGTTCGTGGGTTCGAGCCCCGCGCCGGGCTCTGTGCTGACTGCCAGCTCAGAGCCTGGAGCCTGTTTCAGAGTCTGTGACTCCTTCTCTCTCTGACCCTCTCCTGCTCAAGCTGTCTCTCTCTCTTAGAAATAAATAAAAAACACTAAAAAAAAAAACCCTATATAAAGGGATTCAGAAGGCTTCTGGGTTAGTGAACACATGGGAGTGGGGAGGGTGACAAGCCTGGAGAGGGCATGGAAGCTCCACAATCCACAACCCTTACCCCCACACTTTGCCCTGTCCATCTCTTCCACCTGGCTGTTCTTGAGTTACATTGTTTTATAATAAACTAATAATGTAAGTAAATTGTTTTCTTGATTCTATGACCCATTCTAAGAAATTATCAAGTCTGAGGTTAAAAGAAAATGTGTCAAAGAGGACTCAGGACTGGTGTCTGAAGTTGGGGATAAAGGACTCAGTCTTATGGATCTGAAGACTTTAACCTGTGAGGTCTGTGCCAACTCCAGGTAACATCATAACTGAACTGTAGGACACCCAGTTGGTGTCCACAGAGTTGGACAACTGATTGATGTGGGAAAACACCTATCTTTCTGGTGTTAAAAGAGAAGTGGTGTGAATCATAGTAAAGGAAATGGAGTTTTTTTTTTTAACAACTCTTATCAGGTGGTATAGTAAAACTCTACATTTCAGAGATAGAGTATCTTGCCTAAGGTTGAACATCTAGAAAATGGTAAGGTAAGATACAACCCCAGGAGGACTGAGTTCAATCTAATGTGGGGAGTGTGATCAGTGAGCACAACTTCTATACTTTGCATATACTTCTACTGTTGCATGTATTATCTAGTGGTATAATATTTTTAATACTACATTCTTACTCCTTACACACAGGGAACATATATTATCCATTCATGTATCCCTAACACCTAGCATAATGCCTATCACATCGTAGCACTAAATAAATATTTAATAAATTAACCACTGAAAATCATTTCTAAAATGAGTATTGGCATCTCAGAAATACTATAAAATAAGCTATACAGGCTTCTGGCCCTCTCTCCTCAATTTACTAGAATGCCTTCTTGATTTCTTAATCTTGTCCTCTAATAAAATCTAGCCTAAGGAAAGACTTTTATTAACTCATCAATAATGAATACAATATTACTGGTAAAAGTTATTAAGGTCTATTTCCTGGGGTTATTGGCATTTTAACAGGCAGCAAAGCTTTAAAGCAGTGGAATCAGCATCTAATAGTAAAATACCAGATGCTCATTAGTATTAGAAAGGCTTCTGGAGCAGGAACCTTTTGGGCAAGCATTTCCAAATGATTCCACATAAGCAGAGGGCCCTTCCCAGATCAGCATCATGTATCACTGCATCTCAGCAGCGAAGAGCCCATTTTCTTCTTTATTTAAAACTTATTTATTGTGAGAGAGGGTGTGCAAGTGGGGTAGAGGCTGAGGGAGAGGAAGAGAAAGAGAGAGAAAAGACAGAGCAAGTCCCAAGCAGGTTCCACACTCAGTGAAGAGCCCGACACGAGGCTCGATCTCACTACAGAGAGATGACGACCTGAACTGACATCAAGAGTTGGATGCTCAATTGACAGAGCCACCCAGGTGTCCTAAGCCTGTCCTCTTAGAGGGGTAAAGTTCACTGCCAATTTCTCAAACGTTAGGAGTTCTTAGATGTTCTTTCTAAACTCTTCACATTATATCGAATGTAATTAGTGATGTCAACAAAGATGATGCAAGTAAAGAAGACAAGTTGAAATGAAATATAACAAAAATGACCAATACTCATACAGACAAGTTTTCAAGGAAAAAAAATCCCAATTTTAGTTTTATGACTATAATATTTTCCCTTTCTCATAAACAATTCACAAGGATAAGTTTTAGGGCCAAATTTCTCAGGTTTAACTCCTGATATGGCAACTAATAACCTTCCTGTGCCTAAATGCTTATCTGAAAAATGAGGATAATAATGCACCTACACTTCAATGGTTGTACTGAAGATTACATAGGTTAATCCTTGTAAAATAACTGTTATCACCACTACTGCGATACTAATAGATAGAAGTTCTTACTTCCAACATGAATGGAGAAATATCATTGGAGATATCAATAGAGAACTCAGTAGAGATCCCAGAAAAATACTATCATAGCACTTAACATAACTGACATTTACAGACTAGTGCACTCCACAAATGCAGAATACATTCTTTACAAGTAGTCTCGGAACATTTACCAAAAAGACCATATATTGAGTCAAAAAGTTAGTCTCAACAATTTAAAAGGATTTAAATCACACAGGCTATGTTCTCTGATCAAAATGACACAAATTAGAAATCAGTAACAGAAAGGTAACTGGAAAAATCACAAAAATTTGAAAAGTAAATAATACATTTCTAAACAACCCATATATCACAAAAGAAATAATACAGGATTGATGAAAAATATTTCAACTCAAATGAATACACAAAGAATCAAGTCTTATGGGTACAGCTAAAGCAGCAGTTAGAGGGGAAGTTATAACTTTAAAAGTGAAAAGCATCAGGAGAAAACTTTTTTTTTTTGAGAGAAAGAGAGAGAGAGACAGAGAAAGCAAGAGGAAAGGAAAAGAGACAGGGAAATAGAGAGAATCCCAAGTAGAATCTGTGCTGTCAGTACATTACAGAGGTTCAAATTCACAAACTGTGAGATCAAGACCTGAGCCAAAATCAAGAGTCGGACACTTAACTGACTGAACCACCCAGGCACCCCAGGAAAAAATTGTTTTCAATCACTGATCTAATCTTCACATGGAGAAACTAGAAAAAGGAAAACAAGTTAAATCCAAAGTAGGAGGAAATAAAAAGAAAATAACAAAACAAAAGGAATCACAGAAAACAACAGGGAAATCAATGAATAAATTTCTGATCCTTTTGAGAAAAAAAACCAATAAAATTAATAAACTTCTAGTTAGGCTAATTTTAAAAGAGAGTGAGAGAGAGAATACAAAAATATCACAAATAAAAGCAGATCCTATAAATCCTAATGATATTAAAAAGAAAATAAGATGATATTTTACACAATGAATTAAATATCCTTGATTAAACTGAAAATTTCTTGAAAGATACAAATCACCAATAATAACTCAAGAAGAAATAAAAATAATAAACAGAAAACACAATATCTAATAAGGATATTATAACTGACAGTCTTCCCACAAAGTAAACTTTAGGCCCATATGGCTTCACTGGTGAATTCTAACTAATATTTAAGAAAGAAATAGTATGGTCTTAAATGCTTCAAGCAAATGGAAGAAAAAAATGTGAACTGTTTGGTGAGAACATTACATTAATACTAAAATCTGACAAAGACTTTATGATAAAACTACAGACCAACAGTCTTCATGAAAATAGACGTAAAAATCTTTAACAAAGTATTACTAATTTAAACCTAGCTTATATATGAAAATAATATTATACTGACTAATATATATATAAATAATAGCATCATGATATTAGGATAAGTGGAGCTTATCCTAAAAAATGCAAAGTTAGCTTAACATTTGAAAAATCAGTGTCATTCAACATAATAATGGAGAAAAAAGGAACTTGAACATATATATATATACACAAAAAGTATTTAATAAAATCCAACACATTCATGGGGGAAAGAAAACATTCAGCAAGGCAAGAAAAAGAAACTAAAGTAATCAAATTGGAAAAAAAAGATATGAACTGTCTTTATACACTGGATGACATTATTTTTTTTTTTTAAATGCTTTATTTCTAGGAGAGAGAGAGAGAGACAGCGCGAGCAAGGGAGGGTCAGAGAGAGAGGGAGTCACAGACTGAAACAGGCTCCAGGCTCTGAGCTGGCAGTCAGCACAGAGCCCGACGCGGGGCTCGAACCCACGAACCGCGAGATCATGACCCAAGCGAAAGTCGGACGCTTAACCGACTAAGCCACCCAGGCGCCCCAAGGATGACATTATTGCATATATAAAAAACATTCAAGGCTTTATAAAACTAATAAACTTAGAAAGGTTGTAGGAAATAAGGTCAAAGGACAAGTAAGTGTTTATATTCTAGCAATGAACAATCAAAAATTTAAATTGTACAAAATACATCTTTTGCAAGGAATTAAGATGGCAGAGCAGCATGGAGACCCTGAGCTTGTCTCATCCATTAAACACAGATCAGCACCAAATCATTTTTAACACCTGGGAAATTTATCTGAGGATTAACACAACAATCTGCATAACCTGAGCCACAGAATTCTGCAGATACACTATCAAGCTTTTTCAACAAGCAGACCAAAAGACACGTAGGACCTAGCTTCCTTTATTTGTTTTGCTTTTCATTTTTAATTTTTTATTCTATTAATTTTCTTCTTCCTCCAAAGTAACAAAACAAAGGAATTCATCCCAAAAGAAAGAACAAGAAGAAATGTCAGTCAGGGGCTTAATCAACCCAGATGTAAGCAAGATGTCTGAACCAGGATGTAGAACCGCAGTAAGAAGAATACTAGCTGGAGATGAAAAAAGCACAGAATCCCTTCCTGCGGATATAAAAGAAGTAAAATCTAGCCAGGAAAAATTAAAAATGCTATTACCAAGATGCAATCTCGAATGAAAGCCACAATGGCATGGATGAACAAAGCAGAGCAATAAACCAGTAATACAGAAGACAAAATTATGAATAATGAAGCAGAAAAAAAAAGAGGGAAACAAAGGAAAAAGGGCACAATACAAGACTTAGAGAACTCAGTGACTGATTAAAAAGGAGTAACATCTGAATCATATGAATCCCAGAAGACAAAGAGAGAGAAAAAGGGACAGAAGGTTTGTGTGACCAAATTATAGCATGAGACCCTCCATCAAAATCCAAGAAGCACGGAGAACTCCCATTAGATTCAACAAAAAAAACAGCCATAACAAGACATCGTGGTCAAATTCACAAAATACTCAGGCAAGGAAAGAATTCTGAAAGCAGCAAGGGAAAAAAAGTCCTTAACCTATAAGGGAAGACAGATCAGGTTGTCAGCAGACCTATCCAGAGAAACTTGGCAGGATAGAAAGGGGTGGCAGGATATTTTCAACATGCTCAAATCAGAAAAATATGCAGCCAAGAATTCTTTATTCAGAAAGGATGTCATTCAAAATGTAAGGAGAGATAATGAGTTTCCCAGACAAATAAAAGCTACATAAGTTCATGATCATTAAACCAGCCTTGCAAGAAATTTTATGGGGGACTCTTTGAGTGGAAAAAAGATGAAACAAAACAAAAAAGACCAAAAGCAACAAAGACTAGAAAGGACCTGAGAATATTACCAGAAACTCCCAACTCCACGGGCACTAAATGGCACTAAATTCTTATCTTTCAGTACTCACTCTAAATGTCAATGGACTAAATGCTCCAATCAAAGACACAGGGCATCCAAATGGATAAGAAAACAAGACCCAACTATATGCTGCCTGCAAGAGACCCATTTTAGACCTAAAGACACCTGCAGATTAAAAGTAAAGGGATGAATAACAATCTGTCATTCTAACGGTCATCAAAAGAAAGCTGGAGTAGCCATACTTACATGAGACAAATTAGATTTTAAAATACTGTAACAAGAGATGAAGAAGGGTATCATGTCATTAATTAAGCAGTCTATCCACCAAGATGATCTAACAATTATAAACGTTTATACCCCCAAAATAATGGCACTCAAGTATATAAATCAATCACACACATAAACAAACTCATTTAATAATATAATAGAAGGGGACTTCAACATTCCACTTACAGCAATGGACAGATCATCTAAGCAGAAACTCAACAAGGAAACAATGGCTTTGAATGACACACTGGACTGGATGGACTTAACAGATACATTCAGAACATTTCACCCTAAAGCAGCAGAATACACATTCTTCTTCAGTGCACATGGAACATTCTCCAGAACAGATCACATGCTGGGCCACAAATCAGCCCTCAACAAGTACAAAAAGACTGAGATCATACATTGCATATTTTCAGACCACAACACTATGAAACTCAAAATCAATCACAAGAAAAAAAATTGGAAAGACCTTAAGTACTTGGAGATTAAAGAACACCCTACTGGGGCACCTGGGTGGCTCAGTCAGTTAAGCGTCCAACTTCAGATCAGGTCATGATCTCACAGTTCATGGGTTCAAGCCCCACATCGGGCTCTGTGTTGACAGCTAGCTCAGAGCCTGGAGCCTGTCTTTGGATTCTACGTCTCTCTCTCTCTCTGACCCTCCCCTGCTCACGCTGTCTCTCTCATTCTCTCTCTCTCTCTCAAAAATAAATAAAATATTAAAAAAAAAAAAAAAGAATGCCCTATTAAAGAATGAATGAGTTAACTAAGAAATTAAAGAGAAAATTAAAAAGTATATGGAAGCCAATGAAAATGATAACACCACAGCCCAAAACCTTTGGGATGCAGCAAAGGCAGTCATAAGAGGAAAGCATATATAGCCATCTCAGCCTTCCTAAAGAAGGAAGAAAGATCTCAACTATACAATATAACCTCACACCTAAAAGAGCTGGAAAAAGAACAACAAATAAAGCCCAAAAACAGTAGAAGAAGGGAAATAATGAAGACTAAAGCAGAAATCAATGATATTGGGGGGAAAAAACAGATCAGTGAAACCGGAAACCGTTGATAAACCCCTAGCCAGACTGATCACAAAGAAAAAGGAAAGGACCCAAATAAATAAAATCATGAATGAAAGGAGAGATCACAACCAACACCAAAGAAATACAAACAATAATAAGAGACTATTGTGAACAATTATATGCCAACAAACTGGGCAATCTGGGAGAAATGGACAAATTCCTAGAAACATATAGACTATCAAAAATGAAACAAAGAAATAGAAAATTTGCACAGACTTATAACTAGTAAAGAAATTGAAACAGTAATCCAATATCTCCCAGCGGGGCACCTGGATGACTCAGTTTAAACGTCCAACTTTGGCTCAGCTCATGATCTCACAGTTCATGAGTTTAAGCCCTGCACTGGGCTCTGTGCTGACAGAGCCTGTCTCTCAGAAATAATAAATGAATAGATCTTAGGTGAAAAAAAAACCTCCCAATAAACAAGAGTCCAGAGCCAGATTGCTTTCCAGGGGAATTCTACCAAACATTTAAAGAAGAGTTAACGCCTATTTTTTGAAGGTTTTCCAAAAAACAGAAATGAAAGGAAAACTTCCAAACTCCTTCTATGAGGACGACATTACCTTGACTTCAAAACCAGATAAAGACCCTACTAAAAAGGAGAACTACTACCAATGCTAAATTGGTAAGACCAATTTACCTGATGAACATGGATGCAAAAATTCTCAACAAGATACCAGCAAACCAGATCCAAGAATACATTAAAATAATAATTCACCACGATCAAGTGGGGTTTATTCCTAGGATGTAGGGCTGCCTCAATATCCACAAATCAATGTGATATATCACATTAATAAAAGAAAGAATAAGAACCACATGATCCTCTCAATAGATGCAAGAAAAACATTTGACAAAACAAAGCATCCTTTCTTGATAACAAACCTCAAGTAAGTAAAGATAAAAGGATCATACTTCAAGATCATAAAGGCCATATATGAAAGATCCACCGCTAATATCATCCTCAATGGGGAAAAACTGAGGCCTTTCCCCCTAAGGTCAGGAATATGAGTAGGATGTCCACTCTCCCCACTGTTATTCAACATAGTGTTGGAAGTCCTGGCCTTAGTAATCAGACAACAAAATAAAATAAAAGGCATCCAAATAAGCATGGAGGAAGTCAAACTTTCACTCTTTGCAGACAACATGATACTCTATGTGGAAACCTGGAAGACTCCACTAAAAGACTGCCAGAACGGATACGAGAATTCAGCAAAGTCGCAGGATATAAAATCAATGTACAGAAATTCAGTTGCATTTCTATACACCAATAATAATGAAACAGCTGAAAGAGAAATCAGGGAATAGATCTCATTTACAACTGCACCAAAAACCTTAAAATACCTAATAATAAAACTAACTAAAGAGGTAAAAATCTATACATTGAAAACTATAGAAAACGTATGAAAGAAATTGAAGAAGACACCAAAAAATGGAAAACCATTCCATGGTCATGGGTTGGAAGAACAAATATTGTTAAAATGTTGGTACTACCCAAAGCAATCTACATACTCAATGTAGACTGAATATAGATTCAACAGTGCATTCAACTCGTATCAAATAACACCAGCATTCTTCACAGAGGTAGAGCAAACAACCCCTAAATTTGTATGGAACCAGAAAAGATGCTGAGTAGTCAAAGCAATCCTGAAAAAGAAAACTGTAAGCTGGAGGCATCACAATTCCAGACTTCAAGCTGTATTACAAAGCTATAATCAAGTCACTACGGTACTAGCACAAAAAAAGACACATAGATCAATGGAACAGAATCTAGAACCCAGAAATGGCCCCACAAATGTATGGCCAACTAATCTTTGACAAAGCAGGAAAGAATATCCGATGGAAAAAAGACAGTCTCTTCAGCAAATGGTGTTCAGAAAACTGGAATGACATGCATAAGAATGAACCTGGACCACTTTCTTACACACACAAAAATAAATTCAAAATGGATGAAAGACCTAAATGTAACAGCTAGCTAACAGACACATGAAAAGATGCTCAATGTCACTCATCATCAGGGAACTACAAATCAAAACCACAATGATATATAACCTCACACCTGTCAGAATCGCTAAAATCAACAACTTGCAACAACAGAAGTTGGCGAAGATGCAGAGAAAGAACCTTTTTGCACTGCTGGTGGGAATGCAAACTGGTGTATCCACTCTGGAAAACAGTATGGAGGTCATCAAAAAATTAAAAAACAAAAAACTACCTTATAACCCAGCAATTACACTACTAGGTGTTTATCCAAAGGATACAGAGTGCTGATTTGAAGGGGCACATGCACCTCAATGTTTATAGCAGCACTACTGACAATAGCCAAAGTATGGAAAGACCTTAAATGTCCACTGACTGATAAACAGATAAAGAAGATGTGGTATATATATACAATAGAGTATTACTTGGCAATCAAAAAGAATGAAATTGTTCCATTTACAACATAGATGGAACTAGAGTGTGTTATGCTAAGTGAAATAAGACAGTCAGAGGAAGACAAATATCATATGATTTCACTCATGTGGAATTTAAGATAGAAAACAGATGAAGATAAGAGAAGGGAAGGGAAGGGAAGCAGAAATAAAAACTGAGAGGGAGACAAACCATAAGAGACTCTTAAATACAGAGAACAAACTGACTGTTCCTGGCAAGGTCTTGAGTTGGGGGTTGGGCTAAATAGGTAAGGGGCATTAAGGAGGACACTTGTTACGATGAGCACGGAGTATTATATGTAAGTGATGAATCACTAAATTCTATTCCTGAAATCATTATTATACTATATGGTAACTAACTTGGATTTAAATTTTAAAATTAAAAAATAAACAAAAAAACCCAAAATACATCTTTTAGTCACATAAAAATATTAAATTCCTTGAGACAATGTAACAAAATATGAGTAAAACCTATCTACTAAAACTAACAACACTGCTCAGAGAAATTAAAGAAAAGCTATGTACTATGTGATATGCCACCTACATTGATTGGAAGGCTTGATATTAGTGGGGTTTTTTTTTATTTTTAATCACCCAGTGATCATCATGACAACTGCACTCCTTAATCCCCAACACCTATTTCACCTATACCCGCACACATGTTCCCTTGGTAACCATCACTTTGTTCTCTAGAGTTAAGAGTCTGTTTCTTGGTTATCTTCTTTCTCTCTGTTCATTTATTTCTTAAATTCCACATATCAGTGAAATCATATGGTATTTGTCTTTCTCTGACTTATTTCGCTCAGCACTTTACTCTCCAGCTCCATCCATGTTGCAAATGGCAAGACTTAATTCTTTTTTATGGCTGAATAATATTCCTTTGAGGTGAGATAGACATATAGATATAAATATAGATGTACACATGTAGATATATAGATATAGATCAATCACTTTTTCTTCATTCATTCACTAATTGATGGACACTTGAGCTGTTTCCATATATTGGTATTGCAAATAATGCTACTATAAACACTGGGGTGCATGTGCTCCTACAAATCAGCATTTTTGTATCCTTTGGATACATTCCTAGTATTCCTAGTATGACTCAGGGAGATTGCTGGGTCAGAGGATAGTTCTATTTCTACTCTTTTGAGTAACCTACATACTGTTTTCCACAGTGGCTGCACCAGTTTGCATTCCCACCAATAGTGTAAAAGGGTTCCTTTTTCTCTACATCCTTGTCAACACCTATTTCTTCTGTTGTTGATCTTTTTTTTTTTTTTTTAATTTTTATTTATTTCTAGGAGAGAGAGATAGACAGCGTGAACAGGGGTGGGTCAGAGAGAGAGAGGGAGTCACAGACTGAAACAGGCTGCTCCAGGCTCTGAGCTGGCAGTCAGCACAGAGCCCGACGCGGGGCTCGAACCCACGAACTGCGAAATCATGACCTAAGCGAAAGTCGGACGCTTAACCGACTAAGCCACCCAGGCGCCCCTCTTCTGTTGTTGATCTTATGTTGTTTCTTATGTACTGCCATTCTGGAAAGTATGAGGTGATAGCTTATTGTAATGTGGATTTGCATTTCACTGATAAGTGATGATGAGCATCTTTTATCGGTATGATGACCATCTGTATGTCTTCTATGTCTTCTGCCCATTTTTAATTGGATTATGTGTTTTTGGGGTGTTGAGTTGTATCAGTTCTTTATATATTTTGGAGAGTAACCTTTTATCAGATATGTCATTTGCAAATATCTTTTTCCATTCCATAGGTGACCTTTTAGTTTCATTGATTATTTCCTTTGCAGCGTAGAAGCTTTTATTTTTATGAAGTCCCAGTGCTTTATTTTTGCTTTTGTTGCCCTTGCCTTGGGGACCTATCTATAGAAAAGGTGCTATAGCCAATATCAGAGACATTACTGCCTGTATTCTCTTGTAGGATTTTTATGGGTTCAGATCTCTCATTTAGGTCTTTAATCCATTTTGAATTTATTTTTGTGTATGGTTGAAAAAGTGGTCCCGTTTCATTCTCTTGCATGTAGCTGTCCAGTTTTCCCAAAACCATTTGTTTAAAAGACTGTCTTTTTCCCATTGGATATTCTTTCTGCTTTGTCAAAGATTAACTGACCATGTAATTGTGGGTTTATTTCTGGGTTTTCTAATCTATTCCACTGATCTGTATGATTATTTTTGTGTCAGTACCATAGTTCTTTGATCACTACAGCTTTGTAACATATTTTGAAATCTGGAATTGTGATGCCTCCAGCTTTACTTTTCTTTTTCAAGGTAGCTTTGACTATCCAGGATCTTTATGTTTCCATACAAATTTTAGGATTATTTGTTCTAGTTCTATGAAAGATGCTGGTGGCATTTTGATAGGGGTTGCATTAAATTTGCAGACTGCTTTGGGTAGTATAGACAAGTGAACAATATTCTTCCAATCTATGAGCACTGGAATGTCCTTCCAGTTCCTATGTCATCTTCATTTCTTTCTTGAATGACTTATAGTTTGCAGAATACAGGTATTCCATCTCTTTGGTTAGGTTTATTCCTAAGTATCCTAATATTTTTAGTGCAATTATAAATTACATTGTTTTCTCAGTTCCTCTTTCTGCTGCTTCATTACTGGCATATAGAAATGCAACAGATTTCTATACAGTGATTTTGTATCCTGTGACTTTACTGAATTAATGTTTCGGTGTTACCAGTTTTTTGAGTAGAATCTTTCATGTTTTTTATGTAGAGTATAGTGAAAATTTTACTTCTCCCTTACCAACTTGGATGCCTTTCATTTCTTTTAGTTTTCTGATGCTGTGGCTAGGACTTCTGGTACTATGTTGAATAAAAGTGGTGAGAGTGGGCATTCTTATCTTGTTCCTGACCTTAGGGGTAAGGCTCTCAGTTTTTCCCCCCTGAGGATGATGTTAGCTTTTCAGATATGGGAAAGGCCTAATATTGTTAAGATAGTAAGTCTTTCCAAAGTGACATAAGGCAATCCCAATCAAAACTGTGGCAAACATTTTTCTACAAACTGACAAACTAATGCTAAAATTCAGATAAAAAATGCAAAATACTTGAAACAGACAAAACAACTTTGAAAAATGTCAGAAACCTTATAACACCAGACTTTAAAATTTGCTAAAACACTGTAGTGGCCAAGACTGTGTGGTATTTATTGGTACAAAAAAGACCTAAAGATCAATGGCATGGAATATAGAGTACAGGAATCAATGGTCAAAAAGTACAAATAATTTTTAAAAATTGATAAATATAGCTATCAAAATTACGAACGCAGCTCTTCAAAAGGCACTGATAAGAAAATAAAAATGCAAGCCATTGTTAGGGGGAAATATTTGGAACTAGTGTATGTGACAAAAGACATACTCAGAATATATAATGAACCCTTGCAACTCGGTAATACAAACAAAAGAGTGGGCAAAAAATTTAAGTATTTATAATGAAGATAAAAAAATGACCTATACATAAGCATAAGAAGTTCAAAATCATTGTGAAATGCAAATTAACACTGCAATCAGTTATATCTACACATCCGTAAGAAGCTAAAATTTAAACGGCTGATAATACTAAGCGTCGACAAGGATGAAGAGAAACTGGAATACATGTACATCAACAGAGGGAAAATAAAGTGAGCAAGCACTTTAGAAAACAGTTTGGCTGTCTCTTATGAAGCATCCACTTGCCCTATGACCCCGCTATTCCACTTCTAGGTATCTATCCAAGATAAATGAAAACCTATGTCTACACAAAGACATGCACACAGCAGCTTTAAGCATACTAGCCAAAACGAGAAACAACTAAAATTCCAAACAGATAAATGGATAAACTGTGGTATATACTTACAAAGGCCTATCATTTAATAAAAAGGAATGAGTTACTGACACACACAACATGGATGAATCTCAAAAACACTGTTATATGAAAGAAGCCTTACACAAAAGAGCTCATAGTGTACACAAATTCAGTTATATGAAATGCTAGAGAAGACAATTCTGATCTACAATGTCAGAAAGAGACTACTGCTTGTTTGAGGCTGAGCCTGGGGAGGAATGGGTGGGATGGCAAAATGGAATTTTTCACTGTAATACAAACATTGTCTATGTTAATTTTAATGGTGGTTATTCAAGTGTATAAATTTGCCCAAAGTCATAAAAAGGGTGCATTGTACTGTGTGATAATTACACTTCAAAAAAGTTGATGGAGAAAAAACCCTTACCACAGACTATGAATTCTCATGTGATCAGGGACCCAGCTTCCTCTCATCATCTACTGTCTTCCCCTCTTGTGTGCTCCCTAGTCTTTCCAGCCCTATGGGCATTTGCACACACTGTTCCCTACTTTAATTAAATTCTAAATCCTCTGTCAGCCCTCAGGTCACAGGGCTCTCTCTCAGAAATTTTCACAGACTCCCTTCAGCCCCCTTCTTACATGCTCTTTTCACTCCCTGCAAGTGTAAAATGAATGAAATGAAGATACCATTTGGCCCCAAATGGACACTAATTAGTGTAAATCATACTTTCCTACATTCCTCAGCATACAGATAAGCTCCTACTGTATTTGACAGCAGGAAAACTGACAAGAAAAAAATAATTTGGGGATGGGGAATCCCAACCAATACGTTATTATCCCCCAGGAATCTGATCTCATACTGTTTGAGTAGAGGACCAGTTCTGGGTTTATTTAGTAAATCCAGTAATCCCAGAATGATTCTAAGTGCCTGAGGTCCAAATCACTCAAAACTGAAACTAACCCGTTCTCCTTTGAATCCTTTATATTAGGAATGGCCTAGACCCAGAGTTTTCAAGGTAACAATGGCATTCAATGCTAACCTAATTCCTTCTTTCTACCAATGCTCTCTAGTCTAGACTGACATCTTGAAATTACTATCAATAGCCACAAACAACCCAGTATCTGAAATACTGAAAGAAAGAAAGTAGCTTGGCCTTAGAGCAACATAGTGTGACTTACAGTAAGGAATTATACTCTCAGCCCTTGCAATAATTATTCAAATAAACTTTAGTAATTCATTTAACTTCTCTAAATTTCAATTTTTTTCCTTTTCATTATTTCTGCTCAGGGCAGGTATGCCTTCAGTCTCCACGGCTTGAACATGGATTATACCAAAATTAGAAACCATCTTCATTATATCTGATATTCATTTTAAACAGTTTGATAATGCACTTGTGATGAGCACGAGGTGTTATATGGAGCGCTGAATCACTACATTGTATACTTGAAACTAATAATTACACTGTATGTTAACTAAGTGGAATTTACTAAACACCTGAAAATGTCTTGAGGGGTTCTCCTTCTTTCTCTATTCTCAGGGGAAGCCTGTGTTGTTTGGTATGTGTATGCATATGTGTGTGCATGTGTGTTCACATGTTCACGTGTATGTGTGCATGTCCGTATATGTGTACATTTCCCTAGTGCACAAGGTTTGAAGGCATTCATCAGTGAAAGTTTTCATAGTAAGTTCACTTTGCAAGAAAAATTCTGATTGCATATTCAACATATTTTATACATACAACAATTCAGATTTTCTATCTATACCTGTGTCCATCATTTTGGTAAATTGTGTTTTTGAGGATTTTGTCCATTGCATCTACATTTTCTAATATTTTGGCATAAAATTGTTCATAATAAGAATAAAAAATAAGTTACATTTAATAGACCTGAATATTTTAGGTAATTTTAATTTAATCTTAATTCACATGAAACTACCTTGTGCAGTATTTTTAATGTTTAATTAGTTGCTACTCATTCATAAAAAAAATCAGTAATTTTTAAAACATGAAAATAATATCCAATAATAAAAATTTAACATATATATTCTTAAAATTTATATAAATATATAAATCCTAGTACTCTTGTTTATCTTGCCATATATGTATATACATTAACACACATATGTGAGAAAAAGCTAACTTCTTTTTTAAGGTTTATTTATTTATTTTGAGAGAGAGAGAGCATGAGCAGAAGAGAGGCAGAGAGAGAGAGAGAGAATCCCAAACAGGATCCACACTGTCAGCAAAGAGCCTCATGATCATGACCTGAACTGAAGTCAAAGAGTAAGACACCTAACTGACTAAGCCACCCAGGTGTCCCCAGAAAAAGCTAACTTTTTATCAGGTCTCAAAAAGGAAGAATTAATGTAGTTTATTAATTGTCACTGGAAGAATGATAACCATTCTTTCTATAGCTCCTTTATTTACTCTTACACAACTCTGAATAATCCTTTGGCTCAAAATAGCAAATGAATTCTTCAATAGTCAAAACAATTAAGTTACCAAAAAATCAAAGAAAAGAAGGGAGGGAGGAAAATATGTCATAACAAAATTTGAAAAGATACTCAGGAGACTAATATTTTGAACACTGTTCATAAAATCTTCACTAGAATATGCTACAAAAAAAGGAAATAGTCTAAATAGTAATAAAAGTTGTGTCAAATCATTGCTCTAATAATTTTATGAAAGACAAAAAACACAATAATTTCAAAGTATCTAGTATATGAAGCCTAACTGAGCCACAAGTTTTTTATATAAAAATGGATAAGGGGCTTCTTTATTTGTTCACTACACTGATACTTGCTTTTACCATATTACATTTCACAGAGTATAGTCTATGAAGCAGCAAGCATTATTAAATTTGGGAAATGGTAGTACTAAATAATATATAAAGGATTTCCATTATTCAAATAGAGCATTTTACCCTCATTTCACAAAATAGACATTTAGAATTCCAATTATTTTTCACTGTTACCTTCTTCCTTCATTCCAAAACAAAAATTATGTATTTTACCTAACACTGCCTCATATAGGGATGTCAAAAAAAAACCACTTGCTAATTTAGTATTAAAATAATCTTATAATCTTACTGATAAGTTACATAATACATTCATATATATTTTGGTAGAAATAATAATGACAATTATCACAGGTCTACTTGGAAATTTTTTTATTATAATTTTATAAAGATATGCTATTTCTGTGTCCTGTCTTTTTGGTTTTAAATAACTGTATATAAAAGGATCTTGTTTTATATATAAAATCAATATTTCAATTAAGTATGTGGATACTTCACAGGTACACATTACAGGTTTCTAGTGAAAAAAGTGCATAATAATTACACTAACCTTTTTTTTTTTTAACTTTCATTACCTCGATGTAAATTTTTCAAATATCCTATTGGTTGACTCTAAAGATCACTTGATTATTTCAGGAATTTTATTGCTTTTTATCACTACTTAAGAAATTACCTTGGTGTTAAAAAAACGAGAAAAAATATAGGTTATTATATGAAAAGAACAAAAGGTCCTACCTGTTTCAACCTCATGAAGAACGTCTCTGTGAAAGTCTTTCTGCTGAAATACCAAAATCGCTCATTTGCAGGATACACACGTACGACTGTCTCCAGAAGAAAGCGGACAGGCTCCACCACCTCTGTGACCACCATATCCACTGCCACGGTCATGTACACTCGCTTATCTGCAGGAGAAGTTTTCTGTGTGTTATGCTGTCTTTATCATTCCTTAGTTATATAAGAAAGCAAAGGTTTCCCACTTACGAAAAAACGAAGGTTTTTTCCAATCATGTTACGTTCTGTTTAATTTTAAATGTTGTACCGTCTCTTTGATTAAACAGGTAAACACATTTTCCAAGTATGTTTCTCAATACTCTTGATCCTATCTAAATCAATGGTCAAAGTCTCTGACAACCTTAATTTTTCCTTCTGCAAATCAGGTCCTTAATATAAAAGATAAGGTAAAATTTTCAGAATCTTTTCAAATTTCCCAAAAAGAACCTCTGGAAAACTACAAAGATTTGCCCTTTCATCTTATAAAAAGAAATACAAGAAACTATTCACTTTAATGAGTTGCATGGGAAGGACTGCAAATCAAAGGAAACGTTCAACCTTCACTATGCTAAATTTGTATAGGAAAATGCTTATGCAATGTTATATATGCTTTAAGGTCTGTCAGTACCCTCACTGTCCCCTCACTGTATGTTCAGGAAAAGCACTGATGAAGGTTCTTCTGTACAGTTACAGATCCATATTAGAGTCCTGGCAAGTAATTTTAGGCAATAATATAGTGTTATCAGTCACAAGTTCAGTTATTATTTAAAATGTTTACTTGGTCAACGCACCTGGGTGGCTCAGTCAGTTCAGCATCCAACTCTAGGTTTCGGCTCAGATCATGAACTCACAGTTTCATGAGTTCAAACTCCACATCAGGCTCTGAGCTGGTATCTCAGAGCTTGGTTGAGATTTTCTCTCTCTCTCTCTCTCTCTCCCCCTCCCTCCCGCCTTCTCTCTCTCTCTCCTCCTCCTCCCCCACTCATACTGTCTCTGTCTCTCTCAAATAAATAAACTTCAAAAAAAAAAGTAAAACATTTACTTGGCCACAGCCTTCTTTTTATTTTTTTTAAGTTTTTGGGTTTTGTAGGGGGTTTTGTTTGTTTGTTTTTTGTTTCGGTTTTTTTTTTGAGAGAGAAAGAACAATCGGAAGAGGGGCAGAGATAGAGGGAAAGAGGGAAATGCAGAGCCAGAGAAATGCAGAGACTGGCTCAGTCTCACCAACTGGGGCTCAGTTTCATAATCATGAAATCTTGACCTGAGCAGACCCAAGAGTGGGAGTCTTAACTGACTGAACCACCCAGGCATCCAGGCCACAGCCTTTAGACCTAGAATCTTGTAGGCTAGTGTCTAATGGTTTTCTTTAGTTTCACAACAGGCTGAAATACGGATTATATTTTATTTACCCTACTTGAGATTCATTGGGTTTTTTTTTCTTTTCTGCTTTTAAGTAGGCCCCATGAATAGTGAGGGCTAGAATTCACAATCCTGAGATTAAAAGTTAACATACTCTACCAGCTGAGCCAGCCAGGCGCCACTCACTGGGTTTTTCACTCTGTGGTTTGGCTATTCCATACTGTCATTTCTTTACTACTTCTTAAATATTTTTAAACTTTATTTTGTCCAAATTTTAGTTCTCAAAGTTCAAATAACCAAGCCCATCATTAGAAGAAACCTTCAGTAATGTTTTTTAAAAACATTATACAACATTTATATACATCAATTACACTTCTATTAATGTCAAATTCAATAAAAAACTTATTACATTCTTACTAAATACAAGCACTCGACCTGCCAATTCAAGAGAAATAAGAATTCGCTGTACTTGACCTAGCAGACCATAAAGTCCAAGGAGAGTACTATAAAAGTGTAAGAGACAACAATACAAAACAGAATAGAAAACACAACTTGGTGGTATAGTGAAAAGACCCAAGACATTTCATCTCCGGAGTTCCAACTTCTGTAAGAAATCAAACTTTTATTCACGAATTCTCTGAGTAAGTTATAATCTCAGGGACATCATTTGGAAATTTTAGAAATCAAGTCAATATTTTTTGTGGCATATGAAAATACATTATCATTTGGATAAAAATATTACTGTAATATAGTATTAAGCTTATTTTAATAGGACAAATAAGCTTATTTTAATAGAACAAATAAACCTTAAGATATATTATCTTTTGATAGAAGACCAAAGATATATTAAAAAGCAAAATCAAACTGAACTACATTAAAAACAGATAAAAATTGTTTTTATAACTTACTATTTGAAGTTCTTATATTTTATTCTTCAAAACTATCAACTGGCTTATTTTTCTCATTTTCATGTTTACTTTCTGAATGATTATAAGACAGAAGTTTACAGGCTGGTCTTTACAAGCCTGTAGGCAGAATTTACAAACTGTGGGTGTAAAAATTATTTATTCCTAATACATGAAAGGCTATATAATCATTATTATTTTCCTATCTTTTTAGCCCTCATTTTGAAATAGACCACTTGTTGTGTGACCAAATGCAAGCACTTTATAGAACTGGTAAAAATTCTTGCTAAGGAAATTTGGAATAATTGCCATTTAATGCTTTTTATTAATATATTTCCATATTAGTATTCATTAATGCTCCTGTCTTTAACCAAATATCTACTGTGGGTATAAAGTAACTAATTTAAAACAAAAGATCAAACCAATAGACCCATTATTTTCTCAATATAAATTATTGGTTGAATCACAGTAAAGCAATTAGTATAACTTATAACTTTAGTTGTAACTCATGAGGTAAAAATTTAAATTTTAGTTTAAGGACAGATGGCAGAGGGTAAAAAACATAGACAATTAACAGATCTCTGGATAAAGTAAGAATAAATATAAATACAATGGGAAGAATGATGAATGTACTATTTACCACTCATAAACTTACCGTTTAACACTAGACATGTCTAACAAAATGAAACGGCAAACAAGGAAAAAAGTGTTTACCACAAATGAAATCCTGAATACACATTACTAAGATCCCAAAGGTCAAAAGACTGGAAAAATAATTTAAAAATAAAAATATAAGTAATCTGTAAGGAAAATAGAGAACAGGTACCAAAGATATGCAAAATAACAGAATTTGCTTTCCCTATTTCTTCCACACTCTTCCATCATTGCTTCAAAATAAAATAACTCTATAGTGACATATGAAGCACAAACCCCAAATACTTTCTACATAATGTAATAAAACTAATTCACATGTCTTTGGGGAGGATTCTGTTGAAAGTGGAGGTTTTCCCCATAGATGCATAAAGTACTTTTTAAAAACTTCAAAATCTATGGGGCGCCTGGTTGGTTCAATTGTTAAGCACCCAACTCTTGATTTTGGCTCAGGTCATGATCTCATGGTTTGTGGGACTGAGCCCCACATCGGGCTCTGCAGTAACAGCACAGAGCCTGCTTGGGATTGTCTCTCCCTCTTTCTCTGCACCCTTACCAATCCCTGCTAATGCTCTCTGTCTCTCAAAATAATAAACAAACATTTAAAAATAAAAAATAAAGGCTTTGAAATCTAAATAATTTCATTTTAAATAAGCTCCAGAACTTTTTAAAACACAGCAAAACAACATTGACCATAATATAAAATTTAAAGCAAATAATAATGAATACTTTGAGAAAATTTACCTTTTGGGGTTTCTTCATTAAGTGCCAGAAATATTGGTGCATTGGGGTTCCACATGCCAGTAATAACATAAGCCCTCCCATCACAGCTCTTTCCCATAGATTCCTATAAAAATTCAGACAGAAATCACTGAGAATACATGCACCAAGAAAATCATCGTTTTAAATTATAAACATCTTACTTTAAGCAATCAAATTTATTAAAATCTGGATTTACAATCAAATGGATTTTTTTCTGTATTATTCGTCATCCTACAAAGCATTTCTTTCATTATTAAATTCTCCTATAGCTTTCCTTCAGAGTCTCTATTTAGAGACATGTACCTCTTGGATAGAAGTAGGTGTACCTTCATATGCTGACTCACAAAAACATAATATTAGAATGAAGTTATTGTATTTAACTTTATCTTAAACTGCTGGTCATAATTCCATATATCTACATACAAGGATGTCCACAGTTTCTACGAAAATTATAGTATACATCTTACTGAAGATATTTAAATTGAATTAATAGCTAATCAACAGAAAAGCAGTGTTTTTCTTCCAATGTTCTAATTTATAATATATTCTTTCTTTTTTTTTAATGTTTTTTTTTTTTTTTTTATTTCTAGAGAGAGAGACAGCGTGAGCAGGGGAGGGTCAGAGAGAGAGGGAGTCACAGACTGAAACAGGCTCCAGGCTCTGAGCTGGCAGTCAGCACAGAGCCCGACGCGGGGCTCGAACCCACGAACCGCGAGATCATGACCTAAGCGAAAGTCGGACGCTTAACCGACTAAGCCACCCAGGCGCCCCTAATTTATAATATATTCTTAAAATATTAGTTTACTTTATCACAATTAACACCTTTGAAAGTTCATACTTCTCTATCATCCATGTCAGATACTTGTATACTGCCTTATGATCAGTAACTAATGTCAGGAGACTTATAGAGGTATGTAATCAACACCCAAGTTGATTATCTCCCTTTTACTCTTGCTCCCTCCTTCCCTTTACTCCTTCTTCCCTTCTTCTTCATCTTCTCCACTCTTTCAGGCTCCTACCAAGCCCACTCCTGACCCTCACGGAAGCCAGCAGCTCCTACTGTGAAAGCACAATCATATACAGTCGTGTGTGCGTGCGCAGGAGAGGGGAGGTTAGATGTGTGCCCACAGGAGAACAACACACAGCATACAAATATGTGAATGTGCAAATACCATTTTATCTATAGAACTTTAAATTTCCTGTGCTCATTTCCTCCTATGATGAGCCGAGAGTGCTGGAAGTGTCAGGCTAAGACAAAGAGAAATACTTTTTTTCAATTTTACCCCCACACATAAGCTTCTCTGAATCCCTATAAAATTATTTGTCGTTTGGTAATTCTTGTGTCTATTTTCCTAATGTATGGTGGTATTTCACTAATTGAACTGTACAGCTTGAGTGCAGGGACGCTGTGTTCTGGAGATGAAGTATACTCAAGGCCATGTTAAGAAAATTCACTCAGCACCTTCAACACATTCATATATTCCTATTCATTCTCTCTCTCTCTCCCCCCACCCTTTCCTCTCTCCCTCCCTGTGACTATCCTCTCTACCGTCTCATTATATCCTCATTCAAAACACAAACGGGCATCTGACCCCCAAAAAACCCAATTCATTTCTGGACAAGAGCTTGTGCCATGGTTGACTCCAAAAAGATGAGCTAGCCCAATCAAATTATTTCTTTCAATTAACAAATACCAAGAAAAGCAGGCACTTAGCAGTGGAGTTTAAAGGTTTTAATAAGAAGGCAGGCACAGACAGGCCACACGTAAAATGAAGCGATAACAGAAATTAAAAAGTAGCAAAGAATATATCAAGAACAGTAGAATATTAGGAAATTTCTAAGTGGTAAGAGAGAAATGGAAGAAACAAACCAAAAAAAAAAAACCATTAAAAATAATCATGCAGTCAAAATACAAAGGCAGATCCTGGGAGACAGAGAAGGAGAGGGGAAGAGTGAGGAACAGAAGAAAAAGGGCAGAGAAGGGGAGGGAGGGAAAAGGGGAGATAAGGAGAAAGAGGAGACAGAAGGAAGGAAAGAGGCAGAAAGGGAGCAGGGAGGGAAGGAAGTGGGGGAGGGGCAGAGCACCAGATCCCCGGGAGGGAGGGCAGCAGTGGGAAAAGGGCAGAAGCCTAAGCAAAAAAAAAAAAAAGAGAGAGAGAGAGAGAGAGACTCAAAGAGCAAGCCCATGGGGGGAAGCGAGACAGACAGAAAGACCACTTTTCAGTGTTTAGGTAAAATTTATGATCAATAACCTCTTCTATCTTCACGGTGTTCTAAGTGGATCTCTATTTCTTTTAACCAGAATAGCCTAACTCAAACAACCATACTTCTATGTCTTTGTAGTTCTGATAATACACCACTACAACAATAATGCCTTACATCCAAAGCCCTCAATAAAAGTTTCTCCTCATCAAGTATTGCATTTTTGTTATTGAACTGGACCTTTCTATCACACAGCATGGCTTGCTCCCAGCCTCTTATAAAAATGCTTCTTGGAGTGCCTCAGTCAGTTAAGCATCTGACTCTTGGTTTCAGCTCAGGTCATGATCTCACAGTTCAAGAGTTTGGGCCCTGCATCGGGCTCTGCGCTGACAGCACTGAGCCTGCTTGGGATTTCTCTCTCCGTCTCTCTCTGCCCACCCCTGGTGCGCACATTCTCTCATTCGTTCTCTCTCTCTCTCAAAAAAAAAAAATATTTAAAAAACTTTTTTAATTAAAAAAAAAAGATGCTTCTTCATTGGTCTTGCAGAAGAGTCCTTCCTAAGTCCTCTACCTCCACCACAAGCAGGGCCAACAAAATCAGGGACAGCAGGTAAGGGCATCTGGACAAGTCTCTGCCCAAAGTACGCCAGGCAGGAACCCTAGATGCCTTCCTCTTAGGAGAATAAACTGGGAAATCCAGACAGAATGTGGCCGTTTACAAAAGGAACACAGCAGAAAGGCCATAACACAGAGGCCAGAGAACACAGTAAGCCACAAATTAACCACTGTCAAGTCATGAGCAAGCTGCAGCTATGAGCCCAAGAAGGCAAGCAGCAGCGTAAAGCAGACTCATGGTCCGGGAAAAAGATAACACACAGAAGAAGTAAAAACTGTAAGTTCATGTTAATCCATCCATTTATTAAGCAAATATGATCCTACTATAAGGCATGGTCTATGCCTACTAAGTATCCGGCAAGGAAAACAAATCAAAACGATCTTGACCCTCAGGAGCTGACAGGCTAACTGCTGTCACAAACAGCAGTTTGTGACTCATTTGTAGATCATCAAATCAATTTAGTGGATTATGACCAGACTTTTTAATCAAGTAGAAGAAAAATAGCAGAGTTCCTCACACACCTAAGGGGTAAGAACAGTTTCATGAAAATTTTCTATCTGCTTTTTTATACATATAGATTACAAGCATACTGGATTAAAATATAAATGTATTTGTAACTATGAGTCCAGCTACTGGTCTCGTGTCAATAAATTATAATTGTAAAGCTCCACAAACTTTCTGAGGCATTTCTAGGACTTTTAAATTGCATTCCAGTTCCTAGAAACCAGGCTCCCTTGAGTTTTCAGCTATTCTTGGTTCCTTGTAGTTACGCTTTTCCTAGGTACTATGGTGCAATAAAATTTGCCACCTCAAAATGTGTCTCTTTGGCAGGTAGGCTATTTTTAGTTTGATTATTTAAAAAAATACAAAAGACTCGGGAAGAACCTCTGATCTCCCCCTTATAGTCACCATAGGTAACGACAGTATAAAATAAAATGGGTGAAGTAGGGAGGAGCTTAGCAAAGTCCGTTAAAATTCCTGTCCCATTGTTTCTGAGTGGTCTAGCAAACATTTGTTTACCAAACATTTACTTTTTTTCATCTTCCGATGAACGGTCTTCCTTCCCTTTGAGGTCCCCAACTTCTACCCCTTCTCCTTAGCTCAGAATGGCATACAAGCCTCATTGCCTGACTACCTGTAGGCATCATATTCTTATGAAGCCCCCACACATATGTAATTAAATTTAATTCTCTCCTGTTAATCTGCCTCATGGCAGTTTAATTCTTAGACCAGCCAAAAGAACCTTGAAGACTAAAGGAAAATTTTTCCTCACCAACTGGATCAATGGCTGTGGATCAAACATTCTCATTTCCATATTCCTACAGCACAAGGACCTTCACCAAAAACATTCTCACTATTGGAAGACAATTGTTGTCTGTACCCCCAAAAAACCAAATTTTATTTATATGTGATTTTCTTTATATCCTATACATATTTAAGTAATATGGCCATTTGACTAAAATATATTTTCATCTATAAATATGACTTTCATGTAGATCTTATATTAAATTAAATTTATAAATTTATAAAAAGTCTCAATTCGTCTTGCTTATTAGAAAATATTCACAGGGACGCCTGGGTGGCTCAGTCGGTTAAGCGGCTGACTTCAGTTCAGGTCATGATCTTGCGGTTCGTGAGTTTGAGCACCATGTCAGGCTCTGTGCTGACAGCTCAGAGGCCGGAGCCTGCTTCACATTCTGTGTCTCCCTCTCTCTGCCCCTCCCCGACTCAAGCTTCCTCTCTGTCTCAAAAATAAATAAACGTTAAAAAAAAA
Organism: Proteles cristata cristata; assembly: GCA_017311185.1. Taxonomy (NCBI): domain Eukaryota; kingdom Metazoa; phylum Chordata; class Mammalia; order Carnivora; family Hyaenidae; genus Proteles; species Proteles cristata. The sequence continues at coordinate 34,101 of JAESUZ010005116.1, read as the reverse complement.
AAAAAATAGAAGGGGTGCCTGGGTGGCTCAGTCGGCTAAGCATCCAACTTCGGCTCAGGTTGTGATCTCACGGTTTGTGGGTTCGAGCCCGACCGTGCTGACAGCTAGCTCAGAGCCTGGAGGCTGTTTTGGATTCTGTGTCTCCCTCTCTGGCCCTCCCCTGCTCACACACACTCACTCTCTCTCTCTCTCTCTCTCTCTCTATCTCTCTCAGAAATAAATAAAACATTAAAAGAAAAAAGATATCTTCTAAAAATAAATAGAAAATATTCACAGGGAAGAAAAGTCAGCATTCTTAAGAATTGTTCAAGATAAAAAGAAAAGTCTCACAAATTCTGAAATTAAATACAAAAGCAGGGTTTTTCAAAGTTTGTCAGAAAAAAAAGCAAGAAAGTGAAATTTGTTTTTAAAATGTTCACATATTTGAACGAGTCACAGAAGAACACAATATCGTGCTCTAGAGGGCAGAACTAAGACTAATTAGGCTAAGTTAAAATGGTTAGGATTCCTGGTGATTACAAAGAATTGACTTCATAATAATCAGAACTGCCCCTTAGTTTTCATTACAAGGTAATAAGTTCCATTTTATGAGATGTAGTCTAGTCAAAGCTCAATCACCAGGTATTAAGATAGCACAAAAATCAGTAACATCATAACCACTGGTAACTGCAAATACAAACCCTCCCAATTTTACCAACTATCTGTTGTACAGAAGCTTCAGTTCTGATGAACCCTTTGATTTCAACATGGACTCTTTGAAGTGGAGGACTGCTCTGCCAAAGACACTCAAGACTAGAAGTTCATGTCAGTCTGTAATTCTATAATCTGCATTTAGGTTTTATTTTTTTAAAAAATCTCTGCCAGTGATTCACCTTAATCTTTTAAACTCTGAAAGCCTATGACTAACTGAGACCTAGGAACTTGTGTTACATGTTCCTGAACTACCTCCTTATGGAATTTTCAGGACTCCAAAGAGCAATGGCTTGCCTTAGGTAAAAAAAAAAAAAAAACACTTGTATTACTGGTGTGTTGTAAATAGCAATGGAGGAAAGGTGGAACAGTAACTAATTTGGTTTCACATTCAATGGAACTGGTTTGTTCTTACCTTACCTTTCTGTGCAATGCTTCCTCTGTATTTCCGTGGCTCACTGTACCAATCTAGAAGAGCACTTAACCCACTGCTGTAGTTACACACTTAAGATCCTGCTTTCTTCACAAATCTATGAACTCACAGATCATAAGAGCTGTGTTTTACCATAGCTATAAACCTGGCACTCTACACAACGTTTGGCACACAACTATGTTTCCAAAAAAGGCTCAACAGACCATTGTGGGGCCACTAGAAAATCAATGTGACATTATCACGGAATACCTCTAACGGAAAGTTGATATAATTGATGATATATATTTAACTGACATTTGTAAAACTCAGCTGAACAGATGAAAACATGTAGTGCTTGTTATTCATCACTAAGTGTAAACTTTTCAGGTAAGTAAATTTATAATTTACTACTTTATACTTAATACTTACTCTAATATAACTATTTCCAACATTTCTACATCACAAAGTAAATATTTTTATTCAGTACAATATTTCTGTTTAAAAGTTAAGATAGTCAATATTTTCACATCAAACATCAACTCACAAATATATATACATATATATATATGTATATATATAAACCTTCAAGAATATTCCTTAAACAAATACTATTACTATAGTAAATATACTTTGCTAAGGACAGGTTACCAAGGAGTATAAATTCAGAAAGGGAAGTGCTTTAAAGAAAACAAAAGCATTCATCTCAGTCCTCAAATTAGTAATAGTGCATTAAAATAAATGAAAGGCACCATATTCATTCTAAGCATCCCTGTTATAATCACGTATTTGTTATATATTGCTCAAAGAAAAGATATCTTCCTAAAAACCTAAATAGATGAATAGAAGGACATTGTCAGGGCACTATTCTTTTATTTGCTTTCAATTAGCATGTGATTTTTTTTGGTGGAAATTTTCCTAAATCTCTCCCTCATTAGTAATTTTACATTTGGGTTTCCAAATCTAATTATTAGTACCATACAGCTGAAAGTTAGGAACAATTCTGACAATATGACAAAATCTTTAAAAAGAAAATACTTTTAAAATATAGAATAACTATCATCTATACTTGGTTAATGTGCTTAAGATTTTCATTACCATATCCAGTAAATGCATGTCACTGTTCTTCACGTTTCGACCTGGGCTTAATAACATTCCAAAACATCTGAAAATATTGGGGGGAAAAAAAAGGACAAATAAGGTATCAAGAATATATAGAAGCCCAGTGAGCAAAAAGTCTTTTTATAATAACTATACAATCTGAGCTCTGTACTTACAAGTAGCTTTAGTTTTTTGGTTTATTTTTTTTTTCAAGAAACACCACAAAAAAGAATTCATTGAGGTACATAATAAAATCACATAGAAATAAGTTATCTAAATTCCCAGATCTTTATTTCTACATGTAAAATATTACCAATGATCAAAACTGTGATAAAATGGCCACAAATTATTGACTGAAACAAAATATAGTAATGAGATATGAATTAGTTTCTAGGTAGAAATGAGATTTTATTTGCCGTGGAGTTATTTTAAACATACAGATCAAAATCAACTAACCCAATTAAATGAAAAAGGAGATTAAAAAAAATAATAAGACTGCTCCTTCTTTGCATCAAGCCAGATTAACAGAAACAGTAACCCTGGCCTTCAATAGTCACTTTTACTGAGTAGCCTGTTAATATTATACCTAAAGTTTGAAAGAAAAGTTATGTAAAGTCATTACTAAATGTGCTAGTTTATTAGTGAAGATATTATTCAACATGCCATATATGATTAACTACTCTGTTCTCTGTTGCCTGATGCTAGAGACGCTGCAGGATTCCCATCAATACTATCACTTTATTTGTGAAGGATTCTCATAACCTCTAAAATTCAGCTAAATATAATGTTCTCATTTTTGTTAGAATATTATTACATCTGCTTTTAGGTAAGAAAAGCAGAGTCCAGAGGAATTCAACAACTTACTCAAATTCTTTTTCCTATTAAACAGATCTTGTATATCTAGAGGCAATGTGATCCAGGTTCAGTATCCCTCTGCCAACCACACATAGCCATACTTACTAGGGTGTTTTTATTGTAGCTCTCTAAAATTTTAAAATATGCTATAGAGCATTTCATACAGGAGTAGAGAATATAATAAATATGTTAAAATTTTTTTTTTTAGTCTTTTTAGTGTTTGTTTATTTTTGAGAGACAGAGAGAGACCATGCATGAGTTGGGGAGGAGCAGAGAGAGAGGGAGACAGACTCCAAAGCAGGCTTGGGCTCTGAGCTGTCAGCACAGAGCCCAACACGGGGCTTGAACCCACAGACCGTGAGATCATGGCCTGAACCAACGTCAGTGCTTAACCAAATGAGCCACCCCGGCGCCCCAAGATTTTTTTTCATTTTAAAATACTGGCACCTGAACACATCAATATTTAGTCTTATCCTTGTTATTTTCCAAAAGTTTACCTTTCTAATAGCACAGCTTTTTCTTCCATGAACAAGGTAAGTCTTATCCCGATATGAATCTAGTAAGTGGTAAAGCAATATATACTTCTTGTGAGTACTTGAGGATACCTTGCTCAAGGTTCTCTTTTGGCGTCCAAAAACAATCAAGCACACCACAAAGATAAAGTCCAAATATATTACCGTACCACTGAACAATCTACTAAAAAAGAAATACTTTAATATCCATAATTTTAATATAATTACTATACAATGAAAAAATATCCCTAGTAATGCCTATAATATACACTGTACAAATTAAATGTTAACTAATTATGCAATTCATTGTACTATTTCATCTACCATTGCTTAAATACTTGCTAAGAAAGAATAAAAGAGTGAATTCTTTTTTCAGATATAAAATTTGGTCCCCTCAACTAAAAAGTCAGGCCAATGAGGACAGAATACCTCTCTCACCTTCCTATATGCTTTGCTTTGGCTTGCATCTCTCACGGCTTTTTAAAGAACAGATTTGTATATTACAGGGTTTTTAAATTACAAAACTATCATATACTCATTATAAGAAGCTAATGGATACCAAAATGTATAAAGAAAATATAATTTATCCTTTCTCTCTCTAATGTCAGCCCCCTTAAGAGCCAGTGCTAACATCTTTTTGCTCTTTTGAAAACTTAAAGTTTTTCATCATTTCTTTTTTTCTGCCAAGCACTTGCAGGTGAATGGTAAAATTGGTACAATTTTATATTTTCTTTTTATTTCTATGTTCAATTCTACTGCAAAAAAAGCCTTGGAAGCTTAGATTTTCCTTACATGGCAGAAGCTCTCACTTTATTTTGATGATCTTGGATGTGCTGCTCTTTTCCCAGGTTATAAACAAAACATCCTGCCACCAACCAGTAGTGTGACCTTAGAGAAAGCATCTAACTCCCTTGAGCTTCTGCTTCCTCTTCTAAAAAATGGGAGAAATATAATACATGAACTCTAAGTAAGTTCTTCCAACATGAAGACTGCACAATTTTTCTCCAGCAAGCTGTATTAGTCATTTTCAAAATTATATTTCATTAAAGCACACCGAGTTTCCTACAGAGACAAGCAAGGTCTATTAGGAATAATGTGTCAGTAATTAGAGAGATATTATTAGTACCACAAACACCTAATACAGATACTAAGTGCTTCATTGGAGAGGCCAAAGCATTCAACCTTTTCTTGTTAACTCTATAAATAACGTAGAAAATTGCCATCACACCTGTTTTCTCAAGCAGCTCACAGTCTACTGGAGGAGGAAAATACAAGTAAACAGGGAATTACAACCTGATCTGGTCAGTTCTAGGATTGCTGTATAAAGCATAGACAAGACATATCCAACATTACTTATAAAACAGTAAATAGGTGACCTGACCAAAATTTGAAATCAAACCTCCTGAATATGATGTATTTCAACATTAACTGTAACAGATACTGTGTATTAAATGCCTTAACTTTTTCTTTTTAAGTTTATTATTCTATTTTGAGAGAGACAGAGACAGCACAAGCAGGGAAGGGGTGGAAAGAGAGAAAGAGGGAGAGAGAGAATCCGAAGCAGGCTCCACGCTGCCAGCACAGAACCCAACACAGGGCTCAAATTCACAAAACAGTGAGATCATGACCTGAGCCAAAACCAAGAGTCAGATGCTTAACCAACTGAGCCCAACCCAACTTTAAGCCAGACACTGACTATATTATTGCATTTTACATTTCAAACCAACCTGCATACGAAAGATGGCAAAGCTTGTTTTCAGGAAGGCAGAAGTGATTTTTCAGAGCACCACAGCTATTACGTTAAAGGACTGGGATTCAAGCCCAAGTCCATGATCCAAAACTGCTGGTCTTTTATACACTATACTCTGTTGCCTCCCTAACCTATCAGAAAAGATTATAAATTCCTTGTGTGACCCAGAACAAGTTATACACTGCAACATCTCACTTTCAGCATTTCTGAAATACATATAGTATCTGCTTACATGTTCACTACATTAATGTAAAGATGAAAAACCTCATGGTAAAAGTACACTGTAAACTATAAAGCACTTGCCATTATTTTAACAACTGCCACTATTAAGAGGGAAAGTTTGGAGTGCCCGGATGGCTCAATTGGTTAAGCATAAACTTCAGCTCAGGTCATGATCTTGTAGTTCATGAGTTTGAGCACCGCGTCAGGTTCTGTGCTGAAAGCTCAGAGCTTGGAGCCTGCTTTAGATTCTGTCTCCCTTTCTCTCTCTGTTCCTCCCTCACTTGTGAGCTTACTCGCTCTCTCACTCAAACATAAATAAAGATTAAAAAAAGGAAGAAAACCTTTAAAAAAGAGAAAGTTTAGCCTTCAAACATACCTGCGAGTTTTTACTCAAAACTCGCGAGTTTTACTCAAAAAAAACTCAAAACTTTAAACAGCTTTTAACACAAAATTAGCATCCATACAATCACCAAAACTTAGCATATCTAGCACTGCCTTAGACTTAAGTAATGGAAAAAAGTGAGAAAAACAAAGATGATATTAATGTCCTGTAAAAGGAAACTGAATTTTTTTACTTTTGCTGTTAGTCCATCAAATGATTAGGATTTTACCTACCTCCATTTATCCTGCTAGAAGACTACCAATAAAAATTAAGGGAAGAAAGGAAGAAAGGAGGTAAGCGCCTACTATCAATCAAGGAACACTGTCTCTTAACTGAACTTTTGTTATTAAAAGTGAAAAGTGACAGTATGTCAGAAGGAGGTTAACAGAAATTCAAAGAAAAGCTGTGTGTCAATCGTATTTTTTTCAGAGCATACACATTACAAACTAAATTTTGAAAAACTGGAACCACAGTCTCACCCTAAAGAAGTTAAAAAAAAAAAAAAAGGATAGTTGGAAACGCCTCACAGGTGAGAAGTGTTGGGATTGTTTTTCCCTCACTAAAGTAGAGATAGATACACAGGCATTCCTCACATGCACAATATGGGAACCATTAAAACCACCACACAAGCCAAAACTGTACAAAGCAATATTAAAATCAATGGGAAAAATTATGATTGTCTTGCAACTTTTAAATATTTTTGTCAAAACTTTAAGAAACTCTTTACTGTCAGTTTTAAGTATATAAAGAAATGGAGGGGGGGAAGTAAAACTATTATTTATTTAGTACCTTGTAACTTAAAGTGCTTAGAAACACTGACAATTAAAGTGTTTTATTTCTTCAGAAACGATTATTAAGGCTAGTTTGAACAGCACTTGCTTTCCTCTCACACAATTCACAATACAGAGTAAGCAAGCACCTGGTCTTTGAGGAAGTCATGTTCTAAGTTTGAATCAGCTTCCAGTATTTTCTCCTATGCACTTTTAATGTTATGAAAAGATCTCTGAGGGCTGCATTAATGTGAAGTTTTTGCTAGCATCACCTTCTCTGCAACATTCATCCTTTTCATCACAACCACTTTCTTTATTGATGCTGCTAGATTAATCCTCACTATGTTCCTCTGGCTGCCTATCTAGATTCCACTGAACAGTGGCATGATCAACATGCCCGTGGTTCTATTCTTTTCTAATTCCATCTACGCCCCATTACAAATCCTGCAGTTATTTGTACGGGGCACTAAAGGGTCTGCCATGCCACATGCATACTATTCACTGCTGCTTCCTGTCATGATGTGTGAATGTTTTTATCTGCATGCTTCTCCCATATTTCTTCCAAAACTCAGCTAAAGAAACTGCATCTTCTCCAGTCTTGTAATTATCATTCCCTTTTAATGTGGCAACCAACTTCCAAATGTTGGCTTGAATGCTAGCAAAACTAACTAGAATTTTGTATTCTGTTGCAGTCTTCGAAGCAGAAGTAAATGCTTTCAACTATAAGCACCTTTCTACTCCTACCGAACTTAAATATAATGGAGTCCATCAGAATCCATCACACTTTTTCAGAACAGTTCAAACCATAGCTTCACACAGGGCTTAGGTCTCATCCTGTTCTCATTCTGCTGTCACCATTTCCAAATCTTCTAAGAGTGCATGCACTTTCACTTTCAGCATTACCACTTTCCATTTCTTTCCTGCATTTTTATCTTTGTTGGCCAACTCTTTCAATTATCCATTTTTGTGAAATGTTATATAGGTTTACCACTGAGAGGTGAGGAGCAACACAACACACTCTGGTCTGAGAATTAACTAAGCAACAGATGCGCTGTGACCATTATCGGCAGAAACTGAAAGAAGTGATGTGACTGGTCACTGATGCTGTACTTATGCAGTGACTGTGGACTGAAGAGTTAACAGCAAGGTCTTCACTTTATGTAAATACTCAAAATTAATATACCATGGTAGCAAAAATTTGAACCATGTGGCTGCAGGACTGGTATTATTTAACTAAACCAAAATAACACAAATTTGTGCATTATCGTAACTCTAAAACAACGCCTCCTTGTCTACATACATTAGTTCTAAAAAATCTAGCCATGGCTTTGCCTTCTCATGGTAGCAGTCCACTCCGATTCTGCAGGCTACTCTGATTTCCACTTATTACTCAAAACAGTCTCAGTAAAGATCATGATTGTGGCATTAGTGATAATGCCACCAACAGTAATAACAACAAGCATTTATTGAACATTTATTCTGAGTCCGGGACTATTCCGAATACTTTATAGGTACTACCCAATTTTTTCCTCCCCAAATTCTTAAGAAGTATTATTCACAACTTACATATTAGAAACTAAAGCATAGAGGGGCGCCTTGGTGGCTTAGTTGGTTAAGCGTCCGACTTTCGCTTAGGTCATGATCTTACGGTTCATGGGTTCGAGCCCTGAGTTGGGCTCTCTGCTGACTGCCAGCTCAGAGCCTGGAGCCTATTTCAGAGTCTTTATCTACCTCTCTCTCTGACCCTCCCCCGCTCACGCTGTCTCTCTCTCTCCTAGGAATAAAAATATTTAAAATTAAAAAAAAAAAAAAAGAAACTAAAGCATAGAGAAGTTAAATAATATGGCCAAGGCCACTGTAGAGCCAGGATTCAAATCTAGATCAAGGACTCCACAGTGTGAACTTAAAAACTTTACTAGCTTCAGTGCCATCAGTCACAGGAAGAAATCTCTCCATTAGATTTTATGTTTATAAGCAAAAGAGGTTTACAAAACTGGCTGTTCTTTTCTTGCCATTCTTCAGGTGGCAAATTGTTACTTTTTCCCCTAAGATTACCTGGTACACTAGGACTAATGACTAGGAAAAAAATAATTTAAAATAGATGCTTAGGATTGCTTTAGATCTGCTACCAGTGCAGAGAATTTAATCCACAAGGAAGCTATTAAAGAAGAGGTAATATTTTTAGATCCTTTTTTTTTTCTTTTTTTAATTATCAACCAGTAAACTTCAAGAACATACAACAACCTCCAAACATACCATCCAGAGGCAATAATTCCCACATTATAATGGATCAAAATTTGAAATCCAGAACCATTTTCAAATATGAATACTTTTACTAACTTTCTTCAGATACAAAAGGAGAACTTAGCTACAGTCAGAAAATATAATATTAAAAATGATTAAAACAAAGCAATAAATTTCAAAATCTAACACCTGGCTTAGTCACTGCTAAAAACATTTAGCAAATCAATTATTTTGCTTTACTATTCAATACAGGAGTAATACAGGAAATCTGGATGATACATTATTTAGGCTTTTGCATATACCAGATATATGAATCAAAATAATTAAAAGCAAAACTACAAGTATTTTTATAATTGAACGTACCTGTAAACACAATTCAAAAACCTCAAAAAGCATGGCAAAAAATAACATTTTCCCCCTAGCTTACTGCTGGTTAATTATGGCTCATTTTCTCCTACACAAAGGTAAATCAAATGTAGGTAGAGACAAAGATCAGCAAAAAATTATAAAATCAATTATATAAGAAAATGTAAAGCATAAACAACTTCAGCAACTTTTAATGAATAAGAAAAATAGTGATTCCAGGGGCACCTGGGTGGCTTAGTTGGTTAAGTGGTTAAGCATCTGAATTTGGTTCAGGTCATGATTTCATAGTTCAGGAGTTCAAGCCCTGTATCAGGTTCTCTGCTGTCAGCACAGAGCCTACTTCAAATCCTCTGTCTCTCTCTACTCTTCCTCCACTCGTGCACATGTACTCTCTCTCTCTTTCATTCACACACACACACACAAATAAACATTTAAAAATATATATATACATATATACATAATAGTGATTTCATATAGACTTCATGCTTCTTTTTCTTTTTCCCAGCTATAATTTCACTTCCTTTTTCTCTTCTACTTATTCATCTACATTTTCTTCCATGTCTTCTGATACATTTTTCCTTTATCCCTTCCATCTGGAGTTTTATCTTTCTTTATATGGTTGGCAGTAGAATTGATACGATCCACTGAGGAATTAGGTGTCTGACTCCAAGTTTTTCACAGTGAGTTAACTGGAAGGATCAAGTTACAAATTGATAAGACAGAGGAGACTATGGGAAGAACAGGTTTGAAATAGGGCTGGGAATCAAGAATTTGAGTTTTGAACAAATAACCTTAGAACGTCAAATGAAGAGGCGAAAGGAGTGAGTAGCAGATATCCTAACATTGCTGGCTTTGCCCTCCTCTTAATGTTCCTGGAAATGTCACAAATTATGAAAACAACAAGAAGAATTTCTCTAAAGTGGCATTAGAGGAAGAAAGTGTGGTTCTCATTTTGGTTCCAGTTAATGAGGAACCTAACGAAGAACATCAAATGGAACTAAGTGCTTTTCCAACTTCAGAAGTCAACCTGAAGGCACCTGGGACAAACAATAAAGTTCATCATCCTCAAATAAATGAACAATTCAAGCTTTTCCCAAAACACAGTTGTTGTATACAGCAATCTTTCCCTTGCCAACAAGTCTGCCTCCAGTAAATAAAGTGTCTGGGGACAATGTGCAGAACTAGTACCAACAATTTGAGTAACGATGGCCAAAAAATAGACGTTTATGTGAAAGAAACCAAAACATTCCTAAACATCACCAAAGGCCAAACTGCAGTCATGTTTGGGGGAAATGCAAGGTGGTGGCCAAGAGATCAAAGATTTGGAAAAGGTGTAAGAAGAGTGAGAAAGATGAAGAGACTAATACAGTTGAAGTGATAACTTCAGCACAGGAAGGCATATTGGCAGCACAGTCAAGAACCACTGTAAGAGCCAAACAATCTACTGAATCTGTGAATTTACGATCCATTCCTGCTTCTGTTGAGATCTTTCTGCTGCAAGCCTCTGGTGTCAGGTGGTTTGTGGGCCATGGCAGACCTCTCTTGTCAAAACACAAAATGCTGGCTTTGTGGGCAGCTCCATGCAGGTCAAGCCTTGGCCTGACATTCTGAAAGGATGACCTCTCTGTTACCTACCTGCACTTTCCCATCCCTAGGCCCAGAAGATAACATGCTATGCCCTGAATGTGCTAAGAGAAATAAGAAAGCGATGAAAAGATTCATTGCAGTGGAGAGGGAGAAGCAACCTGGTTTGAACACATCAACATAATTTCCTTTGGATGGGCCATATCCTAATAAAGAGTAACTGATGGAGAGCCCACAGATACGTAGACTTGCATCCCAGGGACTGCTGTGCTATGTCCTAGCCATCCTCAATGGCTAGGACATCCTCAGTTGCCTGATGCCTTGAGTATAGGTGTGAATGTCTGGATTCTGCACTGCAGGTTTGCCAGGAAGTGACTGCTACTGCTGCTTTAAAGATCTTTTTTAGATTTTTTTAAATAGTTGTAGGCTTTCATAAAAGCTGAGCAGAAAGTACAGGGTTCTGAATTACTGTCCCAACCCCTTCCTCTACTATGAACATCCTGCACCAGCGTGGTACATTTGTTGAACCTACATTGACTTATCCTGATCACCCAAAGCCCATAGTTCACAACAGGGTTCACTTTTCATGTTGTATAGTCTCTGGGTTTTGACAAAATATAACGACTGTCTATATCCACCATAATAGTGTCAAAATAGTTTCACTGCTCTTAAACTTTCATGTTTCATCTATTCAATACTCTCTTCCTTCCAAATCCTGACTATGATCTTTTTACTGTCTTCATAGCTTTGTCTTTTTTTTTTAGATTTAAAAGAACAAAATAAAACTTTTATTATTCCTTGACACCATAGTTGTATGCATTAAAAAGCCAAATAATCTACCAAGAGGCTCTCAGAATTTTTAATTTTTTTAAGTTTATTGTCAAGTTGGTTTTCATATAACACCCAGTGCTCATCCCCACAAGTGCCCTCCTCTATGCCCATCACCCCTCCCCCTCCCCCCACGCCCCCATCAGTCCTCAGTTTGTTCTCAGCATTCAAGAGTCTCTCATGGTTTGCCTCCCTCCCTCTCCCCACTATTTTCCCCCTTCTTCTCCCCCACGGTCCTCCGTTAAGTTCCTCCTAATCCTCCTATATGTGCAAACATATGGTAGCTGTCCTTCTCTGCCTGACTTATTTTGCTCAGCATAACACCTCAAGGTCCATCCATGTTGCTACACATGGCCAGATTTCATTCTTTCTCATTGCCATGTAGTATTCCATTGTATAGATGAACCACATCTTCTTGATCCATTCGTCAGTTGATGGACACTTAGGCTCTTTCCATGATTTGGCTGTTGTTGAGAGTGCTGCTATGAACATTGGGGTACATGTGCCCCTATGCATCAGCATTCCTGTATCCCTTGGGTAAATTCCTAGCAGTGCTATTGCTGGGTCATAGGGGAGTTCTACTGTTAATTTCTTGAGGAATCTCCACAGTTTTCCAGAGGGGCTGCACCAGTTTACATTCCCACCAACAGTGTAGGAGGGTGCCTGTTTCTCCACATCCTCGCCAGCATCTAAAGTCCTCTGATTTGCTCATTTTAGCCACTCTGACCGGCATGAGGTGGTATCTCAGTGTGATTCTGATCTGTATTTCCCTGATGAGGAGGGATGCTGAGCATCGTTTCATGTGTCTGTTGGCCATCTGGATGTCCTCTTTGGAGAAGTGTCTGTTCATATCTTCTGCCCATTTCTTCACTGGATTGTTTTTCGGGTGTGGAGTTTGGTAAGTTGCTTATAGATTTTGGATACTAGCCCTTTATCTGATATGTCATTTGCAACTATCTTTTCCCATTCTGTCGGTTGTCTATTGGTTTTATGGATTGTTTCCTTTGCCGTGCAGAAGCTTTTAATCTTGATGAGGTCCCAATAGTTCATTTTTGCTCTTGATTCCCTTGCTTTTGGGGATGTGTCAAGTAAGAAATTGCTGCGGTGGAGGTCAAGGAGGTTGTTTCCTGCTTTCTCCTCTAGGGTTTTGAGGGTTTCCTGTCTCACATTCAGGTCCTTTATCCATTTTAAGCTTATTTTTGTGTATGGTGTGAAAAAATGATCTAGTTTCATTCTTCTGGATGTTGCTGTCCAGTTCTCCCAGCACCATCTGTTAAAGAGGCTGTCTTTTTTCCATTGGATACTCTTTCCTGCTTTGTCAAAGATTAGTTGGCTGTACACGTTTGGGTCCAATTCTGAGTTCTCAATTCTATTCCATTAGTCTATGTGTCTGTTTTTGTGCCAATACCATACTGTCTTAATGATGACAGCTTTGTAGAGGCTAAAGTCTGAGATGGTGATGCATCCCATTTTGGTTTTCTTCTTCAATATTACTTTGGCTATTCGGGGTCTTTTGTGGTTCCATATAAATTTTAGGATAGTTTGTTCTAGTTTTGAGAAGTATGCTGGTGCAATTTTGATTGGGATTGCATTGAATGTGTAGATTGGTTTGGGTAGTAATGACATTTTAACTATATTTATTCTTCCAATCCATAGCTTTGTCTTTACTAAGAAACGAGTATGGCAGAAGAAAGACTACTAAAATAATGTCATCAAGAAGGTGAAATAGAATAAAATCTACTACACAAACAGAAAGTTGGCCATAAGAGCATGCACATTTCATCCAGAGTAATAAGAGAAAAGGCAGAATAGACGGTACAGGTGAGATAAACTGGCAGATAAGGTGATGGGAATATCCAAAGTTCTATTACTGTTTCTATTATCTTAAATAAAAAAGAGATAATAGGCTGAGAGTAAACATGATTGACTTTTGAAGAGAAGATGTGAAATAGTCTAGGGAAGACATGAAATAGGTTATATAGTAAAATGAAATAGGGATGCTAACAACACAAAGGTACACCTGAGGTTATGGTCATGAATCTGAAGTAAAGGCAATCAGCATGGTTATGTGTTTATTTTCCCAGTTGCATTATTATAACAAGTGTTGGTGCAAAGGAGCAGAAAGCTGGAATTAACCAGAGATGGGAATATGCCAGAGGAATAGAAAGATGGAAAAGAGAGCAAGGGAGTTGTGGAAGTATAGAAAGGAATAATTTACAAAGATAGATAGTGGAATCTAAGCTGGGACGGAGACAAATAAAAAAGTAAAATCATAAAGTGAGTGGGTAAGGGACAGTAAAACATAATAGGACCATAGATTATTAGTCTCAGTGAGATCAAAGAAGTAGTGGATTTGAGAAAATGAGAATGAATTGGAGAGATAAGAAACACTGTTCAGGGGCGCCTGGGTGGTTCAGTCGGTTAAGTGTCCAACTTTGGCTCAGGTCATGAGCTCACCATTTGTGGGTTTGAGCCCTGCATCAGGCTCTGTGCTGACAGCTTACAGCCTGGAGCCTGCTTCAGATTCTGTGTCTCCCTCTCTCTCTGACCCTCCCCCTGCTCACACTGTCCCTCCCTCTTTCTCTCTCAATCTTTCTCAGAAATAAATAAAACATTTAAAAAAAAAAAAGTACTGATCAGACAGTAGGATACTTGATACTGACATTATGAAGGGAGTGCAATCATTGGTAATGACAAATTCCAGACTATGACCATTGAAGCAGGTGGCTGAGGTAGGGAGGAAGAACAATCTTTAGCAAGAAAGAGAGCAAAAAAACAAAAAAGCTAGCTTATTAGAAAAACCATCTACATAGATAATGAAACTGCTATAATTTAGGAAAAGTCTAATGACTCGAACAATGACAGTGAGCCAGGAGCTAAAATCTTCAAAGAATGATGTGAATCCCAAGGATATGTAGATAACTGCAATAAGAGAGGCTAGCAGATGGGAAAGTCTGAGATCATCAACTCTGAGTCTGTGAGTTTAAGGAAGGAAGAGGAAAATGGTCTGGAAGAAGCAAGGACATGCAAGAAGGATACTCACACATCTCCAGACCAAGGTACAAAGAAGGAGGAGGGAAACAGCTGTCACTTGAGAAGGCTATAAAGGAAGCAATGGACTTGGGGAAAGCCCTGATTATATAAAGTGAAGGCAATATTCAGAAATGAGGTTGAAGATAAGAAGGGGGGAAATGGTGGGGGAAAGGGAGAAAGGCAAACCATGAGAGACTCTTGAATGCTGACAAAAACTGAGGACTGATGGATGTGGCGGGGAGGAGTGATGGGCATGGAGGAGGACACTTGTGGGGATGAGCACTGGGTGTTATGTGGAAACTAATTTGACAATAAACTATTTGTAAAAAAGATAAGAAAAAAAAAGAAATCAGGTTGAAGATGAAAGGGAACTGTGCTGATGATGGACTATGAGTTCCAGAGTGTAAAATGGAATGTCCCAAAAGCTGGGTAAATGTGGATGATGGGAGTCAGAAGACAGGATACAGAGTCATGTGGGGATCAGGATTTGAAATGTTGATGGAAAACTCAGGAGTCTGGGACATCTTACAAGGCCTGAAAGAAACAGCCAAAGCAGAAATAAAATTCAGTATGGATCAAGAAGATGTGGTTTATCTATACGATGGAATACTACATGGCAATGAGAAAGAATGAAATCTGGCCATGTGTAGCAACATGGATGGACCTTGAGGGTGTTATGCTGAGCGAAATAAGTCAGGCAGAGAAGGACCAATATCACATGTTTGCACGTATAGGAGGATTAGGAAGAACTTGACGGAGGAGCAAGGGGGAGAAGAAGGGGGGAAATGGTGGGGGAAAGGGAGAGGCAAACCATGAGAGACTCTTGAATGCTGACAAAAACTGAGGACTGATGGATGTGGGGGAGAGGAGGGATGGGCATGGAGGAGGACACTTGTGGGGATGAGCACTGGGTGTTATGTGGAAACTAATTTGACAATAAACTATTAGAAAAATAAAATAAAATTCAGTGAGGCTAAAGGTTGAGCATAAGAAGGAGGATCATGGCAAGACCACGCAGAACTCTGGAATATCCTGCTTACTCCACTTTGGGACAACTGAGGTGCACAAGTCAAGGGAGGGGCAGTACCTCCAGAGGAACATGGTGTTATGGACATCCTTTTCCTATTACTGATGGGGGGTAGGAATGTGAACAGAATATATGAGTGTGAAGGAGTTTTTACTTGAAGTGCTTCGAAAAGAGATAACTACTTCTGGGTATCCAAAGACACTCTCGATTAATGAATCTGCACAACTGTAAACCCAAAAATATATACACTGTGCACTAGCTCATAACCTCATCTCACAAATGCTACTGCTCCCTCAAAGACAAGGTCTGAAAAAGCTGTCCTATATCTTCGATAAAGAGACTTCCAATTAGGCAAAAGCTTAATTTCTACAATCAATAAAAGCTACACATACATACATCCCCAAGAAAGAAAATAATAATTTTAAATGTGGCCCCTGCATGAAAACCTAGTTATTACAAAATGCTATCGTGTTGGGAGTCCCCAAGACCACTAAAGGTTCAAAGATTTGCTAGGAGGACTCAGAGGACTCAGCATATAGTTGCACTTATCGCTATGATTTATTAGA
The DNA here is from genome assembly GCA_017311185.1 of Proteles cristata cristata. Taxonomy (NCBI): domain Eukaryota; kingdom Metazoa; phylum Chordata; class Mammalia; order Carnivora; family Hyaenidae; genus Proteles; species Proteles cristata. The sequence goes on along the minus strand of JAESUZ010005116.1, from coordinate 17,762 downwards.
ATGAACGGATACAAAGCAAAATCTGCAGAAGGAAAAGGTGCAAGGGTGAAGTTCAGAGTCCTCTCCCTGTGGAATCACAGAGGACGCATTTCATTCCTCCAGCAATTGGACAAGACGTGTGAAAAGTTGTTTACCAGGGCAGGTCAGAGACTTAGTATCCAAGGTGTTTACTGGGGACTAGTCATACAGGCAACCTCTGCTTAGGACATAGCAAAATTCCAGATGCCAGAAGGAAAGCAAGTGTTCAGCATAAATCACACTATTTACACAGTTTAGGCACAGTTCTGGGAATGGTGGAACCTCTCCAAAATCCAAGTTTCCAGATGCCATTCCAGAACCAACCCTCGGGGGCGCCTGGGTGGCTCAGTTGGTTGAGAGTCCAACTTGACTCAGATCATGAGCCTGCAGTTCAGGAGTTTGAATCCCACACTGGGCTCTGTGCTGGCAGCTCAGAGCCTGGAGCCTGCTTCAGTTTCTGTATCTCCCTCTTTCTCCATCCTGCCCTCAGCTCACGTTCTGTACATGCGCGCTCAATCTCTCTCTCTCTCTCTCTCTCTCTCTCTCTCTCTCTCTCTCAAAAATAAACAAATAAAAAAAAGAAAAGGAAAGAAAAGAAAAAGAAAAAACCCTACAAGTAGACCTTTAGGAATAGCAGTTTCGGCCCTACTATGTTAATTTCCTCCTGCACAGACCTATCTTGATATTTACATTTTAAGGGAAGAGAACTTTAATATAAAACAATGCCATCTATGTGTAAAATAATACAGATTCCTTAGGAGTTCAATTCCATTTAAAAGACTTGAGCACCTGGGTGTCTCAGTTGAGCATCTAACTCTTGATTTCAGCTCAGGTCATGATCCCAAAGTAATGGCATCAAGCCCCTACGTCAGGCTCCACACTGAGCATAGAGCCTGCTTAAGATAGTCTTTCTCTGCCTCTCTCTCATACACGTGCTCTCTCTCTCTCTCATTCAGGGTGCCTTAGTGGCTCAGTCAGTTAAGTGCCTGACTCTTGATTTCAGCTTGGATCATGATCTCACATTTGGTGAGATCAGGCCCCACACTAGGCTCTGCACTGACAGCATGGAGCCTTCTTGGGAGTCTCTCTCTTCCTTTCTCTGCCCCTCCCCTGCTCAAACTCTCTCTCTCTCAAAATAAATAAATATTAAGAAAATAAAAAATAAAAGCCTTGAATCAAGCTATATAAAGCTTTGGTCAGTTATCAAAAGAGTAACAATCTTCTATAGTACAGTGGAATAATGAAATAAGTTGCCAAAATATATAATAAACCTTAAAGAAAACATGTGAATAACAATTAGAAAAATAACATGAGGGGGTGCTTGGGTGGCTTAGTTGGTTAAGTGTCTGACTCTTGATTCTGGCTCAGGTCATGATCTCACAGTTGTAAGAAAAAGCCTCACATGTCGAGCTCTGCACTGGGCATGGAACCTGCTGAGATGGCCTCTCTCCTTCTCCTTATGCCCATACCCTGCTTGCTTATGCACATACACACATTTTTTCTCTCTCAAAAAAAAAAAAAAAAAGAAAAAGAATCTAAGAATAAAAAAGATGGGTAAACTTACTAGAAGTTAAAATAGAAAAAAAAATCAATATTTAAAGCACAAATACAAAATTTCACATACAACTTTTGTTAATTGCCTAATGTCCTACTAAACAAAAACAACATTTTATGTAGTTCTTCCTCCCTCTTCTCTTCAAATGAACCAAAGATCTTTAAAAAAATCTGAACTGTCATTATAAAGAAGGACAAAATATTAGTATTTAAGTAATGCTTACTAGTAACGTAAAATAAGTATATCTATAGATACTTAACACCTCTCTTGGCCCCTCTGCACCAAACACCATCATACAAAAGAGTCAAACTGAAAAAGGCTTTAGGAAGAATAGTAAGACACCCTGGCAAAATAACATGCTTTAGCTTCTTCCCTGACACCACCACCAAAAAATCTAACTCAAAGGACAATTTACTTTCTAGGACTTCTTTAGTATGAAGAAAACTATGCATTAAACACTAAGGGTGGAAATGGACATATGGTAGAAGTCATTAAACAGTGTTTCATCCTTGTCATTATTACTATTATGACAGCTAAAAAACTATCTAAAATGGCCACTTTCTTCCCATCCCCCAGCCCCTACTCCCCAGAAATATATCTGAAACTTCATCTATGAGACTGGTTGATTTTATTAGGTACTAATTCAATTAGTCCATTGAAATCCAATTAGGAAAGAAAACAGTAATTTGAACAGGGAAAGTTGACTATAAAGAATTATTAACGACAAAAACTGAGGACTGATGGATGTAGGGGGGAGGGGGGATGGGCATGGAGGAGGGCACCTGTGGGGATGAGCACTGGGTGTTATGTGGAAACTAATTTGACAATAAACTATTTGTAAAAAAAAAATAATAATAAAATAAAATAAAATGCAAAAAAAAAAAGAATTATTAACTATAACAGGAGAGTAACTATAAATTATAGAGCATTCTAAAGAATACCCTAAGGCTGAGGGAGAGTACACCACGAAAGAGCAAACTTGGAAGGAGGATCCTTTCCTTGAGGCTGGAATTCTAACCTTACTAGAGAAGGTAGGACCATAGCACAGTGGATGGCAAAGTTTGCCCAGGCGACGCTGGACGACAAGCAAGCAGGAAAATAGTCCACTGGGTGCAGGCAGCCAAGTATGGCAGGCGAGTAAGCAAAGGAAACCAGAGCTCCTGGAGCCAGCTCACTGGCAGAATGGTGGGGAGCCCAAAGCCCACAGGAAGATCTTGCTGAACCCGGACCAGGTCCTGGTCCCATGAGCTTGAGGAGGAAGTGTGTGTACTGGCTGCACAGCTGGAGCACAGCCCCACTGGATGTCCCAGAACCTTATAGCTAAGGCAAGAAACAACCAGCACAGCATAAAAGAGAAGACCCTTCTTCTGTAGTGTCTCTCCAGCACCCTCTACTGGCTCAACTTAATACTGTGCTTGCTGCAAAGAAGAAATGCATAAGCAGATCAGGTAAGACAATAGATCTGGAACCAAGAGGCAATAAATTAGTAACTGGCATTGGGTATAGTTAAAATACCCACTTCTCCGGATTACTTATTACCCATGTTAGCACCCAAGATTTCTTATACTAATACATTTTTTTAACAAGTATTTTCTAGGGGCGCCTGGGTGACAGTGGGTTGAGCGTTCGGCTCAGGTCATGATCACAGTTTGTAGGTACAAGCCCCACGTCGGGCTCTGTGCTGACAGCTAGCTCAGAGCCTGGAGCCTGCTTCAGATTCTATGTCTCTGTCTCTGTCTCTGTCTCTGTCTCTCTCTCTCTCTGACTCTTCCCTGCTCACGCTGTCTCTCTCTCTCTCAGAAATAAAAAAATAAAATAAATAATAATAAATAAATATTTTTTAAAAGTATTTTCTAATGTAAGGTGAGCATGTGACTTGGTTTAGCAACTATGGAAAAATATGGATGCTCCTTGAAAAATCACAAATAGATCTACCACTTGATCTAGCAGTCCCGTTTCTGGGTATACAACCAATGGAAATGAAAATAGGATATAAAAAAAAGAAAACAGGATATCAAAGAGATTCATGCACTCCCAAGTTTACTGCAACATTATTCACAATAGCCAAGATATGGAAACAACCTAAATGCTCATCAATAGATGAATGGATAAAGAAGATGTGGTATATATAGATACAATGGAATATTATTAGGCCATGAGAAAAAAGAAATCCTGCCATTTCCAGCAACAGAGAACTTGAGCACACAGTGTTAACTGGCATAAGTCAGACAGAGAAATACTACAGGATATCACCTACAATGTGGAATCTAAAAGAACCACACTCAGTGCGCCTGGGTGGCTTAGTCGGTTAAGCGTCCGACTTTCGCTTAGGTCCTGATCTCGCGGTTCGTGGATTCGAGCCCCGCGTCGGGCTCTGTGCTGACTGCCAGCTCAGAGCCTGGAGCCTGTTTCAGTCTGTGACTCCCTCTCTCTCTGACCCTCCCGTGCTCACGCTGTCTCTCTCTCTCTCCTAGAAATAAATAAAACATTTTTAAAAAAATAAAAAAATAAAATAAAAGAACCACACTCATGAAAACAGGGAGTTAAATGGTGGTTACCAGGGCTGAGAAGTCGGAAAATGGAAAAGATGTTGTTTAAGACACAAACTTACAATCAGTAGTAAATAAGTCCTAGAGATCCATATTAATATGTGAGTACAGACAAAAATATTGTATTATAATCAAACCTAAGAGACTAGATCTTATGAAAAAGAAATAATTATGTTAGGTGACAAAGGTGTTAACTATTACTACAAAGGCAACCATATTACAATATATAAATATATCAAACCAACATATTATACACGCTAAATTTACACAATGTCAACTGTATTTTAATTTTTTTAAAAAACTACATTTGAGCAACCTGGAACTCTCCTCAGCAGGACCTGGGAGCCCCTCTGTCCACAATTACCTCGGATGCTAACCTTAAGTTAAAGAAAGCTAAGTAAAAATCTCTCACCACTAGAAAAATAATTAAGAAATTATTATAGTATAGAAGAATAGTATGATTCACAAAAGGATTCAAGAAGAGCTCCCTCCAGTAGAGGTCTACAAATTGTATCAATGTAAATTCTCTAGTTTGTATACTGTACTATAATTATGTATGATGTTACCATTGGGAGAAACTAGAGAAAGTGTATATGGAGCCTCTCTGTACTATAACTGTAACTCCCTGTGAGTCTGTAATTGCCTCAAATTTTAAAATTCATTTAAAAATGAGTTCCAAGACATCTAGAACAGATTACCTTATAAAGACATATTATGGAAAACAGTATGTTTTCATTACTAATATTTTTTTAATGCTTAAAATACAATGCTGAAAAGGGAACAGCATTATATACATACTTCTGTAGTGACACTTCCCTCTACCAGGTGCCAGCAATGGAAGATGTTGAAAATTCTGTCCTAATTACAAGTTCCAGTCCAAAGGCCATGAGATAGACAGAAGCTTCCAATTACTCACCTCATGATGCTAATAGTTCTTTACTAATTGTCACTTAAATATCAGAGAAAAATGCAAGCGGTTTTTTTTTGTATAAATATACCTTATTTTCCTAAGGAAAAAGAAAGTTACCTTTCTTCTACTGCCTTAAAAGAAAACCCAAAGAGGACAAATCAGTAAGTTCACAGAACATCTTTTTAAAATATAATGCAGACTTTAGGTCACCCCACTAAACCACATTGGGAGTAGCAATTACTTAAAAAATAAAATCTTAAAAAAAAATCTAAAGCTCTTGATTTTGTTAAAGTAGGTACAATAATTTCTATGAAGGAATAAAAGATGGAAATCAAGCTGACATCTAGGCAACCTAAAGTCAGTGACTTTAGTTTCTTTCTAAATAAAATTATAACTTGCTAAAATGAAGGTAAAAATAAGTGCTAGGTAAACCCAGCAAAAGACTGTCAGAATGATCAAACATGAAATTAGATCAGCCCAAATATAATAAACAGTTGGAAGTTCTACCATTCCCCTACATTAGTGATATCAAATCATATTAGAAAATTGTTCTGAAAGAAGAAAAGAGCCCCAGGTGGTAGGTTTTGTTTGTCTTGTTTTTTTTTTTTAATATTCCTTAACTTGGAAATCTTTTCCTCAAGAAAATAACATAAGGAAAGGTAGCTCTCAATCACTCACACTATGCCATACGGTGCTTAACACTTCAATTTCTCATAGTACGGATTATGCTGCAAAACAGCAAGCACAAGTTAAGAAGTGAAGTAGAGAGGCCTTTAGGTGGCTCAGTCAGTTAAACATTTGACTTTGGCTCAGGTCATGATCTCAGTTTGTGAGTTCAAGCCCCGCATCGGGCTCTGTGTTGACAGCTCAGAGACTGGAGCCTGCTTCAGATTCTGTGTCTCCCTCTCTCTCTGCCCCTCCCCTACTCATGCTCTCTCTCTCTTAAAATATACAAACATTTGAAAAAAAAAAAAGTGAAGTAGAGGATATTATTGAAACAAGCATGTCTCTGAATCACTCCACAAACAATCAAACTACCTTCTGTTAATGATGTGTTATATATTTTTTAATGTATGTGTAATGGATGTATTCTCCAAAATTAGGATCAAAGTGACTCATGGAAATCCTTTCTTTCTAGCAGTGTGGTCTATGTTACTCAGTACAAACAGAGTTATGCATTTATGACAAACCTAATAATCATCCATTACTTGCTATACCCATATTTCATTTTGATTCACACAGCAAAGTGTCAGGCCAAATCCCTGGTAACAGAGTGATTCAACAGATATAAACCCTGAAGCCAAAAATCTCTTCCCAACTTACTTTCCACAAGTCCTGAAACTACCATCATTAGACCACCACTTCTTGATAGGGAATTTTATAGAGATCCATTTTCTTTTCTTTTTTTTTTTTTTTTACGTTTTTTATGTATTTCTGAGAGAGAGACAGCGTGAGAAGGGGAGGGTCAGAGAGAGAGGGAGACACAGAATCTGAAACAGACTACAGGCTCTGAGCTAGCTGTCAGTACAGAGCCCAGTGTGAGGCTCAAACTCACGAACCGTGGGATCACGACTTGAGCCAAAGTCAGCCGCCCAACTGACTGAGCCACCCAGGTGCCCCCAGAGATCCATTCTCTAAGTGTATATTGTATTATTGTCCTGAACCATTTTATTACAAAAATAAGAATACTTGACAAAAATCAACCAGTCAGAAAATTAATACAGCAAGAACTGAAAAACCTCCCCCCTCACTTCTCGAGTATGACATAACCAACCACCTATTCAAAGCATCAAGGCAGGTGCTATGTAATAGTGCTGGTAATAGTGTATTTTAAACACTAGATAAAAGCCGTATCAACTCAGTACTTTGCAAGAGACTTTTTTGCAGCATTTCTACTTGTGGTGATACATAAAAGCATAGAAATTTCAGCTGGTCAGACATAGAGATAATTGCCATTTCTGCTCTGGAAACACCAGAAGAGCTTGGCCTGATCAAATCTGCACACTTGAACATTTTTAACTGGGGGGCTTGCAATAATTAGGTTTCAGTCTTCCTCTTCTTACACAGCTCAGAAGACAATCATCTTACTTCCTCCCATCAATTGTTACTGTTGGTTTTCTCTTCTAAAAATCAGCTTTTCTCCCAGGACATGGTGGCCCTGAGTTTGAAGTCACTGAGAAAACACTCGGATCCCCACATTCTATTCTCATTTTTTTCTTAATGTTTTATTTATTTCTAGGAGAGAGAGAGAGACAGCGTGAGCAGGGGAGGGTCAGAGAGAGAGAGAGAGAGTCACAGACTGAAACAGGCTCCAGGCTCTGAGCTGGCAGTCAGCACAGAGCCCGATGCGGGGCTCGAACCCACGAACCGCGAGATCATGACCTAAGCGAAAGTCGGACGCTTAACCGACTAAGCTACCCAGGCGCCCCTCTATTCTCATTTTTTAATTCTGCTAGAAATACAATAAAGAATACCAGTTCATTTATTTTCTAACTGATTTGATTAATTTTAAGCTTAGTGTATGATCAAGATTTAGTGGGGTACCATCTTTAGTCTTTAAGAGCACACACCCAGGAACCAGATGGCTTCAGTTTAAACCATGGCTCCATCAGGTTCTAGCCAAGTAACCAAGAGTACTTAACCTCCGTAAGCCTGTTACATCATCCAAAAAGCTGAGGTCATAATTATAAAGCCTTCTTATATGTTGTTACAATAATTGTACCATGGCCATCACATAGTAAATGTTCAATACTGTTGTCTGTTATTATTTTCTCTCTTATGTTCAATTCCTAAATAAAGCTCAATATGTAAAATGTAACATGGGTCAGAAGAAAAGCAAAAGAATATTAGAAATTTTCAAGATATAAAAGCTGTTTTCACACCTTCTCTAAACAAGGAAGGATTCTATCAGGTGCAGTGTCCCTCCATATTGCAATGAGTTTGGTCAATATAAAATTTTTACATACCTTTTATTCACTTTTTTCAACAAGTTTTTTATTCTGATATCAGACAGACTCAGCTCAAATATTAATTATGTGACCTGGGCAGGTTATTGAATGATTCTGTGACTCTGTTTCCTCAAGTGTACAATGAAGATAACAGTAGCTACACCTTATAGATGGCACCGAGAACCATGCCCAGCACAGAGAAAGTGCTAAGTAAGGAGTAAGTAGCTAACTACCAAGTTCTGTGTTGCTAGCAATGTGCTAGATGTTGGAGATTCTTAAATAGAAAACATAGTATTTGCCTTCAAAGAAGTCACAAAAGATAATCTCAGTATAATTTAATATCTACAAAGGAAGAAGGCTTGAACTCTTGAATACACAGAGAAATGGATTCTTTCAGAATAAAAATTTTTTTTAAAAAAAGGCCCAAATCTTGAAAATCAGCATTTGGGGCGGGTGATGGGTGGGTACACTGAGGTTCAATATATTACTCTTTGCACTTTCACATATGTTGGAATTTTTACACAATGAAAAGTTGTTTTTAAAAATGATAAATCATTTTCTCTTTCAGAAGATAAGGCAAAATATTGTAATCTGATTTTTTTTCCCACATCAATGTCTTTATATGACACACAGTCAGCCATAATGTTTAAGATTCAAAGGTGTTAAGAGTCCTCTTGACAAGACTGCCACCTAGTGGATTACCTTAAATTCTGCCATTTACATTTTATAATTTAAACACATTAAATGCTACATAGAATCTAATAAAAGGCAAGTTTCTTTTTTCCAAAAAAGACAAATCCAAGTACTAACAAAACTTCCTGTATCACAGGAAATTCTGTGGGTTATGCTAAATAAAGTATTGTTTGGAGAACCATTAGCCTAAAGCAATCTCAGTCAATTTTAGTTTGGCTATTCATAGAGGCCATCTGACAAAATGTGTTCAAAAAAAAAGCAGCAGCAGCAGCAGCAAAGAAACATAACATGGGTTTAGTAATTACTGCAGGATATATAAACCCAGAGTTGTTAGATAATACAATCAAGATTAACTCTATTAAAATAAAAGCAATATGCAGAATATGTGGTCATATATGGAATGAATTTTTTAAAAAACAATCCTAATTTTTTACAAATTGGCACTTGTGGCTTAGGTAAAAAAAAATGTAATGTTTATTTATTTATTTTGAGAGAGTGCTCAATTGGGAGAGGGACACAGAGAGAGGCAGAAAGAATCCCAAGCAGGTTCCACACTGATAGCACAGAGCTTGACGTGGGGCTCAATTCCATAAACTGTGAGATCATGACCTGAGCTGAAATCAAGAGTCAGATGGTTAACCGACTGACCCACCCAAGTGCCCCAAATTTCTAATAAGAGCAATATATACTGATAAAAAAAGTGCTTCTCTCAAACAACTTAAGCAGAAATTGAGATAAATGTACTCTGGACAAATGCCTTAAAATTTCTCAGAAAGCATGATGATGAAAAAATTGATGTTTAAGATTACGGAGTCTATAGGGGCACCTGGGTGGCTTAGTCGGTTGAGCGTCCGACTTTCGCTTAGGTCATGATCTCGCGGTTCGTGGGTTTGAGCCCTGCGTCGGGCTCTGTGTTGACTGCCAGATCAGAGCCTGGAGCCTATTTCAGTCTGTGACTCCCTCTCTCTCTGACCCTCCCCTGCTCACGCTGTCTCTCTCTCTCTCTCTCCTAGAAATAAATAAAACATTTAAAAAAAAACAAAAAAAAAGATTACGGAGTCTGAATGAAACTGTCTCATGAATATGAGAGTGGGCAAAAAGCCCCATTTCTAAGTTATTAGTTTGCATAATATATTTAGAATGCATGTGTAAATGTTTAATTAAGCTAATGAAGAAAGCATTATAAGCAGGCATTCAACTATTTTACCTATATCATCCATGTTTATGTACTCAAGTTGTCCAAACTTGGGAGCTTCTCATTGGGAAAAGGAAGGACTGCCTAATATACAAGCATAGCATGGGCCTCTATAGTTCACCATAAAACTCAAAGACTTTTAAATAATGACTATTAAGAGTTAAATTACTCAACACCTAATACTTCTTTGCCTGTGTTATTACAGACTTAATCAAATAGATAGCTGCCTTTTGTTACACCAGAAAGGAAGTTCTGGGGACATTTTTTAAAGACATACGGTGTGAAGGGACTTCCAGTAGCATATTTTGAACAATGATTACAAGATAATTAAGTTCTGTAGTGAATTACAAAGTACTGCAGGAGGGAGGAGAGAAACTCAAGAGTCTATACCAATAACAAAGAGATAAAAAAAAAAAGTGGAAGACAAGGGAGATTTATGGCTTACATTAGAATGCCCAGGGTTGACTGCTATGCTAACTTAAGAAGAAAATGTTTATGAGAAGCAGAATATTTTCGTTTATCTCCCTATAGACTACTTAACTTGTTGCAAGGGAGGGGGGAAAAGGAATTGCAGTGGAGAATTCAGATATTTTCACAATCACATTTCTGCACTCGAAATTAACAACACCAGTGAGGGACAGATAGTTATCAGACACCTCCAAATGCGTTCCACTATGAAGAAGACAATATCACCTATGTAGCAATAAGTAACGTGGATCTAATCACAAAGTAGCATTAAATAAACCCCAAATTAGTAATGTTACATTAAAAAGCAGAAAAACTGATGTATTCTTCAAAAATTTCATGTCCATAAGCAACAGAGAAAGGCTGTGGAAATACTACCAGATTTATGAAAGCCAAAGACATATGGCAACTAAATGCAATATCTGATTCTAGTATAAATCCTGAGTTAGAGGAAAAAAAGATGTTACTGAGTTAACTGACAAAATTGGAGAAAAATGTAAGTTAAATACAAGGTATTATATATGGGGCACCTGGGTGGCTCAGTCACTTCAGCGTCTGGCTCTTGTTTCAGCTCAGGTCATAATCTCACAGTTTGTGAGTTCAAGCCCCACATAGGGCTCCGTGCTGTCAGTGTGGAGCCTGCTCTGGATTCTCTCTCTCTTCCTCTCTCTCTGGACCTCGCCTACTTGTTCATTTTAACTCTCTCTTTCTCTCTCTCTCTCAAAATATATAAACTTTAAAAAAAGTATTGTATGAATGCTAACTTTATAGAAATTGCTACAAATAATGCGCTTATATATTTTTAGGAAATACTCATTTCCTAAGGAAGAATATAGGAATAAAATTGTTCAGAAAAACAATAATGTGGGTCTATGTGTCTGTAGGTAGATAGGTAGGAAAAGACAGAGACATAGAAGAGAGAAATTGAGAAAGTAGGTACAAAGCAAATGGGGTAAAATGCTACCAACAGATGATTCTAAGTGGAGTACACAGGTGTTCTCTGTACCATTTTTTTTAACTCTTCTTTAAGTCTGAGATTGCATACTTCCAAATAAAAATATTCAAACACTGCTGTAGCTAATGTTAACAACAACAAATTCTCATCATCATTCTTTTAGGACTAAAATATTCAAAGTCATAATACCTTTAATCTTCAGCTATGTTTCATGAATTTTTATGACTCACAATTATTTTTTATTACCACTAAGAAAGGGAAAAAGATGACAATTATAAGTCAGAATTATACGGCAGAACTTTTCCTTTTATCTGGATACCAACAGTAAAACCCAAGGATGGGAACAAAGCAAAGCTAAATTCCTGACAGTCTAAACAAAGCTGCAAATAACCGCAGGGGCAAACACCTTCTCCTAGACGTAAGAGGGACAGCGGTAGCCACGATGCCATCAGCCAGCACTTCAGTTGACCCCCACCTTCATCCTAGCCTACAGATGGGGAGGGAAAGAGTCACAGTCTACAGCAATCTTGATGAAGAGGCTTTTCTTTCTCATGACTGTCACCAATTGCTCCCACTTCTAGAAACCAAGTGAAAGGGCATTTGTTTTTATTTCTGGCTTTCCGCCACTATAAGAAGGGCTATAATAAACACCCTCAGAAATATGTCCTTAGACAGTGGTACTTTTATTTTTCATAGGATAGAGTCACTAGAATGGAGACGGATGCATGCAAGTATAGGTTTGGGTTGTTTTTTACTTTTACAGATGTTGCCAGATTGTTTTTTCAAAAAGGGGATGTACACACACTTTACCCTTTCCCCCATATCCCCACCAGCATGACGTGTTATTTTTGCCAGCATCATGTCTTCCTGCCACCTTAGTTACATTTCTCTATTTGTGAACTAGGACATCGTTAAGACATAGGTTTGTCAGTCGTGTGAATGGCTTTCCTGTGATTTGTCAATTCTTGCTCTTCATTGTTTTCTTTTTACTTTTTTGCAAACTGTTAAGAAATTTATGTATATTATAGACCATTAGCCTTTCATCTGTCATCTACAGTACAAATACTTTTTCTACAACTATCCTTTGTGTATAGGATATTTCTTCTTATAAGATATTGTTGTTTTGTTTTTATATGTTCAAATATATATAAAACACATAAATGCACACATAACACACATTTGTGTGTGTATAAATGTGTGTATACTTATATATTTAAAGGATATGTTTCTATTTTTCTTAAGCTCCTGAAAGCCCAGTAACTAAATGTACTTTTTAATTATCAGAGATTGAGAATTTAGGGTATTTGTCCTATATGTAAATAAGGGACAGAAGGAAAAACGAATGTGACCAAACAGGGCTGAAGTAGTTATTACGGGGGGTTGGGGGGGGGATATCACGTTTACTTCTCCCATCAACTGAGTTGGTTTTTTTTTAATTTACCATTTTAACTCTTTTCTTAATGTTTATTTATTTTGAGAGAGAGTGAAAAAGGGGGAAGAGCAGAGAGAGAAGGACACAGAGGATCTGAAGTGGACTCTGAGCTGACAGCAGAGAGTCCAATGTGGGGCTCAAACCCACAAACCATGAGATCATGACCTGAGCCAAAGTCAGAAGCTTAACCAACTGAACCCCCCATCTCTACCATCAACTGAGATTATCAGTGAACCAGTTACACCTAACTTATTGAAGTGGGTAAAGCATTATGATTCTCATTCTCATTTTTATCTTGGAGAAACTGAAATATGGTGAAAAGACACAGCAAGTAATAAAGCTGAGATTCAATAGTATGTCTCTTGAAACACAACCGCAATGTCAATACACATTTTTGGTAGCACTTAGGAGCAAGCTGCTTACCTTTCAATAGCTAATTCTTTGTTAGAAAGTTGCTGTACTGTAATCACCACCTTCTTCTCTATTCCTTGTTTTAACTTGAAATAAAATTTCTCTCTATCCTTAGGCACAGGACTGAAATATGCAAAAAAAGAACAGAAATTATCAGTACAACAACACATAAAATAATCTACTGCAAGTTTAAAATTCCAGCACCCTTATTTTTAAGGTGCACTAAACTCTCATCTTGCCCGAGTGGCTAACTACCAATGTTACAGGCAGCAAAATAAAGTCACTAATTAATTTCTAAATTGGATTTATAAGAGCCTTATATTTTACTTCTAAACAAAGGTTAAAAACCAAGAGTCTTTATATGACATCACTTCAACTTTAGTTTCTAACTTTAACAAATTCAGGAATATGGCCTATTTAACTATTTTTTATGACTATCTATTCTGGTTTAGTTGGTTGTGTGGCCATAAAAGTCTTTAACACACTGAAACCCAAGGCAAAACAAAATGAGAAGAGCTTAAACATCTACAATTTGAGATAAATGTAACACACATACACAAGTAAATATAAATAAAAGATGGAAAAAGAGCTAAGGGTCAGGAGAAACTTAAATTCTAGCCTCAGCCAGACTGACCATTCTTAAGAATTAATTCATTAAGACAATCTAAGTATCTAAAATATAGACTGTCTTAAATATCACATGATTTCACTCATATATGGAATTTAAGAAACAAAACAGATGAGCATAGAGGAAGAAAATGAAAAGTAAAATAAGATAAAAACAAGGAAAATCAAGAGACTCTTTATAAAGAACGAACTGAAGGTTGCTGGAGAGGAGGTGGGTGGGGGGGATAGGCTAAATGGGTGATGGGTATTAAGGAAGGCACTTGTTGGGATAAGCACTGGGTATGGTATGTAAGTGATGAATCAATGAATTCTACTGCTGAAACCAATACTACACTATATATTAACTAATTTGAACTTAAATATGTGTGTATATACAAATATATTTGCATATCTGTATATACATAACACATATATACACACATACATACACACACACACATACACATATATAGAGGAGAAGAGATATAGATACATAGATATATAATCCTATCTGAAAAGAAAAACTAACTTGAGCAACTTATCTAAGACTCAATATCTATATCTATTAAAAAAAAAAAAAAAAAGACAAAAAAACTACCTAACAATTCTTGTTAGAATCAAAGGCACACAAGTGATTGCTAAAGAATTTAACTATGTCCTATCATCTATTTGTGAACAGGAGGAAAACATTCTAAATATACAACAGAAGAAAATGAATAAATGATGATCAAACCACCCATTATTGGTACTATTAAAAATTATTTTGATTAAGAACATTTAAATGGAAAATTCTTACATAATAAAGTTAAAAGAAGATAATTGCATATATGCAACCATATAAAAATGCCTCTTAGAAATAAACAAAGGGAATAAATCAAGTATTAAAAGTGATTGTGGTTGACAAAAGTATAGCTTTTTATTCTGCTTTTATTACTTTACTACATTTCTCTAGAACATTATTCTTAAACATGGATAAGATATTTTACATAATAATATCTGTAGGCATGAGAATAATAAAACATATTCATTCAGCTGCCAAATATTTTTTCTTATCATTTTAAAGCTTTATACCAACATTGTATAGCTTCTGGAAGCTTTACATTAGCCAATACTATATTTCAGGGACAATATCATTTTTAATCTTCCCAAATAACCTCACCTGAAGTTTCCTTTTCCATCATCTTCTTTGACCTCCAAGGAGACACTGAAGGTAAACACGTCACTGTCAGGGGTAGGAATAACTGATTCTTTAACATCAGACACTTGTCTGGAAGAACGTTTGAATGCTGTACAGAAACTATATAAAATTCTGCTTACCTAAAACAAAAAAAATGGGAATACCATTAGGTAAAGGCTTTAACTGCATTTTGATACCCCTCTTTCCTAATTCTTGAATCTATTACTTTCCATGGTCACAATTTACTTTAGCAGATATAATCTAATCATACATACACATACATGCATATATGCATATATGTTTACATATGTTATATACAATATATAACATTTATAGTTTGCTTATATTTATATAAGCTTGTATTTATAAATTTATATACCTGTTTACATATTATACATAATATATAATTTTACATATATATAGTTTGCTTCAACTCTAGCATTTAAACATGGTAATGAAGATGTTTAACTAACTGAAGTTCACAAAAGGAGCTTTATTTATTTATAGATGCTTGTAGGCCTCAAAATATACTATATTGCAATGAATGAATCCTAAGGTAATCCTAAGAATGGTGCTGGCATCTAAATCTTCCCAATGAACACACACAAACAAGGTTTTAGTCTAAGTTCTCTAAATACAATTTCTCTTTTCACTTCCCTTGGCTTCAGTGGGCTATACACTGAAGCACAAAATGAAGTAAATACTGGGGAGGATGAGTGGCTCAGTCAGTTAAGCATCAGCCTTTGGCTCAAGTCACGATCTCACAGTTCGTGAGTTCAAGCCCCACATCAGGCTAGTCTATGATAACATCGGGCTCTGTGCTGCTTCGGTTTCTGTGTCTTCCTCTCTCTTGCCCCTCCCCCACCCCCACTCTCTGTCCCTCTCTCAAAAATAAACCAAAAATATAGTTAAAAAATGAAATAAATACTGGTTTTAGCAGTAAGCAAACATGGTGACATGATTAAAAGAGCTTTGAACATTACCAATGTTGCTGTGCTATAAATGCAATGCAGGATTCCCAGCTGAAATGATTTTATTAGCATTAAGTCACCCTGGTGAACATTATTAAAAAAATATGTATCAAAGGCTTATACTCTTTCGCTAAAGTGGAGAAGTATTCTAAATCTCACACTCCTTCAGAAGTCAATCTCTTCCTTGGTTCCAAAAGTTGCATCACACCATCTCAAAATTGTAAACCTGAAGCACAGAATTTCCAAATCTCTCAGACCACCCATAGTTTGAACAATGAAACCATGATGAAAGGCTTAACAAAGGTCATAACCTCACAATGGGAGACTATCAGAGATTTCTCCAAATGTGAATAAATCCTTCCCTTTTGATAAAGGGCATTCAAATTATTCACTGAACTGTGTTAGCTTAAAACTATTTTGTTATTTGCTTGAAATGAGAGCACTTTCATCAACAGCATTTCTTAAAGTATGGGGTTTCTCCTCATTTTTCTATTTTTGTTATATCCATATATTCTACCTTTACTCATATAGTCTATCACATTCAAAAATAAGTGGTTCTCAAACTTACAATAGCCACACTTACATCTATGAATCAATAATTGTCCTAAACTGCCTTTTTATTGCCAAATTAAGTATCTTACTGACTTCTACACTTTTAACTGTATAAAAATGCTGCCTGCCAGCCTGAAGTTCACATCCAGTACTTACAAAATTTTTTAAATATTTTAATGTGTTACACCATTGTAATTTTATGTAAATGAGTAAAAACAACAAAAGGAACAAAGGACTGATATAAATAAGAACTGCAGGCCTCAAATCTTACACAGTTAAGATGATGAATTCACAAATTCATTCAATAAATATTTTAGGGGTGCCCTCTATAGACAGAGTATTTTGCTAGGTGCTGGGGGATATGGCAGTGAATATGGTGCTTACAGTGTCCAGCACATGTATCGTTCCAATTTTAGTATATGTGCTGCCGAAGCGAGCACTGGCACATGTAAGTTGAAAGTGCTTAGGATGAGTGTGAAAGAATCATTAGTTAAGCCAAAAGCAGAAATATTTAGCATCAAATAGATACTTATTTGATTTAGCTCAATAATTTTTTAAAAATTCTTTTAATAATTTAAGTGTCAGGGAAGAAAACAGAATCAAAGAATACCCAAGAAATAAGTCACTGAAGAATGTCTCAAGGCAAAGTGTAAATAGGAACTTTAAACTACTTTTAGCTGAGTACTCCCCATATCCTAACCTCATATAAAATGTGAAGTCTATTGTTTACTTTTTACAGATTCAACCTCAGCATATTTTTTTTTAATTTTTTTTTTTTTATTTATTTCTAGGAGAGAGAGACAGCGTGAGCAGGGGAGGGTCAGAGAGAGAGGGAGTCACAGACTGAAACAGGCTCCCAGGCTATGAGCTGGCAGTCAGCACAGAGCCCGACGCGGGGCTCGAACCCACGAACCGCGAGATCATGACCTAAGCAAAAGTCAGATGCTTAGCCGACTAAGCCACCCAGGCGCCCCCCCTCAACCTCAGCATATTTTTAAGAAAACATTTGGGAATACCTATAGATAATTCTTGATACATCAGTTGAGTCAAATCCCAACCATATTTATTCTTTTTTATCCTCTCCTCTCCAACATTTTCTTCTATTTCATGTCTTTCTTTGCCCACACCAAAAACTGTCAAGGGAACTTGGCAAATTCTAAAGTAGATGGCGAGTCTCAGGAATTTCTCTTTAAAAAGGTTATTAAGGGGAGTCTGGGTGGCTCAGTCAGTTAAGCGTCCAACTCTTGATCTCTGCTCAGATCATGATCTCATGGTTCGTGAGTCTAAACCCCACATCAGGCTCCACACTGATATTGCAGAGCCTG